>OY856409.1:414965860-416342110 GCA_963693085.1 Alisma plantago-aquatica
TCTTAAGTCGTATTTTATTGTCTTTTCACACGTCCATCTCAAGGATATGCATTTCGACCACATTCATCTTATCAAGCTCTTATTTCTTCATTGTCCAACATTCACTCCCACACATCATGGATGATTGTATAGTTGTTCTATAAAATTTACTTTATAACCTGAAAGGAATCTTTCGATTGCATAGTACTCCAATTGCACTCTTCCATTTCAACCATCCTACAGTGATCTTATGACAAACAACATCTTGAGCATCCCCATATATTTGGATAATATAAATCAAGGAACAAAACTTATCATGTTTTGGTACATCCACTTGGTACAACTCGGCCCACAATTCAAAATTCAAAATTATCTAAAATTGTAATGCATATACTAAGTTTTCCTCCTACTAATCATGAGTCCATCTAATTCCAATGTATTTCTCCAAAATTCAACTTATCATTCAATCCATATGTAATTTCTTCTATTAACACAATATAATCAATAAATAATATACACCAAGGAATATCATGCTAAACAACTTTATCAGCTCATTCTACAATGAGAATGAATAGGTATGGAATGAGTGTTGATCTTTGATGTACCCAAATTGTGATAGAAAATGTTGACATCTTTTGTATAGGAGTCTTACAACTAGAAGTAGATCTATCATACATGTCTTTAATCAAATCAATGTAATTGGCACATCTTTTTTCTCCAAAACCATCTACAATACTTTTCTGGGTACTCGATCATAAGCCCTTTCCAAATCAATAAAAACCATTAAAGAACTCTTTTACTTTTTCTATATTTCTCCACAAGTGTCCTTATTAGAAAGATGCCATTTTTTGTTAATCTTCCAGACATGAAATCAAATTGGGTTTTTGATATCTACGTTATAAACTGTAGTCTTTACCCTATACTAATCTCTCAAAGTTTCATAGTATGAATCATCTACTTGATACCTATGTAGTTTTTGCAGCTCTGAATATCTCCCTTGTTTGTGTAGATGAGGACTATATTGCTATTTATTCACTTATCCTTCATCTTCTTGATCTTTATAATCTTATAAAAGATATTTGTTAACCATATAACTCCTTCATCCCCCATACTCTTCCATACATCAACAAGAATACCGTTTAGTCTGCATGCCTTCCTTATTTTCATATTTTTAAAAGCATTCTTGACCTTAAATTGTGAAACATGTCATGTTAAATGATATTTCTTGTATTCATGTCAACAAAGTCTCTTACATTATTCGTAGTATATTTGGTGAAGAACTAATGGAATTAGTTCCTTCATTGGTTCTTGATATCATGATCCTTCACTAACATTTGAATATCTTCATTCTTGATGCATTTTAGTTGTACTCAACTGTCTTATTTTCCTTTCTCTTAAATGAGTCATTATATATATATATATATATATATATATATATATATATATATATATATATTTCTTCTTCTCTTTTGTCAAGCTTCTTAAAATCTCTTCAAAATATGTCGACCTTTTCTCTTGAAGAACTTTTTAGCTTCTTTATTTGCTTTCTTGTATCTCTAAAAAGTTGCATCATCTTGACATACTAGCAAGCTCCAATAGATATCCTTTCTAGTTTAGTAGCGGTTTGTACTTCATCATCTCACCACCAAGTCTCTTTATATGGAGGCACACACCCTTTGAACTCTCCTAAAACATCTTTGGCAATTTTTGTATGCAGGAGCTCATATTATGCCACATATTGTTATCATTAGACCTCAAGTTCCAAGTGTCCTCCTTGATTATGTTATCAAGAAAAAAGCCGGTTTATTTTCTCCTTTAAGATTCCACCACTCCATCCTATTGTTGGATTTGTAATAGGCTCTAGAAGGGTTGAATAGAGCTACAACCACTTAATCAAAATTCATTAGAGAGTCAAAATATTTTTCAAGATAATATTGATAGTTGTATGGAAATTTGAGTGCAACTAAAACTAGAAAAGCAAGGGTGAGAGATATTGAAAAAATACTAAAGAACACAAGTATTTTTTGGTGGTTCCAACATCTAAATATAGAGATGTACTCCACTACCCAGAGAGGTCAACCTCTAGGGTTTTCAACCATGTATCCCTCCTTATATTCCATTACAAGATTTACAACATAAGATCACCCATTTCTAGGTCAAGCGATAAACTAGACTTCTCTTTATTGACCCAAAGGATCCAACAACCTTATAAAAGCCTTAGTATCCATGATCATGAGTCTTTAGTATTACCAAGGACTTACCTACTCTGGTAATGAGTCTTCAACCTTCACCAAGGATTTATGCACTATTGCAATGATCTTTGGCCTTCAAAGACTTACTCACTCCTATCTTACATCTTTTGTCTTTGACTTCACCTTCACCAAGGAGAAGATTTTCACCAAGGGCCACTTGCACTTCTTCTTCTTATTCATCTCTTTTTTTCAAAAGAGAGAATCTTCAAGAGAGAATGAGAGGTTGGGAGGTAGAGGAATGAAAGACTCACAATATATACATGTAGGACTAGCTCTATTATAGATCCCGTACTCACTCTAATGGATGTAGCAGGTTATTAAGCTCATGAGAGTATATATGAACTCTTTGAGGCAATCATTTCCCAACTATAGAATACAAGGCTTTATAATGCTTGGATAACCATGTGATGAATCCCAAGGGGTCCAATTTATAGTTGAGAATGTATCCTAGCTGTTAGAATCATTTATGATCAATTCTAACCATTTTGGTATAGTTTAATTGATATATTTCACTTTGAGACTCTCTCCAACGACTATCTTACACTTCATGACTACAGTGTCATCGACTGATATGCAAGGGGGTATCACGATCAATGACACTAAAGTACAAGTCATTTAGTGTCATCAATCGTAATATTATGACATTTAGCATCTCAGTCAATGATCATGCATGATAAACCAATCATCTTGCTGTCCTAGATGTGTTTTAGGATAATATCAACATATTAAAAATATTGTAATGCAATTGATCATTTGTGTAAATGTGCATTAACGATTGAACTAAATGATTCTTTTACATGAGTTTAAGTACAAGTCATGTACTCATTACAAGTAACTTCAAAATTGATGTAAGGAGATACACTATGAAATCTTCAATCTTGATCTTTTTGCACATATGAATGGATTTCTCTAAATTAGGATTTGCAATTTTAGGCATATGGAGTGTATCTATCTAATAAAAAATCACTCAAGAAGAATCATTAGAAAAAACTAAGTGAAATGTTGTAGTCATTATCAAAAGAAGGGATTAGTCAATTCAGACCATGAGTCAAAACTTTCTACCTAGGAGTATGTTGTGCTTGACTTTGTTGAACTTCAATCAAGATCCAAAAACACCAACCTATTTTGGGTGGTAAGTTGTTTACAAGGAATCACTTTACAAGCATTGCATACTTTAGAATCCACCCACCTTGGAAGGAAGTAATCAATTTGGCTACAACTACATCCACTCTTTATAGTAATCTTATGAGAATATATTTTCTTAAATTGGGGTTTTGCCAAAAGAATATCATTTGCAACTACAATCCTAATATATTCTCCCCTTCACCATTTCTACTTCTATATCAAAAACCACTATGACCTCTCTCATATCCAACACTGACACTCCCCACATGGCCATTTAAATCACTCCCAATAATAATATTCTACTCTTTTGGTATTCCTTGCATCAATTCATCCATGTTATCCAACAAATCCTTCTTAACTTCTTCATGCATGCCAACATGAGGGGCATAAAAAGAACAATTTTAAAAATATTTCCCTCAATAACAACCTTGATAGCTATGATTTGTCACTCATCTTGTTGACAATAACATCCTTCAACATCTTATCAAAATAATTTATGTGATATTTCTCTACACATGAATATCTATATACCACATTTTATACCATATGTTTCTAATCTCTCTACAATATTCCCTTGTTGACTTGGTTTTCTACAAATAAGGTATATTTACTTTTCTTCGAATTAAGAATCTACTATCTTAAAACATTTTAAAGGGTCTACCAACACAATTCTTATAAGGATGCATGTTATAAAAGGGTGACCAAGTTTTATGACTAGATGGAACCTATCACCAACCCTCTTTTACCTAAATTTGGGACAAGATACATTTATACAAGATGTACCAAACATAGGTGGAGCTATATGTTGAATTTGATGCAAAGGATATTTTTCCATTATAAATTTAAAGCTAGATTTTGGAGTCCAATTGATTTTTGAGGGAGCATATGACTCAAAAATTTTCACTATGTATAAAATATTAATATAGTTCAAATATTTCAATTCCAAAAACAAACCTTCAAATGGATAATAATAAATTTCTGAATACAATATAATATAACAAATTTTGAAAAAGAAAACTAAAGGTTTCAATATCACCTAAACACGGTTGCCCATACATGATTTTGAATTTGTTGTCTCAAATCTTATTACTTTATCAAATTAATGTTAACAAAATGAAAACAAAAGACAGTCTCCCTGGATTTGTTTAAACTCATTCCTGTATACCATCTTGTACAAATTGTGTGCTTCTTTTTTAAGTTATCAACCCTTTTATCACCTTCTGTTGGGCCCTCCAATAGAAATGTATTCCCCCCTCTTCACAATTACAGTGCTTGTCAGAAATGTTTATAAGCCTTGATCTTGGAGTTTAACATTTTAAGAAAACCTCAAAACTTAGAAAACTATATATCCATATATATAATGCAATCATATCATAATGAACTTCAAGAAACCAACCAAGTCCAAATTCAACCTATGAAATAGAAGTTGATGTTTGGTGAGATTTAATGTTACGTACAGATTTAGGACGTGGACTATATCTATCACTATGATTTTGCATTGTTCAAAAGATGTGACTTTTGATTGTTTTATCACTCTTGCGGGGCATTTTGGAATGTCATTTTTTTCTTGATTGGATTGTATATGTATTCTAGGTTGATTATTGTTATTTTATATTTAGTTTGTGGAACTTGAAAAGGCAAAACTGGTATTGAGATTTTCAAATATATGAAGGAATTTCTAAATCCACCAAGAACAAGTGTCATGGAACAAAGATAAAGTTTTTTATGATTAGAATTAGATTTCTAAGGTTACTATTTTATTCCAATTGTGATCAATCTGAAAAAAAGGGAGTATATGGTCAATATATGTTCTACTATATTCTATAGAAAGTTTTCATTTATCTTAAGTCTTCAACTGTGTTGACCTTGTGCTTTGAAGGTTTTCAAAAACTCATTTAGGGATCCAAATCCAGGAAAAGGACATCTATAACTAGTACATGTGTGTTAGGAATTATAGTAAAAGTGGTAATGTTGCACAATACTGAAGACCCAATGTTTAACATGGAAAACTCTCTCCAAGACGGGACGAGAAAGTTCACAGGACAATACTGACCAACAAGTATTGTTTAACCAGACACATCACTACAAGGGGGCAACCAAGGCTCTAGCCCTCCCTCTCCCACATCCAAAGTTATGTATTATAGACTTATATAATAAGATACTTCACATATGCATTTTTCAAGTATAATAACAAAGAATTTGTTAGATGGATTGTATTAGGGTCTTATTTCTAACCAAGTGGCCCAAGTTCAAGTCCTAATTTCAAGATATATTTTACAAGTTTTTTTAACTCATCTCCCATGTTACTACTCATATATAATTCAACACACTTAGATCCCTCCATTGTAATTTCTTGGTTTGCCACTGCATTTAACCAAGACTACCACTAACACAGTCCAAATTTAATCACCCCAAAATCTGGAAATCTCTCCCGCTCGAGAAAAAAAAAAGTAAGAAGATAATCACACCCAATGTGTACAAAATCTTCCACTTAACTTCTCCTACTCATGATGCCATTCTCAATTTTGGCATGAGACACACTCCTATGTCCTTTCTTGTTACCACTGAGACCGCTGAATGGGCCACCTCCTCTCATGACAAGGCCACCTACCTCAGTTTTATCTATGGTGCTCATTCTAGTTAGCTCCTCCAAATAGAACTGTGACGTTTATCCAGAACACTCTCTACATGAGAGATACAATTCATGTCATTTGATGATTGGAGCTACATTGTCACATTACCAATAATGTGCTATTGATATATGTGTGCCCTCTGATGTTTAGATCTACTCACTATTTCCAATGTACCACCTATGTGCATTCGGGTGAGAGATGCATGTCTTCCACTGACTGGACAAATTACAACTATTGTCAACACACCCAATTTACCAATGACTGATGCACATCCTCTGCTATTTATATAAAGCCATGTTGATGGTGATGTCACAACTCCAACAAAGTGCCACAAACAAGTGTATGTCCTCTGCTAGTCGGATCCACCGATGTTGTCAACGCACCACCATTGTGCTTTTAACTACCAACTACTACTTAGGCTCAACGCAAAGTCACCGGACATCACTTTTCCATAAGAGAGATGTAATGTCAATACACCCAATGTGTTATCGACTGCCAACCTCTATTTCACCTCATGGAAAAGTCATTGTCCCTCTCTCATCCATGACATAGGATCAATGTTGATGCAACCATTGTGCACAACCTACCAATTGCTACTTCTCTTCAAGACAAAGTCACTGGCCCTTTCTTATCCACAAGATAGTTGCACTGAAGAGGTATTCACTGTGCCACCAAATGCCAATAACTATTTCATATTAACACAAAGTCATTGGTCCTCTCTTATCCAAAAAAGAGCTCTGCTCATTGTTCGTTTTATCTGTATTTTCTACCACAAAATTCACCTGCAACAAACAACTAGTGGGATCACACCAACAAGTGAGATGATCTCAATGCCCCCCAAAATCCTCTCTTTATAGGCATCCATGCCATGTGGTTGAAACTAAAAATCCTATTTCAAATTATAGTCAAATTTTAGATAGTATTCTGCATTGCACATATGGAGCTATGCCCTTTTATTTTGTATTTAACTATTGTTGGGATTAAAAACACACAAGAGTAACTCCTATTAAGTTAACATCCAAATAGGGCATGGGTCAAAACCTTCCTTATTCCAACAATATCCCCCTCCAGGCCATGAGGGTGAATTTGTCGACAACATTCATGAAGTGTAGCTTCTAAAATCCATCGCTAGATGTGAGGGGTTCCTATACGTGGTCACATCCTCAAACATGTCAACATCCTATCATTTCCTACCAAAGTACAACCCCAAATTCACTTTGTTCCTAGACAATTGAGAAGAAGATCCTATTAGCACCTCTTCTCTCTCCATGTTTGCACATGGAACTTTGTCAGCTCCCACTAACCAATCAGTCCACTCATCCTAAATGAAGAAGTGATTTCAACCTTCTATAGAAAGGATCATAAACCCTCTATCAATGCTCCCTTGTGTATGTAACTCCTCATTAGGAGAAATATACTCCATTGTAGATGTGATAGCCAAACAACCATTGCATTATCTTTCTTATTCACATGCATGTTGTCCTAAACAAGTATCTAGAGTGACCATGTATGACTGGGAGTTGTCATGTTGCATTTGGTCATGTTTGTAGGAAATTATCTTAATGCCATTCTACAAAGAATCATGCATCTCATACATGTGACTATTCTTATGACTGCTTCTTGTCAATGCTTGCATGCCTATCTTTAGATGTCATTGCCCCTCCTATCCTTTGAACCATCCTATGAAACCACTTTTTAGTAATATGGTAGGAAAGTGATGATTCTCTACAAAACTAAAGTTGCAAGATCGAATATTGAAAACTCTACCCATGACATAATAATACAAACATAGGACAGTACCAACTAACAAATACTATGTAATTAGAATTACATCTCACACCACTTATATTTAATTACCCCTAAATGTGGAAATCTCTTTTAGTCGAGGACTAAGATAAATAAAAGATTCCAACATGTACAAAGTCTTGCACGTAATTTCTTTTCATCAAGACACCACCCTTGTTGTTGAGGATTAGACACATGCCTATGTTCTTGCTTGTGTCATTGCAACTACTGACCGGCCACCTCTTCTCTTTGATAAGGCCACATACCTTATTTCCATATTTGGTACTCGTTCTAGTTGGTCCTCCAACTAGAACTATGATGTGCCATTATAATTCTCTCTGTTGGTAAGATCCAACATGAGTTGGTTGTTGTCATTATGCATCACCAACAATGTGCACTGATTGATGTACATTATCTAAGGTTTGGATCCAGCACAACTTTTATGCACCACCTATGTTCCCTCGCCTAAGAGATGCATGTCCTCCACTGAATGAATGCACTGCAATTGATGTTGAAGCACCCAATGTGCCATAAACTAATGTGCACCCTATGTCGATCGGATAGAGCACCATCAATATTGATGTTGCAACACCAGAAAAGTGTCACCTATAGGTGTTCATCCTCAATTTGTCATTTTCAATGCACTAGTATGGTGCCACTGACTGTTAACCATTACTTCACCTCAAGACAAAGTCATTGACCCTCTCTTTCCATGAGAGAGTTGAACTGTGAATGCACCCAATGTACTACTAAATGTCATTACTTCTTCACCTCAAGATAAAGTTGTTGGCCCTCTCTCATCCACAAGAGAGCACTACTGATGATGCACCCAAAGAGACACCAACTTCTAGTCTATACTTTGCCTCAAGGAAAAGGAAATGACCCTCTCTTATCCACAAGAGAGATGTAATATCATGCATCCTATGTGCTACAAACTACTTACTATTACTTCAACTCTAGCCAATGTCATTTTCCCTCTATTGTCCATAAGAAAGATCCATCTGTTGTTCTAGTTCTATTACTCTTCTACCATAAAAGGTACAAACAACAAACAATTGGTGGGATCGCACCAATAGGTGAGGTGATCTCAATGACCTCTCCCATGACCTCTATTTATAAGAAATAATCTTGTTTCAAATCATATTCCAATTCCAAACCATATTCACTCCTTTTAGATTTAACTCCTATTAAGATTGAAAACATACAAAACCCACTCCTGTTTAATTCAAATCATATAAAAAATGGGATGGAACCTTTGTTATTCCAACACCCAGTCGATTATAGTATTACTTTTTGGATGCATGAATAAGGAGAAAACTGGACCCGCAGGGTTATTCCAAACCTTGTAGAAAATTGACTACAAGTGGCATTAACAAATGATGTACTCCTTATGGAGACAAGAAAGACTAAAAAATCTTGATATATGAAATAATCTAGAACTTCTCCTTATACCAAAATTGGTTTATATTTGCTTATTCAATTTTTGATGACATAGAAAAGAATTGACAATGAGATAGAACGTAGGCGGTAAATAATTTGTTCTGCCAATCCTTTTGGATATAAAAACCAATTAGTTGGAACACTACATCCATATATTTTGGGGTTATAATGTTACTATCTATAAGTTGTCTAACCCTCTTAAGAATTTACCCAACATCTAGTGTGAAGAAACCAAAAGTATCAAACCCAAAAGGTATAAGTATAGGCTCATTTTCTCATGTTTGAATACTTTGGGTAAGACAACTTTGAGGGGAGCATATTCCACAGTAAATGCCTCTCCCCTCAATCCAACTAGTGGGAAAACCCCAGTTAGGTCAAATGTGCATGCTTCCCGCCATTCCATCCAAAAGTCAAGGCATCACATGGTCTCAGTGTCAATCTTCCTTCATGCGGATTTGTCAAAAAGTTCACGTGCTTATTTCTTAGCAGCAACTCTTGCATGTCTAAGTATATCATAGAGAAAATCCCTAACAAGATCATGTATGTACTTGAAATGTAGGAGCTCCCTATAATGAAATATGTGATCTCCAAAAGCATCTAAGCATGCATTATGATAAATTGGGCAGACTTCATAAATTGGAAATAAAGGAATCATAAGACGATACCTGAGGATAGTACGATACTTAAATGGTGACATGTGAAGGCCTTGATCATCAGTAGGAATTGTAAGAAGAATTTTTATACATGGTCATCTTACAGACATCCTCAAACTACTTTCTATCTAACAGTCATGTCAAACTTTACTTCCATATCCTCAGTGATTGTTTTTAAAATGGCACTCGCCAAAGCATTCTAGACTATAGGGAGTAACTATGTCCTTTTTAGAAAAACTTTTAAGATTGAAATTCAGAATCATGGCACAAAGACAATATAAAGCATTATCAAAGTCTGAATCCGTATCACAAATTCCACTGTCTCAAAAATATGATCCTAAAGCACACAAGATTGCTCCCTAAGGCCACAAAATATTCTGAGGAAGCCTCTAACCGTCCCAAAAAACCAAGTTTAACGGGTAACAAATTCATCCTCCATTGAAGGCCCCCAAAGAAGGTGCATCCGCAAACCACAATGGCCTCAAAGGACCCTTGTAAAGATCTATAGAATAAAATTGTTGCCTCCTCCATATGTACAAGCTGGCATGTCCATAGGATGAACATAAGATTTGTGATTCCCATGCATGATCTGACAAAAAGAAGTTCACTTTGTGGGTCACCCAACTATGGAAGAAGATGTGTCAACTCAACAGCCTTGGTAGTCCTCTTTAAGGCAACCCTTTAATAAAATCGTTGTTCATGCTAATAACTTGTCGAAGTAGCTTCACTCCAAACAAGGGCCTCCCAATGTCCTTGGCAAACACATATGTATGAATCTTTCTACCATCAATTATAGGCCCCAAATCTCAATTTTACGAATATTTAGTTTAAGGTGCAAACCTGGACCAATCCTCTTAATGATGTCAAGCACCTTGGCCATCTCTTATGAGTCCCCAATAACAGTCCCATCATCAAGATACCAAGCATGAAGAAGAAGGTAGCAGTTATATCTAATTTCATTAACTACTGGGTGCAACATGATGGCAAAAATATGTTTTTAAAGGATTGCCCTATTGCACCCTAGTAGTTGGCCATATATGCCCATATGCAATGTACAACCTAGATATCTAACCATACAAAAACTTCACCCACAAAGAAATAGACATGCACCTTGCCCTCGCCTTGCAAAGTAGCACTGAGCTACCTACTAGGTTCAAAGAATTAGAGAAATCTACTGTAATAATATAGACAGAACTATATCCATGATGTGTACACTATGTAAAATTGCTTTAGCACTGCCAAATACACCAACTAAAAATTGGAAGTCATAGAGATATTTAGCCATATCCTATCCCACTCGTCACATGGAAACTTTGGGAAGTAAATGCCTCCAAGTGGTACCCACTACAATGGGACATATTTCATTCCCATGCTTGAGTAAAGGTGTAAGAGGTGTGAAACAAACTCTATCACGCTCAAGGAACACCTCCCTATAACCATAAGTTAACCACTAGAATGATGGTGTGTAAAAGCTTTGTGGCCACAATAGACCCCTCTCAGTGAAAGGTGTCTAAGATGTCTTTTTCCCTCAACTCTTCTCTTCCATATGGAGTCACTTTAGGAAAACATTCTATTTTATTACATATTGTGAATGTGCAATGGAGACAAGAAATGGGTCGTGTTAATTAGTTAGTTTTGTACAAATAGTCATACATGATAACTAACAAAAACTATAAACAAATAATATATTCAGAAAGATAAGCATTATATAGAAACTATACTGACAATATATGCACATCCAAAAGTTATCTGACAATAATTACTTTGCAAAAAAAGTAAAAATGCAGTCAAACAACTATGCAATCATTGTGGTCTTCATATTTATCCAAACAACCACCTTGTTATACTAAATTAAATCATCAATTATAATTTATTTATGCCAAAAGAACGTATTATAACCACACGAGGATACAAAATTCACGTTCTTAGCTAATGGAAGTAGGAAATTCCATAATCATAATTTGTGTTTTTATAGAACTTACATTTGTGATTGCTCCTATGCAAGATGAAATCATGTGTCCAGGGCCCTGTATAATCATGTAACCAGGGCCCTGTGTAATCACACATATATTTCCTCATATGTTTTAATAATTAAAAAGGTGAGAATTTTAATCTCAATAATAAAGTATTCATAAAATTATATGGGAGGTAAATTACATAGTGAAGAAACATTAATCAAATTTCTTGATGATCATGTGGTTGAGCGAAAGAGCATCATGATCAAGTGTGGACATTTAATTTTACCAAGTGATGCATCGTGTTTATTATCATAGTTAGTTGTTTATGCTTATTTCTTTTAAATTTTTAACTGTAAGAATAATATATGCTTATTCTACTTATATTATCCATAGAGATATGAATCAAAAAAAGGTCTAGAAAACTATCTTTCAAAGAATGACATTAGAAAAATAATATTTTTTTCTCTAAGTGGTATGACGTATCACTTCAATGACACCCGTTATTTTATTAAAAGGACAATGATACATATCACACCAATTCAAAACACTAGATGTCCCTGAACAACATGTTGTTTCATTTGAAGGGAATAGAGGTATATTTCTTTGATACTAGACATGATATGAAGTCTTAGAACACATTGTCATCATAAAGGGAGACATAGCTCATCCCACACCATGAATCAACATGTCATATTTCTCAAATGACATGATACATCATTATAGATGAACACTTAAATGAAAGAGGATCATCGGGCTCGGGTATCACACTCCTTACCACATTGTATGCAAACCCATAAACTTAGTTTGGTTCTGACTCTAGCCACCACCAAACACTAGCAAAGCCCCCCTGGGACATTTTTCAATCAACACAAGGCCATAAGGCACCACCACAACATGTGTCATCATCATTAATGTCAATCATAGACAACACATTGACACCATTTCAACCATAGCAGGGTCCTTTGGCCAAGTTCCACTTAAGTTAGTGCCTTAGTTATTTTCTTCTCCAGCTTGGCACATCACAACATGTATAGTATAACAATTAATATTGGGCGGGGATCATTAGATGAGGTACTTTTACCTTTTTATTCTTAATTTTTGTGTTTTGTATTTGTATAGACTTTGTAGCTTTTTCGTTATGTACTTACATACTCTTGCACTATTTGCATTTTCCAATGTATCATGAGTAATTGAAATTGTAGAAATTTCAATTTAGCTAAACCAACTCTAAGTGAACATGTTTGCTTATGAAATAGCATAATTGTTCCATGAGAAAATATATATCTACTAGTGTTAGTCAGTTCTTGCAAGCACAAGATCACTCAATGTGATCTCACACGATGAGCCCTTCTATGATTTCTACAAATAGTTTAATCCTCCCATGTCTACTTCATTTGGCTAATCCAAAAGTTGTCTAATTTGTGGTTTGAGAGAAAAATCTTCATGGGAGGGGGATTTGAGTGGGATCCTAAACTAGAACATGTATATTAACAACACATCATCAAGGAAATCATAGAAATTAGTAATCAATACAAGAGGCCAACATAGAAATTCTAGTTTTGATAAACCTATATTAGCATCTAATTGTTGTGATATGGAGAGAGGGTCCCCCAACATGCCTTGCTAGCATGCCTAAATCAATACTTAGTATTGGTTAAATGAACAAGAACTAATACATATTGATGCGTGTTATTGTCACATGTGTTAGAAGGGTATATGAGAAGTTCCTATATAAGAAGTACCTTGAGGGAAGAATCACTTGGGGAACGTATTGTGGAACAATCTTGAATAATGGGTAATTTTAGAGAACATGAGGGATTTTCTTTTCTTGTAATGATCTTAGCACCTCATATGAATGCCTCGAGGTAAAGTGATATGTGTATGAGTAATCCATGGTATATGGACAAGTTGGAGCATTCATCAAAAGGTGATAGAAAAAATGAACCAAATTCTAATGGACATGCATGTTGTAGGAAGGTTAAATGTGCCACAGACTAGTGGGAGGACATTAGTGTCAAAATTAAGTGATAGTTATATCCAACTAGAGACATTGTGTGTCCATCTTCAATATCTCATGGGAAACTCGTCACCAAGTTACATGGTGTGTTCCCCTGGGGATTATACAATGCCAAATTTCTATAATTGTGGGACAAATTTAGATTCAACACACACGATGTGTCTACCGCTCAAAATGTCATGTCTAGCCCCTGAAGTGTATTACATGATCTACAAGATGACATGCCAATCCACATACAAACTACATAAAGCTAGATAAAATTCAAAAGTGAAAAGACTCTACAACTTGACATGTTGTGTCTTAGTGTGTCGACTCATGTACTATAAATGTATCACAAGGATTCGACTTGTGTGTCTTGATCACTTCTTTATGATCTGTGGACACTTTAGGGAGAATTCCACAAGCATTTGAAGGACAATTCCACCATTTGGAGGAAGAAGATACTTTGACCGAAAATCTTCTACGTGTTTTGAAGTTAATATTGGTTTCCTTAGTACTATGCCACATTCCATGGTTTGTCCATCTATGTTTTTTTTTTAATTCTATGGCCTAAATTGAGAGTTAGAACCATTAATTAGACCTATGATATTGACAGGACTAACTAAAGCATGGGAGTATCCTAAAGTTGATATTTTTTATCACTAGTAACTACATGATAAGTCAATTCATACAACATTGCTCCCCTATGGAGATGACCTTGTGGGTTATAGTATGCTTTGACATGTCTAATTGTAGTGAAATTATGTATTATACAAGTACTTCAATATTGGACACTATCTCAACACAATAGATCATGAATAAGATAATTTCATATTTATACAGTCAAATCAAAAAATCATTGTAAGATATGGCTCTTGAGAAACTTTTATATTCCATTTATGTGGTGGACTTTTATATCTCCAAGTTAATATCTCAGCCAGTACTAAAAGAACAACCACATTGTTGTGTACCTTTGATGCATTCATGTTTTTGTAAGATGTGTGTGATTATATAGAAACTATACTTGTAGTTAGGAATGAAAAGATAAGTTGTTACCTGTGATAAAGTGTAGAGAATGCTTCCTGGTAAAATTGGGATAAAAAATGAGTACATTTAATTTAGCCTCAGCCCTATTGTAATTATTAAGTCATTAATAAAATAATAAAGAGAATGGTTGGGATTACCCATATTTAGAAGACAAATCTCCTTTTCATGGAGTGATGCACTAAGGATTCTAAAGTTAAGCATGATTGGCTTCATGTATTTTAAGATAAGTAACCTTCAACAGAGTCTTTCACGTGCACATGAATGACTAACCAGCATGTCAATTACATTCTAGTAATGATTGGGTTATAAAATTTGGTTGCATTCACAATTTTGATACTCTCTTAAATATGGGTTATCCTCCTAGTCAATGGAAATTTGAGAAAGGTCATTATTATAAATTGCATGAATGAAGACACATGAGGGTGGTCTAATGATAATGACCTACATTGATCATCTAAAAATTTTGTGATAACTATTGTTTTCTTGAGATCCTTGAATACAAAAGGAACGACCTCAAAAACTAAGGTGGAGATCACTTCTATTAAAAATCTAGTATTATCATTACATTACTAAAATCTTGCGAACATAACATAATTTCGACATTAGCACTCTAATACAGTTAACCGGTTATCCACAAAACTTCAAAATGAATGAACTTACAATATTTTTGCAACAAATGAAAATAAACACACAACAAGATAAGTTACACATGTTAACAACTTCATGTTGAAGACAAGTTGGTACTTTCTAGGAACTTGCACCCAACTATCAAATGATTCTTTTGTTTAAGTATTTTTTTGCAAGATTCCATCAAGGTCAAGTTCTTTGTGTATCCAAGTTTCCAATCCTTGTGAAATGTTCCTAACTTAGCCATAAGTTTAGTACAAGACACAAACCAACGTTCAATAGTCAAAGTTATGGTCCCCAATGTATGAACTAAATAGTTAGTAAAGTTACTAAACATTGATTTTGTAAGGGAAGGATTGAATATTTACCCCAAAAGTTGGACTGTAACTTAATCTTAAATACAAACTTTTTACATCTACTAGACTTTGAATCTCATATAAAGCGTGCAGAGGACACTCAAAAGAGAGAGTATTGAAGTGGTTGCCAAAATTTGTGGCTCATAACACTAAGCAATACATGTTGTTTCTAGAGGCTTTCTCACCTCAGTTATCTCTTAATCTAATGATACACTATATTTATAACTCCCACACTTGAAGAGGTGGTAAATAATAATGAATTATTTCCCCCTTTATGCCATCATTGTTTAACTTTCTTATTAAACATACAAAATTGTACATATCCACTTCATCCAAGGGAATCTTTTGAACTACCTGAGATTTGTATCTCATGACAATCTACCATCACCTTGTATATTCTTTTCCTTTCCATTAGTTTTTCTTAACATGTGAAAATATACATACTCAAGAAGAAGTATCACATAATTTCTTAGTTTGTGTTTAATAGTGTTTAGACAATTACCTTATACTGCCTATCAATGGCCTATCATTTTCAAATAGTATTTTTTTTCTTTAGATCTTGCATTCATCGTCCTTGTCTATAGCACATTACAATGTAACAAAATATAATAGATGTTTACATGATGAAAATACTATTTGTATATCATCATCAACTTAGTGGAAAAGTACATGAATTTGTGGCTCATGATATATCAACCAATTTGTGATAAATATAGCATTACTTCATGAGATACAAACTTTATTGTGTATATTTATAAGATTATTCCAAATTATCATAAAAATTGTGTTTCCACAATAGGAAACTTGGTTAGTATAATATATGTAGCTCACTTAATGTCATAATCTTTAAAATTTTAATAGAAGTAGCTAAGGAACCCATTCCATTGATGGAAAAAGATCTTTTTGTAGAAATGTGTCTACTGGATCATACATTATTGCATCATCTTCAACATTATTAGAAGAATAATGTTTTTATCAGAACTTAGAGTACAAATCCTAGAGGTTGACCTCTCTAGATAGTGGATTGACTCACTTCTAGTTTGAAGTGTGGAACCACTCTAAATAGCTTGTCTCTTGGTGTATGTTCAATATTTCTCTCCCTTGCTATGCATGTTTTAGTTTCACTCAAACTTCCTATTTAGAAACCTTATTTTGAGATATATCTTGAAGGTCTAATGGATTTTGTTTAAGTGCATTCAGTTCTATTCACCCCCCTCTAGAGCATCTAATCACCCATCTATGATCCAAAACTACATAATATTCATTGAAGGAAAATGTTTAGTCTCTATTTAATACTCTACATGATACGATTCCCATTCACAACCACTAAATCCCACTAGGTACATGTTAAATGATATAAATATGCCATTTTATGGGGATTCTATCTATGACTTGGGCAAATTCAGGATTATCATTTTTGTTGATGTTACTTGATTTTCTAAAATAAAATATGAACCTTGTTGCTATAATGTTGTTGAAAATTACAAATTGTACATGTATTGTGCACTAAAGTTTCAACTTAAGTACTTTTTGTTACTTAGTCCATACTACATGCAAACATTGGAATGTGTATATGAAATTTGGTATCGGAATTCCTTACTACTACAATAAAATATTAAAAAACTAGAAGTGTATTTTGAGCCCATATGATGTTATGAACTTTCTATGGGAAGATATATAGTGGAAGTTACGTCTATGCATGTGGATGTCGAGTTTAAATTCTTATTTTATTTCTTATAATGTTTTTTCATAGTGCATACATCAATCTAAAATTTACCATGTTGATCTATAAAAAGATGAGTATATGACTTAACTAACTATTGAAACCCTAATTCATATAGTGTCATGTGAAGGTACTAATATCTAGTGTTCCAAAATGGGGATAGAGAAATAGGAATCCTAGTAGAAAACTTAGGATTGTGACAAGATAATATGTTCATATATTGTTAAATATATGCATGTTATTGGTAATTCATATGAGATTTTTTTCCCTTGGTTTTCTACAAGAATTTATTCATATGAGTGTGGTCAAGGTTGTATATCATATTGTGAAATATAATTATGCCTATGTGCGTGATAAATATGAGATATGATGATATAGTTTCCAATATGATATGAGAGATGCATGATCAGAGTACTCAGCATGGCCTGGTGTACATATGTAGGTCGTAGGCATATGAGTCCCTACTTGTTATACTCACGCCAATAATGTCTGATGTAATCTCAATGAGACCGGATAATGATAATGTCATCTAAGGTGGGCTATTGGACTTTCATGTAATAATCTGGTAACTTGTTCAATATATCATAAGTACCCAAGTTTTAATAATAAAATATATAAACAATTCATGTGGGTTGACATATATCACACCTTATTACTTATACTTTTTAATTTGTTTACTATTTTAGTATGTATCATGCATGTTATATGCCTTCACCTTTACTATTTCTTATTGTTAGAGATGTTTTGCAATAGTGGTTGCTTAATATGTAACTTCATAGTTGAGAATTTAAAATAGAGGTGCATGATTAGAATAGTGTATAGACACTTCATATATATCTTGATAGTACATTTATCCCACTCTCATGGTTCTCGACTCTTTTTATGTTCTAAACACCTACCTAGAGCTTTAGTATAGGGAAGACAAGATAGTGGTGAGAAAAGGTGGGATTTAACCTTTTTTGGTGCCTTAGGGTTTTTCCCTTGTATAAATCAATTCCAAACAATGTGTTTTGTATGAATTGCATCTATGAATCCGTTTTTGGATACATACCATATACAAAATGTTATTTTTTCTATATATGAACATGAAGGCCTTTTACATAAACATGTGATGAGCTAGATCACGTATGTGATATGTTGTATAGTTACATGTATACTAATGAATATAATAAGCATATATGTCATCATACATGTGAATAATGTTGTAATTTTACTTAGATATACTTCTTGGTTCGTAATGCTAAGTAGGATTTTCTCATAGTTGTGTGTTTTGGCCTTTTTACTTTGTGTCTATCAAATGGTTGGGGTGCCACATTAATGCTATTGGACCGCTAGTTGGTATATCTAAGCACTCAGTTAGCATACTAGGCAATCAACCTAGTAGTGAGTGAAAGAAGTAGGTTCACAACCTATTAGTGACACTCATCAATTATTACTAGTGTCTTATTGGTCGGTTGTTACTTGTTAATTCCTATGACTTATGGCCCAGACTTAAGAATGCCCATATGGTAATAGGTACAAGAGCCACTTGCAAATTAGATTTATTAGTCAGTCGAGAAATACCCTAAGCTGATTGAATAAGAGGGAAATTGGGCTAAAGATCATAAGAGTTCTCACTAGCGGCATCAACGTTACCAACATCCTAACTAATTCCTAAAACACACCCAAACTTATTGCTATAAATTTATTAAGGAAACATGTGGTGTGATATATAGATTATTTTCCATTAACTATACTAAAGTACCCAATCATCTTTAGATCAAGGATTTTCCATTGATTGAATCATATTTAATAACATAAAGGATTGAAATTATTGTTATATACTTCCCAATCACCATTAAATAAAGGATTTTTTTTAGAAATCTAAGGCTTTAATGTCATCATGTGCTCTGAAGAGGACAATCATCAAGTGATGTTTTGATGACAAGCATTTTAATTCAATTAGAAAATATATTTTGACGTGTTCAAGAAGTTATTAAATACAACAATGCTAGGTATTTTCATTTTCATGATATATACTACTGTTCCATATAGTGTTTGATGTTGAATGATTTTATTGGTTGTTTCCTATGGTCTTTAGAAGATATGTCGCTAGATCAAAGATTCTAAGGAGTTTGAAGGAAATACTTAGAGCATATAAGAATACTTATAAAGAATACTCATAGACAACCAAATGAGATGATATATTACATCATATATTCAGACTCTATAGAGTATCTTATGATTATAATCTAGATTCTTTTTAATGTAACCATGTATTAGGAAGTTAGATATGTTTCAAATTGGTAACATATGTTATGATTTTTTTAGAACAAGTGGGTAAATTGTGTTTATCTAATATAAATATTTAAATTTTTTATTTACTCTATTGTTATAATATGTATTGCATACACATCCCTTCAAGTGGAATTTTGTTTAGGAATAACATGGTGTTTGCTTCTCTTTTTGTCTATGATTTATCTGTTATTTCAGATTGTGTTGCACCATTTTGAAAAGGTCTTTGATCACATCAAATGGACCTTCCTTTGAAATACATGGCCCCTTAAGGCTTCCCAAACACTGAATTAGGTGGGTGCCATCATATGTTACTATAGTTTCCTTTTCTTTCTTATCAAAGATACATCCTAAGGTTTCTTTATAATCATAAATGGTTGAGACATGATGATCCCTTAGCTCCTCACTTATTCCTAATTATCACTCAACGCCTCAATATAATGCTTATCGTGACCATAAATAACCATCTCGTTGACCACATGCATACAATTACCTCATAGTAGACCCATCTATACACTTTGTAAATGATACTTTGATCTTTCTCAAACAAAACCTAAACAATTTCAAAAATACCAAAAGAATTCTATTAGTCTTCCAACTTGTATCACGACTCAAAATCAATGCTAAGAAATATCTTGTTGGTCTTGAATGTTGATTCAAATACCAAACAGCACTCTACCTATTACCTTAATTGTAAAGATGAAGACTTCCCTGAAAAATACCTAGGATTACCACTATCACCACAATGGATTAAATCAATTATGTGATCTCCAATTATAGACACTTTAAAAAGAAATGCAATGGCTAGACAAATGCATTTCTCTCATTAGTCTTTCGTATTACCCTTAACAATGTGGTACTCTCTTATCTACCAACATACCATGTAAGTTGCATTCCTATGCCTAAACCACTTTCCTTACTTTGGACAAGCTAAGGTGATATTTCATCTAGAACTACAAATCCCTACACATTTTAGCTGGGGATATTGTTTGCCTTCCTATGTGTTACAACCCCCTCCCCTATTATCCCCCATTAAAGGAATATCGAGAGGACAAGGATCATCATCAATATAAGAACTAGCCATGATCTATAATTTCATTCATAAACTATATTTGCTTACAAAAGGATACTAAAGGCTCTTGAAAGGAGTCACATCAATTTTTAGAGGTAAATAATGCATGATATGAAACATCGACTCTAAATCTATATAATCCTTATAATGACTTTAACTTAATAATATTTGATGTATTCATCTCAATCTTCATATATTTAAGTAATTCGTCTACCTAAAACACTGACAAACAAATATGCCATGACATATTGTTATAATGTGTATGTGGGTGCAAACAAAAGTGCACATACATATATTACTCTTAAATAAAATAATTACATGTATGAAATTGTATTTTCATTTCATATTCTAATCCATGCTTGTCATACCACCCAGATGTATTCATTTCTTTGCCCGTCATTGGACTTATATGAACTACTCCTTGGTAGGCGTAACACTAGGTTCAAAATATCATAGCATATCTAATCGGATATAAATAGGCATTATATTTGGAATGAATTGAAATAAATACCCAAAAATTTAGCCATAAGATTAAACATTCAAAAAAATCTCAAAATCAATTGGAATTCTATATGATTGACGATTCATAACCATGTACTTTCCACTTAGAAAGCATTCTATAGTATTTGTTAATATCAAGTTATATATATTCCAACAAGCAATATGTACTCCAAGCAATCAATAAATATGAAAGTATTTATAACACTAGACGGCCACCGATGTATTCATGTGACTCAAATTAGGATCTAAACTTGATTGTAGTGGCTTGGTTTAAGCTGATATTAGGACTAGGTTTCAAAAGCTTAATTCCCATGAATAAGGTCTAATGACCTAGAAAGGCTAAATACAAACTACTAGAGTCCCAATATTACAAGGGTATTGAGATTTTATTATTACCTTAATAGGATCAGATCACATAAAAATAACAATATTCAACATATTAAGCATTTTATTCATCAAAATTATGATTTGTTGTAAGTTATCTCACATTCATACATTAATGCCTACTTTTTAAGCAAGAATTATATTCATATCTTGAAAATATTTTATGGAACTCTAAGTAATTTTAGAATTAAACTTACATATAATATTGTTATATCTTGTCTACCATTTTATTTCAAGTTTTAATGTAAAATAAGCATACACTTGTCAATGAGCCATCTCCACATAAGAAAAAAATCCCTGAACTAACCCATAGTATACTGATGCTTTGACAGTGACTAAAATGACATGATCACCCTCATGTTGTGAATTGTATCGTCAAACATATAAGGGGCATTAAGGTACTTTAGGCACCATATGTATTCTTCCTTGTAGGAGAGTCTGAACCTGCCATGGGAGGGTAAACTCGATGCTTGAATTCCTACTCTAGGGTTCAGGAGACCCAAGAAAGGGTTCATACCTCTCCATACAACCCTATCTGACCTATCCATCTGTATACCAAAGTTTGTAGTGGGCATAGTTTGAGGAAACTAGGTCCCTAATCTCAAGGTATGAAGGAGGGGTACAAGTGGGGTTAGTACGACAAAAAACTTTTCCTAGGTACCCTGAGAGTATTGGTTGAATATGTCACATCCGTTGGGAGTGTATGAGATCCTTATTCTTAATTGCTATCAACTGAGGTGCTCATCCAGTTCTCTCTGTATTGTGAATATTGATAAAATGGGGATAGGGGTATCGGAGATCATGATGTGGGGTCCCAGTGATGGAGGCCAGAGGGTTTCGATCGATTTCCATGTGTTCACTGAAGGCTCCTAGTGTATAATATTGTTCTTGATAATAGTGCAGGGGGAAGATGATGTGAAACCCTATCTAGCAAGATATTCTTGCTTAAGGATTATCAAAAGCTATGAATAAAATGGCAAACATGGTTAGATAGGTATATGTTAACCCACTAGAGGCGATGGTGTGAGTTTTTGTGTACAATGAAAATCTGGATAGGTAGAGAGATATGTGTGAGGTTTCCAAGCCATCTGGAACTCCCTTGGAGTGTCCAATCAAAATATATGGCATCCTTGTCTGGGGCTATGGTGATGTGGGATAGTTTGGATTTGACCAGGGCATCTTCTTATTGAAATAAAAGTCTTTATTTCTTTTGCTCCACATTGTTACTCTAAATTATCTCCAATTTTAGGATTATGTTCAATATTCTTTATATAGTGTTGGGATAAATATTGGGTCAAAACAAACTTATTTGATACACTAAACTTGATTTTCAAGCAAAATCTAGATAATTACCTATTTAATTACCTAGGTCACATGATTACTTGGAATATGTTGAAAATTCATATATGAACTTATAATTTCTTTGTTCATGAATTAAAAGTATCATTGATATGTAATATGATCACTAACTACTGAATTCGTAATTTGTATCCTGAAGACCTACTTTATAAACATGGCATAGTACACTTGGGCTCAAATTGGATTCTGAGGACCCTGGTTCAAACCTAGGCCCTCTAAAAACCCACAAGTTTCATTATGTTCGTAATTCCTTATTTTAGGCCTTTATTTATGATAACTTACTAATTTGAAGCATATTTGTATATTAAGCTAAATATGACCTTGTTTAGTTGAATTAAAAACTCAATCTAAGTCTAGAGCTTAAAATCATGTACCTTGTTTATTTTTCATAATATTTGTTCAATGTGTTCACTTTTTATACACATTTTTAGATTGGAGTTTATATAGTGGAAGTTTTCATAATTTATATATATAGGTCATTAAACTAAACAGACCTTTCTTATTCAGACTTGGTGATAGTAGGGCTTACTTACCTTAGATGCACTATTATTACATTGATTTCATTGTACCTTATTTGCCATTACATATTTACCTTGGGATTTTCTTTAACCATTATTTTTAGAATGAAGTATGCTAAAATTACTTTTCAATTATTAAAAATGAGTTATTCTGACTAGGTAGTGGTAAGGGCTCTCATACCTTGTATTCCTCACCCACCAAGATCCTTCAAGGTATTTAGGTCATTTTTAAAATGTCCAAAGTCCTCTGAATTTCCTTTTAAAACTGAACACATGACTATTTACAAGACTGTTCAACTCATCCTTCTAGGGAATTCCATTATAGGGAATTGTCTCAGTTTTCTTTAGGAGGTTATACTCTCTAAACACAACATGAATCCATAGATTTAGGATTATCCATCCTTCATAAGTCTTTTCCCTCACTCGAAATGACCCAAAACAAGCCTGAACATCGTCCCCTAAAAGTTAATTAAGTGTTTTACCTATATGTTTTAAGGGTATTATAATAGATCTTGTATGTGTACCTTAGGTACCGACATGCATGTGTATACTCTTTATACTTGCATGCATGAGAAACAATTGCTACAAAATGTTGATAACCAACTAAATTACCAAAACTTGTTTGGATTTTCTCTTTCTTTTATCCCCACTTGAGTTATTCTGGTGTAGGGGTATTATTTTTCTTTTATCTTCATATATACATATTCCCAAGATGTGGGTTTTTCTTTAGGGTTAAGGTTTAACCTCTACATCATCGGGTCTTAATTTTTCGTCTAACCCATATAGCTTTTCAGTTATATGATTGGGTTACCCTAACCCATCCCTAGGGCTTCCTTTGGTTTACATTCACAAGTGGAACTATGTATAATATGAAACACATTCACATTTATATGTCTCACTAACAATAGATGTACTTTAGTTGGTGGAGGATGCCTTAAGACTACTTTTTTCTAAGATCCTAAATTTAGATAAGGAGAGAAGTTATTTCTAGGGTTAAAAGAGATAATAAATGAGATGATGACAAGATTTAAGATAAGAATGCCTAAACATATTTCATTTCGGGAAAGAACCTCAAGCAATGGTTAGGTCAGATTCACATCGGTCTGCGAGCACTCATTTATTAACTAGTGACGCGGAGGAAAAATCTTGCCAACCCTCGGTTTATGAACTTTCTAGACACCATTGTCTTTAGACATGCACTAATAATTCCCTTATGGGTCTATGGAATCATATAAAAAGTTAATTCTTATAATTTATTTGATAAATCTTAGCTATGATACCAATTATGACAACCCTCTCCCCTGTTATCCCCCATTGAAGGAAGATGGAAAGGGAAATGATCATCATCAAAATTTCCAAGATCTAGATTTTAAAAAATAAGCAACAATAACCAATGATTTCATTCATAAACTTTGTTTGATTACAAAAGGATACAAAAGTCCCTCAAAGGAGTGGTATCAAATTTAAAAGGTACAATAATACATAACAGGAAACATCAACTCTAATTTATCTATATATTCCTCTTGATGACTTGAGATTAATAATATTTGATGTATTCAGATGGATGTACATATCATCGTATCTTTAAGTAAGTCAGCTACCCAAAATGCAGACAAAAAATATGTGGTCAGTATATTGCTATATTTTGTATGTGGGTGCAAACAGAAGTGTACATATATAGATATCACCATATCTTACTCATTAATCAAATAATTGCATGTATGAAATTGAGTTTTTATTCCATATTTTAATCGATGATTGTTATGCCACCTTGGGTGGATTCTTTTCTTTTTCCATCATTGTATATATATGAACAACCATGTGGTAGGTCTAAAGTTGGGTTTAAAATATCTTCATATGCCTTACATGATATAAATTGGCATTATATTTGAACGAAACTGAAATGAACACCCAATAGTTTAGGCATAAGATCAAACATTCTAAAAAATATACAAATCAATCGACAGTTGATATGATCAAGTATCAATAAAATAACCACATAACTTTTTGATAAAGTAACCATGAAATATTATTCCATGCACTTCAAGTTCAATGAAATCCAATAATCAAGATATATTCCAAATGATCAATCTAAAGGTATGTATAAAACTAGGGTTTCATGATGTATTCATATGACTCAAATCAGGGCCTATACTTGATCCTAGTGGCTTGGTTTCAGGTGATATTAAGGATAAGTTTCAAAACCCTAGGTCCAACAATCACCGGTTCTTCTAAAAATGTTTTTTCTATGTTGTTGACGACTATTGTTTGTTGCACTTCTGCATTCTACATTACTACTTCTTATGCTATTGGATCTGTTATTATTGAGTCTTGGACAATCAAATAATCATCTTCATATGTGTTAATAACTGTAGTCTTAGGGGGTGCATCTGGAAAGACTCTTCCTAAATGTGTAGCAATAGCCTCAACTATTTTGAGTGCTCTAGGTTATCTCGACCTGAAAAAGATTTTGTAGTGGGTGAAGATTAGTTGAGAGTTAATTCAATTGAGACTCAATGGATTTCTAATGATCTTGTTCATTTGCAATTGGTGTTTTTGTCACTATAGTATTTTACCAATGGTTTACATTTTATCATGGCTAGATGAAGGAGCATTTGCCTATTTTCTTTGTAGCCTTTTTTCCATGGGGCCTAGTCAAGATTAACTATTTTATTCGGTGTTCTAGAAGTTACCTTGGTAGTTACCTTGGCTCCTGAAATTTTATTGTTGGTTCTAAAACATGGAGGGCCCTGAACTTGATTTCTATCATGTGTAAGTTGCTTGGAATTTTCTACATCTGTAAGATTTCCATATTGTAGAAAAAAAGATGATTTCTATTCTAACTAAGAGTGTAATATGGTTGACCTGGGACACTTTGAGTTCATGTCCTACATCAGATTGTTGTCTCCTTGAGCCATTGATTTACTTATTACCACATTATAAATAAATGGAATCCTAATGTAGAGTGATCACTGCCCTTATATGCCTCGTAGAATAGTGTTACTGCCTTCTCTTGTTGTTGTTGTGGAAGACCTTGCCTTTCATATGAATTGAAAAATGTCTCTAGAATTACCAGCTTTACTAATAGTTGCTTCAAGGATTAATGAATATATTTTAACCCAGGGTTAGCTACCTTCTTCCATAGCCACTTTTAGCACTCCCTTTTCTATACATCTACCCTAGTTGGCTTGATTTTCAGCCCCAAAGTCACCACTTTCCAAGCTCTATCATAACTCTGGTGCATGAAGTTTCCTCTAGTTGAGGAATTTGAAACCTTTTAATATCATCATCCATACCTATATAGAAGGATAATATGAGTTGATCTCAAGAAATACCATAGTAGGGGCATTTATGAAGGAGTTCATTGTACCTCTCCGATGCTTTTGCTAAGAATTTACTTGGTACTTGTGTAAAATGAGATACTTGGCCCCTGATTGTGTATGTAGGAAGGGAGGATAGAACTTCCGATGAAATTTATTGTGGATCTGGTCCCATGCGGTGATAGGGTCACATGTCAAATTGTTGTACCAACTCCTTTATCTGTATGTAAGTGAATATTTGGAAGGGCGGAGTCTAATATCATTGTCAGATACTTCAGTTTGCTTGCTTATTACACATATGTTTACAAATTTCATGATGTGCACTTGAAAATCCTCCCCTTCTCTACTTGAAAAGGCACTCACTGTTTTGTATTGATGTAACCCAATGTGCCATTCATTTGGAATGAGAGGCATCGATAGGAGATAACAAAAAACAAGGTGGTGAACATATATAGCTTTAGATATTGAGAACTCCCTATCCTTCTATTGTTTGTCCTCTTGTGCATCAACTTTAGTTGTACATATTTCCTCTTGTAGAACAACACAAACTTCTTGTTTAAGCATCTCTCTCCCTATGTGTTGCAATGTCTAGATTCATCCTCTGTGCGATCTCTTCCTCATCCATTCTAGATTTGTTTTCCTTTTTTATATGGTGAAACGTTCAGTATGTATCATGTCAATATTTGGATTAGAACTAATGTTGGTAAAGTGTTGAGTCTAGTAACTTGTGGTACCTAATATGGAAACAATTTTCCACAAGTCAGATGGATATAGAAAAATTAGGTTCAAGAGAATATGTATTAATATCAATGGTAAAATAATAATTTTGAAACCATCTTAATAAAATTGGATTAAACTAGACGATGTTGTTGTCCCCAAAAATGAAACCAAAATTTCATGTGAAGATTATCAATCTAACAAGTTCACCTAGGAAAAAGTCCCTAGATTTTAACCCCAAGTTAGCGTTCAATAATACCGCCTACAAATGGATGGGTCTTATCACAGTATAGCTTAGGGATCGAACCCAAAGGACATCCTTTTTTTGGAAGTTGCTAGATTTTATCTGGTTGCACTAAGATTAATATTTAAAACCAAGATTTGAGTTGATTGAGTTAAACTAATCATAGGAAAAGTAATATTTCAAAATAATATTAGATCTAGATTATTAATAGAAAACACTAGGTTGGAATTGGGTTTATCTGCCAGTACTCACATCTTCACATCTATTTCATATAAAAATATTTATGAAGAATTAGTTAGAGCCATGGAAGTTTCATCCTTTTGTCTTGAGAAATTTGCATAAGTAAATATCACCATATGCTTGATGTCTTATTAATTACAGATCATGTACTCATTACCTTGGAGACTTCTTATATGAAATTCTCATTAGGTGTCAACTAAAGTTTGTCGATATCCAAAATTAAATGTCAAAGTTCTCTCAACCTAAGACTATAATAAATCATGTAAGGCAGGTGATCGGTCCAAAAACCATGCATTAGATGATAAATAATGAATTTAATGGGGTTCATACAAGCAATGAACATTTAAATAAAATTGTAAAGTATGGGTAGTGGGGAAGTCCCCACACCCATTTATAGGACTTCCTGATCCTCATAGTAAGTTCAATACAACCAACAGAGATAGTGGAAACAATCTTAGACATGGCAAAAGTCTAGAAAACAACATTTTGGTTGATTGATTTTGGTCAATCGACTTGCTTGGCTGGGTGGGGACAGAGGTCAATCTTTGCTCTTATTTAGAGAGGTTAATCACAAGGAGGTTGATAACCTAGTGGTTGATAACTCTTATTGAATGGATAACATGTTGAATTTGGGTGGAATGGAAATATTCATCTCTATCAATCTCCCTTTTTAGGTGGAGGAAGAAGTAGGTAAATCACTCTAGAAGTGATAGGTCAATCACTTTATAAAAGCTAGAGAGGGAGCGGTCTCCCAAGGCCATCTCAGGATCATAGAATCTAACCTATTTTGTGGTGGTTGTACAATGGGTATATAGACCTATATACTGAGATGGCAGAGGTGGGGCTCATTCCACATTGACGATCAACCTCATCTTTTCTTGGTGACTAAGAAACTTACGTGTTGCATGCTCAAGCTTGTTGATGAGGTTGGCCGGTCAGTTGTTGATCTATGTGGAGACAAATCGCTCATGTAAGGGGCAAGATGGTCCAACTATGGATAGGCACTGTGATAACACCCAAATTTAGGCATTAATGTTAAGTAATTAGCTATAGTTTTGCACCTATAATATCCTTAATATGACAAATACTCAAGATGCTTAGCTTTTCACAATTGATCCCTTATTGAAGATATTGTTGCTCAACTAGCTAATTTTTGGACTTGCAAATAATGAACTTAAGAGAAATTAATTTCCCTAATTTCAAGAGTAAAGACCAAAAAAATCCATGTTTAGGAACTAGCTCAACCTCATGAAATTGTCCTCGTCTCCGTAATTGAGTCGGGTTTGGCCCTGCACATAGCAACATGCATCAACTTTCCATTGACTTTTTTCATAGGAGGATGGCTGATAAAGTCGTCTGATGAACCATCAACTAATAGTCACCTTCAATTCCAATATTCCTTCCAATGGAGATCATCAACCACCTATCAATGGTGCAAAACCAAGTCAGTTTCAATAATACTGTCTTTCAACTCATCCCCACTAACCTTTTTCAGGTGGTCGGCATCAAAAGGTCCCCCTCGATGGTCAGCTCCAATGAACATGACTGATGGCCATCCCTGACAACCTGCTCTGATGGTGGGGCTCAACAACATCTTGCGATAGTCAAAACCATGGAAGCCAAACTCCACCGGACTAATGGTACAAAAGTTACCCAATTCTATCCATACTGGGTTGGTTTCACTCCTTTAATTTTCCCATTGATATACAAAACCATCCCGATTTTCCCATACTGGGCTGGGTTTTTACCGACTTACAGATATACCACCTATCACTATAAATGCACTTGTTCCCCAACAGGCTAAGGGCTCTGCATTGTTGGTCCCCAAACCTTTGACTTATAATTGTAAGGACTAAGAGGGTTAAGGATCTCACCCTACATCCATTCCATCAGTTTATGGCCATTTTCTATCAACCTACCTCTTCTTCCATTGATTACCTCCACACTCACACTCATTTCCATCAATTTCCACTTCCAGTCATCCATAAAACTTATTGTTTGGGGACAAATCAAGGACAAAGGAGGACAAGGAGTCTAGCAGACCAAAGGGGCCAATCCTAAGGATGAGATCCAACCCATCCAAAGCTAAAGAGTGAGATCCACCTCTCCTATACGAGCTAAGTATCTTCCTCTTCCACTTTCTCTCTATTGTTTTCCTTTATTTCTATACAAACAATGTATTTCCATCTTTGTTTGATGCCAACTATGCTTGTCTAAGTGAGATTATTCTAGGCTATGTACCCTATTATGATCACATTTATGTACTTTGACTGTAAACAAGTAGTTAATATTCATATCTAGCTTGTTTTTGTTCCATCTTCTCTACTTGGTTATGGTTGTTGGTTTCGTTGATCTATTTCTTGCACAAACTTCCCTTTTTGCTGACCTCAAAAGATAAGTTGTAAGAATAGGGAGAGAAGGTAGTTTGGACTGAAATCTAAAAGGATAAAATCCAAGGGAGGATCTATTGGGATTCTAAGGTTGGAGATATCTAACCATGTGTAGTAAAAGAGACCATAATTCATACAAACTGGGTCAGGCTCACTATGTATAGATTCCTAGTAGATCTGCCACTTCTAACTATCTTCTTTTAACTGTCGGATGCAAGACATCCAAGACCATTAGAAGTGGTAGAAAATCCATTGGGAATTTAGACATAGTGAAGCCATCCTGGCTTAGATGAACCCTCGTTGGTTTCCTCACATAGGATCAGATCTCTCGAACCCTATATTCCAAGAAGATCCTCCCTTGGACATTGTAGATAAATGATATGATGGGAGATTCCCCTTTTGTGCATAAAGGTTTTCTTATTGGTAGAAGGCATCTCCCCTCTCCTATATAATAGGGCAAGGGGGAAGCATACAGACTCAAGACAAACCCTAATGGGACAAGACACAACTAGGCCAGACTAAACAATTTAACTAAATAGACTCTCTAAAAATTTCCATCAAGATAGATCTTAGGAGAGTCCCAAGTTAGCTTTCAAACAAATAGAGAAACTATAGAAAAATAAGAAAAACAAACTAGGACCAAACAAGAATGTGTCTCCCCCTTAATGTTATAATAAATCATTAAAATACTCCCCCTCAAGTAGATAATCTCAAAGTAGGTAGGCAGGCAGGTAGAAGGAGCTTTTTGATCAGTGTGAAGTGGCATCTGGAGAAGAAGAAAACAACAACATGTAAACATCATGGTCTTCATTTTAGGTGCTATCATCATGAATTAGACCATAGAGTGATGGAACATAAGAAGCAGTACATCATCGGAGATGAAAAAATGGTCCAACAAAATTGCAACAAAAGTATGATGAATATTCATCCATCATCTTCCTACACCACATCATAGGAGAAGAGAAGCCTCTATAGCCTACATCTCTTCTTGTCCAAAACTTTTTCATCACTTTGAAAAAACTAAATGGACAGAACTTTAGTCAATGGATCCATAATATTAGTGTCTATTTCAAAGTTCAGGAGAGGGAAGCATCTCATTGAAAGACCTCCCACTAATACACAGTGGTAACAACATGATTTTGGTCTCCTCTCTACTTTAGGGAACTCAATGGAGCCTCATGCTTCTAACATCACATATCATCTAACTGATTACAAGTTAGTTTGGGACCTTCTGCAATTTATGTAATCAAACAACATCTCTCAGATCAATGACGTGATGGTTGAGATGTAAAATATTCATTAGGAGGAGAAGATTCTAGAGAAATATCAAAGCATATCAGTGCGTCTCCAACGCCTTCCTTGAGAAAAACTCTCCAGCCAAACCTACACTCTTTCTATAGCACCAGTCTCTCTACTATAGGATGCATTCATGATAAGAGATCGGGAGAAACACTCTTTTGGGGGTAGAGGTGAACCTCACTATGATAGAAAGGGTCACTAGAAGGAGACGTGCAGCCCCATTCATGTCCTCCCATCTAAGACTCCTAATCATGTTGTCAACTTCACCACTAGTGAAGAATATACCAAGAAAACTCCTCATCAAATCAAGATGAGTGATCAATAATATCAGCAGCTCCTTTAGATCCAAGAATCTGAAAGGCCTCATTATATGTTTCTACATACAACCAAATGCTAGGTAGGTTTAATTCTTCTATTCCCTACATAGCTTGATCCCCAAGCATAGGTTCGTCATCATGGATACTCATTATTGCAGCAACAGATCATATTACAGGTATACCCGGTCTTATTTCTAATATGTCCACCAGAAGAGGTAGTACCTTCAAAGTCACCATTGCAAATGAATCTTCATTTGGCATTTAGGTCATGAGGACCATCTCGCCCCTTCCTCATGTCAACTTGAAATCTTCCCTTTTTATTCCTTCCTTTCCATTTACTTTACTATGTAGTGGTAAATTAGCCCTTACTATTCATGCCTCCATCACTTCTAGTCCCAATCAGTGTTTAATATAGGACCTTTCAATGAAGTGAGTGATTGGTGGTGGGCATAAGGAAGCTATTTTTACTATTTGGGTAGGGATCTAGATGCTTGCATGGTTGTGTTGTTGGTATATTTATGCCTATAGAGAAATCATGTGATGATTGGAGTGAGGCATTAGATACCTAATTTGATAATAATAAAAGGTAATTTCGTCTATTATGTTTGTCTCGCTCATGAGATGACGACATAGATATAATAGATGTCTAAAGAATGATGTTACTTGATGACGTATGTCTTCATATATGTGACTTGAACAATGATACCATATGAATGTTAAGTGTACATACATTCTTGTTATGTCCCTAATTGTATATTACCGTGGAAGCAAAATAGACAACAATAATTCATAAGACTAGAGTGTGTTTTGACTGATGACAGATTATAATTAGTCATATTATGTGATATCAAGTCAAGTGCACATATACATGTTAGAGAATAGTGTATCGGAGAGTGATGCATGGAGACCATGGAATGGTAGTAAGAATTATCTCCATAGTGATACTGGTGGTTGTGGTTCTTAGACTGAACTCAATACATTCATCACATGTCATTCATGTACTTTGATATCATTCACTGTGATCATGAATAAGGGTTGCCATAAAGGTGGTGCTTGGGTGCATTGTGATACATGGGGATTGAGTTTGAGTGATGTAGATGGGATTTTTCCATCCTACAGGAGATTGATATCTAAGCCACTTGATAAGCAAGATTTAGAAATGTGCGAACATACTCACGTGATTCTGTATGTGATATGTGAACTCACATTCATCTCATATAGTTTTCTCTATTTCAAGGAACACAGATTGAACATTGAAAGGATGACAATTCAATGCTTCGAGTTCAATCCAGATATCATAGACAAAGGAACTATATGATCATAGTAACATTGATCATAGATTGCATGATGAATTTGTTCTCCAACTTTCTGAATTACTTGGATAGCAATGATGCGTCTCTAAATGCCGCTCTTTTCTTGTGATGTCATAAGTTTGTTATGGACATTCACTACCAACATAATTTTGGACCTATAGGGTCACACGCATAGGAATGCACTTGGAATAGGAGTATATTCATGAATTGTGTTTAATTTGATTACTAAAGGTTCTTAGGTATAAAATTAAAAAATGGGGTTCTTGACTGACAGGACTCTGAACTGACCAGTTCACCCTACCAAATGACTGGTTGGGCAGTGAACCGATCAGTTGGAATGTCGGGTCAATTGGAATCAACATTGGGTAATCAATGGATGAACTAGGGAGTGAAACGATGGGTTCACATAGTGAACTGACCGATTCACAGTTCCCAACTGACTGGTTCTTGGGATGAACTGCCAAGTTCAGTTGCCAATTCGATTGGATCAAGGATTGATGTTAACATCATGTTTAGCATTAATCGTGCATCAATTGCCAATTTGATTCAGATCAGGAAACTCACAAAACAACTGGTTCATGGAGTGAATTGACTGATTCCCATGCCAACTGACCAATTGGGCATGCAAACCGATCGATCTGCTCTCCGAATTTTCCAGAAATTTGTGAATTTAGTTCTTTTGACTCCCATAATGATTGGGAACGATGACTCTAACCTCTCATATAAATAGAAGGGTATTGAGGGCTTCCTAGACACAAAAGTTTCCTCTGAAAATTTGTTAATATCTTTGGTTGTGGTAACTAATAGAGAGCTCGAGAAAGTCCTACCTAATAAAGGGAGGGAAAGTCAGGGAGAGACAGTTGCGGGAGAGTGAACCAACCCTAGCATGTTGATATTCAAAGGGACAACTCCTTCTCGTTGTATCTAGTAGTGCAGAGTAGAATTTCTGGTGGTCCGCATGGACTACTCTAGAGGTGAGAGGTTGTTGTCTTCTGCTAGGAGGTCATCATCAACTACTGGTTGTGGTGCTACACCTGGAGGCCGATGGAGATGACTATTCAAGAGCTTCTGCTAAGGAAGGAGCAAGTTGCTGCATGAAGAAAAGCATGATACTACGGCAAGGTTACTATTGTTTGACTTGCTCTAGGACTAGGTATAACCTTACAAACCTTCCTTCCTAGATACATTATTGTTGACGTGGTCTTACTATTTTGGGAAACAAGCATTTAAATTTTTTGTTTCTACTGCCTATATCTGCGCCCGACTTCCCTACAATGATATTATAGCCACATCAATTTATGGTGTATCTGGATTTAAATCGGTGTGGTCGGATTTTTTTCAAAGAAAATTAGGAGATCATCTATTCATCCCACTCTCCTCTTATAGGAAAATCAAACAAATACTAACTACAAAGACTATTTTGCAAAATAAATGTGGTAGGACTCCAACCATTACCTGTATCTGTAAGGACCCATTCCCTAATTTCATCAAGAGGTCTAACATATTGGAAGTGCCCATTTTGTTTCTCAGATGATATTTTGCCAACCCATCTATCACCCTATTATAGGATCTATGGGCAAGCTTGAGAGACCAGTTCTCTTTCTCATTAAGGTGCTTCTATATCATACGAATAAGGCAAGCATACTTCAGATTAGCAGACTGTTCTTCATGTATCATCAACACTGCCTATCAACAGTCTTTTTCAACTTCCAGTCATCCTAGGCTTAATTCCTTAGCCCTCTACAAAGCTAGGTTAGTGGCCATGAGCTCTACGTGTAACACTGAATATTCTTTAGAGCAACAGTCGTTCCCTTTAACCCACGTGTCGTTGATGTCCCTAATTATCATTGATGTGACACTTTTGTGTCTTACTAATGCAGAGTCCACATTCATTTTGAGAATACCAGTGGCTAGATGTTGCCATTGTTCTTCATGTTTCAAACGAGGTTGCTGAGATATTTCTTCTTCATCCACCTGCCAAGTTTTCAACAAATTATCTACGTCCTTCCTGGTGTATCTAATAATATGTTTAGTAGGCTTGAGGATATGTTATAATATATGGGCATTCCTACATTTCCAGATGTACCAACAGGCGATCATGAAGCAACTTTGTTGGTTGCCATCTTATTACAACCTGATCTCACAATTTCCATTAATCATGAGATTAGGGCATAAATTGAGGATTTTATATAATACAAAGATCACCCTTAACTTTTTCTTCTTTTTCAAACACTTTGTTTCCTCGCATTGAACCACATAAACCAACTTTACAAGGGAATCTAAACATTAATTTCTCTCATTTGATTTCAACAGTAAAAATGCATGTATGAACATTCATTATGTTTCGCATACTTTTAAGCACATAAGACTTGCTGATTCGCATATATTGCTAATAGAGGAATAATGTTATACATCATCATTTACAACACTCTCTTATTTCTTTACAAGGACCTAAAGTTACAAGGACCCACTAAACTTAATTATACTCAGACTTAACTCTTTTGGCAGATCTACTATGATGCAATGACCTTCTTCAAGTCCATGTGATATCCCTAAATATTGTGAGTAGAGGGGTGAGCCTAATTGCTCAGTGAATGAGTACTTCAAAGAAATAGTCTAAAGCACTGATATAATTATAGATATACTTTTGAGCAAGTGATATCAATTATAGCAGCAGTAAGTTTTAAAGAGATTGATCATTTACAATCATAAATATGGCAGGATACTCTAGATATCAACAAGAGAAAATCAATATATGAGCATGCTTGATTAATTTCAAGGAGAACTAATAATTCAGAAACATACAGAGAATAATTGTTGGGAAACTATACTCAAATATTTCTTAACCTTTCTTACTTATGAGAAACTCTTTAAACCTATATGAACATATTTTATCTTATGCCCTGATCATATGCCATGTACTCTACATATGAAGACTCGTAGCGAACTACGGTCTCACCGTACAAGACTTAGCTTAAAACGTGGGAAGCTAAGCCTAAAACTGAATCTGGGTCTACTTGACTTGAACTGTCACGTCTGACTAAGGCGGCTAAACAGGTGGCCTTTAACTGGACCTCTCTTTTTAGGCTGAGTACACAGGCAGAGGGTCTGAGACGCTCTGTGGGCCTCATCTTGGTACGCTCTGTGGGTACCTCTGGGTTACCACCGAGATCTCCGATTCATGTTGGGTAATATATCTTCTCTTAGGAGACTTCCTCAAGGGCTTCGTCTCCCTGCACGCTCTATGGGTGCGATCTGATCCCCATATACTGGTCACTGCCAGGGTGGATCGTTTCCTCCCTATAGTGCAGACATCCGTAGGGAATCTATGGTGTTCAGGGCACCTATGTCTATTATTTTATTATTCTTGGAAAGCTCTTTCTACATTGTACCTTTCTCTTACTTATACTTGACTTTGTATCTCTATGGTACCGTGTCTATTTATTTGAAATTTATAACACAATATGTATATCATTCTAAACGTGTTAGAGCAATATACTCAAAACATTGTAATATACTGAAAAATCAACATTTTATACCTACAAGCAGTCTAAAATTCTTAAATAACAGAATACATGTTCACTTGATACTTTATACACTAGAATCATGTAACTGAACTTCTTAATACACTTATAAGAGTTAATTACTTGACATACGAGTAATCGTCATTTGCACCTGTAAATTATTTGTACTTTCTTAGAAAATGTGCACCTCAACCCAAATCTTGAGTTGTGCATCACCACATCTCATATTGAGAGAATTGATATTAAAATACTTGATTCATTGAACATTCTATCCTTAGGGTTTCATTTACCTCATTCACTTATCACATGGCTCTCATAAGGATTTCATGCGACAAACATTCACTGAATAAAGACTACTATCAACAAATCATATAAAATCAATATATGTATGAAACCTTGGAACTGAGATGAATTTGGGTTTCCATGCCATTCACTGAGAGAACATACGCCAGTAATAAAATTGAATAAATAAAGTCTATCATGTCAAGAAAATTAGTTCAAATGGATTTCACGATATCTATTCGCAAATATCCAACTTTCCTCGCATCTAAGGTTTCACCCTCTTTACTGAGATATCAAACAAACACTATTCACCTTAAACAAAATCCAAGATAGTATCTGACATATATGTACTATGCATTCAGATAAATAATCATTCATAACCAAGGGGATCTAGATAAAAAAAATTCTCTATTTAAATATATAGCAATTTTAGTCATAGACAAATTCTCTATATTTCAGTTTACTCTTATAACCTCTGTGAATACATAGGAAATTCACATTAGGATGTATTGTATACATTTCTAATATGATTTTATCACCTAAAATTCATCCAAATAGAGGAATAATCCATTTCATATCCTTTTGTAACAACTTAGATCAAACACACAATTCAGGGTTTGTAGTGGCATACTAAGCAATTAAAGATTATGGATAATTTAACCAATTTTCGTGCAATATACTATTTAAAAGAAGTTCCCACTCACCCTAAAGTGTGAAAACACCTTAAAAACGTAGCTCATCCCTGAAAATCTCGATCTCATATCAAATCCCTAGCAATTTACCCGATTCTTCTTCCTTTCAACTCGGAAACCCCAAAAATGAGGGATTATGAAGAAAGAATGAGAAAAGGGGAAGTTTTGACACTATTTCAGATCAAATCAAAGGAGGGACGGAATATTGACATGTGAGAGAAGATTCACCATTAAAGTCTATGCAAAGAAGCTAAACTTACATGATTTCATCATTCCTTGGACAGCAAAACCCTAGGTCAGCATCTCCATCACTTTCTCCTCTCAAACCCTAACTCCCCCTCTCTCTCTAGGATCTTATTTCTCTGGATTGAATTACAAATTATGAGAGATCCTTGTGTGTTAGGTTGACCATATAGAGCAATTGAGCATTGACCCCTCACTTTACTTTCTCTTATTTCAGCTGAATTTTTTGTCATAAAAATATTACTATAATTCATCTACTGATAAGGTCTAAATGCATCCAAAAACTATGAAAATTTCACATGATTTTTATGACTGAGTTTCAGATCTCCAGTTAAAATTTCATATCATTTGGAGTTACTAATAAATAATTAAAAATAAAACACTACACTGCTAAAAAGCACTCGGTCAGCATTTTGGTTGAAGTATAGTTCAACTGAGAACCACATTCAAAGAACACTCAAATATTATGAAATTTTTCTCCAATATGCATGATTGAGTTATCCATATCATATCCAAAATTCAATCAAATAAAAATTTGTAGAAAATATGAAAAATCATTTACCACACTACTATCATGATCAAATTCCATATTCATGTACTATCAAAACCCTAATTTTTGTCGATTAGGGTTTATATTTCTCAAACCCTAATTCTTCAAACTAAAATCATAGTTAGAGTTTCTTCTTAGGTTTGAAATATCACAATTTATCTACTATTATTAATCAAGTTTAAATGATGTTCAATCTAATCAAGCATGTAATCATTCAAGTAAACCCTAGTTTACCAATTAAGCACAAATGTGGTCATTACAATTCTCACCCCCTTAAAAAATTTCATCCCCGAAATATAAATGTGCAAACAAAGTATATTCAAAGTTTATTTTAAGCTTGTGAAGTCTTACACGTCATTACATTCTTGTATTTCATACTTGAATGTAGTTTTCAACATTAAGTCCTTCATTTCTTTTTTAATCACAACATGTTTGAAATGGTTCCCAATGATATCCAAGGAGTTCTCTATGCCACAATTAATCATAGGATAGAGAGAGAAACAACCATTTCAATATTTTCATACTCTTGAGGTGTTACCTCAACATTGATAATCTGATCCAAATATCTCAATTCATACGGCTCAATATGTATTATTGTTCTGTGTTACCTCTAAGTCACAAAAGAGAGCTCACCATATTCTTTTGAATTTTACTATTGTGCTACTCAAATAGCAAAATAGTCTTGTAAAATACTACTCACGGCATCCCCATTGCATCATGGATGCATAAGGTGAAGCATTACCATCACATTGCATATTATTCTCAAGTATGAACCCACATATAATTAATTCAAGGTGTAACCATCAGGTTATAGCATACTAGGGTTTCAACAATAGTAACAAAGTACTCCATGATTATATTAGTCATTCAAGGAGTATTCATACCCAATCACCATCACTTAGTTATATTAAAGCTAGGTATAACAAGCTATACCTCATTAGGGTTACATATCAATACAATATGGTTATCATCCCTTCTATTCATATGAGTGAATAGGTAAGACTGCCTTATTCAGGGTAACCCTTCATTTGTTCCATCATTATTCAACCCATATCACCATACCACAATTGTACAATACTAAGATGGATTACTGGTATGAATGACTACAACTATCAGACACCTTTAATTAACATATTGCTTGTACATGTACACTAAAATCATACGTAGAACCAATTTACATCCCTTAATATGCCTACAACAAATTATACTTCTAAAAACAAATTCACATATTACTAAAAGCCATTGTTTTCTCTTATCTCTCTCCTCATTCACTACTACTTACTTTTTGCTACTTATCCTTCTCATTTCAATCATGTAGATTAAAAATTCCTAAAATTGAAACATATAAGGTACAAATAGATTATTCATCATTCTTGCTATCACTACAAGAATTTATCTCGTATCACACTTCACTCATATTGTATTCCTCCTTTTGTTCAAAACACACTTGTAATATTTCAAATTTATATCTTACTCTTTACTCTGAATCATTTCCATATTGTTTATCTACCTTTCAGATTAGCTATCTTTAAACCCTGGATTACTATCAGTGCTAGTTTACTTCTCATAGTGAAAATCTCATGATCTTGTTTTATAGAGATGCTAGTATTCAAGGTCAAATCACTAGTGACATCCCTTGAACTACTACAATTCTAAACATTCTAGGGATTGGTCCTTATCAGTAGCATGACGTTATTGTGATGTGACTTTACTCCCTTAATTTGAAATTCAAACTTTAGATCTCACAAGTTTTACTAAAGTCTTATTTATCTTATCGATTGAATTTCCTTTTTCTTACTTGGCCATTCAGATAGACTACATTCTCAATTACCCTGCTAGGGTTTCATCATATTATTATGTGTCATTATTACATTCACGAGATGTCTCTACCGTGGTGGTTATGCATCATATATGATTCATTTTCTTATCACTTCATTCCCACATTGCTCTCGTTAAGGAAGGTATGAAAGAGAAGATTATTTTGAGACTTAGAATTCTTATCTTCAAACATTCAATAATACATTTCTCATATGTAGGTTTAGTTAATTATCAACAAGGATACTTGACTATTAGCACTTTCTTGAATCTCAAAACTTCTTTCTTTTATAATCTTTATTACCACTCGTACATTTTCGGTCTCTAACATCGCTTCCGTTAGCGCCACTTATATTAGAAAAACTGACCGAATAAGCTAAAACTGAAGCAACAAGTCATTAGAAAAAATTTGGGTACCGCTTTTAGCTATTGGGTCGGTTTTTTAAGGTTAATCGACGCTAGAAAAAGACCAGCGAAATCATCAAATTCACGGCACGCATAAACATAGCATCAGTTTTATATAAAAACCGACCCGACATGCTTCCCGCGGAGAAAAGAATTAATTTTTGCCTTTCGTGCGTCGATCTATACCCTCTTGGGTCGGTTATTCTCTTTAACTGTCCCTATAAGCTTCCACGAGCACTCTCTCAGGTCGGTTTTCCTTCTTAACCGTCCCTATAAGCTTCTGCGGCACTCAATTGTGTTTCAAATCCTTCTTTACTTTCCATAATCCCCTTACCATATACTACTATTCCACATGTCATCTTTAACTTCTAGTTTTTTATTATGATCATGTTGCTTCTTTTATGTGTATGATCATGTATACCATGTTGCATATATTTCCTTTTATCCTTCTACTAATGTGAAGTTGAAATTCTAAATCAATAATCTCTCTACTAGTATCACCTCATGTTTAATACATTACATATCCTTCATTTTAAATCAAATGGCTCATGCATGGGTGAAACATAGTTTCTCTTCCAATCAAGTTTTTCCTTCCTGAATATAGTCTACCTTTGTATGACTTATTCATTTATTTAGCTACACTTTTGTTCTTCTTTTAGAAACTAGTTTGTTGTTCTATAGAGACTTAGAATCCAAACGCAATAAGGATGAACGTATTAAACTTATTAATAAAGGTATACATTCCATACTCTCAATTATATCATAACTCTCATTCGTTAATCAAGCTCATTATTTCCAACATTTCTCTTTGTTTCCACTAAGTTTCTTATCCTAGTTTTATGATTTACATGTTCGTCTAGTTCTCTTCACTTTAACTCTTCTGAAGACTCTTCATTTCTATGTACTTATTGTATACTTAACTCTTTTCTTCTATTTTCCCTTTGCTTTGGAGTACATAAAAACATTGTACTCGGTTATATAATCCATTCCTCATGATTGGTTCTTACTATCTTGGCCCCTTACATACTTTTCTCATATCTTTTCCATATTTCATATTTAGAGTTCATATAATACTAATAATCAAACTTAATATGAACCTTATGTCATGTTCCTTTATTCCCAATTAAGGGTTTCTCATATGAGGCCCTAAAGTTGGATCTCATATATCAGTTCCAACTTATTCTTAGTTATCCCAGTCTTTCCCTTACACTTCAAAATCTTAGAGTATATATATTCATACTAGAATTTGGATCTAATCTATCCAGAATTTACTCTTGTTCTGTTACTAATAGGAGTCATTAGATCCTAGTAATGCATCCTACCAGCCAGACTAGGCCAAACCTATAGTCCTAAATCCAAGAGCTACTCAGGATTACTCAACTCCTATTCATCTCAAATGTGTGGAAGAAAACTTATCCACTTAGGAAATATCATTTCTAGTCTACTTGATACAAAGAATGTAATCAATAAATGCTACAACTGCATAGTGTACAACAAACCTTAAAGACCCATATATATTTCAAAATATTGAATATCTGAATTCAAACATATAAGAGCTTTTCTATTCATCTCCAATAAAACAATAATATGAAATAAAAGTTCTATATCATTTTATATTTATGCTCTTAATTCATGTTACTTATCTTGTTTCTAACCCTAAAAATTTCTAGGGCTCCTCTCTAGACCATCCTTCCACTGTAAACCTGGCCAGGGTATACATGAAAGAATAGACAGAGTAGCTTGATACTGGTTGATCCAAGTACTCAGATACCGGGCTAGGATATCCAAATACTCAAATCTCCATAGCTAACATCATAACATCTCCTATCTGTCATACTTATGACTCTAACTTACTAACTTAATGGTCCCTGACAACTCAGTCCAAGCTCTGATACCAAGCTGTTACACCCTGATCTCACAATTTCCATTAATCATGAGATTAGGGCATAAATTGAGGATTTAACGTAATACAAAGATCACCCTTAACTTTTTATTCTTTTTCAAACTCTTTGTTTCCTCACATTGAACCACATAAACTAACTTTACAAGGGAATCTAAACATTGATTTCTCCAATCTAATTTCAACAGTAAAAATGCATGTATGAACATTCATTATGTTTCTCATACTTTTAAGCACATAATACTTGTTGATTCGCATATATTACTAATAGAGGAATAATGTTATACATCATCATTTACAACTCTCTCTTATTTCTTTACAAGTACCTAGAGTGAAAAGGACCGACTGAACTTAACTATACTCAGACTTAACTCTTGTGGAAGATCTACTATGATGCAATGACCTTCTTTAAGTCCATGTGATATCCCTAAAAATTGTGAGTAGAGGGGTGAGCCTACTCGGTCAGTGAATGAGTACTTCAAAGAAATAGTCTAAAGCACTGATATAATTACAGATATACTTTTGAGCAACTGATATCAATTATAGAAGCAGTAAGCTTTAAAGAGATTGATCATTTACAATAATAAATATGGCAGGATACTCTAGATATCAACAAGAGAAAATCAATATATGAGCATGCTTGATTAATTTCAAAGAGAACTAATAATTCAGAAACATACAAATAATAATTGCTAGGAAGCGGTGCTCGAATCTTTCTTAACTTTCTTACTTATGAGAAACTCTTTAAACCTATATGAACATATTTTAACTTATGCCCTGATCATATGCAATGTACTCTACATATGAAGACTCATAGTGAACTACGATCTCACCGTACAAGACTTAGCTTAAAACCCAGTAAGCTAATCCTAGAACTGAATCTGGGTCTGCTTGACTCGAACTGTCACGTCTGACTAAGGCGGCTAAATAGCTGGCCTTTAACTAGACCTCTCCTTCTAGGCTGAGTACACATGCCAAGGGTCTCGGACACTCTGTTGGCCTCATCTTAGTATGCTCTATGGGTACCTCTAGGTTACCACTGAGATCTCTGGTTCATGTTGGGTAACCTATCTTCTCTTAGGAGACTTCCTCGAGGGCTTCGTCTCCCTCCACGCTCTGTGGGTGCGATCCGATCCCCGTATACTGGTCGCTGCCAGGGTGGATCGTTTCCTCTCTATAGTGCAGACATCCATAGGGAATCTACGGTGTTCAGGGCACCTATGTCTATTATTTTATTATTCTTGGAAAGCTCTTTCTACATTGTATATTTTTCTTACTTATACTTGACTATGATATCTCTATGGTACCGTGTCTATTTATTTGAAGTTTATAACACAACATGTATATCATTCTAAACTTGGCATAGCAATATACTCAAAACACTATAATATACTAAGAAATCAACATTTTATACCTGCAGGCAGACTAAAATTCTTAAATAACAGAATACATGTCCACTTGATACTTTATACACTATAATCATGCAATTAAACTTCTTATTACATCGATAAGAGTTAATTACTTGACATACAAGTAATCGTCATTTGCACAAGAAAAACATGCACCTCAACCCAAATCTTGAGTTGTGCATCACCACATCTCATACTGAGAACATTGATATAGAAATACTTGATTCAATGAACACCCTATCCTTAGGGTTTCATTTGCCTCATTCACTTATCGCATGGCTCTCATAAGGCTTTCGTGTGACATAAACATTCACTGAATAAAGACTACTATCAACAAATCATATAAAATCAATATTTGTATGAAACCTTGGAACTGAGCTGAATTTGGGTTTCCATGCCATTCACTGAGATAAAATGCATCAATAATAATATTGAATAAATAAAGTTTATCATGTCAAGAAAATCCGTTCAAATGGATTTCATGATATATATTCGCAAATATCCAACTTTCCTCGAATCTAGGGTTTCGCCCTCTTTACTGAGATATCAAACAAACACTATTCACCTTAAATAAAATCCAAGATAGTATCTGACATATATGTACTATGCATTCAGATAAACAATCATTCATAACCAAGGGGATTCAGATAAACAAATTTCTATATTTAATTATATAGCAATTTCAGTCATAGACAAATTCCCTATATTTCAGTTTACTCTTATAACCTCTCTGAATACTTAGGGAATTCTCATTAGGATGTATTGTATACATTTCTAATACGGTTTTATCATCTGAAATTCATCCAAATAGAGGAATAATCTATTTCATATCATTTTGCAACAACTTAGATCAAACACACAATTCAGGGTTTGTAGTCGCATACTAAGCAATTAAAGATTATGGACGATTTAACCAATTTTCATGCAATATACTATTTAAAGGAAGTTCCCACTCACCCTACGGTGTGAAAACACCTTAAAAACACAGCTCATCCCTAAAAATATCGATCTCATATCAAATCCCTAGCAATTCACCTGATTCTTCTTCCTTTCAACTCGGAAACCCTAAAATGAGGGATTATGAAGAAAGAGTGAGAAAAGGGGAAGTTTTGACACCATTTCAGATCAAATCAAAGGAGGGATGGAATCTTGACATGTGAGACAAGATTCACCATTAAAGTTTATGCAAAGAAGCTAAACTTATATGATCCTCAGACCGCAAAACTCTAGGTCAGCATCTCCATCACTTTCTCCTATCAAACCCTAACTCTCCCTCTCTCTCTCTCTAGGATTTCGTTTCTCTAGATTGAATCATGAATTATGAGAGCTCCTTGTGTGTTAGGTTGACCATATAGAGCAATTGAACTACTTGGGTCAATTGCACATTGACCCCTCACTATACTTTCTCTTATTTCTGCTGAATTTTCTGTCATAAAAATATTATTGTAATTCGTCTACTGATAAGGTCTAAATGAATGAAAAATTTATGAAAAAATTACATGATGTTTATGATTGATTTTTAGATCTCCTCTTAAAATTTCAAATCATTTGGAATTACTAATAAATAACTAAAAATAAAACACTACACTGTTGAAAAGCACTCTGTCAGCATTTTGGTCGAAGTATAGTTCGACCGAGAACCACATTCAAAGAACACTCAAATATTCAGAAATTTTTCTTTAATATGCATGATTGAGTTATCCATATTATATCCAAAATTCAATTAAATACAAAATTTTTAGAAAATATGAAAAATCATTTACCATACTGCTATCTTGATCAAATTCCATATTCATGTACTATCAAAACCCTAGTTTTTGCCGATTAGGGTTTACATTTCTCAAACCCTAATTCTTTAAACTAAAATGATAGTTAGAGTTTCTTCTTAGGTTTGAAACATCACAATTGATCTACTATTATTAATCAAGTCTAAACGATGTTCAATCTAATCAAGCATGTAATCATTCAGGTAAACCCTAGTTTACCAATTAAGCACAAATGTGGTCATTACACATCTCCTCTAAGTCCCCAGCTTATCCAGTTTCTCAGATCTATATTGAAGAATTCATGTGATAAGTGATCCTAGAAGAGGCTGACCTAGACCTCTTTGACGTATTTTCAATCCCTTATAGAGTTCATGCTAGTCTCATCTTGTTAAAGACACTGCTCGCACATAGATGTTGTAGCCATATGCCATGTAACACATCTGCAATCGTTAATATAGCATCATGAGAAAGAATTCACATGAAGAATTTGACTTTGGATACTATTTTTAGACTTTCATATCCTTTCCCATTCTCCCTCCACCTTATGATCTCTAAGACCTCTTAAGATGTGATATGCAGTACTGGTGGTGTACTGGACAAACAAGCATATCATTCATAGTATGCTCCAAAGGTGGGTCATTATTCAACATATGATCTTCTTGTGTGTTGTTGAACCACGCCCATAGGAACTCCTCATCCCATATACCATTTTCAATGACAACACTGGTGACCTGGAGATCAGCAATTGTGGGTGGAATTTCTCCCAAGGTTATAGGAGCTAATTTGGTGTCTCTGTAGCACCATTTATCAAACAAAAAATTTGTTGTTTCACCATTTAACACATGCTTATATGAATTGTCTTCAATGAAGTGTTTTCCTTTCATTGCATCCCTTGCCAATCTTGATAAGTTTGTGCTCATTCCTTCATAATAGCATTTATACTTGGGCTCCATATATTTACATCATATGGGATGCAATCGGATTTATTTTTCATTATTTTATTATATATGATGTGAATATTAAAATGATTAATGTGCTTATCTGATTAAATACCACATATAATACAAACTATATATATACATATATATATATAATATGCAATCCATACGCGTCTCCCTAAAAGTGTTTTGATGGTGGATGTTAGCATGGTTATGGCCAATAACCCTAGATCTATGTGTGCATGGTTGTGGTTATTTATTCCTATGTTACTCAGTCTATGTATTGAGCCTCTGTCTTCTATCCAAATGTAAATTAATACTCTTCTTCCTATTCCCCTTGAATGTAACTTGATGTTTACCCTTTTACAACGTAATAAGAAATATGATAGTTTTCATTTATGTATCGTCGTGAGAAGAAGTTCTACACAAGGTGAACTGACCAGCTCATAAGACGAACCAATTGACTGGAGGATCGAAGAGGCCATACTACAGGAGGATGAGCTGATTGACATGTGATCCAACCGATTGGCTGGAGTAGTCTAGACATCGGTTTAACCTGAGACCGGACGACCATTTCAAGTGCCCAACCGAGTGGTCAGGGGGTGAGTCAATGAGTTCAAGCATTGAACCGATCAACCCAGATTAGACCAAGCATAGATCTTATCCAACAACATGTTGCTACATGTGATGTAGACCTTAGGTTGAAGAAAATCCTTGTGTCTCCTAGGAATTACAGTAGTATGGCCATAAACATCACTTGTGTTTATTATTACATGTTTTCGTTGTGGTTATAGCACGTATATGATACGATGTGGTGATTGGATATGTATATATATTTATATATAAAATCCATCAATAGAATATTAAGTCTTAGATGATTTCCATTAGAAACACACATGAAAATCTCGATCGACTAAGCATAGGTTACTCCCTAGTGTGGTATGTTGTCCATCTCATGGAAATTTGATGGTAGTAATGCAGATCCGCTCAAGCGTGGTGTACTATATCATGTTGCCTTTTGGGTTAGACTTGACTGGGTGGCCTTAATAGGATTAAGCACCTAGAAGCATGTAGATGATTATGTCAAGGAGTTGCACATACCATCTATCCAAGAATTGCATAAGATGCCATTGACAAATATTGTGTACCTTAATAATTGACTATGAATGCTAGTGTTGGTCGGGTGATAGTTAAATTGTTTTAGCTCTTGGCTCACTAGAAGGTTCTACGCTGCAATCTTATGAATTGATACACGAGGGTTATCAATTTGTACAAAATAGTTGGAATGATAGTGAATTAAAAGCCTAATTAATATCATTAACTTATCAAATCAAACAAATCATAATGTTTTAAAAAGTTGCAATATTTCTTTGTAGAATATAATAATAAACACAGCTGCAATCAGTCCTTGAGTATGACAAATCAATACGAGATTTACTTCCATGTCTAGTTTACAATTTTGAGAAACGTTCTCAATAATGAGATAAAGCTCTATGACCTTGAAAGACCGGTGCCATAGGAACCACTCCAAATGTGCCCAAGGCTGAATGGATGCTTACTGGAAGCATGCCACTGATTCCATAGACATTGAGTACCTTATGCTATGATGTATGAACTATCAGTTGTACGAGCACCATGAAAACATGGACATTCTCGAGATGGTAACACATCTTAAGAATAATGTAAAGCAAATAAAGTGCAATGTCTAAATAGCATTGTTTGAGTGAAAACTGATAGAGAGAGATCTAGTAGAGTAACTGGGATTTCTTTTAGGTCAAGAGTTGACCACAGATATGATTCTACTATCATTGCCTGAATCATATAGTCAGTTTATCAAATGCTTAGCATGTTGATGCAAAGCAAGAATGAAGAAGGACAAATAGCATTTGATGCAAAGCAAGAATGAAGAAGGACAAATCCCTGATGGTGATCACATGAGGGAGTCCAAGGACAAAGGCAAGGCCAGGAAGATTTCTGAGGCTAAGATAACGTCCAAGTCTTCTACTCTCAAGATATGGATAGGGGTAAGTGCAAAAGGAATATGTCCTTTTCACTTAAATGATTAAGGAAGAAAATTACCACCATCGTCACTAAGTATGGGCATTGGAAAGGAACTATCCTCTTTATAGACGATCTCAGGAAGAAGAAGGATATAGAGATCTCTACTTCAGGACCTGAGAAGAGGTACCCTATAATTGTACGGAGCAAGAGTTGTTAACACTATAGTTGGAATCTGTCATTCATAGGAATGTAATAGAATTAGTGAATTGATATTATATATCTTCCATTGATGAAAATATCATGTACCTTGTATGGACAAGAATTGATTTTCATGGAAGTGCCCTATGTCTCACAAACTAAACTTGATAGTTATAAAGACAAATGTGTATGTATACTGAATGACTTGATGACTCAAACATTGAATACCTATAGATTGTCACCTAAAGCACATAAATGATAATTGCATATCTAGAATCCATAATGATGGTTGTCTAGAATCTTTTGGTTATTGAACCAATAGAGACATGCAAGTCTTATTTATTGGGAAAATGACCAAAGAATCTTCACTAGATGTAGTGGGAGAGTGACTATTCTATCAGGGCTCATACATACTGATCTATATAGAACTTTTAGAATAATTGCTAAAGGTACTTACTAGTACATCATTATAGTACGGATGCTATTAGTAGATATGGAAATTTGTATTTAGTGAAATATAAGTATGAATCACTTGAAGTGTTCAAGGAGATTGTGAATGAGGTACGTAACCAACTTGGTAAAAGTATTAAGATACTTTGATGTGATTGATGGTGAAATATTTTAACCAAAAGTTTTAGAACCTTCTGGGAGATCATGATAATGTATCATGATAAAATCCACTTGAAACACAATGATAGTGTATAATAAGAGTGTATCAGAAAGAAGGAATCACACCTTATTAGTCATGGTGTAATTATCAATAAAATCTAGTTGATCTTCCCATTCCTTTTGGGCACAAGATTTACACTAAAATAGTGTATTGTCTAAAATGGTTCATAAGACACCATATGAAATATGGCTGAGAGGTGTCCTGATATATCTTCTATAATTATTAGGATTGAAGCTTGTATAAGAAAATAGTTTCTTGAAAAGCTTTGTCCATAAATTACATTAAATGTTATTTTGTTAAAATACTACTTCTATCCCAATCCAGCAACAAAGTTGTTTGTTGATCAGGATGGTTGTATTCCTAAAAGGGAACTTAGTTCCAAAGGAATCGGGGGGGTAAAAGTAGAACTCAAAATGTTCAAGAAAAATAAGAAAACATTGAACCTAAAGAGGTATAGTAGGAACCAGAAGAATCACAAGTTGTTGTGGAATCTCAAGTTCCTTATGTAACACACAGAACTAGTAGTTCTAGTAGAACATGCCTTGAGTTTGAAAGATTGTGATATCTAACTCAGAAAGGTGGTGAGTTGATCATAAATAATGAGTCAACAACCTACCTAGAAGCTATCAAGGGACCAAAATATGAAATATGGCTTAAGGTCATGGGACCAAAGATGGACTCCATGTAAACCAACAAGGTATGACCTTGGTGGATCCACCTAAAGGGGTAAACAAGCATCTCAGAATTGGAATCTTCAATTTGACAAGATAGTCAAAGAGTTTGAATTGAGTCAACATGAAATAAGAAATATGAGATTACAAAACATATAGTGGGAGCATACTTATATTTCACATAATGATGGGGAATAACATCCTTATATTGCAATTATTAAAACATGGCTAGGAAGCACCTTCTATATAAAGGGTTAGTGAAGCATCCAATGTCATAGGAATCGAGATCTATAGATATAGATTTTGAAAGCTTCTCAACCTAAGAAAGTACACATACATTGGCAAGAAGCTAAAGGGGTTCAACATGTAGGACTCAATGAGAGAAAAATTGTCCATGTTCAGTTAAGTTAGTCTCTCAAGACCCTTGTATCCCAATTCTTGTGAAGAATGGGAAAACATGAGTGATATGTCATATGCATTTTTAATTGGACCTATCATGTATGCAATGTACCCATCCCGTGTCTCGTATCTATTGGACGTGACGAGAGGATATCTATTAAATCCCAGTGAGAGTCATTGAACTACCATACAAGAACATCCTTAAGTACTTGAGAAGTACAAAAGGATTAGTTCTTTGATGATGGTAATGAGGAAGAGTTGGGTGTAAATAGTTACACTGATGCAAGCTTCCAAATTGACAAATAAAATTAATGATCACAATCTTAATTGTGTTTGACGTTAAAATGGGTTAATGTCAATACAAATGTTTGAGTCTCTCCTAATAAAACAACTATTGCAATTGTAGTCAGTTCTTCATCTGGATTATGGATTTGTGCCTGGTCAAAATATATTTTCACTTCTTTAGTGCTTGAAGCAGAAATAGCAGCTATACATTTCGGTCTATCTATGATGCTTCACTCAGGTTTCAACTATTCACATATGGAAACTGATAGTTCATTAGTTATTGAAATGATAACTGATACAGAGGACAACTCTCTTATTTTTGTCTGTTGGATACAGTAATAAAATTCCTATGTTCTAGTTACTCAGTAGTTAGATTCATAAAATGCTCAAGACTACAAAATCAAGAGGCTGATAGTCTGGCAAAGCTTCAACAGCATTCAGTTCCATCCTATAATGTGTATTCCCAACCCATTTAGGAAATTTCTTGTTTAATTTCTTATGATGTATCACAGGTGCTATTTTGCCTATGTAATAGATACAAGATGCACATCGTGCAATCTATTCAATGAAACTTAACAGTTTCCCAAAAAAATGAGAACTACAAGTTGGAAAAGGTTTGGAGCCAAAAGACAGTTGTTTAAATTCTACAAATAGAAGTTGAGTATCCTGGTGTTATGAGAACAACAGAGGATATTGTATGAATCTATAATTTCATATAGATGAACTTGTGGGAGGTTCCAATCATTAATGACATAGTAGAAACACTATGGTAGCAATGGAGCTACTGGATAGGCAAGGAATCTCATATAGCATACTACAGGACTTCCAACTCATATGAGATGTTGTACAGTGAGGAGATGTGAAAACTTACAAAATACCGACTGGAAGAAAATGTTGCTAACCTTCTAAAATAGTGCTTGCACAATGGAAACATGATGGCCATGTTAATATCACTTTGAATATGATTCGTGGGTGATTGGGTCTAAGTGCAAGTGGGAGTGTTTTGGTATATATGTTGAGAGAGCTAATCATGTGATGATTGGAGTGAGGCATTATATACCAAATTTGATAATCATAAAAGGTAATTCCATCTAATTCATTTGTCTCACTCATGAGATGATGACACAGATATAATAGATGTATAAATAATGATGTTACTCGATGATGTATGTCTTCAAGTATGTGACTTGAACAATGAGATCGTACGGATGTTAAGAGTACATGCATTCTTGTTATTTCCCTAATCAGATATTACTATGGAAGAAAAATAGACAACAATATTACATAAGACTAGAGTGTGTGTGATATCAAGTCAAGCACACAGAAACATGTTAGAGAATAGTGTATCAGACAAACTCACCATGAGTGTGATAATGGATACTGTGTGATGGTAGTCAAAATCATATCTCATAGTGATAGTGGTGATTATGGTTTTTAGACATGAAGTCACTACATTCATCATATGTCATTCATATACTTTGACATCATCCATCGAGATCCTAAGTAAGGGTTTCCATAAAGGTGGTGCTTGTGTGCATTGAGACACATGGGGATTGAGTGTGAGTGGTGTAGATGGGATTTTTCCCTCCTACAGCAGAATGATATCCAAGTCACTTGATAAGCAAGACTAAGAAATGTACGGCCGTACTCATGTGATTCAACATGTGATATGTGAACTCACATGCATCTCAAACAGTCTGCTCTAGTTCAAGGAACACGGATTGAACATTTGACAGGATGACGATTCCATGCCTCGAGTTCAATCTGGATATTAGAGACATACGATCATGGTAACACTGATCACATATTGTAGGTTGAATTTGTTCTCCAAATTTCTGCATTACTGGGATTGCAATGATGTATTGCTAGACACCTCTCTTTACTTGTGATGTCATAAGTTGGTTATGGACATTCAGTACCCACGTAATATTGGACCTATAGGGTCACACGCATAGGAATGCACTTGGAATATGAGTATACTCATGAATGATGTTTAATTTGATTACTAAAAGTGTTTAGATATTCAATTAAACAACTGGGATTAAAAATTGACTGACTGGACTTTGAACCGACCAGTTCATCCTGCCAACTGACCGGTTGGGCAGTGAACTGATTGGTTGGAATGTTAGGTCAATTGGAATTAACATTGGTTGATCAATGGCTGAACTAGGGAGTGAAATGACTGGTTCACAGCTCCCAACCATTCGATTCATAGGATGAATCGACTAGTTCTGTTTCCAACTCCATTGGATCAAGGATTGATGTTGACATCATATTTAGTATTATTCATGCATTGATTACCAGTTTAATTTGAAATAGGAAACTCACAAAATGACTAGTTCATGGAGTGAACCGACCGATTCACCATGCCAACCATCCGATTTGCCGTCTGAAATTTCTAGAAACTCATGAATTCAGTTCGTTTGACTCCCACAATGATTGGAAACCCTGACCCTAACCTTCCTTATAAATAGGTGGGTGGTGAAGGCTTCCTAGACACTATAATTGCCTCTATCAATTTTTTGTCTTCTCTAGTTGTGGTAACCAATAGAGAGCTTGAGCAAGTCCTACCCAATAAAGGGAGGGATAGAAAGGGAGAGAAATTATGGGAGAGTGAACCAACTCTAGAAGGTTGACATTCAAAGGGACAACTTATTTCCTTTGGCTCTGGTAGCACAACATGGAGTTATTGATGGTCTGCGTAGACTACTCTAGAGGTAGGAAGTCATGATCAACCGTTGTCAATGGTGCTGCACCAGGAGGCCGGTGGAGACGACTGTTCTAGTATTGTTGTTGAAGAAGGAGCGAGTTGCTTCCTGAAGAAGAAGAATGATACTACTGTAAGATTAATGTCATTGGACTTGCTCCAGGACCAGGTATAACCTTACAAATTGTCCTTCCTAGATACATTATTGTTGACGCAATCTTGTTATTTTGGGAAATAGGCATTTAAATTTTTTATTTCCGCTACCCATATTTGTGCCCGATTTTCCTACATGTGTATCCTCTACACTTCCACAGTCACCTTGATCACTTATCTGTTGAGAAGCTTTGCATTTTGCATCCTCAATTTTACCATTTAAATAAACTTGATTGTGAAGCTTGTCAACTAGGAAAGAACCATAGATCTAATTTTCCATCTATACGTGTTATGTATGCATATTCTGTTTTTATATTATGCACTTAGATGTTCAGGGACCTAGTAGGGTATCCTTCAAACTTGGGTTTTGCTATTTTTTACTTTTATTTCATGAATCCATTATAAGTACATGGTTGTATCCCATGAAAGATCATTTTGATATTCTCTCCATTGTGCAAATTTTTTGTATCGAAATTTAAAAACAAATCTCTCAAAGTATTCACTTTTTTTAAACTGACAAAGCAAAAGAGTACTTTAGTCAGCATTCACCTCGTTTCTTTCTAACAAATGAATTATTCATTAATTCATGTCCTCATTCTTCTCAACAAAATGAGATAGCAGAAAGAAAAAAAATAGACACATTGTTGAAATGACAAGAACTCTTCTTCACCACATGAATGGTCCCCCATAGTTTTTAGGAGATGGTGTCCTCACTAGTACCTATCTAATTCATCGTATGCCTTCATCAATATTGAATAATTAAATCCCATTTTATATTTAATGTCCTAACTACTCACTATATAGTTTTCATCTTCAAATCTTTGGGTGTGTTTGTTTTGTCCACGAATCAAGTATTGGTCATGACAAGCTTAGACCTTAAGTAATGAATTGTTTCTTTCTAAGATATTCCAAAACTCAAAAGGGTTATCATTCTTATAATCCAACCAGATATCATTTTCTACTATTTGATGATGTCACATTTTAAAAGACACCCCTTACTTTATAAAATTCATAGAAACCTCTCATACTTTTCCAAAAAGTGAAGACTTACCATGTTTTTCAGTTATCATTGATCTTACACCAATCCCATCACCTAATGACAGTGACACATCTATAGGAACATGCACCAATCATAAAAAAATTTGGATAACTCGGAATAGGTATGAGATGACAGAGTACCTACCAATACTTCTTGGATTGATGTTGCCTCTGAGGGGCTCTCAGATTCAATCGACTGCATCAGAGAAACGATGCAACTTTAGGTGATTGTGACTAGTATAGAAGAGATCTTTCCTGGGAGATCTTTTGAGATAGTAGAGGAAGTGGGTATTGTGTCTTTTGTAGGGGGTAAGTTGATCTCCTAGAAGAGCAAGAGGTACAATGTTGTTTCTTTCTCAAGCAATGAGTTTGAGTATTGGGTTATGGCTCATGTCCCTAGTGAACTTCTATGGGTCAAAAACCTCATGGAAGAATTGGGATTACCACAATTTGAAGCCTTGGAATTGTAGTGTGACAATAAAGTTACTATTCATATAGCTTCCAACCTCAATCTTTCATGAACATACAAAAAATCGAAGTTGAATGTCATTTCATCAAAGAGAAGGTTCGAGACAAGTTAATCAAACACATACCAATCTACTTATAAGATCAACTTATAAATACAGTTACTAAATCCTTAATTGGATGTTGGGTTAATATCTTATGTAACAAATTGGGTGCCTACGATATCTCCACACTAGTTTGAGGAGGAGTGTTAAGTATATAATCCTATTTATACTCTAGTATATTGGGATTATTACCATATTGTGTAAATGGGTATTGGACTCATAGTCCAATATAAAGACTAGCCCTCATGTCTTTAATACACATAAGATATTCTACATCTTCTCTCTAGTAACACATTTAATGTTGCTAAACTCTTAAGAACCAATCATTCCAGTAGTCTAATTAGATTCATAAACTCCATCATGACACACAAATCATTCAAAAGATTCAGAACCCAAATCTCAAACCCCCAACAAAACCCTTCTATCAAATGTCATCGAGTTCACCTTTGTCGATTAAAAAAACCTACAACTCCCTATTCTTTTGGTTTTCTTGAACTACATTTACAAGAAAAAAAATTGAAATTAAAAACCAGTAACAATATACTCCTTTTCTTATGAAAAATTTATGCCAACAAATTCCCAATTGACCCACACCTACACAAAGGCAAGTTTTGTGACCCTTTTCTGTGTATGCTATGCTAGAACAATATTGAATTCCCCAGTCATACCTTTTTTGACGTGATATTGCTAAAGAGATCTTGTCATCTTTCATCATCAATATAGATCTTTAGCCGCAAATCTTCTGACACACATCCTATTATCAAATTCAAATACCCCAAATCAAAATGTTTCCATTCTATGAAATATTTATCTTGAAAGAAATGCTAGAGTATTTGTAAATAATTACATAAACCTCGAAACATAACAAACTAAATTTCATATGATTCACATTCATATGTTTTACAGTATCCCCAAGAGTAACATTGGCGTATGGGCAGTCTAACTCAACTACCCTTGTAGATCTCAATCACAACTTCTTGGATACAACTGATGACATGAACAACAGTCATGTGATCAGGACTTGACTCCATCCAGCTTTAAATGATCATGATCCCTGATTTGGCAACCCCCTATGGAGCACAATACACTTAGCACTATTTCTCATTACATGCTTTGAACTTTGGGGTTTGTACTGAGGGAATGTCTCCTCCAAGTTAACGAACTACCATTTTTCTGTCTCTTTATTCTGTTTTCCTACCTATGTATGTGGGTCCTTGATTGATTTTCCCTTATGCTACAATTGTTTAGTCATAACTAGTTTAGAAAATAATATGAATTGAATTTCCTTAAACACTTTTTAGTGGTGGATTAATTTAAGCAAGGGATTTATATTCAGGTACTCTCAAAAAGTTACAAACTTACATATAAAATATAGTTTTTGACTTCCCTTCTAAAACCATTGGAAAACGGGCTTTGGACTAACAGCACCGCTTATATAATTATGTTATCCATTCTTCATACATGCTAAATATAAAATATTTACGACTACATATGTTAGAGTACAAACATGATTGATTATTAAAACTACAACCATTCTATAGTAAAATATCATACCACACACTATGGTAAAATATCACACACCAGAACCACCCCTATTGCGGCTCTGAAAATAAAAAATACACAAGTAGGTTGTGTTTGGTACACAGTTACAATAAGTTTAATCGTCACAGATAAATCAACCAATGATATGTTATCTTTGTGTGAGATAATTGTTGTTTGGGACAACGCCAAATAAATTTGACACTAAGATGTCTAGTGTTTGATATACAAATAAGTATTTTTTTTCTATCTAGATAGAGTCTATTATGCCCTTTGTTATAGGTATTGCAAAAAAAATTAAGAGGGGACCACGCCACATGACAAAAAAATATAGTTTTAACTACTTTTTTTATCTTCAAGTTTAAGCAACATGGAGCAAAAAAAAGATAACCTACTACATTGTTGCTTAAAAAAATCTTAAAATTAATATTGTAGATCGCGTTAAATAATGAATCTTCATCAATGATGACAAACACACAAAATTAAAAATCAGTATAATAATGTGTGCATAAAAAGTAAACAAACATTATTGTGGTGAATATTAACCTTGATATTTTTTAGAATTATATTTGTGTCATATCAAAATATCTTAAAGGAAAGTCTGAACAATGACCACTTGGTGAGGTATTTCTTGGAAAGGCGTAATGTTTACCTGCAAATGCAACTTTTTAAAATCCAAATCATCCTTGTATGTTATATATATTACAAAGTAAAATTCAACAACAGTTTATACGGATTTGACATACACATTTACAACAAATCAATCACATAACAGTGGATGGAACACAAATTCCAGAAAGTGAAATAAAATTTAAAAAACATAAGTTCAACATAATTTATTATGACTTACCCCAAACTAATCGATAGCTTATGCAAGTTGAGTTCTGCTTACGGTACTTCGCGCCTACCGGTAATGTACTGATCCTTGCCTATGAATGAAAAAGGAAGTATGAAAAAAAGTACCCTTGCGTAAGGATCCGACGGTCTGCATCCATCCTTCAATCTGGCGCCACATCTAGCCCGGACGTGGCCAAATTGCGTTCTTGAAGTAAGATGTGACGGTTGCGGGACAACAACGCCGCAAGCTTCCTCCTCAGGCAACTGGCAGTCATCCATTTTACAATATGGGCGGCGTGACATAGTCGTTTTCTCCCTTCAATTCCTCATCGCCGTTTAGAGATCCCTTTGACGAGTAGCGAGCCTTCTTCCCTCAAGGGTTTCCGTCCACTCTTCAATTCCTCATCGCCGTTTAGAGATCCCTTTGAGAGCCTTCGGAGCCTCTGAGCCAGCCAGCAACGGGTGTTAGGAAAACAAGCCGGAAACCATTAAATGAGGGCGACCGAAGCCGGGCAAAGTGGCTGGAAAATAGGTCGAGGTGAAATGGGGACACGGCAAGGAGGCCGCGCTCATCATTATTGGTTTCCGTGAAGAAAACGTTTGAGGAGGATGGCAGAGCCCAACCTGCTAGCAGATTCAAACACCGACAACGACTCATTTTGTGCTGAGCGCATCGTGCCCCCCTTTGCCGATCCTGTATAGCTAAGCAGATATCCACCTAAGGCTTGTTTTATTTCTTTGAGTTAGTAGAGATTTTATGTCTCCCCTCTCCCTCGAACAGGTGTAAAGTCTCAATGATCCAAAAATTGTAAACCCAATGCACAATAAGAGATCCAGACCTGGATCCCTTTGGTAGACATGTTAAACGGGTGGGTCAGATTGGATTTGGTTTGAGTCACTGCCGGTGCGGATCTCGTGGGTGCATATCAAAAAAGACTTAATTTTAAATGGGAGTACAAACCACTCAACACAATATGGTACAGAACTCCTGGTCGCGCGTCTCCTAGGGCTACTCTGGGCGACGCCGCATCCAGGTCTTCTCGCCACCGAGGCGTCGTCTCTCTTGCGTTTTGCAGGGCTTCTCCGCGCTATGGCGGATGAACTTGTGGAAAGGTACGCGGCACTGAGGGTTCAAGAGGAAGAGGAGAACGATGTCCTTGATCTCCAAGGGGCGTCGGAGGGGGAGGGAAGCGAGCACATAGCCTTAGCGTTGGTCGGACGGCTGACGACGGATAGGCCATACAACTTTCCGGCGTTCAAAAGGACGATGACTAATGCTTGGGCGCTGAGAAAGGACGTCAGCTTCAGGCAGATATCCAGCAACCTTTTCGTGATTCAGTTTATCCATTGGAAGGACAAGGAGAAGGTAGTTGCGGAAGGCCCATGGAATTTCGACAATCATCTTCTCGTCGTCAGGGATATCAATCCGGAGGACACACCGTCGGAGATGGTTCTCAATCTATGCCCGTTTTGGATCAGGTTGTACAACATGCCCCTAGGGTACAGATCGGAGGAATCGATTAGGGCAGTAGCTAGCAAGATCGGCAGGGTCGTCGCTGTTGATAGGCGCGACCTCGGATGGGGGGCGTCGTGCAGGGCGCGTGTCGAAATCGACATCACAAAGCCCATCCGACAGTTGCAAAAGATAAGAGACAAGTGCGGCAAGGTTGTTCCGATCGAGATTAGATATGAACGACTTCCAGCTTTTTGCTACCTTTGTGGCGTCATGGGCCACCTTGAGAAGGACTGCAGAGAGGAGGAGGAGGGGGCGGAGGAAGGTACGACGCCCAGGCGCTGGGGGCCTTGGATCAAGGCGTCGCCGACGAAGCGGTGGATTGTACCGATCAGGGAGGAGTAATTGGGAAGGGAAGGGGCGTCTAAAAAGCTAAGGTTTATTTCCAAACCGAACACAGCACGCACGACGTCAGGGGAGCAGAAACACCACGCTGACGCGAGCCGACGGTGCCCTGATGCTGACGGCCGTCCGGGAAGAGAGGAGGTGTCGGATGATTCAATCGAGATGGTGGACTTAGACGATGTGTTCGTCAAGCGGGCGGACGCTACAACGGTATCTTCGGGGGCGTTTGGCAGGCGTTTGGACGCCGCAACAGCGTCGACAGTGGCGCTTGGCAACCGAGTTGACGCTGCAACGGCGCCGAGGACTACTGACATTCAGCGACAGACGAGGGATGCAGCTATGGCGTCGAAGGAGGTGGTCCAGGGTGTTGTACCCCAACCTGCGGAGGGAGCACGGACGCCCAAGGGTGGGGTGTCAGCGTCGCTGACGGAGATGCAACGGACGACTGAAACTCAATCTACTAGCCGATGCAGTGTTATGAGTATGCTGGCAGATAACAACGCTCAAGTGCCCATTGGGGGCGTCGACATCAACGTACAAGATCTAGCGGCGTCATCCAAAGGTGCATGTCAGGTGGGACGTGTGTATTCCAACATGGTAGATCACGAAGGTGGGAACAGCAATGTGCATGCATCCACGGAGGACGTTAACACAGTGGTGGCACATCTGCTCCAGGACAACAGCGGGGATAATGCAGATGCAGGGAGTGTTGGGGAAGGAGGGGCAGGGGAAGAAGGGGTGAGGTTGCTTGCTATGAGGTCGTTGCACCATAGTGGGAAGAGTGGAGAGGGAAAGAACAAGGTAAGGCGTCGAAGGTTTACAAGGCTCGGATCGCGATAGGTGGGTGTGGGGGAGGGGGAGAGGGCGTCACAGCGAGTCCTAGAAGGGGGAAAGAGGAGGAGAGGGGGTGCGGAAGGTATGGAGGGGATTGAGGAAGGTGAGATGGGAGTGATCGGAAAGTGGGTGCGGGTGGTGGTGCAGTGTGAACCAAACCACACAACCGTAGCGGGTGCTGGCGAGGTCCAGGCCCATGAAGAGCCATGAAAATCCTATGCTGGAACGTCCAGGGTCTGGGCAGCCCTAGGACGGTTGACTCTCTTAGGAGGCGGTGCTGGAGAGAGATGCCCGACATAGTCTTTGTGATGGAGACTATGTGTAGAGGGAGAGACCAAGAGGATGTGAGAAGGAGATGTGGGTACAATGCGGGGTTTGGAGTGGATAGTAGGGGGAGAGCTGGAGGTTTGGGTGTGTGGTGGAGAGGGGAGGAGGTGTCGGTGAAGTCTTTTTCGGACCATCATATCAGTGCGGTGGTGGGAAGGGAGGACAATCAGGATTGCTTTTACTTTGTGGGGATTTATGGTTGGGCAGCAACTCATGAGCGTCACAACACTTGGAGGCTGATGGAGGAGCTTTGTGCACAGACGGCCTTGCCTATTGTCTTCGGCGGGGACTTCAACGAGATACTTTTTCAATCTGCGAAGCAAGGAGGTCAACCTAGGCATGAATGGCAGATGCGGAACTTCAGAGAGGCAATGGAGAGATGTCAGCTCACTGATTTGGGATCCACCGGAAATAAGTTTACGTGGAAAAGGGGACAACAGGTAGACACGATGATTCTGGAAAGACTTGACAGGTTTTTAGCGGATAGGAAATGGAGTGACTTTTACAATATCAGAAAGGTCAAAAACTTCCCTATTCTCAACTCGGATCATGGGCAGATTCTTTTATGGGCAGAGCACAGGAACCATGACGGTGGACAGGTGGAGAAGAGGTTCAGATTTGAAACTTTCTGGTTATCTTCACCAGAATGTAAAGAGGTCGTCACTCGGGCTTGGGACAACAGCTATGATTTGGGCCTTAAAGGACAGACGGACTGTTGTGCTGAAAGGCTTGCTGGATGGGCGGCGGATAAATTTGGTAACATAAGAAGGAGAATTCAACAGCTCGAGAAGAAGCTTGGTCGTGCCCAAGATAAGCCACCATCTCATGACATGTTGCAAGAATGTGAATCTTTAGGGAGAGAGTTACAGGATCTTCAGAGGCTGGAAGAGAGCTACTGGTTGGCTAGAGCTAGGACCAATGAGATGAGAGACGGAGACAGGAACACAAAATACTTTCATCATAAAGCTAGCCAAAGGAAGAGGCGCAACACCATAGAAGGTCTCTTTAAGGAGGATGGGAGTTGGCATACATAGGAGGATTCCATTGCTGAAATTATTTCTTCTTATTTTAATTCTCTCTTTTCCAGCTCAACCCCTCAAGGGATGGAGGATTTTCTTGAAGGCATGCCTAGGGTGATTGATGAATCTTCTTGTTCAGATCTGGAAAAGGTTCCTATGGAGATAGAAGTTTGGAAAGCGCTTCAACAAATGCATCCAAATAAAGCTCCTGGACCGGATGGGATGAAGGTTATTTTTTACCAAAAATTTTGGGAGGTGATTAAAAGTAGTTTGATGGATTTTATTTCTAAATGGTGGAGAGGGGAGATTGGCCTGGCTGACATTAATGATACTGATATAGTTCTCATTCCTAAGACAAACAGTCCTGTCCGCCTGTCTGAATATAGACCTATCAGCTTGTGCAACGTTTCATATAAGATTATTACTAAGGTCTTGGCAAACAGAATCAAACCGCTGATGAATGGGATTATCTCAGAGAATCAAAGTGCTTTCATTAAAGGGAGGATGATTACTGACAACGCTTTGGTGGCATATGAGTTGTTTAATACTATGAAACACCGCAAGAAAGGAAGGGAGGGGCTTATGGCGCTTAAGCTGGATATGAGCAAGGCATATGACAGAGTTGAGTGGGTTTTTCTTGAAGGGGTTATGGAGAGAATGGGGTTGCCGCCTATTTGGAGGAAAAAGGTTATGGAGTGTGTTACAAGCGTATCCCACAAGTTCATCGTCAATGGCAATAGGAGAGGTTCTTCAAAACCATCCAGAGGACTTCGCCAAGGTGATCCTATATCCCCTTACCTTTTTCTTTTTTGCGCTGAAGCACTTTCTTTTTCTCTATCCAAAGCTGCACAGGTCAACAAAATACATGGGACAAGAATATGCAGAAGGGCACCACTGGTCACTCACCTACTTTTCGCAGATGATAGCATTGTGTTTACAAGGGCTACCTCAGAAGAATGCTCCGCTTTAGCTGAAATTTTCAGCCATTATGAGAGGGCATCCGGGCAGAAAATCAATTATGAGAAGACGGAAGTTTCCTTTAGTACAAACGTCACTAGCGAGAGAAGGGAGTTCATTAAAAATCTGTTGCAGGTGAAGGAAGTGAATAGGCATGAGAAGTATCTAGGCCTTCCCACGGTGGTAGGCAGGTCTAAGAAGCAGGCGTTTGCGGCTATAAAGGATAGAGTGTGGAAAAAATTATAGGGATGGAAGGAGCAATTGTTGTCCAGACCAGGGAAGGAGGTATTGATCAAAGCAGTCATCCAAGCAATTCCCACATATCTCATGAGCATCTTCAAACTTCCAGAGGGAATTATTGATGATATCCATTCTATGATGGCACGGTTCTGGTGGGGATCGAAGGAGGGGGAAAGGAAAATTCACTGGATGAGCTGGGATAGATTGTGCAAACCCAAGGAGAGTGGGGGCATGGGGTTTAGGGATCTGAAAGCTTTCAACCAAGCGCTCCTCGCTAAACAGGTATGGAGGTTGGCAGTCTATGGAGATTCTCTCGCTGCTCGGGTACTCAAGGCGAAGTATTACAACACATCTTCTATTTTACATGTCGAGTTAGGGGGGAATCCCAGTTATACATGGAGGAGTATTTGGGGGGCGCTGCAAGTGGTTAAGAGTGGCTTCGGGTGGAGGGTGGGGGATGGGAAGAATATTCATATCTACAAGGAGAGATGGATCCCACACTTGGGGGGCACAACGGACAGATATTTGATCCATGGCCCAGTGGATTACAGATGGGTAAGCGATTTGATGTTTGGAGGACCTAAGAGGTGGAACAGAGAGGCGGTGGAGACTTGCTTTCCTACACATATAGCTCGGAGGATTCTTAACATTCCACTGTCACAGCGGGTTGATGAGGATACTCTTTATTGGGATAAGGAAGGCAATGGGAGGTTCACTGTGAGGAGTGCTTATTTCTTTATTCGGACAGGAGAGGATGTAGTTGACGGATTGGACATTGATTTGTGGAAGAGGGTTTGTAAGCAAGGTTGGCCACCGAAATTGAAGCAATTCATATGGAGAGCTCTCAGGAATATACTTCCCACTAAGTCAGAATTGCATAGGAAGCATGTGACACCGGATGCCAGCTGCCATCGCTGTGGACAGTGGGAGGATTCTTCTCATGCACTTCTACACTGTGACGTAGCCAGACAGGTTTGGGCGGCCGGTGTGTTTGATTGGGGCGGACGGTTGGATAATCACGATGTGGCATCCTTTGTTAGGAGTCTTTTATAGGAGGAGGACAGCAGGCAAAAAGATGAGGGCGCTACTCTTATGTGGGTCTCATGGACAGCGAGGAACAAAATTATTTTTGAGGATCATCCCCCCCATATACCGGGTCTTGTGGCTTCTTACCTCAGCCTGGTTGCTGACCATGCACGCTATCATGGGGCTGTGGGTAGAGCTGCTTTTTCTTCTACACCTCCACGTCAGGTTTCATGGCGCCGCCCACCATATGGCTGCGTCAAGATCAATACAGATGCATCAGTCATTTCAGTGGAAGAGAACGGATGTGCGGAAGTCATTCGGGACGTAAACGGTCAGCTTTTGTGGACCTTTCAATGCCGGTTAGAACAGCCTTACTCGGTGCTTAGTGCGGAGGGTTTGGCTGTCCTAAACGGTATGCATTTGGCTCTTAGGGAAGGGTACACAGATGTTGTGGTCGAGACGGACTGCCTGCTACTAGTGGAAGCGGTTAAGAAAGGATACGGCGGGCGAGGTTATGAAGACTTTATTTCTCATGATATTGTTGATCTCTCTTGTAGTTTCCTTTCTTTTAATTTGTGTTTTGTTAAACGGCAAGGCAATAGAGTAGCTCATGCCTTAGCCGTTGCTGCCTGTCATTTTGTTAATCCTCACATTGTCGGTGACGACTTTGAGGATCGAATCCTTGTACTTGCTGCAAACGATTTGATTACTTAATAAAATGGCGGGCGCCCTTCCTCAAAAAAAAAATGGGAGTACAAAAGTTCATCCGAATCCAATCTGATGGGTGACAGGTCAACCCGCTAGTATCCATATGACTTGTAGTAAAATTCAAAATTTTTGTTAAAAATAATATAAATATAATTTTTTATATTATTTTCCTCATACGGCTCTCTTTTTATGTGTAACACAGACTACAATATTTAGTTTATTACATTTCACGTCAACCATAATAGGAGACTACATTTTGTGTTGTAAATTAGTGTATATACTAAAAAAATATTCAATTGTTGTGTTTAGTGTCAAATATAAAAGGGGAATAATTCGTTGATGTAGATGTTCAACATTCAGAAATAAGCTATTGTAATATATAGATAGGAAAAAACTAAGATGATGTTATTATTTTTATCAGAATAAGGTAGAAATGTTTGTTATAATTACAAATATCAAAATGTTGGCAAAACAAACACACACAAAAATTCATAAATATATATATATATATATACATGTAAGTTCAAGTATGTCAAACATATATGACATATAAGTACAAAACACAATATATTCAAATGCTCATTAGGTATATAAACATATCTACACATTCTCATAAGCACTCATCATCATCATCGTCATCTAAGCCTCAATCCCAACTATGTTGGGGTCGGCTACATGGATCCTTCGTTTCCATTCAGCTCTATCATGGGCCATATTCTGATTGAGATGTAGAGATTCAAAATTTCTCTTTATAAGCTCATCCCATGTTAATTTAGGCCTTCCTCTTCTTCTATTTATAGTATTTGGCTCAATAGCATTGTTTCGTATAGGCGCACTAGTAGGTCTGTGTTGCACATGTACGTACCATCTGAGTCGGCCCTCACGCAACTTGTCCTCAATGCTCGCCACCCCCACTTTATTCCTGATATAGTCATTTCTCAAACGATCTTTTCTTGTCTTCCCACACATCCATCTCAGCATACACATTTCAGCCACGTTCATCTTGTTGAGACCTTATTTCTTCACCGCCCAACATTCACTCCCATAGAGCATGGCTGGTCGTATAGTTGTTCTATAAAACTTACTTTTTAACCTGAGAGGGATCTTTTGATCGCATAAAACTCCAGTTGCACTCCTCCATTTCAACCATCCTGCAGTGATATGGTGACAAACATCATTTTGAACATCCCCGTCTATTTGAATAATAGAACCTAAGTAACGAAATTTGTCACATTTTGATATATCTACTCCATCCAACTTGGCTCCATCATTCACACTGCGAGATTGGCTGAAATTGCAATGCATATACTCCGTTTTGCTCCTGCTAATCATCAATCCATTTGATTCCAATGCCTTTCTCCAACATTCAACTTTATCATTCAATCCATCTTTTGTTTCGTCAATCAAAACGATATCATCAGCAAATAACATACACCAAGGAATATCATCCTGAACATTCTTTGTTAACTCATCCATAACCAGAACGAATAGATATGGGCTGAGTGTGGATCCTTGGTGTACCCCAACTGTAATAGGAAAAGTTGGTGTCTCTCCTCTAGGAGTCTTGACACTTGCAGTAGAGCTATCATACATGTCTTTGATCAAGTCAATGTATTGGATAGGCACACCCTTTTTCTTCAAAACCATCCATAACACTTCTCTGGGTACTCGATCATAAGCCTTCTCTAGATCGATAAACACCGTATGAAGATCTCTTTTGCTTTGTCTATACTTATCCATAAGCCTCCTTATCAGAAAAATAGCATCTGTTGTTGATCTTCCAGGCATGAAACCAAATTGGTTGTTTGATACATGTGTTATAGATCTTAACCTCTGCTCAATAATCCTCTCCCAAAGCTTCATCGTGTGACTCATCAGCTTGATACCTCTATAGTTTGTACAGCTCTGAACGTCACCTTTGTTCTTGTAGATTGGGACTATAATACTATTTCTCCACTCATCCGGCATCTTCTTGGTCTTCATGATCTTGTTAAAGAAATTTGTTCACCATGTAACTCCATCATCCCCCATACTCTTCCATACATCAATGGGAATATTGTCTGGTCCACATGCCTTTCTCATTTTCATCTTTTTCAAAGCATTATTGACCTCAAAAGGTGAAGCTCATCGTGTGTAAATGATATCTCTTGTATTCATGTCACACGAGTCGCTAACATTATATACAGTATCTCCATTGAAAAGCTTATGGAAGTAATTTCTCCACTGGTTTTTGATATCATCGTCCTTCACCAATACTCTACCATCTTCATACTTTATGCATTTTACTTGACTCAAGTCTCTTCCTTTCCTTTCTCTTATACAAGCCATTTTATATATATCTTTTTCCCCTTCTCTAGTGTCCAGCTTCTTATACATATCATCTAAGTATCTAGACCTTGCCTCCCGAACTACCTTTTTAGCTTCTTTCTTTTCTTGCTTGTATATTTGGAACGTTACATCATCTCCAGATTTGGGCAAGCTCTTATAGATCTCCCTTTTCAGTTTAATAGCCTTTTGTACTTCATCATTCCACCACCAAGTCTCTTTCTGTGGAGGTCCACAACCTTTAGACTCTCCCAAAACCTCTTTGAAATTTTTTGTTACGCAGGAGCTCATGTTATGCCACATAGTGTTAACATCAGACTCCAAGTTCCAAGTTACCTCCTTGATGAGTTTATCATGAAAAGTCAATTTCTTTTCTCCTTTAAGATTCCACCACTTGATCATGTTATCTTGGTTTCCGTTATGTTTGCCTTTATTGATCTTCATGTTAATATCCAAAACTACCAACCTATGTTGGGTCGTGAGTTCTTCGCCAGGAATCACTTTACAATCCTTGCATATGTTACGATCCACCTGCCTTGTAAGGAGGTAATCAATTTGGCTATAGTTGTGCCCACTCTTGAAAGTAATCTTATGAGATTCTCTTTTCTTGAAATGGGTGTTTGCCAAAATCATATCATATGCAACTGTAAAATCTAATATCCTCTCTCCTTCTCCATTCCTACTGCCATATCCAAAACCACCATGAACTCTCTCAAATCCAGCATTACCACTCCCCACATGGCCATTTAAATCACTCCCAATAATAATCTTCTCCTTGATCGGTATTCCTTGCATCAATTCATCCATGTCATCCCAAAAATCCTTCTTTGCATCCTCGCTAAGGCCAACTTGGGGGGCATAAGCGCTAATAATGTTAAAAATATTTCCCCCAAGAACAACCTTGATAGCTATGATTCTATCACCCATCCTTGTTATCTTGATGACGTCATCCTTCAACATCTTATCAACGATAATACCTACGCCATTTCTATGTTTATCAATACATGTATACCAGATTTTGTATCATGTGTCTCCAATCTCTCTACATCGTTCCCCTGTCCACTTGGTTTCCTACAAGCAAGCTATATTGACTTTTCTTCTCATCATGGTATCCACTATCTCCAAATATTTCCCTATCAAAGAGCCAATATTCCAAGATCCAACTCGAATCCTTTTTTTTTTGAACTTACTTCTTTACTTGCCTTCGTCGAAAATGTTGCCCCTGCACATTTTTCTGCATCTGGGCAATGATGCGGCGAGACTAGCTTCTTTACCTACACCCGTCAAAGATATGGAAACCCTTACACATTTTTCACTACATCCGGGTGATGATGCAGTGGGACTAGCTTCTTTACCCACACCCATCCAAGATGTGGAAACCCTTATTTATCCTTCAAGACAACCGGGCGTCGTTGTGTCGAAACCCCTTGCATATTTATCACTGCACCCGGGTGTCGGTGCAGTGCGTCACTAGGTAGGGACGCTCCAACGATATTCTTATAAGGATCCATGTCATAGAAAGAGTGACAAAGTTTTTATAGGCTGGCTGTCAACCTACCACCAACCCTCCTCCTTTACCCGGGCTAGGGACCGGCTACATTTCATAAGCACTCATTCACAAAATTTAATTTTTACTTTATGTCCTTTTTAGCGGGTCACTTGTGGGTATCCGCGGGTCAACCCATGAGACCCGCCCAATAGATAAGTTGGGTCGGGTTTGACACATAATAATATGGGTGGTTAAAACGACTACCAAATTCATATTAAATAGGTCGATCAGTGAGTCAATAACCCATTTTGACAGGTCTACCCTTTAGGAAAACAAATTGTGTGAACCATCTATGTTACACTGGAGTCACTAAGACTTACCACATGTGTTATACCAGCCTGGTCACCTAAGGCTTGTTTAGTTTTTGGAAAATTAGTTATATTAACTCAAACAATAAAATAACATAAGGAAACATATGCATACAGAAGATGGGAAATGATATGGAGCGCCAGAGGTGTAGAAATCCAATACCCATACAAAACCAATCATGGAGTAGGGAGTTGTAAGGGTAGATACAAGTAAGAGTGTACAAATACTAGTACAGAAACTATCTTTAATGTCAGTTGAAATAGACATTTTACGTCAGTTTTCAAGCGACACTCAAGTGGACGATATTAAAGGTACAGGACTACAGCGACGGTTCCAAACTGATGACACAGAGCCAGTCTTGATAGAAATAAAAAAGAACTGGCACTGGTAGGAGCCATAGTCATCGATTATCTATAGACAACCCACGACCATCATAATAAAGGAACAAAAAATTGGCCCAGGATACGACCATAGTCGTCAGTTATTTCAGTAAAAACCACTGACGAATATCTTTATTTTCAAATAAAAAAAGTGATCTCATGTTTGGTTCTTAGTCATTGGTTCAAAGTAAAACTGACAGTAAAGCTATAAATAGTCATCGGTTATGATTTCAAAAACTGACGCCTATCACCTTCCTCGAACAAAAAATTGGCCCAGGTTAGGGACATAGTCGTCAGTTTTCTATATATAACCGAAGACTAAAGGTCTTTTTATTTAAATATTAAGTTGCAGGCCTGCTGTCCGCTGGTCAGTGAGATGCAGAACCTGTAGTTTAATTCTAAAGTGTAGGTTTATAGCATCCTGTGATTTCAGCATAACAACATGCCACAAATCTACAATAACAAGATGATCACGACTATCTATATATCAAGACTATATATACATCTTGTGATTCACACACATATAGAAACTTGTAGTTATATTCATTCATCCATCTTCACATTCACACACATGTAGAAACACAATTTATTCATTCACATGATTCACACCCATGTAGAAAAATAGAGTTCCATTCATTCACACATTCACACACATGTAGAAACACAATCATCCATTCATCTTCACATTCACACATATGTATATAGATCAACTTTCAATAAAATAATTTAAAAAAAGTCATTCACGCATGTATTTATAAGCACCACATATATACAGAACTAATGACATCAAAGTTTATAAATGTCATTCTTTAATCATCAGTACCCCAATCATAATAAAAAATTACCTCCCTGTCAAAGACTTTTTCCCATTGTTCTCTTATGTCATCTAATTGTTTTATCGTATAGGGTATATGTACATCTAATAGATTCTCCCCTGTATTGAAGTCATTAGTTTTAAACACCTACAAAGAGAATGACGTATGTGTATATATATATAAATAAGTGTGATATTTTCATATTCTCTAATGAGACTAGCTATATACTTATGATAATCAAGATTATATATTACCTATTGTATGTTTTTTATGTCACATGCAGCATATTTGACAATTATGTCCATATACCGCATCGCGTAGTATTCACATGCCCAGTCATTATTTTGTATAGTACACTATAAATTTTAACATACAAAATGTTAATAAATAAAAATAAGTATAGTTCACATAAAATATGCATTAGAGTCAGGGAACTACATGCACATTCTTCCAAACTACTACTTTCTTTTTCTTATCCACATTTCCTCTAGCTTTTTTGAAATCTTTTAAAGCCCTATACATTAATACAACACATTGAATTATATTAGTAAATTATCATGTAATAATAGATGTTAACAAATATAAATATAAAAATTTCCTCATGTGAATAATGGCCCTTTCAAATTGTGTCTCGAACGGTCTAATTTTCCCCCTTAGGATCTAGAAAACAGACAGTCATTGTCTCAGGGAAAACAACCAGTAACTCCCAATGCTTACCTCTAGTGATAATAAAGTAAAAAATATATAACTCAAAATCCACAATGAAATATAATTTTCTTAAGTTAAAATTATAAGCAAAGTAAACTTACCTAATATTATATGGAGATATAATCATGCTCTTGTTCGTTTCACCAAAATATTTAACAGTGACATAGTAGTATAAGGTAGTTGATGTAGGATCTTCATTTACAAGACTGATCAAGGATGGAACTAGAAATCTCACATGGGTCATTGAAAAATCTTTACAGACCCTATATAAGTGCCAGAATAGTTCTCAATATTCTCGTCATTTACAGGAGCTTCATTACCACTCAGAAAGTCACTGCAAAAATCCATAACCTCCCTCACCATATAACCCTCAGTAATACTCCCTTCAGGATGATAATGGTTTCAAACATCACCTTTAAAAAATGCTCATGTATCGTTCAAAAGGATACATCCAATGAAAGAAAATTGGTCCCAACATTTTCACTTCCCTAGTCAAATAGAGAACAACATGTACCATGATATCAAAGAATGAAGAAGGAAAATGCATCGCAAGTTGGCATAGGGTAACAACCACTTCTCTTTGCAACTTATCGAGATTCTCAAGATCAATAACTTTGTTGCATAGACTGTTGAAGAAGAGACAAAGTCTGATGATTGCAAACCTTACATAATTCGGCTAAATAGATCGAATTGCCACATGCAATATTTGTTGCATTAGAGTGTGACAATCATGAGATTTAAGACCTATCAGATTTAGATCATTCATTGATACCAATCTATGAATATCGAAAGAGTAACCATGTGGTACCTTATTATTAAGAAAGTACTCGCAAAAATTTTCTTCTCCTTTCTAGACAATGTGTAACAAGAAGGAGATAAATATGTTCTCCAATCACTACAAACTACTTCTGTTAATTCTTTCCTTATTCCCAGTTCACATGGGTCCATTCTGGATTTAATGCCATTTTTAGTCTTACCTGTTATATTCAACAGAGAACCAGTGATGCTATCACAAACATTTTTCTCAACATGTATGACATCGATATAATGTCTAACTGCCAAATAACTCCAATAAGGAAGATCCCAAAATATTGACTTCTTCTTGAATAAAGATTTGTCACTTTATGTGGGAATGGTACATTGTGATCTCTTACTGAATTCATTGATAAAATATTTTAATCTTTCATAAATAACCTCTCTGGTATAGGTTTAGGGGCACTCTGTTCCTCATTTGATCCATTGAACACTTTGTGCAACCTTCAATAGGGATAAAATTTTAGAAGAAACCTTTGATGATCAAGATATATAGTCTTTTCATCATGTTTTAGTGGTATTCAATCAGTGTTCTCTTCACATATATGGCATGCTTTGGATCCTTTTACACTGTATCCAGACAGATTCTCATATGCTGGAAAGTCATTAATAGTGCAAAACAGCATAGCATTCAAATGAAATGTCTCTCTATGTGAAGCATCATAGGTCATCACACCTTCACTCCAAAGTTTTGTTAAGTCATGAATCAAAGGTTCAAGATAACTGTCGATATCATTTCTAGTTTGTTTAGGGCCGGATATCAAGAACAAAAATATAACATACTTATTTTTCATACACAATGAGGGAGGAAGATTGTATATAACAAGCATAATAGGTCAAGTGATATGTTGACTTCTCAATGTGTCGTATGGATTCATCCCATCAATTCAAAGATAGAGTCTTAGATTCCTGACTTCTTCACCAAATTCAGGATACAATAAATCAATCTTCTTCCACTGTGGGGAATCAGACGCATGTTGTAGGATACCATCATTATTTTTCTTAACCTTTGCATGCCACCTTAAATTCTCTGCATCTATCATATTGGAAAATGAGCATTGAAACTATGGTATTATAGGTCGATACCACATCACCGTAGTAGGAGAACCAATTGTGGACTTCCCCAAAGTCATCATTTTATACCTTGATGCCCCATATTTTGGACAATCTTTCAAATTGACATAGTCCTTTTGAAATAATACACAATCATCTAGACATGCATATATTGTCTTAGCCTTCATTCCCATTGGGAATTATATTTTCTTTAACTCGTATGTTTAGAATGGAAGCTTGTTTCCTTCAAGAAGAATTTCTTTCAACAAAGACAACAATGAAGTGAAGCTTTTTTTGCTCCATCTATTGTTAACCTTCAGATTATGCAATCTCAACACAACTCTAAGCTTTTAGTAAACTTAGTACAACATGTGTATAATGGTATCTCAGCATCATGCATAATGTTCCTAAACAAGGAAGGTGGATCAGTGTACTCTACCCCACAACTATCCAGCATCACATCAACGGTGTCTATTAGAATCGATTCGTTTACATCTACGTCATCGCCGCCAATTTCTTCTTCAACACAATTATTGTTATTGACATCTATTGATCTCAGGTTTGAAATCTCTCCATACCAGTACCATTCTGTGTAGCCCTATACAATCCAGTTACACATGACATGACTTTTGATTTCCTCACCAGTGCTGACTTTCAAGTTGTTACCGCAATGCCTACATGGACAATAGAACCTATCTTCAGGTTGTTTCCTATGTTCCTATATAAATCTTATAAAATGATCAATTCTAGCAATAAACTCTGGGGTTCAGCAATTTGGAATCGACATCCATGATCTATCTATTCTATTCTCAAAGAGAAAACAAGTATTAGGGTTTAGGGTTTACAGATTAAGTTAAGAATTCATAGATAGATTAGGATTTATTGTTTTATATGTAGGGACAAGGGTTTAAAGATTAGGGTTTAGGGTTAAAATATTAGATTTTAGGGTTCAAAGATTAGGTTTTAGGGTTTAATAATGAATGTGTGTAACACATATCCTATTCTTGAACACCTAATGTTATGACCGCATCTGAGCTTAATTGGTAAACTAGGGTTTAGCTGGATGATTATATGCTTAATTGGATTGATCATTGCTTAAATATAATTAATGATGATAATTTAATTATGATGTTTTAAACCTAATAAGAATGTTAAGTGTTCTATTGTTTGAGAAATTAGGGTTTGAGAAATATAAACCCTAGTTGGCTGGAATTAGGGTTTTGATGGTACATGAGTATGGAATTTGATCAGGATAGCAGTGTGATAAATGATTTTTCATATTTTCTAAAAATTTTGTATTTAATTGAATTTTTAAATGATATGGATAACTCAATCATTCATTTTGGAGAAAAAATTTCAGAATATTTGAGTGTTCTTTGAATGTGGTTCTCGGTCGAACTATACTTCGACCAAAATGCTGACAGAGTGCTTTTTAGCAGTGTAGTATTTTATTTTTAGTTATTTATTTATAACTCCAAATGATCTAAAATTTTAAATGGATATCTCAAACTCAATCATAAAAAATATGTAAAATTTTCAAAAATTTTGGATGCGTTAGGCCTTATTAGTAGACAAATTACAGTAACTGACATTTCTGCAGAATTCTAGATAGCAGTGCACTATTCGATTTTTATTTATTTAATGGAAGCTTTGAATGATCCCAAATTTTAACTGACGCTTTATAGCTCAATTATACATAACATGATAAATTATAATAATTTTTTGAGAAGTTTTTATCTCTTAAATACACGAATTCACAGAAACCTTTTTATGACAGAAAAATATGCTGAAATAAGAAAAAGTTTAGTGAGGGTCAATGTACAATTAACCCAAGCATCTCAATTACTATATATGGTCAACCTGCACACAAGGATCTCTCATAATTCTTGATTCAATCTAGAGAAACAAAATCCTAGAGAGAGAGAGTTAGGGTTTGAGAGGAGAAATTGATGGAGATGTTGGCCTAGGGTTTTGCGGTCTGAGGAATGATTAAATCATGTAAGTTTAGCTTCTTTGGATATAGTTTCATTGTGAATCCTATCTTACATGTCAAAATTCCGTCCCTCCTCTTATTTGATCCAAAATGGTATAAAAACTTCTCCTTTTCTCACTCTTTCTTCATAATCCCTCATTTTTAGGGTTTTCGAGTTGAAAGGAAGAAGAATTGGGTGAATTGCTAGGGATTTGATATGGATTCGAGATTTTCAGATATGGGATACGTTTTTAAGGTGTTTTCATACCTTAGGGTGAGTGGAAACTTCCTTTAAACAGTATATTGCACGAAAATTGGTTAAATCAACCATAATCTTTAATTGCTTAGTATGCGACTACAAACCCCGAATTGTCTATTTGTTCTAAGTTGTTGCAAAATGGTGAAATAGATTCTTCCTTTGTTTGAATGAATTTCAGATGATAAAATCATATTATAAATGTGTACAATACATTCTAATGAGTATTACCTAAGTATTCGCAGAGGTTATAAGAGTAAACTGAAATATAGGGAATTTGTTTATGACTGAAATTTGATGTATAAGTAAATAGAGAAAGTTACTTATCTAGATCCCCTTGGTTTTGAATGATTGTTTATCTAAATTCATAGTACATATATATCAGATACTAGATTGGATTTTGTTTAAAGTGAGTAGTGTTTGTTTTGTATCTCAGTGAAGAGGGTGAAACCCTAGATGCGATGAAAGTTGGATATTTGCGAATAGATATCGTGAAATCCATTTGAAGGGATTTTCTTGACATGATAGACTTTATTTATTCAATGGTATTATTGATGCATGATATCCCAGTGAATGGCATGGAAACCTAAATTCATCTCAGTTCTAAGGTTTCATACATATATTGATTTTATATGATATATTGATAGTAGTCTTTATTCAGTGAATGTTTATGTCGCATGAAATCTTTATGGGAGCCATGGGAATAAGTTGTTGCCTAGTGAGAGGTGACAAGATGTGTGATGGCCTTATGAGCCATGAGAATACTTGTACAACCAGTGAAATGAATACCTTGGTCTAAGGACCTAGAGGTAATGGTTACCTGTTACAGAGGTAACAATGCTATGTGGTGATCTAAGGGTTTGAATACCGAGATTTAGTAATTATGATAATGATGTGAAGGGATGAGAATTCCCAATAATGTGATAAGGGATTGAGATCCCAGGTATCATGTGTTGTAAAGATCTGAAAAGTACGTGATAGATGTATTACACCTTTTTTTTAGTATTTGTTGTGATTAAATGAAACCCTAAGGGTAGGGTGTTCAATGAATCAAGTATTGTGATATCAATGTTCTCAGTTATTATCAATAATTCTTGTCATGATAAGTAATTAACTCTTAATTGAGTTATGAGATGCAAGATTTAGGTTGATATGTACTTTCTTTGAGAAATTACAGATAAGTTGCATGTGCTATTGATGATTACTCATATGTCAAGTAATTAACTCTTATCAGTGTAATAAGATGATAAATTGCACGATTCTAGTGTGTATGTACCAAGTGGACATGTAATATGTTTATTTAAGAATTTTAGTCTACATGCATGTATAGTATGTTGATTACTCAGTATATTACATTGTTTTGAATATACTGCTCTGCCAAGTTTAGAATGATATACATGTTGTATTATAACTTCAAATAAGTAGACACGACACCATAGAGATACCAGAATCAAGTATAAGTAAGAGAAGGGTACAATGTAGAAATATCTTTCTAGGAATAATAAAATAATAGACTTAGGAGCCCTGAACACCATATAACTCTATGCGAGGTCTGCGCCTTAGGGGTGAAATGACCTAACCCTGACAGCGTCCAGTATACGGGGGTTAGAACATGCTATCAGGTGGTACGGGGGATGAATCCCTAGTAGAAGTCTCCTTAAATTATAGTTTGCAGTGTCCAACATCAACTAGAAGTCCTGGTGGCACTAGAGTACAGAAAAGCCAAGATGTGGCTTAACTCTCTGCCTGTCTTCTCAGGTTAGAGGAGGAGTCAAGTTTAGGCAAGAGAGCCATTTCCCTGTTGCAAACTAGGAGAGTAGTCAAACTTAGCATTTCCCATGTGTGTCCGCTAAGTCTTGTACGGTGTGATTGTAGTGCACTACGAGTCTTCATATGTAGAGTACATTGCATATGATCAGGGCATAATAAAATGAATGAGAGGTCAAACAAATGTGTACAGTTATTCAATTATTCTTTGTATGCTTCTAAATTATTAGTTCTCTTTATGATCAATCAATCATTTCATATATTGATTCACTCTTATAGATATTTAGAGTATCCTGCCATATTTATGATTGTCAATTATTAGACTCTTTAAAGCCTACTGCTATTATAATTGATATCAATTACTTAAAAGTATATCTGTAATTATATCAGTGCTTTAGATTGTTTCTTTGAAGTACTCATTCACTAAGCGAGTAGGCTCACCCCTCTACTCACAATTTTTAGGGAAATCACATGGACTTGAAGAAGATATCATTGCATCAGAGTAGATCTTCCACAAGAGTTAAGTCTGAGTATAGTTAAGTTCAGTCAGTCCTTGTCACTCTAGGTCCTTGTAAAGAAATAAGAGAGAGTTGTAAATGATGATGTATAACATTATTCCTCTTTTAGAAATATGTGCAAATCAGCAAGTCTTATGTGCTTAAAAGTTTGAGGAACATAATGAATGTTCATACATGCATTTTTACTGTTAAAATCAGATTAGAGAAATCAATGTTTAGATTCCCTTGTAAAGTTGGTCTTTGTGGTTCAATGCGAGAAAAAAAGAGTTTTGAAATAGAAGAAAAAGTTAAGGGTGATCTTTGTATTACATTAAATCCTCAATTTATGCCCTAATCTCATGATTAGTGGAAATTGTGAGATCGGGGTGTAACAACTTGGTATCATAGCTTAGGCTGAGTTGTCAGGGACCATTAAGTTAGTAAGTTAGAATCATAAGTATGGCAGATAGGAGATGTTATGATGTTAGCTCTGGGGATTTGAGTATTTGGATATCCTGGCCCGGTATCTGAGTACTTGGATCAACCAGTATCAAGCTACTCTGTCTATTCTTTCATGTATACCCTGGCCAGGTATACAGTGGAAGGATGGGCTAGAGAGGAACCCTAGAAATATTAGGGTTAGAAACAAGATAAGTAACATGAATTAAGAGCATAAATATAAAATGAGATAGAACTTTCATTTCATATTGTTGTTTTATTGGAGATGAATAGAAATGTTCTTATATGTTTGAATTCAGATATTCAATATTTTGAAATATATATGGGTCTTTATGATTTGTTGTACACTATGTAGTTGTAGCAATTATTGATTACATTCTTTGTATCAAGTAGACTAGAAATGATCTTTGAATGAACTTTCTTAAGTGGATATTCTTTCCACATGTTTGAGATTAATAGGAGTTGGTTAATCTTAAGGTTCTCTTAGTTTCAGGATTGTAGGTTCGGCCTGGTCCGGCTGGCAGGATGCCTTACTGGGATCTAATGACTCCTATTAACAATATGATAAGAGTAGACTCTGGATAAATTAGACCCACATCATAGTGAGAATGTACATACGCTAAGATGTTGAAACATATAGGAAAGATTAGAATAGCTAAGAATTAGTTGGAACTAATATATGAGACCCAACTTTGGGGCCTCATATGAGAAATCCTTAATTGGGAATAAAGGAACATGACGTAAGGATCAGGTTAAGTTTAATGATTAATATTATATGAACTCTAAATATGAAATATGGAAAAGATATGAGAAAAGTATGTAAGGGCCAAGGTAGTAAGAATCAATCATGAGGAATGGATTATATAATCGAGTATAATGTTTTTATGTACTCCAAACCAAAGGAAAAATAGAAGAAAAGAGTTAAGTATACAATAAGTAAATATAAGTGAAGATTCTTTAGAAGAGTTAAAGTACAGAGAGTTAGATAAATATGTAAAACATAAGACTAGGATAAGAAACTAAGTTAAAAACAAAGATAAACGTGGGAAATGATGAGCTTGATTAAGGAATGAGGGTTATGATATAATTGAGAGCATGGAATGTATGCCTTTATTAATAAATTTAATACATTCATCCTTACTACCTTTGGATTCCAAGTCTCTATAGAATAACAAACTAGTTTCTAAAAAAAGAACAAAAGAACAAAAGTATAGCTTAACAAAATGAATAAGTTATACAAAGGTAGACTTACTCAGGAAGGAAAAACTTGATATAAGAGAACATCATTTATACTAGTTTCATCATTCATCATTCCTATACATATGACCATAGTTCCATCATTCATATACTAGGTTTTATGGAACATCATTTGATTCAACTCATTCTTGATTGTGTTCCCAAACACAAGTATGATTTAGATGAACTATAATAGGGTATTTCATCAATTGTTCTAACCCATAGTTTATAAATTTGTGTTAATAAAACTCATCCATGTGTATATTTATAAGAACAACCTTGTTATATATGTGACTATTCTTTCCAAGGGAACATACCTTCTTATATGGCACCAAAGAGGTGAAAATGACCAAACAGCAGTGAAGGTGAGCTCCAGCAACGACGGTGCCTAGCTCCAACAGCAGCAGCAGTAAGCTCTAGCAGCGGTGAGCTCCAGCAGATCCAACAGCGGAACAGTACTGAAATCGACAGAAATAGGTCAGGCAAAGAATGAAACAGAGAATGTGGAAGGGGAAGAAATTTCACAGGTCATAAGTGGTACATAGTCATTGGTTTTATAAAATAATTGATAATTAAGATTTTAGTCATCGGTTTCTAGATAAAAAATAGATGACTAACTCCTAAACCAAAAAAATATACACTGATGAAGGGAAATAGCCATTGGTCACATCTACAGAAACACACGACTTATAAATCGAAACAAAAAAAAATTCCCTCAGGTTAGGATTATAGTCATCGGTTAGTAGTAAAGAACCTACGACTAACACCTAAAATAAAAATAGACACTAGCAAAGGGCAATAGTCATTGGTTACATTTGCAAAAAACAATGACTAAGTACAAATCTAAACTAAAAAAATTACCTTCAGGTTAGGGTCATAGTCATCGATTGTTGTGATGAATCGACAACTAACTCCTAAACCAAATAAAAATAGACCCCGGTTGAGGATCATAGTCGTCGGTTTAAAATGACACTGACAATACAATTCTAAAATAATGGTCGGTTGTGGCCGACATAACCTACGTCTATATACATATCCAAATAAAAAAAATAGATCTAGTATTATGACCATAGTCGGTAATCCGATAAAAATCAATGACAAAAGAGCAAATTAGGGGAAAATATTTTTGCGGGGACAAGGTGCATAACCACATAGTCATTGGTTTTGTCTACAAAAATGACGCTATAGACCTATTCCCTCAAAAAAAAATTGTCTCGCCAAGGGGGATTAGTTGTCGGTTAATTGTTACAGACGACAACTAATGAGGGGATAAATATTTCTACGAGGACATGGCGTGAAGAATGTGTCATCAGTAATAAGAAAAACTGATGTCATATTGGAAATTTTGGAGGCAAATTTTTTCTCCTAAAAAAATGAATTTTGTGGGTAACTTTAGACGCCAGTTTCTATGAAAAGTGTTGGTATGTATACCCTAAGAGCCAATCATATGATGATTTAGATCAGGATACATTATGATTGATTTGATAAATATCAAAGGCAAGCTTACAATTTATTCTGGTTCAATCAGTTATGAGATAATGATAGAACAAAATGAATGTCTAGAGAATGACAACACTCAATGACGTATGTCTTTAGGTTGAGGACTTGAAGAATGAGATTATAAAGATGCTAAGAGTTTGTATATTCTTTTTTTGTCCCTAGTCGGATGTCATTGTGGAAGGTATTTCCACACCAATTTCCATTTTAGAACATTTCATTCCTCATCATTAAGTGGAATGTGAATACGCTCCCACGAAATCTTTGAATCACAGATCCCTTCTTTATTTCAACATATTATTCAAACCTTTTGGCTATATAATCAAAGTAAAGACTTCCAGTTCTTAGTTGCTTGTATTTAATCAATCATATTGATTAATCCCTTATAACTTATAGACTTCATTGTGCTCATCATGTTAACTCGTGTGACAAGTGGATGTTTGTCTGCTTCTAGTAAGGGTCACTAGAATACCATGAAGAACTTGTTTGGTACTTATGAAGTACTAGTTTTTTGGTAATATAAGGAAGAGTTGGGGGTAAAGAGTTACACTGATGCAAGCTTCCGAAATGATAGAAAATGATCGCAAAATATAAAATATAAAGTGAATATGAGTTGATAAATGGAAACGTTCTGATTTAAAAGTCATTTAATTCTAAAATGGAATGTTGAGTATCCTTGTGTTATGAACAGTAGAGGATACTATATGAATCTATAAGTTCATAGAGATGAACTTATAGATATTCCAACCATTGATGACAAGTAGTAATACTGAGTCAAAGAATGGAGCTAAGTGTTAGGCAAGGAATATCAGATCACATATTACGGAAACTCCATCTCATATGATATGTTGTACAGTGAAGAGATGTGAAACATACAACATACCGACTAAAGCAAAGTGTTGCTAACTCACTGTGTTAGAACTGGAGTAGCAGAAACATGTGGGACATGTTTGAAGATAACTAAGAATATGATTCAAAGGTGATTGGCTCACAATGCAAGTGGGAGTCTGTTGGTATGTATGCCCTGAGAGCCAATCATATGATGATTTGGATTGGGATACATTATGATTGATTTGATAAAAAAATCAAAGGCAAGCTTCTAATTTATTCTGGTTCAATCAGTTATGAGATAATGATAGAACCGAATGAATGTCTAGAGATTGGCAGTACTCAATGACATATGTCTTCAGTTTGAGGACTTGAAGAATAAGATCATACGGATGCTAAGAGTTTGTACATTCTTGTTTTGTCCCTAGTCGAATGTCATTGTGGAAGGTTGATAGACAACAATGACACAGTAAGACTAGTGTGTGTGTTGGTTGATGATAGAGTCTCATTAGTCATGATATGTGATATCAAAGCAAGCACATAGATACATGTTAGAGAATAGTGTATCGAACAGACCCACCATGAGAGTGACACATGGAACCATGGCATGGTAGTCACAGTCAGCTCTTAAAGTGATGGTGGTGATTGTGATTCTTAGACCTGAAATCACTACACTCATCACATGTCGTTGGGTACACTTTGACATCATCAAACGCGGTCCTGAAATATGGATTGTTATAAAAGTGATGATTGGGTGACTTTGACACATGGGGTTTTGACTGTGAGTGATAGATATGGGATTTGTCCATCCTGAGGGAGTATGATGTCTATGGCCACTTGATAAGAGAGACTGATAAAGGCATGTGCATGCACGTGTGAATCAATATGTGATATTGATGGCACATATATCTCAGACAGTCTGCTTTGGAACAAGGAACATGAATGAACGTTGAAAGGATGACAACTCCATGCCTTGAGTTCATTCAGGATATTAGAGACAAAGGAATTATACATTCACTAGAACACCAATCACAGACTGTAGGATTGAAATTTGTTATCCAACTTTCCTTTTCACTTAGGCAGCACTGATGTGAGACTAGACATTGCTCTTTGCTTGTGATGTCATAAGCTAGTTATGGACATTCATTGCCAACATGAAATGGGACCTATAGGGTCACACACAAAGGATTTACCTGGAAGAGGAGTTTATCCATGAATGATGTTTGGATTGATTACTAAAGGTGTTTATGTACTCAATCAAACATTCAATTAATTGACTTGACTCAGAATCATCAAGTTCAAGTGTTGAACTAACCAATTTGAGTGTCAAATTGATTGAGAACTATATTGACTGTGTTCTGCACAATTTGGACCACCAACCGACTGTTTCACTGGGTAAACCGATCGGCTTATGGTCAATGAGATGACCAGTTCACTTGGTGAATCGATCAGTTTGACAGGACCAAACGAGCAAGGTTGAGTTGTCCCGATTTGTGAGAAAAGTTTTTCATTTCACTTGTACAATTTGATTGGGACAAGAAATAATCTTTGGATTAGTAGGAAATGAAAGAGGAAAGTCAATTGGAGTTGATTCAGGAATGTGAAATGATCGGTTCAACTGGTGAACCGATCAGCTCACACTCCCAACTGACTGATTCATTTGTGAAACGACTGGTTCGGCTGTCACAGTGCAATTAGTTCATAGAAATTCTAGACCCTTCTACTCCCACTTTAATCTTGCATTGCCCAGGGCTGAGAACCTTGACCCCTCCTATATATAGAGGGGTACTGGAGACTTCTCAGATAGAATAACTCAGAACATCAGTTGCTCTACAAATTTGTTGTCCTCTCTGGTTGTGGTAACCTAATGAGCCCAAACAAGTTCTACCCATCCAGGGAGGAATAGTGAGGGAAAGACAACTGCAGGATAGCAACTGGTTGTGGGAAACTGTGTTGGTGACTAGTACGCTGACAGAAGGGGATGACTCCTTTTAGTGTCCTTCAGGATAGGATGACTAGAGTTTCTGGTGGTCTGTGTGGACTATCTATAGAGGCGGGAGATTTCTGCCGCTCAGGAGGACGACTATCAACCGCAGTCTCGGTCAAGACCAGGAGCTGTACAGATGTCGTCAAAGATATGTGGTTGAATACCGCACTTAGTGTGAGGTATAGTCACTGAGCAAGCCTCAGGACCAGGTATATCTCACTAAAACCATCCTTCCTATTTCATAGTCATTGATGCGATCCGTGGCTATGGTTTTAAGGTGAGAGAAATTTTTTATATCCATTGTCTTCTGCTTCACCTAAAACCCAACAAAAAGAAACCAACATTAAAGTAAAAGTAGTACACGTGTCTTTTCTAAATTGACAAGACTTAAAATATGGTGACGATTATATTAATTAACCGATGTTCTTGTGTTTTGGCATTAGTTTTTTGGGTAACCAACGTCACCAAAAGTGATGTTATATGTCATTTCTGTACTAATGAAAGTTGTGGGGTCAGCCCATTGAAACATGGTGTTTATGTGGTTTTTCTATGTCATAAAAAAATACTAAGGGGTGGGTTCCCCATAAACACCCACTATGTGTACTTAAGTGAAAGAGAAAGCCCAAAATAGCTATAGAATGCAAAGAATGTAACATCAAGGGCACAATCATCAAAAGCAGCACTGTCGGCTGGGGCAGAACTAGAAATGCAAGATTGGAAAAATCACTCCCCACTGTGAATGCCCCACAATGAATTTTTCAATCAATTTTATGTAGTTTCTCTAAGATGTTGGTCTATCGGCTTAATAATGATCTTGGTAAACCAACATTATGAGTGTAGTTTGATGTTGAGAATGCCCAAACTACAGTGACCTTTCACTTGGTAATACTATTTCAATTGAAGAGATAGATTTTCTTATTGTTATTAGTAATACCCCACAAAAAAATCTCTTTTTCTTTTATCAATAGAATTTTAAATTTGAAGGGAGAGAGACTGAGATAATAGGAAGGAATATCTATAAGTGATGCATTTAATAGAGTGAGTCGGCATGTTCTATTCAGATGACTACTATTCTCTTAGTCATTTTCTCTAGAATAGGTTTTCAAATAGAGATTTGCATCTTAAATGGGGAGAGATATGAGACCAAATATTTTATAGGAAACTCCTCTTTATAGATTTATAAAATATTAAAAAAACTCAATTATCGTATTGTCGTTGAGAAATGAGCAAGCAAGTGAAGATTTATTAATATTGATTTCAATCCTAAAAGATGTTGAAATATACCAAGAACCATGACAATGTTGATCACATTATGTTCATCAGGTGGATACATATAATCATATCATCAGAAAATTGATTAAATGTTTTTGTTTGAGTTATATTAATTAGTGTAAGAGTGTTGGTTTTGACTCCCTATTTTATTATAGTTACATGCAAAGATGAAACTATAACAAAGAGATACAAAGATAAGTGTTCACCATGTTAGAGGATATTTTTGTAGTTAAAGTACCCAAAGGGGGAGTCATTAACTAGAACTGATGAGTGTTCATATTTAAGGAAAGAATCAACCACCTAATTCATTTAAGAGAAACAGTATAACATTTAAAACAAAGAAGATTAAGATCCCAATAATCATTATCAAAAAAATCAAGTCTAATTTCAGAATCATTAAGGCATCCCTGAGGGTTTAACTAGAGTGTATAACCTCATTATCTAGGATATATGCATCTTGTATTTTCATGCCTTGTTAAAATTCATATTGTTCTGCATTAATGATATGATTCATGTGTTTTATCAGACTATAGCTTAGAATCATAGAAATAATTTTGTAAGATTTATTAATCAGATGAATTGCTCTATGATGCATGTAGGATTGTCATTTTTTAGTAAGATTGATGTATGCATACAATTTTGATTTGTTTCAGGTCTAACTCTTCATTTTCTTATCATTCTAAGAAAATATTATAAAAGTATGTCTTGATATATCGCAGTTAAATATGTAAAACTACACGTCAAACACATCATGTCATGGGAACTTATCTAAGCCCAGGGATATGACCACTCTATGAATCTCTTGTAAATTTAAAGGGTTAACTAGGAGTTTTGGATTCAAAACTTTATTCTTGATGGTAAATATGCAATTCTACTTGATGTGCACACTGAAGGAATAATTGTTGTTCAAAGGTTGCTTAAAATAGGTGGTGGTATGTTGAACAATCTCATTTATGTTGTTAGTTAATCACTTTCTAGAATAAAGGGTATGAATCATTCCCATCCTATTAGGATTGTTACACATCATAGCAAAGAGTTTATTATTTTCATCTTGTTCCTTAATCCATTTAAATTTGGATCCCTCGACACACTGCACATAGTGGTTATGCAGCCTGACCCTTGGGAACTGTTAAGGGACAGGACGTGTCCTATGTCAGGCATATTGTGTCTCAACATGTTTCTAGAAAAAATAGATAGTACAAGGGAGAAATTGAGAATAGATATCTCTTTTTTTTTTCTTTTTTTTTCAACTTTAGGAAATGAGAGGGAGGTGACCTAAAGGATGATTTCACTTTAGAAGAGGCATGAAGGAATAAGAAGAAGGTCAAGGAGGCAGATTTCCTTCTCCATAATCTTAATAAGCATCTTATGTAGTTCCTTTGTAGAGGATCCATCCTCTACTATTCTTATATGACAATTCTCTTATCTTTTTTATACTATTTTTTCTTATGCTTCTCCATGAACTTGTTAATTTAGTTATCTACAACCTTTCTGTAAATTAACTTTCAATATGGACTACTTCCCCTTATATTTGGTGCCTTTTGGAACCTATTGGTCATGTGATGAGCATCAATTTTAATATTACATTTTTCCTTCTTAGTTTCTCTAATTGTTGATAATTGTTCATGGAAACCTATGTCTAGGGTTTTTAACACCTACAAATTCAGCATACTTGAGAGGAGTGTAAATCTATCAAAGGATAATTAGAGATCTAGCCTCTTATTACATGGGCATAAGTAGGGTTGTTGTATTTTATAGTGTATTTGTACAAGTAATTAAGGTGGATATATGATTATATTTATATATATTTAGGATAATGTACTATATTAGGCTAAATTGTTAGTCAAGAGACAACGATATAGTCACCTTGTGATAAATTTATGGGAGTCATTAATTAGAATGTGGTGTGTGATGTGTAAAAATAAGGAATTGAAACTGTTTTGGATGAATGTTCATCATATGATTTATAGGCGTCATGGCACCAGATACATTTTCCTTTAATTGATAAGATAAGAGAGATTTCATGTCAAGCCTTAATTAACTATGTTTTAATCAAAATGATCCATGTTTACTTAAATTGCATGGTAAATTGAATCGGCTGTCTATCTGAATATCATGGCTTCCTATGGAAATGACCCTAAACTATGCTATTATATATATATTATGTTATGGGAATGTAGTATGTACTTTTGCTAATTATTTTATTGATTGCATTCATAACCTTTGGGAGGATGCAAGATAAATTTCCAGCATTGTTTCTAGGGAGACAATTTCTTTTTTTAGTTCAAGCCAGCCTATTTTATTTGATTATGTGATTTTCTAGGATTAACCTTCGACACTTGTTTAGTTCTTTCATGTCATACAAATTCTTTGAGAACTAAACAATAAGGATATCAGTTTTTGAATGCCACTGAGAGATTACATGATTTCCTAAAGAAAAAGTGAAGCAAGGGGTCCACTTACACCACTACCCATTTGCATGTGACCAACATGAAAAGTGTTGTAGTGAAAAAAATCTTTTTAAGATTCTAGTGGTAGACATTAATTGCAACTCCTAAAACTTGTTTGAATTGTGCATAGCAAACATCTTGTTTTTCAAAAAAAAAACTTGCACTAGAATGTTAAACAATTGGTATTGTATTAATTCCAACTCATCATTCAATTTTATATAGGTTGGGATGTGTTTGATTAAGGTAGTTTATACTACTTTGTATACCCTATTTTAATGTATTTATTGGCCAAATTTGAGGTTTTAGATACAATTTAGGCTTGTAATTGCATAAATTTTGTAATTGGTTTTTTGTTCTCATCTAGACTAATCAAAGGTATTTTAATGAGAATTGGTTCTTATGGGATCAACACTAGCTTTGTCACCAAATATGAGACTCAAAGTCAAATTCATCCTTTATTTTGAGGCACATGTCGTGCACTCATATATACACACATCATTTCTAATTCTAGGTCCTCACCTGAGTTTCCATGTATATGACACAATGTGCCTTCCCAAATGCATGTCATTCCCAACCTCATCAGTCTTGGTCTTCTTTGGCTCCGACAAGCATGTTGTGCTCCTCTCAAGAATGGTGTGCTTAACATCAATAGTTTTACCAAGCCGATCACACCATGTACAATGTGGCTAGAGAAAATCAAATTGTAAACTTTGATCAGTAACCATTTAACTTAATACTAACACATTGTGTTAATCCTTTGACATTTCATACCAAGTGGTTATGAAGCTTCACCCTTGGTAGGTGTCGAGAGATGTGACATATCCCATCTCAGGCATGTTGTGTATTGGCTATTTCTTGGAAAATATAGATTATGGGGAGAAGTTAAGAAAATATATCTCTCCTTTTGTTCCACTTTGGGAAATGAGATGGAGGTGACCCACAGGACGCTTCCACTTTAGAAGAAGTTGAAAGGAAGAAGAAGGCCAATGAGATTGATTTCCTACCCTCTAAGTTTAATAAGCATCTTATAAAGATCCTTTGTAGATGATCCATCCTGCACTAATGTTGTAACACATGTCTATTGTCTTTGTACTCTATTTTTCTTATTCTTATCCAAGAACTTGATTATTTTGTGATTTATAAACTTCTTTGTATCAACTTTGAATATAGTACTTTTACTTATATTTGGTGCTTTTTTGGCACTTAGTGATCATGTGATGAGCATCATATTCTATTATTATGAATTTCCTTTTTAATTTCTCTAATTTTGGTAATTTTCCATGGGAACCTATGGACAAGGTTTCTAACATCTTAAAATTTGTCATAGCTAGGAGGGGTACTAATTTAATGGAGGATACTTTGAGCTATAACATCCTATTAAATCATAATGAGTAGGGGTTACTACATTTTATAGTCTATTTGTGCAAGTAATAAAAATGGATATACGAGGCTCTCTAAAGGGATTCAGGAAAGCATGCTATGTTAGGCGAGATTGTTAGTCAGGAGATAACAATTTAGTCACTCAAGAAACATTTAGGTGGGTGTCATTAATCATTGTGTGGTGTGGGATATGGACAAAGAGGGAATTACATATTTTTGTGTGAATTTTCATATATTATTAACATATGTCATGGAACCAAATGTATTTTTCTTGAGTTGATAAATTAAAAGGATTTCTTGAGAAGCTTTAGTTAACTTAGATTTTAATCAAACCAGCTCATTTTCTTATTAAATTGCGTGGTGAATTGAATCTATAGTCTATTTGAATATCATTGGCTTCATTTGGATATTACCTTAAACTATGCCACATTTGACACATCCTATTACAGACCTCGGGTGTGTAGTTTAGGTTATTTTTGTTATGGATTGCATGCATACCCTTCATGAGGAGGAAACATGCATTATTATCGGGGAGCCAACTTCTTTTAGAAATCCAAACCAATTGTTATAGTTGATTGTGCGATTGCCTATGATTAACCTCCTATATTTTTTAGTTGTTTCATGTCATAAAAAATCCTTTGAGAGTAAAAGTTAAGTATATTATTTGTTAGTATTACAATTACCATCAATTGTGAGATTAGGACATAAATTGAGGATTTAACGAATACAAAGATCACTCTTAACTTTTTCTTCTTTTTCAAACTCTTTGTTTTCTTGCATTGAACCACATAAACTAACTTTACAAGGGAACCTAAACATTTATTTCTCTAATCTAATTTCAACAGTAAAAATGCATGTATGAACATTCATTATGTTTCTCATACTTTTAAGCACATAAGACTTGCTGATTCACATATATTGCTAAAAGAGAAAATAATGTTATACATCATCATTTACAACTCTCTATTATTTCTTTACAAGGACCTAGAGTGACAAGGACTGACAGAACTTAACTGTACTCATATTTAACTCTTGTGGCAGATCTACTATGATGCAATGATATCTTCAATCCCCACAGTTTCCCTAAAAATTTTGAGTAGAGGGGTGAGCCTACTCGCTCAGTGAATGAGTAAAACAATAATGCAGTTTAAAGTAATGAATCAGACATTTATCATTCTTGGATAGTTGAAATAAAACAAGATAGTAATTTCCAATTAAAAGACTAGATATTCAAAAACTTACTAATAACATTGAATCCTACATCATTAGAAATAAACAAGTATAGAAATATAATCCTCACTATATTCAATATTACATTTAAAGAACAATTGTTGCGAAACTGAAATCAAATCTTTCTTAACTCTTCTTACTTATAAGAATTCCTTTAAACTTATATTATCATATTTTAGCTTATGCCCTGATCATATGCAGTGTACTCTACATATGAAGACTCGTAGTGAACTACGGTCTCACCATACAAGACTTAGCTGACACTCGGGATTGCTAAGCCTGACAGTGTCACTAGTCTACAACATGAAAATGGCTCTCTGGCCTCAGCACACCTATGGGTCATAAAATTGGACTCCTCCTCTAACCTGAGCACACAGGCGGAGAGTCAAGCCACCAATTGGCTTTTCTGTACTCTAGTGCCACTAGGATCTATGGTTGATGTTGGACTCTACATACTATATACTAGACACTAGGGTTTCGTCCCCTGTACCACCTGTTAATACGTTCTGACCCCCGTATACTAGACACTGACAGGGTTAGGTCATTTCATCCCTACGACACAGACCTCTCATAGGTAATCTATGGTGTTCAGGGCCCCTAACTCTATTATTTTATTATTCTTGGAAATCTCTTACTATATTGTATCTTTTCCTTACTTATACTTGACTCTGGCATCTCTATGGTACCGCGTCTATTTATCTGAAGTTTATAAGTACGACATGTATCTCAACCTTAACTCGGCAGGGCAGTATATTCAAAAGACTGTAATATACTGAGAAATCAACATACTACACATGTAGGCAGAGTGAAATACTTAAATAAACAGAATACATGTCCACTTGGCACTTATACATTGGAATCATGCAATTGAACTTCTTAATACATTGATGATATTGAACTAAATTCTTAACATATTGTTACCCCTTTCTTAGGGTTTCTCCTTACTCATGCACATATATCACTTCTCATATATTCAAACATATATCATGTCTACTAATATAAATATTCTCATTTAACATTTCTCACATTTATGCATGACATCGATAACATACATATCTAGGGCATATCATATCTCCACTTACAATAGCATAACAACATATGCATTTCATGACAAGTATTAGAGTTAGAAAATCTGAATCTCATAAACAAATTATATATGTATATAAGATAATATTCAGATAAAATCCCCCAATATCACATGAATCATTTCAATCAACCATTTACTACTAAATTAGATATGTATACTTGTAAAAGCATACTAGATTGGATTTCCATCCTTGATTACTCGCTATTCATAGGATATGTACTGTGAAATTTAGAAACTCTATTTGTCCATATATCAATCAAAGAGATCAAACATGTAGAATTATATGCACTAGGAACATAAGTAAGATCATATAAACATAAATCCAAATTTCAGCTATAATGTTGTTCAAGCACCCGAATAACTTGAAAATTCAAATCTTCAGAAGATTCTCAATAAACTTCTTAATTATGTAGTATTCAAGATACATGGATATCTATATCCATGTCATCATATAAATGTTTTCAGATCATCGTTGGAACATGAATTGAAGTATTCTATGAACTGAATTCAAGAACAGTTCTTTTCATTTATTGTCATCTAGGGAGAAATCGAGAATATAAATTAAAACTATCTAATTGAGTACAATTGACTGAAATATTCTTTTACCCACTCACCCTAAGCTATAAAATATCTTTAAAATGTATCCCATATCTAAAAATCTTGAATCCATATCAAAACCCTAGCAATCGCCACTTTCTTCTTCCTTTCAACTCGAAAACCATAGAATTGAAGATTAGGAGAGAAAGAGTGAGAAAAGGACTTGATTTGATATTATTTCGAATCCAATCAGGGGAGGGATGGAATCTTGACATCTGAGAGAAGATTCACCATGAAACTATATCCAAAGAAGCTAAACTTACATGATTTCATCATTCCTCGGACCGCAAAACCCTAGGTCAGCATCTCCATCACTTTCTCCTCTCAAACCCTAACTCTCCCTCTCTCTCTCTAGGATTTCGTTTCTCTAGATTGAATCACAGATTATGAGAGTTACTTGTGTGTTAGGTTGACCATATAGATCAATTGAGCTGCTTGGGTCCCTCGCCATACTTTCTCTTATTTCAGCTGAATTTTTTGTCATAAAAATATTACTGTAATTAGTCTACTGATAAGGTCTAAACACATCCAAAAATTATGAAAATTTTACACAATGTTTATGATTTAGTTTCAGATATTTTATTAAAATTTCAGTTAATTTGGAGTTACCAATAAATAATTAAAAATAAAACACTACTCTGTTAAAAAGCACTTTGTCAACATTTTAGTCAAAGTATAGTTCGACCGAGAACCACATTCAAAGAACACTCAAATATTCTGAAATTTTTCTCCAATATGCATGATTTAGTTATCCATATCATATCCAAAATTCAATTAAATAAAAAAAATAGAAAATATGAAAAATCATTTACCACACTGCTATCCTGATCAAATTCCATATTCATGTACTATCAAAACCCTAATTTTTGCCGATTAGAGTTTACATTTCTCAAACCCTAATTATATAAAGACATAGCATACTTGGGGTTCTCATTAGGTTTAACCTATCATGATTGAAATATCATCATTAACCGTGTTTAATCAATGACCAATATAACTAAGCATGTAGTCATCCACATAAACACTAACTTACCCATTAAGCTCAGATACGGTCATAACAATTCTTCCCCCCTTAAAAAGGTTTCACCCTCAAAACATAAATATGCAAGCAAAGTACTTTCAAGGTTTATTTTAAGCTTCTGATATCTTACATGTCATTATATTCTTGTATTTCATACTTGAATGTATCTTTCAACATTAAGTCCTTTATTTCTTTTCTAATCACAACATGTATAAATCATGACTGCTCAATGATAACAAATGAATTCTCTATGCCACAATCAATCATATGATAGAGAGAGAAATAACCATTTCAAAATTTTCATACTCTTGAGGTGTTACCTCAACATTGATAATCTGATCCAAATATCTCAATTCATATGGCTCAATATGTACTATTGTTTTGTGTTACCTCTAAGTCACAAAAGAGATAGTCACAAAAGAGATTTCACCATGTTGTTTTGAATTTGACTATTGTGCTACTCAAATAGCAAAAAAGTCTTGATTTGGAATACTAGATTCAACAACAATTATACAATACTACTCACGACATCCCCATTGGATCATGGATGCATAACATGAAGCATTACCATCACCTTTTCAAAAAAAATTGAGGAATGGTTTGTCATTGTCAAAAAGGGAGGAGAATGCTAACTTAAGATTTATACATTGCCCATATTTTGATAATGACTTAACCATTCCATTCATATGTATCTAATATGTATGTTTAGATGGATTTCATGCATTAGGTACATGAAAAGGATCAAATTCTTTAAGCCCTAGCTTGTCCAAGTTCAAGTCAAAAGCAATGTAAATGCACTTTTGTGGAAAACACTCCAAATCACCTTAGAATATATTTTTGATCATTTGTATTGATGATATAACTTGTAACTAAGATGAGAAAAAATTAGGGACACTTAATTCCATCACTTGATTACTTAGAAATTATTTTAGAAAATTTGTCACAACAACTTAATTGGTCGAGTTTGAATCTCGATCGATCAGTGATGGATTTGTGGAAATGATTGAAACGGTCAAGTTGTACACTCACAGAACTCGACCGACCAACTTTCTGACCAAAGTTGATTTTAGCTTATTGGTCGAGTTACCCCGGGACAAACTCGAATGATGGTTTGAAAAATGGATTTGTCAGATAGTGGATCGGTCGAGTTACCTTTATTGAAACTGGACAGAATGCACTATATGGAAAGTGCAAAAAAGTGATTCCAACCATTGGAGTGTTTTTAGAAATGAAAATGGATCTGTTTCAAGTTGTAAAATGGTTATTATTTTTTTGTAAGTGATCCCACACTCAAAGGAACACCCCCAGCTATAAATAGGACCTCTTGGAGTTCATTACAAGGTTGCTCATTCATGCTACCCTTGTTCCTTGCTATAGTTGATAGTGTTAAACCCCCTTTAAGCCCCTTTCTCTCTCTTAGTTACAAATCATTTTGTGATTATTAGTGAGTTAGGCATGTTGTAAGAGAGCTACCTCATTATTACCTTGTAAAGCTCTCCATCTCTCCACTTCCCAATCCCCTTTCTCAAAGAGCAAAGGCTGAAGTGATCTTCTCCGAGTGAAGGAGGAGTTGATGTTCTTCTTCAAGGTGTAATAAGGTGTGAAGATATTCTACAAGTGAAGGATAAGGACAAGGCGGAATATCCAAGGAGCATGGTGGGTAAATCCTCAAGGTTGAAGACTTGTTGCAAGGAGGAGATATCCTAGGAGAAGGAATCGAGCTACTTGTAAGGGTGGGTAAAACATGTTATGAGGTAGAAGACAAGATCTTGGATAGGTAAACCCTTGGATGTAAGGTGGTATTCTTGTATGTCTTGTAATAGAATATAAGTATACATGGTTTGCAAAGTCCTAGAGGTTGACCTCTCTAGGTATTGGATTGACGGTCTCCTAGTTTGGAGTTGGAACCACTCTAAACACCTTGTCCAATTATTTGTTTCAATCTCTCTCATTCTTTCTATGCTTGTTTAGATAGGACCTCAAATTCACTTTTATCTTTATGTTTCAATTGATGTAATTTGAAGGTCTAACTATTCTTGTGCAAAATTTGAAGCTTTATTCACCCGCCCTCTAGACCCCTAGATCTATTAACATGATCACCTGATTCATAGGTTCGAACATCGGATAGAAATCACATATATCTCGATGAGATCTCAGATAGTTGTGTGTTGGATGGTTGAATGAGGATCCATAAATGATAGGATCAATGGGCTTATGGGGAAGCTTGGCCCTTGGGTGATAGTGCTCCGCAACGAAACAATCCACATGGTCCTAATTTGATTATTGAGATTTAGGAGTTGATTTGTTGAGTGAAGGCATGGATTTTGGATATGATCCCCGGGACCCCAGTTCTTTTATTATTTTATATTTAATAATTTATTTATGTACTTTATTTTTTGTTCTTCACATAATCAAACTCTCAACAATCATAATTTCCCTTTTTGTTCTCGCGATCGATTTTTAGATTTTCAACAATTTTCTTAATGTCACCCTTGGATCGATAGCTTATTATACTAAAGTTGATTCGGTGCTTATATCAAGATGACAACCTGGTGCCTACAAGGAGTGGATCAAGTGGTCAAGCATGGTGTCCCCTAACAAAAGGACTCGAGTTTGAATCCCAATTGCTTCCTTGGTTTTCCACCCTCCCAAACATTCGACCTCCGTCATGAGCATGGGAGAGGGGGAGAGAATGCCTCTCTTAATCCTAAGTTGACAACCTAGTAAGAAGGTTAAACTCTAAGACTTTTCCTAGTGATTGATGTGAAACGACACACATCAATTTGTTGTTGTTGGAAACATCATGTGTTATTTTTCGAAATTGATTGCTTGTATATATAGGGTTTTTCTTCTATCTTTTATAACTTTAGTTTGCTTCATAATTTTTTATTTGTTCTATAATTTTAATCTGGTTTCATAATTCATTATCTTGTTCATAATTTTTAGACTTGTTCTATAATTTTTAGTCTTGTTCCATCATTTTCTTCTTAGACTTTTGTAATTTATTTTGTCTATCAAGACCTATAATGGTACTGTATCTCCTCTTTCTACCGAGTTTCGATTCCGAAAGTATTGCTTTCTTAAGTTTATTTTTGTAATTTTAAATATTATTTCTTAACTTATCTTTGTATTTTTTTGCAATTTTAGTTTTGTAAATTTAGTGTTTAAATTAATTCCATATCTTGTTTTGTAAATTTAGTTTCTTTCATATTTTTAGTTTTTAATCTCCTCTAGCTTAGATCTTTTTCCTTTCTTTCCATCTTATATTCCTTTTTGTAATTTATCTAAAGAAAATCTTTTAAATAGAAGCGTCAACATATTACGGTTCAGAATATCAAATGTATGGTTATTACTACCATACATTGCTACATTGTCCTAATGTGTCCCTAGATTACGATAGCACCTTATATAATATCGAGTCTTCATATCCTGGTGGTTGTGATGTAAACTCAAACCCACATTTTCCCAATGGACATTGTGAGGAACCATGCTACCTCTATCCTTATTCTGATGAGAGGTGTTATGATGGGGGGTATGACAAACAAAACTTCATGGAATGTGAATCTTTTTGTGAAACCCGGTGTACTCCTCAAATAGAAAGGTGACTTAGGGCCCTAGAAGGGACAGTAGTGGGACAATGAGAAGCGCTAGAAACTAGACAATTCTTGATAGTTGCTTTACTAGAAGCCCAATGAAAGAATTTAGATTGTCCAAATGTGTTCCCTCATGTTATGGTGACATCTTGTAATGACAAGTCTTCTCACCAAGGTGGATGTAATGGAAATTACAATCCACCTTCTTATGAAGACTATTATGAGAAGCAATGCCACACATATCGTTATAAGGGGTGTTATAACCAATAATGGCATGGTGGGTATAATGAGGATAACTAACTAATTTTTTGGGTTTATGAACCTTATTTTGAAAACCAATGTACATCTCAGTTGGAGGAGCCGATCAGATCCCTAGAAAAAATAATAGCAGAGCAACAGGAAATATTAGAAAATCGTCAAGCCATGTTAGCTACTTTACTAGAGGGACAATCATAAAGACCCCCGGAGAAGTTAGAGCAGCCCAACATGGTTCTTCCCGGCGATGACGAATCCCATGTTCACATCACTCATGTCAGATCTCACCGAGATAGCACTAACCAATGAGTGGCAGTCTTCATATGATGAGCATGTTGGTATTTTGACCTCTCTGTTAGAGGATTTACTACTTTAGTATAAAAAGTCACAGCATAAGAGTCATCCTTTTCTTGAATATCCAACAACTCCTCCCATCATCAACTTAATCCATATATTATCAATGAACAAAACCCCTTTGGTTGAATCTATTTTGGATAATAAGCATCCTCCCCCCAATGATGAAACAATTCCTCACACTGTGTCACAACCAAGTCATATTTCACATATGGCTGGTCTCGAAGGAGAGACACCACCCTTAGAAGAAGTATGCATCCCCTTTTTTTGTTTGCAAGGAAGATGTCCCCCCTTTATCCTTCCTGAACCATTGAGGACTCCTTGCATAGAGGAACTCGAGCGACATGCCCTATCAATAATGAAACCTACTAATCTAAATGTTGGTTGCATAATTTTTAGGAAAGCAAAAATAATTATGAGATTGACTTAAATCCTTTTATTTCTTTCATATCAGCTAGACCTATCAAACTGGGTCAAAATTTGTGGGCACCCATGGGTCGATCCGTTTAAATTGGGTTTGGGCATTGAAATTTATCACCCGCTGAAAAACACCCAAACTCATACCCACCCGTTTATTTGGCGGGTTTCATAGGTGATCCGGGGGCACCCACAGGTGACCCGCTTAAATGAACTAATAATAATGTTAAATATATAACTGAATGCACTTGGTGCCTCCCCTTCTTTTCTTGTCACTCAGTTCCCTTTACACACCCTCACAGTCACACTTTCATGGCATTATCACCGCCAATGTGTCCCTCATCGACTGGATGTCTTTATATATTTATGAATTGAGCATGTTTAATCTCTACAAGTCTGTTGTTTTTTATTGGAGTGTTTGTGCCGTTTTGTAGTTAGATGTTTAAGCACCATCAATTTGTTCTAAACTATCATCTAATATCCTATTTGTTTATGTCGTAAGCGAGTAGACACTCTTGGTAGAAGTACAATAGATAAGTTTGTATCGTCTAATATCCCATTTGTTTATGCCGTAAGCGAGTAGACACTCTGGTAGAAGTATAATAGATAAGTTTGTTTCCTGTAAATGTAATGATAATGCAATAGGTAACTCAAAAGTAGATGAATTTAACTAGTATACCATGAAGATTTCCTACGTGGACACATCCTGTAACATGCTTTTGGAACAAATAAACAATGTTCACATAGACAAATACAACATATAACGACAATGTACAAAAGTGTTTGTTTACGGCAACGTACAACAATGATTGCTCATTTTATAAGGGCACCCGCGGGTCGACCTGCAACCCGCTCAGTCGGATTTGGGTTTGTCTTTTCTCCACCCATTTAGAACCATGTATTTTTGACCCGCACCCGCGAGACCCAAACCCAACCCACCCACCCACCCGTTTGACAGGTCTAATATCAGCACCAACTCTCTTATATGCATATCAATATGACGAGGTAAAACCTGAGCTAGATCCTCCACCTAATCTTGCACATTTAACATTACATTGGTTACCTATCGGGCAATTGTCAATCTCTCCCAATCCACATCCATTTCCAACACTTCCTTCACTGCTAAAGGAAGATCTATAGATATTATTTGAGGGACTGCAATGTGAAATGAAATATGAACGCCCCTTTGAGATTCCTAGTCCACTTAACTATTGGGTGCACTATGAAGCTCTAGTAGTCAAAGTTCCAGCCCTCATACACATTCCATTCAGCCGGGGTGTTCTTCGAGCCATCAAGATCTTCTGGTTATCTCTGCACTTTTCTTCCCTCCACTTCTGATTTAAGTTTTACCCGAGATGAGAAAAATGTTAAGTTCGGGATGGAGGTGAGTAGTAAGTACTCATTTCACCCACTCTATCAAAAATTCTTACAATTTCCATTACGTTATATAGTTTAACGTTAAATTTTCAAAAAAAAATCTTTCTTTAGTTTTGGCCTTTATCTAGTCAGTCAGCCCTTTATCTAGTTGTACATGATGATATGAATGTTTATCAATATACCCCCTTGAGTGATGCAACTTTTTTTGTAACATAAGTTATAAAATATACCATTGATAGAAATTATCATGTCACCTAGGATCAAAATTAGCATCATTTCTTAGAAAAGATGGCAAGTCGTAGAGAATTGATAGGATTAAAAAATAATGCTTCTTTTTCTAGAGTTATAGGTTGACTTGAATTTTTTTTAATTTAAATAACTTAGAAACTAATTGACCAAATATATGATACTTCTAATGCGCTTCAATTCTACAAGAATAGTTTTTTTTTTCACTTCTTCCATCAAATTCTTGCCTCTCCATCTATAAAAGAAAAAAATAAAAAGTCAATATGCCAAACTCCAAGTTCTAGATGGCACACGCCCTTCTCCCCCCCTCTTTTAATTCTTCTACACCCCTAGTAAATTCAATAGGGATGTACCATCAAGAAAAGATGCCAAAAGAGCACACCAAAACATGTGTTCAATGTAACCGCAAACAAAGAAATAAAAAGGTCTCAAATCGAATAGAGGAGAGACCACTTCATTTCATACCTCCTTTCACTCCACTTTTTATGTATGGGGGAATCTACATAAACCCTATCAAATCCTAAAACCATGTTCTTGTGCAATAACCCGAATGAATATGTGGGAACATCAAAATGAAAAGGGGATATAAAATTTGCTTTATTGTGGGTCTTGAAATGAAGCCAAGTTGTGAAATAATCTTGAAGCGGCGATGTAAAAATTGTTTTCTATGAATCCAAGAAGTTTAGGTTACTTGTCCATATAAGGTGGAAGGATTTGAGTAGTGTTATGTAAGTGAAGATGATGGGATGAAAGTATTATGTGGCAGTGTTTTAAATTCAACGTTGCTTGAAGACAAGTAAAGTTTTAAGTATGGGGTATTTTGATGAGTTCAAACTCATGACCTTTATTTGTACATTTTTAATCTTGAATTAACAATAAATTGTTAACTAAAAATAATTTTAGTAATAATTATCTTAGTGTATCTCTTCTTGCTTAAATTGGAATTTTTACTTGATTGTTATGCGTATTGTAGGAAAATAGACAATTTATTTCAATACGTAAAAAATCTCAAAATTACTTCTGGAAGATGTTTGTACAATTTCCTGCAGTGCTAAAAATACACATATACCCGACACCAATAGTCTCATAACTATTGTGTAAGAACTCCAAATTGAGTGTGCAAATATACATTGAAAATTAAAAAAATAGGACAAAGAAAATCATATTTTTTTACTGCTTTTGGAACCTTTGACGAGAGTGAAACCCGCTTGAAGTTTCTAATGTAGAAATTTATAGTAAAGAGTGTTGGAGAAATTAATGAGTAGTCAAATCAATTAAAGGAAGAGGAAAGTTGGCCAGTTCCATATGCTTTTATATGGAGAAAAGAATGCAAACAAAGACTCAGCCAAATTCCATAATGAGAAAACTATCAATGCAGTCAAAGTATGACCAATGTGACGTTGGGTTGAATCAAGCCATTCCTCTTGGGTTTTTCCCCTCATTTCTCCCTATAAAAGGAGGGGGACTTCAAAGTAAAAGGCATCTCTTCTTCTATCACAACTTGTAATCACTTGTTTCATCCTTTGTTATCTAGCTTTTTCTTATGTTCTTTATATTATGTTTTATAGGATCCCTTTTGGGGTATTGGGGCTAGCCCCATAGCCTGTTATTATTTGATGTAATTGACACCTTATTTCAATAAAAGAATAATTTCCTTCTGTTTCTGCTTTGATCATTAGATTAATTGATATATTCTTGTAAGATGATATGATAGTGGATCCTCATAAGAATGAAACCATGATCCCTTTATTGTGATTGTTATGTTTTTATCTTTTGATCTCGTACTTGTTTTTATGATAAAATGATTATAATCTTGTGAGGGTGTCAAGATCCCATGCCCTTGCATTAACGAACTCATGATCTTTTGATGTGATCACCTAATTTAGATCATGATCTATTTTATATGATTGACTTGTTTGTTATAACCTGTGGCGACATGATCATTTGATCCATTTGTTCGATCATCAGATAGGAATCATATATATCTCGATGAGATCTCAAATAGTTTTGTGTTGGATGGTGGGACAAGGATTCATAAATGTCACAATCAATAGGTTTGTAGGAAGTTTGGTCATTGCATAATTGTTCTCCGTAAGGACACAATCCACATGGTACTAATTTGATTATTGAGATTTAGCAGTTGATTGTTGAGTAAAGGCATGGATTTTGGTGGTGATCCTTCAGACCGCTAGTTTTGTTATTATTTGATCTTGATTAATTTATTTATGCACATTACTTTCTGTTCTTAGCATAATCAAACTCTCAACAAGAAAAATTTCCCTTTCTATTCTCGTGGTCTATTTTTGGATTTCAAGTATTTTCTTTCTGACAGCCTTGGATCGATACCTTACAATACTAAAATTGTTTTGGTGCTTGCATCAAGTTAACAACCTGGATAGAAGGTTAAACTCTAGGACTTTTCCTAGTGATTTATGTGAAATGACATGTATCATGACCCAATGGAAGTTCAGAGTGAATGAACCACCCCAGGGGGCTATTGGCGTATGGAGAAGGGCATGCGATGATAAATCTTAGACCAACGAGACCATTAATTGATGAAGGAATATATTAATGAAATATGGTCCAATTATCAAAATTTGGTGTGCCCACTAGTCGGTTAGTGGGACCATCGTGTCCTACATTGATGCACAAGTTATGAAGATAGAATGTGTCATGGGGGTCACAGAATTGAATAAAAACCTTAAAATTCACATAAAATAAGGAAAACTAGATGGAAGCTAATTCTTAACTAAAATGAAGCATGTGAATGCAAAACTATGCTGGAAATGCAACTGAAACTTGGATGAATATACATTCTTCAAATAACCCCAAACTTAAAGGTTGCTTGTCCTCAAGTAACATAAAATCTAGAATAGTCATCAAATGAATACTTTCAACCCAAGTGATTAGCTCACCTTATCATCATGCTCATTTCCCACCACCTGATGTGAACAAGTTGCCCAAACTTCCTAAGATCATAGAACACATCTATCCATGTATTTGTTTCTGATTTCACTTCCCAAAAACACTTCATCGCCACTATCCCCACAATATCAACAATGTCCAAGAGTTTCATGAGATTTTAGGGAATCTCACTGAACAACAAGTATGCATATGATCCAACATTGGGGTGTGTGGAAAGGATATCAAAATGATACATTCATTATATCCCAATGTGGAAAATGGAGAGTGTGGGGTGCAAAAAGAAGATGCAAAGCCCTCCTCTGTTTGACTTGAGATTGCATTTTATTTATTTTTAGTTTGTGTTAAGTTGACATGTTTTTCTGGTTGTGAACATTGGCATCTTTTCTTCATCTTTGGTGGTTTTCCCCTATTACATAGAAATGGGTATGGAAGAACTGGAAAGAGTATGGAGGGTATGTGCCACCCTGAAATTAGGGCTTGACATCTTTTGTGGATTTTTATAATCTTTTTAGTGGATGGAAGGTAAGAAGATGGAAGGGCAATTAGTGAAGAGGGTTCAGATCAAAATGCAACTTGAATTGTAATTTCATGCACCAGTTTGTTCTCCTAATCCCACTACACTCTAATAGTGACATGATGAGGTAAAAAGTGATGATTCCATGAATTTGTTTCAATTTATAGATAGAATAATTACATGTTTGATCCCTCTCAATTCGTCAAATACAATTTCTTCTTTCTAGGGAAATATGATGTATAGGTTCCTAGGTCACATAAAGTGATTTCTAGATTTTCATTTGTGTCATACTGGTCATTTGTGAGTGTTGCTTTAAGATAGGGGATTCAAGTGATTATATCATGCATGGATTTTTTTACTCTAAAAAGTTTGATTTTCTTTAAATAAATGCATTATGTGAATCCAAATATGTGATGATAAGTTACAAACAAATAGGTGTGATCGGAAAGTAGAATACATACCACCCACCCTCCAACTCAAACTTAAATATTTGCTTATCCTTGAGGAAACTCTAAACCAAATATGTAGGGGAAGAATCGTGGTGGTCATACCATGGATTGCGGTTGCTCTCTGTTCAGCAAAAGTCATCAATCACACTCAAAACTATTAGAACTTATGATCTTGTCATGAGATGCACTAACTAACAAATGCACATATGGGGTAAGATGGAAAACCAACTAGAAATGAAAGTAACACTCGACTTGCCTCCTGAAGAAGCACCTTTGTTTAATATCAATAGCTTGATGCCTGAATATCAATCATTATATGTAGAAGGAAGGAGAATAAGTGACTCATTGGTCTACATGACAGCCATTGTGAAGTAGTATTTGAGGAGCTGGACATTGACTTTGAATTCACTAGTATTTTCACTTCAAATTATGATAGTCCCATGGGAGAAGATATGTTTGCTGATGAATGGATCTGACCATTGGGTCATGATCTTTCATAGATAGAGTAAAAGAAGGATGTTGTGAAGTAATGCTTGATCTCTCACTAGTAGATCTTTCCTCTTCAAGTTTACATCATGCCACATGTTGGTACGCTCCTTGTAATTGTGTGTGTTCTCATAAGCTATCAGTCATAGCTCTTCTAGTTCATGTGGTTAAAGTAACCATTTTTTATGTTGATGCACAAAGATCAAAGTCGAGTTGTTTAATGGCCAAACAAGACTTGTGGTCAATCTCTACTGGTAGGTCACAAGATTACCTATAAATCAGTATGAAGGGTGTAGTGTCGAGTGGGGACTTGTAAGCGGTTCGATAGGCCCAAAGTATGTTAGTCATCCTATGAGCTCGATCATGTCTCATCTTGTTAAGTGTCTTCTCAAGAATACTTTGATTTTTTTTATTGGACCTCTAATCGGCCACTCTCCTGTGGGTGATATGGAGTTGTTATACAATGAGAGACACTAATGGAAGGAGCACTTCTAAGATATGATGGAGTAAATGTGATCCCTATCAGAAGTGACGGTTCGGGGACTCTAAAGCATGGAAAGATATATATTTAAATAGATTGATGACTCGCTTAGAGTCTCTATAAACTTTGGGGAAGTTTTCAACCCATCTAGAAACATAATCAAAAGAAATAAGAACATAAGAGAAGCCATAAGAGGAGGGGAATGGACACACTTAGTCCACACCCCAAACACCAATGGCCTTAACTTCCTGGAAAATATTGAGTGGCATCTTGGTCCTTATGGAAATGTTATCATATCTCATATAATTGGTCACATGAATTGGTGTATATGTGAGTATCCTTAGATATAAGGGCTAGAAGAACCCACATTAAAGGACTTTTATTGCATTCTTTTTGGATCTCATTCGACCTTCAATAGGGCCATAATGATATTGTTCTAGAATGAGAGGAGCTTCTTCTTTAGAGATGCATTGATGATAATGGCCTCTGAATACAACCAAAGTATATATGGATGATCCCAATAGTAAAGGTGGATTTATAACATGAACTTGTTCCTTTTACCCCCCGTACAATCTGGATTAAGCACTTCCATATGAAAGTAGTTTACAAATTCAGCATGCCACGTGTGAAGGTGGTTACCTTCAGTAGGTGGTCGTTAGGTATTGTGTCATTGATAGGGATTGAGTAATTGTATATTGGACATGCAATTGGTTGACATGGTTGATGACAATGTTCTCAGATCCCTTTTTATCCTTGATATCTAGATCTATCTCTTGTAGCAATATGACCCATCTGATCAGTGTGGTTTTGTGTCCTTCTTCGACATAAAGTACCTGATAAGAGCATGACCAGTATAGACTACTACTTGTAATCCAATTAGATAGGAGTAGAATTTGTCAAAGGCATAGGCAATGGCTAGATGCTCCTTTTTAGTTGTTGCATAATTTCTCTGTGTGTCATCTAGCACCTTTTAAGCAGAATAAATAACATGATGCTTCTTGTCAACATGTTGAACTAGAAAAACACCTATGGCACTGTCATTGGCATCACACATGATCTCAAAGGAAGAGAAAAATCTAATTCGTAAAGGATGGGGTAGAAATGAGAGTTGATTTTAGGTTTTTAAAACTCTCCATGCAAGATGAGATGAAGTGGAAGTTGGAGTCTTTAAGAATCAAATTAGTGAGAGGACTTACAATCTTTGAGAATTCCTTGATGAAACAACAATAGAATTCCATATGGACTAAAAAGGTTATGACTTCCTTTATTGTAGATGGTTGGCACTGACTTTGATCTTTTCTTTGTCTACTATGATTTCATTGGTATGTATGCCCTAAGAGCAAATCATGTGATGATTGTATTGGGGCATTATGTAATTGATTTTATTAATGATAAAGGCAAATTGTGTTTATTATGTTTGTTCAAATATTAGATGGTGATATTACATAAGAAATGTCTAAGGAATGATATTTCTCAAATACATATGGTTTGGGTTGAGGACCCAAACATGAGATCATACATTTAATTGGAGTATATGTATTTGTGTCATGTCCCTAGCTAGATATTATTGTGCAATATATATAGACAACAATAATATTTAAGACTAAAATGTGTGTTTAGTGATGACTATATCTCATGAGTCATGATATTGGATATTAAGTCAAACACATAGGTACTTGCTAGAGAAAAAGTGTACCAAATGGACTTGCCTTGAGAATGATAAATGGAAACCATTGAATGGTAGTTAGAATCATATATCAATTTCATAGTGGAGATTATGGTTCTTAGGCCCAAAGTCACTACAAAAATTACATGACATTCAATGGACTCTAGCTCCATTCAAAGTGACCTTGAATAAGGGTTGTCATACAAAAGGTGCTTAGGTACATTGTGACACATGAGGATTGTTGTAAGCATTGTTCTGAAAAGTGGTAATCGGTATACGGGCGGAGAGGGTACCGAATAGAGTATATACGGTATGCGGGAGTATAAGCGGGAGAATATTCAGTTTTAATCGGTTTTGATTTTTTTTTAATATTAACCATAAAGATATGTAAATTATATATTGACCATAAATAATGACAATGATAAGTAATTAGAAACATTTATAAGTAATAGACTAATATTGCATTCATAAGTAGTTAGAAACATTGATGAAATTAGAGAAGAAAACTTTGATAAGTAATTACAAACATTGATAAGTCATAGACTAATATCACATTAATAAGTAATTAGAAACGTCGATAAGTAATAGACTAATATTGCATTAATAAGTAATTAGAAACATTGATAAGTCATAGACTAATATTGCATTAATAAGTAATTAGAAACATTGATAAGTGATAAGACTAATATTGCATTAATAAGTAACTTGAAACATTGATGAAATTAGGGAAAAAACATTGATAAGTAATTAGAAACATTGATAAGTCATAGACTAATATTGCATTAAGAAGTAATTAGAAACATTGATGAAATTAAAGAAGAAAACATCAACAGTAAGGATCAGTTCAATAAACACAAACTATAAACTTATAGAGAAAACATGAGGAGAAGACCAAATATGTAAATTGGAAGAAGAGAATGTAATTGTAATGACCAATAGTAGTATTAGAAAAAATTAATGTAAAAAAAATTATTACTAGCATTTGATTTTGAAAATCGTCGATTAATCGGCTGATTATTCCCCCGATCGGCCGATTAATCGGTCCTGGACCGATTATAGGTCGATTATTCATAATCGGAGCGGTAGACCCCAAAAAAGGAATATTCAGACGATTATTCGGCCTAAGCGGCCGATTTTCTAAACAGTGGTTGTAAGTGATGTAGATGGAATTTATCCCTCCTATTGGAGTGATATATTGGGCACTTGATAAGTGAGACTGTGAAACACATGGACACTCTCATGTGAGTCAATATGTGATATTGATCTCACATGCATCTCAACGGTCTACTATAGTTCAAGAAACATAGGTTGAATATTAAGAGGATGATGTTTCCATGTCTCGTGTTCAATTTGGAATTCCATGACAAAGAAACTATACAATCACCATAACACTAATCACAAGTTTAGGTTGAAGTTATTGTCCAACTCATCCAATTACTTAGGTAGCAATTATGTGTTGCTAGATACCGCACATTGCCTGTGAAGGCATAATATGATTATGGACATCATTTCCAACGTAATATGGAGCCTATACGGTCACACACAAAAGATGCACTGGGAAAGGAGTTTAAACATGGACAACATTTAATTTGGTTACTAAAATGTTTAAGTCTAGTTGACCAACTAGAGAGTATAGTCTCCCAATTGAACAATATCCTTGGGATCTACTCGAAAGGTCAGTCAACTGATTAGACAAATCCTCTATTGTTGATAGGACCTATCAATCAATCGACTGAAGAGTTTAGTCAACCGACTAGATAGTGTCACCAAATAGATGAATGGAATGATTAGTCGACTAACTGGAGAATCTAAATGACTGACTAGGCCAAATTAACTAGTTGTACTAGGTGAAACGATTAATGTGTAGTTGTAATAATGTCCATCAATCATTGCATTGAAAGACAATGTTATTGCATCACTAACCATGGGTCAGTCGACTGACTGGATAGTCTAGTTAATTGATTGGTTGTGAGCAGCTAGTGGCCAGTAGGCTAGTCGACTAACTAGGTAGTACAGTTGACCTATTGGCTATGTGTGGTAACCATTACCCAGAAAAGAGAACTTAACATTTCATATCTCGAGTCTTTGGAAACCCTATCCCTACCACTCCTTTACTAAGGGGGTGATGGCCAAGGCTTCCCATGCATCTCTTCTCGCATTGTTGTAATGGGTTATCATAGACATCTTACCTTTAAAAGGGAGAGGTATTAAGGAAGAGAAAGTTGATGCTAGCATGTTGAAAAATGATAGAGATGTTCCTTCCCACCGGCTCAAGAAGTGTGACATAAAGTGTTAATGGTTCATGTAGACTACGTAGAGGTGCAGAAGATTTACTATTGTACTAGATGGACATTATCGATCGATGTCCCTGTGTTGCTCAATAAGGAGGCACATCAATGTGCAAGGATAGTCGTTGGAATTTATCCATGGCAATGTATATATTGCACCCTCTTTCCTATGCATCAGTGTTAGTGTGATCTACTAGTTGGGGATTTAGAAAAAAATTTGTTCTGATGCCGCTTTACTGCTCCATATTTCCCAATAGTAGTATTAGAGCCACGTCCGTTCACAGTGTATCAAGAATTAATCGATATGATTGAATTTTATTTTAACATTTATTTTGTTGTATAAAAAACAAACATTTAATTGCTTAATGTCCATATCCAATTAAATACCACACGCGCTAGGGAATGTCCCATAGATCTTGTGTACATATATATGATATATAAGCAAATCTATGTGTCGCCTAAAAATATGTTATCTAAGAGTGGTTATGGACTAAACCCTTTGGATACTTGTGTGTGAGTGGTGAATTGTTTACTCCTATTTTTAGTATTTAGTTTGCATATCGAGCCTTCCCTTTTTATATCCAAATGAGATATAATGTGTAACCCCCTATCTCCCCTCAAATATAACTCAAGATATTCATTATACAACATGTGATAATAGATAGGAAGAGTATTAGTTTGGAGATCTTGGAAAAGGGAGGCTTTTTGTATCTACCAGTCAACCAACCAAGGATCCCAACCAACTGACTGGAAGGACCAATCGGTCGACTATAGGCTTCAGTCAAATGACTGAATAGGCTCCTAGCCAACATATTGGAATGACCAACCGACCAACAAGAGGCCCAATCGATTGACTAAAGGATTCCAATCGATCGACTGAGCTATTTCCAGCTCCAAGGAGTTCCTTTGTAGGCTCATACATGTGATATTTCACCTTTGGTTGATAGAAATCCTTTGTGGCTCCATAGCATTGCATTAGTATGGCCATAATTGTTGCATGTACGTTTGTGATTGCATGTTTCATTTGTGGATAGAATATGTATATGATACAGCTATAAGTATGTGGTAATTGGATATGTATATATTTATATATAAATAAAGCCCCTAGAACAAATATCAAGCCTTAGATGCTTTCTAAAAGTAGCACACGTGAAAAGTTTGATCGACTATGTGTGAGCGCATCAAAGTGTGGTGTGATGTCTATCTCGTGGAAGTGTAAGAATAGATATGTCACAGGGTGCATATGCTATTGTGTTGTCTTTTGGGTCAATCTTAATTAGGTGACCTTAATAGGATTAAGTACCTAGAAGCATAGATGTAGAATATGAAAAAGGGTAGTTCATACCATCTATCAAGAGTTGCATCAGATGCAATTGGCAATTGTTGCCTACCTAAATAATCAAGTTGTGAGTGACCAACCAGATATGATTCATGATTTGATGAAATATGGATCGTGACCTACTAGAAGATTGTACGTTGGAATCTTTCCAAATTAATAGTGATGGATATTAGTTTGAATTAAAATAGTTGAAGCAACAATTTATTAAAGGCCTAAATAATATCGTCAATCTTTTTCAAATAAAATCAAAAGTTTTTATTTTACACAAGTTTTCTTTTATAGAAACAAATGGAAAACAACTACACTTTTTTGTTGTGATAAGTCTTTGATAAGGACAAACTGAACGGGAACAACTTCCATGATTGGTTCAAGATTTTGAGAATTGTTCTCTCACATGAGCGTAAGCTTAATGTCATGGGTACTGCAGTACCAGAGGAACCCATTCCCAATGTGCCTAGGGCTGAGAGGGATGCTTACTATAAGTATATTGATGATGTCAAGATGTCAAATACATCATGCTATGCTCCATGAACTATGAGCTTCATAAGAAAAATGAGAACATGGTGTTCTTGAGATGGTGACACGTCTTAAGAACATGTACTAGGAACAAGCAAGGCAGGAGAGGTATGATGTCTCTAAGGCATCGTTTCAATGTAATATGGTAGAGGGCGGATCCAATGGTGCCCCATGTGCTCAAATCAACTGGGTACATGGAAACCTAGAAAGAATGGGATTTCCTTTAGGCCAAAAGTTGGCCATGATGTGATTTTGTATCTTTGCCTAAATCATAGTCAATTTGTGATGAATTATAACATGAACAACTTTGATAAGTAGTTGTCTGAATTGCTTGGCATGTTAAGAATTGTGGAAAATGAATGAAGAGGACAAACCCAAATCCATGTTGATGGTCAGAAAAGGAAAGGGGAGGTCTAAGTATGGTCAACAAAGGAAAGGGGAAGTATAACGGAGAAGTCAAATCCAAGAAAGGTTCTAATTCTAGCCAAAATACCAAGTCTTCTATACTTCAGGTGAAGGGAGGGGTGAGTAAGGAAGCGATTATCACCGTTGTCATCAGGCTGGACACTGGAAAAGGAATATCTATCTTTACCTAGAGGAACTCTGGAATAAGAATTAGGAGATAGAGATCTCCACTTCAGGTATATATGTTATTGAGATAAATTTGTCTTCTTCTTCAGCATGTGTGATGTCCTCGAATTTTCTAAAACTTAATCTAATGTGTGACGTCCAAATTAAAACCCTCACCTCAGTGAGAATCCCAATTTAAACACCCACACTAGGCTAAGAGGAAGAAAATCAGAAGAAGTCAGAAGGAAACAACAGTAGTGCATGCACATGAACAATAATAAAACCATACAACATATGTTTACCATTCAACATATAATTACAAAATGAATTGTTATAACATTTTATATTAGATATTTAATAGTAAACTTCTACATACATGTGTACATACTACATTCTAAAATAGTATCTTAAGACAACAAGTCCACATGTACATCAGTTTGCCATACAACTCTGAACTATACTGGTTCTTCAAGAGCATATGTCCACAACCTAAACAAAAGATTACATGTGGTACACGTCAGCACAATATTCAAGAATATTGTACTGAGTAGACCTACGTGTCTTTTATATACCTCTCATTACTAAGACTTGGCAATAAGATAAAACTAATAATTGGCAGTTATAAAGAAATATAACAAAAGCATACTTGAATAAAGAATGTTTATTAACAAAAGAGAACACATGTATAGGGACATTTTCCATTATATATCCATGCATTGACCACCGAAGGTTTTGATGCATTCTCTTGACTCTCAAGGAGATCAAGATTAAGGCATTTATGATCGACTACCAAAGAGTTAGATCATATGTACAATGTGACCGACTACCAAAGAGTTAAGTCACTTCCAAGAACCGTACTACCAAAGAGTTTAGTGATTCATATAATGGAATAGACATATTATGTTTGATGTGTTCATAGCCATAAGTATGGAAAATCAAGTAAGATATCATACAAGAACAATCATTTCATCCAATATCATATGCCAAGTATTTTACTACACATAATGCAACCATTCTAAGTAGTAGTTCAAGTAAGAGGTAAGGGCGTACCTTGATCATAGATATACTAATCACACATTCTTAATATCAACTATATCCTTGTTCAACCCCTGATTAAGGCAAGATCATGTACTATCATTAGATTCTCATCATATTAACCCTACTTGATTCATTAGGGTTTTTGCTTAGTTCATTAGGACATTCCCATCATTGTTTCTTGTATTCTTATCTTAGAATTATCTTACCGATGTCATATTTTAGATCATAGTTCATTAATTGATGATTATATTTCACATAATGATGTGCACATATTAACCCTAGATTACATGTATTAGTCATATTAGGGTTTATATCACTTTTAGGAGTCATTGACATCATAACATGAATTATGTGCATAAGATTGATATGTTAGTTTCACATTGTGTTCCATACACTGTTATGAACATATTCTGGAGTTTCCAAGATTTATTGAGTATATATGTAATTATTGCATATTAATTAGGGTCATTAGCCCTAATTAGCCATATGAACCATATTATATGATTTCGCGCATCAACATTATAACTACTGACATCAGATAAATTATAAACATATTTTGAAGATATTGATGCATTCTCATAATTTTAGGTCTTCATTTATTATTTATTAGACATGAAAAGACCATTTTACATCTTACACAATAACCTTGATATTTAAGCATTGAATCACTGATATTATGGTTCTATCTTGTTCTACTCATTTTTTTGAACATTCTGATACCTTGTTTGTATTTTTCAGATGAACATACTAATTTCTATGAATTATTAAACATCTACACATTTTCTGGGACAATTGATGTACTATTACCTCTCGGCCAGTCAAATTCCGCCATGTGGGCCCTGATGGTGCAGCCCACAGCTCGTGGATAACCCTGATTGAGCTGGCATTTCACGTCCTAGACCCGGTCTGGGAGTCTCACCCTTTCACGCGACCCGGGTGGATTCTCCGTCTCCTGAACTCGGTTCAGCTGGGTTTGGCCCGTTGCCCTCTCTCACGTGAATCGTGATTCACGCCCGCTTGCTCTGCTTCACGGGGCACCGCCGCAGCTAGCTCCTCTGGTGAGCAACCAACATAGATACGTTCCTCCTCATCAGCCAGAAAGGATGCCCTCAGCTTTGAAGACTTCGGAGAGACCTCCACGGCTGACCTAGTCTCCCGATTCGCCTCTAGTGCTCCACGACCACGTGCTCACCGGCCATGGTGGCCGCCGCAGTGCTAGGAAAGGGGGAAATCATCCCCAGGCATGGAAAACATCTGCAAAAGCCTCCTAAAGCAGCACACCATCTCTCTGAACTCAACTCACGACTTGATTACCTCTTATATCTCTTCCTTGTACTCCAACTAGCCTCCATGACCTGCTCTAGAAAACTGAGTTCGTCCACCAGGGAACAGATCATGAAATCCAATGTAAGCACATCCATCCTTCTCCTGTAGCGAAGGGGTCGAGGGCCTCCTTGTTGTGAAGAGAGTCCAACTGTTTGGGTGGTCTCGCACTCCATGTCCTTGCTCTAACTACAACGTAGGTGATGAACGATAGTTGTCCGATCAGCACATCAAAGGGTTAATGAGAATCCATGTCAGATTGGCCTATCACAGCAAAGCAAAGGCAAAGAAAAATTCTACACATAACACCTCACATACACGGCCACCTACCCGGACATCGGGACTCACCAACTCCTGCTCCCACCAGCTGCTGCGCCAGTCCACTGCCACGCCCACTAACCTCTGCTGCCGCATGCACAATTAAATGGATATCTGCAGCAGCGATTCTGCATGTTTTTACATGGAAAAATGATGCATGAAATAATTATCTCGCCACCTACTCCATGCAACAATCATGCAAATGACACATATCAATCCACTATAGCTTACAAAAAAATTTTACTGTATATTTATCTCCACCCACTGCAGATTACGTAAATACTGTACCTACAATAAATACATATACATTCACAAATGAATTTGAGAGATATTGTACTTATATTTGACAAACTGGGTTGAAAATTAATAATTGGGTACAATACTTATATATGCATTTTATAGTTGATTATGGACCAGATGTGCACTACATTTTTGTAAAAAAATTATGTCCAGACGAAAAATGTTGTTATTGGATTCCGTATGTACTGTACTTATGCTTCCAGATCAGTTATACAATTATGCTTGATTTTGTAATTTATTAAGTATTGTACTTATGCTTGGTTTTATAATTTGGTAAGTATTGTACTTATGTTTGAAAAAACTAAGTTGGAATTAACAAGTGGGTAATGTACTTATTTTGCATGGATTCCGTAGGTATTGTATTTATGTCCAGATGACAAATGTTACTACTGGATTTCGTAGGTACTTTGCATGGATTCCGTAGGTACTGTACTTATGTCCAGATGACAAATGTTACTACTGGATTTCGTAGGTACTGTACTTATGCTTCCAGATCAATGTTGTTATTGGATTCCGTAGGTACTGTACTAAAACGGGAATACAGGTGGGTGGATTAGATCGGGAGAGAATAACTACAAGAGAAAAAATGAATCAATACACTTCGCATGGACTTTGCATGGACTTTACATGAGTATTAATACTCTGGAGAGAAGAGTGGAGAGACATACTGTTGCATGGACTTTGCATGAGTATTAATACAAAGACAACTACAAATGTTGCAGATCTATTTTCCCAAAAAACATGTGGGAACCCGGGTGTAAGGGGGACTGTGTGTAGCGTAACTCAAGGCAAAAGGGATCGTGAGTCATGACATATAGTCACAACTTAGGTCCATAAATCATCGAAATGCACATTATTCCATTATATTCAAACTTGAATAACTTCCTCGAGGGTCCTCCAATAGCCACAAAAATTTAACCATAGTATTATATCAACTCAAGCTACATTCTATTCAAATTTGATGACAAACTCAACAATTCGACTTGTCAATTAAATACTTCAAAAAGACATAACTTAAGGATCTTAATCATGATATCAACACCAATTAACATCAATATTTTGTCAAAGCACTTATAACTCCCAAAATAACTCAAAAATCATGAATTTATTTATGTCATTAATTATTCACATACTTCAAAAAGTCCACTCCATCATAGCATGGGTATTGGATACCGAATGTGAATCTCACATATGCTCTAATATGTGGGATCTGAAAAGAAGTAAACACTTGAAAAAGGGTGAGGTGGAGTTGTATTTGGAAACGGAGCAAGAGTTGTTATCGTTATAGTATGTACATATCATTTATCTCCATCCAATGGTCTTATAGTAGAGTTAGAAAACTACTATTATGTACTTGCCATTAATAGGAACTTAATTTCTATTTCTTGTTTGGAAAAGAGTGGATTCGAATTTCATATAAAGAATGGTCGATGTTCTATTTCTAAGGATGAGATATTTTATGGCAATGACCATGTGTCTTATGGTCTTTACTTGTTAGATCTTGAGACATGGTATATAACATAAATACCAAAAGGCTAAAACTCGATGACTCAAACAAAACCTACATTGGCATTGTCGTCTAGGGAACATAAATGAGAAACACATTTATAGACTTCATAAATACAATTATTTAGACACTGTTAATTTTGAATCAATAGAGACATGTTGACACAATTTTACCGTGCGTATAACGCAAGTGCACGTGTCAGAGTAATATAGGCCTTTGTGAGGCCCGAGTCAAACACATGGACACTGAAATGTCAGTAGACTACTTACTAACTACTCACGATCAGCTAGACCAATTAAAAGGTTTTGAGAGTTGATTGAAAAGGAAAATAAAAATAAAAGTAAATAAAGCAATTGATTAAATGTTTAGTTTAATCAATTTAGATGAGAATCTTTAGGATTGCGGTTTCACCGCAGGTTCTCCCTGTATTCATTCCTACATAATTAATCAAATTTGTCTCTCATTCCGGACAGTGGCATGTAGTCAGAATTGTTCACTGCGTGATACAATTCACTACCTAAATCTAGGTCGGTTCTACGGTCGTAGTAACCTATACCCTAAACTAGGTGCATGAAGACCAAACTCTAGGTTTTCACCATTAACCGTACATCACCTTGTTCAAAGGATTTATTAGTTAATGTGAATTTCGCCTCTTTTCAACCGTTAATTCTTCTTTCAAAGTAATTAAAGGTATTAGATTATCATTAGGGTGATCAATCATAATGATATATTGGAGAAAAAGAAATCATACCACAGATTTAAGAGACAAAATATGAATTACTATGGTAAAAATGTCATACAACGATTACTCGGGCTACTCCCAGTCCTAAAGACAAAGGGGATTAGCCCTGCATGTTCATCTCAATGAAAGACATGATGAGAGAAAGGGAAAACATGGAGAAACATGAATGAAAGTGATGTAAACCCCTAAACGGAGGAGATTTGGGCGTTCCTTGATGTAGAGTGCGCGATCTACAGCCTTCCGACGGTGAAAAACGTCTTCTGCGGCTCTCGGAACGATCGGGGCGTGATTCTGGGCTTCGTTCTTCTCTGCACCTCTCCTTGAAACTTGTGCAATGACTAATGACATGATCCCCTGCTTAGGGCCGCCGAAATTAGGTATATGGACCACTTTAGGTCGCCAAAAGATCACCACCGTCTGATTCAGGCCGATTTGGAAAAAAAATTAATCTGACGGCGTCGATACCATCGACGCGGGTCGATGGTATCGACCCACCATAGTATCGGCTCATTCTCTTCTTTCTCTGACGTTTCGCCTGATACAGACTCGATACCATCGACTTTAGTGTCGATGGTATCGACACTTTTAGGCGTCGGTTTTATCACCAATCTGACGTTGAAGCTGGGCAATGTCGATAGTATCGACCGGTTGATTGCTGGCTCGCTATAGGTATCTCGCTACCATCGACCTCCTAGTTGATGGTATCGACTCATCTTGGATCCTTGCGGTTGTCTCACTGTGACTGTGTCGATACTATCGACAGTTGTGTATATGCGTTCTTCCTGAAATTGCAAGATAAATCCAAATCAGCTATGCTAGAACATATCAATATGATCATTTATGACCAAAAAGATAAAATATGAGAGATTTGATATGAAATGAGATTATAGACTAAAGCAAATGAATCATGCAATACTAACCACAAAAGTGACTAATAAACACATAAAGCACATGTAAAACAAGTCTATAAAAGTGAATCAAAATCCTCGCATCAAACTCCCCTAAGCTTAAACATTGCTCATCCTCGAGCAGCGATGCTATAGAATAAAATTGCGAGGGTCAACTAAAGAACATATTATCACAACAGATATTGCCATATGATCCCCACCAGACATTCACATACCGGCCTTCACTAACCACATAATGGTAATTACCCTCTAGGCGACAATGATCATCCATAAGAGATATCCACCCCAAGATTGATGAACACTATCAAATAAGACAGTTAATATAATAAAATCCTCCAGTTCAGGCTTGGTGCATCTTTGTGATCTTCTATCTACGTTGCTCGTTTCCTAACTACCATCTAAATGGAAACAGATCTCCTGATATTAATGAATGATGAGATGATCACGGGTGGCCTACCAATTAGAGCAACGGATGGATGGAATAGGTGGCTGTGGAATAAATGGAAACACATAAAAATCAATTATGCACACAAAAATTAATGACCTATCATGATGCAAAATGCCCGTGAAAATGTCTTAATGCTACATTTTAGGTGAAATGATGCATGCACTATCATTCTATCCCAATGAGAGATAGAATATCTACAAAACTACACATGTGCTTGTTCTTCTTATTCTGCATGTGAACAAATTCCTTTCTCCCTCTGATCTTCATATTTTTTTTCCAAGCCCTTATCTTGCTTAATAGAACAAGATGAAACTTTCAATAGCTTTTTCTTCTGCTTATTCACATATCTATTATTTTTTTCTTTCTCTTTTTTTTTTCTTCTTAACTTTTCAGAGAGTATGAAATAAGTCCTTTATTTGCCGAAGAAGCAAGACGCATCATTGTACAAGATGATTAAAATCATGCAAAATGCAACTAGAATGACATTGACATGCACTCTAAATTTTTTGAATGCAAGATTATAATGCAACATTTTTTTTTCGATGCAACAATTGTAAACACTAACTACAATGCAATCCTATCTACATTTTATGCAATCAAGAGATGACAAACTATATAGTGCTCCCAATTCTTATAGTGGAGTGTAGATAAGATGAAGTGGATAGATCATAAGATTAATTGACAAAACCATTGGAAGATATTATATGTCCCTCGTTACTAACATGTGTAAAATCAAGAGGTTTCTCTCTCTTCATTTTAGATTAAAGTCTCATTACCATTTGGTCAGTTTAGGCTCAACATCTAATTCTGTCCACTTTTCTTGAATCATAGGCATGTATAGTTGTGGTCTTATGTTTTAAAGTTGACAAACCCAATTATTTTCTTAAGTCATATGCTCAAGTTCAAACAAAGCAAGCTTGCAATTTCATTAAAAAATTTCAAATTGACCCATGACTCCCATGTGACAAACAAAGAGATAACACATTAAATTAGACATCCACGGATACACTAGATAGCATGTGGATCCTAAAAACTAAGAAAAATCCTAGAATAAAAGAAAAGGCAATAGATGATAAAAACTAAAAATAAAAGATAGAAAAAGATAGAAATTATTCTATCTCCCCCCCTAAGCTTGAAGTCGACTATGGCCTCATAGTCAAAAATAATCTCAATAGGTGGAACACTGATACCATTAATTGTTTAGGTGGTGGGTATTATGGGGCGGTGGGATCCCATGATGGATATTTCCCCTGGAAAATAGGATCATATGGGGGCATGGGTAGAGGTTGCAGATATCCCACGAAATAATTCTGACTCCAATAATGATCGTAGAACGGTTGTTGCTGCATCTCCATCCTATGCAACATGTCCTGAAAATTTTCTTGGTTGGCGAGGAGGAGGCACTCATTCTCATAAATGGCCTGCTGATTTAAGAATAGCCGGTTTGTAGTTTCCTAAATATCGGTGAAGGAGGCGGTGTGCTGCTGTTGGGTCTACTGGATCTCCTGCAACATGGAGTACATTCCCTGCATAGAATAGACATCCTCTCCTTGTTGAGAGGGTTGTGGTGGCAGAGGTTGTGAAGATGATGATGCACCCAGGTGGAAGCGTGGACGCTTCCGCGGTGCCACTCGTGCACGAAGAGGAGTGAAAGCCTCCTCTTCCTCCTCATGCTTATCTCTGTCATCATTGTCGTTGTCGTTACTGTCGTCTTCTTCGTCGGAGTCATCGATGATGATTATGGGCCACCGAAAGTGTTGAGCTCCCTGGATGTGGAAGACGGGATCTGGAAGCGTGCACTCCTGGTACTCCTGGTTGACATGACAATGTGCATAGACCATGAAATCACGGAGCGTAAGAAGATTGGAGCGATGTAGGTGATGCAGGTTGACTTTATTCCTGTTGACCAACAGAGTGAGTTGGAAAAAATCCAACCTAAGATAGAGATTGAGCGGTGTGATAAGCCCCCCAAAGTGGATAGAAGCTCGTCTAGTACTCCTCTGCACGGCCAGCACACAATTCAAGAAAAATGTGCCCCAGTTGAGCTCTTCTCATTTCAACAACTTATAAAGAAAGAACAAGTTTGTCTCATGAAACTTACTGAGCGAAAGATCACCTCGAGCAAAAAGAGTAGTGCACATCATGCGATGCAAAATCCGCACAAATGGATGCTCGAAATCAGCTACGGGTGTGTTATGATAACTGGCGGACTTGCCTGGAGGCGCGGTCACCAGCTTGACAAAGATTTCATCATAATCGGTCAGGTTGTCCGGCCTCCTGTGTTGTTCTGAATCATAATTCCAGTTATAGATGGAATTGAACTGGTCGAGAGTGAGGGTGTAGTTGTTGTTGTAGAGTCGGAAAGAAACTGGCCCCTTTATCCACTCCTGATCGGTGGCAATAAGGTCGTTAGGCACGACACATATGTCAAGCGATGCCATAAACTCCGCCACCAGTTCTTTGTACGTCGGCCACTCGCCGAAAAAGGGGTGGCCTTCGGGGTGGTACTCAACCTCATCTGACATCCTTCCTATATGTTGTGCTTGCCCCTAGAGAACATAATTGAGGTTGGCCTCAAACCCGAGGTCACTGATCATGGTTCGATCAACATATCGGGTTGGCTCAATTTTCCGCTTGAGCAGCTCCTTGTATATCTTCTTTACTTCTGTCGAGGGATGAACGATCCTCGGACGAGGAATGGAGCTGGGTGGTGGAGGAACGAACATCGCAATCTCCATCAGGACTGCCCGTGAAGAAGAAGCTCATGTCGTCCTCACCATCATGAATAAATAGGAAGGGGGAATAAGAGATAGAGCTCGATGAAGGTTGGAGACGACGATCTCTGCTCGGTGCAAAGCTCGATGAAGATGTCTCAGTCCTTTGATGCTCGATGAAGGCCTCCGGTCTCTCAGCAATGCTTAAAGCACAAGTTGAAGGAAGAGGCTCTAAAGGTGTGAAGAGAGTTGTGAAACAACCCTTCCTTTTATAACTCATCCCGTTGCTACTGCTGCCCCGTCGATACCATTGACGGGGGTGTCGATGGTATCGACACCTGGAGGAGCGATCCACTCTTCGCGACTATCGACGGTTGTCGATTGCTGGATTTGGGGGCCCGGATCGGTGACGCGTCGATGGTATCGACCCATCCCACAGATCGACTTCCGAAAATGGCAGGCTCTGTTGATTTCTTCTCACGGATTGGTGATGTGTCGCATCGATACTATCAACTTGTGTGTCGATGGTATTGACTCTTCATGGTTCGATTACCCTCGCAAGGCCCGGATGCCACTTCCTTACTATTGCCGTGTCGATACCATCGACAGGGTTGTCGATGGTATCGAGGTCACTGAGACGAATTCTTCTGTAAATCTTCAGGTATGTCGCGAGTATCAACTTCGTAGTCGATACTATCGACCAAGAGCTATCTTTTTCTTCGAAGTCGTTGATGGTAGGTCGATACCATCGACGAGGTTGTCGATGGTAGGTCAATACCATCGACAAGGCCATCGATGGTATCGACTCAAAAAAATTTCTGCAGCCGCTTCCCTATACCCATGTCACTACCATCGACCCTGTGGTCGATGGTATCGACTCTGTCTCAGTACTGCACACTGAACAAAACGATTAAGGTATCATTTTTACACGAAAATCGAAATTAAATAAAACTAACTTGCAAATGTAGAAGAAAATGAGGAAACTAAAATTAAAACTACCGATGGTTGGGTTGCCTCCCAACAAGCGCCCTTGTTTATTGTCTTAGGCTAGACAAAATCAAGCTCTTCATTCATCTTTAAGTGCCATGAGTTTAACCTCATGCACTTTCCTCGTGTAGTCCTCACCAAAGTAAAGCTTCAACCTTTGACCATTAACTAGAAACATCATCTCTCCATCACGCACCATGATGGCACCATGTGGTCGTACCTCCTCCACAACAAAAGGTCCACTCCACTGAGATTTCAATTTCTCGAGATGCAGCTTCAACCTCGAGTTAAATAGTAACACACGATCTCCCTTTTTGAAAACATGCAGTTGAATGTGACGATCGTGAATTTGTTTGGTTCTCTCTTTGTAAATCCTCGAGTTCTCATAGGCATTCATCCGCAGCTCATCTAACTCATTGTGCTCTAGCATTTGCTTCTTCCCTGCCTCATCATAACTCAAATTAAGCTTCCTTAGCGCCCAGTGCGCCTTGTGTTCCAGCTCTACCGGTAAATGGCAGGCCCGCCCATAAACAAACCTAAAAGGTGTAGTGCCTATAGGTGTCTTAAATGTGATCCTATACGCCCATAATGCATCTGGTAGCAAAGTACTCCAATTCTTTCTCGTCGAAGCCACTATGCACTCCAAAATTTTCTTAATTTCTCTATTTGACACTTCGACCTGCCCTTGTGTCTGCGGGTGGTACGGGGTACCAACATTGTGCTTCACCCTGTACTTTCTCAATAACACAACAAACTTTTGATTCTTGAAGTGGGTGCCTCCATCGTTAATAATCATTCTTGGCACACCAAATTTGCAGAAAATGTGATATTTTACAAACCTACACACTACAGCGGCGTCGTTAGTCCTTGTGGGTATTGCCTCTACCCACTTTGATACATAATCAGCAACAAGTAAAATGTATAAATTAGAATTCGAGGACACAAAGGGTCCCATAAAATCGATGCCCCACATATCAAATACCGCAACTTCTTGAAATATGTTGAGGGGCATCTCTTGCCGCTTGGAAATATTACCTGCTCTTTGACAAGAATCACATCTTTGCACATAGTCGTAGGCGTCTTGGAAGAGTGTAGGCCAATAAAGACCACTCTCTAGCACCTTGGCCACCGTTCTTGAACTCGCATGATGACCACCGATTGGCAATGTATGACAGTGACTAAGTACATTGTCATATTCTATCTCCGGTACACACCTGCGCAACACGCCGTCCCTGCATTGCTTCAACAAGATGGGATCATCCCAGAAATAATATATCAATGAATGGAAAATTTTCTTTTTCTCTTTATAAGTCCATTCATCTGGGATTATTTTGCATGCAAGATAATTAACAATATATGAAAACCATGGATCCTTAGATTTTAAAGAAAGGATTTGCTCGTCAAGAAACGTCTCGGTAACGGGTATATTAATATCCTTCTCATCTACCCGCTCTAAACTAGACAAGTGGTCCGCAACCACATTCTCAATTCCTGCCTTATCCTTGATTTCAATGTCAATTTCTTGTAACAATAAGATCCACCTAATCAATCTAGGTTTGGCATATTCCTTTTCCATCAAGTAATTTTATGGCGGCATGGTCCGTCCACACCACAACTTTTGACCCTACTAGATATTGCCGAATTTTTTTGAATGCAAAAACCACGGTGAGAAGTTCCTTTTCAGTTGTGGTGTAGTTAAGTTGTGCCTCGTTTAAGGTCTTTGATGCATAGAAAATCACCGCAGGTTTGTTCTCAAAATGCTGCCCAAGAACAACCCCTACTGCAAAATCTGAAGCATCACACATGAGCTCGAAAGGCTTAGTCCAATCCGGCATTTGAACAACCGGTGCAGAAATTAACTTTTCCTTAAGTACATTAAAAGCATGCAAGAATTTTTCATTGAAATCAAACATCGCATCTTTCTCTAGCAATTCAGATAATGGTTTAGTAATTTTCGAGAAATCTTTGATAAAGCGGCGATAAAATCCTGCATGACCGAGAAAACTCCTTACCCCTTTAACCGAATTAGGTGGGGGTAATTTTGAAATCACCTCAATCTTGACTGGATCCACCTCCAGCCCCTTTCTAGACACCTTGTGTCCAAGCACAATTCCTTCACTAACCATCACATGACACTTTTCCCAGTTGAGAACTAAATGTGTGTCCTCACATTTTTGTAAGACTTTATCCAAATTGTATAGGCACTCATCAAAAGACACACCATAGATGGAAAAATCATCCATGAAAACCTCTAAATAGCGCTCAACCATATCAGAAAAAATAGCGAGCATGCAACGCTGAAAGGTTGTTGGTGCGTTGCACAAGCCAAAAGGCATACGGCGATATGTGAATGTTCCGTAAGGACAAGTGAAGGTAGACTTCATGCTCAATAAACGTTGTTGGAGGTTATATCTCTTGCTGGGACATGGGTCTCACCCTTGTGGTTCACCACATTTTGTAAGGTAATCAGAAGTTACGGAACAAACATGTGGCAGCAAAGAGGAGTTATAGTAATGAATCGTTGATAAAGTTGATTATATGTCTAGTGTGTCCTAGAGTCGTCCCTATACTCTCAGGTTCAGGTAGGAAATGTTTGTATATGGTGTTTCAAACAAATAGAACTTTTGTTAGCATGTTAATGCTTGTTTGTGTGCCATATATGAATATTGTTCTCCTGTGTATATATGTTGTGGCTAAGGCAATAGAACATTTGTATCAAATTTATGGCCTAGTATGGATAAAAGAAAGATGTTGGGGTCTTATACAAATGTTTTTGAGCAGGTGCTGACGTTGAAATCAGTTTTAATTTACCCATATTTTTGGATATGTGATTAATTAGTGATTGATTGTGTTTTATATTTTGAGTAATCTCATTTAGTGTAACGAGTTCTCACAGGCACGACCATAAAACATCTCATATTAAGAAATGGAAATAAGACCATTATTTATTAGAAACTCAAAACCATTCTTGTCCAAACAAGGTACCAACAATAAATGAATCAATTTATGGCATGAACATAATAGTAGTTCTCTAACTCTATTACAAGCACATTGGGAAAAAATAAACAATATGTGCCTACAGCAATGGAAGTAGCTCTTGTTCCATTTGCAACAAGTAGTTTCACCTCCCCTTTATTCAAGGGTCTACTTATTTTCAGATTTTGCATAATTTAACATATGCAAAATTCACATCCGATATCCAATGCCCATGATGAAGAAGTAGATAAGTTTATTTCAACAACATATATAACTGAAGTGGAGAACTCTATCCCCTGCTTCTTGTTCTTTAGTTCCTCAGAGTAGAGAGGGAAATTTCTTTTCCAATGTCCAGTGTAGTGACGATGGTGACAATTGCCTCCCTCACCCGCTCCTCCCTTTGTTTTATGTATATAATACTTTGGATTAACTTTACAACCTTTATTAGCTTTGCCCTTGCCCTTGGACTTTCCTTTTCTTTTAATGACCATCAACATGAATTTGAGCTTGTCTTTCATTTGCCCCTCAGTAGTTCTCATCATGCCAAGTAGCTCAGTTAATGGCTCATAAAAAATGTTCATATTACAGTTCATAAAATTTTGCTTGAATGAATCTAGCAACGATTGCATGATTACATTTTTGGCTAACTCTTAGCCCCAAGGAAATTCCAGTCTTCCAAGACTTTTGACATACCCAATTAACTTGAGTACATGGGGTCCAACGAGATCACCTTTTGCCCTTTTTTACTTAAACAATGCCTTGGACACATCATACTCTCCTTCCTAGATTATTCTTGATACATGTTCATGAGATGTGTTATCATCTCATATAACATCCATATTCCCATGTTGCTTCTGAATCTCTTATTTCATGGATCAAAGCATCACACATTTGATGTTCATCAAGTCACTATAAATGCTTCTTATGAGCCTCCCTTTCTACTCTAGGTGCATTTGGAGTTGGTTCATTAGGTATCGACGTGTCCAAGACATAGAGCTTGCGCTCATGTGTGAGAGCATTTCTCAGTGTTCTGAACCAACCATTGAAGTTATTCATGTTAAGTAGTTCTTTATCAAGGATAAATCACAGTGAAAATGGATTATGGTTTGTGTTTGCCATTGATATACAATAGACTAATTTTCACAAGTCAATAAAATGGTTTGAAAATTAATTTTGATTTAAAAAATCTATTTTGATGAAATTAATCTTGACTCTAATTAATTATTCTCCCACTATTTTATTCAAATTAGTAGCCATCACTATTGATTTAGAAGATTATAATAAGCAATCTTCTATTGAGTCAAGATCCATAATATAATAATTTATTACCCAACCAGTGTTGGCGTCCATAACTTAATTATTAAGGTATGTAACAATTACCAATTTCATAATATGCAATTCTTGATTTGATGGTTGCACAACTCATTGTCAATAATTTATCATATGAATTATATGCCATCTTTATGCCTCTAGGTGCTTAATATTACTAAGATCACCTAGTCAAGTCCAACCCAAGGCCAATACAATAAGATATGCACCCTACTTGGCATACCAACACACTTATTATCACACTTTCCTATGGTAGACGGTGCACCACACTTGGAGTGCCCACACTTAGTCAAACATGGCTTTCATTCTTATTGCACTTGGAAGACATATTCAACATTGATATTATATTGAGGGATATATATATATATATATATATATATATATATATATATATATATATATATATATGGCTAAAAGAATTGTGTACCTGAGTACATGTATCTTTTGTTTACCCATATTCATTAATGATGATTGTACAACTCTTTTGAATAATCTAACCTTATGGATGTGTTTCATAGCACTTAGATAACATGTGTATACAATATTACATCAATCATACATTCATAGACCATATGGTTACATAAAATGTATTTTTCCTGATCAACGGTAAGTTGTTGAAATTGCAGGAACCGTTGGATGATATATTGTTATATATCATGATACAAATGTGATATGGCTATGAACTTTTAAACATGTATAATCTAAATAATTTTTATTGAATCTACATGGTTTGATTTGAATAAAAGATTCAACACATGACATTTTAATGACCAGTGTTACATGTACCACCCGGTACACACTTCCTAACCACTATATATACATATATATATGTTAGAGTGTCTATTTACTTATGTTCTATTTAGTCTTTTTGTAATATGAGCCAAATTGTGTATTGTCCCATTAGGGTTTGTCCTGTGTTTGTATGCTTCCCCCTTATCCTATTTATAGGAAGGGTGGCTGCCTCCTCTCTATCAAGCAATAAGAAAACATTCTACATGTTTGGGATTTTCCCCACTCATATCGATTTCCACATAGTATCATATTAGTCGGTCCTATACTACCCCTAACCTTGGGGGAGAGAGAGCACAATGGAGAGATGCCTCCCCTTGTGGATGGCCGCCACTGCCACTGGGCGCTGTTGATGGCTGCCCGTAGGGATTTTCTCATCCCCACCTCTTTTTGGAGCCGTCTCCATATTCATCAACAAAATCATCATATGAAGTTGTTGGTATCCAGATCTACAAGGGCCATCATGCCTCTGTCAACCTTGCTTGCTAATAAAGCTGCCACTATCCTATTTGCTGCCATTATCACAGATCTACACCGCCATTATCAACTCCACCACCAATCTACTCCATGCATCCAACTCTGTCAAGATCTACTCCTAAATCAAGGAAAATATATCTTATTTCCGCTAATATCAGAGGACCCTTACCGCTTTGGTGGATATCTAGAAGGATTTCCTCTCTTTTGTTGTTGTCTCTGGGGTTTCTCAGCTACAGTTAGCCGCCTACATGTTATTAGGCATCTTCACGACTTCGTTCGGCACTTTTGGACACATTGTGTCGCATGTACCTTGACACGGCGTGTCGCCTACTTCTGCCCCAAGATTCTATCAACTGACATGATGTGTCCTTTCAACGACATCGCGTGTCGCCAGCTTCTACTGGCGCTGACTACTACTAGTGTGCTACCAGACACGACATGTCTCTTCATTGACACAACGTGTTGCCTGCTACTATTGCTTCCTGTGTCAACTGACAACGTGTTGCTCAACTACATGGTGTGTCCGCTGCTACATGTTACTACATCCTGGCGTGCTACAATAATTCTATCATATGACGGAGGTATCTGTACATGATATGTCCCTTGTTTCTCTTACAAACAACAATTATCTTCTCATTTTCAACATTTTTATAATTTTGTCCCCCCCATGTTCCAACCCTACATAACTTTTTGCCTGCCTCCTCAATGCCTATTGATCCTATAGAGTAACATTCAAGTAGTGTACCTCCTCTTTCTATCGAGTTTCCATTCCGGTAGTCTTCCTTTTATCCTACCCCCAAATTATTTTTTGACCAAATCTAAAAAATTTACTGGGGTTCCTCCCCCACACCCCTAGATTTATCAGCCTAAGGGCCAACCCCCAAATTATTTCTTGACCAAATCTAAAAAATTTGCGGGGGTTCTGTCCCACACCCCTAGATTTGTCGGCCTAAGGGCCAACCATATATCCTTTTTGGGTCATAAAAAGATCCATTTGTTATTCTATTCAGATCTATGTAACCGGGTCATGTTGCACTTTGACTCGCATTATTGGTTACCTCCTCTACATATTTGCCTACACAACCCTACCTCTACCATTGTTTTTGACTCTCCACTCCAACCATCTTCATTCTTTTTGTGGTTGACGTGAGGGGGAGAATATAGAATGAAGAGTAGAGGGAAGAGATGAGATGAGAGGAGAGATGAAGAAAGAAGAAGAAGAATTTAGTTATGTTGCTTCATGCCACTTTTACTGCTGATATTCAAATCCTTCTACTACTATGCGATGTTTATTTTGTTTCTGTGTGGATCCTTCTATTGTTATGTAGATTGTTCATGATACTTTTTCTGCTATGTGGAGCTTTTTGATGCTCTTATTGCTTATTCATCCTCTACCTCGACTGTTTCTATGAAGTTACATATTGGGACGTCATTGTTGCTACTTGTGTACGATTAGCACATTTTACTTGATGCTTTGTGCTTTTGCACTGTCTCCTGTCTATGCTCTATTTGCACATTGACTTTCTACTGTGGACCAACACTCTCCAAACTTTGTGAATTAACACTTTATGAGATTTGATGTCTGCTATTGTGATGGATACTTTATGAAGAGCGAAGATGATGAAGATTTTTTATTACTGACATTACACAGAGCTTCGTCTACATTTCATATTGGAGTTATTTATTTGGTTGCTAATTTGCACATCGGTATTCTATCCACCTATGTCGTTGACTTTTGCTTTTGTTTGTCAACACTCTCTAGCTTGTCTGTTCTTTGCGCACGTGGACTCTCTATTTATCCATGTTTTGTGTGCATGCCGACTTTTGCTTATGTGTGCCAGCACTCTCTGGTTCATCCGTGCTTTGTTTGCATGTCGACTATTGCTGCTTCTTGTGACCTAACACTCTCTAGGACTTGTGATCCAACACTCTCTGGATACTACGACAATGACTGTGATGAAGACCTTGGTGCCTATCCACCATTCTTTCTTTTACTCCAGATGTCATTATGATGATTAAGAAGCCTCTATGCGTGCCTAGATTTGTTGCTTTGAAGTATCTACTTGAGGGGGAATCTTTGAGATTTGAGTGCTTGAGTGAATCATTATAATATCAAGGGGGAGAAATTCTTGTATGGGTTTGGTTATCTTTTATTCTATTTAGTATGTCTATTTGTAAGCTGACTTGAGATTCTCCCAAACTCCAGCTTGAGGGGGAGCGTTAGAGTGTCTATTTACTTAAGTGTTTTACTTTATTTACTGAAGTTATGTTCAATCTTTTTGTAATATGGGCCCAATTTTGTATTGGCCCATTATAGTTTGTCCTATGTAGGGGCAGAACTAGGTAGAGGGATGGGAGGGCTCTAGCCCCCCCTCCCCTCTAAAAAAATAATTGAAATACGCTTATAAAAATATAAAAAATACTAATACTATGTATACATATACATGTTTCAAAGCATTGTTGACACAAAGAGTGTCTAGTTGATGTGGTACTTTGCACCTTTATTTGTGCAAGTGGTGCATGTTCGAATATTGGTGTCTTTTTTCAGCCTCCCTTTGTGAACTCAACCCCCTTATTGTGCATTTCTGGTTCCGCCCCTGGTCCTGTGTCTGTATGAAAAGACTGGTTGCCTCCTTCTATCAAGCAATAAGAAAACACTCTACATGTTTGGGGTTTCCCCCCACTCATATCGATTTCCACACACACACATATATAATACAATATATATATGTCTATATATATGTCTACATATATAAATGTCTATATATATATATATATATATATATATATATATATATATATATATATATATATATATATATATATATATATATGACCCATCTTTATTGTCCGCGCGGGTAGACTATTTTGTCTAGCTCTCCAAAAATTTTTAGCCAAAAATAATATCATTTGCCCTTCCAAAATAAAAAAACCCATCCTTATATATATCTGCTGTATATTTTGTACAGAGTTACTTTTTTGGCCAGCATAGTGACTTTTTGGACACCATAGTTACTTTTTTGACACCATAGTTACTTTTTTTACAGCAGAGTTACTTTCTTAACTAGGAAAGTTACTTTTTTTTTGCTGCAGGGTAGCGAAAATCCATGCTATTGTTTGGAAAAAAAGAAACAAACTTCTTTCCACAAACAACGTAGATCACAAACAAACTCACACGAGGCCTCGAGTCCATGCCAAGTGCACTCCGGGCATCACGTATCCAAAAGTGAAAACCACCGACACATGAAGCAAGTAACAACACTAATCTCATGACCGGCACAACAAACAAAGCGGTTATTATTCTATGGTCGTCGTCACTCGGTCAGCTTCGATTACATCGTTTCTAACCTACAGCCCCTCCTGTGATATCTCATATCCAACGAGGCAGCACCCATTGTTTAAGGTGTCGCCCAAGAGCTGGGTCATTGGACAACTGGCTAACTGCCTCACTACCAATGACAGCATCCCTATTATCATATCATCGTGACGAGAATTGTATATAAGCAAATTGCAGTTTTCCCAGCACTTGGTTATTATTATTTTTGGGTTATCATGTTGAACATTCTGCGATTTGTTCAACACGGGGTGGTGATGTTGTTTGCTGTGAGAAAATATCTGGGTAGTTTTTAGGGAAAGAAAACCATGTGGGGACAAGTTAATAACTCCCAGAGGATGTAAATGGTAAAAGTAAGATTATTTATTTAATTTAATTAGAGAAAAATGGTAATCTCAAATGGTGCCCCACCGAACTTTTGCTTGGGCAGCAACCAATTCTCCAACTCAACAAGGAACGAACACACACAACGCCACCTCCCAGCCTCCCCAATTTGAGACCAGCAAGATTTTGCCAACCGGTGTTCAAGCCCCAGAGGCTATACCACTAGGGCAAGCAAGGCAGTTCCTTCCCCCACGCTTTCCTTTTGGGAAGACTCTGAAAAACGCACATTTCATCCGAAATAATGAGCCAATTAATTAGAAGTCGGGGGTGGGGATGGAATAAAGCCGGGGCCGTTAAGATGCTCCGGCGGCACTGTTGTAGTAGTGTGGTGTGGTCCGTGGATGATGTCCCATCCCCCAACCGGATCCCCTACGGACCCCCACGTCCAACCGACCGCCGCCCGATTTGCGGGACCCCTTGTTACTACCGCGACACGCGACCTGCGAGCGCGAGTAGACACATACTTTCTCCCCCTTTCCTTCCCCTCCCTCCTTCACCCGACCCGATTAAGATCGCTATCCATTTTTTTTTCTTTTCTCGTATCTCTTTTACGGTCTTCCCTGCCAAACGAATTTCGTTTAAACCGTCATAATATATATTTTCTTCGATTTCTCCGGGCATTCAAAAATTACCCCACAAATTCGCTTGCCATACGCATAGGTTGGGTTGGGCCAGACAGAAGACGGAGAGAGACAAAAGAGAGAGAGGAGAGAAGAGAAGGGCAGCACCCCACCCAGAGCCTTGAGCGGTTTGCGCCTGCCCTTTCTTCCTCCCCGGTGCCGCCGCATTACCGGAAGCTCGATCGCTACCGAGGTCAGTAATCGTTCATTCCATCCCTTTCTCCGTGCTCCGATCGTCAGTTAATTCTCTGTTCTTATCGTTGCTCGTATCGGCGGCGATGAACATTTCGACCAAAGATTATTATTAGTTGTTTTCCCATTTTTCCTGTTCTCCTGTCGATCGTCTGCAAGTAGGTAGTTTTATTTATCTCCTTTGTACGCACTGTATCCCTATCGTTCTTTTCTGCTCTAGTAGATTTTTCCTTCCTGTTGCAGTAGTTGTAAACTCGGATTTGCAGGAGGCGCAGCAGCTCGCTGTCTGCGCCAAAACGATCCATCGTTTCCGATGATGTTTATGTTCTAAGCGGCGTTTCGCTCCTTGTTGCTAAGATTTCAAGGAGTTCCCGCACTGGCGCCTTTGTTGCTATCATCTAGAGAAGCTTTCGGTTCATCCGTTTCCTTTCCATTTATGAATCTATATTTGTTAGTTTAGTTTTTTTTTTACGTCTCCGGATGTTTTTCTCTCTCTTTCGGAATCTTCTCTGTTCATTACTCGATTTCTTACTTCCTTTTGGTCCACGCAATACATGCATTTTAACATATGAATACGTTGAATCCTGTAGCATGTCCTTGATAACTAGATGATCTCGAGGTTGCTTTGTAGGTTGTGTATACCTTTATGCTATTTTTATGCTTTCCTTGACGTCCCGACTTAGAAACCCTATATCTGACGGCGGATGCTTGTTCCCCCTAGTACTACTTCATAATATCGAGTCCGTTGCTGATTTATGTTGTCCTCCCGTTTTATTGTTTTACTGAATGACTATGAGCTGTTTAGAATCATATGGTGTTTGATTGTCTACATGTCAGCTGTTTTGCTTTCTCTCTCCTAGAATTATATGGTGTTTGATTGTCTATATGTCAGTTGTAAAAAATCCTTTTGGTCAGGATTGTTGTGGTGTGTGTAGATCTCGATTTACAATCCATCTGAATAATGCTAGTTTGTTTTTATGGAATGTGCTGGTGGATCTACGAGTGTTATAGCCTCCTTATAGAGTCAATTCGTTTATAACTTTGTTTGTGGATTTTTATATGTATTTATAAATAACCGATTTTCCTATTCATCGGTTCTGACTGATTCACCCTTTTGGTTTATATAAACAGTGCACAGAAAAGACCTGATTGTTACTCTCCCAGACTTGTCTAGAACAAAAAATGAGGTTCAAGAAGGGAACTAAGGTGGAGGTCTGGGACTCCAAAGGTGTTCCATCTGGCTGCTGGTGGCCTGCAGTGATCATCTCTGGGAATGGTCACTACTACAGCATCATGCACGACCAGTATTCTCTTGCTGATACAATCGTGGATCGGGTCCCAAGGAGAGCCATCAGGCCTTGCCCTCCTACTGGCCTGTGCCCGGATCCCTGGGTGGCTGGTGACGTAGTCGAGGTCTATGATGATGGATCATGGAGGATTGCTGAGGTCGCAGATGTAATTGGAAGGCACAATTTTCTTGTCAAGCTTCTTGGATCGCATGATATGTACAAAGTCCATGCTTCGAATGTTAGGCCGAGGCTTCAATGGGAAGATAACCAATGGTTCGCCATCGGAAAGGTACCACCTGCCTACTGCATTATCACCTATCCTGTTGCCATTTTTATCTTGTAGTTTTGTTGTTGGCTTGGACAGAATTTGAAGTCTTTTTTTTATGAACCCCAGATAGTTTCCTGACTAATTTTTATCTCTGTATATGCAGGATTTCGTTGTTGCCCATGATTCAAACCTGGAAAGTCAATTCCCTGAAGGAAGCGGGAGAGTTGTCGGTCGTCAAGTTACTGGAATGAGTGGAAACCTTTTGGGCGCTCAAAGGGGCATGAAGAGGGGTGCAAATGAAGCCAATTCTCGAGTGGCCAGACGATCCAAGGCATTTGACGAAGATGGCTTATCAAAAAGTCTGGCTGCTGGCAACTCTCTCTGGCTGCCTGAAAAGGTAGATGCTATTTCTTACCCAAAGAATTTATTGGGTGAAAAATACATGCTTCCCTCTCATAACAAAAGAACTCGGTATACTGAAACGGTTCCGGACTCCAGTCATCCTAATGTGGGCACTGGGTATCTTCAAATGAGTGATATAGGATCTAGACAGATGAATGCCTACCCATCTTGTAGCTCTAGTGGTAGCAATAGTCCAGATACGTTCTTCGTAGAAGGCCAGTGTCTAGAGTTAAACGAGTGCTCTGATGATGCCCAGTCATTTTGTTGTAGGCCAGATACAGAATATATGCAGCCTACACATTATATAGATGTAGATGCTGAAGAACACAGTTTGGCACTGGAGGCCTATCGTGCCACCTTGGCGGCGTTTTATGCTTCTGGCCCCATAAGCTGGGACCAGGAGGCATTAATCACAAACCTCCGCCTTGAACTCAAGATATCTAATGATGAACATCTGTTGGAGATAAGGAACTTATCATCTCGTAGTTCAAAAACAATGTAGCTGACCCCCATATTATTTGCAGTAGCCACTTTTTTTTCTACGAAGAGATGATGTAACCTCAGTGTAAAGAGAATTGAGAAAATCCTGTTCAATTTGTTCGTCAATTGTATGATGCTGTTAGATTGCAATGTATTCAAAGACGATTTCAAACAATGAAATAGCATGATGTATATTGGTCTCTTCTTCTCGTGTTCTTATTCGGTTTCAGTAGTTGGAACTAATATGAAATACTGCATATAGCAGTTACTCTGTACATTATGATATTTCAGACTAGTTGTAGTGTTGTTTCTTGTGATGAAAATTTAAGTGAAACATGTACACCTTATACTGCATTATGATCTGAATGCCGTATGACCAGAGGAAACTGGTGACATGATTAACTTATGCTGAATTAATTTGTCATAGAGTAAATGGGTTAAGTTCTGTCACTGTTTCTTCTTGTATCCAATGATGATTTTCATAATGTGTAGTGTAGATTCTTCATTTACTGTGCAAGTAATAGTTTGGATATGGGGGTTCTCATGTGTTGATTTGATGTTTAAGTTGGTCAACTATCAGATCGTCATGTTGCTTCCGATCAGAAAGTAGTTCAATCAAACTTATGAAGGTTTCAGACCTCTTTTAAGTTGAAATGGTTTTTTTTTGAATCGTTTCAAGTTGCACGTTTATTATCTCCCAAAATGCAAGTTGATGATTGTAGGGTAGATATCACTGTTGCTACTTGTTTGTTTGGTTCAGGTATTGATGATACTCCACAGCTATTCCATTTAAGTGATGAGTTTTCCTTTACTATTATGATGTCATTAGTGTATACAAAAAGTCGTGCCAGGTTGAGGCGTTGAGCCTAGGTTGTATAGCCTCAACTTATTTATAAAATGGCCCAATTTGTTGCTTGGGCTTGGCTATCGTCACTCAGATACTCAATACATCAATGTTGAGGCCTTCCTTTTTGGAACTATCCTTATCCTTGTGAACTTATCAAAGATCATACTTTGGGCAGCTTATAAGTACACATTATTCTAAACTTGACAAAGTTAGCTTTTCCATAGTCATAGTCACAGCCTGCTTACTCATTTGGTTGAGTGAAAATCTGGAATTTTGAACTATTGTGGAATATTGCTAATATCTTTAGGATATTTGGATTGCAGTAAGCTTTTGCAAAAAAAGCGAAAATGATACCAAAACAATCCATATGCATACCTCTGATATGCATTCATGTGATCCATAAGGAACTCCCCTCTCCGTTAGGACCCATAACCTGTGGAGATCGAGGCATGTGGGCTGGTAAATGAGGTATATTCTCAGATGGCGGGCGAGAATTGTGACTAAGATCTCCACGAGTCCCCAACTTTTGACTTCCTCACGTGACACGTCTAACATGCGCTTGCTAAATATTTCACTTTCGATGAATCGATCAATTGACCTCCTTGTTTGTTGGTCCTTTCACTACTACGCCCTACCTTTGTAGGCACCTGCATATGCTTATGTGTGTGCGTGCACCAATAATCATTTGATCACCTTTCAGCACAACGTTGAATGAATTTGTACTGTGGTCGAGTTAAAGAGTATATGGTAAAAAATATAAATAAGAACATTCAATGTTGATGGATTACTAGAAAGTAATATTAAAAATCAAAGTTGTATCTTGTCAGGGACCACCTGTTTTACAGCTAATACTGAATTAGCTGAACTCAGAATAGGAACATACTTTTAGAATATAGAGCTTCATAATCTAACACACTGTTGACAAGAACATCAAGTTTCAAGTTGTGAACTGTATGTAAAATATAGCAAATTAAGTGAAATAAAAAAAAACAATTCTTGGAAAAATGTAGAATAGATGAACAAAATGATCAATTAAACAGAACGCCAATGTAGTGGCACCCGAGTGGTAAAGTTGATGTTGTATGATCGAGAGGTCACAAGTTTGAAACCCCCTAGCAACGGGATGAATGAATTGCCATTTTTTTTAAAAAACTCTACAGAACCATATTGCTAATTGTTTTAAAATATGGGAATCAAGAGTAATTTGACCTTCTTGACATTTCAAAGTGGTCTAGCATGCTGTGACTTTCCAAGTCATTGAATGTTCAAGTTATGGTTTATGTGGTCATGCTTGTTACCAAGCCTATACAGAAGATATAAGATTGATTATTGTTTAATACTATGTGATTTATTTTAATTTGTTTATATAAACAATAACTTTGATATCATAGGTTATGAAACTTATTCTTGCCAATATATGCATAAGACTTTGAGGTTTCATTATATAACTTGAAATACTTTTAAATGACTGCAATTTTTTATGGTCGTTAATTATCAGAATCTTGCAATTTGTTTGGTGTGTATCACTTACTAGTGGCTCACATGGGTGTGGTATATCTTTTGATTGGGGAAAGTGAGAAGCCGTAAACAACCAATTAAGCAGTTTGGTTCAGCTTTTTAATATTTGCGTCAAGTTTATATCAAGCAGAACAGCAGAATATGAAGTAGCTTCGAGCCTGAACTGAAATGGACAACTCTAGTCACAGTTTATAATTAATCCATAGCCATAATACATTGCATAAGTAGGTATTCTTCATTTGATTTCTATGATTAGCATCTTTGGCAGTCAATTCACAATACATGATGGATGACATGTGTCTTTTCAATACTGACTCTAGGTCTAGGGCCCAGGCAGTTGTGCATAGATGAATGTTCGTCACTATTTACATGACTATCAGAGTGTCAACACATCATACTTTTGGAGGAGAACGTCTATTATATTGGTTTAGAAGTTGAGCTTTTCAACTTGTTCTTCACTGTCTTCATCAAACTGTTTTTACTAGTGCCTGGAAAACTATTTGTGCAGGCCCTGTGATTTTATCCAATGTACTGTCTAGAGTCTGGGAGCTTGGTTAGCCATGTTTTTAATTGGAATGTCAATTATGGTTTAGAGGCTAAATCAAGCAGCAGGACATTTCTAAGGGAAAGGATATGAAACTAGCTGTGAACGTGATGAATGATGTGTGAAGTGGATGTACAACATTTTGATGGGTCTCTTGTATTGAGCTTCTTATACTTTGCTCTCAGTTCAATCAGGAAAGTGTGATGTCAAAAGTAAATAAGGGCACATACTGTTACTGCCGGCCTGCCATGGTCACTAATGAACACTGTTACTATGCGTTTCACTTTACGTAGTTGAATCAAGCTTCAGCTATTATGAGCCTTTGATGGCATTTTGAGGTAGTTTGTGCGTGTACAGCTGAAGGCTTTAGATCTCTTTGTTGTTGTTATTATAAGAAGCTTCAACTGTCTTTCTAGGAGTCATGTCTCCTTGAGTTGTCTATTCTGAAAATGTTTTCCATTTAGAGGCAATAACTGTTGTTTGATGTTACATTTTCAACATATCGCATTACGATTGTGGAAAATGGACATCAGAGAGAGATACAAGGCCGATAGTTGTTATTAAGCCTAGACAAAAGACTTCAGCTTTACAATAGGATGTTACTAGGTGCTTTATTGTAATATGTTTATATAAATTTTTAGTCATTAATTTATTAAAATTCTTTAATATTGCTAGGTGCTTATATTGTAATAAGTTACATGCATTTTTAGTCATTATTTTTTTAGATTTTTTTGCAATTTGTTTTACGTGTATGACACTAGTAGCTCACATGGTTTTGGTAATACTTTTTTAAGTCTTGGAAAACAAAAACTAGGAAGTGGCCAATTAAGCAGGGGCTTTAGAATTACAAACAACATAGGAAAACAATGAAGATATTTACACGTTTTGATGTTAGTAATACTTCATTACTAAATTCTTACATAACCACTCAATAACCATCGATAGGATATACTTATTAGATTAAGGTAAGATTAAGGTATGTAGAAGCAAAAAAATGGAAATGGTAGTACTTACTACAACTTCACATACTTATATATTGAAGTACATAATACTACTTATTGTATAATTTGTACAAAATTATCAACTAATTATAATCTAGCAAAATACAAATACTAGCATACACAATTACTTATCTTCTTTAGTTTAAATGATTTACAAAATACTTTACATGTTTACAATGAAATCAATAGTACTTTGATGATACTAACATAATACTCTGATCTAATGAAATCGATATACGTCCTACATGATGTTATCCATTGCCTATAAAGTAATACATTTGTAGCAGATGGTGAACGGTGTTAATACGTGTCCATACTGGCATACAAGTTCATTATAGGTTGAAGGACAATATTTTATGATCAAATTCTTGTACATGCATAGCTTGTAATACTTTTTGTGTGTGTATACATACATCATATTATAAGTCATTATATACATATATATGTATATATATATAAATAATACATACATGAAACTTTTGCTTTTATACTTTTTGCTCGACTAGACCGAACCTAATTTTTATTAAGCTTTCCGAATTGACCGGTTGAAGCATGTGATGTGAAGCGGGCTGAAGCGGAAAAACCACCTACTTAACTCAACAAAGATTCCTTAGGTACTTTGGCCAAAACTCTTAAGCAGTTGCTTAAGCGGTAAAGTGATTGTTTATTAAGCCAATTATGAATGATCAAACCTTGGCTGCATGCAGAAGGTTTCTAGGTTCAAACCCTTTGAAATGTGATTTCTCTTGACAAGGTATTCGAAGCCGTTCAAACTTGTAGAGGTATCAAGATGATGAGGCATGCTATGACTCGGTGGGAGAGGATTATTGGGCAAAGGGCTAAGATTCGTAAAACATATTTTAAACAACCGATTTGATTTCATGCCTGAAAGATCCACAACCGGTGGCATGTTTCTAGATAAGGAGGCTTATGTATAAGTATAAAGAAAACAAAGAGATCTTAAACTTGGTTTTTATTGATTTGGAAAGGCTTATGATTGAGTACCTAGGGAAGTGCTGTGGGAAGTTTTGGACAAAAAAAGTGCATCACTCCAATATATTGACTTGATTAAGGACTATGAGAACTCATTAGGATTTTAGGACTGTTGGAGTCGAGACACTAAGGTTTTCCTATCACAGTTAGGGAACATCAAGGATCGACATTGGCCCTTTATTTGTAAGTTGTTGTTATGGATGAGTTGATAAAAACATGTTCAACATGATATTTCTTGGTGCATGTAATTTGATGATTGATATTGTGTTGATTGATGAAACTTAAGAAAGATTGAATATAAAGCAACCCTTTCTTGGGATTCCTCTAAGGTAACACTGGATTCTCTGAGTCTGAACATTTGAAAGTGACATTATAGAGGATTGCTCATTAATTGACTGACCAATCCAAAGGAGATATCAGGATTACTGACATCAAAGTGTATGAGTTGTAGATTTTTTTTGATGTTATTCCATTATGGAGGAGATTGGCTTGGATTCAGCCATCCCTATATCTATTATAAGCAAGTCTAAAATATACTTCTGTCGGGAGAGGGGTTAATCATGTTTTGCTAGTGGAGAACCTCTACCCATAAGAAGTATTGGATTTGACCCAAGTCTTTAATGTGAGAGAGACTTGAGAAAGTTCTTGAGCACTGGTGTCACCACCAATAATAACCATATCATCAACATATACTACTAGTACAGTAGCATAGTCACAAATTTGGTATTCGGGATACGTACGGTCGAGTTGAAAAATTCAGAATTTGGGAAATATGCTGAAAATTCGGCTGAAAAAGGTCTACGCATGGTAAAAGTACGGTCAACTGTTCGGGAAAAAGTCGAAAAAAAAAACAGATGTATATATATACATGTTTGTAAGAATATATAAATTAGGCAAGAAACTTGTGATATGGAGTGCAAATTCAGGTGCTACATATGAAAACCAAAGTTTGCCACATCTTAGCTTACAAAAAAGAAGACAACTTAGGACCATGGAGTACTAGTCCATTACATTAACATCACACACTAATAAAGTTTGTCTATTACATCACTGAGACATAAAATCAAGGTTAATGGAGTTTGAATCAAATTCAACATTTGCTGTAGTAGTCACATTCTCAGCTTGATGGTTATCTCCCCCTAAGATTCTAATGGCCAACTTTTGCAAGCAGCTGAGGTTTCCATCCCACATATCTCACCAAACTCCTAACAAAATGAAACAAACTGGTCAACTGTTCATGCTAAAACATTAAGAATTAACATTAAGAAGTAGTCTTGCTTGGATGAGTAGTAGTAAGACAATCAATCGCCAAAGGACTGAGCAGACCTAGCATGATAATCACGAAGCTGATTCTAATGGCCATCTTTTGCAAGGAGCTGAGGTTTCCACCCCACATATCCCACCAAACTCCTAACAAAATGAAACAGACTGGTCAACCACTCATGCTAAAACATTAAGAATTAACATTAAGAAGTAAAGTAAAGGGTTGTTTGAGTCTTACTTGGGTAAGTAGTAGTAAGACGATCGCCAAAGGACTGAGTAGACCTGGCATGATAACCACGAAGTTCCTTTAATGTCAAAGTCCTAGTACTCGCATCGGGCACCATCTTCATCACAACAGTTTCAACACCTTGTTTTACCTCAGCATATATTGTGACTCTCTTTTGATAGTGCAATAGAGGATTCAAGTAAGCAACATCACCTTGAAGGGGATTATGGCTAGTTTCTATCCCATCTATAATCAATTATCTTTCAAAAGGGCATGCAGTTATCTGCAACTCCCTCAAATATGTCTTTATTGCCTCTTTTGCTCTATCCAATCCTTCATAAATGTATCCAATGGTAGAACGTTCACTATCCATCATTCTTAGAATTCTGATTAATGGCTCTACAACACGAATAACCTTCCTGCCAAACTCCCAAAAATGATTTTCTTGAATAGTGTCACATATTTCAATTCCATCATTACTCTTCGATTGTGGCAAATCTCTCCAACTGGGGGACACGACCATGAACCTCAAACCTCGCTCCTGGGCGAGTACAAATTGCAAGCACAAAAAATAAGTAACAAAGTGAGTGGCACTAGGTTTCTTTAATTCTCTACCTTCTGTGTGTTTTCTCATCAAATCCAAGACATGTTGATACTTGTACATGAATTTCACAATCTTCTTGGCATTATCAAGTGCAAGAGAAATAGTAGGAAGACCACCAAGGTCCCCTAAAATTAAATTCATGCCATGTGCTGCACAATTTTTGAAGATCTGAGGATATTTTACTTCTAACAATGCTCTTGCACTACTATACTTGCATTATCAGACACAAATTGCACAACATTTTGGACACCAATCTCCTCAATACATGATGAGATAAAATCAAATATATAGGGCCCATCTTTAGAATGACCGTCCGTGCACAGATTTATAGAACATCACCCCTTTTGGGCTTTGAACCAACAAGTTCAAATGAGATATACTCTTCACATCTTTCCACCCGTCAGACATGACTGTTCAGCCAGAAAATTGCCAACTCTCTTTCACTGAGCTGACATATGCTTCCACCTCACCCTTCACCTCATCTAGAAGGCGTGTCCTAGTTGTTTCACTGCTAGGTGGTTCATAACCAGGACCTGCATTTGCAATAGCAGCACAATCCTCCTTGAATTCAAGATTTATAAGAACATTGAAAAAAATATTACTAGAAACTAAAAACTTCAAGATAGCTTTATCTGCATCCTTCTCCCTTTCTCCATCACTCGATATAAAGTTTGTTCGCCAAACATATCTTTCTTGTGCCTTTCAACATCAACAACATCCACAATTGTAGACCCACCTGCCGGGCTAGAACATTGAGAACTAGCTGTTCTCCAGAAATCTGTCACCTTCTATTTTTTGACTTGGCATTCAACTCCTCAGTTGATTGAAGAGCCATGGCTCTCACATCGTCTGGCACAGAAGGACAAGGTCTAATATCCTTTCCAGGATACTTGCCAAAGTGAAAGCGCAGACGAGTGATCCCTGCACTAAAAATTTCTTGACAAAATTTGCACTTGTTTTTGCCATCACTAGTTTGCTCCACATGCTCCCAAATAGGATCTTTGCCTCTTGGCATGTTGATCCTAATCAAAATACCCAACCAAATATTAAATAGATCATAGATGTAACCCTATAGAAAATAGATCATAGATGTAACCCTATAGAAAAGCATATTTTCAATTACTATAAGTATAAACTTTTATGCAAAATTACATATGTATATAAATACTATATTTTTGAAATTTTTATACATATCTAAACATTGTACAAGACAATATAAAACACCCAAATAATTTATAATACAACTATACAACAATAATTGTATCTATATAATCTGGTAAACAATATACTTGTCATAGATAAAGCACCCTACACATAAAATAATAAGTGTATATACAAGATGGAACAACAATTTTGTATCACATGTTTACATAGCTAAACAATAAACAATAGACCTATCACTGCTAGCTTACAAACATATTGTTACATTTGCACATCATCAAATAGTCATACATTACAATAGTACATTAATCAAAGTATGCATTCTAAATTAGATAAAGTTACCTATAATTTACTTGGATACATCACAAAAGTACCATATCATTACAGCTTACATACCAAGTATGCATTCTAAATTAGAACTAGGTATATCATAGAACATTTAATGTATGCTAGTTTAATATATTATAGTCAATACTAATCGGGGCATATAATGTACTTAATGTTATATGCTTACATCAGTTTTTTTTAAAAAGAGGACAAAAAGAGGGAAAAGTGGGTTAAGCGGGCAAAAAGCGGCCGCTTTTCTCAAATCCGCTTAAGCAGTGGTTAAGCGTTTTTTTAGGCGGACATGAGCTGTTGGCGATTAAGCGGCCGCTCAATGCGATTTTTGAAACACTGAGTCCATCAATAACATTCATAATCACAGTATTCACCCAAGCATTTACTTAATGATTGTATAAAAATAACACATAAGAATTTCATATGAAGTATAATAATGACTCATAACCTGATAATAAGAATGGCTAAATCAAGGTTGAAAAAGGCGTGAGGCGTAACGAGGCGTAAGCCTCGAGGCGGTCGAGGCATAAGCCTCAAAATGTACCGAGGCGTTCCTATATTTATATATATTTATATGTATTAATATGTTTATATATATAAGAAAATATATATACAATGTAAGTTAATACAATTGGACAACTACATAACAAAATCACATTACACTACCTGTTTATAATCTAAATTTAAACAGCTGGAAAATAAAAGCAGTACAAGTTGTACCCAAACAGTAGTATTTTAACCACAATTTGTTTGTTTTTTCGTTCGAATCAAAGGGGCTAATGGAAAACCCATTGGGCCAGGCCCATATGTAGTTAAAATGAACCAGGAAACATGTATTTTGGGTTGCAGCTTGAGGCTAGCGCCTCACTTGCGCCTTGCAAAAAATGAGGCGTCCGCCTCTTGGATCACAGGTGAGGCTTAAGCCTCAAGGCGCCCTGGGGTGCGCCTCGCCTCAAGGCGCCCTGGGGTGCGCCTCGCCTCAAGGCGCCTTTTTTTTCCATGGGCTAAATAATATCTTATAGACTTACACAGTAAGTTCAGCAGGAAGAAAATAGCCTACAACTTCAGTAGACACCTTCAATAGAAGTAGTAGGCACCTCTTATTGAAGCACTAGACACCTCCAACAGAAGCAGACTCCTTGAGCTGCCACAGAAGAACAAGAGAAAAAAAAGGAAGTAGACTTGGTTGTTGGCGGATTGTTGAAAAATTACAATTTGCTAGCAGATTGGTGGTCTAGAAAGGGCTGCTAGGGTAGGGTGACTACTGAAGTACTGATTATGGGGAACATGGGAAGGAGGAAGAGGGGGAAGGTGAAATCAGTAATAAGAAAAAGGGTAAAACGTGCTATGATTGAAGGAGGGACCTCAGATTTGGGCCAATGGAGAAGGGGGGTTGTGATGGGGGGGAGGATGAAGGGGGGAGGGTGACTGAGGGTGTACGGGAGGATAAGGGGGGAGGGTGACTGTGGCCGGAGTTGCTAAATTCCATGGTCGCAGCAGCTTGGAGATGGGGGTCGCGACTTGGAGATGGTTGTCGCAGCTTCTGTGGAGGGTGACTGTGGCCGGAATAAGAAGGGGATGACAGCGGGAACATTTGATGCGGAGGTGGACGTGAATGGGCAATGGAGGATGAAGGGGGGACAAAGGAGGGGAAGGAGGGGACGGGAAATAACGCAAACAAAAATAAGGAGAGGAGGGAACATACCTGAGAAGTGGCAACATCAGCTGCTCCACGCCGAAAATAGATTATCCACGCCGCAGGGTGTTGCTCGCCAGCGGTGCTCCTTCTCCTTGTCGGCACTGCTCCTTGTCGATGATACACAACTTCAGTTCTCCGTCGGGCGCAAGAGGGGGCGGGTCTTCGACAAGGGCACAAAGGGGAGTCGGGGTTAAGCGGAGAGGATCGAGGATTTTACCAAAACCTCGGCTATGAGGGGCAATAACGCAAACACATAAAAAAAAAGACCTCACAATACTGTTAAAAACAGCAAGAAAATGACTTACTCACATATAAAATAAAAATCGCAAATAAAACACGTAAAAAACCCGAATAAAACGTAAAATGCGTTTAAGACTTTAATACGGCCATAACATACGACAGTCCAAAAATACACGTTTTAAACGCGTTTTTTTTGAACCCGAATAAAACGTAAAATACGTTTAAGACTTTAATACGGCCATAACATACGACAGTCCAAAAATACACGTTTTAAACGCGTTTTTTTTGAAAAAAAAATGCCGAATGTTGTGACTATGTACAGTAGTACTAAGATAATGATGCTTGAAGTAGATTTGAGAAGAACATGTTGTGGTCCCTTGATGACTGCTGAAAACCCAAGGATTCAGGAAGAATACTAATCTTGTTGAACCATGCGCACGCCGATTGTGCCAGGCTGTAGATGTATCTTTGTAGTTTACATACTCAGTTGCAAATCATGGAGGCTGTTGCCTGTAGACTTCTTTTGCCTGGCCGGCATGTCAAGTTGGTATAATGACCGATCCAAATGTACTCTTAGTGAGAACAAAATGCACAGTGATGCACTTTTGTGACAGGGAAGACGCTTTTGAGGAAATCTACACTGAAAGTCTGCGGGAAGGCATTGGCAACCAATTATGCTTTAACTAAGGCGATCCATGGTGCCATAAGATGCTTCACATGGAATACCCAACAACAACCAACAATGTTGTGTCCTAATGTAGGAAGGACGAGAGGCTAGACATTTTATTGGAATGTAGTGCAATAATTTCTTCCAGCCTGTGCAACACACTAACGAGGTCTTTGAGAGCTTTTTCAAAGGTATATCTATGAGGAAATGAATGTTATCCTGAATGTTACTTAGAGCAATGACAATGGCTTTGTACACTTGGTAAGTTATAGAAAGGCAACAAGTATGAGGTGAGTGAGTACCTTTGCATAGGGTTACTGGCGAAGCAGATTTTTCGGAGACGCCGATGACTAGTCAGAGTTTGGGATCCGATTGCCTCTTGCACTGATAGACTTTTGCAAAGGTAAGAATGCTCATTGGTGGTGGTAGTGGAGGTGGAGGTGGAGGTGGTGAAGGGTTATTGGAAACCACTGCTATATGAGGAGAGTAAATAATGATTTCTAAAGGCACAAAAGTTGCTTGCAGAAAACTTTTTATTTTGGCATCGAAAGAGGAATAATAGGAAGTGTGCTACCAGATTCCGAAAAAGTAATTCAGACTAATATCTACATATGTTTGGATTTAGGACAACATTTGTAGCCTTTTCTAGAAAGGAGAGAGTACCCAAAGAAGGTGGCCTAAATCACCTGTGGATTGAGTTTGCTAGTCTTAAGATCAAAGTTGTGCACAAAGCCAGAAAGGTCATACACCCAAAGACACTTAGCAAGAGATTTAGACATGACTATGAGGAATGTATGAGAGAGAAGGGAACACCTACCTTGATTTCAAAGGAAGGCTGTGCGACTAATGGGTAGCAGGTCATAAGAAGGGCTCCAAACTACTTAAGTGTTTTGGTAATTGTGTTGGGAACATAAGAGCCCGGGTGATCTCCAATACATGTCTATTTTTGTGCTCAGTGACTTGATTTTTTGAGAATAGGTGCATGATTTTATGGTGTATCATTCCGATGCTTTGACAAAAATGGACGAAAGCAACATACATGTATGTAAGGGCATTGCCAGTCGGAGGGGTTTTAATCTTAACACTGATCTGAGTAACATCAGGTGAAATGTTTTAAGCACATGTTAAGCAACTACAACCACTTCATGCAAGAGTAATCATCACAAAAGATATTTCATTATAATTTTGAGTGCAAAAAGCTCCAAAAAGATCAATTTGCACTAGCTCAAAAGGCATAGTGGACTGTAAAGAAGTGCGACTAGGAAACGGAACTCTATGGTGTATCCCTAATTGATAAAAATCACAAGAAATCTGTTGAAGGGATGATAAGGACGGCTCAAGTCGTATAATTTTCTCCAATGAGGGATGGCCATAATGTTGGTGTAACTGAAGAAAAGAGATGAAAGCAGATCTTGATAACATCAGTTCAGTTGCAACATATATCTCACTAGACCTAGAAACCAAGGCAATCCCGTCAAAAGTCAAGAATCCCGCATAATGAAGCTAGTAAGTGCAAAGGTTAGATGACATTTAAGTGAATCAACAAGTTTTCAAAAAATATGATTAAATAAACATATCGTAAAAAACCGAGGTCGATGGGATCACAATAGCTTATAACTACAACCTCCGCAACAAGTTGACGAGATCGTCGACAAAGCATGTGAGGTTTCATAGTTACCTTGACTACTATGGTGCCACAAGCAATGAAGGACTTGAGCAGATATGACCAGCATGAAACAATATATAATAGGAGACACACAAATGCATAGTTTAGTCTCTTTTTGGAGTTTTGTGGATTCCAGATGTATTCCAGCATAGATGTAAATGGGGCATAGCATATAGATGTATACAACAGGGTGCCATGAGTTTTTTTGTTTTATTTTGTTTTGTTTTGTTTTGTTTGTGTGATGGATCTTGAATTGGTGGAGCAAGGAGGCACGCAACATTTGTAAATAGCGATCCCCCTTTTTGTGAGCCTATGGGTGACACGATGAATACATATCACCCATTTTATTAAAAAAAAGTGTAGAAGAAAGTGGAGCCATGCTAGACTGTTGGATAGTCTTGATGGGTCCATCTACAAGGATGACACTTGGATGTGTGGGTCGGACGTGGAGGTTAAGTGACTCATACAAGTCATATGGTGAGTTGCAATGTTTTAAAAAGCGCGAAGTGTGAGGCATGCAGACAACACCTTGTAGCTGATTAATCGCCAGGCGGGCGAATAAGCGGGTGCGTTTTTTGAAAAAGCGGGTTCCTATATTCTTATATATTTTTATACAAAATTACACATATTTGTATATAAAAATTATATTTCTTTGGAACTTTTATACATATCTAATCAGTAAATCAGTAATTAAAACTAAGTATTAATCAATATTTCTAATCACCAAAATTAGCAAACAAAACAATAATTGTAAATAACCAACTGTGAATTTATTATTAAACTCTAAACGACTAATCAGTAGTACTAATAGGTAAAATAAGCAAGCTTATCAGTATTTAATTAAGCATTTATCAACACTTACCACCAAACAATATTTCTAATCATCAACAAGCAAATCAATAATTGTAAATAACCAACTATGAATTAATTATTAAGAACTTTACTACTAATCTTTGATATTAATCAAATAATCACTATTGTGCCAAAAAAGTAATACTCATCAATAATACCATTCAGTAATCAGTGAAAGCAGCAAGAAAATCAACAAAACTAAATTCAATGTTCAAAATTTTGACGTAATGGTCGAAATTTTGATCGAAATTTCTGTTTCCATGGCAATCGGACATCGAAACTCTCGAAACAGGCAGATTATCGATTTTTTTTCTATTTTTTCATATACTATGTACTACCTCGAGTATATTTTTTTTGCACATTTTTGTGTCTTTAAGTCTATATATTGTGCTTGCAAACTATAATGACTTAATTCATTGATTTCACAATTGAAAATTGAAACCAAAAATCCTCATCGAAATGCCCATCAAAACAGTTCAGGGTCATTCACTCAAAAATGACGAGACCCCACCCCCCACGTATCCAATATGAAATATTATTACGTATTTGAGTAGATCTACACTAGTAGATTATTCTAGTAAAATTTAATAAATTAATTCGTTTGTATTACCGTCGAAACGCTAGGAACGCATTTATCGAAATTTTTGTCGAAATTTGTCAAAATTTCTGTTTCTGTGGCCGCCGAAATGGCATTGAAATCGGACATTTTCTTCCTTGAAACTAATCATTCACTAGAAGTATAATAGTGATATCCATTCAAGTATACAATCAGCAAGGAAATTGCAGTATCATGGCTCTATGAGCCGATTTTTACTTAGGTCAAAGCGGCCGCCGAAAACAGGCGTTGAAGCAGCCAATTAGGTGGGGGCTGTGAGCGGCCCAAAAGCGGGCGCTTAATGGCCCAAGCGCCAGGCGGACGCCTAAGGCAGAATTACAACGGCCAGGACCTGTGAAAGCTTAAGTGGCCTCTTAAGCGGCCGCCTGCCATTTTTTAATACACTGGTGAGTTACACTAGAATCAACAATCTTTGGAGAGCTTAGTGGCTAATATAGAAGCTCCCACATTTCCCTGATTGAAGGCTATGCGGTTAGAGGATGAAGCTTGTTCTCGAGCCTGGAAATCATTAGACAATCCTTATGCCGTTTGTGAGTAGCAAATCAGCTATTCATATTTATTTGAAGACTTGAAGAGATAGTGACACAAAAGAAGTCACATAGGACTGGGTAACATGAGCAATGCCGAAATGATGATAATCCGCATAGCCATGTTTCTCATAGCTTCAATCAGCAAATGTCCCTGGTTCACAGCAGGATTTTTTTTTGCAAAGAAGTGAAAATCAGAGGGCAGCTTTTGGTGGTACACTATTTGCTGCACTTATCTAGAAGCAACGTATCGTTTGCAGCATGCGTAGGGTTGATTGGTTCAAGGAACCCCCCAATAATATCACATTAATCTTTTAAACACATGCATGCATTTTTCACGATTCAATCTATAAAATTCTTGTTTAGGTAAGATATATCATTTGATTGTTGCAAATTGTGGGAAAAATTCACATCAGAAGCATGATTTATTAAGAATTGTTGTGACTAAATTAAACTCAGTGAGGTATTCATCTGTGATATCATGTACGACTTTATGTTTTACTAATATGGGGTAGGGAAGCGATGAAAGATGAACTGTCCCTCTAGAGCTTGAAAATACTTATGCTTGAAGAGGAAGAAGTCAATCAAAGATATAGATGGGCTTACTGGTAGAAAAACATGTTTCAGTCATTGGAAGTACTGATATTGCAAGGCATTTTCCTAGTGACCAATCATTGAAAGTGGTAGCAAGGTGGATATTGACGATCTATTTTGGTGAGACAAACAAATTAGAAAAAAAAACCTTGCTCCATGATCTCAACAAGGGCTTAACATTACTGCATTTAACAATACTGGAGTTGCATTGCCAAGATTTGGTTTTTGCCTGAGGTGTAAGAGTAGCATTGTTCAGTAAAAAAACACATGGTCATATTCTACAGCTTTCTAATGATGCTTACACCCTTCTCTGGAGGACAACTCTGACATGTAATTATTTTAAGATAACTTGGTTACTTCCATTAATTCTTTCTTGCTCCATCCAATCCATGCTGCCTCATGCCTGCTCAACAGTGGACCCGTTCCCCGGTTGTGCTTATCAGACATGAGATAACCTGCTCAACGTATTTAGTTTGTTAACTTTGCTTATTGTAGCATTATAGTCTGATCACATAATTTGTTTAAAGCTTGCCAAAAAAAAAAGATCCAGGGAGTATCGAATTGTAACATAACACTAGAAAATAAAAAAAAAAACAGCGAAAAATGCTTTAACCATTTTTAAGCACAAATGAGGGTATTGATTTGTGATTTTGAGTGTGACCTTGGGTTGCCAATGGCTAGTGGTGGAAATAAGAAATGTGATGACTGACCTTCAAGAAGCGACTCAAAGATACAAAGTGTCTTATTGGCAAGACATGTGTAAATCTGTGGAAACAAGGCCCAATGCTGCAAGATATTTTGCTCATCACAAATACCGCATGTTTTCTTATATCTTCTCGTGCTAGAGAAATAGCATAACCAAGATTTGATATTTGTACGAGGTCATTTACATCATTCAATTAAAAGACACACCACAATGGTCAACAACTTGACAATGAAGCTTAAAATCCTTTTCTGAGAGTCAGTTCTAACATATAGTTAGTTTTGAGATATTTTCGTTAGTTTATAAATCTTTAACTCTTGCACGCTTCCATGCAACCCATCCTGCCTGTAATGTCTTTCCAAGAGGAGGATCAATTCCTGGACCTCATCCCACCAGGCCACCAGCAGTGGAGTTCACTGCTTAGTTGATTTGCTGAAGCATTATAACTTATTTCGTGACGCTCCGAAAAAAATGTTATGAAGCTTGATACTGAAAAGATAAATCTTAGGTTGAATTGAAGTTTGGTGTTTCTACAAAACAGTATTGCTATGTTTCAGCTATCATTAAGACTTACTAGTACATAGTCAGTATTGCTATGTTTGAGTTATCATTATATCACTTATATGTATGTTTATATCTAATGTAGAATACAATCAGCTACTTTAGTAGCATATTTAGAATGTCCGACATTCTTAAGAAATGAATATTGAGTGCCAAATTTCAATGATATGGAAATTAAATTTGATGATGACAAAGTTTAATTATCAATAATATTTTTCCAGCACAGGAAAAGGAGGTTAATACGTCGTATAGCATGGACCTTAAGTACTCATGAGGTTATGCATTTTAAAATTGTATGCCCATTGACATATGCTGTCTGAGCTAACCCCTACAGAATTCCAGGAAGATAGGGTAATGAGCATAGCACTGGAAACCAGTTTGTTACAGATTATATTATTGTGAGTAGGCAGCATGAATGTAGAACATTGGTGCCTACTCTTTGGCCAAACGACGAGGAACCATATCGTATGTTGGGAATAGAAATTGACCACTGGGTTAAATTGAAACAGGGGAAGATTGAAACTTATACGGCATTAGTGCGTGCTTATCTTAAATTCTGCTTGATCTTTGAAGTTGTGTCAAATAAGACATGCTTCTTTTTTGCCTATGATTGGGGTCATACTTACAAATTTGTTAAACATGATTTGATCTGTTGCTTTAAAAATTCGTAAGTGAACAGTTCTGAAGGTACTGAGATAATGTTCTATAAAAAAAAGGATGCATAACACAGATCTTCACTTTTTTGGAGATATTTAATTGGATCATGGCTTGTTCACTGCTGGGTGATGCCCCAAAGATTTCTTATGGTGACAAATCCAACATTTATGGGCTCAGTGAACTGGTGTTTGGTGCAGCATTTTATTCTACCACAATCAGTAATATTATTTGATCGTTGCTATGTTGCTGGCTTTCATGTTGCCAAATATAGCTTGAATCTCGGAGAGCATACACAAATCCATACATGGCAGAACTTGAGGTCATGCAATGTGTGAAATGTGGTGCCACAATGCAACGTGCAATGCAGCGTTGAGAGAGGCCATAGGCCTTCTCCCTTTTTATTAATAAGAGAAACAAGATAATTTACATAGAGGTCCAACATGATATAGAAATTACAAAATAAAACAAATATGAAATATATTAACACTCCCCCTCAAGCTAGAGTGTACACATCGTGTAGACCCAGCTTGTTGCAAAAACTCTGGAAAGCTACTGGACTCAATGGCTTCATAAGAACATCTGCAAGTTGATCTTCAGACTTGACATGTGGAGTCACAATCAGTTCCATTCTTGATCTGGTCTTTGATAAAGTGGCAGTCAACTTCAATGTGCTTAGTACGTTCATGGAAGACTGGATTCTTAGCAATGTAGATGGCCACTTGATTGTCACATCTGAGTTCTATAGGAGACAAAACAGGAATCTTTAATTCAGAAAGTACAGATTGAACCCACTGCAACTCACAACATGCATGTGCCATTGCTTTATACTCAACTTCTGTGCTAGATCTTGCCACAACATTTTGCTTTTTGCTTTTCCAAGTAATAAGATGATTCCCAAAAAATGTGCAATATCCAGACGTAGACCTCATGTCATTCAGATTACCATCCCAATCTGCAGATGCATAACCAGTAAGAGACAGTGTGGATACATGAGTCTTCGGCCTATAATAGGTGATTCCCTTACCAGGTGCACCTTTCAGATATCTCAGAATACGACAGACAGATGTTCGATGAGACTGTTTTGGAGAACTCATATGCTGACTCACCACTCCTACAACAAAAGAAATGTCAGGACGTGTGACTGTCAAATATATCAATTTTCCCACAGTTTTCTTGTAATATCCTGGATCTGGATAATCAATATCATCAGTCATCTCCTTCACATGATAGCCCATAGGAGTAGACACAGGCTTGGACTCACTCATACCAGTTTCCTGTAGTAAATCCAGCACATATTTTCTCTGAGACAAATTGGTACCTGCATGAGATCTAAGTACTTCAATGCCCAGAAAATATCTCAGTTTTCCCAGATCCTTTGTGTGAAAGTGCCCTCTGCAAGCCCACTTTCACACGAGATATGTCTGTGGAATCACTATCAGTGATAATAATATCATCAACATACACAACAATAATAATAGATCCACCAGAAGAAGTAGAATAAAATAAAGAGTGATAAGTAACAGAACGAGAAAACCCATCTTTAGCACAACATCACTGAACTTGTCAAACCAAGCTCTAGGAGATTGTTTCAATCCATAGATGGCTTTCTTCAGTCTACACACCTTCCGACACTCCCCCTGAGCAATAAAACCAGGTAGTTGCTCCATGTACACCTCCTCTTGTAGATCACCATGAAGAAATGCATTCTTGACATCGAACTGAAATAGAGGCCAGTCAAATGTAGTAGCCAGAGAAATAAGAATACACAGAATTCAGACGAGCCACTGGTGAAAAGGTCTCAAAGAAATCAACCCCATATGTGTACCCCTTCGCCACCAGTCTAGCTTTCAATCTCTCCACAGAACCATCTGGATTATGTTTTACTGTAAATACCCATCTGCATCCCACAACATTTTTATCTTGAGGTAAGTCAACAAGTTCCCAGGTGTTGTTCTGTAACAGAGCAGACATTTCAACATTCGTAGCCTGTTTCCAGCCAATATCCTTCATCGCATCAAGATGATTTCTTGGAATGACCACATAATCAATCCCAAGAGCAAATGAGCAAGCCTGCTGAGATAACTTGGACAAACAACACACATTTGTAATATGATGCCGAATAGTACATGAACGGGTACCTTTGCTAACATCAATGGGAACATCAAGGTCAGATGGTTCTTCAGGAATCCCTTGAGTAGAGGAAGATGGGGAGGGCTCAGAGACTGGAGTCGCTACCTCTTCTGGATCTTGTCTGCCTCGTCTGCTATAAACATGTGAATATTGCTGAATTTGTGGACCATCTGCTGGCTGCTCTTCCTGAATTATAGTATAGTCAGGATTGATAGGTGGCACTCTCTCACTCTGATGTGGTGGCGGCACTCTCTCACTAGCATCTGATGGTGGCACTCTCACATAATTGCTCCCCCTTACTGGGAATACTAGAGAAATATGGAGTGGATTCATGAAAAGTCACATCTCTAGACACAAACATGCAGAAGACTTGGACAATAACACTTGTACCCTTTGCTAGTGTTGGAGTACCCAAGAAAGAGAGTCCTAATTGACCTAGGAGATAACTTATCAGCCTTAGGATCAAAATTGTGGACAAAAGAAGTACAACCAAACACTCTAAGAGGAACAAGGAAAGGTTGATCCTTGGGACGTAGGACAGAGAAAGGAGTACGTCCTTGAAGCACAGAAGAAGGTTGCCTGTTGATAAGAAAACAAGCAGTAAGAAGGGCGTCGGACCAAAAACGCTTAGGAATTGAAACATGATTGTCCTGGTAATATCAAGGAGATGACGATTTTTCCTCTTTGCTACCTCATTCTGCTGAGGGGTGTGAGGACAGGATGTACGATGTATCATCCCAACTGAACTACAAAAATCAGCCATAACATTTTGAACATACTCCAAGGCATTATCAGATTGAAGAACTTTAATATTGCAATCAAATTGAACTTTTATTTCTTGATGAAAATGTTTGACAATAGATAGCACAGACTCGACTTTTCAACAAATAAATCCAAGTCATATGCGAGAAGTCATCCACAAAAGAGATAAAATAACGAAAACCATTATAACTATGGTTTTTTACAGGACCCCAAACATCACTATGGACCAACTCAAAAGGACATGACGCCTATTTATTGACACGACTGAATAAGACATTCTATGATGTTTCCCCAGTTGACAGGACTGACACTCTAGAGACGATACTTGAGACAATTCTGGTTCTAACTTTCTCAGGCTCTCTAATGAAGGATGTTCATATCTGTAGTGCCACAGTAAGGGAGAGCCACTCAACAGGACAACTGGAGCAGGAGCAGACACTTGGCGAGGCAGACTGTCACTGTGGAAGAGGTAGAGATCACCTTTCCTAGCCCCCCCTACCAATCATCCTCATACTCTTGAGATCCTGTAATACAAAACAAGGTCCAAAAGTTACCATACATGTCACAGTATCAATCAACTTAGCAACAGACAGAAGATTAAAAGGAAAAGCCGACACATAATGTACGGATTTAAGATCAATTCCAGGAGTCAGAGAAACAGATCCACTGACTAACACTCTCCTCACTGAACCATCTGCTATTGTTACAAATTTGTGAGGAATATGTGAGTCAATGGAATGAAGAAGTCTCCGCATACCAGTCATATGCTGTGGCGCTCCAGAGTCAACGACCCATGATGAAGTAGAACTAGAAGCCAATAAAGAGGTAGCTTGATTACCAGTGGTGGACGCCAAGTTGGCTGAAGATGATGATCCCAAGCTCAGATGTCGATTAGCCAGAATAAATCTATCATATTCCTCCTTGGTGAGTGTAATGCCAGAAGGACCAGAACTCGAAGCAGGAGGCTCAAGAGACTCAGTAGTGGTTGCATAGTTTGCTGCTCCCACAGGTGGTGCAGCAGGATGACCATGCTTCTTCCAACATTTCTCAACTGTGTGTCCAGGTTTGTCATAGAAAGTGCACTTAGGGCGAGTTCCGCGTCCTCGGCCCATACCTGTCCGTCCTCCTCTCACTGCAACAGCTACAGAAGCATGAGAATCTCCTTGAGATGAGACTATGGTAGGATCAACAAGTTCAAAATTTGCCTGTAAAATCCTTGAATAAGCCTTTTCCAAGCTGGGGAGTTTATCAGAAGCTAAGATAACATTGCGGGCTGAACTGCATGAAGAACTCAGACCAGACAAGAATTTTGCTGTAATCAAGTCATCTTTGTCTTTGACTTGCTCCTGGACAGTTACTGGATGGTAGAAACTCAGCTCTTGTGCAATACCTTGAATCACTCCAAAGTATTCTTCTAAAGGTCTGTCTCCTTGTCGTTCTGCAAACAGGCGATCATATATCATGAACTGACGAAGCGCATTTTTCTCTTGAGAATAATGTTTCTTCACTGCATCCCAGATCTCTTTGGCGGTAGTGTAGAACATGAACCTCGAGGCAATTCCAGGTTCCATGCTCCCCCACAACCAGGTCTTTACTAGACTGTTATGACGCTTCCATTCAACATAGCCTTTGTCAGTAAGTGCAGAAGGATTAGAATCAACGTGTCTCGCCTTGTCGCATGACTCCAATACAGTATGGACAACATTCATCCATAAGAGATGATTCTTCCCGTTCAGCTTGATGGAGGGGATAGGAGACATCTCACTGTAGACAGTAGATGCTTTGGTGTCCTCCATGATTTGACGAGAAGAAGAGTGACAGATTGATACACGTCACAAGAAGATATGGGTGACGGGGAGATACACGTCACGTCACAAGATCAGATGCGTATCTGACGCATCCACAGCCCCAACTGAAATTCCCTAATCACACATGGAGGAGATGTGATTAGGAATTTCTTACGTAGCGACAGACCCTCCAATTTGGGATTTAGAAATCCGTTGGACCAACCGAAGGACCCGACGATTCGGAGATAGAAGAGAAGGGGGGACGGTGGCTGGCCCGGGAGACGGCTGCTCTGCTTTGGGCCGGCGGCGCGGCGGCCAGGGAAGGCTGGCGACGTGCTCTGTTCACGCAGAAATTACTGTACATTCCGCCGTATTGTTCACCGTCAGAGTTACTGTTCACCGACGCTGGGTTGTGATGGCTGGGTAGGGTTAGGTTAGGAACCTTGCTCTGATACCATGTGAAATGTGGTGCCGCAATGCAACGTTGAAAGAGGCCATAGGCCTTCTCCCTTTTTATTAATAAGAGAATCTGTATAATTTACATAGAGGTCCAGTAGGATATAGAAATCACAAAATAGAATAAATATGAAATATATTAACACAATGTAACACAGAAAATGAAAAACTTCAATTTCCGCTCATGAATTGAGAAGCTGATAGCAGGTCACGAAGACAGGCTGACAGCTAACCCAAGCATTTACTATGCAACAAGAAGAATGCCTACTTACACTTTCCTGATCTGTTATAACTTCTCGTCGAGTCCCTGCTAAATTTGTTAGAGGAGTGCAGAATGAATTACATCCACCCACGACTCACCTCACCCAAAAAATATCATTCTTTGATTTTTATATATGTGCAAAACATAGACAAACAATTGAAAATGGATATCTAGTCAGATATCTTCAAGACAATACTCCATAAATGGAGAAAAATTTATGACAAGATCTGGCAAATAGTATCAACTACAGGAAAAATGTGTTTTCTTTGAAAATAAGAAATCAAGGATATAGTAAGGGAATTTGAAAACAAACACCTAGGGCTATCAGAACCGAACCAAACCGACAAGTTGAACTAGATAGCAGTGGCTGTGATGCTTCGGTTCACTCACAAGCAAGGTTTTAAAAAGCACGTAGCGAGAATCGAGCGGACATGACCTTGTAGCCGACTAATCCCCAGGCGGGCGATTAAGCGGGCTCTTTTTTAAAAAGTGGATGCGTAATTTTTCAAATATTTTTACTATTTATACACATACATAATATTATGATTTTGTGAATGTTTTACATAATTAAACTTATATATTCCTCTAAAATTAATACTAAGTAATCAACAATAAGGAGTTAATAAATTCAACTATCCACAGCAAATTGCCTGATCAATGTCGGACTGTTAATATAAAATAGCTAACTAGCTATACTAAATCAGCAGCTAACTGTATATTCATATTCATTTAGTATAAATGTATAAGTATATACTCATAAATATCAAATCACATTACTGACATTAATGTTACTGAGTATAAAATGTCTGACATGGGAAAAAGCAGAAAAAAGCGGGAAAAAAGCAGTCAAAGCGGCCGCTTAATCCAAATCCGCTCAAGCGCCGCTTGATAGTACATTTTAATCGGCCATCACCTTGTGGCGCTTAAGCGGCCGCCTAGGACGATTTTTAAAACATTGCTCACAAACCTGCAAATATATTCAAATTGGCCTAAACCAGTCAACTGACCTGTTGAACCACTGAATTGGTCATGGTTATCTCCAACCAACCTGGTTCTTGGCCATGCGTAACCTTGACGCATGAACCCAGTTATATATTTATTCCCAGTTGCTGTTTCATATTCTCATCAATCCCCTTTTCTCATCCGTTGTAATTTGACTCAGAAAATCTAGTGTTTGATTGAATTATTGTCATTTGCGGCTATTTTTTAAGTTTCTTTTTGATTTGTTTACTTTACCTTGATTTCTATTTGTTATAAGATTTTTAAAAATGATTATTACCTTGTTGACATCACCAGTTGAACCGGTCAACCATTGGTTGAACTAGTAAACCAAGAACTGGAAGCCTCATTGGTTGGCCTCGCCGGTTCAGTTATGACAACCTTAGGTACCTATAGGGGCTAGTGCCTGTGCAATGATCATATGAACCCGTTGATTCTTTCATATGTCCAACTTCAACTTTTTATGTTGAAGAGAGACGAGGAATAGGCAAGTGGTCTACCCATTCATTTTTATTGAACATTTGTTATGGCCAATATTTTTGCTCCTTGCAGCAAGAAACAATATTTCGCTGAAAATTGGGGATATTTTGCTTGAAATTTTGATTTTGCCGCCATCATATATGATATTTTGCGAATGTATCAATATGATTGACAGATTTCAATATATCGATGGGTATACCACAAAATACAACCATATTTCACCAAATACCGCCATATTTTGCCATAAACCGTCAGAATTTTGAAAGAATTCACTAGTATACCAACATGAGAACCAATTTACACGAATCTTGCTTGTGAGCATGTTTTTGTACCTTGAGGGTAGAAAAGGGGGGAGCATGGGGGATGTCTACAATTGGATCTCAAATAAGAATCCAAGGTTTGTGTTTGTATTGATCACCATTTTCTCTCACTCACAACTCATTTATCTTAATTGCTATATGAATTCATCCTAAAAGTCTTAAAATAGCAAAGATATGTAGTCTACTTTATATTTCTTCCTAATGGTATATGATCATAGATCTACAATACTTTCTCTTAATATACGTTGTATTGATAATATATACCTAAATACTCCACTAAATACAAGTATAATATAGTTATTTACAATCATTTTATTGTAGTAAGCTAAATGCTATACTTATTGTGATTAATTTGGAGAGAAATCTTATTAACAACGAATATGAGTACAATGAGTCCTATATATAGACCTGACTCAAGATATGATGTACATGCGGAACATAATATGCTAAACTAGACTAACGTTAGTGGGCTTAAGTCCGTCAATCCTAGTTAAGCAAATAAAATAGATTTGCTTATTACACTAACACTTCCCCTTCAAGTTGGAGAGTATACATCATGTGTTATTAGCTTGCTAGACATGTAGTTGAAGGAGGAAGGTAGAAGTGGCTTGGTGAAGATATCTCTTCTCTAGTCTTTACATATGAAGTGACACTTTTTGGCACAGATCAAATCGCGCATAAAGTGGCAGTCAACCTCTATGTGTTTAGTGCGCTCATGAAGCACATAGTTATTTGCTATATGGATTGCAACATGGATTATCATATTTAAGGATATCTGCTGATGATACATAATTGCTGAGTTCAGGGAGAATTGATGTCACCCATCGAATCTCACAACAAGCATGGGCCATAGCCCGATATTCTTCTTCAGTGTTGGAACAAGCAACAACTGTTCGTATCGTACTATGCCAACTGATGGGATGATTTCCCAGGAGAGCACAATAATTAGATGTGGAGCTCCTATCATTAACGTCTACCTCCAATTGGCATCATCATAGCATGTTGGAGAAATGTTTGGAGGCTTTTGTAAAGAAGACTCGTCCTTGTGCACCTTTCAGATATCATAGAATCCTTTGTACTTGGCTCTAGTGATCGATGAGAGACTTAGCCATGTGTTGACTAACCATGCTAACTACAAAGGCAATGTCGATGTAGGTGATGGCAAGGTAAATCAACTTCCCAACCATGCGTTGATATTGTTTAAGATCATGAAAGGACTCCCCCTCAGACGTGACTTTAGCGTGATAGTCCATTGGATAGGAGACATGCTTGGAATCAAGCATTGCTGAACCAACAAGGAATCTAGGTAGATGCCAGTTTTGGAACGTAAAACTTCAATGCCGAAGTAGTAAAGTTGTCCTAGACTCCCATGTCCTTGGTGTGAAAAAGGGTTTGGGAGATTCTTTCAAAATTGAAATCCTATAGTGTTACTGCTAGTAATGATGATATCATTAACATAGACAGGTAAACGGATGGTTCCAGATGTAGTCTTGAAGAAGAAGATATTGTGCTCATTAGAAGATCTGAAAAATTCTAGAGAGGCAAGGACGCCATAGAGCTTGTTGAACCGTGCTTGAGGCGACTGGTTGAGGCTGTATAAGGAACGTTTGAGGTGGCCGACGTGAGAAGACTCCAAGTGACCATGAAGGCAGGCATTTTTGATGTCAAGCTGATATAAGGGCCAACTTGTTGAGTTGCTAACGAGATAACATGTCAAACAAAGGTAATAGAAGTTACTATCAAAAAGGTTTCATAGAAGTCCATGTTATATGTCTAGGTGAAGCCTTTGGCGACCAGTCGGGCTTTGACTCGTCCAATAGAGTCATCAAAATTGAAATTGACAAAGTTGTGGTGTAGGGGTGGAGGGACAAGATTGTAGGTTCCATTCTCCTGCAAAATTGCCATTTCTTCAAGCATCACAATTTTCCAACCAGAGTGTCAGACTCATGGTAGTTTTTTTGGATTTGGACGGAGTCTAAATGTTGGGCAATGGTTTTAGCATTGTGAGAAAGTTTGAAAAGACATGAGGTACGAGAAGTGGGGCAATGAGTGCAAGAAAAAAAATCTTTTCGGAGCACCACTGGGTGTGTTGAATCCTTAGAATTGGAAGATTGAGTAGGAACATGGAGTTGGGGATTTTGCTTTGGGCGTTGGCGATAGACATTAGCAAACTCCTGGTATTTTTTTTTGGATTTGGATGGAGCCTAAATGTTGGGCAATGATTTTAGCATTGTGAGAAAGTTTGGAAAGATATGGGGTACGAGAAGTGGGGTAATGAGTGCAAGAACATATATCTTTTTAGAGCACCGCTGGGTGTGTTGAATCCTCAGAATTGGAAGATTGAGTAGGAACATGGAGCAGGGGATTCAACTTTGGGCGTCAGTGGTAGACATTAGCAAACTCTGGAATTGAATTTGTTTCAGGAGGAATGTTGGGCTCTACTGAGTCAGTGGGAGGATTGGTGGGAGGGGAGTCCACTGATATAAACTACTGGATCAGACATATCTAAATCATAATATGCGATTGGCAACGATGGTGATGTAGATGAAGGCTTGATAAGAAAACATTAGATTCATGGAAAGTATCATCAGTTGAGACATACATGCGACAATGGCTCGGGCTATAACAATTATAACCTTTTTGGAAGATACTAGGATCAAGTTTGTCTACCTTCAGATCAAAGTTATAAACAAAGGCAATACAACCAAAACCATGCAAAGGGATAAAAGATCTTGCCTTTCGGACAAACAAGCGAGAAAGGAATCTTGTTTGAAGTTGCCAGTATATAAGGTAGCTGTCAGTGAGAACAACTTCAGACTAGTAAGGTTTGGTAACTGAGCTTGGAAAAGAAGAGCTCGAGTAATATTCAACAAATGTCGATTCTTACGCTTAGCGACCCCATTTTGTCGTGAAGTGTGAGCATAAGATCTTTGGTGGACAACCCTGTATTTAGAATAAAAAGACATGGAGCCATAAATATGTTCTAAAGCATTGTCAGTTCTTAACATTTTAATGGATTTACCAAATTGTGTTGAAATCATTTTATAAAGGTTTTGAAAATACCAAACATCTCATGATGAGTATTCAACAAATATGTCGAAGTCATTCTTGAGAAATCATCAATTAAAGTAACAAAGTAGCTAAACCCTATTAAAACTCATGGTTCAAACTGGACCACAAATGTCATTGTAAACCAAATAAAAGATGGCTTTTGAACGTAAAAAAGTTTTGTGAGGAAAAGAAACTCTATGATGTTTCTGTAGTTGAAAAAAGTCAGATGAAAGATTTTAGCTAGATAAAGATGGTTCTATATGTCTGAGCTTTCCCAGGGAGGGGCGATTGAAGCGTTGATGAACCTGAATGGGCAAACAAGAAACAAGGACAGACTGAGGTGTGCCATTGTCAATGTAGTATAGATCACCAACTCTAAAGCCCGAACCAATCGTCTTTAAATTATGAGAATCCTGTAACACAATCCATGACTACCAAATGTTACGTTGCATTTAAAGGCGTCAACAAGTTTGGCAACATACATTAAATGAAATTGAAAATGATCGACAAAATGCATATTTTGGAGCTTGAAGTTTTGGTGATAGATTCACACTACCGCACTATTGGACAGTTTTAATTGAACCATCTGCAAGTGTGACATAGGAATTGGGAATATTGGTATCAAAGGTTGAAAGTAGGTGTGTTATACCAGTGTATTGTGTAGCCTTCGAGTCAACTATCTAGGAAAGTTGGATGCCACCATGGAGGCCCCAATGTTACTTAGTGGGAGGCTAGATGCCCCAAGGAGGTCGCAACATTAAGCACGATCATAGGCCTCAGATCCAGTCTGTTGTAGGGATGGTTGCAGAAGCTGTTCATATTCTGTGAGGAGATGGTGACCGAAGAGGTCTCAACAGTTTGGGTGACATGGGCAGGCACAATGCCTCTCCTCGTCCATGTTCGTAGGGATGTTCGTGCTTCTGGTAACACATTTCTCAAGATGTTCCAATTTATTACAAAAGGTGCAGTTGGGTTTGCGAGCATGTCCACATCCTCGGCCTTGAGCTGTGACAACTATGACTAGTTGCGAGTATTGTTACATGGGCAAACTTTGTTGTGGGCGTACACTCATTTGCTGTAGATGAGAGAAAGCATCCTCTTAGGTGGGGAACTGGCCGACTGCCACAATGACATATGAACTGGAGCAAAGGCAGGATGTAGCCATTTTGGAACTTTGCAGTAACAAGGCACACTCCTTAGTTTGTTCATCAAACGAGTGAGGCTATAAAAAGTTGAGTTGTTGTAACAAGTCGACGATGGCGTTGTAGTACTCGTCCATCGATTTGTCCCCTTGGTACTCAACAAAGAGCTTGTCCCAAATCTTATAAATGCACACAACATTCTTTTCTTGTGTGAAGTGTTGGTGAGCAGCTTCCCGCAAGTCTTTCACATTCTTACAGAACATGTATTTTGAAGCGATGGAGGGTCCCATACTACTCCAAAGCCAATTCTTAACTTGGCTGTTTCCCTCTTCCACTCTGAGGTATCCTCAATGAATTCAACTTGTCACTGGATTCAAGAATCATATAGATCAAGTTCATACAAAATAAGTAGGTATCCACATTTAATTTTATAATGGAGGTTGGAGCAGTATCATTGTAGACAACTGTTTGAGGTGTTCCTTCAGACATGTTTGAGAGAGGATCACAATGGTAGAATCACGGTGGATGAAGAAACACCAATATGAATCACAATAAGATAGAAGAGAAACCACTAGTACGAAGCAAAGTGGCATTGAGAAAGTCAGAATGATGAGCGACGATGCACCAACATAGGAAAGAAGCGTTGTGATTGGATGGCAAAAGGTGATTCCCTATTTTAGAAGCACTCACCCATGTACTTAGGGAAGGTACATGGGGAGGAAGAGGATGTGAGAGAGAACTCTGGTGCTGTTATAAGGTTTTTGAAAGTTGCCAAACACATGCTGCAATCAACATTTTGCCGTTATATTTCAGTTGGTGATAGAGGAGAGACGACATTGCTAGTTAAATTCCCCTGGAGGTTGCTATCCCGGTTTGCACCCATTTAAGGGGTAATGCATGCAACTTTGTTGGGGACGACATCATGTTTCTCCTTTTAAGGGCTACGACAACCTTTACTGGTACTCTAGAGTAGGGGTAAGCATCGATCCAGAACCAGACCGAGGACCGAATTTCAACAAATTTATGGACCGCGATCGGACCATTTTGAAGTTGGACCGGACTGGGACCGGACCGTTTCAATGTTGGACTGGACCAGGACCGGACCGTTTGGATCACAATCATACTTTTTATGTATTTAACAACTTATTTAATAGTAAAAATACATAATCTTTAATTATTTTCAAGGTTGTCAGACTCGAACCGGTAAGCGAACCGGTGAGGCCTCTGGTTCCCGGTTCATTGGTTCAACCAGTGGTCTGACCAGTTCAACCGGTGACGTCAGCATGACGTCACTAATAGTTTAAAAATATATAAATATCTTTGATACTAATAGAAAATGTCCATGCAAAAGTTATGAAACATGAATACTAGCAAAAATGCTCACAATAACTTGATAAACAGACCAAATAACTAATATTATTCTATTGATGGACATTATATACCAACATGTATATAGTATTCAATATTAATTAACAAAAATAGTAGCAAAATACATTTACTTGTTAAGTGAGAGAACCGGCTGGTTTAGCTAAAACCGGACCGGTTCGCCGGTTTGCCGGTTCAACCGGTCGATTTACCAGTTTGATGCCGGTCAGACTTCATTTCCGGCTTTGGGAGGGAACCGACCCGGTAGAGTGACCGGTTCCCGGTTCAACCGGCTGGTCCGGTTCGGTTCTGATAACAATGATTATTTTATAACAATTATATAATATAAATATCAAACTTTTACATAATAGTGTTTGTGTGATATGTTTTTACTTGTGACATGATATATATTCAAATATCAATGTATTTTACATATAAACTGGTCTATGGTCGATCGATTTTGGACCGGATCGGACTGCAGACCGAACTTCCAAAATTTCCGGACCTTGGACCGGTCCAGGACTGGACCGGACTGGATGGTCTGGTCCGGTTTTGCGGTTTGGACCATCATTTGCTCACCCCTACTCTAGAGTGGATGACATAATGCTTCTCCCCTTGGAGAGCTACAATTACCTCTACTGCTACTCTGGAGTGGGCAACGATGACTGTTGCAGCGGCTATGCGCTGCTGACGGCCCAACACAAGCTGATGTCAAGGTTTGAAAGTGCGTGAGGTGTACTGAGCAGTTTTTGTGTTGGCTAGGCGAGGCGTCAGCCTAAAAAAACGAGGCGTATCCATAAATATATATGTTATTTATAATATACATACATATATTAGTTATCAAAGTAAAATTTATATTTAAAGATATATTGGACCAAATTGAGTATATTTTATTACTGGACCGGATCCATTGTACATTAGCACCTAACTTAAAAACAACCTTTCTTCTCCCTACGACAACTACCATGACTACATGCAACAAGCACTGCTGCTGCCGTGAGTAGCATAAGCAAAAGCCGCTGTTGTTGTGGCAAGGAGCTTTAACAAAAGCTGGAGTTGCAATGACAAGGAGCAAAATATGGTGACACCACGGCGAGTAGCAACGAAAGTCGCCATTGTGGTTGCAAAGAGCATCTTCCCCAAAAAATGCCTCACCGCTTCTCTTCCTCCCTTTCTCCTTTTCCTCAGAGGGTTATGCATCTTAAACACCTCCCTTCCCCATGCGTTTTTGAGTGCCTTACAAAAAATGAGCCGCATGCCTCAACGAGTAAGGTGAGGCACACACCTCAAGGTGTATCGGTGACCGCTTTCGCTCGAGGCGTATGCCTCAGATGCCCTAAGATGTGCTTTTTAAAACCATTGCTATTGTCTGGCTAGTTGGCGGGTGGCGACCTACAATTGTCGACTTGGAAGAGAGAGAGAGAGAGGAGGGTGGAGCTTCTGACTGGTGGGGAGGAAGTGAGGAGCGGGGCGGGGAGTGGAGGCGACGCTTGGTGGTGGCGACGACCTTCAAACTGTCTACTGCTGCCTGGTTGCTATACCCTCCTTGGTGGCTGTTCTCTAAACCCTTATGGTTTGAGATTGCTATGTTACCATGGCAATAAAAAACCCGCCTTGAGGCTCTCGAGGCTTACGCCTCTTGGTGAGGCTATCCCAAATGCGCCTCGAGGCTTATGCCTCGCATTGTCTGAGGCCTGCCTCAAAGCACCGAGGCTTAGCTGAGGCGCACGCCTCAATTCTAGTTGATAAAGTCTTATGTTAACCATCAAATTGTGTACTTTTAAGATTATTACAAACACTTTCTTTGAAAAATCTTTTAGTTCTTATAGTTAATTGTTATTTTTTATTAATGAACATTTAATCATCAATCTCTAAGTTACAATTTTTCAATCTTCTTTGTCAAATTTATCATCGTTTGCTTCCTTCTTATTCACTATGTTGTTGAATTTCGTATCATTGTCAACTAATTTTGGTTTCTTGTTCTTACTAATTCGAAATTCTATCTCCTTTAGTTTTTCTGCCATTGACATCTTTATTCTAATAGTATAAACATTTGATATCTCGTTTTTTTTACATATTTATTTTGGTATTGTGGTGGGTCCTTAGTCTATATTATCATTATTAAGTTTCACAATTAATTACTATTTCATTTGGTTATGTTTGTATATACCTATTTCTGTTGTACACATGCATATACATAACGCACACACACACACACACACACACACACACACACACACACACACACACACACATATATATATATGTAATTACATGTGTAAATTTATTTTTGTTACCGCCTCATACATATTTTAAGGCTTACACCTCAAACGCCTTGCCTTACTGAGGCAAAAACGCCTCATTACACCTCACACATTTTTCAACCTTGTTTGTTACCATGTGATTAACTTGGAGAGCAATCTTATTAAAAATAAATATGAGTACAGTGAGCCCTATATATAGGCCCGAAGTAAGTAGAAGAGGCCCATTAGTCCTAATTAAGCAAATAAAATAGATTTGCTTATTACACTAACACATGTTCTGGTTACTAGTATTATTTGGAAAATAGACAAATAATTATAATGGGTAAGTATAGATTTGCAGTTTTCTAATATCATATTTTCTTATATGTGATGCTTGCTACACATATCCCAAATTGTGGACATGGTCAACATGGCAGCTATGTTTCTTATATTGTCCCAACCTCACTATTGTAAATGAGTCATGGGGGAATTCAACACTGCATATCAAGATCATGTGGTAATAAATGATGTCGGAGAAACATTGTGTCACAATGTTGTTGCTCAACTTCCCTCACAGTTGTGAAATCAATTGCCAAAGTTACAAATTGACTTTGAAGAAAAGCAAGAGAAAGGTCTCTTTTAAAATCTAATATGATTCATATAGAGACATAGACCTAGGTTTATAGAATTTCACTACTACATGTCAAGATTATGTGGTAATAAATGTTGACGGAGAAACATGGTGTCACATTAGTGTTGTTGCCCAACTTTTTTCACATTTGTGTAGTAGTTGCCAAAGTCACATATTGACTTTGAAGAAAAGCTAGAGAAAGGTCTCTTTCAAAATCTAATATGATGCAAACAGAGACATATGCCTAGGCTTATGGAAATTAATGGGATTTAAACAAAATGTCAATTACATAAAGCAACTCATGTTGGGCAACAACGGCCAAAGGGGAGGTCAACCAACCGCATCCACCATGTTATTTGAACCTCTTTCATCATAATTAACTACCATCTACTTAGCCGATGTTTATAACTTACTTGTAACTAGTAGACTTTGAATATCTAATAGTAGTATTGTATGCACTCCGCCTTCCTTCGTACTTCTTTCCTCAAAGATAATACATGAAGGCCCCCCTTGTATTTAAGTTTATGGACGTTTTGTCATCAATATCCTTCATCGACATCCTTAAGAAACACAGTTTCCTAGCCTCCTACGTAAAGGACCCCTGAATATCCAATAAACATTTTGATTGCATAAAATAATGCATTTAAATATATCATTAAAATCTTCTTGATTTAATTTGTTCATTTATGCGTCGAAACAGATAGGATTGCATGTCAAAAATTTTCCTCTACTACGCTTTATTGGGCACCTCATTCCTTGCCTGGCAGTTCCTATTAGGGTCCACCATGTATGACTGTATACAATGACTGCAACCATAATTGACAACATATTTTAGCTGGAAATTATTGGTAACATTCTTTGGTTGGACGGATCAATTATCAACTATGCTATGACTGCCCTCAACCTACCACCGATTATGCACACATATTAAAAGAATGAAGAAATTGATTGACATGTAACACGAATGCCATTAGGGACGAAAGGAAAATGACCCAAATGAGAAAGAGGACAAATGTAAGAACTCAGAAGCAGTACAAAAGAATTAGAAGTGCAACATATATTAATAGTAAGATTAGTAGATCAACCATTCGCTTACTACGCGTTGTATGCTCGGAGAGGTCTCTGAATAGAGTATATGGGATATGCGATTTTGGATTTTTTAATTATTATATCTACAGAAATATACATCAATCATATAATTACATGTTTAATATGTAGAATTACATATTTTACATGCAATCATGCAAATACACAATCAAACACAACTTAGATATATACAACTATGCAATAATGAGCTAAATGTATAACAACCATAAATGAAAGTAATATAAAAAAAGAGGGAATGGAAGCACAAGGTAGACTGAATGTGTGGTTTTAGTTACATAAAGAATAGAGGCTGACATTAAAAAATTGCCAGCTTAGCAGATTGACCATTCAAAAACCGGGGATTAATCGGCCTTATATGCAGCTATGCGGCCATGGTCCTTTTTAGGTACCGATTTCCCATATGCGGTTCGGTCAAGGGACTGAACTGCATATGCGGCCGCATGAACCCTTTTTTAAAACACTGATTGACAATGTCGGCTTGCGAATATAATCCAATCATGCATGTACTTTTTTATTAAGTAGTGGGTCTTGCTTATTAGGGCATCGTAACGTTCTCCAATTTCTATATGGTAATAGAGCAAAAGTCAATCCGTCTAGAACTCTCTCCCCATCGTTATCCCCTTCTCTCTCCATGCCGCCGTCACTATGAGAGGTCTTGTCCTAGCCTACATGGATCTCCTTTGCTAGGTTTTCTCTCTTTTCTTCCCCCTCCTTTGATCAACCCCGGGTGTGGCTTAATACTTCTCCAGAGTGCGCCTCTAGAGTCTACTTGACAGACCTGTGCCCTGGGGCACAATCTTGGGGGTGTTCTTTCCGTTACTTGTACTGTTTGATATGTGAGTGGATCTACTTGCTGCTGCTACTATATTCTGTTGCCAATGATTAGAAGTGCACATGCTTCTCTTTGTTTTTTTTCACTCACCTCTCTTTCCATCATGGTTGCACCCTCTATTGCATCTAAGAATCTGCACCATCAAGTAACCACCGTGAAGCTTGATGGAGAGAACTATCACTCTTGGTGTATTTTGCTTGAGATTATTGATATGCTAGTGTCACTCTTGGCGAGGATGGACAAAACTTTGTGACTGCTTGAGCGCCAGATGGGCGCTTAAGCGGCCGCTTTTTGAAAAAGCGGGTGCTTAATTTCCTATATGGTTTTATATAAATTATAGAAATTTCTATATTAATAATCTTTTTTTTGGAACTTTACGCATATCTAAACCATGTGATAGGCGCATGGTTTACAATTTCGGTCGAAATTGCAAAATTTCGGTTTCGACCACTACCAGACATGGAAATGGACCGGTCCAAATAGCCGAAATTTTGATTTTTTTATTGCTATAATTTTTTAAAAAATCTTAAAAGTCCTAAATAAATGTGGGAGACCCCCCTGAGTTAATTCAATCCAAAATATAAGATTTAACATGCTATTACATAAGAATATATGTATGTATACATTGCATCATCGAAATCCTGATCGAAACAGTTTTGTGTATTTTCACTCAAAAATGTAGGAGCCCCTTACCCTATATACCAACATATGATATTATTCTATAATTAGGTGTATTTATGTATATAGATCATCATGGTAAAAAATCATGACTTAATTCCTTTATTTGGCCATCGAAAACGTCAAAATTTGCATCGAAATCTTGTGTCGAAAAAGCGTAAAATATCAAAATTTCGGTCGAAATTTCTGTTTCTGGACCAACCGAAACGACATCAAAATTGACATTTTAAACATGGGATAGGCGTAAAATTTACCTTACACAACAATGTGACAAGTATATAAGTATATAACACAATTATAAAACAAAGAACCACTATAAAGCAATTACTTGAATTTAGTGTTGGAACTGTCATGAGTAAAGTAGTAAATTCCCTGAAATGTAATATACTAATAGAATATTACGCTAAATTAACCATAATATAGAGAAGTAGCGATTAAGTACATGCTCTATAGCATATAAACTAGTTATAAGTAGTTAAGTACATAATAGTAGATACTATATAGACATAGCATATAGTAGAAATACAGATTAAATCGTGCAATTAAATTTTGCCTAAATTGGGCAAAAATTCGTCGTAACTTCGAGCTTTGACCTCAAGTGAAGTCGAATCCCCAATAATTCGGCCTTGACCAAACTTCTTGGTAAAGTTTTCTAGTTTTCGGTGAAGTTGATTTTTTTGCATATATATTCGTCCCAACATCAACAAAGTTCCTCGAAATTAGCAAAGTTGGGGAGAAGTTGATACAACCTAGAACATTAATCCTAACTAGTACCTTAAAGGCCATATAAGGCATAAGTGGCTAAAGGCCATATAAGGCATAAGTGGCGCCTCCAACCCCCTTCACAACTTCGAATATCAATTCCTTTGGCTACCACATTTTCTAGAGGTGTTGTAGCTACTATGTGGCTGCATATTGTATGGAAGACATGATGAACTGTATTTGTATATGTGTTACACACTTGGCTGTTGCAAGCAACACATTGTATTATCAACTTACCTAGGGCTAGAGAGTCATGAATAATGTTTTTGTGTTAAATTAACATATATAAGAATAAGATAGAGGTACAACATTAATTAGAAGTTCTCGATCAAAGTTTCCTTCAAATTCACTTCATTTTCTTAAAAAAAATCAAAGTTTGTACTTTCCTCGAAGTTTCCACAAGCTTCCACTTCCAGACCTGGTGAAGTCGACTCAAACTCAAGTCTTGCGCCATGGTAGAAATACTTGTATTTGTACCATCACTGGTACAAGAAGGGAGTTCAACCTTCTTGACTGCACTGGCCTCAAATAATAATCACCACTGTGATTGATTCTAGTGCATCCTAATATATCTTTAGGAATTCCTATTTTTCAAACCTAATTCGAACCACATCAATCCCCATTTTTATGTTAGCCAATGGTTTTCATGCAATTGTTTCAGGTGTTTGGACTGCTGATCTCTCTCACTTTCCTACTCTCTTTTCTTAATTTTCCATGGAATTTGATATCTTTTGGTAAACCTGTAGATTCCTTACAATGTTTATCCACTTTTTTTTTTTTCAAATTGACACTTGTCTCTTTTCAGTATCTGTGCCACCTTGGTCATCAATATGCTAAGAAACTATGAGTTGTATCAGTTGCATCTCCACTTGTCTTTTGAGTATGAGTCGTGTCAGATTGGAAAGCAGACTCGTGTTGTCTATCCAAGTTAATCTTGGTTAGGTAGTGGTCTTTGTTCTAGTTCGTCCATTCTAAGATTTCAAATTTATTTGGACATTGATATTCCATTATGCTTATTCATGATATCAAGTTATGATATTGTGTTTTTTCGGAAATAAAAACTAACTTTTTGCCTATTTATGTGTTATGGATTGACAATGCTTTGGATTTTGCTCAATGGGATCTTGATATTTCTGCAACACATAAAACTATGCGCTAGACCTCTTGCATCTACCCTACGGACTACACAGTAGAATGGTTTGGAGGAATGAAAGAATCATCGTCATCTTAATAATGCTAGAACCATGTGTTGCACCCCCATAGCCCCAAGACATTTTTGGCCTGAAACCCTCCTTACAAACATGCTTCTTGATTATTCAAATGCTTTCTTCAGTATAGCACAATTCTATACCACACACCATTAATGCAGGATGAGTCCCACTCACAGATCCAAAAACTTGAATACAGACCCAATCTGACTCAATTAGTTCTTTTATTATTTTATTGCGTTTTAGGAATTTTTATGCAATTGTTTTGATTTCAGGAACCAAGTGTAATGTTTTGGGCTTATTTGTAAGCTCCATTTATATGGTTGTAGAAATGGTGTCTAGTGACTATTGTTGCGATATTTAGGGTTTTGCTCTTTTCTTGTAAATTCCAGCCTCAAGGCCCTCAACTTATGTGTGCAAACCGGGTTTAGGAAAATGCAAAGTGGGAGCGAGTGGTTGGCATCCTGTGGGTGCTTAAGCGTGAAGTTGACACCTTTTGAAAAAGTATAATAGAATATGTAAGTGAACAAAAAAAATGATGGATTAATGTGCTTGTCTTTAGCATTAAAGAGAATAATCTCTAATGTTATCATTTATTAAAATGGTCAGTCATACTCTTCAACTTTAGTAAAAAGCTTAACAATAGACAAACTACTTGTTTGTAAGTTGTGAACTACATACTAACTAATGTAGTATTATTTAGTGATTGCGATGACAAAAGTAGAGAGATATGTAAATAGTGTAAATAGCAATATGTAGCAATGAATGTATATTTTTCTTTTGAAGAAGATTACAAAATTAACTTCTTAAATAGAGTTGTAGTTCATCACATGTAAGGATGTTTTGCAAATGCTTATCATAGGAAATATGCATGATCTTCCTCGTAGATTTATATGACTCCGCAATCAACTATTTCATTGGCCCTAGGAACAATAGTGCAATGTTTCTGAGCAAACTCTTTTTTTGGTGTGGTTGGCTTCCTAGTACCCTCATTGTCTGATAAACCACCACCCGGATACCATGTCGTCCACACTGAAGAAAATTGAAAACAACAGAAAGCATGCATTGCATTAGTATTAAATACATTAAATAGAAAATATTAGGGAATGCAATGCAGTTATGATATACAGTAAATATATACTAGGTATGAGTACTAAACGGTAAAGTCACCCTAATCCCCTCTTCTCTTCAAACAACAACAATAACATCAAAGATTGCAATTATCAAAACTTAAATTGAATATTTGAGTTGTGCACAAAACCTCAAAATCCATTGAAAGTCGTGAAATTCATCCAAATTGTTGAAATTTCAGTAGAAATTTTGATACTTGCAATCTTGGCTGTAGATCCCGTGACAATTGACAGTCACATGTTTCGACAGCAGATCGCACTGAAATCAACATTTTTGACAAAATTTCGCCAATTTCGTCGAAACTTCATTCCTTGAAAAAGAGGTGATTCCAATGAAGAGAGGCATGGTAGGAGACACTTCCTGTATCGGGAACACAATTCAAGGTCTACTGGTTTTGTTCCTTTTCTATTTTACCTAACAACGGGCAACCCGTGGAATTCTTGTTGTAAGAGGGCCTAAGTGGGCCACTTAAGCGCACCTAAAAAGTGGAGAAAAGTGGGCTTAATCAGAGATAGATGGCGAGGTTCTACGAAAATGCTTCATAGGGCGCCTCATTGTAAAAAAGCAATGGTAACCCCTCCAACGATTAAGTGGCCGCTGTAACACCTTTTTAAACAATGTTCCCAATAAACTAGCTTGACCGGAAATCGAGTTTTAGGGAATTAGGTCCTCGTTCGTCAGTACCAGAATCCAAAGCCCAAACCCTACATCTAGTGTAGGACCCCCTTTCCTATCCCACGTTGGCCTCCTCTACCCTAGGTATAGGTGCCATCTCCTCCCTCTATTGGATCCATACTTTTTAAGGAGTGAGCCTAGGTGGCAAGGCACCCCTGTGGGCGTGCCTTGCCTTGCCTTGCCCAAATTGCCTCCTTGGGTCATTTTTGTGGACCCGCGTTCATGGTAATGACTTTTAATGTTGTATAATACTATATGATAGTTCAATTAAATATATTGTCTATATTATTTTCCAAATATCAAATTAGTGCTCTTATTGCAGGTATCTTGAAATGTGCAGTTCTTCCCTGCAATTTAGTTTTCGTTTTTGGACTATGATATGAAGTATAGTCATCAGTTGGCTGAAATCTTAGGGCTATAGAATTAACATTTGAATTAGTTACTGATTATCTATCTCTTACATTGTTTAGAGTTACCATCTTTCTATTTTTGACACTAGTGATAATAATAAAATATTAAAAATACAATCTGATTATGGTTTCATACCATAAAAATGTGTATATGAGGGATAAATTGTTATTATATGTATACCTATATATATTACCATGAAATATATGTATATGAGGGGGGAAATGTTATCAGAAAGTATGCATATAAATAGGTTATGTGCATTGGAATTAACTTTGATAAGTTGCCATGGTGACATCTAGGTGCGCCTAGGCATCAATGTGCCCAAACTTAGCGCCTTGACACCTTAACAAGTATGGTTGGATCTAATCTCTAGGTTGGATCCAAACTTCTAAAAGTTATCGTTCATTGCCATTGTATTGTACATCATGAACTGCAGTCCGCCGTGATGTTCATTGTGAACTGTATGCCGCCACGTTGTTAATAATGAACAATAGAGAACCTTACTGTTCATTGCGTACCCTTGATCTTTCTTGCTTCGTCAATCTCCCTCAAATCAACTTTATATTAATCCAGAGATGTACATTACTCTAGCCTTAAGTACTAAGACAATGTGTGGCCATAATCATATTTGTTTGGGCATTTTTTCCCTCCCCACGCTTCATCCATGATGTTTGAAGTTGAGTATAACATCTCAATATTTTTGGATACCACATCGGTTATCATAAAATCCTTGCACACTTGCTAACTTAAATTTTGAAATTTTGACCAAACTTTACTAACACACCATGGGGTGTGATGGATCTTACAACGCCAACTTAAAGCAGTGTTAATAACCACACTGTCATTTTGGAGAATCAAGTTTTTGTCTAAATTGTGACAAATCCATTTCATACTTCATAGCTATTGTGAATATGGAACTTGTTGTGTATTTTGCCTCAAGCATACATTTCTACACCTGTGACAATTTATTACCCACTGTCTGAGCATGTTTTCAAGTCGTTGCCACCGTCCACAAGAAGTCACATTGCTGGATATGCCTTGTTGCATCCCTGTTTCTTCTTTGACCACATTGACAAGGATGCCACGACACTGGCCGTTGTTATTGTTACAAATATTGATGACAGATCCACTACAGAAGTGTACCTTGATCCATTTTTACCGCCACTCCTAGATGGAACTTCTAATGTTAAGACACTCATTGTTTTTCGAAGTGGAAGCTTGATATTCAATCAACCATTCTTCTTTGCATGAGTCATGGAATGAGGTTTCCACCAAATCATCAAAATTTCGATCGGAATTTCGATTTCGCCAGCATCTGCAACGAAATCATGCAACTATACCGCTATGTGTAATCTGCAAAACATTTGGTCCAATTTTGAAATTTTCCCAAGAAATAGTAAAGTTTACTTCTCCCACATGAAGGACACCACCTATCCCCATATGTAATTTTATTGCATAAAACAATGCAAATAGGTTAGAGCTCATGCCTGTGAAATTTCATGACTTAATTCATTCATTTTGGCATCGAAATGGGCACGGTTGCAATCTTACCGGAATTCTTGTCGAAGTTTCAATACATTACGGTTTCCATGCCCTTGTCGACACGACATCAAAATTGGATACCTCGTTCCTTCACGACATCAACTTACATGATCAACTTCTAGTTCTGGTCTCATATGGCATGATCATTTGCAGCTGAAACGACTCATGTAGATAAGTTTGACTATGGATCTAAAAGCCTGATAGCACATCACAATAGCCTTAATTGGCTTGATTGTTATTTTATTGAGTTTTAGTTTTTTGTGCAATTGTTTTAGTTTTAGGACCTAAGTTTAATGTCAGGAGCTTATTGCAAGTTTTAAGTTTTGTAATTTTCTTGGGTTGTTGACTAGGTTTCTATTTCAAGTTGTTGCGATGATTAAGATTTTCATCTTTTTTTATAAATACCAACTTTGGGCTATGTGTCCATGTAGACTAGTGGGTTGTGAAAATGAGTAATAGGGGATTGGTTCCCATCTACCATTCTATATCGCCATACATTTTTAACAACTTGTTTTTATCAAAGACTTGCCGAGATAAGCTCTCTCAGGTGAAAAGTGTGGACTCCTTGGATTCTCCAGAAACCTTAGGAACTTGTTTTGTCAAGGACTTGCACCCTTGCCAAGATAAGCTGTCTCCACATGTGAAAAGTGTGGATTCCTTGGATGCTTTAGAAACCAGATGGGCTTTCACTGCTTTAATCCCATTCGATAATTAGATTGGTAGTGTTTACACTTTTTTGAGAGTTTTTATATTGGGTCTCGTTTGTGCGAAAGCTATCCTTGGTTCACCAATGAGTGATCCTCTTCCTGTCTCTACTCTTCCATCTGGTGTGTCTCCTAAGAAGCCCTTTCAAGTTTCTCAACGATGAACGGAAACAACAGTCTGATGGAGAGACCTCATGTAATCATGACGAGCCTTCTATGAATCCATATGTTGTGCTTCTAGATCCTACACCTGAGTTGCTTCTCCTCAATTCGTTCTGGATCTTCATATTACTCTAAGGAAGCCTCCACAACCGTCTACTCACCCTATTGCACATTTTTGCACTACCGGTAGACGTCAGTTCGTCTTTTATGTTAAGGGTGGATGAAGCTATAGTCTCTAGTTCATCCACCACTGTTTTAGGCAGTGCACGGAAGAGATGGATGTGCTTTTGGATAGACATGCTTAGGATCTGGTTGTTCCTCCCACAAACAAGTGGGATATCCTTGGGTAGTTTTGTGAAATATCAACCTGGTACTATGGAATGTTTGAAAGCCCATAACCCTGTCTGGTTGTCAAGGGCTAGACATATGGTGTTGATTACAATGAGACATTTTTTCTGGTAGCTCGATTATATTCTATATGAGTTCTAATTTCAGTAGCTGGAAACTTAGATTTTGGCCCCTTTTCTATATTGATATGAAGACTGCTTTCCTATATGGTGATTTGTAGGAAGAGAGATATATGGAGAAACCACTTTGGTTTGTTGCTCAAGAGGAGACTGTTAAGGCGTATTCCTTTGAGAGAGCTATATCTGGCCTAAAGCAGAAGCCTGCATGCTTTGTTTGACAAATTGAGTCTTAATTTGACTCAATTTGATTTTTGCCAATCAAATGATGATCATTATGTTTTTGTTAAGAAGACTTCCGTGGAGTAGTTGTTCCATAGTTTGTCAACGACATCATTTTATCGGGTAAGTGACCTTGATTACGTTTGAGCTGTGACATATTATCTTTGCAAAAACTTCATCACCGAGGACCTTGTTATGCTGCGTTATTTCCTTGGGATTGAAGTGGCTAGCTCATCTTCTGGGGTTTCTCATAGAAGTACATTTTAGCTCAGCACAAAAGACATGAAAGCTTGCGGCAAAGTATTAATTCTGCTAAAAAGACAACAAAGCTTGTGGCAAAGTATGTCTATACTCCTCTTGATCTTAATGTGAAATGGTTTCATGTGCTTCCTAGCAAAGACTTTGGGCAATTCAATTTATCTTGCCATGGCTAGGGTTGATATTTTTTTTCTATGGAACTTGTGAGTTGCTATCTTTAGAAACTAGGTAGTGCTACTAGACTGCTGTCTTTCATATCCTACGCTATCTCAAGCGTTCACCATGGAAAGAATTAATATAATGAAACCATCGTCAGTGTGATGTATGTAGATACTCTTACTCTGATTATTCTGACATTACATTTGGTAGGAAGTCAAATTTGGGTTCTTAGGTCTTGTATCACCGACGGAGGAAATCTATCTCCTGGAGGAGCAAGTTAGATGGTTGTTGCAAGCATGGAATAGGATGTCGACTTCGACTGGTATGGAAGTGGAAGTTTGTGGAAACATCGAAGATTTGTACAACTAAACTTCGACTCAAATTCGACAAAAATTAAGCAGGAATAGTGATGTTGTGATGAAAATGGGTAGATTTCATCAAATCTTGGTAAAAATTGTTTACATATAGTCATCCATATAGGTTTACATATGAAGAAAAACATACGATTACATGTAATCGTCTCAGGACTACAGATTTCTTCATTATATAACGTTATAACAATAAACAAATTACATAAAATGGTGTAAATTTATGGTAGATCTAGTAGAGGGGTAGGTCTACTAATATTAGCTTAGAATAATAAAAAATAACATCAAAATTAGCTTACCTTAAGCTGCAACACTATTTCCCCCCTCACACAGGGAACTCCACAAAACACCAGAACAATGTCGCCTACTTCGACGACTTCGATGTTGAGGAAGTTGGGAATTCTTGAATGGACCTGGGCCAATTTCGTCGACAAATGAGCTGATGTCGATGAAAAGACCTGAAATGTCGAGGATGTTGTGAAATGAGGATGTTTTGGTGGATTCAACATTGGACTCGACATCGCCAACTGTCGACACCGAAAAAATTGGCACATTTCGTCCAACTTCGACGATTTTTAATACCGTGGTTGCAAGATCTAGTGCACAGGCTGAGTATAGAGCTATGACACACATAACACTTGAGGTGATGTGGATGCGCTCTCTTCTACAAGAATTTCGTGTTTCATCTACTCTTCCTATGCCCACATATTGTGACAATAAGATAGCCGTATTCGTTGCAAGTAATCCAGTGTTCCATGAACGCACCAAGCATGTTGAAGCTGGCTGTCACTTAGTGAGGGAAGCCATCTTGAATAAGTTGATTATTACCCTCTTTACTGTTCCATCTACTCTCCCTATCTGCATGTACTGAGACAATATGGTAGGTATATTCATCACAAGTAATCTAGTGCCCATTGAATGCCACTATGTGAGGGATGGCTGATATCTTCACCAATTCATTTTTTGACATCTTCACCAAGTCACCTCCGAAGAAACGGGCTGTGCATCCTTGTTGACAAGCTGGACATGATTGATATTTATGCTTCAGGTTGATGGTAAGTATTGGAGCTTTTGTGTTTCCATGCAGAATTACGGTTACCAATGTTTTAAAAAGCGTTAAGCGGTAAGCGTGCAGACAACACCTTGTAACTGATTAAGTGGTAAGCGGGCAATTTTTGAAAAAAATGGGTTTTAGTTTCCTATATAATTTTATACAAAATTGCACATATATGTATATAAATACTATACTTTTTGGAACTTTTATATATATATCTAAACACTACCCAACAATGTAAAACACCCAAATAGTTTATAACACAACTATACACTGTGAAAAACAGGAAATATATAATGTAACATACACAATGATTATGGCTATAATACAGTAAACAAATGACTTGTTACGGATCAAACACCCTACATACATGATACAACAACAATTTTGCTAGCTAAACTGTAAATGAAAGACTTCTCATAGATACCTTACTAACTTATTGTTACATGCACATATCATCAATTAGTCATAACATTACATCAGTACATTTAATCAAAGTATGCATCATAATAGTTACATACAATTTACTTGGATACATTACAACAATACCCTATTATTACGGTTTACATACAAACTATGCATTCTAAATTAGAACTATGGCTTATCATAGAACATTTAATGTATATAAGTTCAATATATTATACTCAATAATACTTGGACAAAGTGACTTAATGTTACAGACTTACTGTCGTATTTAAAAAAAAGGGCAAAAAGTGGGAAAAAATCGGCCAAAAAAGGGGCTGGGCGGCCAAAAAGCGGCCATTTTTTTTCAAAGCTATTAATCGACGCTCAGGGTATATTTTAAGTGGCCGCTCAGGCCGTTTTTCATTTCACTGACAGTTACCCACTGGCCGGAGTTGCTATGGGCAGGCTGTATTAAAGTCCAGCCTTTATGACTGTGTACTTTCACCGATTGGCTGTAATCGGCACTGCTGAGCTACCAATGCTATCTCGTTTTATGTACTTTTTGCTATAATTAAGGCCTGGTTTGGATAGATACTGTAAGTTTACACACCTTTTGGTATTTCGCAGCAGAAGAGTTGGGGCAGGAAGGGAAAACAACCAGCTTAGCATGCAAAGTGGCTTGCAAAAACTGTGAGAAGGGCGCAGATACCTGGTGCAGAAGTGGCAATTTTGAAAGCCGCCGATCCTGGTGCCATTTGCAACTGTCATTTTCGTGCTAAATTGATTATACAACGGTACACAGAAAATACACCCGTTATCATTAATTTGTTGTGTATATCTTTTATCAACTGCTGGGAGTTTAGATTATGCCAGCCAAACTAGGCCTAAAGAGTTGTATCCCACCCATTAGGCATCCCAACATTCTCAAGTTTCTATATTGGTAGTGGAGTAAGATTTGTGTTGGATTTTAATATATTTTGTTGTTATAAAAACCATGATGAAAATTGGTCAGAGCTGAGTTATTCACACACTTACACAGGAAATTGAAATCAAGTGATACTTTCTATGTGTTTATATTTGTTAGTGATACTCTCTTTCGACATTTGTTATGCTATTCTTGAGATGGCAAAGATAACTAGCCAACATCTCAAAAGATTGCTCTTAATAGAGTGAAAAATAGATGGGTGTCTTGTGAGTTTTATGGCGGTAGTCAGCAAAATTTTGTAACTGTGACAATGAAGAGTAGGGAAGGTCTCCTATCACTCCTTAAAGCATTCACGAGAGCTTTTAGATGTGGAGTTTGACAAAGAAAAAAAGTGTTTGATATCCTTATTGAAGTACCATACTGGAAATAAGTGGGGGATGGGTTGGGCTTCCAATTGGCTAGCATATACTGGGGGTCTTGGAGCTGTATATTATGAGTTCAATGCGTCATTATGGAGTTATCCAGATGAACTTTTCTAGCACTGGTGGTATTCTAAACTATGCAGTGAATTGGTATCGGAATCTCTTATGAGAGAGAAGGTTGCTGACCTCTGTTGCTGATGTCTGATACTGTTGGGGCTAGGATTTGTTATTGTTTACATGTGTAAGAGTGCTTGCAGGTACTTTACCAGCCATCATATCGTGGTCCTCTAGAACAATGACAACTATTTATCTAGAAGACTAGGCTGTTGTCTGTCTAACTGCATTTGCATTTCTGAAGAAACCTATTCTCTGGTTATTGGAAAGGCTGCAATGTGGTGCATTCTTGGGCATGGCATGTCAAAGAGAAGGGCAAGAAGGTGGATTTCTTTTGATGCGGACTTTGAGAATGTGGTCATCATCATCATCTAAGCCTCTGTCCCAACTATGTTGTGGTCGACTACATGGATTATTCGTTTCCATTCAGCTCTATCATGGGTCATATTCTGGTTGGATGTAGAGAGTCAAAATTTCTCTCAATAAGCTAAAAATCTCTCTCAATAAGCTCTTCCCATGTAAATTTTAGGCCTTCCTCATCTTTTATTAATTGTGCTTGACTCAATAGCATTGCTTCATATAGGCGCATTAGTCAGTCTGCTTTGCATATGTCCATACCAACTGAGTCGGCCCTCGCACAATTTGTCCTCAATGCTTACCAACCCCACTTTATTCCTGATATAGTCATTTCCTAGGAAGCACAGACACTTCCCGGGAGGTGCCGTGGCCGTGTCTGCCGCGTGTCGGACGCGGACACGCTGTGGACACGGCTGGACACGACCCCTGAATGTCCAACTTTTTTTTGAAGAGTTTTTGGCTTGGACACAGCTAGGACACGGTTGGGACACGACTTGGACACGGCTGACCCAGCCCAGCCACATCCAGGTCCAGTTATGTTAGGAAAAAGGACTAAACCTGTCCATGTTCCCTAACCCACCGATATTTGCTCCCCTTCTCCTCAATTTCACTCCAAATTTTTGTTGTTTTCTTACTGTAATCCTGCCCCTCTATCAATCTATGCCCAATTTTTCTAATAAGTATTTTTCTTCTATTTTGTTATAATGTTAACAATAATTGCTGCTGTTGGTTCAGTTATGTTATACAAATCTGTAGTATTTACTATATTTAATCATACATCATTCTGAGTTGGATTTCTTTATTGTTGAATTGGTCTAATTATTGTTTATTTACTGTTCAAAAGTCATTGCGTTATGATTTAAATTGACAATTTGCTTTAATTGATTGGAAGCATGGACATGGATGCGTTTACATAAATTTATAAATATCACTAGGCCATGCTTGTTGTATCTGATGGATTTTTCCTATTTGGATGAATGTGTTGGATGGATGATTGTATGTCTTTTAAGTAAATGAAATGCAAACTCCACAATTAAATTTCTATAATAGAATGTGTTTATACATCAATAATGTATACATATATATGTGGAAAAAACAATTTGTCGTGTCCGGCCCTGTGTCCGTGTCCTACATTTTTAAAAATTGCCGTGTCCCGTGTCCGTATCCGTGTCCGTGTCCGTGTCCGTCCTTCCTAGGTCATTTCTCAAGCTTTTCTTGTCTTCCCACACATCCATCTTAGCATACACATTTCAGCAACGTTCATCTTGTTGAGACCTTGTTTCTTCACCGCCCAACATTCACTCCCATAGAGCCTGGCTGGCCGTATAGCTGTTCTATAAAACTTGCTTTTTAACCTGAGAGGGATCTTCCGATCACATAATACTCCAGTTGCACTCCATTTCAACCATCCTGCAGTCATCCTGTAAGAAACGTCACTTTGGACACCCCATTGATTTTAATAATAGAACCCAAGTAACGAAATATATCACATTTAGGTATATCTACTCCGTCCAACTTGGCTCTACCATTCACACTGCGTGGCTGAAATTGCAATGCATATACTCAGTTTTGCTCCTACTAATCATCAATCCATTTGATTCCAATGCCTTTCTCCAAAGTTCAACTTTACCATTCAATCCATCTTTAATTTCGTCAATCTATACAGTATCAGCAAATAACATACACCAAGGAATATCATCATGAACATTCGTTGTCTACTCATCCATAACAATAAGAACATATATAAGTTGAGTGTGGATCCTTGGTGTACCCCAACTGTGATAAGAAATGTTGGTGTCTCCTCCAAGAGTCTTCACACTTGCAGTATGCTATCATACATGTCTTTAATCAAGTCAATGTATTGGATCGTCAAACCCTTTTTCTTCAAAGCCATCCACAACACTTCCCTGGGTACTCAATCATAAGCCTTTTCCAAATCAATAAAAATCATATGAAGATTTCTTTTGCTTTCTCTATACTTCTCCATAAGCCTCCTTATCAGAAAAATAGCATATGTTGTTGATCTTCCAGGCTAGGTTTTTTGATATTTGCATTATAGATCTTAGCATCTGCTCAATAATCCTCTCCCAAAGCTTCATTGTGTGACTCATTGACTTGTACCTCTGTAGTTTGTACAGCTCTGAACATCACTTTTGTTCTTGTAGATGGGGACTATAGCATTATTCTAAAAATTGGCGATGTTGGGCGATGTTTTGCCGATCTTGTCGATGTCGACGGGTGGCAAAGTCGAAGCCTGGATAAGTTAACTTGGTCACAATGTTGACCCGATTTTCTCCCAACATTGGCGATGTTGGCTTGGCACATTTCATTTCAGTCACAATGTCATCGATTAATCCGCGATATTGGTGACATCAAGCCCACATTTAGACGGCCGAAGTCAGCCCAATCAAGTGTCTTGCTCGAGTATTATTTAAGCAGAGGAGTGCTTGAATTGGCCTCCCACTTCATTCCTTAGCTAGGAAGCACGTATACGTATCAGATACGAGTACGGGTACAAGTACGGGTAGGAGGATACGACAATTTTAAAAAATATAGGATACGGGTACGTCATGGATACGACAATTTTTAAATATTTATTTTAATATTTTTAAATAAGCAATATATTTATTTTAAAAATAGACGAAGACAATCAAATTTCATTAAAAAATCGCAACATTTCTAAAGAAAATGGAAACCAATACCATGATATCAAACAATGATATAAAAAGGGGTCTTTTATTCATATTAATGTGAGACATAAGTTACAAAAAGACATGATAGTATCATATTCTAAACCTTTCACATTTCATGTATCATGTAAAGTTGTGTTGTAAAGTGAGCTGTGTCATCTGTGATACCAAACTATCTTCTCTCATGTCTGGCTAGCTACTATGAAGCACGGATACAAATACAGAGATGGATACATGTACGAGTACGATATAGGGATATGACAAATTTTGAAAATATAAGATACAGGTACAACGTAGATACAACAATTTTTATATGACAAATTTTGAAAATATAAGATACGTGTACAACGTAGATACAACAATTTTTTTTAATGATTATTTTAAATTTTTAACAGAAAATACCAATTTCATTCTCAAATCACAATACAATAGGGGGAGTCTAGAGTTGGAAGTCACATGGTTTTGGGATTATGAGGGATCACACGAGTGGGGTGCTCCCTTGGCTGCTATAAAAACAATAAAACAAATGATATAATAGAAATACAGTCAAGTGGCAGATCGTCGATTTTCGCCTCTGATGTTCTGTCGATACCATCGACATGGATCTTGATGGTATCATAGTAAAAAAAAGCGCCGAATATTCGTAAAATTCGGCGATTATTCGCGTTTTTTTATGCCGCCGAATGTTACGCCTACATAAAGCGGGGATCGCCGAATATTCACGTTTTTTCGCATTTTTTCGCGATTTTTACGAACTATTGTGATTTTTTGCGATTTTTTTTGTTTTTTCCCCGAATTTTCGGGTTTCAGTCGCCCAGCCTGAACCCACTTCTGGGCCCGACTTCGGCCCACTATGGCTCCCAGCCTCCCACAACACCCCGACCCTCGACATTTCCCCCCTGCCCTAGCCATTCTCTCCCGCGACCCTAGCTTTCTCCCCCGACTGTTCCACGGCGCGCGACGACCACGGCACGACACCGGCGATTCGAGGCAGACTTCGAGGCGGAGTTTGCGGCGGTGCTTGGCGGCGGCAGCGGCGGCTCTTGGCGGCGGCAGCGGCGGCTCTTGGCAGCAGCGGCGGCGGTTCTCTAGCGGCAACGACAGGTACTTCTTCCTCTCTTCTTCCTCTCTTCTTCCTCCCATGCGGCGCTCCCTTCCCTTCCTCCGTCATCCCCCCTATTTCCCAGCGGCGCAGCTCCTTCTCCAATCTGCTATGCCGTCACCTTCTCTCCCTCTTTTCTTTGATTCCCTCTTGCTGCGCCATTCCTTTGATTCTACCTTGCTGCTCCTAAATTCCCCCTTCCCATAGTTGCGCCATCTATGTATTCCCTCCCCGCTAACCCCATGTTTCCCCTCCTTAATCCCCTTTTATTGCTCCTCAATCCCTGCGATTCTTCCCTCCCCCATTGCTGTGAGGCTGTGACGTGCGAAAATGTCTGTGACGCAGCGTCACTGACGCTGATATGTTGAATTCTTTACTGCTGACCCTCTGGATGCGAAAATGCTGCACCATTCCTCTGAATTCAACATGTCTTTTTAACTCTTTACTGCTGCACCATTCCTCTATTCCCCTACCTCTTTTTCAATTTTTTGTATCCCTACTGATATGTTGAATTCTCTACTACTACGATTCTCTACTCCCCCCTGTTTATTTCCTTTTGCTTGGTACAAGTACAAATACAAATTACTGACGGTCCATGTCTCCTCCCTCTTTCTATGTTCTAATTAACAGAGTTTTGAGCATCTAAACTCTCAAGCTTGCAAGACTCAGGCCGGTCTTCTCCTATATTCCCAACTCCCAAGACATCAACTACTACTCTATAATCAGGTATTTCCGCTGTTCACTTGTTTTAATTGTATTGCTGGAAATTTTCCTACTTATTGATTTGATTGTCTATTTGCTTGCTTTTGTGATATGCTTGTAATTGTATTGGTAAAATTATCGTGTTTAATAATTTGATTAGCTATTTGCTATATGTTTTTATGTATTTGCATTTGCATTTGCTGTTTGTTGGCTTGTTGCTCATATTGTGTTATATATGTTTCTTAATGAAATAGGAGAACAATGCCTAAAGCAAAAGATGCATTGTGGGAGTATGTTGAACCAGTAGATAACAAACTGAAATGCAAGTTTTGTCATGAATCTTTCTCTGCCTCCATTACACGTTTTAGATTCCATTTGGCAAGAGTTACTTGCAAGGACATTAAGCCATGTCCAACAGTCACTGATGCTGTTAGGGACATTGCAGTGAAGTCTGTAGCTGACCTTCAAGCAAAAGCCGCTAGTAAACGTCAAAAGATTGCAGATTTTTTCTCTAGTGGCAGTATGTCTAGCTCTAACTCAGTAGTATGTCCTGCTCAATCTAGTAACACTGGTGTGATTGATATAGACAAATATGCTGCTAATGTCCCTGGCCAAAGAACTCTTCATTCACTAACAAGAAAAGAAGAGAAAAAGATTGCTGACAAAGCTATTATGAAATGCATAGTAGCAAACAACTTGCCTTTCCATATCTTGCGAACTCCTGAATTTCGTGAAGCTGTGTTGGCTATTGGACAGGCTGGGCCAGGTTATCAAGCACCTAGTAGTGAAACAGCGAGGACTGTACTTTTGGCAGACTTGAAAGTGGATGTGGATGGATATCTCAATACCATGAGGGCCAGTTGGGAATTCTCTGGATGCACACTTATGAGTGATGGTTGGCAAGACGGACGAGGACGACCCCATATCAATCTTTTGGTTGCATGTCCCAAAGGGGTGTGGTTCTACAAGTCTATCTGTGCTGTTGACCATGTCAAAGATGGTCCATTTTTGTTTGACTTTATTTCTAAATGCATTGATGAAATAGGTCCCAAAAATGTGATCCAATTCATTGCTGATAATGCATCTAACTATGGTGTCGCAGGGAAAATGATTGAGAACAAATATCCTCACATTGTCAAGGCCAATTGTGCTGCTCATTGTATAAATCTAATGTTCAAAGACATTGATGAGTTTGAACATGTCAAACCAACAATTTCAAATGCTAGATTGATTGCAAAATTCATGTATAGGTATCAACATGTTTTAGATTTGATGAGGAAGCACACAGATGGTAAGGAGTTAAAACGGCCAGGGGCAACCCGGTTTGCAACTAACTTTCTGTGTTTATTCTCCATTTTATCTCAAGAGCAGGCCTTGAGATTTATGATTGCTTCTTCTGAATGGAGAGAACTCTCTCAATCTAAAAGTGAGGAGGGCGTCAAAATTTCAGATATTATCCAGGGAAATGAGTTTTGGGCTATAGGTAAATCAATTATCAGTGCTATTGAGCCGATTGTGAGAGTGTTGAGGCTAACTGACGGTGATGGATCTACTACTGGTTATATCTATGAGGCATTGGACAGAGCTAAGGAATGTATTAAAGTAGTGTTCAATGGTGAAGCAGATTTGTATACACCTTACTGGAAAGTTATAGATGAAAGGTGGACAGATATGTTACATAATCCAATTCATGCTGCTGCTGCTTATCTTAATCCCAAACTCCATTATGAAAAAAGAATCAGAATGGATTCAGAGATAAAGCAAGGGTTAAACACAATTATCCAGAGAATGCTTGATGTGTTTGAAAGGTCCAAGATTACACACGAGCTTCGTGATTACCACTCTGTGGATTCTGACGTTTTCAACCAACTTGCTATTGATTCACTTTCTCATACACATCCAAGTAAGAAATATTTCACTATTTGATTTCATCAGTACTACTAATGTACTATTTATTTCTAATACACTTTTCTCTCAATAGGAATTTGGTGGGATATGTATGGTGGGGAACTCCCTACTTTACAGAAATTGGCTATTCGACTACTTAGTCAACCATGTAGTGCTTCTGCATGTGAAAGAAATTGGAGTGCTTTTGATGCGGCCCATACTAAAAAAAGAAACCGGCTTGAACCTAAGAAATTGCATGACTTGGTCTATGTTAGAATGAATTTGCATCTAATGAAGACCACTGCTGCAAAAGAAAAGGCCGATTCAAAGCCCATAGAACTTGATAAGATCAATGCTTTTGATAATGATTTCACTTATGAATATGGAAGTGTTGAACACGAGGAAGTTGATGATGAAGAAGAGACTGAAGATGAAGACAATGGAGTTACAAATGAGACTATAGAGGACTTCACTGCAGGCCTAGACTCATAATATCTTCCTTCCATTCTTGAATAGGAAAAACTGATCTATTTTGGTCGTGTAATGAATTGATATACTCTTGCATCATTTTGTGGTTTACATTGTGTATTGTGTATGATCTCTAGTATTTGCAAACATTGATATTATGTGGTGATTGTTGAAAATTTGGAATGCAAGTTACTTCCTTAATTCCTCCATCTTGAATTGTAAACGATTCTACTCTACAATTTGCATGTATGTATATCAATGTGTTATATATATATATATATATATATATATATATATATTGCCGATTTATTCCCGATTTATTTCGAATAGTTGACCGAACTTTGACCGAATTTTATCGATCTTTTCCCGATTTTTCACGATTTTTTCCGAATTCCGATTTTTTCCGGCCAGCCGAAAAGTTGCCGAATGCCGAATTTGTTACTATGGATGGTATCGACGGACTGTTGTCCGGTGGCTGTGATAATCTCGATACCATCGACCTCCTGTCGATGGTATCGACCGGGAAGCAGGTTGTTTCACACTCCCCCTCAAGCTGGAGAGTACACATCGTTAGGGCTGTAAATGGGTACGGGTAGACCCGCGGACCCGCAAATCCGGACCCTTTAAAGACCCGTTACGGGTCTAAATTCTTGTACCCGCATACCCTTGGACCCGCATATAAGCGGGTCCACTGATGGGTATGCTTAGACCCAGACCCGCTAGACCCGCAGACCCGCTATAGATAAATAACTACTTAGATAATATTGTATCTATATCATACTTTCCTGGTCTAACTAATATAATACTTTTGATTAAGTCCCACTTTAATTTTAATAAGGTTGAGAGTAGTCATCAAATAGAGAATTAACTATTCTAGTTTCAATCATGAGAAACATATGTAAACTTAAAATCAAAATAGTTGCAATAAATGCTACATAATTAAAACATTATGACGATGACTACAAATATGATACAAACTAGCTCAACTAATCTTCAATCTACAAAGTTATTTAATATAACTATTGCATGTTAATGTACTATATGATAGCAATATCTTGTAGTATTAATATAAACACAACATAATACTAATTTTCTTACAATAACAACATGACGTTCTATATAGAACCGCATACCCGCACCGCAAACCCACTATTAATGCGGGTAAGGGTATGGTGCGGGTCTAGATTTTTTATTATGCGGGTCTAGAACCGGAACCGGACCCGCTAAATTAGATGGGTATGGGTATGGGTATGGCCAGACCCGCACCGTACCCGCACCGTTTACACCCCTACACATCGTGTATGCCCAACTTGCCACATAATTTCTGAAAAGCTGTCGGACCCAAAGGCTTTGTCAAGATATCCGCCAGTTGATCTTCAGACTTGACATATGGCGTCACAATATTACCATCTTTGATTTGATCACGAATAAAATGGCAATCAACTTCTATATGCTTTGTACGCTCATGAAAGATAGGATTCCTGACAATGTGTATAGCAGACTGGTTCTCACACTTGAGCTCCATAGAAGGCATAATAGTGATTTTTAACTCAGAGAGAACGGATTTGACCCATTGTAGTTCACAACATGCATGGGCCATAGCACGGTATTCAGCCTCAGTGCTGGATCTGGCTACCACATTCTGCTTTTTGCTTTTCCAAGTAATCAAATGGTCACCTAGGAAGGTACAATAGCCTGATGTAGATCTTCTATCAATATGATCACCAGCCCAATCTGCATCTGAGTACCTAGTGAGAGTCAAAGTAGATGGAGGCACCTTGGGTTTGGAATATGTGATCCCTTTACTAGGAGCACTCTTCAGATATCTCAGAATCTGGCAAACTGCTGTCCAGTGTGACTGTCGTGGTGAGTGCATATGTTGACTCACAACTCCCACAGCAAAAGAAATGTCAGGTCGTGTAACCGTCAGATATATTAGCTTGCCAACTATTCTCCTGTAATATCCTGGATCTGAGTACTCAACATCATCAACCGTCTCCTTGGTGTGATAATCCATAGGAGTAGATACCGGTTTAGATCCAGTCATGCCTGTCTCCTGTAGTAAGTCCAACACATATTTCCTCTGAGATAGATTGATACCTGCATGAGATCGAAGCACCTCAATGCCTAGAAAATATCTCTGTTTACCCAGATCCTTTGTTTGGAAGTGTCTCTGCAATCCTTCCTTCACACGAGATATGCCTGCAGAATCACTTCCAGTAATAACTATGTCATCAACATATACTGCCATAATGATAGAGCCACATGAAGAGCTAGAGTAGAATAAAGAGTGATCAGTCATAGAGCGAGAAAAGCCCATCTGGAGTACAACCTCACTGAACTTGTCAAACCACGCTTGAGGAGACTGTTTCAAACCATATATGGCTTTCTTCAATTTACAAACCTTCCGACACTCCCCCTGAGCAACAAACCCAGGAGGTTGCTCCATATATACCTCTTCCTGGAGGTCACCATGTAGAAAGGCATTCTTAACATCAAGCTGAAATAGGGGCCAATCAAAAGTAGTAGCCAAAGAAATAATTATTCACACAGAATTTAGGCGAGCTACTGGAGAAAAAGTCTCAAAGAAATCAATTCCATAGGTCTGTGTGTAGCCTTTTGCCACCAATCTGGCCTTCAACCTCTCAACAGATCCATCCGGATTATGTTTGATGGTGAAAACCCATCTGTGACCCACAACTTTCTTCCCTGTAGGTAATTCAACAAGATCCCATGTGGCATTATGCAAAAGAGCTGACATTTCAATCTGCATTGCCTGTTTCCAGCCACTGTCCTTCATAGCATCATAGTGATTCCTTGGTATATCAACAGAATCAATCTCAATAGCAAATGCGCGGGCCTGCTTAGATAAGTGGGACAAACAACACACATTTGTAATAGGATGTCTAATAGTACAAGAACGAGTACCTTTCCTAACAGCAATAGGAAGGTCAAGATCTGATGCTTCCGCATGAATCCCATGAGTAGAAGACGAAGATGAAGGCTCAGAGACTGGTGTCGCTACCATTTCTGGTTCTGGTCTGCCTCGCCTACTATAAACATGTGGGTAATGCTCAATAACAGGCTCGTCTGTTGCTTGCTCATCCGGAATAAAAGTATAATCAGGAATGATGGGTGGCTCTCCCTCACTCTGCACAGATGGTGCCACTCTATCACTCTGAAAAGCTGGTGGCACTCCCTCTCTCAATTGCTCCCCCTTATAGCATCAGAGAAATATGGAGTTGTCTCATGGAAGATAACATCCCTAGACACAAACATCCGACGAAGACTAGGACAGTAACACTTGTATCCTTTGCTAGTACTAGAGTAATCAAGGAACAAAGTTTTAACAGACCTAGGAGAAAGCTTGTCTGCTTTAGGGTCAACATGATGGACAAAGGAAGTGCAACCAAACACTCTAAGGGGAAGAGAAAAAGGTTGGTCCGTGGGTCGCAACACAGAGAAGGGAGTCTGTCCTTTAAGAACTGAGGATGGTTGTCTATTAATTAAGAAACAAGTAGTTAAAAGAGCTTCAGACAAGAATTTCTTAGGTACATTGGATTGGAACATAATAGATCGAGCAATATCGAGAAGATGACGATTTTTCCGCTCAGCCACCCCATTCTGCTGAGGGGTGTAAGGACACGATGTGCGATGGATCATACCTACAGAGCTGCAAAAATCAGACATAGCCTTTTGGACATACTCTAAAGCATTATCAGATTGAAGAATTTTTATATTGCAGTCAAACTGGACTTTTATTTCAGTGTGGAAATGTTTCACAATAGATAGTACAGACTCTCGACTTTTGAGAAGATAGATCCATGTCATTCGAGAAAAATCATCCACGAAGGAAATAAAGTAACGAAAACCATTATAACTCTGGTCTTTGACAGGACCCCACACATCACTATGGACTAACTCAAAAGGACAAGAAGCCCGTTTATTGACACGACTGGGATAAGATAACCTATGATGCTTTCCCAGCTGACATGACTGACACTCTAAAGATGACACTTGAGACAATTCTGGTTCCAACTTGCGCAGGCTCTCTAAGGAAGGATGTCCATATCTGCAATGCCATAGTAAGGGGGAACCACTCAACATGACGGATGGAGCAGGAGCAGATACTTGGCGAGGCAGACTGTCACCATGGAAAAGGTAGAGATCACCTTTCCTAGGTCCCCACCAATCGCCCTCATACTCTTGAGATCCTGCAATACAAAACAAGAAGGACCAAAAGTTACGGTACATTTTACAGTGCCAATCAGTTTTGCAACAGAAAGAAGAGTAAAAGGAAATTCAGGCACAAAGTGTACAAATTTGAGATCAATCTTGGGTGTTAGAGGGACAGATCCACTAGCTAACACTCTCCTCACTGAACCATCTGCCAGTGTAACAGATTTGTGAGGGATATACGAGTTAATAGTGTGGAGCAATCTCCTCATACCAGTCATGTGCTGTGACGCGCCAGAAACAACCACCCAAGATGAAGTAGAGCCAGAAGCTATGAGAGATGTAGCCTGATTACCCGCAGTAGATGTCAGGTTTGCTGACGATGATGATGATGATCCCATACTCATGTGTTGTGTAGCCTGAATAAACCGATCATACTCCTCTTGAGTAAGAGTGATACCGGTTCCAGAAGTAGTTCCCACAACAGAAGAAGAGGAATCTGTAGTAGTGGCATAATGAGCTGTCCCTACAGGTAGTGCAGCATGTCTCCCATGTTTCTTCCAGCAATTCTCCACTGTATGTCCCAATTTGTCACAGAAAGTGCACTTAGGACGTGTCCCACGTCCTCTGCCCATACCGGTTCGTTCCCCTCGTACCGCAGTAGCTACGGATGCATGAGACTCCCCAGAAGATATAACAGGAGCAGGAGTAGCAGACTCAAACATAGATTGTTGTATTCTTGAATAGGCTTCCACAAAACTGGGTAATTTATCAGAAGCCAAAATGACACTCCGGGCGGATCCGCACGAAGGGTTAAGCCCGGATAAAAATTTAGTCGTAACTAGATCATCCCTGTCCTTGATCTGTTCAGCGACAGTCACTGGATGATAATAGCTCTGCTCTTGAGCAAGTGTCTGAATAGCTCCAAAGTACTCCTCAAGAGATTTATCACCCTGCCTCTCAGCAAACAAACGATCATAGATCATGAATTGGCGAAGCGCATTTTTTTCTTGAGAATAATGCTGCTTCACTGCGTCCCATATCTCCTTAGCTGTTGAATAGAACATGAACCTTGCCGCAATAGTAGGTTCCATGCTGTTCTACAACCAAGTCTTCACCAGACTATCATGACGCTTCCATTCAGCATATCCTTTGTCAGTAGAGGCCAAAGGACCTGAGTCAACATGTCCCGCCTTGTCACGAGACTCCAGGACAGTGTGGACGACATTCATCCATAGAAGAAAATTCTTCCCGTCGAGCTTGATGGAGGTGATAGGTGACACCTCGTTGTAGATCATAGGTGTCTTAATATCCCCCATTACAGAACGGCACTGTGTGACGGATTGATACACGCCACAAAGAAGACTGAGGTGACGGAGAGATACACGTCACCCAAGAAAAAAATAGAAATGCGTTACTGACACATTCACAGCCTCCGGATGATTTTCCTAATCACACATGGAGGATGTGTGACTAGGAGAATAACTGTGGAGAGACTAGTCCTCTTGTTTAGATTTTAGATCGCCGTTGGATTACCCGAAGATCCTCAAGGCGGCGGATTACGGCTGCACGCCGTGCGGCGGCTCAGCCGCAGCTACTGCTGTCGGTGCCACGGTGAGAAGATCCGGAGGAAGGGGAAGATCCGGCGGGCAAGAAGGAATAAGGAGGAAAAGAGGAATAGCCGGTGGAGAGAGACGACGGCCTAGAGCAAACCTTGCTCTTATACCATATTAGAATGTGTGGTATTCAACTCAAAACCAATTGGCAATGGGTGAAAGGACAACACATTTTATAAGCCCAGGACCTATCCCAGAACTCAGCGGTGTGGGACAATCCTAACAGCTGCTAAATGGGTTGGTTGTATCTTGGCTGCATTAAGGTCATATCCTGCTAATAAAAAAATGAATACGACTTAAGAAGTATATGGTATGTATTAGAGAGTATCTAGGGAGTATTAGTATCAGATATGTATTCAGTGCTGGTAGGACACGTATTTTGGAGTATTAGTGCTTCATAGGGGGGTAAAGAAGGATGGGGATGCAATGATTATCTTCAAAGGAGATGAAATAGATATTTTCTAGATAGAAATCCAGAATAAATCACAATGGATTTAGTCACCAAAACAAGAGGCATGTTAACCAACGATACTAAATTGAAGCCTTTCATAGAATATGGAGGACATCAACGTGCATAAAACTTGCACCTTAGCAAGAAAAGCATCCACAAGTACCATGTAAAGGTGAATGAATTGGTTTGCAATAAAGAACAAACAAAAATCCAGATTACATGTGGAAGTTCTTTATAAAGTGAAATCCCAAAAAACAGAGGAGGTACAAACAATAAAGAGAAGAAGGAAGATTGACATTTAGCAATAGGAATGGTGACTAACCTTGAACTACTTCAAGGAAGCAACTGTGATAGCCTTGCTGCAAGCTACTACTTAGCAGAGAGGGTTGAGACAAGAGCTGGTGTCAAACGCTAATCAAACAATGTCATGCCCAGATTCTTTTTCTAGTTTTTACCGAATGGATACGGATTAGGAGTATCCAATATGTATCCACAGAGTATTGCTATCCGATACGTATCGATACGAGTACGACACCTGTTTTGGAGTATCCATGCTTCATAGCTCCTTAGTGAATTGAAGAGTGGCGTGTGCTGGGAACTTGGTGTTTTGACTCGTTTGAGTGTTGGAGCTTAAAGGAGGCACCCCTTGTGCTTGTATTTGAAGAAGAAAGCTGCTATTGTGTAGTAATCTACTCTTTGCAATTCTATTCTCTACGTTTTGACTTGTGAATCTTGTGTTGTGAACTCATGATCTTATGTTATTATTGACATTTTTAAGCTTGAGTTCTAAGTTCTATCAATAATTAGAAGTTTTCCATCGGTGTTCTATTTGGATTTGCTTCATTTTATTTCCAAAATGGTGTCGAAGTTTTACCGATGTTTATCGAAGTTTGCGTCTAAACTTCCTCGAAATTTCCCCGATGTTTCCACAGACTTCCACTTCCACACCTGGCGAAGTCGACACGATGTCCAAATCCTGCACCATGGACTAGTACTATTTCTCCAGTCATCTGACATCTTCTTGGTCTTCATGATTTTTTAGAGAAATTTGTTAACCACATAACAACTTCATCCCCCCATACTCTTCCATACATCAACATAGTCACAAATTCAATATTCGGGATACGTTCGGTCGAGCTGAAAAATTCGGGATTCGGGAATTATGCGGGAAATTCGGGTAAAAAGCGGTCAACATACGGTAAAAATACAGTCAACAATTTGGGAAAAAGTCGCCAAAAGATCGAAGGATTCATACATATATATATATATATATATATATATATATATTGCACATATATAGCACACACACATATATATATATATCTATACATACACTACACGATGTATAAGTACATATCTATACATCTATTGCATACATATATAACACACATACATGCATACATGATACATACATATATATGTGTGTGTATTTACATATACACGGTCACAAACACATATACATACACTTAAATCAAGTTAGAGTCTTAAATAGTATAAAATGAGAAAATATATGAAAAAAGTATAAAATGGGAATAAAATGTTAAACATGAGTAATTCGTGAATAATACGGGAATAACACGTAATATATTGTGACTATGCTCAAATTGGGAAATATTCGTCCGTTTGATACGTCTAGGAAAAAATACGTGACTTTTTCAAAAAATCGGAGTATATTATGACTATGTACATCAATGGGAATACCGTCTGGTCCGCATGCCTTTTTCATTTTCATCATTTTTAAAGGATTCTTGACCTCAAATAGTGAAACTTGTCATGTATAAATGATGTCTCTTGTATTCATGTCACACAAGTCTCTAACATTATTTACAATATCTCCATTGAAAAGCTTATGGAATTAATTTCTCCATTGGCTCTTAATATCATCGTCCTTCACCAGCACTCTACCATCTTCATTCTTGATGCATTTTACTGGACTCAAGTCTCTTCCTTACCTTTCTCTTATACGAGATTTTATATATATCTTTTTCCCTTCTCTTGTGTCTAACTTCTTGTAAATAACATCGAAGTATCTAGACCTTGCCTCCTAAACAACCTTTTTAGCTTTTTTCTTTGCTTGCTTGTATCTTTGGAACGTTGCATCATCTCGAGATTTGGGCAAGCTCCTATAGATCTCCCTTTTCAGTTCAATAGCCTTCTGTACTTCATCATTCCATCACCAAATCTTTTTCTGTAGAGGCCCACAGCCTTTTGACTCCCCCGAAACCTCTTTGGCAATTTTTTGTTATGCATGAGCTCATGTTATGCCACATAGTGTTAACATCAGACTCCCAAGTTCCAAGTTCCCTCCTTGATTTCATCATTAAAAGTCAATTTCTTTTCTCCTTTAACATTCCACCACTTGATCCCGCTATTTTGGTTTCTGTTATACTAGCCTTTATCGATCTTCATGTTAATATCCAAGACCACCAACCTATGTTTCGTCGTGAGTTCTTCGCTAGGAATCACTTTACAATCCTTGCATATTTTACGATCCACCTGCCTCGTAAGGAGGTAATCAATTTGGTTACAATTGTGCCCACTCTTGAAAGTAACCTTATGAGATTATCTTTTCTTGAAATGGGTGTTTGCCAAAATCATATCATATGCAGCTGCAAAATCTAATATCCCCTCTCCTTCTCCGTTTCTGCTGCCATATCCTAAACCACCATGAACTCTCTCATATTCAACGTTGCTACTCCCCACATGGCCATATAAATCACTCCCAATAATGATCTTCTCCTTTGTCGGTATTCCTTGCATCAATTCATCCATGCCATCCATGTCATCCCAAAAATCTTTCTTAGCCTCCTCGCTAAGGCCAACTTGGGTCGCATAAGCGCTAATAATGTTAAAATCTTTCCCCCAAGAACAACCTTGACAGTTATGATTCTATCACCCATCCTAGTGATCTTGACCACATTACCCTTCAACATCTTATCAACAATAATACCTACGCCAATTCTATGTTTTTCAATACCTGCATACATAGTTATCAAGGCGGGCGCCTAGGCGTCCTAGGCGCTCTACATGTCCCTCAAACCTGGGCGCCTAGGGTATATAGGTAAGCTGGGAAAACTAGGCGGGCTAGGCGGCCACCTAGGAGGTCAAGGCGGACAACCTTGGCGCTTCTGCTGCAACTGCTGTAAACGGATCCGTCCATATACACTACTGTTTGATTAATTTTTTTACTTACTCTTGTGTCTCCTATTCTTGCTTTTCTTTTCTTTTTCTGACAAATGCTCCTGCTTTTCCTTTTCTTGCTACTGCTGCTTCTATTTTTTGTGACTTCCTTCTATGTCCCCTCTTGCTGCTATGTCCGTGTTACTTATTTCAGAAATTCACACTCGTACAACATCTTCTGCTCCCACATCTACCAGACTACTAGTATTACTTCTATTCGCATGTCTTTTTCTATATTTCTGACTTTTTATTGCTCCTACATCTCCAACAGCTACTGCTGTTTGCCTGTATGTGCTAGAGTTTCCTGATCTCTTCATCGTCCCCGAGGTCTCCTCCCACAACTACTTTACAGCTGTTTTTTTGTTTATCTGACTTGTATCTCCACATCTCCTAGACTGCTGTTGTACGTTTCTTTTTCTGACTTCTTCCTACAAGTCACTTGCATTTCCTTTTCCTTTTTTTTCTGTTTTCTTTCTCCTTCAATTCCTACTTATCTTCCTCCTCCTGTTGTTATTCGTCCTCTTAATTCTCCTTCCCCTGATCTTCCTAATAGTTATCAATAGATGTTAGGCATATGACAATATTTAATGAACAAATAATTACAATATTGCATGTAATATCATGTGTATAAATAAATAAACATGTAACTCAATAAATACAAAAAGGAAAAAACGCCCAGAAAAGCCTAGGCGGGCTAGGCGTCCATAGGATGAAACCCACCGCCTAGCCGCCTTGACAACCTAGCCTGCATACCATATTTTGTATCCCGTGTCTCCAATCTCTCTACAACATTCCCCTGTCCACTTAGTTTCCTGCAAGCAAGCTATATTGACTTTTCTTCTCATCATGGTATCCACTATCTTCAAAGATTTTCCTATCAAAGAGCCAATATTCCTAGATCCAACTCTAATCTTTTTCTTGAAACTTGCATCTTTACATGCCCTCGTCGAAAATGTTGTCCTTGCACATTTTTCACTACATCCGGGCAATGATGCAGCGGGACTAGCTTCTTCACCCACACCCGTCCAAGATGTGGAAACCCTTACACATTTTTCACTACATCCAGGAAAAGATAGGCATTAACTATCTTCTTTACCCACACCCGTCCAAGATGTGGAATCCCTTTCCTGTCCTTCAACACAACCGGGCACCGCTGTGTGCCGAGCGCCTCGCTAGGTAGGGACATTCCGACGAATTTTTTTTAAAGGATCAATGTCATAGAAAGAGTGACAGTTTTTATGGCTGGCTATCAACCTACCACCAACCTTCCTTTACCTGGGCTTGGGACCGACTACATTTGCAAAAATGTACGGAACATAGGCGGAGTTGGTCATGGTATTTTGATATGTATAAAATAAAATTAAGTGCATTAGCTTCTCAACTTGGTGAATATAGTTGATTTCAAGAGCAGACTGGCAGAGGTCTCATGCCGAGGCTAGTCTGATGATCCTGAATGACAGCAAACGCCTACAAAGGCCTAGGACAACAATCCATAAAACTAGCTGTCCAGTGCATGTGACTGCTGGAATAACACTTTGTTGATTTCATATAACGTAGTTGCTGATTTGATTTAATGCACTGACTGGTGTATTTAAATTAACAGCGTATTCTGAAAGTAGGGGTGTTGATAAATAAGAGGGCTGTGTGTGGGTGGGTGGGGTCGGAGATTGCAAGAGACTCTAGCTGGAGATGACAATGTAGATGACTAATGGATGGATCTGTTATGCAAAAGTTTGAAATCATCTTTGAGCAAGATGCTTGCACTAATTTGAGGTTAGCCACTGGGTGCATGAGTTTCCCATTCGTGAGATTTAGCTAATTTCTATTGTTGAGGGAAGGCAATTTTGTCCTCCTTTTGTATAGAATTGATACACTGCCGTTAACTATTCATCATGCAAAAACTTCCACACTTGATGGTGTATCTGAGTTAAGTCAATTGACATAGAGCGAAACAATCGTTCTCTCTCCTCATGCATTTGAGTGGAGTCTGTTACAAAGATGTGAGATGTCTCTCAAAGATAACCACAATGTCACAACAATGTTACATTTTATTAGGGTCTTAGGGAAGGACTCTTAAAGCCATGGAAGTAAAACATGCATAATTAAAGATAGATGCGAGTGTTCATTTTGTAGGCAACCAAGCTGAAATGTTGGAATGGTGCTTCAAGTAGAAAAGAGGGGTAGAACATGTTTAAAAGGTTGAGCAAATTTTAGGTCAATCCAGTATTGAGGGGTATAGTGCTGATGTTGAATGAGAGGAAACCGGAGGACTAAATTGTTGCTTGGAAGTCTCATTCCCGGTAACAAATCTTTGGCTTCACTATTTATGGCCCTCAACACGTTGAAGCTAAAAGTTTTCTTTTAAAGAGCTTCAACTACCTCAACCTAGAATACTTTGTAAAGTTATATTGAATATGTATTTAACACAAGCAAATCGATACATGTGTGCATTGCTACTGTTGTTGTTGGTCTTTGACTCTTTAGATCACGTATCCATGAAATGGGTTAGTGGAACTTTCATCTCTTGGTTGGATACATTTCTTATCTTTGTCGAGTTTAGTTAATGCTTGAAGACATTCAATTGTTGCTGAGGATGACAAAACATAGGGATGCTTGCACCCACCACCCACCCCTTGTACCAATTCATTTCGTGCCACCAACAAAGCGTCCATTTCACTTATGGATATGGTGGGGTCAATGCTTGTAGTTGGGTGGCTATGCTTCTTTTAATCAGGCACCCTTTCTGTAGAGGGCTGAAGTACTACTCAATTGCAAAATCCCAACTATCAACCACGATACACATATATCTATACACACTTGTGTGGCTATACATCTTTTAGGTTGGTATATTTTATTATGTTGGACATATGCACAAAGGATTGGGAAGCCTACGACTACTCTTAGAAAGTAAAAGACGACTGTTCAATGTATTAGATAAGAGAAACCATGCTCCTATAAATAGGAGAACAGAGAAGCGTATTGAACATAAGACAAACCCTAATAGGCCAAAACACTTAGGCCCATGTTACAAACTAATAATGAAAACAATAACTAAATAACTCTCAACACTCCCCCTCAAGCTGAAGTTGGGAGAATCCCAAATCAACTTGGAAATAGACAAACATACTTTAAAAATGGATAAGCCAAGCCCATGCAAAAAAATTCTCCCCCTTAATATTATAATTAAGCACTCAAACACTCAGACACTCCCCCTCAAGTAGATACTCCATAGCAGGCAAGCAAATCGTAGAAGTCTCTCAATTATCTGGAGCAGAAGTTTCTTGATCACTTGGAGCAGAAGTAGCAGCAAAACATCATGGTCTTTATCACAGTCGCTAACGTCGTAGTCTGGAAACTAAGAAGTTGCTTAATCTACCAAACTTGAGTATATTAGCTTCACTCTAGTTATTTGTGCTATTAATTTGTGCTTTTTGGGGAAAATAATCAAAACAAATCCCCAGAGACATACAAGAGTTTACAGTAAGGCTGTGCTTCTCTTGGGAAACTTGATTCTTTTTACTTCAATTTTGTGTTGGCATTGGTATTCAGCTAAAACACGTAGGTGTCTGTTCTTCCTACAAAGATATTTTTGAAAGGCTCTTGCCTAGCATTAGCTCAAACACCACTTATTTACAACATCCGTGCAAACTAGAATTCTATCTCAAGTTAAATATTTTTAAAAATCATTTGGCTTATCATGGTATTGTATTTTAAATTTTGATAATTTTCTTATAAAACTTGAATTTTCAACTTCTTTCAGATGTCGGTCTTCTACTTTAGTTTTATCAATTACTTGAGATGATTTTATGTGAATGTAGGATAAAGTTGTTTCTACTCGGAAGCTTTGGAGAAGTGCCATTTTCTGAGAGTACAAATACATGAGTGTAGGCTTGTCGTGATAATATTGATGACTTTATTGGTCATTCTGTATGCACCGTCGATGCACTTTCTGAAAGGTCAAATAATCTTTTGATGAACATTATTTCTTTCGTGAATAAATTGTCTGCCATTTCTTTTTGAATTGAGCATTTTTCCCATTGATGATTTCTTACGTTTCCTCTCTTTAGACACACTATCTTGAAACTATACATTTGAGATATATGAATTACCACTACAAGCTTCATGTGCTTTTAGGCATGGATATATATCTTAAATTGTTTGTATCATAACAAATGTATGCCAATATCTAATCGAGTTTAAGTGAAAATTATAGGTCTGATAAATTTTAATTAGACATTGTACTCTTGGGTGGCAGATACTATGCATTACAATAATTTTAAATGTCAATAATAAATTTTAAATGTCTGTAAATCGAGTGTAAGCAAAGAATATAGATCTGATAAATTTTAAATGTCAATGACAAAATATCACAAATTACTATAGTTATTTCTTAGGAATGCATTACCTTCAACAATAATTTTGTAACCCTTTTAATTTTCATTTTTCTCCTATCCTATAGTTCTTTGAGAATTCTAGAGATCCCCTTAGGGGATAGGCCCGCTCCTAAAGTGACACATGTTATTGTCCAGAGAGACATTAGTTACCTTAGCCCACAAAAATGTCGAATTATATGTTATATAATCTACACTATATACTTTAATAAATTGAAATTAGTTATCGAATCAATGACTAAATGTGATTCACAATATTTACCATTATTTCTATTTCCTAACCATTCACATAGTTTATCTGACACACAGTGACAAATTTGGAATTCACCGATTCAACAATATTTTTCAGCCTGCTTGAAAAAGTGAGTACAAGAAAATTTTACAAAAGTTGGAAAAAAATCATGAAAGTTTGCGAAAATATTTGGAATTCGTATGTAGAAAATGCAGGGGTAAAAAGCGGTCAATGTAAGGTAAAAGTACGGTCAACAAATCCATATATATACATATGAATACACACATATGTTGAACACACACACATGCATGTCGATCTGTACACTCGAGTGTATTCTAGCCTGACTCTCTCTCTCTCTCTCTATACACACACACATAGGGCGTTCATTCATTGCCCGTGTGGGTAACCGCTCCAAATTTAGTTACTATTTTTTGAAGTTTCTTACTTTACACATGTATAAGGTTACTTTACCTTGCAAACTGTTGTTTTTCATGCATAAACAGTTACATTTGTAACAAATATACAAAAATTACATATTTATTCCAGAATTTTTACTGTATATTCTGCTTGGTTTTACTTTTTTAGTCGAATAGTTACTTTTTGGTCAACATAGTTACTTTTTTGACAAAATAGTTACTTTTCATGCGGCATGGGTAGTGAATTCCAGGTTATATATATATATATATAGAGAGAGAGAGAGAGAGAGAGGCTAGAATACACTTGAGTGGACAGATTGCATGCTACACTCAAGTGGTGTTTGCATATCAATATTTTTTTTTTGCAAAATGTAAACCATTGATCTTCATTGTTATACTATAATTAGGCTACATGCAAATTTTGAGCTCATTTGGATGAGTATAAGTCACTCATCTGGGGCAACAAAATCGATGCACGAAACTATATTGAAATACATAATTTTTGTGTATATGAGGGGATCCTAGAATCCCTCCGGCGGCTATCGCTGGGGGGAGGGAGCAGCACTTCACTGCTTTCCTCCCCCTGGCTTCATCGGCTTTGGTCCTAGCCTGATCAGTAGCGATCCTGGAGATGGAGAACTAGCGGCGCTCCCAGTCGATGTTTGTGGGTCGCCTCACGGCTGGGTGGTGGAGGAGATGGGTTGCGCTGCGTCGGAGGTAGATTCAGGGCGTGAAGAGGCGTTTCTCGACCTAGTCGATTCCACCATGTTCAAGAGTGACGGGTGGAAAGGAGCCGGTCCTAGATCTGCTTCTCTGTGCAGCCGATCCGTCCAGGCAAAGATGAGGGGTTCTTTGATCTCCTCGTCAGACTCCTGCAATCCTCCTTCCCCGAGCCGACTCCTGGAGCTAATCCAGTGCAAAGGTGAACAACGATATCGACCCAGAAGCGCCCTGGCGACAGTTCCGGAGGCAGAGGCCTGCTAGGCGTTCCGGCGGCGTGCCTTCTCCACCAACGTTCCATGTTGCCAGGCCTTCTCCCTCGGTTTGGGCGATGGTGATGGGCGGCTGAGGAGTGATAAGCGTCCTCAAATCTGGTGGCTCACAGGGTGGCTTGGGTCGGTTCATGCTGCTCGCGGGTGGTCCTTTCCCACTAATATGTGATGCTGGATTCCTCCATGGTATCCTCGTTACCCATCGGTGGCGACAGGGGGCAGATTCCAATCTCTCCTGCGTAGTGTGCGCTCCTCAGGAGCCATGAGTTCGAATGCCCTCTAGGTGTTCGAGGAGGGGCCACTGTGCAAACAGGTGGCTTACGTGGGGTTGGACTCAAAGGGGGACAAGTTGTTTTCTTCTTCTCCTTTGAATTTCCCCTGCTGTTGCGAGAAGCTGGACCGTGTAGGATTCCAGTAATCAGTTGGTTGTCGACTTTTGGAAGGACCCTGTACTGCATCTCGGTTTCTCTGTTACAGCTGAATTGGAACACTTTCAAGGTGATCGAAGATATGCCTCGATGCATTTTGTGCATCATGAGGGGTTGGGCTGAAGAGGGGGCAGAGCTTCCAGCTCTTCTATTCTTGTGGTTGCCTGTGTCTCTGAAGTTACTTTTCGGCTGCTCATGTCGTCACACTTTCAGTGATTGAGCCAAATGCCAGTGTTGGCATGTGTAGCTTAGAATTGTTTTTCTTCGTGTTCTTGGGTGACTGCATGTTCTAGCAAGGTTGGTTTCTTTCTTTCCCCTCTTTCCAATTAGTAGGTCAGTGTTAGCAGTTTAGTCTGTTTCAGGTTTTGTTTCTTTTGTTGATGGGGTGAATACTCACCTTGGTTGTAATGGGGGCGCAAGTTCTCTTGTACCCAAAGTTTTTGGCATCAAAATTTAGCAACAGAGTTTTTTACCGAACTCATCCAAGGGAAACAAAATTGACGCGCGAAACTAATTTGAAATGCATAATTTTTGCGGCCTTTATAACACCACCTATAAATGTCCATATGTGCTCAAATTTTGCGTATGAGCTATTCAAAAGATGTTCAAGAAGATCAATGAATTAGATTTTTGAAAAAAATATTGCATCATGAAAAACTACTCGAGTGTATTCTAGCCTGACTAGATATATATATGTAGTGAAGCTGGAATATAGTCGAGTGTACTGGACATGCTGTACACCTCAGTCGTTTTCCATCATGGAGTAATTATTTTAGAATTCTAAACCGTTGATCTTCTTAAATATCTTAAGAACATTCTACATAATAAATCTCAGCTCATTTGGACACTTATAGGTCATGCATCTAAAGGAGGAAAAAAATATGCCCCAATGGTGTTTGCCTATCTAGACCATGTCTTTGCAAAATCTAATCCATCGATCTTCATGGTTACAATAATAATAGGCCACATACAAAATTTGAGCCAATTTGGATGAGTGTAAGTCACTCAATCAAGGAAAACAAAACCAACACACATAACTAATTTGAAATGCATATTTTTTTTCTCGTTTGGATGCATGGCCTATAAGTGTCCAAATGAGCTGAGATTTATTATGTAGAATGTTCTTAAGATATTTAAGAAGATCAACGGTTTAGATTTCTAAAATTATTGCTCCATGATGGAAAACGACTGAGGTGATAGCGTGTCCGATACACTCGAGTGTATTCCAACTTCACTATATATACATGCGCACACATACATCTAAAAATATGTCTACACATTTATATACAGTCTTAAACATTATAAAATGGAAAAGTACAATATGAATAATCGATAAATAATACAAGAATAGAACAAAATATTTGAGAATTGGGAGTTATTTGGCTGACCGTTGAAAATTCACATTTAAACCATGGCTTTTTATATAAGTCGACGATTATTATGACTTTGTATACGAGGGTGAGGGGCAATGCATGATGTTGGAATTGGTTAGGAACCTAGGACACATCAAATGGGGTTCACTAAACTTGTTGGAAAAGGCCAACATGGAAGTTTAACTCTGAAAAAAACTTTATATATAAAAAGTCATGAAAAATTATGAGTTCATGAAGAAACTGTCTAAGTTCATTACAATCGTGAAAATTTGTGAAAAGTCGCGAGAAGTCGCCAGATTAGAAAGCATGGACACTTCCCCGAAGGCCGCCGTGTCCGTGTCCAACATGGACACGCCTTGGACACGCTTGGACACATGGCGGACACGCCTTCGACGTGTCCACTTTAATTTAGTGCGTGGACACGGCTTGGACACTCCGTTGACACATTCAAGACATGCCATCCCTGCCCACTTAAGCCTACATGTATGAAAAAAAACCTAGGCCTTCTCCAGATCTCCATCGCATGTCCTCCACTACTTGCCTACTAACACCAGGTAGTTAAGCTTCAACTACTATAGGCAAGTTGTCAACACTCTTCTTTAGAAATTGCAGCAATTTTTGCTTCTCTACATCTCCATCTCCCCTGCTCTTCTCTTTCCTCTTTATCTTAAGTAGCTCTTCAATGCATTCACCCTCCTTTTCTTCCCTTGAAGCTCCAAGACAGCTTCATTTTCCATCTCCTCCACCACTAGCAACATGTTTCCTCAACCTATCCCCTTCTTTATCTTGATAGTAAATCTTGTTCACCATTACTTCCACTAACAAGCAAAAAAGCTACTGTTCCAATATTCTACTGCTCTTAATTTTTTATGTCCATATATATCTACTGCAACAATATTATAATCAACATTCATAATATATGTTGTTATTATTCCATATTGTGACTTGTGGATATGATGTTATCTGTTGAACTGAAATGCTTGTTGGATTTCATGGTGATTGCCCCTTTGGATAATCTATTTAGATCCTTTTGTGTGTTTATACATATAACATATATGTTCTACAAATGTATATATTTAATTATATATTTGCCGTGTCCAGTGCCATGTCCGTGTCCTATATTTTTGGGAATCGAAGTGTCCCGTGTCTATATCCGTGTCTGTGTCTGTGTCCGTGCTTCCTAGTCTCCAGACTATGTTTTATTTGGAAAGAATATTCATATGCCCAAAAAATGAAAAATTGATATTTTTTTCTTCCAAAAAGTTGGAGACTCACTTTTCAAAACATTGTTTCAAATGAAATAATAATCCAGAAAAACTTTTGAAAAGACATGTTATTGAAAATCATTATAATGGTGGGGGCTCCATTTTGTCGAACATCCTCAATTAGGCATACATTTAGGCAGATTGTTAACATTGTTAGTTTTCAATCAATGTTAATATTTTTTAGAATTATCATGTCACTTTGCAGTAAACATGCTTTCTCCACATGCAACATGCTTTTAGGAAAAACACATAAATATTGGTGTCTTGGAAAACACCCGAATTTTACCTTAGATCTAGATTGACGTTGTTTTGATATTGTATTTATGTGTTAGACTTTAGATACAATATTATTATGGAGCCGGAGATTATGTATGCTGGAGATTTGAAACTACCATAGAAGGTATTCTATACCCAGTTACCTAAGGGAAGCATCAAGTAAGGGGCGGTTTGGGCGGAGACATCTCAAGTTCCGGTAGTTGGCTGTGTTAAAAGTACCAGGCCAGGTTCGGCTGCGAGGCAGCAAAAAGGCAAGAAAACGTAAGTGATTCTTCAGTACAGCTGGTATACTCATCAACCTGCTCCAGGCAGACGGACACGGCAGTTTTTAGTTCCGTGAAAACTGGCGTGATTCTGAGTTCCGCAAATCTATACAGTAGTCGGTAGATAGTAATGCAAAATGCAGTTGACTTTTATTAGACATTGATCATAAATGGTTTTTGTATATAAATACCAGTAATCTAAAATTCTTGGCCCAAACGGCCCCCAAATAACACAGATTGTTTCAGTTGGGTCTCTCAAAGGGCTGCATAATGGCCCACCTTACTGAAGAAGGCATACAAAAATCAAAGATTTGCTTGATGTTATAATATCTATATCTCGTCTAAATGAAAATGAAAAACAAACCATAAAAGTTATAGTCCAAGCAAAGGAATGGAAACAAGTCTTACTGATAGAAGTGTAAAAATTAGTCAGTTAGTGCTCATTGACGGCATTCTACGCTTTTGTGAAGCCTAAGCTAACCAAGCAGCGACAGTCAAGAGCTTTCGTTTCAAAAAAATGTACCCAGAGTCAAAGTTGGGAACATTAGTGATACAAATCCCCTATTCCAAGAAAGAATTGAAACAAAGCTTTAGTTCCATCTTTGAAAAGGTACAGGAAAAATCTGAGCAACTTGGTTGTTGATCTCCGGCAGGAAAAGTTACTGACACCAAAACGTAACCATGCAATATTTTTAGTACTAAAATTTGATCCGTGAAAGAATTGTTGTTTGATCTGCAAATTTCAGACGAAGCCAAATTCAAGGAGAACTAGGACATATCACTAGCATCATTATTATTAATTTAGCTTGAGACCTACTAGTTACCAGCTAATCATGATGCCTATAAGGTCAAACTGCTCAAATCCATCAATCGATGACTAGGGAGCAAATAATTGGATAAATGCAAGTTAAAGAGTATATGTTAGCCTGTTTAGTTAATAGGTTAATTAGTTAGTTAGTGGGCCTTTAGTGTCTCGACCCGTTTAGATTACTTAAGTCCCAAGTCTCAGGGTTTCTCCCTTGCTCCTATATATAGGACAGGGTTGCACCTCTTTTATTCATCTAATCAAACCACTTTCAATACAACTTTCTTTCACACAAGCATAGTGTGAAAAACCACATTAAGCAATATTTAGAGTGAGAGATGGTACATCGGAGGAGATTCAGTAGCAAATCCAAAGAGCTCTAAAAAAAGTATCAAATCAAAGTTGAAAATGTAAAATTCTAGAAAAATAAATAGATGGATTGAGGGCATTAATATTGCAACTGGTGTTTGCAAGCAACTACCTACGTGAAGGCCAAACATAATGCAATTGTCACAGAATAAGTTACAATGATAGCTTTGAACTTTGGCAAAATTCTCAAAAAATCATTGAAGTTTTTAATTTCGACACTATTGCTTTGTTTGGTACATGGTGAATAAAGGGGAGGGGAGGGGAAGGGAAGGGAGGGGAGGGGACACTTATGTTAGTGTGTTTGGTTAAGATGGGGAGGGGAAGAGAAGGAAAATATGAAAATAATGTAAACATAAAAAAAGTTGTAGTGGCGTGGAACATTAGTGATATAAAAAAACTTGTACATATAATAATTATATCTATATATTTATTTACATATATTATTTTATGAAAGTGCATTCACAAAGGCGCATACAACAAAAAAAACTGCCAATATTTTCTGAATAGCAAAGCCTATAGATCTAAAAATAAAATTATAAGATGTACATTAAGGCAACATCCGGGTTTTATTTATTATGTGTTAAAAATGCCACAAAAGAGATATTTTTTATAAAAATAAGAATACTATTTTTTATATATATTCAAAAATGTGGTTATAAAAGTATTTTTCTTCATAGTTTTGTATTTACAACAAACTTTCCATCTATGTAATTAAATATTTCCCACCATAGTCCACGTTTCTCCAATGATCTGTAATTTTTATTTTTTATGTTTGTATAATATTCTCAAAATTTTTAACTTTTCTGACAAAAAATATAAGCTTTTAAGTTTCCTTCTAAATCGTGTATAATTTTTTTGGGATAATCTTTAAATTTTTTAATTTCTATCACAAAAAAATTCTACAATTTTTTTTAAATACTCTCCAATGTTCCATATGTTCCTCCAAGTAACGTAACATAAGTGTGACATACAACTTCTCTAGCTAGATTGATTTTTCCGTCATATTATTTATATTTTCTCCCTCACATTTTACATTTTTCTTTAACATGTTAATATATTTTCTCGCCAAGTCTTTCCCCTTCCCCTTGTCTCCACTCCGTTTTAGTGGGGAGAGAATGGGAGAGAAGTGGCTGAAAATACACTTAGTTTGTTCCCTTTCGTACTCCTCCATTCCCTTCCATTCTCCTCCCCTCCCCGTCACTTTGTCCAACCAAACAGCTCCAACCTTTTTCCCTCCCTTCCCTTCCCCCCATTCACCACATACCAAACATGCCCTAAGCGGCATATGAAGCAATGTTGCGCCATTGTGCCGGAATTTCGATCAAATTTTGTGACATTTGATAGCATTTCGACAATATCCAGTGGTATGTGGTGAATGGGGGGGGGAGGGGAAGGGAGGGAAAAAGGCTGGAGCTGTTTGGTTGGACAAAGTGACGGGGAGGGGAGGAGAATGGAAGGGAATGGAGGAGTACGAAAGGGAACAAACTAAGTGTATTTTCAGCCACTTCTCTCCCATTCTCTCCCCACTAAAACGGAGTGGAGACAAGGGGAAGGGGAAAGACTTGGCGAGAAAAATATATTAACATGTTAAAGAAAAATGTAAAATGTGAGGGAGAAAATATAAATAATATGACGGAAAAATCAGTCTAGCTAGAGAAGTTGTATGTCACACTAATGTTACGTTACTTGGAGGAACATATGGAACATTGGAGAGTTTTTAAAAAAATTTGTAGAATTTTTTTGTGATAGAAATTAAAAAATTTAAAGATTATCCCAAAAAAATTATACACGATTTAGAAGGAAACTTAAAAGCTTATATTTTTTGTTAGAAAAGTTGAAAATTTTGAGAATATTATACAAACATAAAAAATAAAAATTATAGATCATTGGAGAAACGTGGACTATGGCGGGAAATATTTAATTACATAGATGGAAAGTTTGTTGTAAATGCAAAACTATGAAGAAAAATACATTTATAACCACATTTTTGAATATATATAAAAAACAGTATTCTTATTTTTATAAAAAATATCTCTTTTGTGGCATTTTTAACACATAATAAATAAAACCCGGATGTTGCCTTAATGTACATCTTATAATTTTATTTTTAGATCTATAGGCTTTGCTATTCAGAAAATATTGGCAGTTTTTTTTTGTTGTATGCGCCTTTGTGAATGCACTTTCATAAAATAATATATGTAAATAAATATATAGATATAATTATTATATGTACAAGTTTTTTTATATCACTAATGTTCCACGCCACTACAACTTTTTTTATGTTTACATTATTTTCATATTTTCCTTCCCTTCCCCTCCCGATCTTAACCAAACACACTAACATAAGTTTCCCCTCCCCTCCCCTCCCTTCCCCTCCCCTCCCCTTTATTCACCATGTACCAAACATAGCATTAGTGTCGAAATTAAAAACTTAAATGATTTTTTGAGAATTTTGCCAAAGTTCAAAGCTATCATTGTAACTTATTCTGTGACAATTGCATTATGTTTGGCCTTCACGTATGTAGTTGCTTGCAAACACCAGTTGCAATATTAATGCCCTCAATCCATCTATTTATTTTTCTAGAATTATACATTTTCAACTTTGATTTGATACTTTTTTTGAGAGCTCTTTGGATTTGCTACTGAATCTCCTTCGATGTACCATCTCTCACTCTAAATATTGCTTAATGTGGTTTTTCACACTATGCTTGTGTGAAAGAAAGTTGTATTGAAAGTGGTTTGATTAGATGAATAAAAGAGGTGCAACCCTGTCCTATATATAGGAGCAAGGGAGAAACCCTGAGACTTGGGACTTAAGTAATCTAAACGGGCCGAGACACTAAAGGCCCACTAACTAACTAATTAACCTATTAACTAAACAGGCTAACATATACTCTTTAACTTGCATTTATCCAATTATTTGCTCCCTAGTCATCGATTGATGGATTTGAGCAGTTTGACCTTATAGGCATCATGATTAGCTTGTAACTAGTAGGTCTCAAGCTAAATTAATAATAATGATGCTAGTGATATGTCCTAGTTCTCCTTGAATTTGGCTTCGTCCGAAATTTGCAGATCAAACAACAATTCTTTCACGGATCAAATTTTAGTACTAAAAATATTGCATGGTTACGTTTTGGTGTTAGTAACTTTTCCTGCCGGAGATCAACCACCAAGTTGCTCAGATTTTTCCTGTACCTTTTCAAAGATGGAACTAAAGCTCTGTTTCAATTCTTTCTTGGAATAGGGGATTTGTATCACTAATGTTCTCAGCTTTGACTCTGGGTACATTTTTTTGAAACGAAAGCTCTTGACTGTCGCTGCTTGGTTAGCTTAGGCTTCACAAAAGCGTAGAATGCCGTCAATGAGCACTAACTGACTAATTTTTACACTTCTATCAGTAAGACTTGTTTCCATTCCTTTGCTTTGACTATAACTTTTATGGTCTGTTTTTCATTTTCATTTAGACGAGATATAGATATTATAACATCAAGCAAATCATTGATTTTTGTATGCCTTCTTCAGTAAGGTGGGCCATTATGCAGCCCTTTGAGAGACCCAACTGAAACAATCTGTGTTATTTAGGGGCCGTTTGGGCCGGGAATTTTAGATTACTGGTATTTATATACAAAATCCATTTATGATCAATGTCCAATAAAAGTGAGCTGCATTTTGCATTACTATCTACCGACTACTGTATAAATTTGCGGAACTCAGAATCACGCCAGTTTTCACGGAACTAAAAACTGCCGTGTCCGTCTGCCTGGAGCAGGTTGATGAGTAGACCAGCTGTACTGAAGAATCACTTACGTTTTCTTGCCTTTTTGCTGCCCCACAGCCGAACCTGGCCTGGTACTTTTTACACAGCCAACTACCGGAACTTGAGATGTCTCCGCACAAACGGCCCCTTACTTGATGCTTCCCTTAGGTAACTGGGTTATAGAATACCTTCTATGATAGTTTCAAATCTCCAACATACATAATCTCCAGCTCCATAATAATACTGTATCTACTTCTTCTACCTTTGGAAGGCAGGTTGATTCCGGATATTGTTTTAGGCAGGAATACTAATTTCATAAATGCCAGGAATTTAGTGACTACTTTGAATGTACAATGCAAACTGCCTGTGCTTATTGCTGCATATGTTAGGCCTATCAATCTTCAGTAACGGTGTATTTAATCATCTTTGTTGAGATATTTATTTCTTTGATTTTCTATTCTCTCTCTTATTTTTCTCTTATTTATCTTTGTCCCTTATTTTGTGTTGGTTTTTTTCTCTATATCTTGTACTATATATAGAGAAACTGGGAATTGTTTATTGAATGAATAAACCAGTGTACAATACAATCTCATATAACAGTAGGGATTAGAGACTAAACTAGAGATGAGCAATATGAGACTAAATTACAGAAGTAAAAACATAAGTGAGGCACATGCTATGCACATGACACTCAACAAAACACAACATATCTCTATACTTCCCCTCAAGCTGGAGCGTAGATGTCGAACATGCCCAACTTGTCCACTAGAGTCTGAAAATGAGCTTTAGGAAGTATCTTTGTGAAGATGTCCACAACTTGCTTTTCAGTGCTGAGATATGGAGTGCAGATCCGGCCAGAAAGGACAGTTTCTCGAACGAAGTGACAGTCGACCTCAATATGTTTAGTCCGCTCATGAAAAGTGGGGTTGCTCACAATAAAAATGGAGGCCTTGTTATCACATAACATCGGTATAGGGCTGGATTAGGAGATATCGAACTCTTGAAGGAGACTCTGGACCCACAGAAGTTCACGTGCAGTATGTGGCATAGCTCGGTATTATGCCTCTACACTAGATCTGGCTACAACAGTCTGCTTTTTGCTTCACCAGGTAACAAGATTTCCGCTCACAAATGTATAATATCTTGAGGTTGACTTACGATCAGAACGACTTCCTGCATAATCAGAGTCTGAGAAGCCAGATAGATTGCAGTGGCCATGCTTCTTATATAACAAACCTTTTCCTGGAGAATTTTTAAGATACCTCAGAATGTGGCATATAGCATCCTAGTGACACTGTCGGGCTTTATCAAGGTACCTGCTGATGAATCCCACGGCAGCAGTGAGGTCAGCTCTTGTGACTGTGAGATGAATAAGCTTGCCTACCAGTCTTATGAACTGGTGATGATCAACATAAGAGGAGAATTTTCATTGTCCTAATCCATATTTGGGTCAAGGTTAGTGTTGGCTGGTTTGCAGCCCAGCATACCAGTTTCCTGCAAGAGATCAAGTACATATTCCCGTTGAGAGAGACACAACCCTGCAGATGATTTGGAAACCTCAATACCTAAGAAATATCTTAGTTTTCTGAGATCTTTAGTGACAAAATGTTTTTCTAAGTAGGTTTTAGCTGCCTGTATGCCCACTGTATCACTGCCTAATAAAATAATATCATCAACATAAACAATAAGAATGACAAGTCCAGCCACTGTTTTGCGGATAGATACTGAATAATCAGAGTGAGAGCAACGGAAGACAAAGTTGACTAAGATCTGACTGAGCTTGTCGAACCAAGCACGTGGGCTCTGTTTGAGACCGTAGATGACCTTTTTCAGTTTACTGACTTTTAGGGCAAACTCCCCCTGAGCAACAAAATCGGGTGGTTGCTCCATGTATACCTCCTCCTGTAAATCTCCATAGAGAAATGCATTTTTGACATCTAACTGAAAGAGAGACCAGTCTTTATTAACAACAACAAAAATCAAAATTCGAACAGAATTTAATCGTGCAATAGGAGAGGTCTCAAAATAGTCAACACTATATGTCTGCGTGTAGCCTTTTGCAACAAGTTGAGCTTTCATGCGTTCAATTGTCCCATCAGGTTGATACTTAATGGTGAAGACCCAACGACAGCCAACAGTAGGGAATGAAGGAGGCCAATCCACAAGTTCCCATGTCTTGCGATCACAGAGCGCTTGCATTTCCTGATCCATTGCTTGTTTCCATGCAGGAATAACTAGAGCTTCTGCAGCAGTCTTCAGAATAGTGACAGTAGAGAGCGCATAAGTAAAGCATGCAAAACGGTCATGTAGATTGGCAGAAGAGCAGAAATGACTGATACGATGTTTAGTGCATGAGTGAACACCTTTGCGCAGGCTGATAGGAAGGTGCAAGTCAGAAGTTACCTCAGTGTTTGTTTGATCTTCCGCAGACGGAGGAATCGATTGTGAAGGGGCCATGGAAGGAGCACTTGTCTTTGACCGACATTTATATACTTGCAAGGGGCGACCTTCAGGCTCGTTGGAAGAAGGCAAGTCTTCAATAATATCTAGTGGAGGCGTGGGTGACAACATATCACTGGATAGCGTTGCGCCACCATCAGAAAAATAGGGCATATGCTCAAAGAAGATCACATCCGCACTGACAAACTATTGTTTGAGTACCAGATCAAAGCAGCGGTAACCTTTCTGGGTTCTAGAATATCCCAAAAAGATGTATTTGGTGGAGCGAGGATCAAGTTTCGTCATTCCTGGGCGTAAATTTTTAACAAAGCAAGTACACCCAAACATACAAGGAGGGACAGAGAACATGGGTGCATTAGGAAACAAAATGGAGTAAGGAATGCGATTCTGTAAAACAGAGGATGGCATATGGTTTATAAGATAACATGCAGTAGAAACCGCCTTAGGCCAAAAACGGTGAGGGACTTTATAATGAATAAGAAGGGTGCGTGCAACCTCTAACAAGTGGCGATCTTTCCGTTCAACAACACCATTCTGTTGTGGAGTATAAGGGCAGGTGGTTTGATAGATAATGCCACGATCAAAACAAAAAGATGTAACAGACTTTTGCATAAATTCTAGGGCATTATCGGTGCGGAAAATTTTAATAGGTTTATTGAACTGGGTCTGAATTTCAGAAAAGAAGACACGGATATTGTCCAAAACAGTGCCACGATCTTTGAGCAAAAACAACCAAGTAGTACGGGAATAATCATCAATAAAAGTTAGAAAATATTTAACACCAGAGTGACTCGAAAAAGAGAATGGACCCCAAATGTCTGCATGAACAATATCAAAAGGTGCCTTAGAACCAATTTCCTTTTTAGCAGGAAATACAGACCACGTTTGTTTTCCCAAAACACAAGATGTACAAGAAAAAGTATTTTCAGATAATCCAAGAAATAAATGCTTCAATTTTGTAGCAGACGGATGATCCAGCTGGAAGTGCCACTGAAGTCCTGAGAGGCTGAGACTGAAATAAATGATGTAGACAGAAGAGCAGATGCTGCAGGCGGTCCATCCAAATAGTATAGTCCATCTGGTCCTTCATGGTCCGAACCAATCCTCGTCTTCGTGCGGAGATCCTTCAAAACACAACCAGAGGGATCAAATTTAATAGAGCACTGAAGCTGCTTTACAGTTTTACTGACAAATAATAAATTAACAGGAAATTGTGGTATGTATAAAACAGATTGCAGATGCAACTTTCGAGATAGAGGAACAATGCCAATGCCATGAACAGGAGTCTTAGAGCCAACGGATGATCCAGCTGGAAGTGCCACTGAAGTCCTGAGACTGATGTAGACAGAAGAGCAGATGCTGCAGGCGGTCCATCCAAATAGTATAGTCCATCTGGTCCTTCATGGCCCGAACCAATCCTCGTCTTCGTGCGGAGATCCTTCAAAACACAACCAGAGGGATCAAATTTAATAGAGCACTGAAGCTTCTTTACAGTTTTACTGACAAATAATAAATTAACAGGAAATTGTGGTATGTATAAAACAGATTGCAGATGCAACTTTCGAGATAGAGGAACAATGCCAATGCCATGAACAGGAGTCTTAGAGCCATTTGCAACAGTGACAGATGGAATGCTGGAGGTTTTAGTCAAAGCAGAAAATAATTGGATGTGGCCAACCATATGGACAGACGCACCGTAATCCATGCACCATTTATTGTTACCACCAGAAGGAGAGGTAAACATGGCGGAAGAACCAACAACAGATGTCGAAGGTAGCTGAGTCATGCGCTCCTGGAAAAACTTCTCGAATTCAAAGCGAAGCCATTCAATAGTCAGCGGAGCAGCCAGTTGGTCGGATGCAACATCAATAACAGTTTCTGTAGAGGCCTGGGTAGCCCAGGTTAGCTTGTCGTGCTTGATTTAGCACCTATCTTCAGTGTGATTATCACGACCACATCAGTTGCAGTAGCGACCAGTAGCTTGACCTCGTCCAGGGGCAGTAGAGGAGCGTCGTCCACCAATAGGAGGTAGACGTCCGCCACGACCGTGTCCTCGACCGCGGCCACGTCTAGAATCAACAGTGCGAGCAACTAGAGCAGGATGCTCAATAACAGGATTGGAGGTCAATGATGGTAGTATTTGAACTCGCTTGAGGACGTCTTGAAGAGTAGGAAGAGAATCACTCGACATAATCTGATCGACCACGTTGGAGAAGGAAGCAGGGAGGGCAGCCAGAAATTGAACCAGTTGTAGTTCATTGCGCTGCTTTTGGGTTTCTTTGATGTCAGCTGTCAACGGATGGTAGATTTCATACTCATTCCAGAGAGCAGAGCACTGGTTGTAGAAGTCCTCGATGGAAACATCAAAAGAAAACTCCTTCCTGGCCAGGTTTTTGAAAATTTCAAAAACACGTTTAGGATTTTACTGATGGGAGTAGACATGTGAAAGCTGGTCCCACATTGCCTTAGCGTCATGAAGGCATAACAAGGACTGACTGATCCGCGGCTCGGTGCTATTAAGATGCCAACTAATAACACTAGAGTCGTCTTTGGACCATTGGGCATAAGTTGCTTGTTTTTTTCATCAGCAGTAGCAACAAGGGTAGCATGAGGATCAGTAGTAAGATGTGAGTACCGGCCTTGGGCCTTGACATAGAGAACGAAGGACGCCGACCACATATGGTAATTTGAGCCATCGAGCTTGACGGTGGTAACACACAGAGCGAGGAGGCTCAACTGAGGCCATGATGAGCAGAGGTAGGGCAGTAGTGAAGACGCGACGCAGTAGCAACATGCAGTGCATAAGGAACCCGCTATGGGGCAGTAGCAACAACAGGGATCTGACGCATCAGATCAGAAAAGACCCGTGTCAGACAGATAGACTGATAAATGAACCTACGTCCTCATGAGGAAGATCAGTATCCCATCATGAGGCGCAGACAGAAAACCAACCAGAGAGATAGGATACTTTCAACGTGGGATGGCTATGGCTGTCCGGATGGTTGCACGTACGAAAATAGAGCAGGAGGAAGCATGAGAGGAGAACAACAGTGCGATGGTGGAGGGGCGGCGACTGGTGGTGGAAGGAGGAGAGGGCGGCGACGGGTGGAGGTGGTGGTGTGGGCGGCGACGGACATGGAGGGTGGAGGCGGCGGCGGGAGGGGGGGTTGAAGGCTTAGGGCATAGGGGCAGGGTGGGAAAGAGGAATTGGACCTGCTCTTGATACCGTATAGAGAAACTGGGAATTGCTTATTGAATGAATAAACCAGTGTAAAATACAATCTCTTATATAACAGAAGGGATTAGAGACAAAACTAGAGATGAGCTATATGGGATTAAACTACATAAGTAAAAACATAAGTGAGGCACATGCTATGCACATGACACTCAAAAAAACACAACATATCTCTATACTATAAAAGAGAGATCACTGTATTTGTTTAATCATAAGAGATACAACAACCACCTCACACATAGTGACAAATTCAGAATTCGACAACTTTTCGGCTCGCGCCAGAAAAAATCGGAATACGGAAAAAATCGGAAAAGTTTGTGAAAAAATTGATATATTTTGGTCAAAGTTCGGTCAACTATTCGAAAATAATTGAGAATAAGTCAACTATATATATGTATATATATAAATATATATACTTATATATACATACTTATATATCCATATATGTATATATATGTGTATATATACGTGTAGATATATATACATATATAGATATATATGTATGTATATATACACACATATCAGATACAAATGTAGCTATTAAGGTCACTAGACAGACAATCTTATTGAGTTAAAAAAGTAGGAAAATAATTAAGAGTAGTTCAATAATAACAATGGACTGTTGGGAGATTGGGGGATTGGAGGTTTAGTGTATGTCAGGAGTTCTTTGTACATGGTTTGGTAAAAAAAGAGCAAATGACTTAAAAGAGAAAAATCGTGAAAAAACGTGAAAACTTACGAAGAATCATGAAAAATCGTATAAATTGTGAAAAAGCGGAAAGAATCGTGAAAAAATCGTATAAAGACTTCTGAGATACGTTTTGGGCAGTGAAGTTACCCACTCTTCTTCAAGGTCTGTTTATCACAAAGGAAATATGCTTTGGATCTTTTGGCAGAAACATGCATGCTTGGAGCTAATCCTACGAGCGCCCCTCTAGATCCTAACACCAATTGGGAAGATGATCTTTTCCTATGTACTCTGACAACCAACAATATCGTAGAGTAGTGGGTAAGCTTATATATCTGACTGTTATAAGAACTGATAAATCTTCTGCAGTTGGACATGTCAGTAGGCATCTGGATAGACCTTGACAATATCATTGGGATGCTGTGTCATATTCTGAAGTATTTGAAAAATTCCCTAAGTAAAGGCTTAATATAGAAGGCATGAGCATTGTAAGATCTCTAGCTATTCTGATTCTGATTATGCAGGCAACAAGATTGACCGCAATCTATGTCAGGCTACAATACCTTTGTGGGAGGTAATCTTGTCGCCTGACACAGTAAAAAACAAAATGTTGTTTCCCGTTCCAGTGCTGAGCTGAGTGTAGAGCCATGGCTCATACTACCTGCTAGCTTATGTTGGTTCATGGTTTTCTGAAGAAATTTGAATTTCTGATCTCCGATTCCTATGTACTAGGGGTGAGCATCGGTCCAAAACCGGACCGGACCGGACCGGACCGGACCGGACCGAGGACCGAAAATCAATAATTTTTGGACCGTTGACCGGACCGTTTGGTGGTCGGACCGGACCGGGACCGGACCGTTTTGACCGCGGACCGGACCGGACCGGACCGTTTGGACCGCAATCAGCCTTTTTTAGATGTTTTACAACTTATTTAATTATACAAAGTTGATAATCTTAGTCACTTCTAACAATTATATAACTTTAGTATCAAACATTTATACTAGTAGTACTTATATATGTACTTTATTTGTAGTTATTATAGAATACACCTTCAAATATATATGGATTTTATATAAAAGTTAGTCTGCGGTCCGGACCGGACCGGACCGGTTTTGGACCAGACTGGACCGGACCGGACCGAAGACCGAATTTATCGAATTTATTGGACCGCGGACCGGACCGAAGTTGAAATGGACCGGACCGGACCGGACCGAATTGAGCGGTCCGGTCCGGTTTTGCGGTCTGGACCGAGATTTGCTCACCCCTACTATGTACTGTGACAATAAAGCTTCTATTTTCATTGCCAACAATTCAACTTTTCATGAGCACATTAAACATATTGAGGTAGATTGCCACTTTATCGGAGAAGTTATTATGTCGAGATACATGTCTACTCCTTACACTCATATCTTCACCAAGCTTCTTCACAAAACCAGATTTGCTACTATGGTGGACAAGATGGGCATGATTGATATCTATGCTCCAGCTTGAGGGGGTGTCTTGAGATATTTATTTCTCTTATTTTCTGTTCTGTCTCTAATTTGTCTCTTAAATATCTTTGTTCCATATCTCTTGTGTTGGTATTTTATCTCTATCTTTTGTACTATAAAAGAGAGAGCACTGTATTTGTTTAATCATTAGAAATACAACAACCACTCTCACAATCTTCCTATCAACTTTCTTTATTCTTTTCCCATAATAATCTTTTACATGTTGATAATCATCTCATTTTACACATGTGCCACTGATTGTTGATAAATATCTTTGTTCCATATCTCTTGTATTGGTATTTTATCTCTATCTTTTGTACTATAAAAGAGAGAGCACTGTATTTGTTTAATCATAAGAAATACAACAACCACTCTCACAATCTTCCTATCAACTTTCTTTATTCTTTTCCCATAATAATCTTTTACATGTTGATAATCATCTCATTTTACACATGTGCCACTGATTGTTGAAAAGGATTACATGAATCCCATCAGAGCAGCAGGTGCTTTCAAACTCTCATCTTGAACAGAGCTATTATAATTTCCTCTATATTAATATTTCAATTCTTTATCAATTTAGAACTTCCCCCTAATCTTCCATCTTGTATTGATTGGGCACTCATATTAGTTCCTTTTGAATTGTTTTGATATCATGAGATGGAAAAGGCTGGTGTTATTCTCATTATTAGTGAACTCTCTTATTGCAAGTCAACTCATCGAATGCCATAGCTGTCTAGGCAGCTAGGCAGTCCTTTCCACCCAAGGGAAGCCTAGAGGGCCTCCCGCCTATGCGTTTTTCATATTTGTTTATATTTGACATATATTTAAATGATTTTGCGTATACATTTAACTATACTCAAATACATACATGACTATACATTTGTATTGGTTGTCCCTAAGCTTAATCAATCATAACTTCACCTGCAACACACCTGTCATGACCTAAGCTAGACCCATTCAGCCTTAATTTGATCTATCATGATCTAAATTAGACCTAGTTTAACTTAGTATGCCCTAAATTGGCCTAAGTTAGACCTACTTTGACATTACATGACCTAATCATACGTAACTTTCCCAAGTTTGTCCTACATTGACCCAAGTGAGCCCTACAATTTTGCAAAATCATACCTAATTCCTCAAATTAGACATGTTTTCCCCAAACTAGATCTGGTTTGGCCTAAATCGGATCTATTTCTTCCCTAAAATAACTAAACTTGATCTAACTTGACCAAATTCAGATCTAATCCATGCTAATATGTTCTTCAAGTGTCTCTATTTGGGCCTCAAAGCCCTTAGGCATCCACTTTAGTTATCTGAAAGCCTAGGCGCCCAGTTTGAGGCGGCCCACCTAGAGCCTAGGGGGCCTAGCCGCGCCTAGGTGGAGCCTAGGCGGAGCCTGGATAACTATGTTGAATGCAAGCTGCTAATGTTTCTGTCTCACAAATTGAGCCAACCACATCTAGTTTTATGGTACCAAAATCCCTCATGTTAGAACATTTGTGTAATGCTCCCCAAAGCACTTCTTCAGGATCTGACACAAATTTCTTGTCCAGGCCCTTTAATGCTTTTTTTGGCCGCCTCCTAAATTCTTTTTTCTCCACACGGTATTATAATTATCAAACACATATATTTGACTCTTTTGCTTTGGATGCAAACTCGTATATTGTAGAAAGGATGTTATTATATCAGCACAGACCATTCTGACAGAATTCTTGGAGGTTCCCAGTGATGCAGTCAAGCCTTAGGGGCCATTAGACTCCAGACATTATGACACCTAGTATTTGTATACATGAATCCTACAAGGATCTGGGACTACTGCCGTTGTGGAAGATGAATTCAGTAGGCCAGAACAGCAGGTTCGCATGCTAAGAAGTTACCACCTGCCTGAACACAAAATTTTTAAATCATGCACGCATGGTACGATGTAGATCCGCGTTGTCTAATGGTACAAATACCTGATCAAATGCTTATGGACATTTTAGGCAGTCATTTGACTTGCTGTTTGTGTATAAATACCAGTAATTCAAATGATGGGGGCCAAACAGCACCTTATGGAACTTGAACTCCCGTTTTACGTAGGCATTGCACAAAACCCGACCCGACTGAACTCACACGAAAAATCTTGTTTTAATAGCCTTGTCCGAGTTCTAGGACTGGTCTGGTGAAAACCCATGTTCATCTTTTTGGGTTGGGCTTGGGCGATCTAACCCTCTAGTGACACTCAAATGGTCACAATTAATACTGCGGCACCAGCTTGCTGTCTGATTTCCCACTCTCACGAGTGCCAGTTATTGCCGGGTGTACCACAGCTCCTGGTCAAGCTTTGGATCCAGCCTGTCTATTGCTTCCGATAACCCCAACCCCTAACCTCCCCTCTCGATGCATTTACTACTGATCTTTTCGTCTTTCCTTGATCACCACCGGTGATTGAGGAGAGGGCAATCCTCTACTATTGGAAAATTTGGCCGGAACCCTAACTTGGGCTGGCCTCTGCCTGCGATCCTCCCATCATGGTAACTTCACCTTGAACGGATCTGTGGATCATAAGTATGCCTGCTTCCAGTTGCTACTTCTGCATATGTTGGAAGGTGGCAGCCTACATTGCTGCACAATCAATCTCCTTAATCCTCCTTGCTTGTCAGGAGGAGATCAGGCCATGGATCCAAACTGACCTTCCTTTGCTGGTACAGTGTTTTCTGCATTCATGATCATGGTAATTAAAAACCCGCCTTGAGGCTTACGCCTCTTGGCGAGGCTATCCAAAATGCGCCTTGAGGCTTACGCCTTGGTGTCCTAAACTGAGGCTTACGCCTCACAATGTCTGAGGCCCGCCTCAAAGCACTGAGGCTTAGTTGAGGCACACGCCTCATTTTTGGATGATAGCATCTTATGTTAACCACCAAATTGCCTACTTTTAACATTATTACAAACACTTTCTTCAAGAAAATCGGAGTTCTTGTACTTAATTGATTTTTTTATTATTAATGAACATTTTATCATCATTCTATAAGGATATCTTTCAATCTCAATGTTAAATTTATCTTTGTTTGCTACCTTTATTCACTATTCGGTGAAAATTTCATATCATTGTTAACTAATTTTGGTTCCTTGTTCCTACCAATTCAAAATTCTATCTCCTTTCGTTTTTCTGTCTATGACATCTTTTATTCTAATAGTATGAAGAAGTGATGTTTGTTATTTTTCTACATACTTATTTTAGTATTGTGGTGGGTCTTTAGTCTCTATTATCATTATTAAGTTTCACAATTAATTTCTATTTCATTTGGTTGTGCTTGTATGTACCAATTTCTATTATACACACATGCGTACACGTACCATGTATATATATATATAGAGTCAGGCTAGAATACACTCGAGTGTACAGATTACGCTGTACACCCCAATGGTGTTTGCCTATCTAGACCTTGTTTTTCTAAAATCTAATCCATTGATCTTAATAGTTACAATAATAATAGGCTACATATAAAATTTAAGCTCATTTGGATGAGTGTAAGTCACTCATCCAAGGGCAACAAAATCGACGCACAAAACTAATTTGAAATGCCTGATTTTTGCATCCTTTAGATGCACGACCTATAAGTGTCCAAATGAGCTAAAATTTATTATATGGTATGTTCTTAAGATGTTTAAGAAGATCAACGGTTTAGATTTTTCAATAAGTTATTGCATCTTTAAAAATGACTGAGGTGTACGGTGCCTCCGTACACTCGAGTGTACACTAGCCTGACTCTCTCTCTCTCTCTCTCTCTATATATATATATATATATATACATATACATGCAAAAATTTATTATTGTTGACCGCCTCAATACATATTTTGAGGCTTACGCCTCTCCTCACTAAGACAAAAACGCCTTGATACGCCTTCGCACTTTACAACATTGTTCATGATATCCTGGAACATATTTTTGGACAGGGATGAAAGTGGCATGCGATATTGGCAAGAAAGTTAAAGGCAGGCCATCTTCACTTGTAGCCACAAGGAAGACCATCATCGAGACTGGTTTCCGCAAACAGTGGTGTCGCTTCCTGGAGCTCGTCAATCACAAGCGGTATTGTTACGCCTGCCTTCTCCAGGGTGTCGGTGGCAACCCCATCCACTGCCAACCCGTCCTCAGTGCTGCCACGTTCGCTCAGGTGGAAGCAAGGCTGCTATGTTTAACCACCAAAATGTGGTTTTCTGAAGCTACGTATGCAACTCATGGTGTCTATTCTGAGTTGGTTGTAATATTTCAGGTTTTATTTATGATGATTGTTGTGCTAATGCTTTTCTTGTTGTACGGCTGTCTTCCATTCTTTTGCGCATGCAAGCTGTGGATGGTCATGCTATACTGAGCTGAATTGAAGAAACCGCCCCAAGCTTTTAGCTATAGGAGCATGCCTTGTAGCTATAGATACTACACATGCGAAGCTGGATTTTGTAAATGCTTCTAATTGTAGGGCACGCCTCCTTCCTAAAGATACTTTGCACGCATCTGTAGAGACCGATTTCTACACTGATAATAAGTATGAATTAACTTTCTTTTTTAATGCAAAGACAAATCCGGCTTCTACTGTAATTTTTCTATCATATTCCTTTTTGCCAATTTCCCTTTTGCTCTGCTTTTAACATTTTCCTTATCGTGCAGAATCGTCTTTTGTTTTAATCGCATGTAGCACAGCTTTCATTCCGTTTTAGGCGCAATTGCATGTCAAAGTAGCGTATTCTTTGGGAACAACAGAAATAAGTGGTCACATGTTAGGATCTACTGCCTATCAAATGAAGATGGAAAGAGAACAGCTGTACAGGGGAGTGAGCGACCAGATTTAACGGCAGGTGAAGATGGGATGCCTTCTCTATTGCATATTTTGATATATCGAACACGGTTTTTTCTACTTCTGTGGACGAAAGTGCCTAGTTTGATACCTGCCTAGCATCGGAGCTTAGTTATTTCTCTGTATGTTTTTACTCTAGGTGTTGGAGTTTGAAATTACAAGGTGTCTCCAGAATATGTATCTGCACTGATGCCATATCTTTTTTCTGTTACTATAATTCAGATGTAACAATTGATATGTAATTGCCCTTAGTCAGTTTAGTTCAGTTGGATTTTCTGCATGTTACCTAACAGGTAGTGTCTGATTTCAGTTCTGCTTTAGCTACTTTGTTGTCTTGTTTAGTTATTTGGTTTGAGTCGGTTATAGCCGTGGTCACATGGTATCTTTGTGGTGATGACAGGATATTCTGCTCCTGATTTATATAGGAGTCGCTAGTCCTCTTAGCACCTTGCCTCTGTACGCATTTTAGTCTGGAGTAGCGCACTCATGCAACTAGGAGAAGCGAACCCAGTCTGATAACAGCTGTTAATTTTTAGCACAGTTTGGGTTGTGATGGGTTCGAATTGTATTGCTTTTGGGTAGGGCTTGGTTGAGTCTGGCTTGATAAGGCATAACCCACCATTGTCTAGTAGTACCCTTCGAACCATGTGTTACTTTGATAAACTGATGTTCATAATGTTTTGAAAAACAATATGCGGTGGGCTTTTGGCCATGGTATTGTGTAGAGTATGTGTGGAATGTGGGCACGTGGCTTTGAATTTTCTTTAATAAATTGATTGCTTACAAAGCATAAAATGATATCTGCTGTAGGATATTATACACCCATGCTTTTGGCCATGGTATTGTGTAGAGTATATGTGGAATGTCGGCATGTGGCTTTGAATTTTCTTTAATAAATTGATTGCTTACAAAGCATAAAATGATATCAGCTGTAGGATATTATACACCCATGCTTGTGTGTGCATGCACACACGTGTTTGTGTGTGTGTTTAGATATGTACACACATGTATGTGGGTATGCATTTGTGTATAAGTAGATTTACAAATAATTAGACAAGATGGTTGATACAAAAGTAAACATTAGAAATAAAGGTATATGTAGCTAGGACCATATCATGGACTTGACGGACGTAGTTTGGAGAGGTGGCCAAATCCATATGCGACATAATGTGTGGCATACGAAAACATTTGATGTTCATGGTTTGTGTCAATTCATAATGAAGAACTTTTAGTACCAGGTCTTTGAATGTTTTAGACAATCACGTTGAGAAGTCTGTAAGTCATGTTTTATGACACTAATAAATCTGGCTGCATCTGCGCATGTTCTCTTACTAGTTGATTGGGGTGCATTGCTTCCCATATCTTAGCTAGCTAGCAGTGCCAAGGCATTTTGAAGGTTCTCCACATTAGCAAAGTTATAGCTTGTGGTAAGTTTGCACGATTGTAAAGTTCTTAGCAAGAGCCTGACAATATTAGTTTCTTTTTCTATTCTTATCATCAATGCCATAGATTTGTTGTAACATCTATTGTCATCTTAGGAGCATCATATATACATGGTCTATAGAAACTAGCTGATCTCATTATGCCAAGGGAAGATGCCACTTGGAAAAGCCATGTTGTTTACACTAGTGTTTTGTATCTAAATTTTGTAATTATTGTATCAATGCGATTCTTTTTAGTTTATTTAAGGACCTTAACTATATAGGGTTTTGTTGTTAACTACATAGGGTTTTGTTGGCTAAATTCGATATCATATCAACCTTGCTTTCTTTACTTCTGGTTTATGTATCTAAATCTATTGTTCTAGATAAAAATAGATGTTTAGAGAGAAGTTATGGCAGAGATCGAGCTTATTTGTACATTTTATGCGTGATATTAAACAATTTTACTCGTTGTATGCCTCTTGTACAAAGAAATTATACTAGTCCATAGAATATATATAAAATTAAACGATCAGTTAATCCCATTGATCTAAACATCCTTTTACACTTACATTAGGTATTTAGGAAAGCTAAATTTGATCAAAAGAATATTTTAATAGGCTTTGATGGAAATCAAGTTTAGATATCATATGCATATTCTTGATTGCTTGCGATTCAATTGATGTGGTTGGGTCAAATTAGGACTTGATTGAGATACAATTGTTGGTATTATAGAACATAGACAACCTCTTGATTGAAGTGCAATTTGACCAGCCAATTTGAATACAACTTGACAGATGACTTGTCAATTCCCTATCACGATAAATGTGAAGATGAGCCTTTGTATGTTGTTATGAAACTACCCTTTCTTTTTTGGGTACTCTATATAAAAATTGAACCAACGACGTGAGGTTAATAAATTGACTAGGCTTACTAGTTGAGCCTACTAACAAGTGCACAATCCATTGCATTGCTAATAGAGACCTTACAAAAAACCAAAAAAGGGTATGATGGAGCATACATCGGGAGAGGATGAGCACAAAGGGTGTCCATGGATAAATGATGGGGGGGACAAAAAAACACATCTAAGACATGACATGTATGGCCATAGAAAGATGCCATAAGGATGCTGATCCAAAAAAGTAGAAGTTAAAAGATCATAGGGCGAGATTTCCTATTAAACATCCCACTAAACGTAATAAGATAAGCCCATTGAGGAGGGCATAGGGAACAAGAAAAGGGGCATAACATCAACATATCCGGTTGTGACAACGAGTAATCCCCATCAATTGAATGGAAAATAGAAAATGGTTGGCCCCAACAACTCAAGGCCTAGTAACATGCTTCATGGAGTGATCTAGGTTAGGCTCAGTTTGGAGTTGATGAATCCCATGGGAGTACATGCCTCGTCTTCGTGATAGAAGGAGAAGGCACACATGCCTTCTTTGCCCTTTTGGGCAGATTCAACAACACCTATTGTCGATTAGTGGCCTCATTCATTGAAAATTTGATATGTATTTGCCACAACAACATAATAGTTTGAAGAAATAGATTTAAAGAGGTTATTGTTTCCCTTTATCCGTAAATTTCAAATATTACAGGAAATTGGTTCTTTACCTTGAGATTGTATTCGATATCACAACAAACACCCCTGTTGTGATATCAAAAATTAGGATGTTCGTTTTCATTCGATAAGTGTAAAGTGATTCCATATTTTTTGTGAGAATGTACAAATAAAGAATATATGATTCATACTTTTCACCGTCTTCATTTTGTAGAGGGCATATAAAGGATTTGTGAAGTTTCTATGCATACACTCCGATTCAATGAAGAGTTTTTGGTGTCCCATAGGCTAGGGATGGAGAAGAACCTTAGGCGGACATTTAATACTCCAAAATCTCATGTTGTATAGGCTATAATGGCCAAATGCTATATAGGTGTATGCACTTTGACTAAATTTCTTTGACCCATGTCTAAAAGACTAGGGGTTGATTTTGTGGTATAAAGAGGAGGTGTTTGATCTTATTTATAATATTTGTCAAACCTTGCTGTAAACATACCTTTTGAAGGAATTGGATCTAGTTAATGAGTTTAAGGGCATTATCAAGGTGGGTGCTTTTGATGTTAATTTGGTATCTGAGAGAGAATAGATATATGTGCAAGACATTAGTGCTCCTTCTTATCTAGAACTAAATGTATCTAACTTTTGTCCGAACTTAGCCTAAGGTCTGCAGCTACACCTTGGGACATGTTCATTAGAGTGAGGGAGGAGTGTTACTCAAAGAGTGTAAACTCTGGACAAATGAACTTCAACATATGCTTAGGGTAGCCATATAAGTATACATGATATTCTCATTATTTATCTAGGTGTCATGACATCGACTTCCCAATATGTGGGTAGCTCAATTTTTTTTTGGCTGCATTTGAAAAGGTGTTGGCGGCTTTTATATGACATGTTCAACTTTCAAACACAGGTCACCCAATATCAAACTCATATTATCATCAATCAAGCTTATTTTTTGTTAGCTAATTACTATCCTAACCTTTATCTTGGCTCTAGACGATCTAAATACTACATCATCATCAAGCAGTCTCATCTAAATTGATGCTACATCTCTAATTTTCAAGTTAAATAGGCACCTACTGCCTTTATGTGTGAGGGAACACTCTCATATTTCATATATATGTATATATGCATGTGTGTGTAAGTGTTTGAACACACATAAGGTAGTATGTGTCTATGTGACATGAGAGTAAGAGTTGTAACATCAGTCTTCATGAGAATTTAGATGATAGATGTAGTATCTAGATGTCTAAATTCATGATAAAGTTTTGGCTAATAATTAGCGTAGAATAAATACGCTTGATTGATGATGATATAAGTTTGATATATGATAATTTATGTTTAAATTTTGAGGATTTGGTTTTTGTTTTGATGATGTAAGTGGGGTTTGATCATGTAACGCTAGCTAGTCTAGAAATATATTTGTTCAAAATGGCATGTTTATTTGTGATGCATATAGCTAGTAGGTTTACATGCTTGCATATACATAGGTTTTCCAAAGTTGTTATATGATTAATGTGATATGGCTTCAATCCAATAGGGGTATCATAAAGGAGGACTTCTAGAATGGGACATGTGATAGAGTGAACTTTAAAGAGGGTGAACCCAAATTGGGAGAAGGTAAGAGGACCTAGTATCCAAAATACGTGAAACATTAGATATGTGAAATATGAAGTATTAAATAATAAAATACATGATAATGAGTCCTTATCAAGACAACATCTAAGTATATGAGTTGAGTCCCTAGTGCACCATTCCTATGAAAATGTTGAACCCTGATTTCATGTGAAAGGATCTAATCATAGAGAGAAGAGGTCATTAAATATATGTAGGAGACTCCATTTGGGTGAGGGAGATATCCCAACATCCTAGAGGAAGTATATGATATGTAGTCTCCTTGATGAGACTTATACTCTGCTTAGTGGTTTTGTGTGAAGGAAGCTAGTGGGTGTACCCACTTTTGAACTTTGGGTAAATTATTTCAATATGGGTAAAAATTCTGGGGTTGGATTTTATGCTTTGAGTTAGATAAGTCTTAGCTTGAGTGTCTAAGCTTGTAGAGCTCATTTTCAGTTACAAGTTAGGTGATTTTGAAACCCTGATGTTCATAATGGTATCGTTCCTCAGATGATGTATGATGCATGAATGAATCTCACTTGAGATAAGAATAAGATATATGCATGATAACTCACTCATATAAGCTTGACCTGATATGTGTATACTCCTCACCATACATGTACACATATGTATGATATATAGGTTTAGATTTGAGAAAATATCTTGAGATCATAACTTACATGATCATTATGTACATATATGCCTAATCTCAATTCTAATGAAAGATAGTGAATATATGCAAATGATTGGTGGTGTTGACACCCTATTTTTTCTCACCCAGCAATAATTCATGATAAATGCTAATTCTTTAGCTAATGATGGATTTTTTCCACATTTTATTACATTTCCCACATTTCCTACACTTGATCATATTGCTTATTTAATCCACATTCATTTTCACCCACTTTTACCCAATTTGGGGCTTTCCGTAAAACATCTTTTTTCTAGGCAAAAGTGCAATTTGCTCTTCAATTCTATTTTTTATAAGTCTTTCTCATAAATAACCCAGTTGAATCATTCTGATAAAATATTCTCTTTTTTCCCACGAATATTCAATTGCCTTTTTCCTTCAAAAGATATATATATATATATCTTTTGGATAATAATGAACTAATTCCTTTTCTCTCCCCTTGATCTTTCATTGATTCTTACTCAAAATATTCCCTTTTCACAATTTTCTCCCGAAACTTCTTGAAATATCCATAAAATTTAGAAACATGCGCTATCCAGTCTGGGTCACCCGACGGATTAGAGTTATCCATCACATGCCACCTAGAGGATTGCCTTGATCCACGAGACACACCTCGCGGCGCATCAGTGCAATCTATTGCCTGTTACAAAACCTTCTAGTTAGAAATCCTGAACCCTAATTCTATCCTATAAATAGACCCCTATACCCACCATATTTAGGCCCCCCTTTGTGTCTCCTAAAGTCATATAGTAAACTTCCTTTCCCTTTTTATTTTCAATTGTATTTGATCAGATGATCCTTCCTTTGACGCCAACTATCATGTTAACGCTGATAGGCTGCTCAATAATTGTTGCTTTTTTTGCTACATTAATAACTATTGATATTTTCATACCATTTTCAAAGAACTAGATCTTGCTCTACTAAATGTCTCTCATCTCTCACTTCCTATGCATCTTTGCAAACCGCCAGTGATGGATATCAGCCATGGAAGGTCCTTAGGCGATTGAGATGAAAACAACTTAAAAACCAGGACTTTAGGGCTATGTTTGCAAAGCCAAGCCAATCTCTAGATCTAAAGGTTCTCCAACTTCAAAAATACCTTTTTTATGTTTCCCGTCGTTTTGTTTAAAGACAACCTCATTCCTCATCTTTTTGTAATCCAAAATGTCTGAAATAGTTGCAATACTAATACTGGATGAAATGAAGGTACTAACACCTTCCCCAATTTTAACATGATCATTGATTTTGATCTCTGAAATCATGCATATCTTTCTTATTCGTCCTCAGGTGGAGTCAAAATTGGGTCTTAAATGTTTTCCTACTGATTAAAAAATCACCTCCATTTTTCTTTATTTTAGGAATAAAACTGGGTGGTGACCCAAGAGCTTTATTGCACCATCATTTTCTGTTACTTTTGTTGTTTGTTTTCAAGCGGCCGTAGAATCATCCTCACTAAGGGGATTTTTTGGGCCGGGTACAATAGTATGGAAACTCTACTAGGGATAGTTAGACAATCCAAGTTACATTTCTTTTTTAGTCATCTCACAATCTACCTCAACTGAGGTTTCTATTTTTTCCATATGTTTTCCTTTCGTTCTTTCTATTTTTCTCAAAACCAAAAGTTTTTCAATTTTTTTTACTGTGAAACAGAGGAATCCGCCACAAAAAATTGTCAATGATTTTTTTCCCAAAAATAAAACCCTACCAAACACTCCGTCACGTCAACCAAAAAAAGTTCTTTTCTTTCATCACCAACTTTTGATTTTTTGGAACTTAGTGAAGTCGACAAAATTCTCTATTCTACTAGCGAGAAAAAGAGTTTTTCTTTTTCTTCGTTCCACTTCTCATGTAGCTTCAATTTATGACAATATGATAACTATCACACTCTTTAAAAATTGCCACTTTTAGTGTTGGATTCCGCTCCTTCCAAGGTTTGCTTTTGCTTTCCTTTTATGGTTAGTCCCCACTTCCATCATTTTTTCTTATTTTTTGCCTCTTTTTTGTTCTTTTATCTAAATAATAATAAAAAATAAAGGGAGAGATTAAATAGTGAGAGAGGTCTTCATAATGAGCAACATCTTCTATTTCTTAACAATTGTATAATTGTTTCCTTATATACTCATCATTTATCTTTTATGCTTTATTATTGTGGGCTTACTTTAGAAAACATTAAAATCTTACACTAGCACATGTACGAACCCATGGATCATAGAATGGGTGTTAACACTCACGTTGGATCCCTAAAAGTGGTGTGAGGGTGTTAGTAGAAGGACTGACATAACGTTAAATTGGACATCCAAAGGTCTCGTGGACATGGCCCTCTCCTAGCACTGATGAATGCTTACGACCTCTGTGGGCATGAGGTGCATTGGGATCATTATCAATTTATGAAGAACCCCCCTTATCCCCACAATGAGTGCCATTATTCCATAGAGTAGATAATGATCAACCCCTCCTGTACATGTCATTCTTGACTGAGGATGTTTATCATATCTAAACTCATGTGTTAAAAGGGGGACTTTATCTTCTACATATGCATCTTGTGGTTGCTTGCTTTGCAATTTTTAAAATTGTAGCATGCTTTGCTAATTCTACGATTGTTGCAAGATTTATGATTTAAGATTATAAATCATTATAGACAGATTGTTTGTTGTTTCCTAACATCCTCATGCTTAAAACAATCTTATCCAACAATGCCAAATCAGCAATCATATCATAGAAATGACCTCACATGATTCAAATTATCTCAAACTAACAATATTTAATGATTTCTAATGATCTCAATCATCAACAATATGTGATCCATAATCTTTTCATATTTCAAAATCTTTCAAATCGTCCAACAATATTAGATGATCTCTCTCACCCAACAATCTTCATTCAGTAACACTAATTAAACAATCCTTTTAAAAAGAACATTTTATAGAACTAAATAATAACAATTTTTTTTAAAAGAACCATCTTTTAAGATTTTTTTCAAAAGAAAATCTTTTTAAAGAAAAATATTTTGAAATAAAAAAAACAATTGCTTTTCAACAAATAAAAAATCCTTTTAAAAGAAAAATAAAAGTAAAGGAAAGTCTTTATTGTTTGCTTCAAAAATTATAAAACTAAATCTTGTTTTAAAGTCTTTTAAAAACAAAAAAGGAAAGTATTTTAAAAAATAAGTCTTTTAGAAAATATAATTTGAAAAATCCTAAAAAAATCTTTTCCAGAAAGAACAATGTTTACATAGAAAACCTTTTCATGAAAGAATAATCTTTTTGAAAAATAAGAACAAATATTTTCCAAGAATAACAATCTGCTAAAAAACAATTTTAAATATTTTCAAGATTTTTAGGAAAGTTGAACCATCTTTCAAAACTAACAAAGTTGAATAATCTTTTTAAAATCACATAAAAGTTGAAAAATGCTTTTAAAAACCCAACAAAATTGAAGAACCTTTTAAAATTAAAATGCTTTGAAAACTCAACAAAGTTGAACGGTCTTTGAAGAAAAAGGGTTGAAAAATGTTTTCATAATTCAACAAAAAATGAAAATGTTTTCAAACTCGGATAGCCTTTGCAAAGATGGCTTGATCCATACCGAAAGATTGCCCAATTTTGGTCTCTCATGAGCCACTACTCATACTTAAAACCTTTGATATATGTCGAATGGTACCTAAAAGCTATTCAGATCCTTTGAATGCTCTTCAATATTCATCCTTGACCACACATGAGAGAAAGAGCGATCCTTTTTAGGAAATTCTATAGAATACCTTGACTTTCTGAGGGTGAAATTTCCAAACCTTCAACCTTGCACTGAAAGGCTGCCTGATCCTACCTACGAGCTCTGTGATTTAATAATCAAATCACAACTAGGTTTGCACCATCCACTCCGGACTTGAGCTACACATGTTCATGTTTACTCAACAACTACCTTCTGGAAGGGTCTCCAACTCAAATTGATCCAATCAAAATAAAGCTTTACCATTACGCCATAAGGTTACTCCATCCTCAATCTCAGATATAACTTCCATATGATGACTCAAATATCAACTCATGCCTCCAAAGGATTTTCCAGCTTGAGTGAAATGACACCTAGTAGTACGTGGTTCACCCATCTTTGTCTACCCAACACCATGATCCTAGACCACAGCCTAAAACCAGCCATTGCCCTACTTTCACTTTCATATCTACAAAGTCTTGGACTAAGACCTAAAGGTGGACCATTACCCTACTCATACCCATTTTCATACGGTCCCAGACCATGACCTAAAATTGGATGAACACACCCCTTTTTCTTGTGAGTGCTTCTCTCATATGAGGAGAGAGTAATCTCTCACACCCATATCTAGCCACATTCTATAGCCCTGAGTAGGTCACCTTGTCCGTACATATCATTTTATTTATGAGTATTTATCTCATTAAATCTCCCTCGAGAGAGAGGTATGTCACACAACCGAATCCAACCATAATCTCTGTCCCCTAAAGGGTCAACTTCTCCCTAAATACCCCTTTCACTTGAGTATTTCTCTTATAAAATCTACACTAAGGAGAGATGAATCTCATAGACTCGTATTCGACCACAATGTTTGGCCCGAGTAGGTTCCTTGTCCATGTATATTTTTTTTGTGAGTATTTATCTTATAAAATCTTCCTCGAAGAGAGAGGAATATCTCACATCCATATCCAGCCATAGTCATTGGCCCCAAAAGGATCACCTTGTCCTTGGATATCCCTTTTGTAACACCCCCTTTTGCATACATACAATAACTGAGTGGAAGCATAATTCTTAAGGGGAATGCCATGAACATGATAAACATTGTATTAAAATACAATTTATTGAACCAACACACGATACAATTTAATTTCTCACATCGTAATGTCATAACATGAAATTCACACTTTAAACTAAACATGTTTCTCATAACTAGAATGGAAATCTAAAGAGATCATTCTATTATAGTTGGCAACCCACCAGGTCCTTCCTTCTTGAAGATCCTTAAACTAGTCTTTGCATGTCAAATCGATCTACTCCTCTAAGCTTGCTCGTCACATGTGGGCATCATGCCACCATCCATGCATCAAACAAATTGGTATGTGGATCCAAACATATTATAACACAAAAAAGATATACACTTTATCAATATATTTTATTTGACTTATATAAGAATCCTCAAGTTTTGTAATAAAGTTCCTCTTCTCTTTCCACAGTGGTACCTCTTGAATTGTACCATAATACTTTGTATGCTAGGAAGCCCATGATTTCATCGACGTGCACTATATGATAGGAAAGCCCATGACGAGGATCTTATATAGGGTTCTTTCATTGTCTGTACTCTTACGCTTGAATAATATTTACTCTTTCTTTTACACATGAATATAACATGATATGATGAATCTTTAATATAAACAATAGACATGATTTCATTAAATTTTAGCTTTAATAAACAAAATTATAGCATGTTTAATATAATCGCATCATACACGTGCATTGTACATACTAACATATAAACATCCAACAATTATGTTCAAAGTGCATGGACCACTTATCTCTTGGTTAGAGAAGATCCTAGTTGCTCTTCTTAGGTATAAGAAACCCTAATCTCTTGTTTGGATTGATTGAAATCCTAATATACTTTCAAGTCTTTATCAAGCCATATCCTTCCTAAAAACAAATTTTTTATACATATATCAAAAGTGTATTCAATAATCTCTTTTACCCCAACATACTCTATGCTTTCCTATGAATGTATGCATTCCTTTACATGTGTAACACATCATGACATCCTCTAGTAAAAGTTGATATGATCATGAGTCCTCAAAGTATATCACCCCCCCATTAATCAACATCCTTATCATTATCCTCGATTCATTAATCTACTTATTAAACATACAACCTTAACTTCTCCTATATAAAATACTTATGATGTATGAACTATCATCTAAACTCAAATCCTATAGTACATTAATGATTCATAACCCAAATAGATTTTCTTACAATTTTCCTCAATTTAATATCATAATTTGATACAACAATTTACCAAAGTATCCCTACTATGTAAAATCAAGAAGTAAACTACACTCATCAAACTAACTAGATCATACCTCAATTATATAATCTAGACCTTAAAACAAGACCAGTGAAATTTACTTCGTCCAATTCTATTATTCCTATCTCAACCCATAACACATACATCATAATAAAACCTATTTGCTACCAAAAAATATTTCACCTAACAAATCACAAAATCACCTCAATGAAGTATTTTTTATACAAATATATATATTACAATATCTTTCTAAAGGCACCTTATTGTCCAATTAAAGCCCCGTAACAAAATATATGAATTTCACTAGAAAATACTTACCTAGTCAATTTGGGCCGTCCAATTCCAATCCAAGAGTCATGGACCAGACCCCTTATCTTTGAATCTTTGTTTTTCTCTTGGACATGTAGATCTTCAACATGGCCCGATTAGGATGTAAGCATGTATCTGACTCTAAAAAATAGGGCATCGAGGTTCTTGTTGTGCGACAACCACCCTGCCTCCATGGAGTCTCCTGGCGACTGAAAATAGGTTCGAAGTCTGCTCCTTTGCCATGCCACCCCTGACGTCTAGATCTGGATGCCCAAGGATCTGAACCAGTAGGATTCGATGCTCCACTCTTGATTCAGGGACCAGAGTTAGCATAGTCCTTGTGTTGGTATAAATTCTCAGAGAGCCAATCATGTAATGTTTGTGATGACATATTATGTAAACAAATTGATTAATAATAAATGCAATCTTCTAATCTATTCTATCCACTCAGTTATGAAATATTGAGGAAACTTAACGAACGCATAAAGAATGACGTTACTCAATGACGTATGTCTTTGGGTGCATGAACTGAACAATGAGTTCATACAGATGTTAAGAGTATGTACATTCTTATTATGTCCCTAGTTGGATGTTATTGTGGAAGGCTAATAGACAACAGTAACACATAAGACTAGAGTGTGGGTTGGTTGATGATAGAATCTCATCAGTCATGATATGTGATATCAAACCAAGCACATAGATACTTGTTAGAGAACAATGTATCAGACAGACCCACCCTGAGAATGATACATGGAAATCATAATTGGTGGTCATAGTCATCTCTCATAGTGAAGGTGGTGGTTGTGGTTCTTAGACCTAAAATCACTACACTCATCACATATCGTTCGATGTACTTTGACATCATATACCGTGGCCTCGAATAAGGGTTTCCATAAAGGTGACGATCGGATACACTATGACACATGGGGATGACTGTGAGTGATGTATATGGGATTCGTCCCTCCTACATGAGTTTCATATCCTAGCCACTTGATAAGCGAGAATGAGGAAAAGCATGTGCATGTGCATGTGAATCAATATATGATATTGATGTCACATATATCTCTGACAGTCTACTCTAGTTCAAGAAACATAGATTGAACATTGAAAGGATGATGATTCCATGCCTCGAGTTCAATCTAGATATCAATGACAAAGGAATTATACAATGACTAACACCTATCACAGATTGTAGGTTATAGATGTTCCCCAACTTTCCAATTACTTGGGTAGCAATGATGTGTGGCTAGACGCGGCTCTTTGCTTGTGATTTCATAAATGAGTTATGGACATTCACTGCCAATGTAGCTTGGAACCTATAGGGTCACAGACATAGTATACACTTGGAATAGGAGTTCATTCATGAATATGATTTAAACTTGATCACTAAAGAGTTAGGTATTAGTTTAAACAACATTTGTTGAAAATTGTCTGATTGGGTGTTAAATTGACCGTTTCAATGTATCAAGTCAATTGAACCAAACTTTGGCAATTCTAAATAGTGAACCAATTGGTTCAGAAAGTGAACCAATCGGGTCAGGTCCATGAACCAACTGGCTTAGGTTGTAAACCAAGCGATTCGTAGATCAGTTTAATTGATTCAATGATTTGTGCTGACGTCATGTTATGCATTAAATAGGATATTAATTGCCAATACAATTGTAATTGGGAAACATGTTGAAATGGACCGACTCAAGGGTTGAACCGATCGAATCACATGCCAACCGATCGTTTCACCTATGAACCAACCATTTTTCCACTTGCAGGTTGCAAAAATTTATGAAAATCTAGTTTGTTTCACTCCCACTGAGTCTCAGAACCTTGACCCTAACCCTCATAAAAATAGAGGGATAATAGGGGCTTCTCAGATACAACTAAATTACCTCTGAAAATTGTTTGTATTCTTTAGTTGTGGTAACTGAGAGAACCTGAGAAAGTCCTACCAAATAAAGGGAGGAATAACAAGGGAGAACAATTGTGGCAGAGCAAGTTGGTGGCTAGTACACCAATGTGAGGGGACAACTCCTTCTTGTCCATTCTTCTAGAATGACAAGAGTTTTTGGTGGTTCGTGTGGACTACTATAGAGGTGTGGAGCTTTTCCAGCCAATAGGACAACATCAACCTACTATCTGTGGTGATCGACTAGGAGCTGTTGTAGATGCTATCCAAGTGAAACTAGAAGAAAGCTGCACAACTTCAATAAGGGATAGTCGCTAGCCTTGCTCCAAGACCATGTATGCCCTTATAAACCATCCTTCCCATTACATAGTTGTTGACGTAATCATTTATTTAAGGGGAATATGATAGTTAACTTTTCATTTTGACTACTTATTCAGATGCCATATTTTCCAATAGTGGTATCAAAGTCACATCAATTTACAAAATTTTGAGATAATCGATATGACCAAATTTTTGGTTTTCACCTTTTATTTATTGCATATGATGCAAATATTTAAAATGAATAATGTGCATATCCGATTAAAATACCACATATGATCCCAAACTAATATATATGATGTATATGCAATTTACACCCTTCGTCGTAAAGCTGATTTTGATGGTGGATGTGTGGCATGGTTGTGGCCTATAACTCAAATATCTGTGTGTGGTCGAATGGTTTGTTTTGTCCGTATTATATCTCATTTGCATAACGAGACTCTACCTTCTTCCTCCCAATGTAAAAGTATTATTATTTCCTACCTTTACTCCCCTCGAATGTAAGTCGAGGTTTCTCATTACCATGTAATAAGTTTGATAGAAATAGGATAGTTTCTTTTCTAGTTATGACAAAGAAGATGATCAACTTTACGAGATGAGCCAACCGACTGGAGGATTGATGATGGCAGACTGAAGGAGGAGTGAACCGACTGAATGGTGGACCCAACCGATCGTTTTGAGTTGTCCATACATTGGTTGGATAGGAGGCCAATGATAATTTCAAATGAACAACTGACCGACCAAGAGGCAAGCTGACCAATTCATGGGTTGAACCGATAATATGAGATTGGAAGGCACAAATCTACACCAACAATAGGTTCTTGCATGATATGAAGACCTAGGTGGTAGTAATTCCTTGTGACTCCAAGGAATTACTATAGTATGGCCATAACTATCACTAATTTTTATATTGTATGTTTACGTTGTGGGATATAGTATGTATAAGAAACATACTATTTGTACGTGGTGATTGGATAATGCATATGTATTTATATTTATATAAATACCTCAATCAAACATATTAAGTCTAAAATGCTTTTCATTAGCAACACACATGAAAAGATTGATCAACCAAGTGTAGGTTACACCAAAGCGTGGTGCACTGTCCATCTCGTGGAGTGTGATGGTAGATATGTAGGTTCTTCCAAAGCAAGGTGCATTTCTATTGTGTTGGCTTTTGGGTCGGGCTTAACTGGGTGTCCTTAATGAGATTAAGCACCTAGAGGCATGCAGATGATTATGACAAGGATTTGTGAATATCATCTATCCAAGAATTTCATAAGATATAATTGGCAAATGTTGCCTACCTTAATGATTGATTATGGACGCTGACATTGGCCGGGTAATAATTGAATTGTTTTGGATCTTGTCTCATTAAAAGTTTATGCGCTACGATCTTCCAATTAATAATTGAGGGCTATCCATTTGAAAATAATAATGAGAGTGATAGTTAATTAAAGGACTAATTAAACACCATCAAATTTATACAAATCAAATCAAATCAAATAAAAAATGGTTTTTGACAAATTAAAAATATCTCTTGTAGAATCAAATGGCAACATACAGTAACCCATTTTCTCTGTGGTCAGTCCTTGAGAAGGACAAGTTGAATGGGAATAACTTCCATGACTGGTTCATCACACTAGAAATTGTCCTTACATAGAAGCACAAGCTCTATGTCTTGGAGACACCAGAGCCATAAGAGCCTCTTCCCAATGCACCTAAGGTTGACATAGATACTTATAATAAGCATACTGAAGATGCCATTGATGTCAAGTGTCTAATTTTGTACTCCATGAACTATGAGTTGCAAAGATAATATGAGAACATGGATGTTATTGAGATGGTCACAGATCTTAAGAACATATTCCAAGATCAGGCAAGACATGAGAGATTTGATGTCTCTAAAGCACTATTCAGATGTAACATGGTAGAAGGAGATCCAGTAGGTCCTCGTGTGCTCAAACTTATTAGGTATATGGAGAATCTTTTTTTTGGTGACCGAGAGAACCCACCCCGGGCGAGCCCGACATGGTAAACTCTCGAGGCATGAGAGTGTGTGGTCTGGTCACCCCCCTCCCTTGGGTCAAGAGTTGGCCACTGATGTGATTCTACAGTCTATGCCAGAGTCATACAATCAGTTTGTCATGAACTACAACATGAATGAATTTGACAAGCCACTAACAGAGTTACTTGGCATGTTGAAAACAACTGAGGCACAAATGAAGAAAGATAAGCCCAAGTCTATGATAATGATCAACAAACCAAAGGAAAACTTGAAAGACAAAAGAAAAGCTAACAAGAGTTCTAAGGCTGACCAGAAGCCCAAGTCTTAAACACTTAAAGCAAAGGGAGGAGTAAATAAGGGAGGCAATTGTCACCACTGTCACTAGTCTGGGCACTAGAAAAGCAATTTCCCTCTCTACTTGGAGGAACTAAAGAAGAAGGAGGGGATAGAGACCTCTACTTCATGTATATACATAATAAGATAAATTTAATTACTTCTTCATCTTGGGTATGTGATACAAAATTTAGATCTGACATAAGTTGATGTAGACGATCTGATAAGAAGTGAGCCTTTATGAAAGGACAAGGATGGACTGTGCAAAGCAAGAGTTGCTGCAGTCTCAGTCTACGTTTAGAATTTTTCTTAGCCCAAAGGGCATGTAATAGAGTTAGATGAACTGCTATTTCATTTATGCTAATAATAGAAACATTTTACTTTTTGCATCTTGCATGGACAAGGATGATTATGAACAAAGAGTTGTTAACGGTTCTATTTCAAAGATGCGATCTTGTATGCAAATTTCCCAAATGTTTTGTGAACATTATATGAAAGGATCAAATGATAAATGTTTATAATGTATATACCTAAAGGATTGAAACTAGATAACCCAAAAAATCATTCTATAGCATTGTCATCTAGATCACATATATGAGAAATGCATTTCTAGAACATGTTTATGTTCATCTAGACTCTTTTTGTTATAGAACCAATAAGAGACATGCAAGTCCTATATGTGAGCAACATGACATACCTACCTTCACTAGGTGTAGTGGGATAATAAGTATTCTAGCAGGACATGTACATAATGATGTACAAAGACCTTCAGAATAAATGCTACAGACAGTAATTTGTACCTTATTATATTTACTGATGATATGGTGATATATATTCTGTAAAATAAGAATCTCTTGCAGTGTTCAAGAAGATTACATGTATGAAGCACACAACTTCCTGAAAGATATTAAGATACTATGATATGATCAATGTTGAAATACTTTACAAGAATAGTTTGAGGACCTTATGGAGAGACTGTGATAATGTATCATTATGAACTCCACCTAAAACATGATGATGTATTAGAAAGAAAGAATCACAACCTAATGAGTCATAATTTGATTATCATTTAATCTAATCATCTAAAATTTCCTTTTAGGCATATGCTTAGCACTAAAAAATGTACCCTCTAATTTATTTATGGACAACATATGAGATATGGCATGGGAATGTACCGATATGTCTTAAGGATTGAAACTTATATGAGAAAATAGTTTCTTGGAAAGGTTTAATCAAATAAATGTTAATTTGTTGAATACTACTTATCAATCTGATAATAAAATGTTTGTTGATAGGATAGCTGAATTCCAAAAGAATCAATGGGAGTAAAGTAGAACTTGAAAAGATCAAGATCAACAAGAAAACATTTGAACCTAAGGAGGTACAATGGGAGTTTGGAGAATCACAAATTATTGTGGAATCTCAAGTTCCATCTATAACCCAAAACTCATATTTCTAGTAGAACAAATATGAGATTAAAGGATTGTGAATACTATAACTTAGATAAGTTGGTCATAAGATGATGAACCAACAATCAACTAAGAACTATTGAGGGACCAAAGTCTGAGGAATGGCTTGAAGCCATTGCATCCACAATGGAGTCCATGTACACCATCAAGGTATGACCTTGGTGGTGCCTCCTAGAGGGGTAAAACTTATAAGATGCAGTTGGGTTTTCAAGAAGGAGACCAATATGGATGACATAAAATGACTGATTGGTTGAAAGGTTTTCAAATTATATCGAAGTGTTGAACATGATGAAATCCCTTCACCAGTTGGCATGCTATTGTAGCTTAATAAGACTATGTGATTTGGCATATGGAGATTAAAACCACATTTCTTAATATGAATAATACAGAGGATGTGTATGTGATACAACCTAAAGGTTTTATAACTCCATTAATGCAAATGAAGTCTATAAGATACAATGATTCAATCTAGAGGTTGAAACAAGCAACTCAGAACTGGAATATTTGATTTGATAAGATAGTCAAAGAGTTTGACTTTAGTCAAGATAAAAGATGAAATCTATGATTATAAAAGATTTTGTGGGAGCATATAAATATTCTACATCTTGATGAGGAATAACATCTCAATACTAAGTATTGAAACCTGGCATGGAAATCACCTTCAACATGAAGGATTAGGTGAAACATCCTATGTGATAGGCATTGAGATATATAGAGATAGTTCTAGAAAGTTTCTAAACCTAAATACGAGCCATATATTGGTAAGATGCTGAAAGGGTTCAACATGAAGGATTCAATGAGAGATAATCTATCCATGTCGACGAGATCAATCTCTCAAGCATCTAATGTTCCAATACTTGTGAAGAGATGCCACATGCATTCACATTTGGATCTATCATATGTAGTGTACTCATCCCATTATCTTGTATATATTGGAGATGACAAGATGATTTTAGTTAGATTCCATTGAGGGTCATTGGAATGTCATAAAGAACATCAATTAGTACTTGAGAAGCAATAAGGATCAGTTGCTGAACTATGATAACAAGGAAGAGTTGGATCTAAAAAGTTATACCGATGCAAGCTTCCAAAATAACAAAGAATGATTGCAATATAAAACTATGTTCAATCTTAATAAAAGAGTTGTGAGTTGGATAGGGTTCTGAACTATAGACCATTATTCTAGTTCTATAATTGAATCTGAACATCCTAGTGTTGTGAACACATGAGTGAGTACTATATGAATCTAGAAGTTCATATAGATGAATTTATGAGATGTTCCAATCATTGATGACATAATAGAAATACTATGACAACAATGGAGCACTGGTTATGCAAGGAATATCAGATAGCATACGGAAACAATTCCATCTTAAACGAAATGTTGTACAATGAAGAGATGTGAAACATGCATATACTGATTAAATGCAAAATGTTGCTAACCCGCTGGATTAGCTCTTGCACAACAGAAACATAATGGGAATGTTTAAATCACTAAGAATAATATTCATGGGTGATTGGCTCTAAGTGCAAGTGGGATTCTGTTGGTATGAATGCCCAGAGGCCAATCATGTGATGATTCTGATGGCACATTATGTAAATAAATTGATTGATAATAAAGGTAATATTCCTATTTATTCTATTTCTATCAGTTATGAGAAAATGAGGAAACATAATGAATGTCTGAAGAATGATATTACTCAATGACGTATGTCTTCAAGTGCATGACCTGAATAGTGAGATCATACAGATGTTAAGAGTATGTACATTCTTGTTATGTCCCTAGTCAGATGTTATTGTGGAAGGCTAATAGACAACAATAACACATAAGACTGGAGTGTGGGTTGGTTGATGATAAAATCTCATCAGTCATGATATGTGATATCAAACTAAGCACATATATACTTGTTAGAGAACACTATATCATACAGACCCACCTTGAGAATGATACATGGAATGCATAATTGGTGGTCATAGTTATCTCTCATAGTGAAGGTGGTGATTGTGGTTCTTAGACCTGAAATCACTATACTCATCACATCTAGTTCATTGTACTTTGACATCATCCACTGTGACCTTTAATAAGAGTTTCCATAAAGGTGATGATCAAATAACTATGACACATGGGGATGATTGTGAGTGATGTAGATGTGATTTGTTCTCCTATAGGAGTTTGATATCCTGACCACTTGATAAGTGAGATTGAGGAAAAGCATGCACATGTGGATCAATATATGATATTGAGGTCACATATATCTTCGACAATCTGATCTAGTTCAAGAAACATGGATTGAACATTCAAAGAATGATGATTCCATGCCTCGAGTTCAATCTGGATATGAATGACAAAGGAATTATACAATAATTATAACACCTATCATAGATTGTAGGTTGAAGTTGTTCCCCAACTTTCCAATTACTTAGGTAGCAATGATGTCTGATTAGATGCCACTCTTTGCTTGTGATGTCCTAAATAAATTATGAACATTCAGTGCCAACGTAACTTGGGACCTATAGGGTCACACACATAGGATACACTTGGAATCAGAGTTCATTTATGAATATGGTTTAAACTTGATTGCTAAAGCATTATGTATTAAATTTAAACAACATTGGTTGAAAACTGACTATCTAGACAATTGAAATGGCCAGTTCAAGTGTTGAACCGAACATTTCAGTGTGTCAAGTCAAGTGAACCAACTTTGGAAACTCTATACGATACAATGACCGGTTCAGGAATTGCACCGATCGAATCAGGTCCATGAATCGACTGGCTAAGGTTGTGAACTGAGCACTTGGTGGATCAATTTGATTGATTCAAGGATTTGTGCTAACATTATGTTGTGCATTAAATCAGATATTGATTTCCAATACAGTTGCTATTGGGAAATATGATGAAATGATTGGTTCAAGGGTTGAATCAATCGGTTCACATGCCAACTGACCGGTTCACCTATGAACCGACCATTTTTCCACTCCCACGTTGTAAAAATTTGTGAAAATCCGACCCCTTCCGCTCCCACTCAGTCTAGGAGCCCTGATCCTAACCCTCCTATAAATAGAGGGGTCAGACACAACTCTATTGCCTCTGACAACTCTTTGTCTTCTCTGGTTGTGTTAACTGAGAGAACCCGAGCAAGTCCTACATGATAAAGGGTAGGATAGAAAGGGAGAATAATTTTGGAAGAGCAAGTTGGCGACTAGTATGCCACATGAGGAGACAACTCCTTTTCCGTTCTTCTAGAACGACAAGAGTTCCTAGTGGTCCGTGTGGACTACTATAGATGTGTGGAGCTTTTCCCGCTAGGAGGACAATGTTAACTTGCTGTCCCTGGTGATCGACTAGGAGTTGCTACAGACTCTGTCTGAGTTCAACTAGAAGAAAGTTGCACTACCAGGGAATAGTCGCTGGACTTTCTCTAGGACCAGGTATGACCTCATAAACCATCCTTCCCATTACATAGTTATTGACACGGTTGTCTGTGTTTAAGGGGAATATGGAAGTTAAAATTTTCATTTCCGCTGCCTGTTCTGATGCCATATTTCCCATCACCTTATGCCAGGTAACAAGTGGAAAAAGATAAGGGATATAGTGGTATCATTTGAGCGATTGGGATCAAGATGCACATGCCAGTCTCATAGAGGAGACCAAGTCCCAACAAGAATTTGGGCAAGTCTCAAATACTCACAATCATGGCGAGAAAAGGATATCCTAGAGATTGTTTTCCTATCCCGAGTACAATGGTGTTGGCTAAATTGGACATTATAATACCCTTCATTTTGATGATGAAAAACATTTCACTCATGTGGATCTAACATTCTACTTGAGTATTTCATGGTTCACGAAAATAAGGAGATCATCTAAGTGAATAGTTGAAGATCAATGCGTTTAAATGTTTAATATTTTCATAATTGTACTCAATGTAAAAACCTTATACAAGTATATACTATATGAGTACTTGGATATCATGCAAATCAAGTGTTAGATCTTTCCTATCCACCCAAAACCCTTAGTTTGGATACCCCTTAGAGTCTAGAGTCATTATCCCTCAATAGAACAATCATTTGATAGGTGGTTCAAAACTTGCACTACTGACACTCTCGGTCAAGAAACTAGTTGACAAAAATACCTTCGGTCGAAGACATTGTCAACCGAGAACCACCTCGGTTGAGAATTTAGAGCACCAATAAAAAACTTACACATATTGTGCTCTAAGTTAGTTTTGCTTGAAAATATTGTCGACCGATTCACCCTCAGTCCAAGTCATATGATAGTTAGATCAAGTGGTTGGGAGTTGAGGATAGTCGTTGGAATACACTTGCATTCAAATTAGTCTTGGTCAAATAAATTCTTGACCGAGACATGGTCGGTCGAAAAACTTATCGACCGAACTGGGTTCTGGATTGTTCTTCTAAACTCGAACGTTTTAGCCATTGCAATCCAACTACTTTCTACCTAATAGTTAGTTAAGAACTAAGAACACTCTAGAGACTTCCTAAAACGTCCCTAATCACTTGCAAACCATTCCTATAAATAGGATAGGCCCTAGGATACCCAATACACACAAACTACACTTGAGCATCCATTCTAGAGAGAAACAAAGCTGAGAATCACTTGCTATCTTATTCCTTGAGGTCTAAGTTTGTGTCCTACAACCATAGCCTCTTAGCCCTCATCCAAGAAAAAACCATCCTAAGTGGTTTGAGAGGTCTATCGCTTGATATAGCATTAAAGCACAATACTTCATTGGTGTACTTTCCTTCTTCCAAGAGAAGATTCACAAGTTGATGGTATCTGTGCTCCTTTGCTACTCCAAGTGGTGGAGGCTTCCTGAGGGAGTTTTCTTGGAGATACTTCTCGGTGAATAAGGATTATCCAAGGTGTGCTTGAGGTTACTTCAATAAGGATGCTTCAAAGGAGTTTTAAGCTACTTCTAGGAGAAGGCTATCTCAAGGTGATGGAGCTACTTCAAAGTAGTGAAGGATGCTCTAAGTTTGCTTGAGGTTACTTCAATAAGGATGCTCCAAGGAGGTTGAGGATACTTCAAGGTGAAGGCTACTTCAAGGTGGAAGGTGATTGTATTTTTTTTTAACATCCTTGCGAGATATATAAAATTATTCACTTTTAAAATCCTAATTGGAGACAATTGGGTAGTGGACTGACAACCTTTGATTCAAAGGTTGGAACCACTCTAAATCGAAGTGTCTTCCTTATTTCCTCCTCCTTTGGTTTAAGTTTTTAATTGAATTTTAAAGTACCAAAATGTCTATTCACTCCCTATTGAGATCTTTTGATTGGTATCAAAGTAGGTATTGAAGGAGCCCCTGTCTTGAATGGGGGGAGGTGTTGTACATAACCTCAACCTTGAAGGAACTAATGTGAGCCGACCACCACCCTTTGATGGAAGCAACTACACTTATTGGAAAAGAAGGATGCAATTATACTTCCAAGGGATCAACTTGGAGCTTTTGAGAATGGTGTCTGGTGTCTTTTCCTTATTCACTTCCTAATAGGATTATGCGACATGGAATCCTGAAATGGTAAAGCAAGTTCAATTGAATGCAAAAGCAGTAAGCATTTTATATTGTTCCATTTCCGTTAGTGAGTATAATCAGATATCTTCATGTGTAACCACTTATGAAATATGGCATAAACTTTTAATTATACATGAAGGTACAACTCAAGTAAAGAATACCAAGATTAACATGATTAGACAAAAGTTTGAACAATTCTGCATGCAACCTAATTAATATATTAGTGAAATGTATGCAAGGTTTTCTTCTATTATTAACAACTTGAGTGCCTTGGGTAAGTATACTAGTGATGAAGATCGAATGTACAAGACTCTTAGATCCTTGCCTCCAAAGTACAAGCCAAAGGTGACGACCATTGAAGAAGCAAATGACCTTACCACATTGAAGATGAAGCAACTCATTGGCAACCTTGAGACACATAAGGTTACTCTTAAAGAAGAAGAAAGATTGGAGTTGGAACTTCAAAAAGGAAGAAAGAAGGATACATAATTCAAGGCTACAACAAAAGATAAAGAAAGTGATGAGTCAAGTGAATATGAAGAGGATGCACTCAATGTAAATGGCAAGAAATATAGAAGATTTCATTCTAACAAAAATTCCAATGTTTCTTCCTCTTCTTTCCTTAAGTGCTTTGAATGTGGCAAGAAAGGACATGTAAATAATGATTGTCCTAAAGTCAAGAAAGGTAAGAAATCCTCCTTCAAGAAGAAAGAAAAAGCCTACAAAGTGTCCTGGGATGAATCAAGTGATGATAGAGAAAGTGGAAAGGAGGAAGTGGAATGTCTCATGGCAAAGGAAAATGAAGATGAAGACTCAAATGAGGTAGATCTATTTGATTTATCTAAAACTAATCTAGTTAATAGTGTTAAAGAAACTTATACCAAATATGTTGATTGCAAAAGAAAATTGAAAAAGCTTTCCAAAATTAATGACGAGTTGCATGCTAAATTATATGATCTTACTTCTGAATTGAAAGTCTTCATTATGAAAATGATACTTTGAAAGCTTCTATTGATGATTATAATGCCAAATTGCTTGTTTTAGAAAAGAATAATGATCTTCTTTATCAAGAAAAGGTTGAATTGCTTGCTAAGATCAATAATTTTCAAACTCAACCTGTTTTATGTACTCATTTAGACTATGATGTTGTTGTTAAATAAATAGATACATTTATTTCTACCTTAGATGAAGCAAAATTAGATATTACAAAGAAAATGGATGAAATTGTTAAGTTGAAAAAGTATGTCAATATCTTGAAGAATAAGGATATCCTTGATAAAATCTTAGAAAATTCTATGGAAAAGTTGGGCATAGAGGCCTTGGTTATGTACCCAAAGATAAATACTACAAAAGGCCTAGAACTAGAAAAACACAAGTGCCTAAGACCAAGGTCATGTATGCGCCTAAATATAATCTTGCTCATGAGCATAATGCTAAGAAGAGAAATGAAATTGATTTTGTGATGTCATTACTGTTTACATCTTTGTCATTATTCATTCTCTTATCCATATAAGAAAAAGAAGGATGTTGACTTGGTCTGGATTCCAAAACCTCCAACTTAGAAATGGTGGACATATTAGTTGAGATTTGACTTAAACTTCATTTTTAATTTCATAATGTCTTATCTCAACTCAAAAAACCTCAACTTGTATATCTTTGATTAGTTGACTAATTAAATGTGTTGAATAAGGAATATCATGTTCATACTAAAAGTAGTACATGTTCTGAAAAAACTGTAGAACTATATTCGGTCGACAAGAATCTCAATTAACATGCTTATCGGTTGAAAAACAAATTCGACCAAAAAACAGTTCTGTCAGAAATTATTGCTATTAAAGTCATATACTTGAAATCAATACTTGAAGGCTATAAAATGTCTTTCATTCAGATTCATATATATTCAAAATAATGAAAATCATTGATATCCAAAAGGACCACTATATGGGTACTAAAAACTTTCACACTTTTTAGGTTTGGATGGTCTATGGAAAATTGCTTTAAAAACATATGACCAGAAACAAGGAAACTTTTTATATACTTGGAGAAAAGATAAAATTATTGGTCATAGTTGGAGAAAATTCCAAAGGAAAAACTATTTACATAGGTAATGTTGGCACAAATTTTAAAATGTGATATTTGTCAAAGAACTACATCACAAGTTCTATGACAATGGTTATGATTCATAAGAAAATATCAAGGTTGTTTTATAAAGGATAAATAATTGTAAACTTCTTAATTGTATGGATACACTAGCCACTTATAAGGGCATCAAACTCTTCAAATGGATGTAAAAATTGTGTTCTTAATAAAATCATAAAAGAAGAAATCTATGTTTCTTAAACCCATAAAAATGAATCATAGTCTTACTAAATTGATTTTAAAAGCTAGTTATGATTTGGAATACTTTAACATTTATGAGCTCACCTTTTTTATGACATTAAGGGGGAGCTCACAAAATTCTTGGACATAATGTGCATATATTTTTATCTTTCTCTTAATTGGAATCTTTACACCAACATGGGCTTAATATCCCTTATATTTGGTTAGAGATATGATACCACTATGACCCTAAAGGAATCTCATACCATTTCAGGGCTTAACATCCCTTGTAAATGGTTGATAAATTAAGATTGGTTTTTGAATTGTGGCTAAGTTTGACAATCTTTTTGAAGTAAGCAATTAAGGGGGAGTAATAAATTAAGGAGGAGTAATCAATTTGACATTCTTATTGATGTACACATATGATTATCTTTTCAAAATGAAAAAGGGGGAGGAATAAAAATAAAGTAAAAAATTTTAAATTATTTTTCAGGATCTCTTGGCTTGACATTAATTGGTGCTAAATTTCCTTAAGAGATGGATATCGTGTTCCATATCTCGTTTATATATTAACACACATTTTATGAGATCAAAAGAACCTATTCATCTTAGGTATATCATAGGTATAAAACTCATTTAATTTCAAATATTTTACTTTATTTTAGGATATTTTTTCATCTTCAAAAGGGGGGAGATTGTTGGCTAAATTGGACATTAGCATACACTTTGTTTTGATGATGACAAACATTTTACTCTTGTGGATCTAACATGCTACTTGAGTATTTCAAGGTTTAGGAAAATGGGGAGATCATAGTATTGAGTATTTCAGGGTTCAAGAAAATGAGGAGATCATACTAGGTGGACCGTTGAAGATCAATGCACTTAAATATTTAATATTTTCATGGTTGTACTCAATGTAAAAACTTGTACAAGTATATACTGTACAAGTACTTATATATTATGTAAATCAAGAGTTAGATCTTTCCTATCTACCCATAACCCTTAATTAGGATACCCTTTAGAGTCTAGAGTTATTATCCCTCATAAGAACAATCATTTGATAGGTGGTTCAAAACTTGCACCAGTGACACTCTCGGTCGAGAAACTAGTCGACCAAGATACCATCCGTTGAAGCAATTGTCGACCGAGAACCACCTCGACAGAGAATTTAGAGAACCGATTGAAAACCTACACATATTGTGATCTAAGTCACTTTCAGTCTAAAATATTGTTGACCGACTCATCTTCGGTCCAAATGATATGCCCAAGTGGTTGGGAGTTTAGGATAGCTGTTGGAATACACGTGCATTCAACTCAGGCTTGGTCGAAGAAGTTCTCTACTAAGATATGGTGGGTCAAAAAACTTGTCGACCAGACTAGGTTCTGTATTGTTCTTCTAAACTCGAACATTTTAGCCATTGCAACCCAACTACTTTCTACCTAACAACTAGTTAAGCACTAAGAACACTCTAGAGGCTTCCTAAATGTCACTAGTTACTTGCAAACCATTCCTATAAATAAGAGAGGCCCTAGGACACCCATTACACACATGCTACAATTGAGCATCCATTCTAGAGAGCAAAAAAGCTGAGAACCACTTGCTATCTTGTTCCTTGATCCCTAAATTCATGTCCTATAGCCATAGCCTTTTAGCCCTCATCCAAAAAATGTTCATCTGGAGTTGTTTGAGAGGTCTAACACTTGATATAGGATCAAAGCACAATACTTCATTGGTGTACTTTCCTTCTTCCAAGAAGAAGATTCACATGTTATTGCTATTTGTGCTGCTTGGCTACTCCAAGTGGTGGAGGCCTCCTGAGGGAATTTTCTTGGAGCTACTTCTTGGTGAAGAAGACTGCTCCTAGGTGTTCTTGAGGTTCCTTCAAGAAGGCTGCTTCAAAGGAGGTTGGAGCAACTTCTAGGTGAAGGCTACCTCAAAGTGGTGGAGTTACTTCAAGGTGGTGGAGTCTTCTCCAAAGTTGCTTGAGATTACTTCAAGAAGGCTTCTTCAAAGGAGGTTGGAGCTACTTGTAGGTGAAGGCTATCTCAAGGTGGTGGATCTACTTCAAGGTAGTGAAGGCTACTCCAAGGTTGCTTGAGGTTACTTCAAGAAGGTTGCTTCAGGGAGGTTGAGGCTACTTCAAGGTGAAGGGTACTTATAGGCGTAAGGTGATTGTATTTTGTTGTAACATCCTTGCGAGGTAAATAAAACTATTCACTTTCAAAATCCTAATCAGAGACAATCAGGTAGTGGACTGACAACCTTTGATTCAAAGGTTGGAACCACTCTAAATCGAAGATCTTCCTTATTTACTCCTCCTTCTATGGCTTAAGTTTTTAGTTGAATTTTAAAGTACCAAAAGCTTTATTCACCCCCTCCCCTAGATCTTTCAAATGGGATGATTCCTAGAAGATGTTAGGGTTGGGAAAAGAGGTGTAAAGGGATTTAGAGTCTCTATAGACATGGGAACTTGGATGGAGGTTGGGTGAGGGAGATGATTCTCTGAGCATATCCCCACTTGGACCTGACACTCAGAGTCTGACTAGGAATCAACTTCACTATTATATTTTTTTTCTATTTTCTATTCTTTTAGATAAAAATCCTTGTTAGGATGTATTTTTTTATCTCATGTTCAAATTCCTTTCTATATACAACTTTGTTACAATCCTCACTTTCCTATTCTCCTCTCTTAGGCAAGATATTAGAGCCAAACTAATACATTAGGTACTTGAAACTTGAGTTCCTAAAAAAGACCAGATAATTATGTAATTAACTAAATAGGTCACAAATACACATAGAATACTCTAAATTTTATTCCATGCTCTTACATTTACTTTATCTTTCAACTAAAGTTTTTTTTATATCGGTTGTATGAACAAGTTCCTCAAATTTAAACCAATATCCCAAGACCCATTTATGAACTAAATATATATCCAATTGACTTAAGCTAGACTAGGGAGATGACAGGTCAAACCTAGACCCTCTAATGGATCCAATAACTTCATTACATTCTTAATTACTCAATTAATTCTTGAACATCATAATATCTCAATTGAAGTCCCAATTTAAAGTAATTATAGGAAAGATTTCAAATAAGATTCTAACTTTATTTTACTCAAAAACTTGGGATGTTATAATTCTAATCACCTTAATAAAATTTTGGTCCTTGAAATTTCCACATGCTACTGACCTTATGGATTTACTTATTCCTATTTTGTTATACACATTCATGTCATACACAATTCCATCAAACTTAAGTTAGGGTCTAAACTTGGTCTTACGTTCATCATCTTCCTCAAATTAATCTCAAAGTTTTTGAAGTTTCCAACCATGAATCAAATCTCTAATATACAAATGCATTAGGTTTAGGTGGATACCTAATTTAGGTCTTCTATATCAACTCTCTTGGTGCCACCCTGGGATAATTGTTGGCCAGACACAAATCTAAAGGCGTTAGAATTCATGGTTCTAATTTTGAAGATCTAAGTAGCATACATGTCCCATACCACATACACTAGCAAGAAGAAGAACATATGTATAACCATTTTTTTTTCTCTTGACATTCCCTCTAAAATTTCTAATTAGTTTTCCATCACCATCGAGAAGAAGTGAGGACATGCTACTAGATATTATAGAGCTAATATAGATAATCCAAATTAGATAAACTACTATCCTATCACACATGTCAATAGATATCTCTCTAAACATTTATTTCTTTTAGGGTTCCCACCTCTTAAGTAAAAGGGATATGCTTTCTAACTCCTTTACTTCATATCTTCCATAGTATGTTTTCTATCATCAAGGAAAGGCTAAAAGAGCTATCTAGGCAGTCATGCAAAAAGCCTATTGACCAACTATTAACTCTGATGCCACATTGTAACCCCCCTTTTGCATACATACAATAACTGAGCAGAAGTATAATTCTTAACGAGAATGTCACAAACATGATAAACACTGCATAAGAATATCACTTATTGAACCAATACATGATACAATTTTGATTTCTCTCATCTTAATCTGATAAAATGAAATTCACACTTTAAACTTATACATGCTTCTCATAACTGGAAAGAAAATCTAAATGGATCATTCTATTATAGTTGGCACCGCACCATGTCCTTTATTCTTGAAGATCTTAGAACTAATCCTTACATGTCAGATAGCTTCACTCCTATAAGCTTGATCCTTACCTACGGGCATCGCGGCCCCAACCATGCATCAAAAAAATTGGTAAGTGAAATTGAATGTATCATTACACAGAAATAACATATACTTTAAAATCCAAACATTTAACATAATGAAATATAAACTCCACATTTTATCATCATATTCATCTGAATTGTATAAGAATCCTCAAGTTTTGCATTAAAGTGCCTCTTCTATTTGCATCTAAGTGCCTCTTCTCTTTGCACCAAAGTGCCTCTTGGATTACACCATAGTGCTCTATATGATAGGAAGCCCATGATTTGCACTAAAGTGCACAATATAATAGGAAATCCTATGATGGAGATCGTATATAAGGTTCATTCATTATCTTTACTTTTACTCTTGAATACTCTTTACTCTTTCTTTTAAACATGAATATAATGTGATATGATGAATCTTGAAGATAAATCATAAAATGATTTCATTAATTTTCAACTTTAATAAACAACATTATAGCATGAATAATATAATCACATCATACATGTGAATTGTACATAGTAACATATAAAAATCCAATAATTATTTTCAAAGTGCATGAACCACTTACCTCTCTATTAGAGAAGATTCTAGTTGCTCTTATTAGGTTAAAGAAATCCTAATTTCTTCCTTGGGCTGATTGATATCCTAATATACTTTCAAGTCTTTGTCATGCCATAAACTTCCTGGAAACAAATTTGACATACATATATCAAAACCATATTCAGTAACCTATGTTACGCTAATAGACTCTATGTCTTCCTATGCATGTTTGGGTTCCTTTAGTTGTGATACACATCATGACATCCTCTGGTAAAAGTTGATATGATCATGAGTCCTCAAAATATATAATCTCACCATAAAGTGACACCTTATCATTATCCTCTCTTCATTACTCTCCTTATTTAACATCACAACCTATATTCTATATAAAATACTGATGATGTGTGAACTATCATATTAACTCAAATCATACAGTACATTAATGATTCATAACCCAAAGTAGGTTTCATTCAATTTTCTCAATTTTATATCATAATTTGATACCTCAATTTACCAAAGTACCCCTACTATGTAAAATCAACATAGTAAAATATACTCATCAAACATATAAGATCAAACCTCAAATATATAATCTAGAACTCTAAACAAAACCAAGGAAATTTATTTCATAAAATTCTATTATTCCTATCTCAACCCATAACATATACATCATCATAAAACCTATTTGTTTTCACAAAATATTTCACCAAATAAATGAAAAATCAGCTCAATCAAGTATTTTAATAAATATCTACATTTTAATATCTTTCTAAAGACACCTTATTTGTCCCAATTGGATCCCAAATTAAAAGATATGAATTTTACCAAAAAAATACTAATGTGGTCAATTTGGGTCATCCAATTCCAATGCAAGAGTCATGTATTAGACCCCTTATCTTTTCCTCTTTCTTTTTATAATGGGCACACAGATCTTCTATGGGGCCCACTTTGGATGTAAGCTTGGATCCGACTATCCCCATCCTTTATTCCTCATCTACCCAACACAAACACTCGGTCGTAACCCATATTTCTTCAAACAATAGGGCGACAGGGTTCTCATTGTGCGGAGACCACCCCACCTCTGTGAAGACTCTTGGTGATTGAAAAGACGTTTGATGTTCTCTCCTTTACACCACCACTCTAGCATCTAGATCTAGATACCCAAAGGTCTCGATCAACAAAATTTGGTGCTCCACTCTAGATTCATGGACCAGAGCTGGTGTTGTCTGTGATAACTTGGAAATTCAAACTTTGAATATTCCTTCTATTTTGTTCATCTCTCTTGTCCTCACCTTTTATTTCATGTTTGGGCGTGTTTTGGTGCACTATTAGTACATCTAGTATGCATATATCTTATTGGTGATACTCAAATTGACAAAAATCAAGTCGACTTTCATGTCACTCATCACCACCCTTTCCTTTTAATTCGATCATATATTTGATTATATATATGCATTTATCTCATTTTCATGTTATAAAAATCTTTCTCATGATTCCAATGCATGTTTTCTTTCCCAAATCAGAGCTATGATGTGAAAGTTATGCCCAATTGAAAACCTTATAGATTAAACTTTGTTTTAACCCTTTTAATCGGTTTATACCCAATTGGCCCAAATATGGACATGAGGCCCACTTGAGGAGGTGTGCACCCTCTCCAAACTAGGTATCCACCCCTTCTTTTTTGGCCAATCATGACCTTTGGATTCAAGGGCCATAGATTGTCCTTCTAATCCAACGACTAATACACCTTCTTCAATCTCCGTACAACTTGTGTTTCAACAAGGAGAGGAAAGTTTGGCGCCATATTTTGCCGCCTCTTGGGACACTTTTGAGCCCCCGAAGCTTCCTATTTTACCCCCAACTTTCTTTTCCCCTTATTTTCTTTGCATTTTGAGAACCCTATCCCCCTTTATTGATCGTTCTTCTCATTCCTTCATCTGGCGACGACGCCACCTGCCGTGGGTTGATCTTTTGCCCAAGGACCCTCCCTGGTGTCTGCATCAACCAATTTTGGCCTAGAACTGTGATGGAAAGTTCAGGTGGCCACCTCCACAAACCCATTATAGTCTGGAGATCACCTTTGTTTGGGCTCCGATGAGCCGTCCATGCTCGCTGCCGCGCTACTGCACGCCTAAGGAGCAGTAAAAGGGTGGCGGTGGGCAATAGCTCATGCGTCTATGGAGCACTCACGAGCGATCAGTGGTGGCACAGGGTGGTCAGGGGCTTCACAGTGGATGATGACGACTTCTTGTTTGTCCTTTCCAACCATCCAATGGTAGTGGGGTGACTGGGACTGGAAGGCCTACGCTAGGTCCTGCCTATGCGGGCCAACTCCGGCCCAATCAAGGTATATCCTCAAAAATCCCAACTAATTGTGCTTAGTCTTCAAACTACCATAACTTGCTAGTCTGTTACCCAAATACCATGATGCCATATATCTTTTTGACCATAAAATCATCAACTTTCTAATGATACCACCATTTCTTTCTAGTTCTGCATGTTTCATCCCCATTTTAGCAAAGATGATGCCTTGTGATCTTATGTTTGCTAATCAACCTAAATCATGCACTATATGATCATTAATGACCTCTAGGCTTTCATATCCTTTAAATCAGTGAACTACACGTCTCCTTTGCTATTATGTGTTCTTGGGCCATTAAAATGAACATTAATGTTTACTTTGACCCTAAATGTTTATTCTTGACCCAAATGGTGACTTCTTTAAGTGGATACTTGCTATAACTTGATCAAGTCTTGGATATCATATTTGATTGATATCATCTAAATTTGTAATCTTGTAATAAGTGACCCTTTTATGCTTTGAGACATAATGAACTAAGGTCCCTTGCTAAATAGTTCATGTTTGACTCTTGTGACCTCAACTACGCATTTGGGCTTTAAAACGATTCCATTGACTTAACTTATTCTTTTTGGTGAATGTGACTTTTATGCAAATATCATACCCTATCTTGTTCAAATCAGTTTTATTTACCATGTTATAGCATTAAGATCCCCTTTAACCTATCCTATGTTCATTAATTATCATATGACTTGGACATGAGACTATGTTGCATTAAATTGATGTCACATGACTAAATGTAAACACATATGATTAGACATGGGTGATAATATATCTCTCATGCCTCCTCTCTTGATAAATCAGACCTTATCCTTATCAAATAATATTCATTACGTGGATGGTTTTCCTACACCTATGGATTAACGTTTATACTTGTGCTATGTTGGATAATAGCATGCAAATTTGGAACCTTGGATCTAAATTTGATCGATTTGAAACCTAGGTCTAGGGGAAACATCCACATGAGATAAATGATGTTTATATTAACAAAACACCCCTAAATATAAGACCCCATATTATGTATTTTTCATCTTAGGTCTACTTTGAGTTGGGCCTTCTCTAGCAATCTTACTCATGGATCATATCTTGTTCATTACTCATAAGGTACATTTTCCTCTTGACACTACTATGATATTGACTTGGTTGTGTGTATCCTCACATGAATGCTTGCTTAGTTAAGTACTTGGTTGAACTAATGTTCCTATGACTACTACTTTCATGTTTGGTTATATTATGTTGACAATATCTTGAACATAAGATATATTAATCCATTACACAACCTAATGTTTATTTAATGGATCAAGACACCTAAAACATGCTTTGTATAAGATTCTATCACTAAGTTTTCCTGAGTTGTTTCCACATCTTCTTCGTTATCATGTTTCTAGACAAGAAAGTCTTGTATTACTCTTAAACTATTCACATGGCTTTTCATAGCGTACTTAATGATTTAGCATTAGTATGTTTTGTTTATCAAATTTTTAGTTGCCAATTGATGACCCGCTTCATGTAAGATTTTATTCTCTGAAAATGAAACACTAATGGGATATGCTTGATATATAAGTGGGTACATGCCTCTCTACCCCCTCAAGTATATTGATATATCTTGTTGTTACTACTTTTACATATGTATTGCATGTGTGAAATATTTGAGCCATTCTATGGATGGATGCCCAAACCCTACTACCAATGACTCTATAGTCAGTGGGGGTAGGATGAGGCTAACAAATAGTTATGTGACATCATCCTTATACTAGGGAACAATGGGAAGAAGACATGGGATATAGTGGTGTCGTGCGAGCAATCAGAATTGTGACACCCATTCCAGTCTCGTGGAGGAGTGCTATGAGTGAGTAGGTAGGGAGGTCAGCTAGTTTCAGGGAAATCTGAGTCCCAATAGGATATTGGGCAAGTTTCAAATCCTCAAAATCATGGTGGGAAAGGGATATCCTTGAGATCTTTTTCCTTTCTTGACTATAATGGGATGATTCCCATAAGAGGTCGGGGTTGGGAGAAGATGCATAAAGGATTTAGAGTCTCTATAGCCATGGGAAATTGCCTGGAGATCGAATGAGGGAGATGATGCTCTGAGTGTATCCCCCTCTAGAATCGACACTCCGAGTCCGACTGACACTCAAATTGTCTGTTATATTATTTTTATCTATTTTGTTTTCTTTTAGATAGAAGTCCTTATTAGAAATTATCTCATATTCCAGTTCCTTGTAATCCAAAACTTTGATACAATGCTCACTTTGCTATTATCCTCTCTTAGGAAAGATATTAGAGCCAACATTAGGTACTCAAAACTTGATTTCCTAAAAAAGATCATATAATTCTTTAAATAATTACCTAGGTCACAAAACAACTTAGAATCTTTTGAATTTTCTTCCATGCTCTTACATTTACTTTATATTTCAACTAAAGTTTTATGGATACATATTGTATGCACATGTTCCTCAAACTCAAAAATATATCCCAACGACCTATTTTTAAACTAAATATTTATCCAATTTGGGTTTAAACTAGATTATGGAGATGACGGGTCAAACCTAGACCCTCCAATGGATCCAAAAACTTCATTACGTTCTTAATTACTCAATTGATACTTGAACATCATAACATCTCAATTGAAGTCCAGATTTAAATTAATTAGAGGAGATATTTCAAATAAGACCCTAACTCTATTTTAATACACAATTTTGGATGTTACACCTGTTCTTTGTGAGTATTTCTCTCATAAAAGCTACCACAAGGAGAAACTAATCTCACCCACCCGTATCTAGCCATAGTTTCTAAACCCCAGAGGGTCACCTAGTCCCTGGATATGCCTTTACTTTATGAGTAATTATCTCATAAAATCTCCCCTAAGGAGAGAGGAATCTCATATACCCATATCTAGCCACAATCTCTAGCCTCGAGTAGGTCACCTTGTCTGTAGATACTTTTTCCTAACGAGTGTTTCTCAAGTTAAACCTCCCCTTAGGAGAAAGGAATCTCAGACACCCATATCCAACCACATTTTCTGGCCCCTAGATGATCCCTCATCATGGAATACCCTTTTCCTTGTGAGTGTTTATCTCATAAAATTTCCCATGAGGAGAAAGGAATCTCACACACCCATATCCAACCACAACCTCTGGCCCTAAGAGGGTCACCTTGTCCCTGGATATCCTTTACCATGTGAGTATTGTTTCTCATAATACCTCCATGAGGAGAGAGGAATATCACACACCTGTGTCCATCCACGGTCTCTGGTCTCAAGAGGGTTTGATGTTGCACGCATTAGGGAAGAAGAAGACCAAGAAGGAAAATGAAAAGTCATTATTTCAATTGATATTCAACTGTCTAGGACAAGCCCTCAGGGCATGTATTTATACTAAAAGACATGAAACCCTAGACCTGAGGCAATTGCATATATTAAAAAAAAGTAAAATGAAACAAATAAAATTAGCAACTACGTGCATGTAACTAGATAATTTCACTTAAGTCCCTGATAAAAAACCCAAAATAAAATAGTAATGAATTTTTTTCTGCATCAGGGTCGCCTTGTCCCTAGATGTCATTTTCCTTGTGAGTATTTCTCTCAAAAAATTTCACCTGAGGATAGAGGAATCTCATACACCCATATTCAGGAAAAACCTATGGCCCTAAAAGGACCTCCTTGTCCCTAAATATCCTTTACCTTGTGAGTATTTATATTATAAAGTGTCTCAAAATTGTGCAGATCAGAACCCTTCTGACAGACAAGCTATTGAAGAGGCAGTAGCTAAAATAAAGGAAGCTTCTGAAGCATACAACCATGAAGAATCCTTCTTAAAACAAAAATCTTGTGTCAATTGGTTGAAGTTGGGTGATAAAAACTCTAAGTTTTTCTATTCCTCTATTCATATTAGGAGAATTATAGAATTCTATAGGGAGTATTCTTATTGGTGGAGTCAATTGCGTTGATGAACATGCTATTCATGACCATTTTGTCCAGTTTTATAAAAGTTTGTTTAACTCTTGTGCGGATAGTGACTCATATTGGGATGATGATTGGGTGCTTCCCTGTTTGTCTGATTCTCATATTAATTCTATGCGTTCTTTGGTTTTGAGGGAGGAGATTGAAAAGGTTGTTATGAGTAGTGATTGTGAAAGGGCCCCAGGTCCTAATGGTTTTCATTACACTTTTCATAAATCTTGTTTGGACATTGTTGGAGATGATGTGGCACGTGTTGTTCAAATTTTCTTTAGGAATGGGTATCTTTTGAAGGAGGTTAATAGGTATTTATTACTCTTATTCCAAAAAGTAAAAATTCTACTGATGTAAAAGATTGGAGACCGATTTCCTTGTGTAACACTCTATATAAAATCATTTCAAAGATTCTTGCTAACAAGCTGCATCTTGTGTTGCCTGAGATTATTGATAAGGCTTAGTGTGCCTTCATTAAAGGTAGACCTATCTTGAATGGTACCCTCTTAGTTAATGATCTATTGAATTTGATCACGAAGAGTTCTTCGTCGAAGATTGTATTAAGGCTGATTTAATGAAAGTGCATGAATCTGTAAGTTGGTCATATATACAACTCGTTCTTTCAAAGATGAAGTTCCCTAATGGCTGGATTGGGTGGATTTTTGAAAATTTTTATTCAATCAATTTTTATATTCTTATAAATGGTAGCCCTTCTGATAGCTTTTACCCATATAATGGCATTATATAAGGAGAACCCTCACCCCCTACCTTTTTTGTCATTACTATGGAAGGTATCTCTTCTATGATTGCTAATTCTATGAAGAAGAAGTTGATTCAACCTCTGAAGGTAAGAAGTGATATGGAGGTCTCTCATGTTATTTTTCAGATGATTTTGTTTTGTTCTCGTATGATAACATTGTGTCTGTGAAGGAGATGAGGAACATTCTCAATAAGTTTGGTGAAGTTTCTGGTCTGAATATTAGCAACAATAAATATTCGTTCTTTGCTAATAAATCTATTGATGCTGGGATAGTAGAAAACACTCTAAATATTAAGATGGAGAGTCTTCCAGTTAAATATTTAGGTCTTCCTTTATTTGTTGGGTGACTCTCTAGAAGCCTTTATTTGTTGGGAGACTTTCTAGAAGCTTTTTTCTGATGTGGAATGGATTGTATCTAATTATAGGCATGTTAATGCCATTATTCATTTACTTCAGATGTTTTTCAGGCCAAACTCTAAGGATTACATGCTCTTTCTAAAGGGTAATGAGATTCATAACATCAAGGATGCATGGGAAGCTATTAGGCTTAGATATTTTGTTCCTTACTGGACTGATTGGTTGTGGAAAACCAAGGCTTCAAGAAGGTATATTGTTAATGGTTAGAGGTTCTTCCTGGACAAGCTTCTTACGTTGGGTCATCTTCAAAGTAGAGGATTTCAATTCCCTTCAAGATGTTTTCTCTATGAGGCTGATTCTAAAGATATGATGCATATCCTCTTTAGGTGTGATTATGCATTGCATTCGTAGAGAGAAGCTTTAGGAGATTTGTATTTACCTCGGATACCTTATTCTTTTGCATATGTCTATTCAATGCTGGTTATGAAGCACAGAGTTATAGTTTTGGTTATATTCCATGGTTTATGGGATGAGAGAAACTCGAGAATCTTCATAGATAGGAGCTTATGTATAGATAGGAGATGGAGGCTTCTAAAGAAAGATATAGATTACATTATTTTATAGTTTTCCTTTTCTTCTGTCTTTATTTGTTTTTTTTATCCTAGCTCATATCTTTGTACATATTTTACAAAATCTATAGAAAATGGGGCCACATGTTGTTATGATAAAAAAATAAATTGAAGATACACCACTTTATTTGATATTGATTTGGAAAGCATTAATGTTACCGATTATGCATATTTATAGTCGATGACATGCAATTTTGCTCCCCGTCAAATCCCGATCAAATGGATCTGCGATCATCTTCAACCTACCAAATTAGGAAGCCAAGCTATTTTATATTCCACTGAAAATTCCGATTTTCTCTTTCTATGATTAACTAATACTCAAAATTTCTTCTCCATTGTGTTCATGTTTTGATTATGCATCGATTGATCTATTGTTCAAATCCTATTCTAGAGTATTTAGGAAATTCCCAAATTCTTGGTACATATATTCTTCACAACCAACTCAATGAAACCCTAGAACCTAGGTATATCCATAGGGGATTATGTCCCTAGTTTCATCTCACCCCAAGCAACCCTCCTAAACTAATAGTTTCATCCCTCACCGTCGTCTTAACCGCCACCAATCAAGATCTTAGTGCTATTCTTATAGCACCTTGTCTTGGCACCCAACACCTCCAAAACCTAATCAACTTAAGGGGTTAGTTCCCTGATCCTCCCTATTGGCCTATGTTCACCTAGATTCATGAGAAGGTTGCTTGTTGGATTTACCAAATCTTCATCTACTGCTTATGCCATGCGGGCAGCCGTGGCTTGTATGAGGCAAGGGGGAAAAATGAATAGGGGCAAGTTTACTTGTTTACCCCCCTCTCATTTATTTCTAGTATTGTTTTCCTTCATGGATTTTAATGTCATTAACCATGTTTCATTTTGATTTAGCCTCCATATTATGAATAAGAAATTGAGTTGTCATGCTCTAAAGTTTTAAATCTTAATGTAAGGGCATTTTAGTCTATTGCAAAATATTTTCACAGATAATTAGTATAAACCCTTAAACTTGTAAAATCCATAACTTTTTACATGATTCTTCAAAGTTTACACAAAAATATGTTTTGGAATCATGATAATTTTCTCTACCTTTTGGCATAGTTTTCATCACATGATTTACAAGTTTTAAGATTGTAATTTTTGAGTTTTAAGCATTGATGATATCACATTAATAATTAAAGAGAGGTTTCGAAGGATAAAGTTGAGATCTTGGAGTCAAATCCATGATTAGTAACCTAGTACCCTCTCTTTAAGATAAAATCATTCGTCGATCTAAGTTTTTGCTAAAGATTTGAATTTTTAGGGTTTTGCTTCACTTATGATCTTAATAGTAACTAAAGATAACATCATGATTAATGAAGTTGTCAATTTGAGTCAAGATATCATTAAGAAACTCCGAAGTCAATGTTAGGTCAATAACTACAGCCAACATATTGTTTTGCCAATGGATTTGGATTCTATGGTTTCCCCAACACACACACACACACACACACCCACACACACACACACACACACACACACACACACACACACACACACACACATATATATATATATATATATATATATATATATATATATATATATATATATATATATATGGCCCATCTTTATTGCCCACGCAGGTAGCTACTCGCCCACCCTTCCCATCACTTTTTTTCAATTTTTTTTTCGCAATTGTAGAGGACTATTTTGTCTATCTCTCAAAAAATTTTGGCCAAAAATAATATCATTTGCCCCTCCAAAATCAAAAAACCCGTCCTTATATATATCTGCTGTATATTTTGTACAGAGTTACTTTTTTGGCCAGCAGAGTTACTTTTTTGGCCACCATAGTTACTTTTTTTACAGCAGACTTACTTTTTTGGCTAGGAGAGTTACTTTTTTGGCTGCAGGGTAGCGAAAATCCAAGTTACCCGCGCGAGCAACGAATGAACGCCCATATATATATATATATATATATATATATATATATATATATATATATATATATATATATATATATATATATATATATATATATATTAGATACTAAACCCCAATTTATGGACCTAATCCTATGTGTAGGTTGAGTTGACTTTAGATTTGGAAGGGTAAAGATTCAATCTCTAACTCGACTTGAGTTATTGGCATCTTTCCCGATTATCAATGCAATACTATGTTCACCAATAAATTTCCCATATGAGACATTGTTGGTTAAATCTTATCATCTTTGAATATACTTTCCTATTTGCTTGCTAATTCCTAATTTAGTATTGATACCATGAGATCCTACTATTGAAGGTCATTTGGACTATTTATTGAGATAATCTCATTCTCTTATTTGAAACAAGTTGATGATGACTGGAATTATATCTTGCTTTTATATTTCGGTGTGTGCAAATAGACTAAATTTATTCATAGTAGCAGGTACATATGTACATACCATTACGTTTGGGTGTACCTTTCCACCCCGAGTGTGCCTTTCCACTCCTATTTTATATTTTGGGAACACCTTTTCGCCCATGGTGCACCTTTCCACCTAACTTAGGCTTGAGTTTTGTGGGTTTCGACCCTATATAAATAAAATTAGTCTAATTGTTTACATGCACTGTTTTTTGAAATTATTATTGTTTTTATATGGCAAGATTTTCTTTCAGTTAATCATTTCTTTTATAGTAATGCCTCACATTTTGGCATGTTAAATCCTATTTGAACTTCTTCTTTTGAACTTTTCCTTTATTTGATATCTTGCATTGCCTTTACAAATATCTTATGTGTTGCCTATTTGCATTTACTGCACATACTCAACGTCCAATGACATCCTTGTTTTTGTTTTTCTCCACCTTAGGTGATGCATTCAACCCACCCAGAGGTTGCACTACATGAGGACTAGGATTTAGGTGGTGACACCCAATTGTAGTTGCTAAGGACTTCTAAGAGGAAAGGTTACTCACCACAAAATGATACAAGTTGTATATGCTTTGAATTCTGTTAGAATCCATCTATGGCTCATTAGTTGAATTGTGATGAGAAAATATTGTAATAGTTAGATTTATTTTCTATTGTAATAAAAATGATGTTCTTATTATCATTCTGTTTAAATAAATATTGTGAACCCCAATTATCTAAACGGTTTCTTTTGATGGATATGGTCTATTGGGGTATTTTGAAATAATTTTCATAAATTTAAGTAAGGAGTGGTCCCTCCTCGACCCCACTCCTTATATATGATGAAAATGTTTGAGTTAAAATTTTAGACTAATCAGAGTTGGTTTGATCTGTCAAGGTATTTTTTTAGAGAACTTTGGTCAATCTGATTTAAGTGATTCATTGAACTTTGGTCAATCTGATTTAAGTGATTCATTGTCATTTATAATATTTTCAGTTAGATGGTAAATATTTAGAATCTTGAGTTTCCCTTAACATAATAAATTTTGAAATGGATTCTCATGAATATAAACTATACTTTTGGTGAAATTTGACAATTTTATAGAAATAAATGATGTTTGATGTTTTAAAATTCCCCTTTTAATTTTATGCCAATGGAGGGAATTTCATTTGATTATTAAAATAGAGTTTGACCTGAAGAAGTTAGAGTTTCTTAACCCCCCCCCACACATACACACACACACACACACACACACACATATATATATATATATATATATATATATATATATATATATATATATATATATATATATATATATATATATATATATATATATATATATATAACCATAATCACATAATCATATATTTGTATCCCTTCATTTGCACTTGATGGATGAAGAAATTTCCCTCAAGACGATGACTTGGACCTTTTCTATGCCAAAGACAATTTTCAACCTCCAAACCTTTCTTACAAACCCTATTCCTTTAGATCCACATATCTTTCACTTATTCTACCATATCCCTCATTTCTCAGAGTAGTATCACACATAGCCTGCACAAAGAACCCAATGGGGAAGAAACTCAACCTTAAACCATTTCAGACAAATGGAGTTAGTCCCCTAGTCTATGTGGAAACTAAATGGCTTGAAGCAACCTGACATTTTTTCCTTAATCATCTGCCCCAACCCTTACTTGAGGGTAAACCTGGATCCAAACTTCCCTTCCTATTAATTACTTGTTGACTAGGGAGAGAGTAACTCCTAAAGATAGCCATAGTGATGATCCTCCCCACAATATCCAAATGTGGGAATGGATCATTCGACGATACTACTTGATTTAAGCTCTACTCCTTAGTAGAAGAACAAAAATAGGGGGAGCTCTATAGCATAGTTCACACAAACAACACAGGATGAGGGAAGAACCTAAGGACTCTCTAGAGAGCTTTGTGGATGTGGTGCCCTCTTCAATGTGCTAGGTGGATTTAATTATAGGACAGGGTCAAAATCCATGGGTACCTATGGGATAACCCATTTAAGTTGGGTCTGCATGACAAAACTTTCTGCCTCCTTACAGTCACCTAAATCCAAAATCATCCATTAAGTTAGTTGTTTTATGGGTGATATGTGGATATCCATAGGTGACCCAGCTAATTGAAGTTAATAAACTAATACACATACATGTTAAGGGCTTGTTTAGTTGGATTTAAAATATTTACACTAAGATTTTAAAAAGGAGAATTCAAAGTGGATGAATTACATCTTCAACATATCATTTTGTTTGAAGTAATTGAAACTTGTTTATTTGGTTTGTTTGCATTTGGTATTGTGTTGTTTGCCCATGTTCACAACATCAAAGTCGATTCAATGAGGCCTCTCACATTGCAACAATGTGATGACCAAAGTTTACGACAAGGGCTTAGTAGAAAAAGTAAGACATAATAGCTTAATAATATGTGAGGCCACATTGGCCTTTGAGAACTACACCTAAATCAACACGATATATTTTACACCATTTTCTACATGCCCAGAATTTAGGTTGTGGGTTGAAAATACACTTTCAGTTGGAAGTTCATTGAATCACACACAAAGAATTGTGAATTAGGATGAATTGCACATATGTATTTTTCATCTCAGTTTGATGATACGAGCCCTAAGGTAAGCTACCAATCAGCACAAGCTGATGTTTGACATATAATTGCAACAATTGTATTTATTTAATCTTATATATCAAATAACCATTATTACTAATAATCTAGGAGAACCTAATACTAAATGATTTTAGGTGTTTCTTCTTGTGATACATTATTTATAGAAACTATATTATTTTCTCCTTTTACACAAAAATGCACCAGCTACTTGCTATTTCTTTTGTTTGGATTTCATGTAAAAACAAACCAACAACTTATACATTGTGTTTGACATCAAGCACAATAGTGGGTTGATTATTTTATACTATATTTGACATAAAATAGTATTGGACTATTTTCATTTAATATGAAAATAATTAACAAGGAACATTTTTGATTTTTTCTAAGTAGAATTAGTTCAATATCATTACAGACAAGCCATGCGACATCTACATGATATGAAGGACACACCAGAGGAACAACCCACACTCAAATTTGAAACCAACACAACAAATAAGGTTATATTGGGATGGGATAGGTTAATTTCAACAAAGATCTCTCTACAACACAATTGGTCAAAGAAGCTAACAACAAGAGATAAATTCAACCTAAGTGCCCATGGACGAATGAGGAGTGAAAAGTACTTCTAGAAGAAATAACAACCAAAAACATGCTCATACAACACATCAAATAGATGACTTTATTAAAAACACAAAATGAGAGACCTAATAGAAATTAGGAATATTAAAAATCCCACAACAAGAGTGGAAAAGCCCCTACAATAGGGGGGATAATTTTCTCAAAGTATGAGAGGCCACAAGGGTTGAAACCAAAAACAAAAAGAAACAAAATCTAGAAAACTTGGAAAGCACTAAAAGGGGAAATGAGAATAGGGGCCAAATATGCCAAGGGTTCAAGAACGATGAGGGCCACAGGTATGCCACCCACACCAATCGTTAAACCACTTCATAACAGCTGACTCTGACTAAGGTCTAGTTAAGACCAAAGAAGAGGAGGGGGAAAAGGTTCCAACACAACACCCCAACTCAATTCTTCCACTACAGATGCTTCAATGACAAAACCACTATAAGCCTCTAAGAGAATGCCAATTCCCAAAGAAACCTAACTCAAAACCAGACCCATCACCATCCCGCTGCATAAACCAAGACAATTTCTCGATGGAAGAAATCCTTCATTAAGGAGGAGGGAAGACCGACCTCAAACTTGATGGAGAGGGAGTTTGCGAGCACCCCTCCCGCGGTCCATGAGACATCGATGGCTCCCAAGGCAAACTTGGATCACCCGATCCACTAAGGCTCCATTGTAGATTCTCTAGTACCACATATTTGATTGAACATATCTTATAGGGGAACCCACAGATAGACATGCAATCCATCGAGTTTGGGTTGCTTGTACTTTTGTTCCATGTATTTAAATTGATTCTATTTAACTTGCACATACAAAACCATCACTTGCAATTCCCCCATCCACCCCTTTTATAGGTGTATAAGTGGGCAACACACATATCTCTATGTGTGAAGTGGGAGAACCGTGTCACCACTAAACCTCACTACTTACATGTTTAACAACATAAAGATGTCATTTTTATGGGAATTTTTAGCTATACCTTTGGAAAATTTGTCTATATAACCCTCCTTATTGTTTCCATATGTTTTGAAATGATAATGATGAAATTTATATTGTTTGTTGTTGATAAGATTTATGTATGTATCTTTCTCAAAAATGACATATTTAGGCATTGTGACAAAGTGCATTTTGCATAAGTATGGATTATTTACCCTTTTTCCCTCATTATGTTCACTCATGACCTCAATTTAATTTTTCTTGTCTACTTGATCAATAGTGATACTCAAATTCGAAATATGACGACCAATGTGGCTTTTATACCCATCATGACACTACAAATTGGATTAATTTATCACTCCACTCAAAGAAATATTTTTGCCCATATAACTTCATCTTTTAGTTCTCAAACTTGTTCTAAATGCGCTTCACATTTTTTTGAACTTGTGGTACATATTTCCCTTTAATTGGATGTACCTACTATTTTCTATGAATTCTTGAAGTTAATGTGTAGAAAACCCTTTATTTGCCCCTTTTCCAAGTCAGCGATCCATTTCAAGGGTAGGGGGCAAGTCACAGCCCTTGGATCTTCCTCTCATGCATCTGCGCCTGATCAAATGGCCATGGACTCATCTTCTACCTCCCACAATCAGTGGGGAGGTGTTATTGTGACTGAAACATGTGATCTCCCGCACATGACTAAGGCTCGAAATTCTAAGTGAGTAGAAACACTCCTCGTGATTTCACACTCAATGAGCCCTATTTTGACTAGAATTCATCATCAGTTTCACTATAATAACATTTCTTTCACTTCTCCTTCTCTTTTCGGCGACCAAGGCTTCTACCCAGATTTGATCGAGCCCTAAATCAACCCCAAGACCCTAGAAAATGACCTCCCGATGATCATATCGACCACAAATTTCTCAAATCACCGGTCTTGCACGCCATCTGGGCCTCAAATGCCCCCGATTTCCTCTGAGACCACCTACTATTTGTATAGTGTTGCTGGCCATCCCATTTTGGGCATTCATCCTCCACGCCTCCTCTCCCCAAATCCTGACCTCCATCCAACTCGTGTGGTCTCAGTGGACATGGATGACCCCCTCGCTTCCCCCATCGAAGCCCCTTGGTCCCTTTCCCCTAGCACTGGTGACGCTTCTCCGTTACATTTCCTAGATCCTGTGAAAGCTTGCTTGAGCAAGAAAAGGCCTCAAACTGGCCGACCTAGGGGGAAAATCTACCAGTTGAAAGGAACCTAATGAACCGTAATTGAACTGGCAATCTGAGATTGAACCGCCCAATTCAAGGAATCAAATAGGGTCGATAACCCACTGAACCAGAATGTTATAGCACCTACATAAAATGATTATGTACCTCCCATTGTGTAATCCAATGGTCCCCGTTCTTCCCTATTAAGGTAATTATATCACTCTCTAACAAATAATCGATAAAAAGGTCAAATCTTGTTTATATAATAGAAAATGCATCCCAGCTCCAAAAATTATGAACCAATAGTCAATTTTGATCATAAAAATCCAATGAATCATTTAAAAATGAAGAACAATTCCTTATGAGGCCACTAATATCCCTATTTTTTGATCTCTTGCTCATATAATTTGTCTAATGACTCAATGGTGGTGTTTAATCCTTGAAAAACCCTAATATTTGACTCTGATGACTATCTTGAGACATAAAAATAAGACTTGACTCATTAGTAATCTAGATCTAACTTTATTGGTTCATCCACTCTTGAATGTGAATCATGTACTCCGAAATAATGATTATCATGATGTTGTTCTAAATCTTGTGAAATACTTGATCTCTGACTTTACTCATTATATCAATCAAAAGTTGATCTAATTTTAAACACCAATGATGATAATTCATCATGATGACCTAAAGACTTGACAATGACTTGAATTATGATGATCATAAAATTAGGGTTAGCACATATGTTCCTAAAAGTACCTAGGTAGGCCATTCACACTCAAAAATATTCTTGACACTTGAGTGATGTTGGACATCATGAAATATTGTGGATCATAAGTAGATGACCTAACCCTAAGGTTAAATAGGAATGATTAACCCTAATATTGAACATTGAAACATGATCTTATAAAAATCATGATCTTGACCCTTGATCCAATCTTGTTGATCTAGGATCTGACTCAAGGGTTTGATCATATTTTCTTGGAATCCTTACTCTAAATTTTTGGTGAAAGGTGCACTTTTATATAAATTCCTACTTGAACAGACTAGTAGCATTAAATGATACTTGTATTTACCTCTTGAAAATATTGGCTATGTATTTGTTTGAGCTACTGTTCCCTGTTGATTCATCTTCTGATTTTCGATATTATAACTTGCAACAAATTTGAAAACATAAATGCTATTGCCCATTATGACTGATAGTAATATTTATTGTTGAATACAAGTGACCTCCTCATTCAAAGGGTGGAGCTTGTACATGTGGAATAATCTCGATCTCGTACATGTCAATTGACCTCCTACCTCATATGGAGAGAAGGATCATGGTGACTTCCCCCATCTCATTGGGGAAATGAAACCACATAAAATATCTAAGCAGTCTTCTCGATATCAGCATAATGGGAAACTCTTAATAAAATTAAATTGCTCAAAATAGACATCTTGTCGGATAAATGTTGTTTTGAAAATTTCTTGTTGATTGCATATTTGAATATAAGTCCTGCCAACTACTATATTTTGCTATAAATGTTTCAATTGTTCAAGATATGTTCTTTTCAAAGCATACCGATGCATTTGAATTGATTACATCTCTATTTACTTGATTTTAGGAAAACTAGATGAATCATTGACTAGATCGCTTCCGATATTGATAAACTCTAATGATAAGAACACATTTTACAAAATATCATATTTGGACTAGTTAGTCTTTAAATCTCCTATTTCATGATATTATTTCTTATTGTATATGCCAGTGTGTGAGATCCTTTTGGGCCACTCAGAGATGGGTGCTTCAATCCTTTTACCACTATCTAGGAAGTGGGATTGGGATTGGGGTAAGAATAATTTCGTGACAGTTGGTATCAAAGCATACACACTCTAATATGCTTTAAGTAAATAACATCTCGAGTCTCTTATACCCAAGAAACCCTAAAATCCATAATGGTGAAAATTGAGGTGTCTAGGCTCGGGGTTCTGGCATAATCACCTCCTATCCATCTTCACAGTAACTGAGGTTCCCCTCTCTACCTGGCCTTAATTGATCCAGAAATAGACCTAAAGGTTCTCCGTTGAAACCCTAGAGAGTCTTCTAGCATCCCATCTCTTCTTTAAGGACTACCCTAAGCCACCCCAGTACATGATTAGTTAGCCTTCTCATCTCCTCATGTGGTCTTTTTCTCATGACTATTTACCACATGATTTCTTGATTATGGGTATCTTATACGTGGGAAAAATTAAAATTTGTTTAAAATCATAAAATTTGATTAATATGATGATGCCATGATCTGACTTTAATTTGAAAAATCGATTTTGGTCAATGAATCTTGAAATAAAATACTCACATATGACCCTAAATATCATGTAAACTCGATTTCAATAAAACTAGACTACATGCTCCCTATGTTTGAGGTAAATGATAGAAATTCTGATATGGTGAAACAAGAATGACTTATACCTTATACCTCATTGTTGATGAGGTCCCTATTTTATAAAGTTCATGTTGCCCTATTGTTGACCAAACCTCAAACATAGTTAATAAAATTTGTACCCTAATTGATACACATCATGATCATGTCATCAAATAACTAAGTCATAGGACCCTTAAAAACATGTTGTTAGACTTTGATACAAAGTCACCTTCCCCATTGACTATTGATGCCTTTTTGTAATCTCAATATTGATATGATGAGCATGGACCTAAATAATTCACCAATTTCCAAACTATATCATTACCTTATTCATGAAAGGAAAGGAATGAAAATATCATCTTGATCTTATTTCCCTATTATAATATTGAATTATGATCTTATGACCTTCAAGGATATGATTTGATCATTGATAGTCTTTATTTAGATATTCTTGATGTCTCATGACTAACATGGATTCATGTACTAGATTAGGGTGGCAGTTGATCCATGACTCCCCTAACATGGGTCACATCACTATTATGACTATCTCTAAATCTTCACCTTGGTGATCATTTAGGGTTTGGAAAGGTGACTCCTTTCACTCGATTTTGATTATTGACCTAAGGTTTTAATAGGTCAAAAGCATGAGGATATTGATACTTGATCTTGAAACCTGATTTTAAATACAATGTTGACTGTAGCTTATGGCTGAATTCCTAGAAAGACCTCAGTATAAATCATTCATCAAACCTTGATACCATGGTAATACAAATTGGTAATTGATATCACAAATATTTCTCAAATGTTTCTTGAATATTATTGCTCAAAATTGAATACAGATGAGTGATTGCCCCTAAGGTCTAAACAGGAATCTAAACCCTAGCTTTGAAATATTTATACTTATGATCTCGATGTACAAACTTTGACTCTTGATATTAATTTTGACTCATTGACATTTTTTGTAGAATGGTAGTAATGATTTTATGCATAGGGTTAATTTCCTTAGGTCCAAATCAATCACCTGGCTCAAATATGCTTGATGAAGAAATCAATGTTGAAATTTTGAAATATTGCGAGATTATTATTTATGGGTGGATGATCACACATGTGGTCTGGGTAGGATCAAAACCCTATACTTGCATGTTTGGAACCCAAATGAATCTTGACTTTAGAATCACGATCTTGATAGTACATGATCCAATTGAGTTGATGTGGGTTGAATTTGAAGTCCATAAGTGAGCTATGATCTTTTGACCTCTTATTTGATAAATACAAGAGACTGTTGATGAGGTGATAATTTTGAGGACATGATTTTGATTATGTAGTTGAGGATGTTTCAGTATTTGAGTATACGACTTGGATTGATTAGTCCCAAATCTTGATGATGTTTATTAATTTTGAGGATAAAATTCCTCTTAAGGAGGGAAGGATGTGACAAAGTGCATTTTTGCATAAGTAAGGATTATTTACCCTTTTGCCCTCATTATGTTCAATCATGGCCTCAATTTAATTTTTCCTAGATACTTGATCATTAGTGATACTCAAATTCGAAATATGATGCCCAATGTGGCTTTTATACCCATTATGACACTACAAATTGGATTAATTTATCACTCTACTCAAAGAAATATTTTTGACCATATAACTTCATATTTTGGTTCTCAAACAAATGTTCTTCACATTTTTATGAACTTATGTTCCAAATTTCACTTCAATTGAACGTTCCTACTATTTTCTATGAATTCTTGAAATTAATGTGTAGAAAACCCTTTATTTGCTCTTTATTTGCCCCCTTTTCCAAGTCAGTGATCCATTGCAAGAGCAGGGGCAAGTCACAACCCTTGGATCTTCCTCTTGCAGATCCGGTCCTGATCAAACTACCATGGACTCATATTCCACCTCCCATATGAAAACTACTAGAGGGGGGGTGAATAGAGTTTTAAATAATTTTAAACAATTATTTAACTCAAACAACCAATCACAAAAATATTGGACAAGGGGACAAGGATTTAGAGTGGTTCCTACCTTAGCAAATACTAAGGCAGTCAGTCCACTACCCGGTTGCTTACCCAACTGGGATTTGGAAAGAATTTAATTTTATTACCTCACAAGGACTTTACATAAAATAACAATTCTCTCCCTAAACCCTTCAAGCAGCCTTCACCTAGAAGTAATCGCCCAACCTTGAAGCAGCCTTCACCTAGAAGTAATTGCACCACCTTGAAGCAGCCTTCCTCCTGAAGTAGCTTCCCGTTGCAATAGCCTTCTTGAAGTAGCTTCCCGTGCGATAGCCTTCTTGAAGTAGCTTGAAGTCCACATTCTCCTCCGAGAAGAACCTTCTCCAATCCGCAGCCTCCAACCCTAGGAGTAGCAAGGAGAATACAAAGAATAAAAGGAACAAGAAGGAAAATAGAAATTACAACTTATCCTTTTAAGCACAAGGCTTGATTTGCCTATATCAAGCGTATTGATCTCCTAACCAATGAGTGTAGAAGTGTAAGTGCTGTGGTAAGGAGATGCTAGCCTATAGGACACGAAATGGGAGCAATGGGAATGAATAGCAAATGTAGGAATTGCTCTATTGCTCAAAACAGTATTGCCAATGTGTATTCAAGCTCAAGTATAGCACAAGTGTAGCTTAGGTATAATTTGGTGTCCTAAGGCATGTCCTATTTATAGGAATGGCCTATGGATGCTTAAGGACGTTCTAGACAACTTCTAAGTGCTTAACAAGCCGTTAGGTATAAGTTAGGTGTGTTAGTAACAGCTAGTTGCTTTATTCTGCAGTTGCTGTCAGAGACCATCTCGGTCGACAAATTGTCGACCGAGATACCTACTCGGTCGAAGTTTTGTCGACCGACAGGCTCTCTGGATCAACGTTCATTTGCAACTGCCAACTACCTTGTCAGCTGTGTCTAACGGCTACTTGGGTCATCCTCGGTCGAGAAGTTTGTCGACCGAGAGTGTCTCGGTCGAGGAGTTTGGTCGACCAAGATTGACCCTGTTTCAATCTTTCAATTTAGGAACTAAGTAAATGCATGAGTGTGCATATATGATCCTGTTTAAAAGGGATGACCTATCTAAGTGTGGTGATTGGCTAGGGAAGATCTAACGCTTGATTTACATGAGATCTAAGTACTTGTACATTTATATGTTTGTACAAGTTTACAATTGATTACATTGCATGACATTTACAATCATTCAAGCGTATAGTTTCCCTAGAACTTTGTCATCCACTTTATTCCTGCAACACTCAAGTAGCACGTTAGATCAACAAGAATGAAATGTTTGTCATCATCGAAACAAAGGGATTTATCATAATATCCAATTTATCCAACAATCTCCCCCTTTTTGAAGATGACAAACATTTCCTAAATATGAAATAAGGAAATATAAAGCATGTGAGTTTCATACCTGAAAATTTACCTTTTGTAGCCATTTATGTTTTGCAAGTGAGTGCTGGCCAAGATGTTATGAAACTCATTTATATTTTTGATTTTATATTCTTTCTCCCCCTTTGTCATTTCAAAAAGATATCCAAGTTGAATATTTTATTTTTCTTCTCCCCCTAAATTTTATATTATGCTCCCCCTTAAATAGATATCCTATTAGGAACATGGATTTTTGTCTAATTTATCCACAATTTGTTTCTCAATCATTTGCAAAGGATGTTAAGCCTTGAAATTATATGAGATTTCATTAAGCTTATGATGAATGTATATTTATTTCTCATTTATCAAGGGATGTTAAGCCCTTAAATTAAATGAGAATCCTTTAATCTACAAGGTATATCATTTTTATGAAATTTATAGATTTCTTCATAATCAAGAGTAAAAATACAAGCTTCAAATGATGTTTACAATGTTTTTCTAAGCTTCTTAATCAATTAATCCAATTTGTTGTTATGAGCTCCCCCTTAATCTTACAATTTAAGCATTTTAATGCTTCTAAGGTCACAAATGATTTTAAATTTTTGATTTTGACCTTTATCAAAAGTATACTAAGATTAAGTACAAATAAAAAATGATGTCCAAATAAGCATGTTGTCAAAGCTTATTTTAGGTCGCCCTTGACTACGACCATAACGCCCCTTGGTCAAATTATATTTCAACCAAGAGGCATGAATTGTAGATTTCCAATTAAGCATTCATAACAATTTTTGATGCATGTTTAAGTGATATTCAATAAAAACATGAAAGCATGATGAATATTTCAAATCTTTTAAAGATACCAATTGAATTTTTTTTATAACATTGTGCTCTTTGCAAGCATTTCTAAGATATATATCACCAATGAATCGTTTTGCTTGCCTATGTAATGATAGAAAAAGCATATAACAAAAATTTCCTTTAAACTAAGCATAATTTTAGTTTTTGTCTTAAATCAACCAAAATAATCTCATATGAACTTTCAAGGATGATGTCCATGATTTATACTTTATTGTACAGTCAAATAGATAACAATTTTGATCAATTTCAAAACAATTCAGCAATTTTTACAGCAGTCTGAAAATCAGTGACATGCTCGGTCGACAATTTCTCGACCGGATGTTCACTCGGTCGACAGATTCTCGACCGACCAAGTTTCTGGAATATGTTCAGAATTCTTAATCAATTTCAAGCAAAAGAGATTATGCACACTAGAGCTCGATTGTGTTGAGATAAGACATTATGATATCAAGAATCAGTTTAGGTCAAATCTCAACTTGTTAATTTTAAGCTACTAAGTTTTAAGAATCCAAGCTAACTCATCATTCTTTTTCTTATATGGGCATGAAAATGAATAATGTCCAAGACGCATGCAATAATGACAGCTAATAGAGTCAACTTCATTTCTCTTTCTAGGAATTGTGTTCCTAGGTACAAACATAATATTAGTCTTGGATGCTTTAACTCTTTTGGTTTTATTTCTCTTTGGATCATATCCTAATCCTTTTCTTCCATTATAACTAGAGGAAATTTTCAGAATATTTTTAAGCATGTCATTTCCTCTTAATTCATTTACATTTCTTTGTAACTTAGCAATATCATCCATCTTCTTGTTTATATCTTTCTTTGCTTGATCTAAATCAGATACTAGAGAGTTTCTTTCTTTGACAACCTCATCATAATCTAAATGTGAACATAGAACAGGTTGTTTCTGAAGATCATTCACTTGAGTTTGCAAGTTTAACTTTTCTAAGGAAAGAAGATTGCAATTAGCTTCTACCGATTTTAACTTAAGATCATAATCTTCATTTTCCTTTTTGAGATTTTCATTTTCGGATACAAGAGCAAGAAGTTTAACATTTAAATCATCATTTACTTTATTTGATTTCTTAAGTTTCTTCTTGCACTCAATATATTTCTCATGAGTATCTTGAAGACTAGCAATTAGATCTTCTTTTGGTAGATCATAAAGACTTACCTCTTCTTCATCTTCATTTGTTGTAGCAATGAGGCATTCTACTTCTTCTTTTCCATCATCACTATCATCACTTGAATCATCCCATGTAGCTTTATATGCTCTTTCTTTCTTTTTGTGGGATGATTTCTTCCCTTTCTTGAGTTTTGGACAATCACCTTTCATGTGTCCCTTTTTGCCACATTCAAAGCACCTGGAAGAAGAAACACTAGAAGTTTTATTAGTTTTACAACTTTTATATTGCTTACCATTTACAATGAGAGTTTCTTCTTCACTATCATCTTCACTTGTGTCATGAGTGTCCTTGGTTGATGCTTTGAATGCAATGTCCTTCTTTTTGCCTTGTTGACGTTCACGTTCTCTTCTTTCTTCCTCTTCTAACGTTGCCTCATGAGCTTCTAGGTTGCCAATGAGTTGTTCCATCTTTAGTCGGGTGAGGTCATTTGCTTCTTCAATGGCCGTCACTTTGGGCTTGTATTTGGGAGGAAGTGATCTAAGAATCTTTGATACCTGATCTTCCTCAAGAACAACTTTACCTAAGGCATTTAAACCATTTACAATAGAAGAGAATTTTGCATACATTTCACTAATAGATTCATTTGGATCCATACGGAAATGTTCAAACTTTTATTTAAGCATACTAACTTTGGAATTCTTAACTTGAACAGTCCCTTCATAAGTTATAGAAAGTCTATGCCATATTTCATAGGCTGTTTCACAGTTTGATATTCTATTAAATTCTCCTACTGAAATTGAACAATAAAGAATACTTACAGCCTTTGCATTCATTTGAGCCGATTTTACCGTATTGGTGTCCCAAGCTGCATATTCCATTTGAGGTAGCTCATAAGGGGTTGACACCATTCTCCATAGATCCCAACTTATGCCTTGGAAGTAGAACTGCATCCTTCTCTTCCAATATGTGTAGTTTGTTCCATCAAACATTGGAGGCCTAGCAACAAATGTCCCTTCAAGATTAAGGTTGTTGAGCACCCCGTCACCCATTCTTCAAGACCTTGTTAGGGTTCCTTGAAGCCTTGCTCTGATACCAATTGAAAACTACTAGAGGGGGGGGTGAATAGAGTTTTAAATAATTTTAAACAATTATTTAACTCAAACAACCAATCACAAAAATATTGGACAAGGGGACAAGGATTTAGAGTGGTTCCTACCTTAGCAAATACTAAGGCAGTCAGTCCACTACCCGGTTGCTTACCCAACCGGGATTTGGAAAGAATTTAATTTTATTACCTCACAAGGACTTTACATAAAATTACAATTCTCTCCCTAAACCCTTCAAGCAGCCTTCACCTAGAAGTAATCGCCCAACCTTGAAGCAGCCTTCACCTAGAAGTAATTGCACCACCTTGAAGCAGCCTTCCTCCTGAAGTAGCTTCCCGTTGCAATAGCCTTCTTGAAGTAGCTTCCCGTGCGATAGCCTTCTTGAAGTAGCTTGAAGTCCACCTTCTCCTCCGAGAAGAACCTTCTCCAATCCGCAGCCTCCAACCCTAGGAGTAGCAAGGAGAATACAAAGAATAAAAGGAACAAGAAGGAAAATAGAAATTATAACTTATCCTTTTAAGCACAAGGCTTGATTTGCCTATATCAAGCGTATTGATCTCCTAACCAATGAGTGTAGAAGTGTAAGTGTTGTGGTAAGGAGATGCTAGCCTATAGGACACGAAATGGGAGCAATGGGAATGAATAGCAAATGTAGGAATTGCTCTATTGCTCAAAACAGTATTGCCAATGTGTATTCAAGCTCAAGTATAGCACAAGTGTAGCTTAGGTATAATTTGGTGTCCTAAGGCATGTCCTATTTATAGGAATGGCCTATGGATGCTTAAGGATGTTCTAGACAACTTCTAAGTGCTTAACTAGCCGTTAGGTATAAGTTAGGTGCGTTAGTAACGGCTAGTTGCTTTATTCTGCAGTTGCTGTCAGAGACCATCTCGGTCGACAAATTGTCGACCGAGATACCTACTCGGTCGAAGTTTTGTCGACCGACAGGCTCTCTGGATCAACGTTCATTTGCAACTGCCAACTACCTTGTCAGTTGTGTCTAACGGCTACTTGGGTCATCCTCGGTCGAGAAGTTTGTCGACCGAGAGTGTCTCGGTCGAGGAGTTTGGTCGACCGAGATTGACCCTGTTTCAATCTTTCAATTTAGGCACTAAGTAAATGCATGAGTGTGCATATGTGATCCTATTTAAAAGGGATGACCTATCTAAGTGTGGTGATTGGATAGGGAAGATCTAACGCTTGATTTACATGAGATCTAAGTACTTGTACATTTATATGTTTGTACAAGTTTACAATTGATTACATTGCATGACATTTACAATCATTCAAGCGTATAGTTTCCCTAGAACTTTGTCATCCACTTTATTCCTGCAACACTCAAGTAGCACATTAGATCAACAAGAATGAAATGGTTGTCATCATCGAAACAAAGGGATTTATCATAATATCCAATTTATCCAACACCATAATCAGCTGGGAGGTGTTATTGTGACTGAAACATGTGATCTCTTGCTCATGACCAAGGTTCGAAATTCTGAGCAAGTGGAAATACTCCTCTCGCGATACTCAGTGAGCCCTATTTTGAGCATCATTCATGACCAGTTTCACCATAAAAAATAGTTCCTTCACTTCTCCTTCTATTTCTGGTGACCAGGGATGCTACCCAGATCTGATCGAGCCCTAAATCAACCCCTAGACCCTATAAAAGGACCCCCATATGATCACATCTTGCTCAAAGCCCCAGTCTCGCACACCATTTTGGCCTCAAACACCCACGATTTGCTCCCCAATCACCTGCTATTTGTACAACACTGCTGACCAACCCATTTTGGTTATTCATCCTCCACACATCGTCTCCCTAAATGTCGACCTCCATCCATCAACTCGTGAGGTCTGGGCAGACATGGATAGCCCCCTCGCTGCCTCCATCAGAGCCCCCTGCTCCCTTTCACCCTAGATACAACTAGGCTCCTTTGCCGCATTTCCTAGATCCCGCGGAAGCTTTCTGAAGCAAGAAAAGGCCTCAAATCGGTTGACCTAGGGCGGAAATCCACTGGTTCTAAGGAACCAAATGAACCACAATTGAACCAACAGTCAGACATTGAACTGACAAATTCAAGGAATCAAACTGGGCCGATAACACATTGAACCAGCAAGCCACAACACCTATGTGGCATGATTCTGTTTCTCCGATTGTGTAATCCAACAATCGCCATTTTTCCCTATGAAGGTAATTATACCTCTCTCTGACAAATAATCAATAAAAGGTCAAATCTTGTTTAAATCATAGAAAATGCATTCCAGCTCCAAAAATTATAGACCAATTGTCAATTTTGATGAAAAAAATACAATGAATCCTTTAAAAATGATTTTGAATCCTAATTCCTTATGAATTTTACTGATATCCCTAGTTTTTGATCTCTTCCTTATATAATTTTCCTAATGAATCAATGATGGTGTTTAATCCTTGGAAACCCTAATATTTGACTCTGATGACTATCTTGAGACACAAAAATAAGACTTGACTCATTAGTAATCTAGATCTAACTTTGTTGGTTCATCCACTCTTGAATGTGAATCATGTACTCAGAAATAATGATTATCTTGATGTTGTTCTAAATCTTGTGAAATACTTGATCTCTGAATTTACTCATTATATCAATCAGAAGTTGGTATAATCTTGAATACCAATGATGCTAATTCATCTTGATGATCTAAAGAATCAACAATTACTTGAATTATACTGATCATAAAATTAGGGTTAGCACGTATGTTCCTAAAAGTACCTAGGTAGGTCATTCATACTTGAAAATATTCTTGACACTTGAATGATGTTGGACATCTTGAAATATTGTGGATAATAAGTGGATGACCTAACCCCATGGTTAAATAGGAATGGTTAACCCTAATCTTAAAAATTGAAACATGATCTTTTAAACATCATGATCTTGACCCTTGATCCCATCTTGTTGGTCTAGGATCTGACTCTAGGGGTTGATTTATTTTTTCTTGGAATCCTTACTCCAAATATTTCATAAAAGGTACACTTTTATTATAATTCCTCCTTGAATAGACTAGTAGTATTGAATGATACTTATATGTACCTCTTGAAAATCTTGTCTGTGTATTTGTTTGAGGTACTGTTCCTTACTAATTAGTCTTCCAATTTTCTATATTATAGCTTGCAACAAACTTGAAAACTTAAATGATATTGCCAATTATGAATGGCATCAATATTTGTTGATATTAAGTAAAAGTGACCTCGTCATTTGGAGGCTGGATCTTGTACATGTTGAATAATCCCGATCTCTTACATGTCAATTGACCTCCTACCTCATATGGAGAGAATGATACTGGTGACCTTCCCTATCTCGTTGGGGTGACAAAACCACATAAAATATATAAGCATGCTTCTTGATATCAGCATAATGGGAAACTTGTAATAAAACTAAATTGTTCAAAATAAACATCTTGTCGGATAAATGTTGTTTTGAAAATCGCTTGTTGATTACATATTTGAATATAAGTCCTACCAAGTACTATATTTTGCTATAAATGTTTCCTCTATTCAATAACTGATCTTTTCAAATCATGCAGATGCATTTGCACTAATTGCGTCTCGAATCACCTAATTTTAGGCAAACCAGATGGATCATTGAATAGATCTTTTCCGCTCTTGTAAACTCTGATGACAAGGATAAATTTAGCAAAATCTCATATTTGGGCTGGTTAGTCTTTAAATATCCTATTTTATGAGTTATTATTTCTTATTGTATATGCCAGCATGTGAGATCCTTTTGGGCCACTCAGAGATGGGTGATTCAACCCTTTTACCACTATTTAGGTAGTGAGATTGGGATTGGGGTAATACCGATTCCTTGACAATCATTTTCACTACTTTTTCCATATTAGGATTGTATGTGGATTTTTGAAAAAATTTCATGATGATTTCTTACTATTATAAGAAGAGATTCTAGGAACTAAATGTGACTTGAGATCCCCCTTTTATGATGTGACCTTGCTATTTCCAAAATGATGAAATTTGAACTATGTTTGTGTAGGGAAATAAGACATCAGATAGGTAGCGTAAATAAAAATTTTACTGGCATATTTCCCATTAACCAGTAGATCGTATCAATAACTATTCAATGGGAAGGATGGTTTCACGAAGATATACCTGGTCCTGGAGAAAGTCTAATGAAAATCCTCATCTATGTAGATGCACATTCTATCTTGGACAATCTCTTTGTAGATCTTGGTCACACTCGGACTCATCTGACTGCTCCTCCATGAACAACAAACTCAGACAACTATTGTAGTAGCTCCTCAGATCTCACCATGGACTTCCAGTTGATGTTGCCCTCTTAGCAGCAGCCAAAGGACTCCTTCCTCTAGAGTAGTCAACACGGACCAACTAGAACTCATGTTGTCCTATAGGAATAGACAGGAAGAAGTTGTCTCTCCCGTTGGTGTACTAGTCACCTACATGCTCTCCCAGAACTATGATCCTCATTTATTTCTCTCCTATGGCTTTCCCTCCCTAGTCAGGTTGGACTTTCTTGAGCTCTCGTGGTTACCAAAACAAGAGAGGACAACAATTTTTAGAGAAACTGATTCTCAATTATCAGTGTAGTAGTTGTATTTTAGGAAGCCCCCAATACCACTCTATATATAGGAGGGGTTAGGGTCAGGGTTCCCAGTCCCCAACCAATACGGGACTAAAGCGGGAGTGGAAAGGATCGTGAGATCTTCAATTTTAATTATGGAAGTTTTGCAACCTGCATGCGCCAAAATCCATCTCGCCCAGCGAGACTGTCCTTTCGCTAAGTGGAATGATCATTTTGCACTTTCCAGTTTTGCACATATGTTGGCAATTCAATTCCAATTAGTACTCCACTTGACGTCAACACCAATCCTTGATGCAATAAAATTGCACCCTTGAGACGGCCGTTTGGTGCAACTAAGAGGGGCATCTTGTACCAGTCCAGACAACCATTTTGCACAAGTGAGATGGGCGTCTCATAGGCTATGTTAGGTAGAATTCTAACCAATGTACAATATAATCAACATGACACTCCAAATGGCTGTCTCAACACTTGAACCGATCATTTGGCAATCTAGTCGACTGATCTGTTGCATGAATTGAAATACCTAACCACTTAATTAATCAATCCAACCATCATTCAAGATCAAACTCCTCTTCTATATGAGTTCCTATGTGTGTGACCCTATAAGTCCCATATAATGTTGGCAGTGAATGTCCATAACTAGCTTATGACATCACAAACAATGAGCGGTGCCTAGTTGGACATCATTGCTACCCAAGTGAATGGAAAGTCGGGGAGCAATATCAACCTACAATTTGTGTATGGTGTTACAATGTTTGTATAGTTCCTTTGTCACTAATATCTAGATTGAACTAGAGGCATGGAGCAATCATCCTCATTATTATTCAATCTTGTTCCTTAAACCAGAGCAGACTGCTTGAGATATATGTAAGCTCAATATCATATATTGACTCACATGTGTATGGTCATAATTTTCTGAGTCTCACTAATCAAGAGGCCTTGGGTATCATAATCCTGTAGGAGGGAAAAATACCATATCTATCACTCACAGTCAATCCCCATGTGTCCAAGTTAGCCAATCATACCTATAATAACAACCCATGTTTTAGGAGTGCGTTTGATGATGTCAAAGTGTACTGAAAGACATGTGATGAGTGCAATGATTTCACATCTAAGAACCACAAACACCACCATCACCGTGAGAGATGACTATGACTTCCATGATGATGGCTTCCATGTGTCAGTCTCATAGTGGGTCTGTCTGATACACTATTCCAAAACATATATATGTGTGCTTGGTTTGATATAGCCATATCATGACTCACAAGATTGGGTCATCAACCAACCCACACTCTGATCTTATGTGTTATTGTTGTCTATCAACCTTCCACAATAAAAACTAATCAGGGACAAAATGATAATATGTATATGTACTCTTAACATCTGTATGATCTCATTTCGGCAAGGCTAAAACTTGAAGACATACATCATTGAGTAATACTATTTGCTAGCCATTTATAGTGTTCCATGATTATCTCAGAATGAAACATAATAAATTGGAAGCTTTCCTTTTATTATTAATTATTAAATCATGTATCTAATGCCTCATCCCAATCATCATATGATTGGCTCTCTATTCATACATACAGATAGATTACCACTTGAACTTAGAGCCAATCACCCACGGATCTCATCCTCAATGACCTAACATGACCATCATGCTTCTGCTGCGTAAGTGCTTTTATAAAGGGTTTAGCAACATTTTCTTTAAGTCAATATTTTGAAATTTTCACATCTCTTCACTGTACAACTACTAGTATGAGATGTAAGTGTCGTAGTATGCTATTTGAGATTCCCAACCTAACTAGTAGCTCCATTGTTGTCATCATTATTTCTACTGTGTCATCAATGGTTGGAACCTCACACAAGTTCACCCGTATGAAATTTTCATCCATACAGTATCGTCTGATGTTCTTATAACATAGAGATACTCAGATTCTTTTGTAGATTTGAACAATTGTCATTAGGTCATAACTCTTTCTATCTTACATTTCACATTTGTTGTCAAACATAATTTTAGATTGCAGTTATTTTGTCAGTTTGGAAGCTTACCTGGGTGTAACCCTTTACATTCAACTCTTCCTTATTACCATAACCAAGAAACCAATCCTTTAAGTGCTTCACAAGCACTCATGTTCTTTATGGTAGTTTAGTGACACTCACGGGTATCTGACATATATCTTCTTATCATGTCCAATACATACGAGATTGGTAGGCATGTCTATATATGTCTTCTTATCATGTCAAATACATATGAGATGATTGAATATTCTCTCATCATGTCCAATGCATATGAGATTACTAGATATCTTCTCACCATGTCCAATACATACGAGATAACGAGATTAGTACATAACATTGCATTTATGATAGATCCAATTGTGAATTCATATGGAATCTATCCATGTGTTCCTATTCTTCATAAGAATTGGGACACTAGGCTCTTGAGAGACTAACTCCCTGAAACATGGACATGATTTCTCTCATTGAGTCTTGCATGCTAAACCCTTCAACATCTTGCAAATGTATGTGTTCTTACTCAGGTCAAGAAGCCTTCCAGATCTATCTCTATAGACCTTGATCCCTATCACATAGGATGCTTTGCCTAAACCCTTCATATAGAAGGTACTTTCCTTTCTAGGTTTTAACATTTGCAGGATAATGACGTTACTACCCATCATTATGTGGAATATTAATATGATCCATTAATCTTTTTTAATTACAAATTCTATCTTCATTCTGACTCAAGTCAAGCCCTTTGACTGTCTTGTCAAATAGAAGATTCTAGATCTGAGATGGTTGCTTCAATCCACAGATTGAACTTTGTAGCTTATAGACTTTATTTGCATTTTTGGATTTATAAACCATGAGGCTGTGTCACGTATACATCCTTATAATTATTCCATTTAAGGAATGCAATTTTAACATCCATATGCCAAATCTCATAGTCATAGTAAGGTGCAACAACAAGCATGATCCAAATGAATTTAACCATGGTAATGAAAGATTTCATTTTGTTCAACACCTTGAACTAGTTTGAATCTCTTTACACCCAATTTACCTTTCCATGTTGGTCTTCTTACAGAGACCCAAATGCACCCAGTGGGTTTTACCCCTTCAAGTGGATCCACCAAGGTCATACCTTGTTGGCTTACATGGAGTCCATCATTGATCTCATGGCCTGAAGCCAGTTCTCAAATTATGGTCCCTCAACAGTTTAAAGGTAGGTTGTTGACTCAACTCTATGATCAACTGACCACCTTTTGAGTTATAAGATATCATAATCTTTCAAACTCAAGGCATGTTCTACTAGAACTATGAGCTCTATGTTTACATAAGGAACTTGAGATTCCACAACAACTTGTGATTCTCCTTGTTCCTATTGTACCTCTTTAGGGTCTATGTTTTCTTATTTGTCTTGAACATTTCAATTTCTACTTTAACTCCAACTGTTTCCTTTGGAACTAATTTCCATTTAGGAATTCAGCCATCCTAGCAACAAACACTTTGTTGTCGAACTGGAATATAAGCAGTATTCAATAAGATAACATTCATGTGATTCATGGATAAAGCCTTTTAAGAAACTAATTTTTTATACAATATTTCAATCCTAATCACTATAAAAGACACATCGGGACACTTCCCATGCCATATCTCATATGGTGTCTTTTGAACCAATTTACACGGTACATTATTTTAGTCTATAGCATGTGCCAAAAAGAAATAGGAAGATTAGCTAGATTTGTTAATAATCACACCATGACTTAACAAGGTGTGATTCCTTCTCTCTAATACACTCTAATGATACATTATCATTGTGTTTTAGGTGGAGTTCATCATGATGATCTCCCAAAAGGTACTCAAACTCTTGGTTAAATTATTTCAACATTGATCTCATCAATGTATCTTAATACTTTAACAAGTGAGTTATATACTTCATTCATAATCTTCTTGAACATTTCAAGAGGTTCATACTTGTATTTCATTAAATAAAAATATCTATTGATCGCATCGATAAATATAATGAGGTCTATGTACATTAGTATGTACTACCTTTAGCATTCATTCTAAAAGGTCAATGTACATTAGTATGTACTAGTCCTAATGGAATAGTCGATCTCCCACTACATCTAGTGAAGATTCTTTTGTCATATTGCACAACAAATAAGACATGCATGTCTCTATTGGTTCAATAACCAAAAGAGTCTAGATAACCATCATGCCGATTCTAGAAATTCATTTCTCATTTATGCGCTCTAGATGACAATGCTATAGGTATTCTGTTTGTTTGAATTATCAAGTCATTCAGTATGTGTCATACAACTATCAAATATAGTTTGTGAGACAAAGGGAATTATCATAAAATGTCATATCTTTTAAAATGAAGTGTTCTTATCATGAAAAACATATAATGTTTTCATCAATGGCAAGTACATAATAGCAATTCACTAATTCTGAATGTGCCAATGAATGACAATTTCCAATTGTTAAGGCAACAACCCTTGCTCTGCATAGTTCTAGCTTACTTCTTCTCAAGTCTTGAAGTAGAGATCTCTATCTCGATCTTCTTCCTGAGATCCTCTATAATGAGGATAGTTATTTCCAATGTTCAGGCATGTGACAATGGTGGAACTTTCTTTTCTTTATCTTTTAAGTAAAAAGGACATATTCCTTTTAGACTTACCCTTCTCCATATATTGAGTGCAGAAAACTTGGGCTTGAATTTAGCTTCATAACACTTCTTAGCCTTGTTTTTCCCTAGGACTCACTTCTATTGATCATCATCACAATTTTTCCTTCTTCTTCCTTGCCAAGAATTTGATAAACTGACTATATGATTCACACAACACTTGCATAATCATATTTATGGTCAACTCTTAACCTAAGAGAAATCCTAGTCATTCCACATGTCTAATCATATTGAGAATATGGGGTTCTATTGGACCTTCTTTGCTTTACATGCACTCAATTAGCACTTTGGAGATACTATACCTTCTTTGCTTTACATGATTCTTAAGATGTGTTACCATTTTGAGAATATCCATGTTTTCTTGTTGTTCATGCAACTCATAGTTCATACAATATAGAGTTAGGTATTCAAATGTCTATGTCATCATTGGCATGCTTCCAATAAGCATCCATTTAGCCTTAGGTGCATTTGGAGTGGGTTCCTCCGGCATTGATGTACCAAGGACATAGAGCATTCACTCATTGATGAGAACATTTCTCAATGCCCTTAACCAATTGTGGAACTTTATCCCATTTTGTCCTTTTAAAGGACTGATTGCAATTTGAACGTGCTTTCTCTTTGACATTTGATTCTACAAAGAAATATTGCAACCTTTTCAAAGCATTTTTGATTTGGTTTGATAATTTTGACGATATTAATTAGGTCTTTAATTAACTATCAATCCCACTATTTTATTTAAATTGATAACCCTCAAGTATCAATTCAGAAGATTGCAACGTACAACCTTCTAGTGAGCCAAGATCCAAATATCATCAAGTCATAAGCCAGCTAGGGCTGTCACTACAACTTGATTCTATATGGTAGGAAACTTTTGCCAATTGCATCATATACAACTCTTGATAGATGATATTTGCAACTCCTTGCCATGATCATCTACATGCCTCTAAGTGCTTAATTCAATTAAGGTCACCTAGTTAAGCCTGATCCAAAAGCCAACATGATAAATATGCACCCTATTAGGACATACCACAAATCTACCATCACACTTCCACGAGATAGATGACACACAATGTTAGGGCGTGCCCATGCTTGTTCGATCAAGCTTTTCATGTGTGCTGCTTATGGAAAGCATCTAAAATTTAGTATTTTATTTGAGGGGTTTTTGTATATTAATACATATACTTTATCCAATCACCACATATATAGAACATATCATATACATGCTATAACCATAAATGAGAAGATGCAATAAATAAAACACACAAGCGATGGTTATGGACATACTAATGTAATTCATTGGAGCCACAAGGAATTACTACCACCTATGGTCCACATAATATGAAACCTATTGTGAGTGAAGATCTATGCTCAAACCAATCCAGGTTGATTGGTCCAACTCTTGAACTGATCGACTCACCTCCTGGTCGCTTAGTTGACCTCTTCTATAGCAATCCTCTGGTTCTCAGGTCCAAGCAACATTTGGACACCTCCAGTCAGTCGGTTGGGCCATCATTCAATTGGTTCTTCCTCCTATTGTCTGACCTCCTTGGTCCTCCAGTCAATCTGGTTGTCTCATGAGCCGGTCATTTGGCTTTGTGCATATCATCATCTCACACTGAAACATAAATTAAAACTATCCTATTTCTTATTACATTATATATGGGGAAAACTTGGAGTTACATTCGAAGATAAATATGAAGAAGAGTATTAATTTACATTTGGAAAGGAGAGAGAGGCTTAGTACACAAACCAATTAATAATAGAAATAAATAACTACAACCATTCATACACAGATCTGGGGTTTTGGCCATAACCATGCTTCAGATCCACCATCAAAACCAATTTTATAGTGATGTGTGTAAATTGCATATATATATATATATATATATATATATATATATATATATATATATATTGTTTGGGTTATTATGTGGCGATTAGACAGACGCGCACACCAACTAGTTTAAATATTCACATCACATGCAATAAATAAAAACAACAAACCAAAAATTCGATCATATTGATTATACCAACACATAATTAATTGTCGTGGCTCTAATACCACTATAGGAAAATACGACATCAAATAGGTAGTGGAAACAAAAATTTTACTGACATATTTTCCATTAACCAGCAATTGGCATCAATAACTATGCAATGGAAAGCATAGTTCCATGAAGATATACCTGGTCTTGGAGCAAGTCTAGCGACCATACTCATCTCGCATGCAATTGCACTGAAATGGTCATCTAGAACGCGAGACGATTGTTTTGCTAAGCAAAACAGTCATTTCACATTTTCCAATTTTGCACATGTGTCGGCAATTCAATTCCATTTAGTACTCAACTTGACATCAGCATCAATCCTTGATGCAATAGAATTGCACCTCCGATACGGCTGTTTGGTGCAACTAAGATAGGCGTCTCGCACTAGGCCAAATGATCATTTCACACAAGCAAGACAGGCATCTTGTAGACCAAGTTAGGCATAATTCCAGCCAATGTACAATATTATCATCCTAACACTCCAAATGTCTATCTCAACACTTGAACCGATCGTTTCATAGACTAGTCAGCTGATCCGTTGTGAGAATTGAAATAATTAAACACTTAAGTAATCAATCCAATCATCATTTAAGATCAAACTCCTCTTTTAGATGAGTTCCTATGTGTGTGACCCTATAGGTCCCATATCACATTGGTAGTGAATGTCCATAACTAGCTTATGATATCACAAGCAATGAGCGGTGCCTCGTCACACATCATTGCTACCTAAGTGAATGGAAAGTTGGGGAGAAAATCCAACCTACAATCTGTGTATGGCTTTATAGCGTTTGTACATTTCCTTTTTCACTAGATATCCAAATTGAACTAGAGGCATTGAACAGTTATCCTCATTACTATTCAATCTTGTTCCTTGAACCAGAGCAGACTGCATGAGATATATGTAAGCTCAATATCATATGTTGACTCACTTGCATATGACCAAACTTTTCTCAGTCTTGCTAATAAAAAAGCCTTGGATATCATAATCATGTAGGAGGGACAAATCCCATATCTGTCACTCACAGTTAGTCCCCATGTGTCAAAGTCAACCAATCATCACTGTTATAATAACCCATGTTTTAAGTTTGCATTTAATGACGTCAAAGTGTACTCAACGACATGTGATGAGTGTATGATTTTAGGTCTAAGAACCACAAACACCACCATCACTGTGAGAGCTGACTATAACTTCTAATGATGATGACTTCCATGTGTCAGTCTCATAGTGGGTCTGTTCGATACACTACTCCATAACATGTATCTGTGTGCTTGGTTTGATATAGCCATATCATGACGCATAAGATTGCGTCATCAACCAATCCACACTCTGATTGTATGTGTTATTGTTTTCTACCAACCTTCTACAATAACAACCGATTAGGGACATAATGATAATATGTATATGTACTCTTAACATCCGTATGATCTTGTTTCGACAAGGCTAAAACTTGAAGACATACGTCATTGAGTAATATTATTCTCTAGACATTTATAGTGTTCCATCATTATCTCATAACTAAATGAAACATAATAAATTGGAAGCTTTCCTTTTATTACTAATTATCAAATCATGTATCTAATGCCTCATCCCAATCATAATATGATTGGTTATCTGGGCATACATACCAACAATTTGTACCTTTTGAAAATGAATTAGGGTTTTGATGCTTATAATTATATCATAGTTATAGTAACTGAATTCTCCTTGTTTACTTGTGAAAGTTTAGTAGATGTCTTAATTAATCAAGTGAAACCATGATTCATGTTGTGCCATGTGAGTGTTAATGAATGCATATTCATCCATGATTTGATCCAATTCCTTGATTTCCATGGTAGGTTTGAGCTTCATATCCTAAACACATGTGTGGGAGTACTGATTTACATGACATTTTTCATTAATTCATAACTTCCCCTAGGGTGGGTCTCCTTCTAACTAAAATTCCATCAGTTCCATTAGTCTGAACTACCATCAATTCACTTTACCCGCCTACTGATGGAACACACTCAGACTTTTCATTGGCTCCTATTTCCCTACCTTTTCATCAATCCTTAGATCCTCCTTGTGTTTGCCTTATAATGGAACTCTATCTATCAATGAACCTCAACACCTCCTCCAATGAAAATCATGGTGTACCTACCGATGGAACTCCACCTCTTCCAACTGATAAGGTTCCTATGAGCTGGTGTATTTCTCCTTACCCCAAGGTATACATACCTAAATCCATTGAATCTTGACTAGATATTCGAACCTAAGAGGCTTGAACACACTGTGTATCTTTTGAATTTATAAAGACCTAAACTAACACACCTACTTTTATACACTTACTCGCAAGTGCACGAGGCCATTTTATAGTATAGGCAAGCGATAAGAATAGGGTCGATCCATAGGGAGAAAAGGGGGAATATGGAGATAGCTTAGTTTTGGGCTAGGTTCCTATTGTGGAGTCTAGGGTTGAAGGGTTTGAAGGTTGGTTTTGTTGATTAAACTAATGGTGAACAAGAAATTAAAGAGAAAAAAGAATAAAAATGTAAGTTACCCTAGACAATTAGTTCTAATGAGAAAGAAAAGACAACACAAGCAAGAAAGGAAAAAACTATGCTAAGGCAAGAAAGAAGAGGTCTACACTACACTAAGCTAGGATACTAGACAAAAAAGAAAGTAAAGACCTAAACTAGCAAGAACAAGGCAATGAACTAACTAAACAAGTAAAGAGCTAACTAAGATAACACTAGCAAAGAAAGACGGTAATTAGGGTTTTAATGCAATAAAGTATAATGTCGGCTATTTGTAAGATGCACTTATTAATTAGGTTGGGGTGGTGATGTGTGAACATTATACTTTCATTTATATTACCATATCAAACAAAAATCTAGAGGATAATGAATTTCCCTAAAATATTAACTATCCATGGATATGATAGGTCGTGTATAGGGGAACTAGTCCCTAACACCTCCTAGCTACCCTTATGAGGCTCAATTTGGGATACGGTTTAGGTGGAATTCAATTAGGGTCTAGTCAAGTCTAGGTTTCTAGGATAGAAATTCTTAGGGTAATTAGGGGCCGAGGGTAGTAATATAAAGTGGAAGTGAGGTTTTAAACCTCACATCACCCAAATTATAGCATTGAGAAGGCTCCAAGATAATTACACTAAATACTCCTATGCTAACTAGGGATCCATTAATTGGACTAGGAGGAATTCACAAAAAGGGCCGCATATAAGCAATTTTCCTAGAATCTTGGTGATTTCAAGCACAAACCACAAAGAAATTCATGAAGAATGAGGTAGAAATAGAACATAATTATTAGCAAAAAATATCATAATGTTTACATATCATTTCCCCCAACATGGTGTCAAAGTAACATTTTCAGCCCCAAACATCCCACCTAAGGGGCCTAGCTACTCATAATAAGAAAATATAAGAAGAAAGGAAGAAGAATGAGTAGTAGAGTAAAAGCTATGATGATATTGGTGAAGACTCCTCCTTATCCACCTCCTAGAAGAAACATATTGAGATCCTTCCTCCAAGGTAGGTGAAGGTCATGGGTATATGGTGGAAAGTGGTGAAAACACTAGAAAACTAGGGTTTTGGTGGTGGAAATGGTGAAATGGAGGTGGAATGAGGTGGGAATGGATGAAGGATGAAATGGGGAGGCTAGAGTGGTTGTATGGTAACTAACTTCAAGCTAATGGTGCCACCCAATCATATATAGGTGGTGGGGAAGCACAAGGTTAAAGGGGGGTAAAGTAGGGAATGCAATGCAGAAAATTGTATGGTTTTGGTGGTAGCACAGTCATGATGGGAAGCACATCCGTTATAGGGGTGAATGGGAATGGTCATGGTGGATGGAAATGTCCTTGGTGGAAGAATGGAGTGAAAATGGAAATTTTGAGCTTTTGGGTCTTCCATCATGGGCCTACTGGGATTCTGGGTGATTTTTAAAGGTTCTGCTGATTGGGGCATGTTCCAGAACATCCATTGCTTGGTAGCACATAGGTTCTGGGGTCCTTACCCTACATTTGGGTCTTGAACTTGACCATACATGAAGGCTATTTATTCAATCCATTCTTTGACCACTTGAGGTAGGTTGGGAGTGGTTTTGGCCTCGTTTTGGGCTCCTCCAAGCATGGGGAAACGCTAGATTCAACCATCTTCTCTCCATTTCATCAAGTAATGGACAAAGTACCTATAAAACATGCAAAAACCATCCATAAGTGCATATGATAGTAAAACACATATTGAGGGAACTACCATGTAATCTAACCATTGTATATGTGATTGAAGTGCAATATGACAGAAGATGAAGCCCTAAATTAGGGCTGCATCACCATCCCAAACTTAAAACATACTTGTCCTCAAGTATGCTCCAACTAAATCTCTCTTCAATTCTTCCACAATCAAGAAATGACAGATGCATTGACTAAATGAGCTCAATGATGACTAGGTACATGCATTCCACCTCTCTCCTCTCCTCTTTCACAAACCAATCATGATTAAAGCACCTAGCATACAAACTTCAAATATAGGGCATAGAATACACAATAAATCCATATGGCTTTCATGTAACTCTAGGTAAACCGTTTCATGGTGGTGGAGATAAAAATGACTAATTTTGCTATTTTACATTCATGCATTCAATCTCATATGTCAATCCACACTAAGTAACCCACATGGATGTGAAAAAGGAAAAAATGAGCTAGGTTTGATGTTTCCAAGCTTAATGAGCATGCAAATGGAAGAAAGGGTTGCAGTAAGAGTTTGGAGTGCTACTACATTGGAGCAGTCATCTTTTCTTTATTTGGATGCTATTACATAAGATAATATTTTATTTTCTTTTAACATTTTTTTTCTTTTTCTTTTCCCTTGGTGTACCTAGGCCACATGGTGGTGAGAATGAAGCGGGGGGATACAGATATGGCCACCCAAAATTTTTGGAGGTGGTCAAGGCTGAATATATGCACTTTGGCATCCTTTCATGAGGCGGAGAGGTAAGAAGATGATAAAAGAAAAGTGATCAAAGATGGGCTACTAGTATGGATTTAAACATGAGATCTCCTTCATGAAAGTTACTCCAACAATTTCATCAATTAATGACACACCACATGAATGAGCAATTTGAAACCACACTTTATCATGAGATTCAACACAACCCTAAGCGTTTGTGGCTTGCATAAATCACAATTCAATCAAACAATTCACAAGCACAAGAGAGGTGATTCACATGTAAAAAGTCAAGGATAATGCCATTTAGTAATAGATTATGATAATATAGCATGCATTTATCAAAGGTCAACATTTTCAATCCGACAAGTAGAGATTGGGTCAAAACACACTTTAAGCAAGAAGTTCCAAATTTGGGCAAAATTGGCCAAAACGGTGTCAAACTACTTTTAATCACAAGTAAGCCAACATTATGGAACATAAAGCAAGAAACAAGAAAATCCTAGCTAAAAATGCAAAAGAAAAAAAATATGATATGCAATGAATGGCAAGAAGGGCAAACATTTTGAAAATATGCAAAAATTGCATGAAATGAACCTATATGGTATGCATGTATGTAAAGCAAGCACACAAAGTATGGATACACAATCATGAGAGATGGTTATAGTGTTTTATAATCTTGATAAAATGTTTAGAACAAGGAACATAGAGGAAAGTTAGGTAAACAAAGGGCTTACCACCCTACCACTCCAAACTTTTAAACCATGATGTCTTCAGCATGAAATAGAAATTTGGTGTAGTAGGGTAATTTGCATGTAGTCGTGGTAGAAAATAACCAAAAAGGGAAGAGAGATCTCAAGGTGTACAGTGAGAAGGATGGACCCACCATGGCTATTTTGTGCATAACGACCGTTCTGGCCTGCCAACACCATGTCTGTGTTGTTCTCCTTCCAATAGCTTTTCTACTATTTTGTAATCTTCTCTTCAATTTTGATCTTCTCCTTGGTTGGCTATTCCATGCATCACTTTTCCTCCATGCATCAAGAATAGTGTGTGTGTGTTTTCTTGGAAAAGTGTAAAATAACCAGAAAGTATAACAAATGAAAGGTTGGGTAAAAAATTCCCCAAAACTAGGTGGGTTTCCTCCCACAAGTGCTAAGTTTCATGCCTTTATCTAGGATTCTTGGAGATCTTCAATCATTCATCCATTTTGAATTCTTTGGTGTCCAATAATATAATAAATTCACCTCTCACTTGCATTCAACCTATATTCCTCATCCCTTTGATTACAAAGGCTATCATCAATTCTCTTCTCTAGATCTCCTTATCTCAAATGACTAGTCAAACTCTTGAAATGACCATGTCCAATATCCTCATCTTGGGTTCACCAGGTTGGGGTCTTGTACATATTGATCTTTATCTTCATATCCATGAAAGAGACAATCATTGTGCCATCACACACATGTATCTTGGTGTCATGTATAAATAGGAATGACCTTTACAAGATAATGGGAATCTTCCTATCCTCCGGTTCCATATCAGGAATAATGAAATCTATTGAGAACCTTGCACCTTTTCCTTGTTTATCATCTCCAAAACATCATCCACTCTTCCTCTAGGAACTTTGATTGAATGATCCATGAATTGGAGAGTGAAATGGCCCAGTTTCAACTTGCCTAAGCCCAGAACCATGTAGACACTATATGGCATCAACTTCACACTAGATCCCAAACAAAGTAGGGATTTGTCTATGAAATGTCCCCCTATGTAGATAGGTATGAGAGGGGCTCCTGGGTCTTTCCTCTTCATGAAAAGTGAGTGTTGGATGATAGAGCTCACTTTTTCAATCAACTTGACTCTCTTTGGTATTTTCTCCATTGACCTTCTCTTAGTAGTACATATGTTCTTGAGAAACTTGGCATATGATGTAATTTGCTTGATAGAATCCAACAATGGAATGTTCACCTTCACTTGGCAAAACACATCTAGAATGTCAACATTGTGATTTTTCCTCCTTTTTACTTCCGGGGGCTCATCAAATGCATCGGGGAATGGTAGGTCACTTACTTTTGCAGTACTTGAATCAACATGATTTCCTTATGGCATTCCAGGAGGTGGAACATTAGGGATGGTAGAATTTGTAGAAGGAGTGAGAGACAGAGCACATAGTATCACATTCTTGACATGAGGTGTCATAGAATCATCTTCAAAAATCTCAATCACAATATCACAACTTGGGTATATTTGCTTTGCTTTATCAAACTGTCTTTGACTCATGGTTTGCTCAAGATATTTCCCACTCCTTAGAACTACAACAATACTACCTTTCTCGTGGTGGAGAGAGGGATCATGTTGTGGCTGTGGAGGAGGTGGAGGTGACACTTGGTATTGAAATCGGGGTGGAGGGAAGAATTGAGGTTGGAAGGTGAATTGGTGGGAAAGTTGTGGTGATGGAGGGGGAGGAGGTGTACAAGTCTTTGGATGGCCTTGGAAGTTGTATATGGGATACACTTGCATTGGAGGTGGACTATAGAGAACTTGAGTGGAATGCATGGATCCACTTGCTTCATTAAAACTCATTATGGGATTTGAAGATAATTTTTCCTCTTGGAGAGCTAGTATGGAAGATAGATGCTCTATACTTTCCTCAAGACTTGTAACATTCTTTTTGACATCAGCAAAGCTTTTCAATCTAGATAGAACCTCTTCCTCAAACCTTGAGCTATATCTTGGGCTTTGCTGTTCCAAGTTGCTATAGGAGTGAGGTGCCATCTTTTATTCATCAGAGGAACCCACACAATGTTGGCTAAATGGACATCATTTAAATCCCTTTGTTTTGATTATGACAAACATTTCAACCTTGTAGATCTAACGTGCTACTTGAGTGTTACAGGAACTAGGTGGATGACACAACTTGGAAGATCTATATGCTCAAAATGCTTTAATTCATGATTGTAATCAAAAGTAAAAAACATGTACAAGTATATAATGTACAAGTACTTAGATATCATGTAAATCAAGTGTTTAGATCTTCCCTAGCCAATCACAACACTTAGATAGGTCATCCCCTACAGTAGTGTCACAACTGCACACTGATACACACACTTAGTACATAGTTTAAAACATTGAAACAGAGTCATTCTCAGTCAACAAACGTATCGACCGAGACACTCTCAGTCGACAATCTCCTCAACTGAGAATGACCCAAGTAGCTGTTACACAGCAGACAAGGTAGTTGGGAGTTGGAATAGAATGTTATACACTCTTGCTCTAGACTATCCCTCGGTCGACAAAGACCTCGACTGACTGGGATCTCGGTCGACAATTACTCGACCAAGATTGTCTCTGTCTGCACTTTAAAAAAATAATTAACTAGCCGTTTCTAAAGCAATTAGTGGACAACTAACGACTAGTTAAGCACTAAGAACCCCCTAGAAAGTGTCTAGAACGTCCTTAAGCACTCATAGGCTATTCCTATAAATAGGACATGCCTTAGGACATCCAAGATACACTTGTGCAATACTTGAGCTTACATACTTCCAATTGACAATCTATTCTTGAGAAATTGAGCAACTCTAGTACTTGCTACTCATTTCCTTTGCTCCAAATTCGTGTCCTATAGGCTAGCATCTCCTACCCATTGCACTTACAATTCCATACACATTGGTTAGGAGATCAAAACTCTTGATATAGGAAATCAAGCCTTGTGCTACAAGCGGTAATTGTAATTTCTATTTTCCCTTCTTGTTCTTTCTTATTGCGTGTACTCTCCTTGCTACTCCTAGGGTTGGAGGCTACAGATTGGAGAGGGTTTGATCTTCTCGGTGGAGAAGGAGGACTTTGGACTACTTCAAGAAGGTTGTCTCAATGGGAAGCTACTTCAAGGGGGAGCTTGAAGTTACTTTAAGGAAGGCTGCTTCAAGGTTGGTGAGACTACTTCAAAGTGAAGGCTGTCCAAAGGGTGATGAAAGTGTTGTAATTTTATGTAACATCCTTGCGAGGTAATAAAATTAAATACTTTTAAAATCCCAATTGGAAACAATTGGGTAGTGGACTGACTCCTTTAGTTTTTGCTAAAGGTGGAACCACTCTAAACACCTTGCCTCCTTTCTTATTATCTCAATTGTGGTTGCTTGAGTTGAATTATTATTAAAACTTTTATAAAACCCTATTCACCCCCCTCTAGTGGTTTTTCATTTGGTATCAGAGCAAGGCTTCAAGGAACTCTAACAAAGTTTTGAAGAATGGGTGACGGGGTACTCAACAACCTCAACCTGGAAGGGACACTCGTGGCTAGACCTCCACCTTTTGATGGCACTAACCACACCTACTAGAAGAGGAGGTGCAATTCTACTTTCAAGGAATTAGCTGGGATCTCTGGAGGATGGTATCAAATCCATATGAATTCCCTCAAACAGAGTATGCAAATTGGGATGCCAATACGGTAAGATCTACCCAAATGAATGCAAAAGCTGTAAGTATACTCTATTGTTCAATTTCAGTTGGTGAATTCAATAGAATATCAAATTGTGAAACAACATATGAAATATGGCATAGACTCTCCACAACCTATGAAGGAACTGTTCAAGTTAAGAATTCTAAAATCAGAATGCTTAAGCAAAAATTTGAACAGTTTCATATGGATCAAAATGAGTCTATTAGTGAAATGTATGCAAAATTTTCTTCTATTATGAATGGTTTAAATGCTTTAGGTAAAGTGATCAGTGAATAAGATCAAGTGTCAAAAATTCTTATGTCTCTTCCTCCCAAGTACAAGCCCAAGGTGACTGCTATTGAAGAAGCAAATGATCTCACCCGACTAAGGATGGAGCAACTCATTGGAAACTTAGAAGCACATGAGGCAACCTTGGAGGAAGAGGAATGACGAGAGTGTGAACTTCAACAAGGAAGAAAGAAAGATATGTCTCTATAAGCTTCAAAGATCATCACACAAGAAAGTGATGAAACAAGTGATGGAGAAGGAGAAGAAGCCCTAATTGTTAATGGTAAGAAATATAGAAGATTTAGATCTAACACAGTTGTTGGTTCTTCTTCTTCCCCTCCTAGGTGTTTTGAATGTGGAAATAAAGGACATCTCAAAAATGAATGTCCTAAAGCAAAGAAAGGAAATAAAAGCTCATCTAAGAAGAAGGGAGAAAAAGCTTATAAAGCTGCATGGGATGAGTCAAGTGATAGTGAAAGTGGAGAAGAGAATGTGGAGTGTCTCATGGCAAAAGAAGATGATAGTGACGATTATGAAGAGGTAAGCCTTCTTGATTTACTAAAAGAAGATCTAATTGTTAGTCTACAAGATACTCATGACAAATATGTTGACTGCAAAAAGAAACTAAAGAAGGTTACTAAAACTAATGAGGATCTATATGCTAGATTGAATAATCTCTCTTTTGAAAAGGACAATATTTCTTATGAAAATTTGACTTTGAAATCATCTTTAAACGACTGCAATATGAAGTTACTTACTTTAGAAACAAATCATGATCTTCTTTCTCAAGAAAAGGTTGATTTGCTTTCAAAACTAAACAATTTTCAGACCTAACCTATTCTATGTAATCATTTAGATTATGATACCGTTGTTAAGGAAAGAAACTCTTTATTATCTAATCTAGATAAAGCAAGGATAAATATCAATAAGAAGATGGATGCGATTGCAAAGCTATAGAGAGAAATTAATGGTTTAAGGAGAAATGATGTTCTTGATAATATTCTGAAATATTCTTCTAGTTACAATGGAAGAAGAGGTTTAGGATATGTTCCAAAAGAAAAATGCTACCAACCTAAACCTATAAGAGCTCAAGAATCCAAGACCAATATCATATTTGTACCCAAGAACACAATTCAAAATCCTAGAAAGAGAAATGAAATTGACTCTATTTCTTGTCATTATTGCTTGCGTCTTGGACATTACTCCTTTTCATGCCCTTATAAGAAGAAGGATTATGAGTTAGTTTGGGTTCCCAAACCTCAAAATTAGAAGACTTGAATGTAATTTAGTTGGGATATGATCTAATACTTGTTTTGAACATCTAAATGTCTTATCTCAACTAAGCAGATAGCTTCATGTATTGTTTTAAATTCAGAACTGATATAAAAAAATTACTGAAACAAACAGAAACATTGTCGGTCGACAAATATTTCTCGGTCGAGAAAATATTCGACCGAGAGAATGCTTGTGACAAATCAAAATATACAACAGAATTTATAGTGAAAACAACAACTATTCCGGTCGAAAAATTATCGATCGGAGCAAAAATCGGTCGAAAGATGGTCGACCAAGCGGATTTATGTTTTTGTTCAATTTTAACCTGTAAAATAGCAACTTTCTCGATCGACAAATTGGATGACCGAGATATCTATCGGTCGAACTATTTGTTGACCGAATGAAGTTCTGTTAAGTTTACTTTGTTAACACATGCTCAGTTTGTTATTAAATGTACCTAACCATAATGGACCATCACATGGGTACCAAAACCTATATTTTATTGCAGGATTGGGTAGTTGATAGTGGATGTTCCAAACACATGACCGAGAACAAGGATGCATTTCAAACTTTTGAGGAAACGAAAAGCAGAACATTCACTTTTGGAGATAATAGTAAAGGTAAAATTGTTGGAATAGGTAATATTGGTACAAACCTTGAAATAAAGAATGTTTTACTTGTCGATGGTTTGCACCATAATTTAATAAGTGTTAGTCAATTATGTGATAGTGGATATGATGTTTTATTAAAAAAAATGCTGCAAGTTACTAATAGAAAATACTACAAATGTTGTTTATGAAGGAAAAAGAGTTGGAAATCTTTATATCCTTAGACCCAACTCTATGCAATCTGTAGTTGGAAAATGCTTACTTGCAAAAGAAAATTCTTTACAACTATGGCATAGAAAATTAGGTCATGCTAGTTCATATATTATCAAAAAGCTAATTAAATATGATCTTGTTCGTGGTTTGCCTAAGTTATCTTTTGATCAATCTGAAAATTGTGAACCATGTACTTTGGGTAAACAAACTAAAACTTCTTTTAAAACCAAAAACATGCTTAGCACCAGTAGATCACTAGAACTTGTTCATATGGATTTGTTCGGACCTATGAGGACACAATCTATTGGTGGAAAAGATATTGCTTTGTTATTGTTGATGATTACAGTAGATATACATGGGTACATTTTCTTGCAAATAAAGATGATACTATTCAAGTTTTCATACAATTTTGTTCCAAGATTGAAAATCTACTACAAAACAAGATATGCACAATTAGGAGTGATCATGGTGGAGAATTTGAGAATCATCTATTTGAAGAATTTTGCACATCTTAAGGCTACACTCACAATTTTTCTGCCCCACGCACTCCACAACAAAATGGCATAGTTGAAAGGAAAAATCGATCATTATAAGAAATGGCTAGGACTATGATGCTTGAACATAGTACACATAAAACATTTTGGGCTGAAGCTGTAAACACAGCTTGCTATGTGCTAAATAGAGTAACCGTACACTCTTATTTGAAGAAAAAACCATATGAAATCATGTATACTAAGAAACCAAGGGTTGACTATTTTCATACTTTCGGCTCAACTTGCTATATCTTGAACACAAAAGATGATAGAGAAAAGTTTGACTCTAAATCACAAAAAGCCTTTTTCTTGGGATATTCAACCTCTAGTAAAGCATTTCGAGTTTATAACACTATCTCTAAAAAAGTTGAAGAATCCATTCACATTACTTTTCATGAAGAACTAAAAACTGAAAATTATGATGTAGTTGATATTACTCATCAAGTAGAAAATATAACCATATAAACTAAAGATGATCAACAAGTTGAGACACACCAACCCATTCTTAGACTCATTAAGGATCATCCTCAAGAACTAATCATTAGAAATCCTAATGATAAAATCAAAACCCGTTCATCTTTTAGAGATGTTGCAAATATGGCATTTGTTTCTATAATTGAACCTAAGAAGGTGATTGAAGCTCTAAAAGATGACTATTGGATAATGGCAATGCAAGAATAATTAAACCAATTCACTAAGAATTATGTATGGGACTTAGTTACTAAACCGCAAGATAAAACCATTATTGGAACTAAGTGGGTTTTTAGGAATAAGTTAAATGAAGTTGGGGAAGTAGTAAGAAATAAAGATAGGTTGGTAGCACAAGGGTATAATCAACAAGAATGAATAGACTTTGATGAAATGTATGCACCAGTAGCACGACTTGAAGCCATTAGAATGCTACTAGCCATAGCTGCACACAAAAACATCAAACTGTTCCAAATGGATGTCAAAAGTGCATTTCTAAATAGAATAATACAAGAAGAAGTATATGTTGCCCAACCCCCTGGTTTTGAAATACCAGAAAAAGGTGACTATGTATACAAACTTAAGAAAGCACTTTATGGTTTAAAACAAGCACCTAGAAATTGGTATGAAAGGCTCAAGAACTATCTCTTTGATAACAATTTTTTCATTGGAAATTCAGATTCTACTTTATTTTTCAAAACATATGAATCTGACTTTCTATTAGTTCAAATTTATGTTGATTATATTATCTTTTGTGCATCAAATGAATCTTTATGCAAACAATTTAGTGATATTATGCAAAATGAATTTGAAATGAGTCTCATGAGAGAACTAACTTTCTTTCTTGGTTTTCAAATAAAGCAAACGCCCGCTGGGATTTTTATAAGCCAAGAGAAATATACCAATGAACTTTTAAAATGTTTTGGGATGGACCATTGCAAACATGCTACCACTCTAATGGATACCTCTACTAAAATTGATAAGGATGAAAATGGGGAACCTATTGATGATTCCTTATATAGAGCTATAATTGGTAGCTTGCTCTACTTAATTGCTTCTAGACCAGACATCATGTTTTCTGTTGGTCTTTGTGCTTGATTTCAATCACAACCTATGCAAACCCATTTTCAAGCTGTCAAATGGATTTTAAGATATTTAACCGACACTACAAGTTATGGTCTATGGTATCCTAAAGGACAATCTTTGGACTTTAAAGCTTATACTGATGTCGATTATGCTGCTTGTCGAATTGATCAAAAGAGTACAAGCGGTAGTTGTTTCTTGTTAGGAAGAGCCTTAGTATCTTGGTTTAGCAAGAAACAAAACACGGTTGCCCTCTCTACAACAGAAGCTGAATATATGGCAGCCGGATCTTGTTGTGCTCAAGTGCTTTATATGCAACAAGTTTTAAATGATGATGGTTTTACTTTTTCATCCACGCCTATCTTTTATGACAATACAAGCACTATAGACTTAGCACATAATCCTATTTTATACAGCCGTGCCAAACATATTGAAATCCGTCATCATTTTATAAGGGATCATATCTCTAAAAATCATGTATCCCTTCATCATGTTGATACGGAAGATCAATTGACCGATATTGTCACAAAACCGCTTCCATTAGATCAATTCAATAAAATAAGGAAGCAACTACTCATTACTCCCTTAGAAGATGTTTTCTTTGACATTTGTGCTTCTTAAATTGACTGGTTTTTAATCCTTCCATTTTGGCTTCAAATGGACATCTTTTCAAATGATTTGATTGTTATCTTTTTAAGGAGAAGAAAAATTAAGGGGGAGTTTTTAACACTTGATTTTAATGGATATATTTTTGAAATGACAAAGGGGGAGAAATAATGTGAATCTTAAATAGTTGTAACTCTTAAAAACTCAATGGGCTCAATGGGTTTCATAATCTCTTGGCTTTACATTAAAAGTTGATATATTCCCTAAGAATTGGATTTTATGTTCCATACTTCGTTGGGAATAATAAGCACACATTTCATAAACAAGAGAAGGAATTCACAAAGTAAATCTTAGATATGAAACTCAACTCATTTTAAAGACTAGTTGATTTATATTTTGGAAATGTTTGTCATCTTCAAAAAGGGGGAGATTGTTGGCTAAATGGACATCATTTAAATCCCTTTGTTTTGATTATGACAAACATTTCATCCTTGTGGATCTAACATGCTACTTGAGTGTTGTAGGAACTAGGTGGATGACACAACTTGGAAGATCTATATGCTCAAAATGCTTTAATTCATGATGGTAATCAAATGTAAAAAACTTGTACAAGTATATAATGTACAAGTACTTAGATATCATGTAAATCAAGCATTTAGATCTTCCCTAGCCAATCACAACACTTAGATAGGTCATCCCCTACAATAGTGTCACAACTGCACACTGATACACACACTTAGTACATAGTTTAAAACATTGAAACAGAGTCATTCTCGGTCGACAAACTTCTCGATTGAGACACTCTCAGTCGACAATCTCCTCGACTGAGAATGACCCAAGTAGCTGTTAGACACAACAGACAAGGTAGTTGAGAGTTGGAATAGAATGTTATACACTCTTGCTCTAGACCGTCCCTCGGTCGACAAAGACCTCGACTGACTGGGATCTTGGTCGACAATTACTCGACCGAGACTGTCTCTATCTGCACTTTTCAGAAATAATTAACTAGCTATTGGTAAAGCAATTAGTGGACAACTAACGGCTAGTTAAGCACTAAGAACCCCCTAGAAAGTGTCTAGAACGTCCTTAAGCACTCATAGGCTATTCCTATAAATAGGACATGCCTTAGGACACCCAAGATACACTTGTGCAATACTTGAGCTTGCATACTTCCAATTGACAATCTGTTCTTGAGCAATTGAGCAACTCTAGTACTTGCTACTCATTTCCTTTGCTCCAAATTTGTGTCCTATAAGCTAGCATATCCTACCCACTGAACTTACAATTCCATACACATTGGTTAGGAGATTAAAATGCTTGATATAGGAAATCAAGCCTTGTGCTACAAGTGGTAATTGTAATATCTATTTTCCCTTCTTGTTCTTTCGTATTACGTGTACTCTCCTTGCTACTCCTAGGGTTGGAGGATGCAGATTGGAGAGGGTTTGATCTTCTCGGTGGAGAAGGAGGACTTTGGACTACTTCAAGAAGGCTGTCTCAACGGGAAGCTACTTCAAGAGGAAGGCTACTTCAAGGGGGAGCTTGAAGTTACTTCAAGGAAGGTTACTTCAAGGTTGGTGAGACTACTTCAAGGTGAAGGCTGTCCAAAGGGTGATGAAAGTGTTGTAATTTTATGTAACATCCTTGCGAGGTAATAAAATCAAATACTTTCAAAATCCCAATTGGAAACAATTGGGTAGTGGACTGACTCCTTTAGTTTTTGCTAAAGGTGGAACCACTCTAAACACCTTGCCTCCTTTCTTATTATCTCAATTGAGGTTGCTTGAGTTGAATTATTATTAAAACTTTTATAAAACCCTATTCACTCCCCCCCCTCTAGTGGTTTTTCACATAATTCACAGAATGGCAAGGAACATTTGTCACTTGTTTCTTCATGAAACTCACCATGTTACCAATAATCTTCATCACTTATGGGATTGAATCACTATGAACTGGAGACGTCACACCAAAGGGGCGTTCACCATCATTCATCATGCTAGAAGCTTGAATCCTTGAACTTTATGCTAGTTGCTCAAACAATGTCCATGTCTCCTCAAGTGGCTTAGCCATAAAAGCTCCCCCATAAGAAGAATCTATTGTAGCTTGACCCATTGGAGATAGAACAGAGTAAAAGGACTGAACTAGCTGCCACAAAGGGATGTCATGGGGCAGACACTCTCTCAACATCCTTTGAAATATCTCCCAAGCATCGTGAAACTGCTCATTACCCATGTGATTGAAACTCACTATGGCCCGCCACATTTGTGTCAACATTGCAATGGAGCAGAATTGTCTTACGAAGGCATTGTTCATCTCTTCCCAACTCATGATGTCCCTTCTTGAATCATACCAATCTTTGGCATTTTCTTTGAGGGATAATGTGAACAAGGTTAACCTAACTGTGTCGCTGTTGTCTGTATGCATCCTGAAGGTGGAGCATAGTTCAAGAAAGGAGTCCAACTGCTTGTAGGGGTTCTCACTAACTGAGCCATAGAAGGTGGGCAGTAGCCCAAGAAGATGCAGAGGTATGGGGAATTGCTCCCCTGGCATTTGATCAACTCTGCTAGCGATTGGTGATTTGTAGTTGCTAGACATGAAGTAATCGTGAAGTGGCTTGTGAGGTGCATTTTGGCCTTCCATCTTGTCTTCCCCGAGTGGCTTGTCACATGCCCAAGGCACAACCAAACAAAAGAAACAAGTTAGCAAACCAATATGCACAAAGAATATAGAGAATAAAGAATACCAATGAGGGTAGTAGGAAAATATCAAAGCAAAACTAACTAGCTAGGATGAGTGCCTTTCTCCCCGACAATGGATCCAAAAAGCTTGGTGTGTTTCTCCTTACCCTGAGGTATACACAGCTAAATCAATTGAAATTTGACTAGATGTGCACATCTAAGAGGCTCAAACCCATTGGATATATTTTGAATATATAAAGACCTAAACTAACACACCTACTTTTACTAACACACTTATCTACAAGTGCATGGGGTCATGTTATAGTATAGGCAAGTGACAAGAATAGGGTTGATCCATAGGGAGAAAAGGGGGCACTAGAGCTAGGTTAGTTTTGGGCTAGGTTCCTACTATGGAGTCTAGGGTTGAAGGGTTTGAAGGTTGGTTTTGTTGATTTCACTAATGGTGAACAAGCCATGAAAGAGAAACAAGAATCAAAACCTAAGTTACCCTAGATAATAAGTTCTAATGAGCAAAAAATGACAAGGCAAGCAAGAAAGGAACAAACTATGATAAGGCAAGAAATAAGAGGTCTACACTACACTAACCTATCAAACTAGGCAAAGGAGCAAGTAAAGACCTAAATTAGCAAGAACAAAGCAAGAACAAGTCAATGAACTAACTAAGCAAGTAAAGAGCTAACTAAGATAACACTAGCTAAGCAAGAAGGTAATTAGGGTTTTAATGCAATAAAAGGGTAGTGTGGGATGTTTGGGGGATGATATTATCCATTAGGTTGGGGGTGATAACATGTGAACATTATACTTTCATTTAGATTACCAAACCAAACAACAAGCTAGAGGCTAATGAATTGCCCTAAACTACTAACTGTCCATGGATAGGATAAGCTGTGTATGGGGGAACTAGCCCCTAACACCTCCTACCTACCCTTATGAGGCTCAATTGAGTTAGGGTTTAGGTGGAATTCAATTAGGGTCTAGTCAAGTATAGGTTTCTAGGATAAGAATTCTTAGGGTAATTAGGGGTCGAGGGTAGTAATGTAAGGTGGAAGTGAGGTTTTAAACCTCACATCACTCATATTCTTTCCTTGAGAAGGCTCCAAGATAATTACACTAAATTCTCCTATACTATATACTTAGATCTCTCATGTAGGTGTAGGAGAATTGATTAACATGTAGGAAGGCAAATATCTAACTAATGATCCATTAATTAGACTCAGGAGAAATTCACAAAAGGAGACACATATAAGTAATTTTCCTAGAATCTAGGTGATTTCAAGCACAAACCACAAAACAATTGATGATGAATGACATATAAATAGAAAATAATCATTATCAAACAAAATCATAATGTTTACATATCATTTCCCCCAACATGGCATCAAAGTAACATTTTGAGCCCCAAATAGCCCACCTAAGGGGCCTAGCTACTCATTGAACAAGAAAATGCAAGAAGAAAGGAAGAAGAATGAGTAGAGAAGAAAAGACATGATGAGGTTGGTGAAAACTCCTCCTTCTGCACCTCCTAGTAGCAACATCTTGAGCTCCTTCCTCCAAGTTAGGTGAATGGCAAGGGTGTATGGTGGAAAGTGGCCAAAACACTAGGAAACTAGGGTTTTGGTGGTGGAAATGGTGAAATGGAGGTGGGAATGGATGGAGGACGAAATGGGGAGGCTAGAGTGGCTGTAGGGTAGCTAACTGCAAGCTAGAGCAACCACCCAAGTATATATATGTGGTGGGGAAGAACTATGTTAAGTGTGGATAAAGTAGGGAAATGCGGTGTAGAAAATTGTAGAGTTTTGGTGGTAGCATGGCCATGCTGGGTAGCACAGCTATTTTGGGGGTGAATGGGAATGGTCATGGTGGATGGGTGTGATAAAGTGGATTTCTGGCTTAATTTTGAGAACAAAATTTCATTTAAGGCATGTAGGATGTGATAGAATGATCTTTTGGAATCCTCAAATATCTAAGGACGTAAGTGAATTCATGTGTGGTTGAGTAATTTTGAGAGTTATAAGTGATTTGGAAAAGCTTAGATGTTGATACATGATTAAGATCCCTAGGTTCATGCCTTTTTGAAGTTTGACTTCAAGTTGGGAAGAAAGAACTTTAGGATGTTATGGACATATGTTCGAAGTTTTATATTCAAATGAGGTTCCAAATTAATGATTAGATTTATGGTTAAGGACTATAGTTCTCAACTTATTAAATAGCTGGTGACTTTAGTGAACCATGCGACCAACTCATATTCATGAGTGCCTTGTTTTAGAAGACACGAATAGGCTTTTGCTGAGAAGAAGCATAGACCCTTTGGATAAGATCTAATGGCCAGTAGTACATCATCTTTCACCATGAGGTTAGAAAATGGTCGTGGGAAGCCAACCTCCGCATCATGGAGTGACGGAAACGTGGGCAAGTGGAACCAGAAAGCTTGTGAGTAGTTGGCTTCATACTACCACCCCTGCACGAACTACCATGCCTTTCAGTAGGGATAACAAACCCTCCCCATCCACTGCTTCTCCACTATCGGTTGCAGGTTTTGATGGAGAGACAAACAAGGTTGCTCTTCCCTCTTTTCTCTTGTGCTGGCATAGTAAGCTCGATCGAGCTTCTCCACCTGCAAGGAGAAGACGCGCCAATGGGAGGATCAGAACATAGATGAAGAAGGCACCTGAGAGGTTAGAAGTGGGGCCATGCGACAACAACTAGGGCAGACCATGATGTCGATAAAATGGAGGAGACAAACGCATAGATAGGCATCGGACTCCGAGATCATGAGCGGAGGTGCACAAACGCCGCTGCTGCTTTGACAAGGCAGAGCGCATACAATCGATCGGGGCAGAAAGGAAGCCGCAAGAACAGGTCTACGTACAATGAGGAGGGAGATCTCCCAATAGCAATGACCATTTTTAGGAGATAGTCTACCAGGTGGTTGACTTCCTCATCGTCAGAGAAGAACCCCACGGTGGCTGGTCGGAAGAAGAACGAAGCCCACACACGCATGCATCAGACTTTGAGCACAAAAATGGGATCACAAGAGAGGCGTTGACCTCTCATTGGAGAACCATCCATGACAATGGCTTGTGCAAGGAAGAGAGGCTACCCATAGACCTGACTATTGTGGCGGCACCTGGTCCCCGTGGCTTCAGGGAGGAGGAGATCTGGGCTTTGTCTGGATAGCTGAGAAGACGCCGATGCAGTAGGAGGTCCAAAGAAGTTCTTGGCATTAGCAGGTCAAAGTCAAGGAGGAGACGCGCAATCGAGGCAGAGCATGCTGCTCATCGGAGGAGCTAGCCACGGCGGCGGTGGCCACACATCAGAGGCCTGATAGACTCACATCATGTGGAAATAGAGAAAGAAAGAGAGACACAGACCAGTCCAATCAAACCAAGTCATGAACTAGAACCAAAGGAAATAAACTGGGATTAGACCTTCAAGCCGACTAGCTCAGTGTGGGAACAGGAAATGCGAGCCATGCCCAAAGTGCCACATGGCAGCCAACAATTGGCCAAAATGTAAAATGCTCAGATCTTCATTAAATCACAGTAATTAGCCCGATTATTAGAAAAATGCAAACAAGGTATCGTTATTCTCAGAAAAACTAGTAGAACAATATGAAACCATAATATCAGGTTTTTGATGATTAAATATCAGCAATATCATGTAAGATATGTAATGCTTGTTTAATGGATAATAAATTGCAAATGATGACATAAAATCATGGAAAAATATCAGTAAGTCCATAATTATGTATATAATGCATATGATGTCATATATGGTCATGTTAATGTACGAAATTACATAATTTGATTAATATGTCTAATTAGGGCTAATAACACTAAAGATGATGCAATTAATACATGCATGCTCAATAAATGATGAGATTTATAGAAAACCCTCATATCTGTAATTGGAAGATAATATATAAATATGAGATCAGTTATATATGAAGAGAACTCTTAATACATAAGATGTAACCCTAATTTGACTAATGAATGTCACATAATGTACATATGTTCACATAATGATGGAAACATGATTACCAGTTAATGAGTAAATAATATAGAATGTGACACCTTTAAGATAATCCCAAGAAGATAAGACAAGTAATAATATGGGAATATCTTAAGACTAGTGAAACCCTAAGGGACATAATTAAGGTTAAGATGAGATATAAGAGGATGAGAACCTGATGATAGTATATGATCTTGTCTTGATCAGGTTTAACAAGGATATAGATGACACATGAATATGATGGTTAGGTTGTCTCTTTGGAAGGTACGCCATTACCTCTTACTTGGCTTATTATACAATATGCTTGTGTTATATGTGTAGTAAAATACTTGGCATATGATATTGGATGAAATGATTGTTCTTGCATGATATGTTACTTGATTTTCCGTACTTATGGCTATGAACACATGAAACATAATATATTTGTTCCATTATATGAAAGCATTAATTCTCTTTGGTAGCATAGTGCTGGAAAGTGATCATTCTCTTTGGTAGCAGATCACATTGTACAATGATCTAACTCTTTGGTAGTAGATCATAAGGCCTTACGTCTCATACTCTTTGGTAGATGAGATGATGCATTATTCCCTCAGGTGGCAAATGCATGGATATATAATGGAAAATGTGCTTAAAATATGTGTTCTCTTTTGCTAATGAATATCTTTGTGCAAGTATATGCTTTTCTTATATTCTTCTATTACTTCCAAGTATATTAGTTTTATCTTATTGCCAAGATATGATGAGAGGTATATAAAAGACACGTAGGCGTACTCAATACAATATTCTTGAATATTGTGCTGATGTGTACCACATGTAATCTTTTGTTTAGGTTGTGGTTATGCTCTTGAAGATCCATGATTGTTGAGAGTTGTGTGGCGAGCTGATGTACAGGTGGACCTGTCGTCTTAAGATCCTATTGTTTAGTGGTAGTCATGTATATGTAGAAGTTTGCTATTCAATATGTAATATCAAATGTTGTAACAATTCATGTTGTAATTATATGTTGAATGGTGAACATGTGTGTATGGTTTTATTATTGTTCATGTACATGTGCTACTGATTATTTTCCTTCTGACTCCCTTGATTTTCTTCTTCTTAGCCTAGCGTGTCGTGCTCAAATTGGGATTCTCCTTAAGGTGAGGGTTTCAATTTGGATGTCACACATCAGATTAAGTTTTAGAAAATTTGGGGACGTCACAATGGGAATGCTCGTGGTGGAAGAATGGAGTGAATAAGGGAATTTTGAGCTTCTAGATCTTCCATCACGACCGTTCTGGCTAGCATGAGCCTGCTGGCTAGCATGAACATGCTGGGATTCTGGGTGATTTTTTGAAGGTTCGATTGATTGAGGCATGTCCCAGAACGGCCACTTCTTGGTAGCATTTCTGTTCTGGGGTCCTTACCCTGCATTTGGGTCTTGAACTTATCTATCCATGAAGGTTATTGCTTCAATACATTCTTTGACCACTTGAGGTAGGTTGGGAGTGGTTTTGTCCTTGTTTTGGGCTCCTCCTAGCCTAGGGAAACCCTAGATTCAACCATCTTCTCTCCATTCCATCAAGTAGTGGACAAAGTACCTATAAATCATACAAAAATCACCCATAAATGCATTTGATAGTAAAACACATATTAAGGGAAATCACATGTAATCTAACAGTTGTAGATGTGATTAAAGTGAAATACAACACAAGGTGAAGCCTTAAAATAGGATTGTATCATGTGCCCCCATCAACAACCATGATCAATGGATCCTACGAGTCATCTACTGATGGTTTGTCAACCTCCACCAATCAATGGCGATCCTACATCTCATCTACTGATGTGATTTTTATGATTGACAACTGATGAAACTCATGCACCCATGAGAGTGTAAACATCACAAGTCTTATCATCTTCCCAGTGAAACTGCATCTTCACACTCTTGGCGGCTGAAGACATAACTATAAGATGACTCGAAGGATTCAAAATCCTAACAATCACATAAAAATACAAGGCATAGTCTCCATGAATGATGATCCACTCTCTATTCTTCCATGATACCCAAATTCATATCAAACGTCTACCTCTAGTTTCCATCGATCATTGCCATGGGTGGACGGAACCTCCGTCTCCACTAAAGCTTGAATGTTGTAACCTTAAAAGTGGTGTGAGAAAAAATGCCCTCACTAATTTTAGTTTACGATTTGTGCCATCATCCACCCACTACTCACTCCTCACTTCAAATACATCCAAGCCTTGGGAAGGAAGACTATGCCCAAAGACCTTCTTTGACAAATGTCAAGGAGAAATCTTATTGTTGTGTTGACTACCATTATCCCAACGTCAAAGATAGGTTTCTAAACACCACGATGCTCCCTTGTTGTCTACTTTGATGATGGGTTACTTCCCTTCCTCCAATATTAATCTTGTTATCTTTTTCATGAGCAAGTAGTCCCCTTTCTAGGGTATGGAAAGTAGTCTCACTACATGTTCTATTCATGATACTACATATAATCCTGTATGAATAATAACATATTTTGAATCGAACATTTTATGCTTGCAAACCTACTTTGACCAACTAATTTTCATGTATATCAGATCTTTAATGTAGAGAACTTTGAGCCTAACATCTAGGATATCAATTTTCTCTTGTTAAACCCTTGATAAGTAACTTCAACTATGTGTTTTCTGATATGATAGGTAAATGAGTTCTAGATAATGCAACAAAGAGCTTAGAGTAATACGTGTCTGGTTTTAATAGTAACGCCAAAAGAGGATTCACCAAATCTCAATATATTTGTGTTCATGCTATTTATGATGCATTAAGAGGATCAATGATAGTTAGTGTTTGGTGAAACCCATCCACCCCAGTGTTTTCATCATTTGATAATCAAACTTTAATTCAACCTTTTTGTTATTTGCAAACTTAGTTAATCAAACCAAACCAAACCAAACTTTGTGTTAGTTCTAGTTCTTACTGGTTATGTTGATTATGCAATTCTTAAATATGTTGTCCTTTGCGTTTGATCTTAATATTGTACTATGATAAAATCTTTCCACTTGCACATGGAATTTTCATATATACGTGGTTTAGGTAAAACCTACGGATTTTATACCTATAGAATTTTTATATGTGATGATCAACACACCAAAATCCGACATTATTACTAGAGACAACAAAATTTTCTATCCAATTTAACTAACTTGAGTTGTTAGGATTTTTCTATTACAATTGATAATATTGTAATTTTACTTGAATTCGATCCTCTTTCATCAATTCATTTGTAGTTTTCTACATTTCTTAAATGATGTCTATTGTACATGTGATGTTCTTCTAGCATCAACTCCATCTCATGTATCGACCCTGAGATTGAAATAACTACCACTGAAAATAGATCTAAGATGGAGAAAAAGGAGATCTATCACAGAGTGGAAGCACCATTTGCAAAACAATAATACATACTCTTGGCACAAGACAAAGCCATTATGCAAGAAGGTTTAAGAGCAGCTAAAGAAGCAAAAAAAAAGAGATCTATAAGAGTCCTCTATCCCTAAAGTTGCGTATGTTCACCAACCAATCATCCATTCTGCCATTAAAGAACAACAATTTGAAATAAAAACTGGTAACAATGATGTAAAATAACAATTTTGCTAGCAGAGCTGTAAAGGGCGTGTATGACCATTTACAAAAGTTCATAGGTCTCTCTAGACCAAGTAAACAAGCTTGGCATGTCCAAAGAAGAAATCATGCTATGGTTATCCTACTATTCTCTCACTAACAATGGTAGGGTGTGGTATAAATCCCTAGAGGATGGCAACATCACCTCATGGGAGGATCTTCGAACAAGTTCTTCCCGCCCTCACTCACTCCCCAAATCCAAGGTCAAATAACCCACTTTGAATAACTTCTAATAAAAAAATCTTCTTGAGGTTTGGACATAATACAAGGGTTACTGTGAAAATGCCCTCATCACGTCACAAAACTTATACAAAGATGGATGATGATATCAAGAAGTTTCTCGATACAACTTCTAGTGGAGACTTCATGCAATAGAGCTTTTATGATGCATGGAAATTTCTGAGTAGGGGAACAAAGAACTAATGTAATTGGGGTTCATCACACAACATAAGTCTGATCAAGGTTGTTATGGAGGAGGACACATCTGATCTGAAGGTGATTGCTGAATCTTTGAAGCGATCTCACTCCTAAACAAGACAACCTTGAGTCATATTTTGAGAGGTATGGGAAGAGAGGTTCATCTTCTTTTCAAGATAAGATAGCTAAGGGGGATTTCTAGGTCTACAATGCAAAGGGGCATACAAGTCTAGAGTGCAACTACCTCTACCAAGACATACTAAATATGCACCAACCTCATTTCAGTAGCAGCCCAATCATTGAAGAAGTTAATACTATCAACTCTATTCCAAGACATGGCTATCACCCTAATCGAATGAGGAACCATTCAGTCTTCTAGTGTGAGAACATATACGGAGAAACAACGCACATCAATTGAAGTGAAGAAAAAATAAAAGACAAGTTTGGGCTCCTCATGGTTTCTAATAGAAACAAAACTACCACCATAATAACTTCAATTTTGTATAATAGGACAATATTGATAACAATTTCAGTCAAGGCAACATCTAAAATCCTGGACAATACCATAACCATTTCAATCATGGCAACAATTAAATCCTCAAAAAGATCATAAAAATTATAACCAAGGAAAAAACTGCAATCCTGGACAATGATACTACATTAATTAAGGTCAAATTTATCGTAGGACTGGGTAAATTTCTTCCTCTAATGATCAAAGTCATCTAGATGCTACTAAGAAGATGCTAGAAAACCAATACACATGCAATAAATCTATGGACACTCAACTAGCACAGTTTGATGTCGCAATTCTTCCTCTAGTGGTTCATTTATCAGTCTACTTGAAAAAAACCCCAGCATCTAGAGGAGTAGTTGAAGGTTGTGTCCACAAGTTCTATGTGTGTGCTACCACATTCAATAGCTCTGGTCACTAACAAGCTAATTCTCAAAAAATATGATGATGAAGTGACTCTACTCATTGTACCACTTGATTTGATGATTGAAACTTCAAATATGAGAAATGTGTATGATCCTAAGGTGATGCCAAAAGCTACACCAACTTTTGCTAATCTTGTGATACCAATCTACAAGTTGAACTACTCTACCAGGGCCGACTATCTCTAAAATAGCTAGACTCATGATTTATGAAGTTGAAGGGAGTGATGAAGAAGATACATGTCAACATTCCCTTCCTTGACACACTTGCATAAATTCCTTCTTGAACCAAATTCATTAAAGCTCTCCTCACTTCACCGAACAAAGGAGTATGAGACTATGAAGTTGGAAAAGACAATGTCTGACATTATCCTGAACAAGATGGAACAAAAATGAAGGATCCAAGACTCTTCAACATATCCTACTTTGTTGTGGACTCTATATTCCCAAAAGGTATAGCTAACCTTAGGGCAAGTATATGTTTCACTCCCTACATCTTGTACAAAAGACTAGACTTCACCACCGAAATCCTCCCCACCAACATAGTGATTCAACTAGTTGAATATTCTATGAACACCCCTATGGGGATTGTATAAGGCATCCATATGTGTGTGGGCCCCAAGTCTTGTATCCCCTATGATTTTTTCATCATAGATATCAAGGAGGATCTTTGATATTACCTTATATTTGGTTTCCATTTCCTTGCAATAGCCAAAGATTTGATAAATTTTGATGCTCAAATATTAACATTAAGGCTTGGGACAAACACACTTGACTTCAAAGTCATTAAGAGTCTTATGGGACCTGCTTTCCATGAACAATTCTTCCTTGTAGACTGTATTGACAAGACCAAACAAATGTGTCAGGAGATTTCTACTTCTAAAGATTCTCTTGAGATAAAACTCATCAACCCTAATGCCCATGACTTGAATGACGAACAAGTGGAGACAATTCTCTTCGAATTGAAAAATGTCGAGGAAGACCCCAAAGATGAGATCAAAGAGCTAAAGTATATCCCCATAATTGAAGAAGAAGATAAGGAACCCATTGCACCAGAAACAAAGTCCCTACCTAAAGGGTTAAATCAATGTTTCAAGATGAGGAGGGGGTATGCTTGGTCATCATCAATACATATCTCATGATTGAGTAAGAGGACATGTTAGTTATTGAATTAAGGAAGAGACATAAGGCATTAGTATACAAAATGATTGACCTTTTGGAGTGATCCAATCCTTTTGTATGCACATAATTAATTTGATGAATATGTACAAGCCCTCCTTCGAGCCTCAACCTAAGCTGAACCTAATTGTGAAGGAGGCCGTGCACAAGGAAGTGATAAAGATACTTCTATCTACGATCGAGATCCCATCTCTAATTCTTTGTTTTTGAGATGTGGGAGCACCCCCCAAGGAGGAGCAACTTCGGTGACCCCACCTCGGTAGTGTTGAATCCCCATGATTATCTGCACAATGGAGGGGGCATACAAATCACACAGTGGGCTAGCCTATGACGGGATAATTTGTTTCTTAGATGCACAATACACGAGGCATATGCAATTAGTTCCATATAAGGAAGGCACTACAATCATTTTGAACATAACTAATTAGCTTATCTCAACCCACACTATAACTGAGTGGAATATGTGCATCGACTATCACAAGCTCAACAATGCTACTTGAAAGGACCTCTTTCCACTCCAATTTGTTGATCAAGTCCTAAAGAGAGTTACACACTAGGAGTTCTTCTGTAACTTGGATAGGTACTCTGGTGTCTACCAATTCCCAATCCACCCCAACGATTAAGAACAAACTACATTCACATTCCCCTTTGGCATCTATGCCTTTCATGGAAGTCCCTTAGAATTATGTAATGCATGTGTCACTTTCTAGTGTTGCATGAATGCTATTGTTCCTAGACATACAAAGATGATAATGGAAATATTCATGGATGATGTCTCTATCTATAAATATTTTGAAACATGCCAACCTCATCTCGCCTTGATTCTATAACCTTGTGAAGAAGCACTTATGGTGCTTAATTGGAAAAAGTTTGACATCAAGGTGAAGGAGGGCACTGTTCTAGGGCATCCTGTTAGCTCAAGAGACATCAAGGTAAAGAAGGGAAGGATAGAAGTGATCACCAGATTATGACGATAGTCAAAGAAGACCAGACATTTTTGGGACATCCTAGATTTTATAGGAGGTTTCTTCACGACATTAGCAAGATCACTAAACCTCTTACAAATTTTCTCCAAGAGGATGTGGATTTCATCTTTGACTTTGAATGTATAAAGAGATTCATCACCTTTGTTCCTCAAATTGATATATTTGTTGTACAATCATGTGTGATCTGAGTGACTATATCGTACGTGCAGTTCTGGGACAACACATCAACATGGAGCATCATGTAATTTAATATGATAACAAGATTTTGGATGATGCATATAGGAATTGTACAACCACTAAAACAAAGCTTCTCATTATTGTCTATGCCTTTGACAAGATTTTTCTCCTATCAAATAGGATCATAGGTGATTGTGTACACTGATCATGCTACTACTAAGTACTCAATGTCAAAGAAGGATGGGAGACCATGCTAATTACATGGATCTTATTTCTGTAAGAGTTTGATCTAAAAATCAAAGATAAAAAGGGGACAAAAAATGTTGTCACCAATATCCCCTTAGACTTCATATCCAAGATAGTGACCCAATCCCTATTAATGATTCTATTCCTGACAACCACTTACCAAAGGTCACTTGTGTCACCATGTGGTATGCTAATTTTGACACTACCTTGTTGTGAGAGTGATTCATCCATATAGCACTAGGAATGAAAAGAATAATTTCATGTCCAACATCCTCCATACTAATTGGATGAGATTTATTTGTGTTAGATATATTCAATAGGCTTGTACTATCGATGCACCTCTAAATAGGAAGCTCCTCTCATCTTGGAACAATGTCATTTTGGCCCAAATGAGGGCCACATGAGCTCCAAAAATACTGCCATCAAAGTCTTTCAATGTGGGTTATTCTAACCCTTCATATTCAAGGTTTCTCACAAATATGTCAATTCATGTGACCAATGTCACTGATATGGAAATATTTCAAAGAGGGATGATATACCACTCAATTTTTAGCAAGAAGTGGAGAGCTTTGACATCTGATGAGTTGACTACATGGGTCTATTCCCCTCTTTTGGCTTATCCTACATTCTTGTTTTTGATGATTATGTTTTCAAGTGAGTTAAAGCTATCCCCATACTTCCTCGAGCATTTCTTTGAAGTGCTCCTTAGCATGCATAGTGTTTCTCACCATTTGGATATTCTATATCACCCTCAAATGAGTGGTCAAGTGGAGGTTTCCATTCATAAAATCAAAGCCATTTTGGAGAAGATAGCTGGTTGGACAATACATGATTGGACTCACAATCTGTATGATGCACTTTAGACTTATATATATACTTACAATATGCCCCTGAGTACTACACATTTTCATCTGATTTATGGGAAGTCTTGTTACCTACTAGTAGATCTTGAACACAAGGCTGAGTGGGCCATCAAACAACACAACTTGATCTATAGTGGTAGAAGAAAATTGATTACTTCAATGCAAGATCTAGAAGATTTATGTCTCACAATGTATGAGAACACACTCATTTACAAGGAGCGTGCCAAGATGTGCAACAATGGTCACTTAAAGAGAAAAGATATGTAGGTTGGAGATCAAGGTGTTACTTCCTAATTTCCATCTATGACTCTTTCTGAGAAAGCTCAAGACCTAATGGTCGGGCCCATTCATCATCAAGCATGTCTTCCCTCTTAGAGTTGTTATATATTTAGATCAAAATAACTAGTGAGTTCAAAATAATTATTCAGCTTATCAAACAGTACCTCCCAATATTCATACTGACCAACCACTCACTCTCCATTTGCCTATATATAATGATCAAGCTTTAGGCATCGTGCTATCAACATTTAACAATGGTGTTTCTCAAAAGGCAACCCAAGTATTACTTTCATTTTTGCCTCCTTTGTCACTTTGCATCATCGTTGCATCGTTGCATCAATTAGATAGTGCATCCCACAATTAGATTACAAGTTCTAATAATTTTAGTTGTATGTGTATGACTTTTGCTGAATAGATTGCAACCATAGTTTGTTATCCAAGCAACACAATTCTTTCCCTCCAAATAAAATTTAGTGTTTTCTTGAGGACAAGAAAATATATAAGTTTGGGGTGGAGGGTGGGTGGTACATATTCTACTTTACACCCACACCTATTGATTTTTGACTTGCGCTTTCATCATTGCATTTATCTATAAATTTTCTTTATTTTTATTTAGAGTAATAAAAACCATTATTTAGCTAGTTTAGGTTCAATTTATTTTGTTTACTACATACATGCATGCTATCATCACTGAACTTCCTTTAATCAAAGAAATACCTCACAATGACCAATTTTCACCCTATGTGGCCTAGAAACCAGACATCATGTTTCTTTAGAAAAGATGTCAAGTATTTTGGAAATTGAGATGGATAAAATACATCATTCTTTTTAGTAAGAAGTGAAACAAATTCATGAAATCATCACTTTTACCCTATTATGTCATTATTAGAGCATAGCGAGACCAAGATAACCATGAGTACACTGAATTGAAAATCAAGTTGCATTTTGGTCCAACCTCTTTTCTACATTGCTTCCATCTTCTTACCTTTCATCCATTAAAATGAAAAGAAAAGACATAAACAGAACCAAACCCTAAGTTTGGGGATGAACACCCCTCACCAATATATCTACTTCTTCCATACCCCTCTCTATGTAATAGGGATGTACCACCAAAAATAAATCAAAGATGCCAATGTGTAGAACAAGAAAAGCTTGTTATTTACTCAAGGAAAAAGGGAAAAAAATGTTATCTCAACTCATACAGATGAGAGATTCAACTCTTCCTTCCACACCCCCTTCTCTCTATTTTACACATACATAATTAATATCTTATTTTTATCCTTTACACGCACCCCAATGTTAAGTCATGTACATACTTGATGTTCTATGAGATTCTTTGATATCTCATGGAACTCTTAGACATGATTTGTATTACAAATATGTGTTCTTGGGAAGTCAAATTGGAAATGAAGACATGTATAGATGTGTTCTATGATCTCAAGAAGTTGGGAGAGATGGCCATATCAAGTGGTAGGGAAGTGAGCATGATATGAAAGTGAGGCTATTGCATGGTAGTACTCATTTGACGTCTGTTTCATATTTTGTGTTACTTAAGCATGAGAAACATATAAGTTCAGGGTTATATGGTGAATGTAGATTCAACCTAGTTTAAATTACAATTTTATCTTAGCTTTTCATTCATTTTCCTCCTTTTACCTTATAACTAGATTTAATTTAGTTTTTTTTAAATTTTATATTAGTTTGTACAATTTTGATCCAATTTCTTGATTTCAATGTCAGATTCAAGCTTCATATCCTAAGCACCAACTTAGGAGCGGTGATTTTCATGATGTTTTCATCAATCCACAACTTCATGGATGCATGATAATCAACTCACACAAATAACCCCCTAAGGTAGGTATCTTTCTGATTGAACTTACATTGGTTCACACCATTCACCTATTGATGGAACTCACTTAGTTTTTCATTGGTTCCTATCTTCATACATTTTTTGTTGGTCCTTAAATCCTCACCTTGCCTACCTTCTAATGAAACTCCATGTTTGTCTACTGATGAAGACATGACAATGACTACTGATGAAACCTCCATGCCTCCTATGATGATAATCCCATGTCACACATATTTATGAAGCTCCCACCTCTATCAACCGATGAAGTTACTGTGTGCCTCCACTGATTGCCAAGAATTGATAGAAATCCTACAGGATGTCTAATGATGGTACTTCAACCTCTAACAATAGACCAAAGTCCTAGACCTCGTCTACTCATGAGATTTCTAGGCACTTGTAAACCAATGAGACTTGTACATTGATGAGAATATTGAACATCACGAGACCCATCATCTTCCTTGCAACTGTCATTTCACATTGACATAACTGCTAGATGAGTGGGAGGGTTCCAAACCCTAACAACCATCTATATATACAAGCAATGGTCTCCATGAAAGAGGATTCACCCTCAACACCACCAAGGATACCAAAATCCATTTTGTGCATCTAAATCTAGTAACACATCCACCTTCACCAAGTCTTTGAGGTTCTAACCTCTAAAGTGGTGTGGCCAACAAATACCTCAGTTTCATCAGGCTCTCTGCCATCATCCACCACCTGCTCCTTTATCATAATATATAGATCCAAGTCATGTAGATGAGGATTGACACGCCTAAACTATGTGTGTAAAATGCAAGTGCATGTGTCGTGTAATAATGGCCTATGAGTCATGTGTGTCAAACTCAGGAACACATCCTCTAGAAACTACTACTAACTATAACCTAATCAGCTAGGCCTACAAGAAGTGATTGATTGGTTTTTTGATGAGTAGATGTAAGAATAAAATGTAATTTAATTGAATGTGATCAGGAATTGAGATTTCCTTGGGATTACAGTCTCACCATGATATGCATTGCATTTAACTTCATTTCATCAATAATCATTTACCCTCACTCTGGTCTAAGGACCGATAGCAAGTATTACCAACTCTGACAGCGCAATACACTACCTATACTACGACAAACCCCATTTTCGTAGCAGTTTAGGAGTTATCAAGGCACATTAGTAATAACTCCAGGTTATTCCTTTACAACCATAATCCCTCTCCCAAGGCATGATATTAGCTATGTAAATCTACAACATTTCCAACCCCTAATCCCTCTCCCAAAGAATTTAGCAGTCTAACATGTTGATTGTAGTGATCAATCACAAACAATTCATCAAGCAATCATAGATTTATGTCTGGCCTTAAAGGAAATATATATTATTAATTCATGAAAGACAAATACAAAGAAATATCAGGTGACTCATAGGTCCTAAGGAATAGTAGGTTAGCACTACATGACATCTACCATCAAATATAGAGAGGAAGGGGGAGAAAATGACATAAAAATAAAAAAACAATGAAAACCTCAAAGAAGTGGCCATGATGATTCCTCTGGTAGACACCATGATCCATAATGTACTGACTGCAAATCTTCTTGTCGAAAGTGCTTGGAACATCTGGTACATGGCTATCTCCTTCATCTCCTCCTCTCTCAGCTCCATGATCTGTTGCCATGAGATAGAATGTGATATCTTATTTTGGCCAAACTCTCCTTAGGTCATAAGTGGGACTCGAGCTATCATTAAGTCATAACTGTCAGATATACTATTATCTTTAATCTATAATACTTGTGCAAACTCTATACCACTGATTGGATGTCGGTGGCACTGAGTTATCAGCTGACTCAAAACCCTTGATAAGTGTCAGTAACACCAAGTTGCACTTTGAGTTCTGATTTGATGCAAAATTCAGTACCACCCACTAGCGTGTCAGTGGCACCGCAACCCATAAAATTAGGTTCTTGATGCTTTCTGGGTAGTGAGTCAATAACACCGGCTCCTTTTTCTTGGTAGCATCAAATTCCATCCTGATAGCATCAAGTGTTGCATTGATAGAACCAAAATGACTAGTATTCCCTATTGGATTTTTGCATCATGTCAGTACCACCGACATATATGTCGATAGAACCAAGTTTTCCTAAAAATACTCGAATCATGTGAAACAAGGAAAAACCAACATAGGTACAAATAAAATTTGATAATTTAATATAATTAGGTAACAATACTTATTAATTGATGCAATAGTGTTTCACAAGCTAATAATGTTAAACAAGGCATAACTATTGTCAAAATGAACATTTTTGCACTAAATACATGGAAAAAGAGCCCATGAAAAGCAACTAAAACTCAATGCATCAAAACTCCCTAAGCTTGAATGTTGCTCACCCTCGAGTTACACTACCTTTGGATCTGTTTGAAATATGTCAACAATAGGAAAAATATTATGAATTACATTTGTCAATTACCCCCACCTGACAGTCCCAAACTAGCTCTTACCAACCACTAAACAAATATCTACTTTGAAGTGACAAAAATGTTCATTAAAGATGTCCAATGATAGATCAATGTAACATTATTAATAGAGTAGTTAACATCATACTCAATAGGGCATACACTTAATGCATTATGTGAATCCCTATCTACATTGCTCATATCTACCTACCAACTATGTTGGAAGTAGTTCCCTGTGTAGAAATGAATGAGGGGATCATTATTTTCTTCATGTATATGGACGATAGAATGTATAATACCTCACATAAAATATGTAACTGTATTTAGTGGAATGGAAAAATATTTATATAAGGAAATCGTATTATTTTACTTTATACATACACTGTAAAAAGGAGGTGAAGCTTCTGTTTAAAAGACGAGAACAAACAGGTGGCTGAATGCCACTCTGTTTGATTTTTTTATTGATATTGACTTCTACGAACTATTCACAATCAGCTAGACTGGTTAAAAAGGTTTTAAGAGTTGATTAAAAAGAAAATAAAAATAAAATAAAACAAAACAATCGATTAAATGTTGAGTTTAATCAATTTAGATGGGAATCTTTAGGATTGCGGTTTCACCGCGGGTTCTCGATATATGAGTTTCCACATAATTAATCAAATTCATCTCTCATTCCGGGTAGTGGCCTGTAGTCAAAATTATTCACTGTTGTGATACAATTCACTACCTAAATCTAGGTCGGTTCCACCGTCGTAGTAACCTATACCCTAAACTAGGTGCATTAGAATCGACCTCTGGGTTTCCACCATTAGCCGTACATCGCCTTGTTCAAGGAATTTATGAGTTATTGTGAATTTCGTCTCTTTTCAACTGTTAATTCTTCTTTCAAAGCAATTAAAGGCATTAGATTATCATTAGGGTGATTAAGCATAATTATATAATGGAGAAAACGAAATCATACCACGGATTTAAGAGACAAATTATGAATTACTACGATAAAAACGTCATATAATGATTCCCCGGGCTACTCCCGGTCCTAAAGACAAAGGGGATTAGCCCCACATGTTCATCTCAGAGCAAGACATGGTGGAAGAAAGGAAAAATATGGAGAAAAACGTGGATGAAGTGATGTAAACCCCTGAACGGAGAAGATCCAAGTGTTCCTCGACGTAGAGTGCACGACCTACAACCTTTCGGCGGTGGAAAATGTCTTCTTCGGCTCTCGGAACGGTCGGGGCATGCTTCTGGGCTCCGTTCTCCTCTCCAACTCTCCTCAGGATGTGTGCAGCGGCTAATGACGTGATAGATCGCTCATGGCCACCGTCATTAGGTATAAACACCAAATTAGATCGTCGAAATATCACCACCGTTGGATTCAGGCCGATCTGGAGCAAAAACTAATCTGACAGCGTCGATACCATCGACGCGGGTCGATGGTATCGACCCGTCATGAGATCGACAGGTTTCCTTTCTTCTCTGTCGTTCATCCTAATGCAGACTCGATACCATCGACGCGGGTCAATGGTATTGACACCCTTAGGCGTCGATTTTATTACCTTTCCGACACTGAAGCTGTAGAACGTCGATAGTATCGACCTTCATGTCGATAGTATCGATCGGCTGATCACTGGAAACCTGAAGGTAACTCGCTACCATCGACACTGCTTGGCTCCTTGTGGCTGTCTGTCTGTGACTGTGTCGATACTATCGACGGATGTCGATGGTATCGACAACTGTATATATACGTTTTTCCTGAAATTGCAAGACAAAGCCAAATCAACTGAGATAAAACCCATTATTATAATCGTTTATGATCAAAAAGATAAAATATGAGAGATTTGATACTGAAAGAGATTATAGACTAGAGTAAGTGAATTATGTATTATTCACCACTAAAGTGACCAATAAACACATAAAACACAAGTAAAACAAGTCTATAAATGCGACTCAAAATCCTCGCATCAGCTTGCCTCATCATTAACATGTGTTGAAGGAACAAGACTGATTGTCTCCTTCCCCAAAGTTAAGAATTCCCACAGAATGAAGAAGGTTCCTTCTAGACCTTCCCTTGTCCCTGAGTAGATTTGGCAAATATAGTGTTCTTTATGTAGTGATGCATAATTCGGGCACAAGGATGCTCGATATCCATCAGTGAGGACTTGTGGTAGTTGATGATGAACCACTGAGGAAGGGCTTCCATATGCCACCAAGCCATGGTGTAGTACAAGTATCCTGGCTTGGAACATGATCCATCCATTGGAAAGTTGTATATTGAGTTGAACCCAACTAGAGTAAGGTGGAGATTGATGTTGTAGAGTTGGAGCTTGGCCTAGACCATCTTCCATCCTTCTCCATGCTCAGGGATGTAGAAGATCTCTAGAATTGTGTGGAACTCACAAATATCTTCAAAAAGGTGAGCCAATCACCAAAGAAAAGGTGGTCTCCCCCATACCCTTCTTGGTGTAGACTTGGTGTAGGCATTGATGAAGCAGGTGTAGCTAAGGATTACATGGTCACCATACCGTGTGGATACGATCTCCCTCTTCATCATGAAAACTTAAATTCTCTTCTGATCCTCATCCAGAAAATCCACCCTTGATGGATTTGGTGCCATCTGCTCAAATACATTTGCAAATGAAGCTTGCCTCCTTGAAGACATTAGTGTAGAAATTAAAAAGGAGGGCAAGGAAGGGAGCTCGGTGTAGACTTGGAGACACCAGTGAGCTCTAGAATTCTTTGGTAATATCTAGTGCTATCTTGAGTGCAAGGGGATTGTTTTGGGTGTGAATAGATAGCACCCATTTCTTCTCCTTATAAAGCCAAAGAGTTGCCCTGTTGTGTCGTGTCAGTGTCATCGACTCAAAGTGTTAGTGGTACTAACTTGTGTCACTGTCTATGAGTGTCGGTGTCATTCATTGACATCTAAAACCTTGAGTTGTCGACGTACCGACCCACATATCCTTTCATGTTGGTAGTACTAATAGGTGTCAACGGTACCAATTTTGGTATGCGCCCCCAGATCGGTGTCACTGACTGTTGAATGTTAAAGATCTCAGTCGTTACTATCAGTGCCATCCAATTTTCTTAGTTGGTGACACCGTGTAGTGTCAATGGTATTGAGCTATAATTTTGCATGCCTCTGACATGTTATGCCGGTGTTAATTACTTTTTGTGTTGGTGGTACCAAGTTGTGTCAATCCTTTCATAATTTGAACTGAGTGAGTTGATGCCACCAAGAAGCCTCTCAGTATTATAGACTATAATTTTATGGGATACTATTCTTTTTTGCCAAATATCAGTGCTATCGACTTCCCTATCAGTAGTACTGACTTCTTGTAGAAATCCACCTGCTAGAGATTTTGTGCTATCGACCCATCTATCAATGGTACCAAAAATTCCAAATTCCATGCTTGAAATTTTATCATCATTTGGTGCCACCGATCCTATTGTCGGTGGTTCTAAGATTTTTTTCTTCCTACACACCAGACAAAAGAATCAAGGCACATTTTTTATACTTATAAAAGCTCTAACAAGGCAAAATATGGAAACTATAGTAGAAGGTTGTCACAAATAAATAAATGAAAAAATAAAAACAAGTGGTTTGCCTCCCATAAACCCCTTTGTTTAATGTCTTAGATTTGACAATCCTTTTCTCTCAAAAGCTCAACGAACCTCAATGAGCTTCAACTCTTCCCCTTCATGGACCACCTCTCCTACATAACAATGTTTGAGGCACTATACATTTGTCAAGAATGTATTGATGACATCACCGATCTCTACTACACCATCAATGAATATCTTAACTACCACATATGGTCCACTCCACTGAGACCTCCACTTCCCATGATGTAGTTTCATCCTGGAGTTAAAAAAATTGTTGTCCTGGAAGAAACACCATATGAAGAATGTGGTGGTCATGAATTTCTTAGTCATATCTTTGTAGATTCTAGAACTCTAATAGGAATCTATCCTAATCTCATTTAATTAATTTAGTTCTAATCTACACTTCTTTCCTAAATTAGAAAGATAAAATTCAATTTTCTTAGGGCCCATTTGGCTTTGTGCTCTAGTTCCACAAAAAAATGAAATGCCCACCCATAAACTAGCATGTATGGAGTCATGCCTATAGGTGCCTTAAAATCAATCATATAATCCCATAGAGCATGATTCAATTGCATGCTCCAATTAGTCCTATTGGTTGAGACAATCTTTTATAGAATCATCTTAATTTCCCTTTTTGACACCTCAAAATGGCCTTGGATCTGGGGGGATGATATGGGGTTCCTATCCTATATTTCACTCCATATCTACTCAATAAAGCTCCAAACTTCCTATTGGTGAAGTGAAATCCCCCATCACTTATAAACACTCTAGACACCAAAGCTGTTGAAAATGTGATCCTTCACGAATTTGCACACAACCTGTGCATCATTGGTATGGGTTAGAATTGCTTCCACCCATTTTGACACATAGTCAACTGCAAGAAAAATATATAGATTAGAATTATAAGACACAAAAGGTCCCATAAAACCAATTCCACATAAATCAAATACCTCCACCTCCTAAAACGTATGAAGATGCATTTCATGTCTCCTAGATTTGTTCATTGACATGTACCACACCTCTACACATAGTCATAAGAATCTTTAAATAATGGTGGCCAATAAAATCCACTCTCTAAAATCTTAGAATCCATTTTTGAGCTAGCATGGTGTCCCGCAGTGGTAAGGAATGACAAGGAGTAAGTATGTTCTCAAACTCACACTCCAGGACACACTTCCTCAAAATTCCATCCCTACACTATTTAAGAAAGAAATAGGGTCATCCCACTCATTATGTTCACCATTCAACATATAATTACAACATGAATTGTTATAACATTTGATATTACACATTGAAAGGTAAACTTATACATATACATGTACTACATCTAAACAACAAGATCTTAAGACAATAGGTCCACCTGTACAACAGCTCGCCACACAACTCTCACTATCCTGGATCTTCAAGAGCATAACCACAACCTAAACAAAAGATTGCATGCGATACACGTCAGCACAATATTCAAGAATATTGTACCGAGTACGCCTACATGTCTTTTATATACCTCTCATCATATCTTGGCAATAAGATAAAACTAATATACTTGGCAGTAACAGAAGAATATAAGAAAAGCGTATACTTGCACAAAGATGTTCATTAGCAAAAGAGAACACATATTTTAAGCTCATTTTCCATTATATGCTTGTGCATCTGCCTACCAATGGGATAGATGCATCCATGCCTCATGATCTGCTTACCAAAGAGATAGATCATTGTACATGTGATCTGCTTACCAAAGAGATAGATCACTCACTAGCACTATGCTTACCAAAGTGATATAGTGCTTTCATATAATGGAACAGATATATTATGTTTCATGTGTTCATAGCCATAAATATGGAAAAACAAGCAAGATATCATACAAAAACAATCACTCATCCAATATCATATGCCAAGTATTCTAGTACACATATAACACAAGCATATTGTATAATAAGCCAAGTAAGAGGTAATGGCGTACCTTCCAAAGAGATATTCCTAATCATCACATATACTCTTGATGTCAACTATATCCTTGGTCAAACCCTGATTAAGACAAGACCACATATCACCATCAGGTTCACATCATCATAACCCTAGTTATGTCCATATTAGGGTTTACTTATCTAATTAAGATATTCCCATCATTACTTTCATTATTGTCTTAGATTTATCTTACTGATGTCATAATCCAGATCATAGTTCATTAACTGAATATACTCATGTGTCACATTATTATGTGAACATAATTAACATTATGTCACTTTCATAACCATATTAGGGTTACATCACATGTATTAAGGGTCATCTTCATATAACATGGATTTTGTTCTTCATTATGATCTCATAATTAAAATCGAGGTTCCATATACTGATATAAGCTTACTCTATGAATTTCATCATTTATTAATCATTAATGTATTTTCTACATTTTCTTTAGGGTTATTAACCCTAATTATCCATATTGAGAAAATTATATAATTCTGTACATCAACATGACCATATCTGACATCATATGCATTATAAACATGATTATAGACTTACTGACATTTTTCCATAATTTTATATCATCATTTGATATTTATTACTCATTAAACAAGCATAAAACATCTTGCATGATATCGCTGATATTTAAGCATAAAAGACTGGTATGATGGTTCCATGTTGTTCTGCTCATTTTTCTGATAATTTTGACATATTATTTGTAATTTTCTGATAAGCGATCTATTTACTACAAATTATAGAAGATTTAGGCATTTACTGAATTGTTTACCTTTTTGGGCCAATACTGATCTACCACGTGGCCATGTGGGGATGCACCCCCTGTTGGCTTGGATCAACCAGCTGGTTCTCTAGTCTTGGACTCAGTTCAAGCTGGTTCACGGGTGGTTTCTGGCCGGTTCGCTTCTTTCTTCTTCACGATCTACATGATTTAGGTTCTCCACCTAGCGTCCGCTTGAGGAGGCTTTGTTCTGGGCGGGAATGAGGGCCGCCGTCACTCTGTTTTGGTGTGCAAAAAGGCACCCATCATCTCCTCCTCAGCCTCTTCTTCACACCAAGTGCAACTGCCTCCCTTCTCGCACCTGTTGCTAGTACGAGTGACCTTCCTTCGGGCTGAGCGACTCCTCTTGTATGGAGCACCGTCTTGAGGGTCAGCTCCGTCGAGACATGGAAGCGAGTCTTCCATCGCGATCAGCGGCATCAGTTTCCCCTTGCTGTGTGCCGCCATGGAACTCCTTCTCCTTTTCCGTAGGTGTGGCGCTCGCATGGCATTGCTTCCTCCGTGGCCATCTCTTCGGCTAGGATTATGCTATCTACAGGAGCCCATTCATGATGCCGCACCACTAATAAAGAAGTTGTTCCTGTGATAGAGCTCCTCGTCACTTCCATGAGTCTCTCTCTCTCTCCAGTCCATGCTTCCAGCCTTAAAGTTGCTGGTGTTGTTCCTACTCCCTGTGGACGGAGGATCTTGATATCGTCTAAACTCCTCCTCACATTCTGGCATCTGTGGTAGTTGTTCTTCTGGGCACGAGCTACCCTCATTTCCACGACTCTCCTCTGTCAGGACTCAGTCGCCGGTCCCGTTTTCCTCTCTACTACTATGCTAAGTTTGTAGTTAGGATGGAGCTCGGCATGAGAGGGCTCTCGTTCTCACTGTTCTCATCGCTGATGGGCACGGTCAAGGACTTAAGTAAGTAGTCCACGATTACCACTACTCAGGTGAGGTCGTGAGATAACTAATAATCGTGGGCGTGGTGGTCTTCTCTTATGCAAACGGAACTGCCACCCTCGCGTTTCAGTTGGACAGATATTGAGGACGATATCCAGGTCATCGTAGGGCCAAAAAAAACATCCACATTACTAATCTCACTAGAGGAATTCAGTCCATTAGCCACTCCAAAACTTGTAGCCACTTGAGATTGAGCTACAAGATAATTTGTAGCGAACCAAAAGTTTGTAGCAAATTGATGGTAGCCATTTTGTTTATGCTACAAAGTATCTTGTAGCCAACAAATATCTTATAGCCAATATAAGTTCAATAAATTTAAAAAAAAATTATATATTTACTACATCTAAATCTGTAGCCAAGCAACGCTTTTCATTAAATGATCTCAACAGAGACCAACAATTTCCGTTTAGCAATTTTTGTGATTAACCTCAATCATATATATAATGAAAATCTTTGTAAATGATACACTATAAGGCACGAGGGATTTCCCATTTTCAGACAATTTTCAAATAATATCATTCATTATATTACTGTATGAAAATGTGTTTGCTTTACAAGCCATTCCAGTCATCTTTACATGTAACAAAGAAGAAGCAACCTGAACTTGCCATGTTTGAAAATGAAACAAAGTATACCAAATAATTGTAGCTACATGTTTAACCATAAAACAAAGCATGTATACACTTCAAATGAGTATAGCCACATCCTAGAAGAAATTGAGGTTTCATTGAAGTTTGTCCATATTGATAAGTGGCTCCCTTTCACTGATCTAAATAAAAGCTGCTTCTTTTCATTGTTGTAAGAAAAAAGCTGCTCCCTTTAAGTTCTTCACCTGAAATGACACCTAACAAATCAAGTAGGCTAGCTAGTATGTTGGTTGTCCACCTAAAATACAGATTGCACCTCATTATATTTCAAAACAAAGCATACAACTAAAGTATCTACCTTGTTGAAATAACAACAGTGTGAAAGAAAAATGGCATACCAAAGCCAAACAAGTGAATATGCTGTAATATATTGTGATACTATAAGTTTATACTCTCTATTTTAGCATTGAGACGGTAAGCATCAGAATCCTAAAATTGCATGTTCATGTAATAGCATCAGAACAACACCAAGTAGTAGATAATAAAAAATGCATACAATCTAATCAGACAAGAATATATTCCAAGGACCTGAATATACATCCCCTGTTTTTCATATATTAACTCCAAAACAAACCAAGATGCTTCTCCATGTAAAGAAAATAGGAAAATGACAACAAATTTGGGAGGGGACATGATAACATGAAGGGGAAAAGGAACCACATATGAGTTGGAAAAGGAGACATAATGATAAGAGGTATTTATAACTGACCCACTAGTCTCCAATATCAACTAATTACAAACATAATAACACGTTATTTTCTACTAGTACTCAAGAACCCAATACCACTAAGTCAAACAATCCAGGCAGCCAGTCGCAATTCTATAAGAACAAAATTGCATTTAAAAAGTCATCTTCATTGGGAAAGTCATATCAGGGTGTTTTTCTTCAACATGTTGTAACCATGAAACCAGTTGTGCATAAGACTTATGTTCCCAGCCTGTTTGTTTATGCTGATGTTCTCTAGGCTTAGACAATCCTATGCACTCCAAAACAATACCTCAAACAACCTGTATTGGACCTAATTTGAATGGATTTAGACCTACATTAACTTTGTCACCTCCGATGGCATACCCAAGTCGCTGACCATTGTGAGATTGCAATGATAAACAAGTCAGACTCCGGCTACAATAATTTGTTGTGTTCTTAACTAGAGGTGATTGGGTTTGGATTAAAATATTAAGGTCAAGTTAGGTTTGGTACGGGTTGATAAAACCCTCCCATTGTCATCCATACTTGTCTAGGTAGCTAAGCGGTCCTTCCCACCCAAGGGAAGCCTAGGGAGCCCAGGCGCCTAGACGTTCTTCATATTTGTTATAGTTTACGCATACATAAATAATTTTGTGTATAGATTTTGATATATTCAAATATATAGATTGCTATGTACATTTGTATTGGTTGTCCCTAAACTTAATCAATCATCACACCTGTCATGACCTAAGCTAGACCTTTCGGTTTTAAATTGACCTAACATGATCTAAATTGGACCTACTTTAACTTAGTTTGCCCTAATTTGGCCTAAGTCAGACCTATTTTGGCATTACAAGACCTAATCATATGCAAATTACCCTAGTTTGTCCTACATTGACCTAAACAAGCATTAGTTTCGCAAAATCAGAACTAGTTTCCCCAAATAAGACATGTTTTCCCCCAAATCAACATGTTCCCCCCAAACTAAACCTACTCTGCCCAAATCATATTTGATGTGGCCTAACCAGAACTATTTCTTCCCTAAAATAACTAACTTCATCTAGTTTGACCAAATTCAAACCTAATCCATGCTAATTTGGTCTTTAAGTATCTTAATTTGGGCCTAAAATGCCTTAGGCGTCTACATTATTATATGAAAGGCCTTAGGCATCTACTTTATTATATGAAACCTAGGCTCCCAATTTAAGGCGACCCACCTAAAGCCTAGGGGCCTAGGTTCGCCCAAGCGGAGCCCCATGCGGGAGCCTGGATAACTATGTTGTAATCCCTACATATGAAGGGGCTTGAGGGGCCTAAACGCTCAACACACATGCCATCATTGCAAGGCAATCTTGAAGACACCTCAACCCAAGGAGACAGAGGTGTATGCCTCATTTTTGTCAAGGCACAAAAAGGAGTAGAGGTGTGATTGAGGTGCCATATTCATTTCAACTACAAAAATGGGATGATTGCTTCTTATCAAGGCCCAATATGGACCGCTTGAACCAAAAAAGAAAAAACCTACTTTGTTTCCCCTTCCAAGATCCTGATGGAGAAAAGTGGGGGGGGGCACTAGTGCCCTTGCCCCCTCTACCTATGCACAACTTCATTATATATAGCCTTGTGTTGTTGTCATTCATTGAGCGTTGTTGCTAGTGTCCCAACTATTAGTAGTAACAGTAAGGGCAAATAAAGCACTATTGCTCATTGGGTTAGTTTAAAAGGTTCATATATTATCCCTCGCGCACTTTCCCTCACAAAATACTAGGGATAAGCTTGGTTGCCTCTTTGGATGATTTTTACCTCATAGTTGTAGAAAGATGTGTATTCATTGTTTTCTCCAAAATTTCAAACCTCAATTCTTTCTCATTTGTCAATAAATATACTTATTATGCTTGGTTGTATTGTTAGCTCTTGCATATGATTCTACATTTCAAAATACCAAGGAGAAATACAAACCAAAAGTCTAGAATTGATATGGCATTGAAGTATTATGAAGTAGAAGGAATTGAAGGAAAGGGATATGTATATGTCGATTGCAATTCGTGTGGAATTCTAAGGCTGAAAGACTATTTAACTAAAACCCACAAGAATGTTGATTCTTTTGATTTCCCCTTGGTGGTTGAAAAGAAATGAAAAGTATTTGTGTGCACAAGTGGAGAAGAATAGGAAAATGGATGAAATGAAGATTTTTTTGTGCCACATCGTACAATAAAACACCAAAGACTTCTTTTATGCATGCAAGTAATTACTAGATTGAAACGTAATGAAGTTTTCTGAGATCTTGATGGAAATGTCACTAAGGATGATGTAGTAGACTTACAGGAAGGACAAGAAGAAAGACATTAAATGAGAAGAGATGTATGAGTAACATGGATACTTTCTAATTTTTTAGACATTGATGGTTGCTAATTGCTATCCCACGTGGATTTTTTATGATCCAATTAGCAGCTCAAATAAATTATGATTCAATGGATGAAGCCACATCACACTCATTAGTCGTAATCATGATCAAAACTTTTTCTATGTTACTCTAGTCAAACTTTATTATGAATTACCATTTGAGGTGTTTATTGCCTCATTATCTAGTATATTGTATGTTTGATATTTTTACTTAGGAGACGTGACTTATGACTTGTTCTTGTGACTTAAGATATGAACTTGAGAATGAGTTTTGTGTATCTTTGTGTGGTCATGTCAAATGTTTAACATTTGCTTCAAATTGGATTATAATTTTACTTGGATACATTCTAAGGCTTACACCTTGACCGCCTTGAGGCTTACGCCTCACCGAGACAAACCACCTCCATAATCTAAACAAATAGCACATTTCAATATTTTATAGTTGAATTTTACATTTTATAGATGTTCCTTTTGTTCTTTACTCATTAAAATTTCTAGTATTTTGCTACATAGGGTAGAGGTTCTTGTGATACAATATTGCAACCTCCACCAAAGATACAAACTAGCATTTCATAAAACATACCTCAACTTCTATGCATGAAAAATGCAAAGAAATCCTTAATCTGTAAGAGAATTGAGGTTCTCATGTGCCTTTAATCCCAAGATAGGAACATTTTAGAAACATGAAGGCCAAGCCCACTCTGATCCCAACTAGAGAGGTTTTATGGTCTCTCGCATATTTATGATTCCGAAGGACAAAATTAAAGAAATGAGGAATTTGGGAGATCATGGGTAGGGAATGTGGTGAGACAAGAAGAAACCAGAAGAATAGGCCTCAAATCCCTAAGATCCGAAAGCAACACAACCAAATGATCATGGAAACATACATTTAGCCGATATTTGTTTCTTTGTATAAATTTTAATACAATATATAATGAGATTTATGGGCATTAAATGGGAAAATTCCAACTAGTTAGAAGTCTTGAAATATCAATATATTTTTGTTTAATTATTAGTAGTCTGGACACTGGACACACTTGAATGATCCATGAAAGAATTCTACTTAGCATGCTAAAGTCATAAAATGGTAAACAAGTAGAAACTACAACAAAAAGAAGGTTATGTTCATTGGTATTCAAGAACACACCACTACTAAGTCATCCCATCACAATCGACAAGAAGAAAATAGTAATTAAAATTCATATGAAGAGGGGGTGATTATTATGGATCAGGTAATACCAGTGAAATGAAAAATGGGACGAGCGCCTGATTAAACGGCCGATTAATCGGCCAGACACCCAGCCCGTTCAATTTTTGCTAAAATCGCCGGTTAACTTTTTTTGTAATTAATCGGCCGTTTTTTCATTTTTTTGCCCTTTTTTCCCCTTTTTTGCCGTTTTTTGTCCCTTTTTTGTAAATTTTGTTGTACACCTATAACTTTATATAAACTATATGGCCCCAAGTATTACTGACTATAGTATATTAAACTTAAATATCCTATGATAAGCCTAGTCTAATAGAATGCATACTTGTATGCAAGTTGGGATAATAGGGTACTGTTGTAAAGTGTAATTTATACAAGTAAAATATATGTAATGTAACTATTATCTAATTTTAGAATGCATACTTTAGTTAATTGTACTGCTGTAATGTATGACTAATTGATGATATGCACATATAACAATAAGTTAGAAAGGTATCCATTGATTTTATGGAGAATAAATTTAGATTTTATTACCCTTTTAGATTTTATTACCATTGACCTTGTCATGTTAATTTGCAATTGCAGTTGAGGTAGTTCAGAGAAGGCATTGGATGCTTTGTGCATCTAAGTGCTATTGCGGATAGAGAAAAAGTTGTTTCATGTGAGTGGTGGTCGTGGCATGGCACAGGTTGTGAAGAGCTACAACACATTGTTGTGAGAATTCTATCACAGAAGTTGGTCCACGTTCAACCTCATTCATAGCAAAAGCCAAACCAGACTTGGTGCACAACGTCTAAATGACTTGGTATACGTTCACTATAACATGAGGTTGAGGGCAAAAGACCTTAGAGAGTGACAATTTAGAGAAATGGACCTTTCTATTATCCATGATCCAATTGATACTGCTTTTCCCTTTGGTGGTGGTGATGACAATCTTGATCCAGAGGATAATCCACTGTATTAATGGATGGATGAGACCGGTGGTGCCCCAGTTTTAGACAAAAATGATGGCAGGCTAGATCCCACTGTGGAGGCAACATTTATGCCTAGTACTAGAGAAGAACAAGAGACAACTGAAAGAGATTGCATCCATGTACAAAGAATTGAAGAAGAAGAAGAGCACATTCAAGATGAGATGGATATTGCATAGGCAGTTTAAGAAGGTGTACCTCGTACTACTAGCCACTCTTCCAAATCTAATGATGACGTTGGTTGTGGTGATGATGATGATGGTGTTAATGATGATGGTGTTAATGATAGTGATGATGATGGTGATGGTGGTGACTAAGAAGGTGATGGTAATAATGAAGAGTGGGCAGGATTTGTGAATGATGATGATGATCAACTTTATCTCTCTGAACCTAGGGCTGAAGTTGCACCTGCTGAAACTCAAATTCCATTTGTTGATAATGCATTCCAAAGAATAAAAACTAGAGGTAAAAAAGAATATATTGGCAAACCAGAAGGTCCAACACGTCACCACCGCCTCTAGCTATTCTTCCATCTCCTCAATACCAAAGTGATTATATTTCTGATTTGGCTGAATCGGTTGGGAGCATTAGCATTTCAGACAAGGATACATCTTCTATTGTTGATTCTTTCTTTGGGTACCCTTTTGCACAAACACAACCTTCAGTCGCATAACCACAACAAAAGGATCCCGATAATTATGGCTGTAGTTATGGTAGAAGTCATGGGAATTATGGTGGTGGTTATTCTTCTTCTGGAGATATACAACCAGGTTATATGTATGGATAAGGATACAAATGAACCACGATTGTAAGGCTATTCGTATATTGAACAACATGTTCATATGGAATCTAGTGATGGTGGGAAAACTTGGCAAGGATACTGTGATGTTTTGTATGTTCCTCCACTAGTTGTTGCTCCTCCAGCTCCATTTGCTTCACAAGCATCTATCAATCAAGCAAAATCACTTGAGGAGTTTTTCCCAAAACATGGGATGATGCATTTTGTGTCTGATAAGATCTACCAACAACTTCAGACATATAACCACGTATATAGGAATAATATGAGTTGGAAAACATATGTTGATAGAATCAATGATAATATGTATGGTCAACTAGGAGAAGAAGAACCACCACGACACTCAAGCTTCAACGAGGATTGTTGGACTCCTAGTCTCCTACTCCACAAGACTTATGGAAGATAATAATGTGTAAGTTTGTTAGTTGTTAATATGTTTTATATATTATAAGTTGTAATGTGTAATGTGTAACTTGTAAATGTAAATTTTAAAGTCTAGTCGTTTTAACTTGAAATTTGTAAGTTTGTAACTATCTAATTGTCTAGCTAACTTGACATTTCTGTTCATTTGTGTACTCACTCATCAAGACATCAATCCCACCCTAACCTCTAAACATATAAATTTATTATATAATCTAGCGTGTTTATGTCTAAACATTGTGTTTGTAGAGTTTCAAAGCTTATTTCCTTCATTTTGCCATAAAAAATGCCATGGAAATTCTGTCCAAATAGTTCAGCTTCCTTCACTTACAAATGTGGTAGACCCCTCCCCCACATATCCAATATGAAATATTATTGCATATTTGAGTAGATCTTGGTGTTTAGATTGTCATGGTAAATTTTCATGATTGAATTCACTTATTTGGTTGTCAAAATTGTTAGGGGCCGTATATATTGAGATTTCAAAAAAAATCTATTTCTGGGGTCATCAGACACGACATCAAAATCAAACATTTAATTCTATGTTCCTAACAAGACTTAGCTGGGCTAAATTATTCTAACAAGACTAAACTTGACTTAAGAAAGTATGATGCATGAATATTAGTGATCCTTTGTTCTAATTATCAAGGGTCCCCACCTAGGCATGTCTATGCCCCCTAGTTTGTTAATGGGGTGCCTTAAACTAGGCACCTAGGCCCTCCTACAACTGAATGAAATCCGAGTCTAAGGCCTTTAGGCCCAAATTAAGCCATTAAATGCCAAATTAGCATGAATTTGGTCTAAATGTGATTGTATTTGATCACGTTTAGTCATGTTAGTGTAGAAATATGTTTAACTTATGCCAAAATAGGCCCAATTGAGTGAAGTGGGTCTGATTAGGGGAAAATTAGGTCTAGTTTTCCAAATTAGGTTTCATTTAGGTCAATATAGGGTAGTTTAGGGAAAGATAGATATGATTAGGTCATTTATGCAAATGACATCTTACTTGGGGTCAAATTAGGGTAAACTAGGTCAAATTTGGTCAAACTTTGATCAAGATAGCTAAAATTAAGACCAATCGGGTCTACTTTAGGTCTTGTTATGTTTGATATATGTCAAGTCATGATTGATCAATCTTAATGAAAACCAATATAAATGTACATATTGATGTATATATCTAAAACGTAGCTAAATATGTGTATGTACATTTTTAACTATATATATAAAATAATCATTTATATAAAATGAATGGAAATGCCTAGGCTTCCTAGGCTCCTCTTAGGTGGAAACAAGGAATTAGTACAAGTTTCTTTCTTGTGGATGAAACAAGTGTTTAGCAGTTTCCATAACCTACGAAGTTCGAATAATAAATTTAGCACAAGGCTAGATATTCAAAAGTGAGTGAGGCCAAAAGCATATGACACAAAACAAATTGTATCCAATAGATTTGTTTTCATATTAAAAAAAGAAAAGAAAATGTGAATATCATATCTTTTATTTTGAAATCAATTACACCTCTTATTAGGAATAAAATAATAAACAAAAACCAAGAGATGTGAAATGCAAACACATATCCATTATTAAAGAGAATTGCCCAAAACCAAAAAAATATGTTTGCATGATACACAACATTGTGAGAGAAACTAATGACATGCACTGCCCACTGTCCCTGAGTGTGACAAGTTCGATCCTATATTAATTTGAACCTAGCAAGGGTCTCAAGAAATTTATCTCAAGCAGATGTGAGGTGGTGCTATAGCTCCATTAGGTGAATCCAACTTTGGGAGGCATTATAGTGTCACCTAGATGATTGGTGGTGATGGTTGTATTCAATTGCCCGATAGTAACAACTTGCTCTCCCTAATGGGCCATGGTTTCTAAGAAGAAGACGTGAGATAATGAATGAATAGATAATGAGCCCATGTGGGTCGGTACAATCATTAACATGTGGGTTAGTACGACATTAACATGCCAGCTTGCTTTGCAATTAAATTTTGGAATGCATATCTCTTGCAGAAATTCCTCTAGATACAATTACATAAAAAAGACAGTAGTAAGAGGTCAACGATTCCTCGACAAAGCAAATACCCATTGTGTTTGAGTTGTGTTGTAGACTTGTAGCTAGCGTAGAAGACACACTTTGGAATGGTGGGGAGAGCTAAATCTAGATTTTAGATAAAACAAAAGAGTCAGTGGCCTTAATGTTATGTCGGGTATTAGGGGCATTTAACTTTTTCATGCCAAACATGTATGGAATACAACCACTCAGACAGTGCAAAATTTGGAATATGAGTTTTGAGTGCAGAGCAAGTCAAATGCTGCAAATAGGGCATAAGAAACATGCCACATGCTATTTAACATGCATGTTAAACATGCTGACTGGAAATAATCCAATCTCAAAGGGAACCAGAAGAAAGGAAAGCAAAATGAAGGAATTTGTTTAGTTAAATAAGACTATGAACGTGCCAGAATTCCCATCCCCTGTTTGAGGTGACAGAGAATATGACTCCTAATCACAGACAAGGCTGTAATCTGGCCCTAAAAATACCCATTGAAGGGAGCAGAAAAAGACTGCCTGCATGATGAGCATGTTTGATGCCTTAATTGGCATGAGTAACGTCAAGCTTGCATAAAAAGTGTGTACAGATGAAATATAGTTACTCTAATCTAATATCCTTTGGATTCGAGGGATTCATCACTAGAATGCTTTAACTCACTAGTACACAACCCACGGAAACAACATCAACTAAAAAAAAAAATAAACTAAACTAAACAAGGCGACGTTGGTTTTGATCATGACGGGGCACAATTTCTATGATGAAAATGACGCATGATCAGCTTTCAACATGCGCACACACAGACAAAAAGAAAATTTGTGTTTGATTTAAGAAACAACATGCAGTCAGAGATCGGGGTTGGGACTATATGTGCGCACTCCTTTATTTTTCCTAGAATCGTTGCTCTGTTATCCCCATCCCACATCCCCTATTATTTATAAGCATACAGAGTCAGAACTTTCAGAAGCATGAAGCAGAATGAAATTGCTGGATTCATATGGTGGAATATCTAAAATCAAGAGGAAGGTCACAAAGTTAGTTTACCCAACATATTGAGAGAACGTACTTGGGTCCAGGGTGAAGTTTCTTTCTCCTGAGCACAATCTCCAGGTTGGAAGACCTTCTCTTTCTTTGCAGCAAAGCCATGAAGTAGCTTTATCTGGTACCTTCCACGATTAATATGCCTCGGTGAATCACGACCAGCGGTCTGTAGCGATGGATGTTCGGTAGCCTTCTTCGAGACATGTAGTGATCGCCTCCACGCGCTAGGCCTCGTTACGGAATCATCAGAGCAAGGTGGGATAGCAAGGTATTGGACAGGAGGAGCAACAATTGAGAGTGCAGAACGCAAAGCAGTGGGTGGCGGAGGGCGTGCTGTACTCACCGGGATAGCAAGGTATTGGATATCCGGAAGCAGAAGGTGGGCGTAATGAGGCTCCTACTTCAGCGACAGTCGCAATATCTGGATGTAGCAGCCAAATTAGGAAACGGCAGGGTGCAGGTCTCCGATGAAATCAAGAAAAGATTGGAGAACGCGAAGCAGTGGGTGGCGGAGGGCGTGTTGTACTCACCGGTTCTTCTTCGCGCCATCGAGTGGCGCCTCATCCTATTTGCTGAATAGGAATCACTGGAGCCAGGAGAAGAGGGCCTCACCGCACCTAGGGATTTCTGGAGCGGGGGCAGACGACTTGAGAATGAGATATGCGGATGGACTGTTGTTGCCCGATTACAATGATCTGGGGAAAGCAAATAAACATTCCGAATTTTGAACTGGTAGCCAATAAGTGGTCGGGCTCGTAGCCGCTTTTTGGGCCTGTAGCGGTATATGGGCTTTCTTCTAGTGTCTGTGGCCTAAATGGTCTGGAGGTGTGCGTGACACCTGAATGCCTTGACTTAAAGGCATGTACATAATTAAAACCTTGGTTCCACTAATACCATTAACTTTGTTCCGAAGTCACCAAAATGCTAATTATCTCAGCATATTGAAACCTAGATATTTCCTTCTGGGAACCTTGAAATAATCTGAAGCTTTGAGCATAGTTTTATCATATCTCAAGCTATATTCCAACCAACTTTGGTGTCGAGATTCACTCATTTAATAATCCACTTAAATGCTTCAAAAGGCATAAGCTTAAAGATCCTAATCATGATATACTTATCATTTATCCTCGAAAGTAAGCCAGAAAACCCACTCTGTCACATCATATACATCTTAAAAGAACTTTCATCCTCGAAAGTAAACCATACTCATACTTCCAGGGAAAACCTTATCTTGCTTCCATCCACATGTGGGCACTATTCTACGTGTAACGTATCCGCAAAGGTTACCTAGAACCACATATCCAAAGAACTATTAGGGGGGTTTCAAAAGCATAAAGGGTGCAACTTCACTTCATAGGAGGCTCAAACAAGGGTTTAGAAGCTTAGGTTATGTCACGACATATTTCATATATTAGGGTTGCATCTTCATCTTTACTCATGTTTTATTATTCAACATCATAGTACCATGTTCCCAAGGAGTTAACCCAAGTTAACCCATACATCAAGGTGTCATCAACATCATGTTATGCTAACTGTCAAACTATATCTTTCATCTTCATTAAGCACTAAGATTAACATCTCATGTAACATATGTCATTCATATGATCTTATTTCATTGCTCATAATAAATTGCAAGGTTTACTAGTGATTTCATCACAAGATTAACCAAGAATTTCACATTATCATCATTATTTGTGTATATGGTTAACCATTTATGCATTGATATCTATTAAACCATCTCTAGGTTTCCATCATATCATGTCTGTATATCATGTCTCGAGATTAGTCACATCCTTACATATATTATATCATGGTTGTGCTAAACAAACTTATATATGTGGCTTATCAAACATATATCAAAACTTTATCTAGTCCAACTGAGGTTCTCCTAACCCATATCATGAGGGTAGTTACATGCTCAGTCTCTCTAAGCTCACTCAACTCTATGAGTATCTCATATGCATATATTTTATCTTCCCTCTCTGGTCTAGGGTTAAAAGGTCTACCTCATTGGTACTAGTGATAGCCTTACAAGCTCTAGCCACATAAGAAAAAACCAAAACATGTTATGACATACTCTCCAAAGGTCTCTACCCATGAGAACTATTTCTTGACTCTCTCTCTCATATGCAACCACTAGATTCCTATGTGGGAAACCACCAACCCGAGCATGAGGATTCATAGAAACTAACATAGCTACCTCCACCAGGGTCTTGGGCTCTCTCCCTCACCCAGATGGTAGGCACTCATATTCAGATTCCCATATGCACATATAACCAGCCTCTCTTTATCTCTAGGGTTTGGTCCTCCCGATCCTCCCAAAGACATCTAGGGTTCAACAAGACTATAGGAATCATGCATAAAGCAACTCAACTCATTCACTCAGGAGTAGTCTAGTTTAGGACATATCATAACACAAATTTCTCATCTTTCTCATATCTTGGAGTTTAGGTTCTCTGACCTTCTCCCTCTGGGTCTCACTCTCTCTGGAGTTAACCCTATAACTGGTCCCAACACTAGAGGTCCTCCTTCGTAAAAGAGATTGAGGCTCTTACTGACCCACAACCTTGTCTCGTCTTAACATATCTTATCTCATAAAAGCCTATTTACTTGCATCATCAAGACTTATCTCAAAACCTCAAACCTAACTCATGTCCTCAAAGACAAACATAAATCAGCATAACCATCTTATATCATCTATGCAAGACTTACATCATATCATCAAAACTTATTTCATCTATTCCATCTATCAAATATATCAAAAGGCTCTAGACATCTAATCTAGAACTACTCTCTCTTCTAGACTGATGTCATTCACTTTCACTTAGGTTGCATGACCACCTCCTACTCGTACATGTGTGGGGACACATTTTTGTAATACATATACATATTAAAATATTATATAGTTTTCTCCGATAAAACAAGCGTCAGAGAAACTATCACGGTTCGATCCGGTTGGAATCCAAAACCAAATCCTGAAACGAGTGCCCCACACATAGTAGAGAGTACAATGTCATGAAAACTAAGGAAAGGGGTGAGAACAAGGGGTAGACTAGTGTAGCTACTCTAGACAACATGCACCATATGTCTAGGTTTCTCTTCCCTTGATGCGCGTCATTTCCAAATAGTGCAACGTCCCATACCGCTGCACTACAAGGAAAGAATGACATCTAAGGACTTGCTATGCCACAAGCACTAGTCTAGACCTAGTTCTCAGTCATCTAGGTGCTAACCTAGAGGCTAGGTCAGATCTAGTCTCTAAAAGATGACTAATCTAACCCTAAAAAATTATTAAAGTTCAAGGTTCTTTAGTTTTGTGTTGCATAATGAGCAAATGTCAGGCTTTGCTATTGTTCATGCTCTGATACCACCTGTGACGTCCCCGGATTTTCTAAAACTTAATCTGATGTGTGACATCCAAATTGAAACCCTCACCTCACGATTGGATCCCAATTTAAACATCCCACACTAGGCTAAGAAGAAGAAACTCAAGGGAGTCAGAAGGAACATACATTAGTAACACATGTACATGAACAATAATAAAACCATACACACATGTTCACCATTCAACATATAATTACAACATGAATTGTTATAACATTTGATATTACACATTGAAAGGTAAAATTATACATATACATGTACTACATCTAAACAAAAGGATCTTAAGACAACAGGTCCACATGTACATCAGCTCGCCACACAACTCTCACTATCCTGGATCTTCAAGAGCATAACCACAACCTAAACAAAAGATTAGATGCGGTACACGTCAGCACAATATTCAAGAATAATGTACTAAGTACGCCTACGTGTCTTTTATATACCTCTCATCATATCTTGGCAATAAGATAAAACTAATATACTTGGCAGTAACAGAAGAATATAAGAAAAGTGTATACTTGCACAAAGATGTTCATTAGCAAAAGAGAACACATATTTTAAGCTCATTTTCCATTGTATGTTTGTGCATCTGCCTACCAATGGGATAGATGCATCCAGGCCTCATGATCTGCTTACCAAAGAAATAGATCATTGTACATGTGATCTGCTTACCAAAGAGATAGATCACTCACTAGCACTATGCTTACCAAAGAGATATAGTACTTTCATATAATGGAACAGATATATTATGTTTCATGTGTTCATAGCCATAAATATGGAAAAACAAGCAAGATATCATATAAAAACAATCACTCATCCAATATCATATGCCAAGTATTCTAGTACACATATAACACAAGCATATTGTATAATAAGCCAAGTAAGTGGTAATGGTGTACCTTCCAAAGAGATATTCCTAATCATCACATATACTCTTTATGTCAACTATATCCTTGGTCAAACCCTGATTAAATCAAGACCACATATCACCATCAGGTTCACATCATCATAACCCTAGTTATGTCCATATTAGGGTTTACATATCTCATTAGGATATTCCCATCATTACTTGTATTATTGTCTTAGATTTATCTTATTGATGTCATAATCCAGATCATAGTTCATTAACTGAATATACTCATATGTCACATTATTATGTGAACATAATTAACATTATGTCACTTTCATAACCATATTAGGGTTACATCACATGTATTAAGGGTCATCTTCATATAACATGGATTTTGTTCTTCATTATGATCTCATAATTAAAACTGAGGTTCCATATACTGATATAAGCTTACTCTGTGAATTTCATCATTTATTAATCATTAATGTATTTTCTACATTTTCTTTAGGGTTATTAACCCTAATTATCCATATTGAGCAAATTATATAATTCCGTACATCAACATGACCATATCTGACATCATATGTATTATAAACATGATTATAGACTTACTGACATTTTCCCATAATTTTATATCATCATTTGATATTTATTACTCATTAAACAAGCATAAAACATCTTGCATGATATCACTGATATTTAAGCATAAAAGACTGGTACGATGGTTCCATGTTGTTCTACTCATTTTTCTGAGAATTTTGACATATTATTTGTAATTTTCTGATAAGCGATATATTTACTACAAATTATAGAAGATTTAGGCATTTACTGAATTGTTTACCTTTTTGGGCCAATACTAATCTACCACGTGGCCATGTGGGGACGCACCCCCTGTTGGCTTGGATCAGCCAGCTGGTTCTCTAGTCTTGGACTCAGTTCAAGATGGTTCACGGGTGGTTTCTGGCCGGTTCGCTTCTTTCTTCTTCGCGATCTGCACAATTTAGGTTCTCCGCCTAGCGTCCGCTTGAGGAGGCTTTGTTCTGGGCAGGAATGAGGGCCGCCGTCACTCTGTTTTGGTGCACAAAAAGGCACCCATCATTTCCTCCTCAGCCTCTGCTTCACACCAAGTGCAACTGCCTCCCTTCTCACACCTGTTGCTAGTGCGAGTGACCTTCCTTTGGGCTGAGCGACTCCTCCTGTATGGAGCACCATCTTGAGGGTCAGCTCTGTCGAGACATGGAAGCGAGTCTTCCATCCCGATCAGCGGCATCAGTTTCCCCTTGCTGTGTGCCACCATGGAACTCCTTCTCCTTTTCCGTAGGTGTGGCTCTCACATGGCATTGCTGCCTCCGTGGCCATCTCTTCAGCTAGGATTCTGCTGTCTACAGGAGCCCATTCATGATGCCACACCACTAATAGAGAAGTTGTTCCTGGGATAGAGCTCCTCGTCGCTGCCATGAGTCACTCTCTCTCCAGTCCATGCTTCCGGCCTTAAAGTTGTTGGTGTTGTGCCTACTCCTTGTGGACGGAGGATCTTGATATCGTCTAAAATCCTCCTCGCATTCTGGCATTTGTGGTAGTTGTTCTTCTGGGCACGAGCCACCCTTGTTTCCACGACTCTCCTCTGTGAGGACTCAGTCGTCAGTCCCATTTTCCTCTCTACTACTATGCTAAGTTTGTAGTTAGGATGGAGCTCGACATGAGAGGGCTCTCATTCTCACTATTCTCATCACCGATGGGCACGGTCAAGGACTTAAGTAAGTAGTCCACGATTACCACTACTCAGGTGAGGTCATGAGATAACTCATAATCGTGGGTGTGGTGGTCTTCTCTTACGCAAACGGAACTGCCACCCTCGCGTTTCAGTTGGGCAGATATTGAGGATGATATCCAAGTCATCGTAGGGCCAAAAAAAACATCCACGTTACTAATATGTGGCCTAAATGGTCTGGAGGTGTGCATGAAACCTGAATGCCTTGACTTAAAGGCATGTACATAATTAAAACCTTGGTTCCACTAATACCATTAAATTTGTTCTGAAGTCACCAAAATACTAATTATCTCAGCATATTGAAACCTAGATATTTCCTTCTGGGAACCTTGAAATAATCTGAAGCTTTGAGCATAGTTTTATCATATCTCAAGCTATATTCCAACCAACTTTGGTGTCGAGATTCACTCATTTAATAATCCACTTAAATGCTTCAAAAGGCATAAGCTTAAAGATCCTAATCATGATATACTTATCATTTGTCCTCGAAAGTAAGCCAGAAAACCCACTCTGTCACATCTACTCTGACTCATTCACTATCTGTAACTGAGACAAATGATCTGCTACTACATTCTCCGCTCTAGCCTTATCTTTAATTTCAATATCAAACTCATGTAGTAGAAAAATCCATCTAATCAACCTCAGTTTGGGATCCTTCTTCTACAAGATGTACTTAATAGCTGCATGATCAGTCCACACTATCACTTTTGCCTCTCTCAAATATTGTTTCTAAATTCTTCAAAGGAAAAGACTAAAACCAAAAGTTCCTTTTCACTGTGGTGTAGTTACGTTGTGCATCGTTAAGGGTTCTAGAAGCATAGTAAATGACCAAAAGAGCTTGATCATTACGTTGTCTTAGAACAACCCATAATGCATATCTGATGCATCATACATCAATTCAAATGGTTGACTCCAATATGGAGCCACCACCATGGGTGTGAAGATCAACTTCTCCTTCAAAATTTCAAAGGATTTTAAACAATGGTTGTAAAAATAAAATTCAACATCCTTCTCGAAAAGCTCAAAAAGTAGAACAATCTTTGAAAAATATTTGATGAAACATTAATAAAATCTGACATGTCCTGAAAAGATCCTAACCCTTTACCAGTGATGGTAGATTTATCTTAGAGATTACTTCTATTTTTACCGGGTCACTTCCATCCCTTTGTTGGACACCATGTGTCCCAGCACAATCCCTCACTCTCCATCATATGGAATTTCTCCTAATTCAAAACTAGATGAGTGTCCTCACATCTTTGTAACACTCTGTCAAGACTGGTAATGAAATCCTCAAAAAAGTAGTGAACATACATCTTTGACATGTTGTTGGAGTATTATAAAGACCAAATGACATCTGACGATAAACGAAAGTACAATAGGGATAAGTGAAGGTAGACTTATCTTGGTCCTATGGTTTGATAGAAATCTGGTTGTAGCCAGAATAACTATCTATAAAGCATTAATGTGAGAGGTCGATGAGCCTCTCAGGAATTGATCAATGAATGGGAGTGGGATATGATCTTTCAAGGTAGCAAAATTCAAAAAGTGATAGTCAATACACACCCACCACAAGGTCACTAGCCTAGTCAAGACTAACTCACTTGTAGAATTTGTAGTGATCGTAATTCCTCCTTTCCTAAGAACAACCTGAGTTGGTCTAACCCACATAAAATCAGAGATAGTGTAAATTATACCTATCGTTAGAAGTTGTACTACCTCTTTCTTTACCACCTCCATCATGATGGAATTTAGATGCTACTGAGGTTTCTATCTGATTAGTCTAAAAACCAATACCTTCATGGGTTTGGTTCTCCTTACCTTGACCGTCAGGTATCATTACCATGGACTTCCAATGTCCATGAAGGGCTGGAGAAGGCCTAGGAGGCCTTGCTTGGCCCTAAGTTGGAATGAAGGAGAAGGTCAAATCGGAGATCGACCAGTCCATAATAGACCTTCATCATGTCGTAATAAAGAAGAAGACTTGTGGACTTTTGACCAAAATATCCCTGAGGGCATGGTGCTAGGGTTCCTAGAGCCTGGGATAGGGTGGCCTTTCTACCCATGCTCTAAATTTGGCCCCTTAGATAAATAAAATGAGGAAGTTTTGCTGATGTGGTTGCATATTATTGGCAAATAAAAGTTTCACTCGAGATTATCGTAACTAATTATTGGTGACTTAGAAAATTGCAAAATTATATATCAAATTAATCAAGAAAAATGGGAGGATCACAAATAAAATATGATTGAAATCTAATTCTAATCCCAATTGTAAAAGTAGTGCTATTATGTGTTAAGTGGTGATTAAGATATATAAATCCTAGCTTCTGATAAATAGGTTGTTAATCATGCTAAATATGATTCTTGAGATGTAATCTAATAAAGTGGAATATAATGGTAATTTAACATGATCATGGTCATAATGATGATAATTAGGATATCTAAAGTGATTAATCATGCATATGAAGAATTAGGGTTTAAAGATCATAACTTGTTATGTTGACAAATGGACTTGATCTGATCTAAGTATTCACAATGAAAGGGGTGTGATGGGTATAATAATAAGAGTTTCACCTATAATTTAATATGTGGTGGAACTAGGGTTTGTACCATGATTCCCTATCTAGACCCGAGACAATCATAAACCCTAGATTCAGACCCAAGTAGGGTTTTCTAAAAATAATATGATGGTGTCATGCTTTATTCCTTGTTCAATTCTGATCTTGTGTTGACACAAGCTAGGGAAAATCTCCTTGATGTCAGCTTTGAGCAACCCAAATGCAGCCTGATGATTCTTCATAACTATGAGAAGGCACTCCTCCTCCTTCACACTTAGTGATGCAAAACTTATTACAGGGGGATTGTTGTCCACTGCCAAGAATGTGTAATTCAAGTATGGGGGTAGTGGCTTCAATTCCAACTCAAGAGGACATTGTAGGAATGGGACTAATGGTGGCATAGAGGTCCTAGATCTTCATAATGTCTTGTATAGAAGCACGACAATGTCTTTCTAAACAAGGAACACTCTAATGAATGGTAGTGAGTGCAGTTATCAACTAAATTTATGAGACAAACTTCTAACGTAACTATGGACATGTCTGCTACTAATGGTAACTATGGATATGCATAGTCTTTGCAGAAGATATGCCATCTACATCTGTCATCGAGTACTCCTTCTCCTCTAGATCATCATGGCACTTCACAAATTTTGTCAAAGATATCTACTTTGTATGCTCCATTATATCAATAATAAGAGTACCCTTATCCACCTTTGTCATGACACGGTCCATGTCCAAAAATGGTTTCCTCAAGAAAAGTGACACCTTATTGCCCAATTTCTACATATGTAGTGTTGTGCCCTCTCCTTGTATGGTGGTTGATAATCAAGTATTTTTTCATGTGTATCGGTCACCCTATATGCCTAGTTTCAATCTTCCTCACCCTATATCTAAAATGACATATTATATGGCTTAGAAAGTCCTTCGTATGAGTAGTTCATTATCATAGTCATCCAACATCTACATGATGACAAAATATGCTAGAAATATGAATATATCAACCTTTACCAGATAATCTTCATAGATGCCTATTGGCCTCACTACTTAATTGTCTGCCAATTGGATCATCATGTTTCTCTTCCTAGATTTTGAGTCCCAATTTTGGTTAATGTAGTCAGTGGGATGAGATTGTTGCTTGCCTCTTAATTACATAGTGCATCTCAAAAATTGACCATGGCAATGTAGCATGATATGTTAAAACACCATGGATTTTGTCTCTTTTGTGCAACTTCCTTTGTATCAATGCATTATCTTCCTCCTTTAAGACCAATACATTAAAGCTAGACATCCTCTTCTTCTTATTGATAATGTACTTCAAGAACTTTCCATAAAAGGGAATTCTCTCAAGATCATCAACTAGTGGCAGGTTGATATGAAGTATCCTGAACATGTCTAGAAATGTCTTGATCTATTGATCAACCTTCTTGGCCTTCAAGCTGTTACGAAAAGTACTAGAGTCACAATCTTTCGCTGATCAGGTGGGATGTAGGACCCCTTCTTGGCCTATGACTGCCCAATTGATTCCTCTTATGGGATCTCTTCTTGTGGTGTGGTGTGGTGTCTTGTGGATGATCTAGAGAGATAGAATCTGTCACAACTCCATTGTCATCTGGTGTGGTGCTCTTCCCCGAAGTCTCCTTCTCTTTTATCAAAACTTTTCCACTACATAGAAGCACTTCCTTCACCTATTATTTACCAGATGGGATATCTGTGTTCCCTAGAAATCCTTACTGACTGGGCTTCTTAAGAGAAGCCACCTTTGCTGCTACTTGAGAAATCTATTTTTCAATGTTGCGGATCTGTGTCCCTTGATTATGAAACTCCCTTTATGTATGATCCAAAAGGGCCTCATTTTGACTCACTAACCTACCCAACATGTCTTCTATTTTGTCTATCTTACTGGGGGCCTTGTCCTACTGATATAACTACGACATGTTGCCATACTTCTATTGGAGTTGTTGTGAATGTGAAGGATCTTGTTGAAAATTATTGGGATTTTTTCATGAGAATTTGGGGTTCCTCCTCCATGAATACTCATTTCTTTCCCTATTAATTCTACTATCGTACAAACATGTACTCTCCTTATTCAGTTCTAGATGAGGTGCCAAATTTCTGGTCTAGTTTCTTTGTGAGTCATCCATTTAAGACTTCAGTTCAGTGATTTCCTTGGATTCCGTAGAATCTTTAAATGTTACTGATGATTCTTTCTCCTCATCCCAATACTAGTTTTTAGTTGTGTCTTCAAGATCTCATGATACATGGTGGCCTTATTATTTGGAAAGAAAACTACACCTACATTGTCAACTATAGTCCTTTCCCCTTTTTTGAGGCCATTATAAAAGTTCTTTGCATGTCCATATAGGTCAATCCCATGGTGAGGGACCTTCCTGAGCATGTTATGAAATTTCTCCCATCTTTTGAATAGGACTCTTTATCATGTTTCTTGAAGTTTTGGATTTTCCCCACTATCTCATTAGTCTTCTGAGGTGGAAAGTACTGCTTGAGAAAGGCATCAATCATTTCATCCCAAGTATCAATTCTGGTGGAAGGCTAAGGAACCATGCCTTAGGTTCATCTGACAGTGAATAAGAAAACAACTCCAAGTAGATCACTATAGCTGAAAACATATCAAGTTTGACCATATCACAAATTTATACGAAGCTACTGATATGAGCCACATGATGCTCCATGTTGTGGTCATGAAACGACTGAGATTTGATTAGTTCCACCAATCCAAGATCTATCTTGTAACTACCCATGTTGACTGCTTGTAGTTTGATCGGCCCTAGTTGCGTTGTGGCTAAATATGATTTAATCTTCTCCTAGAAAGTCTATTCTTCAGTCTCTTCCTCAACATTCTATTCACCATTCGGGTAAATGTTTACTGCTTGTTCCTGTCCTGCATGTGGTGGTGGAGTTTGGATGAGCTTCTTAGTTGAATCTCCAAACTCTCTTGCCTTACAAAGAACTTCCTCCAAACCTGTACATGTGGGAGTGGATTTCCCGTAGTCTGTGGTTCTAATATGAACCATACACTAGTACTTGAAAATGAGATGGAAGTGTGAGACAAGGAATACTAGTAAATTTTTGTGAGAAAATGACTTTCAATTATGCACAAATTTTAAGAAAACTTTTGAAATGTAAATAAAAAATAAATAAATGGTCTAGAGTTGTTGGTTACAACACTCATAGTGCTGGAGTTATTGTTTCCTCAACAATGGAGCCAAAAACTTGACATGCCTAAATTGTGCATGTAAAACACAAGTTTACACATTGGGTAATGTAGGCCTATGAGGCCCGAGTGTCAAACTCAAGGAAATGTTCTCTAGAAATAATACTAACTATAGACTAATCTACTAGGTCTAGAAGAAGTAATTGATTGGTTGCTCTATGACAAAATGCAAGAATAAAATCTAATTTAAGTGAATGTGATCAGGAATTGATGGATTCCTTAGGATTATAGTTTCACCACAATATGCATTGTATTCAACTCCATTTCATCAATAATCATTTACCCTAAACCCTAGACTAAGGACATGTAGCAAGTATTACCCACTCCCACAACGTAATACACTACCTACACTAAGACAAACCCCACTTTCCTAGAAGTTTTGGAATTAGCTGGATGCATTAGTAATAACTCTAGGTTATTCCTTTATAGTTGTAAGCCCTCTTGAGGCACGATATTACCTGTGTAAATCTACAAAATTTTCAACCCCTAATCCCTATCTCAAAGAAATTATTAGTCTAATACATTGATTGTGGTGATCAAGTACAAATAATTTATCAAGGAATCATAGATTTATGTCCATAATTAAAGAAAATATATACTATTAATTCATGAAAGTCAAATACAAAGCAACACTGGGATACTCTTGGGTCCTAAGGAATAGGTGGATTAGGCCCACATGATTTCTAACATCAAATATGGAGAGGAAGTGGGAGAAAATGATCTAAACATTAGAAAAACTAATGAAAAACCTCAAAGAAGCAGTTCTGAGTATCCCTAGTGGTAGACAACTTGATCCACAATGTTCAGACTGCAAATCTACCTCCTGGAAGTGTCTAAAACTTTCAATACGTGGATATTTCCTTCGTCTCCTCCTCTCTCAAATATGTGCTCTGTTGCCATGAGATATAATGTGATATTATCTTTGAGTTGAATTCCCCTTAGGTCATCACTAGGAGTCATCATTAAGTCATAATCATTGGATCTACGTTGTCTTTAATCTGCACTCATCGTGCAAAGTGGGTACCACCGACTAGATGTCGATGTCATCAAATTTTTGACTGAATCAAAACCTTTAATAAGTTTTGGTACTATCAAATAGTATGTCGATAACACTGAGTTTCTCTTTGAGTTCTGACTTGCTCTATATGCAAAATTCAATACCACTAATTTGCATGTTAGTGGCATCAAAGCCATAAAATTTGGTTCCTGATGCTCTCTAGTCAATGATTCGGTAGCACTGACCCCTTTTTTACCAACTTCAAATGCCATCTCAGTAGCACCAAGTGTTGTTTCAATAGCACCAAAATGACTGGTATCCCATGTTGGATTTTTGCATCATGTCGGTACCACCAACATATATGTCGGTAGAACCAAGCTGTCCTAAAAGTGCTCGAATTGCCTAAAACAAGTAAAACCATCATAACTCAAAATAAAAATTGATAATTTTGCATAATTCAATAAAAATATTTATTAATTGATGCAATAGTGTTTCACAAGATAATAATGATAAACAAGGTATAACTACTATCAAAATGAACAATTATACACTAAATACATGAAAATATAGCATGTTAAAAGCAACAAAAAGTTAGTGCATCAAGGATGACACCCAAATATCTTCCCTAGATAACATCAAGGAGTGATCTTGTTGTTTCATTGACCGCCATCATCTCCAACCTCAAAGACATACATTCTAACACCACAACTCCCACCCCATTGTCTACTGTGATGATGATTTTCTTCCTTTCATCCATTGTTGTTCTTTTTAATGTTGTCATGAGTGAGTAGTCCCCTCACTAGGTTGTGGGAAGTATCCCTACTACCCATTTTCATTCTTGTTACTATATCTACTCTTGTATGAACTATAATATGTTTGGAATCAAATTGTTTATGCTTCCAAACCTAGTTTGGATAACTATTTTGAAGTTTATCAGATCTTAGATGTAGATAACTTAAAACCTAAGACCTAGGGTATCATTTTTTCATGTTAATCACTTGATGAGAACTTCATATAGGTGTTTTCTAAGGTAAAAGGTTAATTATGTCTAGATAATGCAATGACGGTCTTAGAGTAATACTATCCTATTTAAATCCTAATGCTGCAAGGGGGATTCACCTGGTCTCAACATAAGTATATTCAAATATTTATGATGCCATGAGAGAGTGGATGACATGTATAAGTGGGTGAAAACCATCCACCATACTATTTCCCCCATTTGATAATGAAACCCTAATTCACCCTTTTGTTATTTGCAAACTTTTTTAATCAGACGAAACCCAACCTTTTTTGTTGAGTGCTAGTACTTTCTGGTTACATTTATCATATGATTGTTAAATGTGTTGTACTTTCAGTTGGATCCTAATAATACTATGACAATTTCCATCCTCTATGGGTAGGATTGCATACACTTGGGTTAGGTAAAAACTAGGGATTTCAGGCACAGGGAATTTGCATGTGTTGTAGTCACCACATCAACAATATAACTTCCATGTGTTTAGAAGTCAAGTAAGTGAAATGAGTATCCTTATAGAAACTATGGGGTTTGTGAGAAGGTACTTGGAGTCGTATGATATTGAATATATGTGCACTTCTAGGTATCAATATGAGGTATGGTCTCCTTGGTTCCCTAAAATGATCCAATAGTATGAGTACAATCGAGGCCATAACTCCTATTTTATATTAGTATTGTTGACTCAATTGAGAAACATGTAATATGATGATATGTATGAAATTTATCCTATGTAATATGTTAGGCATCGTGACTTGAGTATCCAAGATGAGCCTAATGTTGTTAAGCAGGTCACATGCCCCAATGAGCCCCTACTTTCTATAGTCATGTTGATTGAGATGTTGCAGGATCTTAGTGAAACTGTAAAATCCTAAGATCCTCTATTGTAAGAGGGATGAATTTGCAGTCACTAGCCAATACATTGAGTGATAGATCCCATTGATCCAATTATTAATAGTAAAGTATGATATCAAGTCATATAACAATAATTTTTTTAGTAAACAACCACATACACATGGAATTTCTTCTACTAGAATGTGTCTGGTTCTTAAATCCCAACTACCCTCAATTTAATCTACCTTAACTATTATAATGTGTTACGAAAAATTTGTTGCTTACAACTAAATTGCATAGTTCCATGCATATAGTAGGTTTTTCTTGCTTATAATACTATAAAAATTCTTTATATGCCGATGGGACTTTAGTCCCACTATCATGGTTCTCCACCCTTTTTATGTATCATTACCCTCTAAAATGTTCTGTGGTAAGGAGATGCCTTTACAAGGACAAAAATGAGTTGATGGTGGAGGCTAGTGTCTTTTGGTGTCTAGAGTCATTCTTGTGCATTCATGTCTAGGAAGGGTGTATTGAACATTGATGTAAGTATGACTTGGGTTTCAACTTGTATGCCTTTTACATACTTCTCATGTTATAAATATAAATAGATAGATATTTTCTATAAAGTGGGGGTGACCCTGGTCACTTGTGATAGAATTATACAATTCCTATAGATGAATAAATATTATGGGCCTTCTATTATGATGTACATGTGAATGATGTTGGAATTTTTGTTTGGGTTTTTCCTGGCCTTCATGGTTTATAAATTAAAGTAGGAAAAATTCATTTAGCCTTTTGGTTTTGAGATCAACTTCTTGTGGCTTATTTGGCTTGGGAGTGCTTGTGCATTGATCCTGAGGTTGGGTGCCACATTACAGATGATCCTTTGATTTTTTTGCCCTAGAAAAGCTAGTTTTGTTACTTTCATGTTGTTGGATATCATGTTCTAGTAAATGTATACTCACATCTTATTAATTTATTTTAGATAAGGGATTCATGCATGGAAATACACCTAATTGATGTGTTAAGTGAATTTTTATGATCATTGTTGTGGAGTATTTCATGTATGATACTACCTTAAAGTACACAAAAAGAAATCAAATACCTAAGCAATAGAAAATACCTTGCCTTGCATCTAAAATAATTAATGAAGGACTTATTAAGATATTTCCAACTTATATATAAATTCTACACTAAAAAATAATGTATTTTCTGAGTAAGGTGAAATGATGATCATACACCTATTTTCAACAAGGAATTGATATGAATTATTTTTTTAGATTAATGAATGCTATGAATAACCAACTAAATCAACCACTAAATGTAGAGATCCTCTTACATGCCTATCATAATTATATTGTCTAGCTTATTCATGTGAGATTAAGTGAATTATAGTTTTTCTCAGTGAACCCTTGGATGAATATATCTTCTATATGGTGAGAAAATATATTGATAATAATAAAGTATGCCTTACATAACTCTAATTATGTATATTCTCTTCCAACATAAGTGATAAGATTTTATTCCCATGGATGATGTTTTACTATGAATTACCTACTTGTAAGAGAAGCATGACATGAAAGACAAATTGTGGATACCTAATTGAAATTAATAATGATATCCTAAGATGAGAATGCTTTGTTAATGCATAAGTAAGACTTAACCTAAATACATACTCATGGTAAAATAGACGTGAGACATAGAGAATTAAATATGAATGTTAAGATGTGTAATGAATGAGATTGGTTATGAGATTGGATATGCAATGATGATGAGAAAGATATGATACATGTGGATTATGATCTAGGATGGGCCTTGGTATGGACATGGAACCCTAAAAGGGTGATGTAGCACACATGTAAGTGATCTATGTAAGAATATGGATATTTGTGATGAAAAGTAATATATTTAAGGATTATGGGACCCACAAAGGTGTGATGTAGACCACAATCATGTTTTTGTGCTTTCGGGGGAGAGTAGTTTCCTAGCATAGCTCTCTACCATAGGAGGAAGTGAGCTTTAGGCTTTTCCACACTCTCCACTCTTATTGGATGATGGACCCTTATCATATCCCCTTTGAGCTTTTGGTCCCCAAGCCATTAGTTACGTGACACTTGGGATGCTTGATCATGGTTGCATCCCAATAAATTATTATAGGAATAGTACCATAAAGGTTAGAGAAGGCAATGACCTTAAATGGGTTTTTGTCTTGTGCCTAGTTGCTCATTGTTTACATGTTGATGTTTCATAATGCATGCATTTTCACAATAAATATTGTTTCATGTCAAATTCACTTGTGGATATTTGTTACACGTTTTATTGGTACTTTGACCACTTGTTGATTGAAGGGATAGAAGGAAGTGGAACCTAGGGTTTCTCCAATCTTTGCAAAGTCCAACTTGAGGCTAAGATCACCCAAACCTACCACCAAGTAATAATAGATTGAAGTTCTACAAAGAGATCCTTGGATTTTCAGATGAAGAACTCAAGTTCAAGAGAGAACCACCAAAATGGTTGTGGTACTTCACCACGACCATGTTACATAGGACCCGATCATAAGGATTCACAAAGTTTGCAAGAATACATCAAGTTGGTCACCACATCCATGTCATTCATCATAGGTGTACCAACTTATTACCACCATGATCATGCCACCGCCCTAAATATTCCTCTTATAAGCCTAAATTACACCACTAAATCACCATGATGTTCCAAATTGCCATGACTGTTCCACCACATTGCCACTAAGACCATTCTATGCTTGTACCCTATCCCACTTTTTCATTGACCTTCCCATTCCCACCCTCACACTCAACCCTAGACACACTAGACTCTGATAAAAGCCTTAGTGTTAGCTAGGAGTTAAAGGTCAACTCTTTTAGCATTCAGTTTCACCACGTACCGCTCACCTACCCCATTTTCTCTCCTATTCATCACATTCCACCTCAAAACCCTAGTTTTCTAGGATTTTGCCTATTTTCCACCCCATTTCCATGCTTTCCTCCCTTGTATAGAGGAGGAGCTCGACCTTAATACTATTGGAGAAGGAGAAGAAAACATATACTCCATGCTCCATGAATTCTAACTATTTCTTTTCCCTTTTTGCATTTTCATGAGTAGCTAAGACTGCTTGGTGGGATGTTTGGGAGAAAATATGTAACTTGATACCATGTTGGAAAATTTGTTGTGTAAAATACTATGATTTCATTGGACTGTGCTTTGTTCTTGGTCATTATCATTTCCTATCTATTTATCTAGTGGTTTATGTATGAAAACACATATGGTATAGAGAAAAGGGGGAATAGGAGGCTAGGAGAAGAAAAAAATCCTAAGTCCAACTAATGGATCTTTAGTTAGTATCCTCTGTTCCCACCTATCCCTCTACTCCACTAACCCTATGTGTGAGAGCTAAGTAGATACATATGCCTCTCCCTAAGCATTTATAAAAGAGCATGTTAAGTGGTTGAAGTGGGAGGTAATCAGAGGTGAAGCACCCTACTCCTACACCTCATACCACCCCTTGACACGAAGTGAATTAGAGATGTCACTCCTAGAAACATAGACTAGTGTGGTCTTGATTGGAATCTATCTATTCCCTAGTCAATTGACCCTCATAAGGTTGGATAGGAGGTGAATGAGACTAGTTCCCCTATGCAAATCCTATGCCACCCATGGCTTAAACATGTAATAATGCACATTAGTGGAACAAGATATGTCGAATACTATTGGAGAACCACCACCTCACAATGGAGAGCACTAAGAGGATGGCCAATGACTTTCTCCAATGCCTCTCCTAGACTAGTTTCTTCTGGGAACTTACATATTCCCCATGGAGACAAGGATTGGTGCTATGCTAGGAAAATATTCCTCCATCCCTCGTACACATTTTTCCAGTCTTCTATAGGTTAGACAATGGGAATAATTTATCATCTTGTAAAATCCTTAATAAAGACTTGCTCAACCTTCCACACTAATCCACAATTAAGGATGCTATCTATTTGATTATCTTTCCCTTCTCTCTAAAGGTCAAAACACAAAGAGTGGTACAACAAAAAAATAAGGAGATCATAACTTGGGAAGATATGAAGAACATCTTCTTGAAGAAATTTTATTCTATCCTAAATTTACACACATGCGGTGTTGTTGTGAATGTTATCCAATTTAACCATGAGAAATTCCAAGATAGTACCCATCTTGAGGTTCCTCTATGGCGTCTTGTGAAATCCTTCTACTATGAGTTATATCAAATGACAAAAAACGTGGTGGACTTATATTGTTGATGTGTTTTCATGGATAAATTGCCTAGATAATTATGGTCATGTTTGAGAATTTAGTGGAAAGTTCAAGGCATCAAGCTTCTAGTATGATCAACGATTATGATTGGAATGTTGAGTGACACTTCTTCCAACCCTTCAACTACCAATGAATCAAATCCTCAAATGATGAAGATGCTAGATGAGACGATGAACTTAATGAAGAACCAAGGGAGACGTGCCTCAAGTAATGTTGTGCAAGATGTTAATAGTAGGTAAATGCCCTTCAATATTATAACAATTGGGAATCTTAAGGAAAAGTACATACACTCCAACAACAATGTCAAACTTATAGTTCCATATTTGAAAATGAATTCCTGTATAGGTAGATAGGATTTGATGAAGTTCAAAAAAATGTGACTAGGTTGGAGCAAAGGCAAGATCAGTTGTCTTTCTTAGTTACCCTCCATGCGGACCAAATGTTCCCTTCCCAAAACATGGTGAACCCAAACAATGTGGTTGGTCAAATAAGTGTCACTCCAAACACCTACTTCCCACCAAAAATGAAAATGAATCTTATCCAGCAATACCAAGGACCACCAAATCCATATGCATATCCACTACGACAACAACTACTCAACTACCAATGCCCTTCTCAACAACAACAACCACCTCCACATTGTTATGTAAATAAACATGTCCAACATCTTCCACCTCATCACCCACAACATCAAATTCCACCCCCACCGTCTCAACCACAACCAGTTCCCCCTAATATCCTTGAGCAAGTCAATGTGGTGAACAATTGAGGAGTGATATAGTACTTGAGCAACCAACATGCCAAGGGAGTGGTGATACCATGATTAATGATTATGTTGATACTGAAATACTGGAAAAGATTTGTCATTATAGTTTAATGCATGGAAACTTATATGACACCTTTTGTGAATTTGTGATATTAATTTCTTTAACTTATACTCTATTTGGGAGTGTTGTTATTTATTCTAGTGATTTTGTGATTCCTTGTGTTATGCCATTGATTCGTAGTATCCCCCATTGACTCATATCACACCTTAAGTTGAGCATGTTGACCTTTCCAAAACAACCACAGGTGAACCCCCATTCCCTAATGATTTGGAGAATCCCTCGTCATCAAAGAGAAGGAAAAATAAGCATGCTTATGAAATTTTAAAGATTTTCAAGAAAGTGAAGATGAAGTTCTAGTGCTTGATGCAATCAATTAGATCCCAACTTGTTCCAAAATTTTCAAGGACATGTGCACCTACAATAAGAATACACCGGGAAGGATGTAAAAGAAAGTGAAGCTCCATTATACAACATTCTCTTCCATTAAAAAGATAGGACCCTAGATCCTCTCTTATCCTTCATCACATTTGTGGACACCTTATTGAGATATCACTAATGTGGGATATAGTGTAAATCTCATTCCTCATCGTGTATATCTTGAATTTGGATTGAGCAAGCTAAAGTTGTCCATTTTTACTCTTTATCAATCGGTCCATGAAGGTGCTGATAAGCAGGGATGATGACGTGTTAGTGATGATCAACAAGGAAACAACACTGATGTTCTCAATAGACTACACTATTTTAGTCATGAACCCAAAGGATAAAAGGATTTGTATTATTTTAGAAAAGACTATTCTTATATATAATTGATTTTGTAATACTTGTGCACAATAACATCATGACACTCGCTTTCATGGACATTAAGATATATATCAAAATGTTCAAGACATTCATCGAACTAGAACCAAAGGAAAATGTTGAGGATTTTCAATTTGAAGATTCATTTCATCACTTAAAAGATGGATATGCTAAAGGTGAACCTATTGATGACTCGTACACTTAATGGAATGAGGAACAAGTATTGTATGAGAATGAGAAGTCCCTCTTCTTCAAGAAAGTGTCCATGATTTTTCCAAATGGTTGATGAGTAAAGGAGCATCACACCTGGATGAAGGTGAGAAACATAGAGATAGTGGGAGGTAACTAACATTGGTTTATAATATTTTGACCCCATACATGGTATTTATCTTATGTGTTTTGCTTTTTATAGTTTCCAAGAAACACATAAACATACCACACTTGATACTTTTGTTGTTTTTTATTCATCTCAGAAATGAACATAACCATAAGAATGACTCGTGGAGTGGCCAATTCATTTGAAGATCCAAGACAAAAATAAGAGGAGTGCTAAAATGAACAAAACATCTAAAAGAAATAGCTAAAGTAAATATTCAGTTCAGAATGATTATTCTCTTTAGAATAATTGTGGTATAACCATCAAGTCGGGCTGAAAGTCGAGAGGTCTCAAGATGAAAGCTAGAATAACCATTTTATTCATAACAACCCTGGTGGTCCTAGACACACCCTACTTGAATGGCACATGGATCCTTCAACTTCAATGCCAAGATAACACATCCCCATGATTGTCACCCTACTGTCTTTTGCATTAGTTTCATGTTGAGGACAAAATAATTCAAAGTCTTGGGGTGGTAGGGAGGTAATCCCATGTTTTTTGCTCATTTATTTTAAATTTTTCCTGATAAGATCAACTAATTTGATCAACCCCAACACTGACCTATTATTTTTTTGTTTTTCATATTGCAACATTATATGTCTTGGAGTTTAGTTTCTTGCAATTTTGGGTAATTATTCAAAAATTTTCCATTTTTCCATTCCATCAACTAATATTATTACATGTATTTATTTTTACTAATTTATTATGTGTGATTAATACGATTTTATTCTTGCCTTTTCTTTCTTAGTAGAGTACATCATGATGTGAGTACGGGTAGTTAGGAACTATTTTTCCAAATATGCCCAATCTTGAAATAGTTTCACTTAAGCATGTTTGAACCTAATATCTAAATAACTGAACTGTAAGAAAATCCATATGACAAATGCACTCCCACTACCATTCTATATAATAAACTATCTCAAATTTTGAATCTATACATGTTTCCCACTCTTGTTGTGAAATGTTGGACTATTTGGTTGGAATGTGATTAAAGCAAGCAATAGATGTTTATGGCTATTCAATTCTTATGAAAAGAATGTGATTGACCATAATTGCTCATTCATCATATTTTTTCCATTACGTGTGAAGAATGATTGGAATAGCTTGTGTGTAGGAGACTTTATATGAAAATCCACATCACACTACCCCTTTCTTCAAACCACTTCTTTCCACAACTTTTCATCTCTACACCTCATTAAAACATGCCAAAAGATCACAAAAAGTAAAATGTGTCCACCCTTCAAAAGCTTTGGGTGGATAACCCTTCCTCCCCCAACTTCTTCTTACGACCCTACAACCTTAGCTACACCAAGGGTAGTGAAAAAGAAAAAATTATGCAAAATAACATAAACATGACTCCTATGTAATAGCCCCTCAATAAGAAAAGAAAATATGATTGCACTATGTAATAGTACTCCAACCTCTTTGCACAACCCTGTTCTTCTATTTGCATATTGATTGATCTATGATACATCAAAGCTAGACCAGCATGCCCCGATTCATATACAAGTGGGTAATTTGAGGTGAATTGACATATAAGGTTCAATGCATGCGAGAACACAACCATTTCTAGCTACTATTATAGATTCCAAATGTATAATGATTCACCCAGGACATCATGAATACAATATTACTTGCATGCGATTTGGTACCCTATATGGGAAGTCTATGTGTTTTGTGACTTATTGCATTTGGTTTGTGCTATTCTAATAACCATGTCCATTCCTATCACTTTCTTCTCCCTTTTTTCATTTCTTATACTATGAGTAGCAAAGCCTTCTTGATGGGTTGTTTGGGGGTTATATGTAACTTCAATACCATTTTAGGAGTTTATTTATTGTAAAACACTTTGGTTTTGTTTGGATATGCTATGTTCTTTCTTATTGTCGTTCTTGTCACTTTCTATGGTGTTAGATGTATGAAAACACCTAAGGTATAAAGATAATGGTAAATAGGAGTCTAGGAGAGGGAATAGTTATAAATCCAACTAGTGGATCCTTAGCTAGTATCCTATCTTCCCACATATTCCTCCACTCCAGTAACCCTAAGCGTGAGATATAAGTATCTATATATCCCTCTCCCTATGCATTAAGTAAAGAGCATGTTGAGTGGTTGGATGAGCAGTGATATGAGGTGAAACACTCTTCTTATACACCCCATACCCCACTAAGTTAATTGAGAGAGTATCTTGTATAAACATAGATTATGGTGATCTTGATTGGAGTTTCTCTATTCCCTAGTCAATTGATCCTCACAAGTTTGAATAGGAGGTGATAAGGACTAGTTCCTCTACACAACCCATGCCACCCTTGACCAACCAATAGAGTAGGACTCTCCATCCTCATTACCTTAGTAGTTTGATTTGATCAAATATTATTGGATATTTTTCTTTTATATGATCCATCAGCATGGTTTATAGTTTGATATTACCCAAATGATCCATTACCATCAATATTTAATTAATACACTAACTTGTTCTTGTCTTTACTAGTTCCTTCTACTTAATTAGTTAACGTCTTGTTCATGTTAGTTAGCCTTTTTTAGAAATTTTCTTTTGGTTAGTGATTTTCTCTAATAGGTTTAGTTGGTTAAATGCTTTGTTGTGTTAGTTTATCTTTCTTAGCTCATTTCTTCTCCTAGTTTTTAAATATGAGTACTTTTTCTAATGTAGCTAGTTAATTGCTTGTCTTTAGTTTCTTGCTTTAGTGTAATTTTCAACCTTCCTTAATTTGTTATACTAATATATAGGATTAATATAGATTTAATTCTTGCCCTCTTTCAGTTGCATGTTCATCTTTAGTCTAATACAAATCCAACTTCAAACCTTCAGAACCCTCCATTATGCTTTAGGAACCTAGTACAAGAAGACAAGCTTGAGTGCCTTCATCTGTCTCTATGGATTCAACCCTGATTTGCCACATTTGTATACTACATCTCGAGTATATGCACTTGTGAATATAGAGTGTATCGACTATAGAATCTTATTTAGCCTTAGTGTCGTGAGACATTAATGGGCTAGTAGGAGATGAGAGGTGAAATATGATAAAGTTATCAAAAAAATATGTTGAAATGATCATATAGTAAATAGATAAACAAGACATGATTTAAAATAAGAAAATGAATACATAAGCAAGATAAGATGTCTGTGAAGTATGAAATTGAGTTTTATTTAATTTTTCCAGATTCAGTAGGCATATTGTCATGTTTTATCTACACTTGTTCAATAATCCATTGATAAGAATAAACACCTTGTATCTATGCTTGTCTATTAGGTGGGGAGTGAAGCTCATGCCTAATATCTAGTTCTCTATAAGAGTTTTGATAATGATGAATGGCCCCATAGACCAACACTGGCCTTGGTTGTAGACATTTCCTCACACATGCACAATCTGTGAAGAATTCCAATCATGTCACATATCCTAATAGCACTCTAGGTTGAGCCTAATTAAACACATAGTACATGTTGATGGGCTACCAAAAAATAACATGCACCTTGTAGATATGACTATTATAATTCTTCATTTTAAGATCAATTTATCTTGGGCTTGAAATATTAAGTTATTACAATCTCTTCTACTAGATTCTTGATGCCCATATGGTCCCACACCTAGCGGAGGGGAACTTGGCTCCTATACCATTTGTAAAGTACGGTCCCACTACCCAAAGCTCTAATAGAGCTTTGGACATGATGGATATCTAAATACCAACACTAATAGTGGATGTGAGCTTTTTGATATTTAATGCACAACTCAAGAAGGCTTCCCAATAGGCTACCCATCCTAGTACTACTCCATCCCAAGAAGGCTTAACTATATAATAGAAATTGGTGGGCTACCTCAAAAGGAAATGCACCGTGCTGATATGGGTAGTCCAATCATTCCTTTTTTGAATCATTTTATTTGGGTCCTAAAATCTTGTGATGTTATAACAAAGTTCCCACTTACTAAGGTAACAATGCCTCACATCAAATGTTGTTCATGTATTTTAGTTATCAAGATATGCATAGTAGACATGCGGTGTAATGTTGTGGCTATGAGTGTTGTTGTTAGTTGGTCTAGAGTCCCTGTGCACACATGTCCTATTTTGAGTGAGGTTGATGTACATGGTTTTTTGCATGTTTCCTTCTTATAGATCTTTTAATAATTTACTTATGCTTATTAAACTTGGTATACATAAGAAGAAATATTATACTACCTTTATGTATGATAACATGCTTATGAAACATAACATGCTTATGAAGCATAACATGCTTATGATATGGAGATCCTAACATACCAAAATCAGTCGTGAATCTAGAAACCCTGAACACTTGGATTGAATGTTAGTCTCCTTAGATGTTTAGAAATGACCAAACAAGGTTAGAGTAATACCATGATACACATGTTTGTACCGTGATGAACATATAATTATATAATGAGTAACTCATACACAAACCCTGACTAGGGATACATATGACTCAAACCATGATAAGGACTGATGAACCCTTATATCAAGATAACTTGTATGTATGTAACCTAACCCTGGTGATTAAGGGTATGCATTTGACCTAAACCCTAATTTTGGACCGCCTAACCCTAACCTATACATCTTTTGCAACATTCATGATACATTAGTGACATTAGGTGTATTTTAATCACATATAATATATTAATACACATAAAATGGACCTAATAACTTGACTATGATCCAGACTGTATGTTGAGCTCATAAATATGTAATATATGTCACATTATACATTAATGTGCATAAAATGACTTAAGCATGATTTATATGTATTGAATGAGAATAACTCTTCATGAATATTATTAATATTTGTCCGCTTAGTGAAAGTGAGGATAATTAATGGGTCATTATATAAGTGAATATCAACAATAACGGACATAGTGAGTTAGTTCAGTGAAATATTGTATTTTACATGATGTTATTATACAAATATATTAGTGTCAAAATAATGATAACTGCAATCTTATGAATGCATATTCATCACTTTTATTTTCAACTTTTAGATCATTACTTAGGAGGATTTTGTTGATTTATTCCCTAGGTTTAGAATTACTTGTCTTATTTTATCTTTTCTCTCTTTATTTGGAGTTTTTATTATATTGTCTTGGACTTTACAGGAAAATTGCCCAATCACTCCAAAGGCCAAAGAGACCCAAGAATCAGAGGCTTCATTTGCACCTTCAGCATCCCAAACATTCTAATCAATCAACTGACATCTAGTCGGTGACTTACATGCAAGAATTGGTATAGTCCAGAAACTCCAACCCATCGACTGACATCCCAATCGATTGACTTGGCATCAAAACTCGAAAAAAGTTAGAATCAAGAAGACTCATTATTATAGATGAACCATCTGATTGATCACCAATCGATCGACTGACTTGCCTTGGGTCAAAGCAGACATTAAAACCAATCAACTGACTAAACTTCCAATCATCTGGTTGGTGTCACAAAGTACTACCCTGTCTCTACCAAGAGTTGTTTTTAGGGTTTCATCTCTCATTTCCCCCTTATAAAAGGATGGAGATTCCAATCACAAGGGAGCATCTCATCTCATATCATATCATTCTCAGGCATCTTAGAGACCCTCTCAGGTGCACTGAGCAAGGAAGGGAGAAAAATAGCTACCATCATCCTCATAAAGGTTGCTTCATTGTTGCATCTAGGCAACATGAACCTTTCTATCTATATTATTACTTTTGTGTTTGTTTCTATTATGTCTGAGTAAAAACTCCATATTGGGGAATGGGGTTATCCTCATAGATCATTCTTTACTTCCACAATATTTGACTCCAAGATTCTACTAATTGATTATTCTTTCTTCCGATTAAATGATATAGTTCCATGATCAATCTATTCATCTTATCCTTTCATTTATAACTCAAGGTGAATAAATCATCTGATCCATGGGATGGAACACCAACCGAAGACTGTGAGTTCTTGACAAGATCTTGAAAGAACTTACTAGAGAGTTGAATGAGGATCTACAAACTCCAAAATCTCCAATTTGAAAGAAGTATGGCCCCTGTGAGATTTGTCTTTCGTAAGGAACAAATCCCTGTGGTGATTTAATCAATTAAAATTAAGGAGTCGAATCGGTTAAAGGAAAATCATGGTCTATGGTGGTAATCCCTGGACACCCAATATCACTTAATTAATCAAATTAAACCCAAATAACCTAGTTTTAATTGTGCATTTTGTTTCCATTATTGCATTACATTTAATCACACTCTCTAAAATCAATTACTAAAATTATTTATAGAAATTGTTACGAATTTAACCCTTACAAATGTGGTCCCATGGGTCTCATACCTTTCTATACTAAAATCAAATTGGTTGTTTACAACTGAGTTGTAGCCATGAAAATATTAAACTTTAAAAAATAATTTCCACTAGTGAATTTGTTGTGCTGGCGATGCACATCAGAATCTAACCTAAATATTCATAATTAGTGGTGACATGTAATAATTAATATTAAGATAATTTAGTTAAACCTTAATTGCATGGTAAATCATACTAGATAAGGTTCTTTATTGTCTTCTATTAACCATCCATGGTGAGAGGTAGATTTATGATATCCTATTGTTTTATGACCCTTTCATGGTGACATGTAATAATTAATATTAAAATAATTTAGTTAAACCTTAATTGCATGGGAAATCATACTGGATAAGGTTCTTTCTTGTTTTGTATTGGCCATCCTTAGTGAGAGGTAGATTTATGATATCCTGCATGGTTCATTGAGTTAGTAAGGTGACTAGGAACTTGATGATATTTCTATTTGGCTTTGATCAATAGATTTTGTAGTTTGTTTGGAGGATTTGAGTACTTATGCATGGTGTTTTTTGTGTGTGGAAGATCTATGGGGGAGAGAAAGAAGATTGCTAGGAACTTTACTTTTCTAGCCCTCGTATATTTCATATTTTTCAAGACTTCATGGATATGTTTGTCATTATCCCCACCAATTTTTTTGATCATGTAGCCTTCTGATTGCAATCTAATTACTTAGTTTCCATGTTACACATCATCCTTTCATACGTGATGAGAGGGTATAAGAGTAATTGGTCAGTGCAATTTTTTTTAATAAACCAGTTAAAGTACTATCTCAAATAATTCATAACCAATCATACATGTATCAAATAATTACAAATAAATACTCATTAGAATTATAAAACTAAAACATATCATCAATAGAAGTATCATAACCTAATTCCACTATAATAAAGACTCAATAATTGTAGTTTTTATAATGTATACAAAAATTAATGATTTACAATCAATGTAATACTAGGTGAAGTATACCCTCCTTAGATCTAGGTTTGAACACTGACTTTTATTACACATATTTGAGGTATGTCATATCTCTCTTGATTCATAATGTATAATGATCTATATTTGCTCTCTCTTTGACCTCATCGAGGCATAGTTACACATGAATTTCCTAATTGAATCTAGATGACCCACTTGGGTCCCATCTCTTAGAATTTATCTTGTATTCTTGTTGGACTATTGGAATATGAAAAATTCAAACCTAATCTTGTATTTTGTTGTTGTTCCATTAAATTTTCATCCTAATGAATATATTGATACATTCATGTAGTGGAAACCCTGATTTCCATATGTCAGTCTTGATTGTATCATTGATCATATTTGTACATCTTTATGGTGCAATCTTAATTGGATTCTTATTGACAATCTAATTCAAATAATGCTTTCCTCTCTATTAAAATGCAAGTTTGATTTTATATAACTGTTATAATGAAAATGTATGCACATTTGATGATGGATCCCTATTGCGTGTATCTTATTTTAGGTAAATTATTCGTTGTTTCATATTTTTGAGTAATACTAGAATAATTCCATTACTCCTCTAAGTATTACGATGGTGATGCTATAACATATGGTTATGGAGGTGACTCTGTATACCATGTGATTTATTTATACTTTTTTTTATCATGATTATATACAAGAAATTATTATTATTATTTTTATTTTTCTCTCAAATGAGATTTAAAGGTATTTGTGTCTGCTACTTGTTGTTTCGTAATAGTTCATCTTGTGATTGTACTCTCATGGCATCCAATTGAATAAATCAACTTCCCTCCTTTAATTGGGAACCTTTATATTGAACTTTGATGTCCTTTATGTTTCAAATGCATATTTTAAGAATATAGTGGCTTTTCACTGATAATCTTCCATCCATTCATCTCATGTGGTGGCATTCTCAATCCCTTAGCTTGAGAAGACTTTTGTATAGCTCAGAGGAGCTAATTTTGGATACATATTGAAGTAGGCAGATGACCCTTTGTGGCTTGTTAGAAATTTGCTTAGTTGTTTTAGTATTTCCCTATCTACACCATGTGTGGTCAAGAACTATATTTATATTTAGAAATGTAATAGTTAGATATTTTTATATTTATTTACTAAGATTTTTGTGCTTTGAAAATAGTGATTTAACAAATTGGATCATTACCTGAAAAATGCATATTCATCTTATTTTTTGGATATTCAGCTTATTTTTGCATCCATACCCATTAGTTTACTTTAGAATTAAATTACAATTAGGTATTCTTGATTTTTTGTTAATTTCTAAGGGTGTGATCTTCCTTGACTTCCATGGAAGGTTCAAGCCTCATATTCCTAAAGCAATGTAGGATACGATGATCTGACAAAACAATTTGCAGGAACAATACATCTTTTACTAATGGCCCAAATTTTCATTGATCTATCCTTTCATAGGCTAATGTTTTCATTGATAAACTTCTTCACCAAAGCAGACCCTACAACATACACCAATAGCCCTCCCCCGTGTGGGTCTTCTCCTAATTGAACTTCCATCTATGCCATCCTGTTCATGGGTTCACTCTGTCTGATTGCCAATCCATTCATCCCATATCACTTCAGTGGTCCTTTTCCTATCGATGAAGTAAACTCTTGCACATCTACCAAATCATCTAGAAATATGCTCTTGATGGCCAATAATTAAAAAGACTACTGCATTGACCAACTAATGGAAATAATGATCTTTGTTCATCGATTACCATCCTACACTCATCAACCTATGAATGCTCTACTCCCACAACTAATGGGTGTTCTTCTCCCCAATACCAATGGTTGCACTACACAAGTCCACTGATGGCTTCCCTACATGCGACAACTAATGAGAACTCAACACCAATGGAGGTGTGAACCTATGGGAACTCTTCTTCCATGCATCAAAACAAATCTTGTATGTCAAATGATGGTCATCTTGCAATCATCCACTGGTGTCCTCTAAAAACAAGTCTAGGTTACTCAACTAATACTCCCATGCACCAATGGGAATCTTGAGAGTCACGAGAATCCTCATTTTCCTCTTTCCATTGTCCCTTTACATCGATGGTGATCGACGCTTAACTGCTAGGTGGCTAGAGAAGGTTCTAAATGTTAGACCTTTGCCTATACATACTTAGACATGGGTTCCTTAGAGGCCATCAGGCTGCCAAGATTCATCCTTAACACCCATCTTCATTTTTTAATGGTGGCTTTCCTCAATTGACCAACCAATGAGATTTCCACCACTATTAAGACTCCAAGGTATTAACTTTGAAATAAGCTAGATCTAGGACATCTTCCACTCATCGATTCACCGTCATCCTCCACGTACTTCACCTCCATAGAAGCAAATCTAGCCCACAAGAAAGGAGATTGACTACTTGATTACAAGACTGAAGAAAGGCTACGACGCACCCTGGCTTTGCCTTAATATTCTACTATAATTATGGCTTTCTTTCTCTCTTCCCCTATTATACTTGTTATATGTACCATGAGTGAGTAGTCCTCTTTCTAGGATGCAGGGAGTAGCCTCTGTACCTATTTTTGATCTTTTGTACTACTTTTAAGTCTGAATGAACATCACTTGTTATGGATCAAATGTTTTTTTACCTGCAAATATTGTTTGACCAATTGTTTTGCATGTTTATAAGATTTTACATTTAGAGAATTTCAAACCTAAGATCTAGGTTACCATTTGATTCAGATTAAACCATTGATAAGAATTTTGGATAGGTACTTTCTGAGAGAATATGTAAATGATCTCTAGGCAACGTGAAAACAAGTTTGGAGTTATATTTGTCTAGTTTTAATCAAAATTCCAAAAGGAGGATTTAACCTATCTCAACACACATGTGTTTTTACTTATTACGGTACAGTGAGAGAGTGAATGATAGGTTGAGGTGGTGAAACCCATATAACCAAGTGTTTCAAGCCATCACATCTCAGAGTAATCAATAGTAAATCATTGTTTGTGTTAAATACTTGTTCTTTATCAATTACTTTGAACAAATCACTCTTAAACATGTTGTCCTCTAGATTCTATTTTGAAATATACTACAATAAGATTCTCCCGGTGGTATTGTCATAGGTTGGTTAAGGTAAAACCTAAGGATTTCATCCCCAGGGAATTTTCCATGTGATAATAAGCGCATCAAATTTTGGCATCATTGTTTGGAGCAATAGAATATTCTGATCTACTTAACTAACTTGGATTAGTTATAATATTTCCTTTGCAATTGATAATATTATCTTCAATCAAACTCATATTTATCCATATGATTTTGATTGTGTGCACTTCTCAGGTGACATTTGTTGTGCATACGACTCTTGTAGCGTGTAAGCCATCTTCAAACTCGACCATTAGATCGAGAAATCATGTTGTAGGCTCTTTTGTGAAAGCAAAGCCAAGATGCAGAAGAGGAGATCAATTGTAGACTACAAGCAACACTTGTGATAATTGTCAATTCATCATGTTTTTAGTTAAATGTTTATGATTATTTTTGCACATTTCAATTGCATTTCATTTCATATTTAACTCATTTTAGGTTTTAGTAGTTTATGTAATTTGGTTGGTATTTGATGTATTGTTGATGTTTTATATGTAGGGTGATTCGAGAAGAAGAGAGAAGTAATTATCTGCAAATGTTCAAAGATTACATATCTGCACTCCCTACAATTGGAGTGAGGATCATTAAAGTATAGATGTCCACTCAAATGGACATAACTTTTATACACATAGTCAAAATTTTATGAGTTAAAAGCCATTTGATGCAAAAAGTAATTACATACAAAAAATAATATATATATCATATAGGTCAAATGAACAACTCGTGCTTGAATCTCTTTGTGAGTCAGGCAGTTCAGATGTAGTTTGTATAACATGCAAAAAGTCAGTAGCCTGGATCACTTGAGAAAAATAACATAGGAAAGTACATGAACTTTCACACCATACAAGTCACTCGAATCACACATGACTGGCCCGATTGGCCTATAGGTGGAAATGCTTATCAACTAGTGAGTCATGCGACTTGAAAGTATACCGTAACACAAAAATGGCTCTAGATTCCATATCCTATGTCAGAATAAAGCAAATCAGGATGTGTTGGAAGAAAAATTCATTTGTCTGTGGAATATATATACTTACTAACCATTTCTACTCAAGAAATTGAGATTCTTGTCAACTATTTTGTCAACACCATAATTTATAGTAAAATTCTCACATCAGTTAGATTAGTTTAGATAGAACTGAGATTTTTCAAACGATATAAAAGTACTTGAAGGACGTACAAGGTATTGGTTCACATACTATTCTTTCTCATACACAACTATATCGACCACCAAGAAGATTCAGAGACGGGAGTCAACAATTTGATGTGAATATGTGCTCTGTCAAAGGACATGATCAAAGACTGCAATTATCTTTCAAGAGTGGTGATGGGACCACTGAGCTTATCCTCCATGAATCTATCTTCTCCATGGACTTTTTCTTCTTTTCTCTTTTACTGTGCATCATTAACATGAGTAGAAAGTAGATTCCATGTTTGGGCTTGGGGATTAGCCCCATTTCATTAATGTAATCTTATATTATGAATTACTTCTTGCTTGAACTATTTGATTTTCAAATAACTAGTTAATGCATGTTATATAGACTATCTACCCATCTTACATGTGTATTGCAATATCAAGAATAAACATGTTGAAACTTATGATTAGAATATCTTTTTTGAACTCTGAATAATATCACATAATGAGTTCTTCAAGGTGACATATTCAGGGTCTATAGGCAACGAACCATGGAAGTCTATCCTTGTAAACTCCATACTCTAAAAGGATATGGAATTTTCTTGGACCCAATTTAATAATCATCTGATTGGTGATGAAATGTGAGACAACATATACATAGGCAATGGAGGTGAAATCCCATGCTCAGGTGATTTTACCATTGTTACAAATAGTTTATTTCATAGTTTCATGTTATTACTTTAGGTAATCAAACAAACCTTTCAAAAAAATTGTCCTTGCTAAGTGCTTTTTTGTAATTAGGCTAAAGATGTAGTTCATTCTTGAAGAGTTATATGTTGGGTTTGATCCTTAACTATACAATGATAAAACATGTATGCTTGCAGGTGGTGTTTTTCATGCTATCATTTTTGTTAAAACAAGGATTTCATATCTTAGTGAATTTTTGGGGTACTAAAATAGAACATCAAATTTTTGTGTCATTGTCAAGGATAACATACTTTTTAGATTTTTTTTCTATTATGATAAATTTAAGATTTCTTTTTTTTTAATTTTTTGTATTTCTAGTTTGGTTTTATAATTTTTCTTTTTGTTTATTAATTTGTTATTTTGTTTTTGTATTTTTTGGTATTATTTAATTCCTTAGATTGTTTATATAACTTTTAGTTTGTTCTTTTATATAAGATTTTTTTTCAATATTATATTTTTTGATTTATTGTTCTGTCCTTTTGCAAGGAAAAAAGTTTTAAATTTTTATTCATTGGAAAATTTTATCTTTAAGATGATTACTAAATTATATATTATTTTAGCATTTAGTTAAAATGGAGTGGTTAGCTCTACACGTACAATGTAGAACTTGTAGATCCTTCAATCATGATATATGGGGGATGCCCTATGATGACTCCACAAGTAAAAGTATCCATGTAGTGGTTCAATATCTAGCACAAGTTCATGCTCATGAAAATAAAATATGAAGCAGACTACGGGGGATACTATAAGGAGTCATTCTATGTAGATATTTATTTTGATGATGGTAGATTACAATCAACATTTTTTTTGAAGCTACGGTGAAGAGCCTTATTATGAATATGAATATCCATCTAAGGTAGATGAAAGGGACAAAACCATCTAGAAGATATTATGTAACCAACAATCAATGCTTGATGAAGGAGAAGCTTGGGGCAAAAGACTAGAGGCTCAACTAGAATAGCTGAAAGCATAAATTTCTCAGTTAGTTGCATTACATGAGGATCAATCAGTGAACTTCTCGGGGAGGATGGAGATACATAAATATTACAATGATACTTATGTCAACCTAGAGACAACAATATGTGATTCAAAGAGGGTGACACAACCCGATGAACAAGACCTAGAGTTAGACATTTACACTTGTCTTCCAACCATCTCTACTTTAGGGGTCTTGAAACATCAATATCAAAAGTGTATGCAAGAAAATCACCATGTGGTAGTAGTTGTAGAAAGTCAACCATCCATATCTTTTGCAATCTGACATCTAAATGGTTACCATGATCAACCACCTTTGGTTGAATCTATTTTGGAAGACACACAACTAACTTCTATTGAATATCTAATTGTTTTGAATGAGGAGGTAACCCCAATAGGAGGTATACATTGCATTACCACTTCATTTTCATACATTCTCTCTAATTCAATATCTTGGAACACCCGTGGAGGAATTGGGTGTATTCTACATGGAGGATCCAAAGCCATAGGTTGATATAGTGAAGGACCCCACTACTTCCATTGTTTTTGATGTTGATTGGGAGGTATACCAGAAGGAGAAGTCACACAAAAATAATTTTTAGGTTAATTCTATGATCAAATGGTTCCTCCTATGCCAACACCACATCTTCTATATGAAGATGAGAAGAAGTCAGTGCCAGATCCTACACCTGATATAGCACAATTGGCAACAACTGTTGTAGATTTATTTCATATATCTTAGCTACAAAAGAAGGTAATATGCCTCCAGTCCTCACATATGAGAAGATATCGAGGCCACCAGAGAGGCACCACTCCTATTTTGTGCCAGTTCTTGTAGATCCACACATAGCTACTACACTACCTCTACATATAGAGGAGTATTGATGGATTTTGTTGGATGGATTTCAAGGTAAATAGAAACATGAATTCAAGCATCCTCAAAGTTGATTTTTGCTACCACAACCACCTAATCAAATGTTGCATCATGGATCTCATATTCAATGTGCTAGACCTTTTTAATATGCCTTGTAGTTGGACCTTCTTCAAGTTTCTAGGATCACCTGGATGACCATCGGGGATTCTTCCCCTTCATATTGGGTTTAGTGTTTTCTAGGGGATGAACACATTTCTCATATTGGAATGGAGATTGGGTGGTACATAATTCTTTACACCCACACTATTTTATAATCTATTTTTAATTCAACATCTTCAGTTTGTATGTAGATTACTTATATTGTGTGTAGCTTAAACTGTTCTCATTTCAATTATTAGTTCTTGAAATGTCAGTTGATGCCATCATCAGTAAAATTAGTTTGCCTTCGTGTTTGGATTGCATATAGAAATATTCATACAATCCCCCTTATTCAAATAAAGTTCTTGATATTAACTATATTTCTGAAAACTTGCAAATGGTTAAAAATCACCCTTTGTAGCCAATGGTTGTTAGCAATATGTTCACTAGAAAGGATGATTGCTATTATAGGAACCAATATGGATATACTACGATGTTCCTCCTACTGGCGAAACAAATTTATTTGGGGTATAGTGAACTACAATAATAACCCGATGTATTTAATCATAAAAACAATTTTTGCACATGATCCAAATCATCTTATACACTTCTTCCATCTTCTTACATTCCATCTACAAAAAATAAAAGAAAAAATTTCGCCATGAAGTGTGCCAAATCCTAAGCTCAGGTGGCACAAAACCCCTTCCTTCTATATCCACTTCTTACCTACCCCTCCATCTCTATGTAGTAGGGACATATTACTAAAAAATAAAGAAAAGATGTCAATGTGCACACAAAAGATGTAATATATGTATGTATATATAAAATGAAATATCAAGTTGAATAAAGGAGAGATTTACATTCTTCCTTCCATATCCCCATTCACTCTATTTTCCACGTAGGGGCTCATTATATGCTCCATTGATATCCATTGACAAACCCCAATGTTGGATTATGTGAATACTTGTGGTTTTTTAGGATTTATCAAAATTTCATGAAATCCTTAGGCACGTGTGGAGGATGGAGGTGATGAAGGAGAAAAGTTGGAAACAGAATATGACAAATCACGTTCTAGGATCTTAGGAGGTTGAGTTTCTTGTCCATATTGGTGGTAGGGATTCGAGCATGATGTGAGTATTAGGCATGCACATTGGTTAAAAATATTTAATTATTATTTTTTAGTTTTTTTGTTACTCGAGCACAAGTACTACTCTACCTTGAGGTTGCTAGGAATGTCTATTCATCATGCTTTAGTCACATTTTTACAATTAGTTTTGCATATTTTTATTGCATTATACTTCATATTTTATTTGTTTTAGGGTTTTAGTAGTTTTGCAATTTGGTTGGTATTTGATGTATTTTTGGTGTTTTGTTTGTAGGATGATGCAACAAAAGAGAAAACAAATTATCCCTCCATGAAAAGACCAAGAAAATGATCAAATATATCATATCATCACTTCCCAAATTAGACAATTGGAGTGAGGATAAATAAAGTATAGATGGTCATTAAAATGGATATCAATTTTGCATCAATACTCCGAATTGGATTATTTAAAATCCTTTGTATGAAAATTCAATTATGTACATTACAACTATACATATGATACATGTTTGTAGACAAAATCACCCTTTAATTGGTTTTAGAGTTGGGCGACTGGGCTATAAGATAAAGAACATGATGAAAGTAAGTCATCTGACTTTCTCAAGAAAAATGTCAAAGGAAAATACATTAAAATTTGTGCCCTACGAGTCATATAACTCACACATGAGCACCCAAATCTCCTATAGATGTAAATCCTCATCACTTAGCGAGTCGATCAACTAGAAAGTACACCCCGACACAAAAATGGTTCTAGATTCCATATACAATGCATTGGAAGCAGAATTCAATTATCTAACAAATGCAAATACTTACCAACCTCTTCTAGTCAGGATATTGGGACTCCATTCTCCCATTATCTACCTCCAAAAATTATAAAAAATGCATAAAACCGTAGGATGAGTTTGGATGGATCCAAGATTTTTATGGCTGATATAAAAGTACACAAGGACGTCCATGGTAATGGTTCATGAACAATTCTCTCCCATAAACAACCCTATCCACCTCCAAGGAGATCTGTAGATGGGAGTCAATGGTTTAACGTGGAGACACACTCCATCTAAGGATGTGATCAGAGATTGTAGAAATTATTCAGGAGTGGTGATGAGACCACCAAGCTTCTCCTCCAAGATGCTATATTCTTCACAAGCTTTATCTTCTTTTCTCTTTTCCCTTGTATTATTTACATGATTAGAGAGTAGATTCCTTGTTGGGGCATGGGGATTAGCCCCACTGTTGGTACTATAATCCCATATAGTGAGTTACAACTTGCTTGAACTATTGAATTTTTTATTGACTATTTAATGCACATTCTATGGATTTTCTACCCATCTCTTGTTCTATTGAAATTCTAAGCTTATAGAGTTTGAAGCTTAGGCTCAGAATATCAGTTAATATTTTTCAAACGCTGCATGAGTTCTTGTAATACGGTCTCTGAGGTGGAAAATTTAGGATCTATAGGAAAATAAACCCTAATCCTATGAGGAAATCTGTTCTTGTGAAAGGATATGTAATTTCCTTGGATCCTATTTAACGTGAGAGAGCAGATACATAGGTAATGGAGGTGAAACCCATTGTACCATTGTTAGGAATTATTTCTTTCATAGTTTGATTTTATTTATTACATTGTTAATTTAGTTAATAAAAAAACCTTTCAAACAAACTATCCTTGTTAAGTACTTTTTCTTGAAATGGCTAAGTATCTTATTTATTATTAAAAAGCTGTCCTTTTAGTTTGATCCTTAACTATACTATGATATGACTCGTTTGCTTGTGAATGGTGTTTTTTGTGCTATAGTTTTGGTAAAAACTAGGATGACATATCTTAGTGAATCTGAGGGGTATGATAATATCACATAAACTTGCAACACAAGATAGAGTTTTAGTTGAAGGAAGAGCTACTATTCAAGAATAATTACGAGCTACTGAACAAGAAGAAGAAAAAAAATGAGAGTTCTCTATCCCTAAATCTACAAATGTTCACAACCCAATTTTTAGCCTGCCATCGGAGCAAAAAAATTTGAATCAAGATGCAATGTGCGATATTGATGGAAAATAATAGTTTTTTAAGAAGAGACCAGTGAGAACATGCATGACCATTGTGAACATTTCATGGATCTCTTTGGATTGAGAAAGTAAGTTGGCTTGTCTGAGGAAGCCATAAAGCTATGACTATTTTACTATTTCCTCACTAACAAAGTTACGGTGTGGTAAAAGTCTTTATATGATCACAACATCACCACTTGTGAGAAACTTTAGAACAAGTTCATGGATAAGTTCTTTCTACCCTCACTCACTTATCCAATTTGTGGGAAAATCACCCAGTTCACACAACTTACAACTGAAACTCTATTTGAAGCCAGGGAATGATTCAAGGAGCTACTACACAAATTCTCTCATCACAACATTCCCTTTGTAAAACTTACTAAGAAATTCTATTGGGGAGTTCATGTTGACAACAAACAATTTTTGGATGCTTCTACTAATTGAGACATCATGAACAACAACCTTGACATTGTGTGGATGGTTCTGAACAAAGGAGTAGAGAACCAAGCTAATTCGGGTTCATCACACAAAAGAGGAGTTCTTAAGGTTTCCATGGTGGAAGACAAGGTCAATCCTCTTTTCTAGATAGGGAATCCCAAGAGGTCCACCGCATCCATACTATAGAGAGGCACATAAATATGGATTGCAACCACCTCTACCAAGCCACATCAAACATGCACCCGATCAGTTCAATTTCTATATGGTCATTAAAGATGTCAATTTTATCCTGGGTTAGGGCTAGTGTCATCTCGCTCAATTGAGGAACCTTCCTGGATTCTAATATGGGAATCTAGGTGGAGCAACAAATGCACATCAGCTCAAGCTAAAACCAAATCAAAACCAAGTTTGGGGTCCCCCTAGTCTTCAGTAGAACCAAAACTAATATAGATAAACCTTATTCCCAGACAATGCCACAACAACTTCTACCAAGGCAACTACACTAGGGACAACAACCCACAAAATTAAGGTCAACTTCTCCTAGGGTAAGGAAACTAGTAGAACATGCTTTCATCCAATGATCAAGGTCATATGGACTCTATTAATAAGATGCTAGCTCACTAGAAGGCATACAATAAATCCATGGAGACTCAACAAATGCATATTGTTGGCATTGTTCATCCTCCCATAGTTTCTTTTGTAGATAAACCCCAAAGCAACTCCAAGAACTAGGAGGAGCAATTGAACGATGTAAAAACACATTCTAGGTTTGTTCTACTAAAACCACCAGCCCTAGTAAGTACCAACAAGAAGGATCATGAAGATGACAATGATGAAGAAGTCATGCTAGTGGATGAACCTATTAAACCAGTGATTGATATGCCAAAGCAAAGTGATACATCCTCTCTTGAGATGAGCAGCATACCCAATCCTGAGAAGGCACTAGAAGATGCACCAACCACTCCTATATCTTAGTGGTGTTGGTCTACAAACTACATGTCCCCTACGAGGGTAGACTAGCTCAGTCACAGCTGGACTCATAGTTTTTGAAGTTCAAGGAAGTGATGAAGAAGAAAGCATATTGACATGTGCTTCCTTGACGCTATTGTAGGAATTCACATCTTGGACTAAAATTTGCAAAGCTTTCCTCCCCCACAAGTGTATAATAGAGGAGTAAGAGACTGTGAAGCTAACCAAACAACTTGTTACATTATCCAAAGTAAGATTTCACAAAAACTCAAGGATCCAGTATCCTTCAACATCTCCTACTTAATTGGGGATTTTGAATGCCCACAAATATTTAGCTGAAGTTGGGGCTAGCATTTTTATCATGCCCTACAACCTGTGTAAAAGACTAGGCTTCACCATTGCCATTCTTCACAACGACATCATGATTCAACTTGTCGACAATTCTATGACCACCCCTATGGGGATCATAGAATACATCCCTGTGAGAGTGGGTTCCAAATATTATGAGAGAAATATAACGTTAACTACCCTACAAATAAATTCATCTCTTGTAGATAGTAACCCTCCACCACCAAGATTCACTCTTTTCGATGAGGAAGTAGCTCAGGTGGTAAAAGCACGAGCTCCCCAATGAAGGGACTTGGGTTCAAAACATAGGTTGTGTGCCTCAAAAATGAATCTATCCTACCAAACACGCCAGACCAATGTGTGATTTCAATGCCCCCTCTGGCGTGCGGGTAGTCAAGGGAGTCGGGGGTTTAGGCTGTCGGGGTGGGGTCACCGAAGTGACTCTTACTCAAAGGTGGTTCTCATGTCATAATAAATATTCACTCTTGTTATCAGATCCACATCCATATTTATTCAACATATCTCCTGCCTTCATATTCTTCTACATATGTTTGTGTATCATTAAACAACTTTATTTATACCCAGAAAAACATGGAATGCAGTTATCTAATCTCAGAGGCAAACATAATCTACTATAGATGATTTAAAGATTCTAGATCATAGAATATGTAGAGATCCTCGTACCTCTAAAAAAATATTTTTCTCCTTTTGTTCTCATGCTATGTTTCTAAACTCTTTGAACATAGTTGTTGATGTTTTTAGTCATCCAACCTCATCTACTAACTTCTCTTCTCTATAGGGGAAATATTCCATCAGACTTAATAGTTGTTAAATATGCATCCCATCCTTATATAATTTTCTATTATATAGGATCTTTTATTGGATTTCTTTATTTCATTTTTATATTTCTATAATTGTTCAAATTAGTTCAAATTTTATTTGAGGTAAAAGAAAAACAATCTATACTCAAGAAATTGTTGTATAGTTAACTACAATTAATTTTCATGCATTTGAACATGTATTATAATTACATTGAGAGAGTTTTTAGTCACTAAAATTTTATGTTTTCTTCAAATTTAAGACTTGGATTAGAGAACAAATCTTGATAATCACCCTATATGAAAAAATTTCTAGGATGTGTTTGCATGTTATAAAAAAAATGTATAGTGTTAAACCTCCCAAATTTATACATCCCATTTATGGTTCATACATTATTTCATCTCTTTATAACTCTAGTTTTTTATTTTATTTGTGTCATTAGTATTTAATGCCTTTTAAACTATTGAATTGGATTAGCTAACAATACTTAAATTCCAACATACTTCGATCCACCCCTTGTGAACGATTCTTATTGTTATAACTGACGTTGAATACTTGCAAGACTAAATTTGGTAACTAGTTTCATAAATTTCAATAATCAAGAACCTACTTTGAGCTAATACATCACATAGTTACACTTGAAATTTGGCATGAACCACAAGTCTTAGTTGATTAGATCTAGTTTCAATGGCCTCTGTAGAAATGTGTTATGGATCTAGGTGATTCAACTACCATTTATGGGTGGAAATTTTAGTCCCTACCTAATGGACCCAATCCTACCTCAAGTAAATCAAATTAACCCAAAATTATCAATTTTTTCAAATAAAACTATATCCATGTGTGCAATTGTTAGGTTGTAGAGACCCTAGTAATCTAAACCAAAACTATTTAATTGTAAACCAACCTAAAACGACCCAAAATGGATTCATTAGTGGTTTTTTACAAACATATTCAATGTTATGTTTGGTGACACATTTTAAGCATATTTTATTGATGTCCTATTAAGATCACAAATATCAAAAAGTTCACATTGCATGTACTTCATATAAAAAACCTAATTTAGGACCCAGAGTAATCCCATATTCACCTTATGTGTCAGGACTCAATTTGACCCTACCCAATTACCAACAATATATCATTAGAAATGCAACTTTTAACCTTGGGAAACATTGAATATCATGGGAGTAAGGGTGTCTTACAAGATGATGAGCCTTAAATTCTACAAATCAAACAAAAATGATTTCATTTATCACATGTATGATTGCATTATGGTGAAATCTTTGTTTTTCTTGCCAAATCTACCTTAATGCCTGCTCTAGAGGAAGAGAGATCCCAAGATACAGGTTGTGACACCAGCCTGATTGATAGGAATGCTATATCTAGAGATAAAAATCCAATGCTACTATACTTCACACTGAATATCCATCATTCTTTAATTCTAAAAACCAATTGGCATCTTATTGTAAAATAATAGGAAAGATGCTCCTCTTCAGAAAACAAAAATCAAAATGGAAGATTGCCATCATATGTACCCCAGATCCCAAGTTGGTTTGGAAGCCTCCTGATGGGATTGCTATCTTATATGATACATACTTCATTTTGTTCCACATCTTCCTACTCTATAGCAATATCTATACTGCCATGGAATCTAGGGGAAAAGTTGAAGTCATTGGAAAGGAGAACGAAATGTTTTCTATCATATTTATTGAATCCAAATGATATGGAATATGCTTTGGAAAAAGGACCATGGTTAGTTATATAGAAGCATGTGATCTTAATGATCTAGCATCCTACCAGTCCTTTCTTGAAACTTGGCTTGCAAAATGTCCTTGTATGGGTAAAATTCATTAACTATCTATAGAACATTGTGATGTTGGAATGTTTAATATAACTGGGACATTTGTAAGAATTCCTCTTTTCTCTAAAAGATCCAGAAAGTAATTCTCCCAACTAGAATATGCTTGAACAACTATCCTTATGTCTTCTAATTATCAGTTCACTACTTCCCAAAAACTTCAAATTGATGATGGAGCTCTTTTGAAAATTTTCTTTGACTTTGAATGGTTTCCAAATATATTCCATAAATGTAAATATTTGGGCATGAAGCATTTTCCTATTCAATGCTACTAAACTCAAATTTTAACTAGACCAAAAATATTGAGGGAGAAGTTAAAGAGAACTTTTGCACAAATGGAGTATTTATCTCTAACCAAGAATATAGAGAATATAGATCGATCTTCCCAACTCCTATTTGGGTTTTTGACAAAATGCTAAATCTAGGGGGACAAACTAAATTCTTCTAGGATTAAAAGTCACAGAGAAGGTTCAAAAGTTAGAAGCAGAAATAGTTATCCTTCTATATTTCATCACCAAAACCATCTCTTGTGTATCTCAAAGGGTAATTAATTGCACTTTTTCGTGGATGAGTAATACATTTAGTAATTTGGAGATCATTAGAGATGAATCTTAGTCTAAAAGCATAACAACCTAGGTCTTTTAATGACAATATCACTAAAGTTATTCTCTTGGATTCTGAGAGGCTTTAGTTTTAAAGTTGGAGGGGTCAGAAAGGATTTAAGGAAGGCTAATTTCAAACTATTTTCTCAATGAAATGAAAATAAGGAACAAACTGGATGGTTTTTTCTCTAAGCACTTCACTAACTACAATATTGTCACTAATCATGACTCCCATGCACTTGGGAGAATCATGATGTTTCATAAATTGATGGACTATGATGTCACTAAGATGTCAAAATCTGGTTAATATATTCTCTTTAAACTGTAAACCGTAATCTCAAATTTCTAATTATAGATGTATATGGGCACAATGAAGATTCTAACATATAATCTCATTGGAATTTTAGTAAATCTATCTCAAATTATATATATATGCCTTGAATAATGTTGTACATGGCTTGAAAAATCTCATGGATCTTATGATCATGAAACAATGGAGAAAAACAAAAGAAACTATAAGTCATAAATTTCTCAAAGTTGTTACCCAATTTTATACATAAAATAAGAAAAAAGGGAAGAGGGTGTTTAAATCAGAAGAAAACAAAAAGAATAAAAATTTGACTCCACCCAAGGGCCGATTAGAATGGTATGCATGATTTCAAAGACTGGAATCGACAATCTTATTAAGAATGGGGAAGGTGTTAGAAACTCCATCTCATTAATGAACAATATTGCATCCTTGATAGTTATATCAGATAAAAATAGTGGTGATTGAGATTTTTGTTAAGGAAAATGGTGGAAAATATAAAAGCATCATTTTTATGTTAGCGAAGCTTTAGGGTTCGAGATGGTTATGCCTTTCCATCAGAGCTGATTTGAACATTTTATATCATCTTTTGGACCATCATTTACAAATCAATTTAACCCAATAATCACTCTTAAACATGCTAGATTTTCCACTTTATTGTTATCTTTACTTGATCTATGGTTTGGATTGTAGGTACAACATTTTGGCATCAAAATGGGGAGAAAATACCACCATATCATCCATCAACACATTCCCCATCATTTAAGCATTTAGAAAATCAGTGTTGCTATAATCAGTGTTGAGAAATCAACACATTGTGTTCAGATTCAGACACACCATCTCTAGATTTAGACATGTCATGTCATAGTCCAGAACTTGGATCCAAAATTCCCTAAATTGTAGCACATGCCAAGCATTTCTTTATGCTTCTTTTATCTACTTTCTACATCCATGCATGAGTAGATCTTCTTTTCTTGGGCATGGGGGAGTAACTTCCATGTCATGCTTTGTAGAAAAATGAATTTTCTTGCTTAAAGTTGGTTTAATCATTATTATATGGATTAGTTTTTATTTCACATATATGTTTGACTGGCCATCTTATATGTATGTCGTATGATTCTTGTGCATATTGGGAAGGTGTACATTGAAGTACAGAGATGTTTCTTGTAGCTTTATTTCTTTGACCACGGGAGTGGCGTGGTAGTAAAGGGTATTCCAAGGTTTTTGGTGGTTCTATTTGGAGTATATACACGGTGGTGTTATATAAAGGTAGAATCGTTTTACACTACCAGGAGGGGTGTAGAACTCAAACTTCCCTTTGTGATGTTAGTGCTTGTGAATATGTTGTTGTTTCATGGAATGATATGATAGTGAAACCCTACCCTCAAGAATTCCTTATCCAGATTGATCCTTAATACAAGTGAATTTTTTTTAGTTCATTTCCTTTTAATTGCTTAGCTAACTTAACAAAACCTCTCTTGTTAAAAATATCTAGATTGTTGAAGTTGAATACTCTTACTCCTACAAAATTGTACTTCTTGGACGACCTTGACAATACTACATCCACCTGTATACTTGTGGGGTAGTATTCGAGTTTATAAATTTATGACTTGTGCACACAACTAACAAGTTTTTGGCGACGTTGTCGGGGAGCATCAATGTTTTTGTTAGAGTAAGAAGTGTTGAATTGTAAGCAAGACAAGATCACACCATCACCTGTCATATCCACTATCTTTTTTTCCAATCATGATCATCATCATTTTCATATTTTGTAACTTCCATTTTCATTTTTCTGGGACCGTATGCAGAAATCCAAAAAGGGTCACGAGCCTTCCTCATTTTTAGACCCCGAAATTGAGCACAATGTTAGCAGCCTTCAAAAAGCAAGGAGGAGTGAGACTTGATTAGATCAGGAGGAATCACAACATTCATCACATTCATCACCACCATTTTCACCCAAACGTCCAACCCAACTAGAAGAACAAATCATGGAAGACGATAGTCCCCTTAAGGACTTTTTTGTTCCAACTGCTATGTACATCAATGGGGCTATCGATATCCCACAAATCATGGCAAATGGTTTTTCTATCAGCCCCACAATTATACAAATGAAATAGTAGCACTAGTTTGTAGGGACACCAATGGAGGATCCAAACCTCCATATTGCTGAATTTCTATAGTATATTAGCACTTTCAAGATAGATGGTGTTCTTACTAATGGGATTTGCCTTATTCTTTTCCCATTCACTTTGAAGGATAGAGCCAAGGCATGGCCCTCTTCTTTGCCAATGAATTCTATTAATAATTGAGAGGAGCTTCACAAAGTCTTCTTAGCCAAGTACTTTCCACCAAGCAAAATGGCACAGATGAGGATCCAACTCATTAATTTATCTTAAATGGATGGGGAGACTCTCTATGATGTATGGGAGAGATTCAAAGACCTCAAAGCATTTGTCCTCACCATGGTCTCTACAATTGGTCGCTTCTTCAAACTTTTTATAATGGTTTATTTTTAACACAAGGGTCAATAGATGCAGCTGCAAAGGGAGAATTCATGAACAAATCATACAAAGAAGCTTATGCTATCATAGAAGACATGGTAGTAAATCACTGCCAATGGAGCACTGAAACATGCAATCAACCTTATTTATCTTCTATTGTTTCTGGGATGCAAGTTGGCATGCACACAGTCATTGAAGAGGATTTAGTTGTAGCAAATCTAGACATCTTATCCTAGAAGCTTGACAAGTTCATCACCCAACCCATTCAACTGATCAACCAAGTTTTTGAATCAAGTGAAGTTCTTGGGCAGAATCCTCAACAACAACATGTTCATAAAGAAAAACTATATTCAGATTCCAACTTGGAATCACTCCTAGAGGATTTTGTTTGATCTAAAATGATGAAAAATGATGAGTTACTCCAGAAAAGATAACTCATGAATAATACCAATCACACTCTCTCTTCTAAGGTGGATGGGATTTCTATTCACACAAGAATGTTGGAGGACCAAATTGCTAAACTTGCCACTGTGAATCAAACAACACCTTCTGCTTCCTTCCCTAATTAATGGAAACTAAGTCCAAGGGATTCATACACATCAGTTACTTTAAGGAGTGGATCTTCTATAGAACAATCATATTCACCTTCAAATACAATATCATATTAAGTTGTTGACTCTAATGTAGTCAATGAAAATGAAGCTCAAAGGAAGAAATATGTAAATGCTCCATGGGATGTAGGCAAGCCACCTTGGAAAACCAATCACAAACTATTTCAGACCATTTGGAGAGGGACTCAAGCAAGGGAGATCTAGGAGGAGTCAGAGAGGTTCCAAGGGAGAAAAGTTGATTTCTCAGGAGGAAAACTTCTTCTTCTTTCTTGTCCAACAATTATAGATGAGATCTCCATCTTTCTCTTCTCTCCATTCTGGAGTGAAGCTTTCCAGAGAGTTTCCAGTAGCAATGGCGGATTTGTGACTCCTTGACTAGAATTCCAACTCTTTCTGACTTCTTCCATGAACATCCAAGTTTAGTTTCCTCTTTTATTATGTCTAGCATTGCTTTCTACTGCTTGTATCTACTTTCTATAGCCATTGATGAGTAGATATTATTTTCTTGGGCATGGGGGAGTAACTCCCATGTCATTTTTTGTAGAACAATAAATTTTCTTTCTTAATGTTTGTTTAATTATTGTTCTATGGATGTATTGGTGTTGATTTCACATAATTGCTTGGCTGGCCATCTTGTATGTATGCCTTATTCTTCTTGTGCATATTGGGAAGGTGTACATTGAAGTAAGGTGTATCCTTAACTACAAAAGTGGATTGGAAGTGAGGGGTTTTTCAAGGTTTTTGGTGGTTCTATTTGAAGTATATGCACGGTGCTACTATATAAAGATAGAATCATTCTACACTACAGGGAGGGTGTAGAACTCAAAGCTACCTTTGTGATTATACTTCTTGTGAATTTATTGTTGAATCATGGCATGATATGATAATGAAACCCTATCCTATAAAATTCCTAGTCCAAATTGATCCTTAATACAAGTGATTTCTATTTTAGTTCATTTCCTTTTAATTGCTTAGTGTTTTTTTGGTCAATCAAAAAAGCATGTTACTATTACCAAAAACTTTGGGTACATTGCACCCCTAAAAGAAAACAAGACTTGATACACCAAAACAGTTGGGTATCAAGGAACTAGATAAAACATAACACTCAAGTATCTATACACAGGAGCCCAAGCTCTAAAAACCCATGACCCATCAAACCAAGACACCTTTAGTGCCCTATTCTCAATATCTCTAAGCCCACCCACAAAATTAGAGAACAGAAATACAGCCAACATCCTAATCCAAGAGGAAGAAGGAGCACATGGATTCTGCCCCCGAGCAAAGATACCAAGAGTAAACACAATCCAGAATTTTTGGACAAATTCCAGAATGCAATGCGTAAGAAGACCTCAACAAATATATCAGTAGTTCTCCACACCTGGGCAGAGACAGAAAGAACAATACATTTCAGACCTTGATGACTCTTCAAGGCTCCCTTTACTTTCATTATGCTCACCTACAGATTGTGAATAAGAGAAAATAAATGCCACCCTTATCCTCATCATGAACTTCTTGACGACCCAAATGTGGAGCTTTCTGAAATCAGCAATATGGATTGAAGGTTCTCTGACAAAACCCAGCAAAAACCACATAGCTAGAAGGAGTCTCCCACATTCCCTCCATTTACTTTGGCTTCTTCATATTCTTTTAGCTGCTATTTGCACAACAACACAACATCGAACGCCTGAGAGGCATTCCTGCATGCCGTAATAGATGGATTAAGGGAAGAGAAGATGAATCGCTTCGCCCCCTAGAATCAACACCACGTGTGATCTTCATGGATGTGCAAAAGGCCAAGGAGGAGAAGAGTAACGTTCTATCCCCTTGAACCATCCTTCTGTGAGCATCAATGGCACGAGGCCGGTGCCAGAGAACTCCAGTCTATCAACAGAAATGTTAGAAACATCGCACAATGTTGGCTGACTAGCAGTCCTTGGAGTTGAATCCCCTGTGGAGGGACGAGTAAGACAGAGAAGCCAAGCTCGATTCCACTGAATAGATATTGGTGGGGAAGAAGCACTGCCGCCTGGGCAAACCATCGAGGAGCCCAACCACAGCCAATGGATCCGAACAGGTCCTACTCGTTGGGGATCCTACTCATCGGGAAAATGGGGGAACGAGCCCTAATCGCCTAACAAATACCATCCGCCGCCACCGAGCCACCCAACGAGGTCTCTACCGCCATAACCATTGCCAAGTGAGTCTGGGTCAATATCAAGGGCCACCTTTACACTGGACAACTACAGTTATTGGCTCGGGGGAGGAGGAATGCAGGTGTCTGAAGAGGAGATCGAGTGACCCCCTTTTCTTCACCTGGACGGAGCAGCAGCACAAAATTCAGATCTAGGGCACAACTCCTCTCCACCCGTCACTCTTAAACAGGATGTAGTCGACAAGGACGAATCCACCGATTCACGACCTGGATCTAGGCTCCACAGCGACACATCTCATCTCCTCCTCTGCCCAGCCATGAAACAACCCAAACGACAAACCCTAGAAACGCTACTGGGTTCCCTTTCTCCAGAAACACTACTACCTTCGGGCGCGAGCTTCACCGAGACTAGGAGGCCAGGGAGAGGAAGACGCCGAGGAGGCACTCCCTCCCCTCCTACATGTAGTCAGTTCTTCTTCTTCTCTTCCCTACTTTTTAATTGCTTAGTTAACTTAACAAATCCTCTTTTGTTAAAAAGATCTAGATTGTTGAAGTTCAATACTCTTGCTATAAGGCCCATAAACTTGCTTAATGAGTTGAATGAGTTAATTATCATAATTGAATTATTATAAACCTAATATAACCTTGTGATATTCTTTTAAAATATAAGACAAGCTTAAGTTTCAAATTTGGACCAATTTGGACATTGTTTGAGCAAGTTATGCAATCTTATGCACATTTTGGACTTTTATGCAATTTACCCAATTGAGAGGTTTTATTTGCAATTTATCACTTTAATTATGTTCCTTGGATATTATCTCATCATTATTGAGCTTTTTGAGTCATTGTGCACCTATTTAAATCTTGGTTTGAAGGTGTTTTCTCCAAGGGTATTTTAGGGTTTACCCCTTCACGGATGAGCTACCTTTAGTAGCTATCAACTAATGAATTATGTGATTGGCTGGGAAATTCGACAAAATAAAGCTAAGCAGGTAAATAGGGATGGTGGGGGAGCTGCTTGTGTGTGTGGTTGTGTATTCTTAATAATTTGAGGCCATAGACACATGGGGAAGCTACTTTTACACCTCATGTTTGCTTCTATCCTTATCCATGGGCTATATTTACCTCTTCCTTTCCCAAGTTCGAACATATTCTTGATTTCTCTTTCATTTAATCTGGAGAAATTACTCCCCTCTATTTTTCTATGGAACCATGTGCTCTAAGGTAGAAGACAACCTCTTTTTGGAGAAGAAGGTCTCCTAGAGCTCCATTTAGCCCTACCTAGGGTTTCCAAGGTCATCTTCTAGGGATTTTGACCAAGGCAAGTTATTTTTTTCCTTCCTTCTCCATTTATCTTGCTCTTCTCCTTCCTTAGACCTTCCTCCAGGTCGGAACCTTGCTGTTTAATGGTAGAATTTGCTCTAAAGCTCTAAAACCCTACCTTTCTTGCTCCTTATGCTTAGGGTTTGCTCATTTGATGAAGAAAGGTGCTAGATGGATGAATTCATAGCTTATTCTTGGATTTTCTACCCTACCTGCTCGAGATTTCTTCTGTTTGGGGTTTCATATTCTCAATAGAGGCAAGTTTTATAACTTTCTCCACATTTATTTCTTACCATAAGCTTAGTAGCTCATGTTCTTGCTTGAAAATGATGATTTATGCATTAAAAAACTATGCTTGACTTGGATTTCGATTTTTATAATGTTCCCTATTATGATTTCAGTTCTAGATGAACCTGTGATCATGTTTATGTTATTCCTAAGGTATAATATGACTTTAATCAGGTTGTTTTGACAACCTATGGTGCTAAGCACCTATCAAACAATGGTCAATTTTAGGGTTTAAAGCTGATTTCTTCTATAAACCATGACCCGATGATGGTACCATTGCAACAACCCTATGTTGTTGTCTTCATAACAACTGATGGTCATGATCAAGGGTGTAACATGGTGGTTACAACATATGGTCACCCCCTTAGGCCAGGTTTTGGATCAATTAGAAGTTTAATGATCAACCATTAAGTACCCTACTGATGTTATCAATCAATGTTGACATTAGCTTAATATTTGATGTTGATTAATGAATATAAAGTTGATATAACAACCTATGGTGATTTAAGTGTCACTAATGATGGTGTATCAGGTCTCTAAAACCTATTTTGAGTCTAGAATTGTAGTTGTAGCATCAATTAAGCCTCAGACTAATGGTTTCTTAGGTCATTTGATGCAATGGTCGGACCTATACTGTAATTGATGGTTTTAATATATGAAATTGACCCAATGGTCAAGATCTAATGTTTATTCATCCAATAAAGTGAAATTATGGCTAATGTAATATGTTGGTCCTAATAATGTGATTTATATGGTTTCCTTTATATGATCAACTTAAGGAGCTTACCTATTGACATTGGATAGCTTGTTTTAAATGAACAGTCGATTGTGGGTTTTACCCTACTCTCAACGGAACTCTTATTGTTGTTAACCAAAGGATGTATAGGGTTAAATGGTGACTTTTATAGATAAAAACTCAATAACATCATATATGATTCATTCAAGATGTTTACTTATGTAAACAACCAATGGTCTTACCTTTTAAACATCCAATGGTTCTGGGTGACATTGTGGTATGGTGATATGGGTTGATAGATGATGGAACAAATGAAGGGTTACCCTTAATAAGGTAGTATTACCTATTCACTCATATGAATAGAAGGTATGATAATCATATTGTGTTGATATGTAACCCTAATGAGGTATAGCTTGTTATACCTAGCTTTATTATAACTAAATGATGGTAATTGGGTATGAGTAGTCCTTGAATGACTAATTCAATCATGGGGTACTCTCTTATTGTTGTTGAAACCCTAGTATTCTATAACCTGATGGTTACACCTTGATTTATGCGTCGTATCATACTTGAGAATAGTATGGAATGTTATGGTGATGCTTCACCTTATGCATCCATGATCCAATGGGGATGTCGTGATTTAGGGTTTGGGTATAAGTGCTGAATAGTAACATTGATATAATTTGTCACGTTGAACCTAACTCTAATGCAAATAGATAAAAATGAGTATTCATGTTTAACATTTTTATATGATGGAATGATGGTGGAATGACCTCCTTGATATGATCCACATGGTTGATACTTTCTTATGCTATACATGTGCATTATGAATATGATGAGGGTTAATCATATATAGATTCCTTGCATGTTGATGTAATAAAGGAATGTTATTAATGTTAATATAACCCTACTATGATTGTTTATGAATATATCCTAGATCATTAATGCAATATTGTGTGGATATGGTATATTATATGTAAGTGATGTTGTTGAGCCTTGTTATAAGGCATGCAAAGATAATGATGATCTTACAGGGTATAGTATGATGGTTTTAATGGCCTTTGGGCATGGTTGAGCCCTGAATGAGGTGTACTCCTCTTGTGTTGATAAGGGTTGATACCATGTGATATTGTGAAAAGGATTTATATCTTGTAATATTATGATGACTAGTGTGATATCATGAATGGCAAGTGAATAGTACCATGTGATGATGAGATGAGAAATTATGTTTCACACATTTTATATCTTTTGAAGTTGTGATATTTATGTGCTTGTTAGAAGTGAATTAGGGTTTTTATGTCCACTTGTTTGATGGAGCCTTAATTCACCCAATTGGCATAACTAATCAAGTGAAACTCTAATCATGTAGTGCCATGTTCCATAGATCCATCTGAGTGTTAGAACTTGCCAGATGGTGAAATGAGTATTCCTAAGGGAAACTTGGAGTGCATACTGATGAGTATGTGGGGTGATTGTCATCCTTAATTCAAGTGTTTAGGGAGGATGACTGTGGTCATACCTTGCCCTCAGTTTGAGAACAGCTGCGGTCATGTCTCAGTGATTATATATGTGACAAGATTGGAGGACAACTGCGATTGTACCTTGGATGGTAGGGTATGCGTACCCACCTCCTTTCACTAGTGTCATGACCTACACCAAGGACAGACTAGGTTGTTAGCGGCTTGACCTTATGTGTTGTTGTGGCGGACCCGTACTGACCGGGGGCAGAGAAGATCTTAGGAGTCTGACTCTTCTTAGATCTTGTATGGCACTGATTTTGACTTAGCAGTGGTCAGTTGGATTTTGAGTGGTATCCTCAATTTCCTTAGGGCATAATTAAAGATGTAAGATAGCCGTGTAGCATATTTGTTTAGGGTTATACACAATGTTTCACATTGGATGATAACCCTAGTTTGTTATCTTTACATAAAGATGATGCTTATTGCAATTAAGAGATAGTAGATATACTTATGTTGTGGATATGCTTAAGATTGTAGATGCATGCATACAGTAGCCATGCTTATGTTGATAACTATACTGCTACTGCTGATTATAATCATGATGCTATCTATCTCATGTTATTAGTTATGTTTAGCATGCTAGCCATACCTTTGTAACTAGAGATGCATATAATGCTAATCATGCTTATCCAGATAATTGTGCTTATGTTGGTAGCTCTTTTTATGATGTTGATAAGTTCAACCAATTAGACATGCTCATGTTAGCTATGCTATGTTATTATACTTGCTCCTGATGTTAGATATGGATATACTACTGAATTGCTTATATTGTCAACAAGATAAAGGATGATAGTCTGGCTAATGACGATAGTTATTATCTGCTCTTTTATGTATTTTGTTAATCATCAGTACTGCTGAGCTTATTTGTTATATTTGATTAAACTTCTTAACTGTTTAATTACATAAAAATGTTGTAATCAATAAACATTGTTGGAGGTTATATCTCTTGCTGGGACATGGGTCTCACCCTTGTGGTTCGCCACATCTTTTTAGGTAATCTAAAGTGATGAAAACAAACATGTGGAAGCAAGGAGGAGCTTTTTTTTTTTTTTTGAAATCAACGGATCTACTTTATTATAAGATCAAATCTGCTTGAATGCAGTTTCTTACAACCAGCGGTAAAGAGTTGGAATTAGGGAAAGAAAAGCTACTACTAGCAGCCAAACGGGCTAGCTGATGTGCTACTCCATTCGCTACTCTACGACAATAAACAAAGGAAATACTAGCAAAGAAACTTTTGAGAAAGCCTATGTCCTCAAGAATAGAACCCAGGAGGTCCGCTCTCGTAGACCCATTCACAATTAGCTTGATCACCACTTCGGCATCCGATTCCACCATTAGCTGCGGAAGGTTCATTTCTTTGGAAAGGAGGAGTCCATCTCGGATAGCAAGAGCCTCGGCGCACATGGGATCCTTGAGTGTCGGCTGTTGTTTCCCTTCCAGCTTTGTTGCTGCACCCGTAGCTGTCCGCCACACCATCCCCAAGCCATCTTTTCCTTGGACATTAACCGCTGCATCACAGTTCAATTTGATGACACCCTCCGGTGGTTTACTCCATGGTGCACTAGCACCCTCCGTGCTCGAGTTACAAGCACTGCTGCTCGGCGCCGGGCTGCTCCTTACCCAAGGTAATAGAGCGCTCTTCATAATGTGGGGGTGCTGCACCTTGTTCCCAAACACAATGTCGTTTCGCCTACTCCAAATGGCCCAAAGGGCAGCAGCCATGTCGACGTCCAGCTCCCCTTGTTGCGGCCACACCACCGCTAAGATGGCTGCCTTCACTGGTATTGCACCCATCTCTTTTATAAGGTGCTGTACTTCCAAAGGATAATCCTTCCATAGCTCCCACGCCTGGTCACATTTAAAGAACATGTGTCCAATGTCTTCCTTTTCCCTCCTACAGATGGTACAAATACCGTCCGCATGACAATACCGATCGAACAACCTGCCCACCGTAGCTAGCGATCCGACGAAGCAACGCCATAAGAAGTGAGCTGCCTTTGGATATAGACCCGACTTCCAAACAGCCCGCCATACATCCTTTTCCTCTTGGCTGATCGTTTGTCCATCTCTGTTTGGTTGTTGGGTTGCTAACCAATATGCTGACCTCACCATATAGTCCCCGTTCTTGCTTGGTTTCCAGAAAATGCTGTCCTCCCTTGCCGCGAGCCCTTGAGGAATGGCTAGCACCATAGCAGCTAAGTCATGCGATAATAGCTCGTGAACTAGTCCGTGATCCCACTGTCCTGTCTCTTGATCAATGAGTTGATTGACTCTAAGAACCGTCGGTGAAGATATGCCCATCCTTCCTTCTATGCTCCCATTTAGAGATTTGGGATCCATTTGTCAGTCCATATGTTGATGTCGTTGCCATTTCCCACTCGCCATTGCATGCCTTCGAGCACTATACTTTTAGAGTTCCAAATACTCCTCCACGTAAAGCTTGGGTTATGACCCCTCCTAGCCTCAAGTACATTACATGATGGGAAGTACTTGGCCTTTAGAACTTTGTAAGCCAGTGTGTCTCGCCTGTGAAAGAGTCGCCATACTTGCTTGGCAAGGAGAGCTTGATTGAAGGTGCTAATGTCACGGAACCCCATTCCTCCTTGGTTTTTCGGCTTGCATAATTTTTCCCAGCTGACCCAAGCTATCTTTCTTTCCCCGTCTTTGGCTCCCCACCAGAATCTAGCAATGGAACTGTTGATGGTGTCAAGAAGGTACCCCGGTAACTGGAAAATACTCATCATGTATGACGGTATCGCTTGAGCCACTGCCTTGATAAGAACTTCCTTCCCCGCCTTAGAAAGAAGATTTTCCTTCCACCCTTGCAGTTTGTTCCAAACTCTGTCGAGCTATAGTAATGAATCTATGAGAAAGTTGATTAGATGTCTAGCGTGTCTTAGAGTCATCCCTGTACTCTCAGGTTCGGGTGAGAAAAAGTTTGTATATGATGTTTCAAATGAATCCGACTTTTGTTGGCATATTAATGCTTGTTTGTGTGGCATATATGAATATTGTTCTCATGTATATATATGTGGTGGATAAGATGATAGAACAATTTTTATCAAATTCTTGGCATAGTATGGATATAAGAAAGATTTTGGGCTCTTATGCAAATGTTTCTGAGCGGGTGCTGACGTTGAAATTGGTTTTAATTTACCCATATTTTTGGGTATGTGATTAATTAGTGATTGATTATGTTTTATGTTTGGAGTAATATCGTTTAGTGTAATGGGTTCTCACACTTGCGCATAACAATACATTTCTCCTTGGATGACCTTGACGATACTACACACACTAGTATACTTGTGGGATACTATTTGAGTTTATAAATTTAAGACTAGAGCACATAGCTAAATATATCCCTAAAAGTCATAGTTATTATGTGTTTTATGGTCCCAATTGCTTCAGGACCTCCCACGATGGAGATCCATCAGTAGCAGTTGGGAAAATGTGTAGGAAGAGAGAGAGATGAATTTTTGTTTTTAGAGTAAGATCTAGATCTTTAAAATAGTATGCAGATGTTGAAAGTAATGCATATAGCAAAGAAAAGAAAAAAGTAGTTATTGATCAACCTACCAACATTAATAGAGAAGTTAGTGTTAGAGGAAGGATCCTCTAGGTTGCGGATTGTGTTGATGCGCCATGAGACCTAACCCGTAGATCGAGGCAACCCGCTAAGTGGAACCATAGGATTGATTCGATCCATTGGGTGGCCCGGGCTAGAGAATGTCTATTTCTTAATATTATGAATATTTTAGGAATGTTCTGAATTTTTTTATTAAAAGTGTGTATTATAAATAAAATGTAATTAAGCAATTAAGGAGAGAGGAAAGTCATTAACTCAAGGTTATCTTTCATTATTATCCAAAAGATATGTATTTCTTTAAAGGAAAAAGTCAATTGAATTATCATGTAAAAATGAAATATTTTAATCAGGATAATCCAACTGAGAAATTTATGAGAAATTCTTATAAAATATGGAATTGATGGGAAAATTGCACTTAAGCCTAGATAAAAGGTTTTCTTTGTCCTGGACCCTTAGCAGGTGGTATATGGGTAAAAATAGATGTTTTAAAAATGTGGAAAAGATGGAAAATATGGGAAAATATGAAAAAAGATAAAAAGTGGAAAGATGTGGGAAAATGTGCATAATTGTGAAATATGTGGAAAATTGTGGGAAAATTGAATGAAATCCATCATTACCTAGAGAATTTTCATTAATCATGTGCTTCTCCTGAATGAGAAAAATTGGGGTGTCAACAATTTACTCCTCTCAAGGGAAGGTTCAAGATAAGATTGAGAACCACAAGTTTGAGCCAAGTCCGACCACTATTTTGTGTCACAAAAAGCTAAAAAGGTAAGACTCATCAATGATGTTCTGACAAATCTTTTAGAGGGTTGAAAGCATTGGTGATTTCGTTTGCTTCTAAGGATGAATTATCAAAATAACCATTTATAGAAGAAATAAGATTGGGCGTGAATGATTTCTCTAGGGTAAGGGTAACCTTCGACTTAAGCACTCACCTTTATCTAACCAATCATTCATTATCCTAGAGTTCTAATGAGCCTTAAGAGGTTTCTCGAATGCATAACTAACTATCATCATTGCTTTAATTCTTGAATCTCTACATGTCTAATTCTCTCACTAACTCACCATTTTAGTGAGAAAATGTTGAATGTGAAAAGCAGGTATGATGGTGGTTTGTCAAAAGTAATTAAAATTAGGAATCTGTAATAATTGAGAATCATGGAAACTATGTGAATGTGAAAAGATCTTGAAAAGTAATCATTGTCTCTCTTCTCTATCTATGCATTTTGGTTTTAGTTTTTCTCTATTTTTTTAGTAGATGGAGGAGTTTCTCTATTAGAAATAGAGAAAAACTAAATCATCAATATTGATCAATCAAAGCCCTATTTACTAAACAAAATAGAGAAAGATTTATAGGAAGTGTGTTAAAACAAGTTGATATCATGACATATAGTGCGCCATGAGACCTAACCCTTTGATTGTATCGGGTATCATGTGTGATCGTGTAGGAGTGAATTCATAGGAAGTGTGTTAAAACAAGTTGATATCGGGTATCATGCTATCATCCAGTGATAAAGTGGTCTTTGCAGCGTGTTCCTTCATTGGTCCATCATCTATTCCCCTAGATTGGTGATGATAAATTATCCATCACTTTATAGTTCTCACTTGATTTGATTCACCTTCTTTTGAGCTTCATCTCCATTAGAAATAAATCATCAAATATGGAAATGATAGCACATGTGATCATCTGACAACTCCTACCAGATGTAGGAATTGAAGATGTTGATATTTGTTTAGGACTTGGTTGGTGTAGTTTCATGTCAAGATATTGGATTCAGAAATACAAGCATAGATTGGTTTAGTTTTGGATCATGATACATGACCCAGAAAAAATGTGGAAATGTGATCATAGGATTGGTTCAGTTTTAGGTCATGCTCCAGGATGAAAAAGATTTAGACATTTTGCACAGAACTAGTTCAATTTTAGGTCATGATCACTATAGGCTGATTTCAAAATGAAGGCATGATTACTTCATCTTTAGGTCATGAGCTAGGACCATATATTGATTTAGCAATGCATGAATAGTTCTGTTTCAGGTCAAGAGCTAGGACCATAGATGGGGTATCAGACAAATTCAAGGTATATGGTGGTCTTTACGACCAATGATAAAACTATTTCTTTGTTTACTCTCCAAAGAGATTCTAGTTTTTCAAAAGTGCTTAACATATATAAGGTTTGGCACCAGGTAAATATCCTGGGTTAAGGTGTCCTTCACAAATAGTGATTGTATCGATAAGTTGTTTGCTCCTTAGAGCATCAACCAATCATTTTAAGAGTTCTAGACTGCTTGTTAGGATCTTCATAAACATCGTCTTGGTTGTTCTAGCTCCTCAAAAGTGATCAAGATAGAAAAAATTGGGCAGTATAGAAATATCTTGGGTTAAGGTGGCCTTCTCATCCCGTGACTATAGATAGTTAATCATCTCTTCCTTAGAGAATTTTCCATTTCATAGAATAAGTTTATGAGAATATTACTAAAAAAGATAAGAGCAAACTTTAGGTAATAACCTAGTGATAAGATGGCCTCTACGATGTGTTCCTCTACTCGTCTATCATCTATCCCCTAAAGTGTCAATGAGTGACTATCCCCGACCCTCTAGTTCTCTCTTGATTTGATCAACCTTCCTTTTAGATATATCCTAACTACAAATGGTTTGTTTTTGAAGTGATATTGAGTGTGATTGGATATTATGATATAAGGTTCCCATCAAAGTCTTGAAAAGGATGCAAAAATATCAAAATGAAAGCACATACTCATTATAAATGATCCTACCAGATGTAGGGATCAATAGAGCATCACCATGTTTCGAAGAGTTCCAAGTTGCTTATTAGGACCTTCATAAGTATAGTATCAGTTGTTCTAACTATCAAGAGTGATTGAGATGGACAAATTTCTAGATTTAAGATGGCCTTCATGGCCAATGACTGTATCAATAAGTTGTCTACTCCCTAAAGCATCTCTCGCGTTGATAAGGTTGATAGGATTGATAATATTAGGCTCTAGATAAGTTTCTAGATTTAAGGTAGTCATCTTGTATTGTGTCTATATTGGTTCCTCATCTACTCCTAAGAGCGTTTCCTATTTTCAAAATTGCTCAAGATAGATAAGGTTGGGTAACCAAACAAGTTTCTAGATTTAAGGTAGCCATCATGGCCACTGACTATATGAGACAATTGTCTCCTCCCTAGAGTATCTCTTGAATACAAGCTAGTTCAACACAATAAGAGTGCAATTTTAGTATTGCATGTAGGGATTTGATTGGATGTCTATCTATCGATAGGGATTTCATAAGGAGTTTCCACTCAGATGTAGGGTTGTGTCAGATGTCCCTACCTTATTGTAAGGTTGGAGTTCAAGGAGACACCTATTTAAGACACAATTTTGAATGCGGTGTGTATTAAGATAGGACTTGGTCCATGAAGAATCCCTATTCGAGATAGGACTCATCAGATTTGTCAGATCCAGTTGATGTGTTTCCATCTAGAATAGAGCTTTAGCATAGATGCCTAGTTGAGTATAGGACTTTAGTTTGAATGCATATCTAAACATAGGTCTTTTGATCAACAGGAATGCCTATTTAGGATATGTCTCTAGCATGTATGAATCACATTTAGATTGGATCATGAGATTTTGAATTTGAGTACTATGGACCACAACCTGTCATTCAGGAACTAGATGATAGTTAGACCTCAAGGGCAACCAAGAGATTAATCCGGGAGTGCCCATATGGTGGTCACGGCTTTGATTGTGTGATGTCTACCGGAATGTAGGTCTTTAAGAGATGAAGTGTCTATCTTGGATAGGAAATTGAAGTTCAAGGTTCCTATTGATAGTATGGATTAAGTGTTAGTTCCTATCTGATCTTAGGTCTTTATGGTTAGAATGAAAGACACATATTTAGTATAGGACGTGTGGTCAAGATTAAGGTATTTGTCTAGGATCCCAAAAGAGATTAGAAGATAAAGCACATGGTTGGTCTAGTTTTAGGTCATGGTCTGGGACCCAAAAATATTTTTTAAATGAAGTTGGATTAGTTTAGGGTCATAGTCCATCGCCCAAAAGGAATTGAAAATGAAGCACATGGTTGGTCCAGTTTTACTTCATTGTCCAAGACCCAAAAAGATTTGTTAAATGAAGTCAGATTAGTTTAGGGTTATAGTCTATGACCAAAAAGGAAAAGAAAATGAAGAACATGGTTAGTCTAGTTTTAGGTTATGGTCCATGACCCAAAAATTTGAAAATGAAGTAAGTGATTGGTTCAGTTCTAGGCCATGGTTCAGGATCAAAAAAGATTGGAAGATAAAGCACATGATTGGTCCAATTCTAGGTTGTGGTCTAGGACCTAGAAAGAGATTGAATGATGAACTACATTATTGTTCAAGAACCCAGAAAGATTGGAATATATGTTATTAGTCCAATTTCAGGTCATTGTTCACAACCCAAAAGAGATTGGATGCGACTATTCATAAAAGGGGCCATGGTTGAGGATAAGTGTAGAACTTCTAAATTGAGGTAAAATCTCAGGCAGGTATGCTTCCCTTAATCACATGTTTGATGTCTCTCGGTCTTGCTTTATCCGGAAAGTCTAATATGTGTTTTATTGAATTTTATAATTTCTTATTTTCAACTATTCTGGAGGTAAGGAATTGCATTGTGGATGAGATGATGGAAGTAAGGTATGGAATCAAGGTCCAACATATCATTGAGTCTAATTTGATGATGTGGAATTGATTTTGTATTTCTAATAGGTCTCTATTGGGCCTATGAAGACTGATCAATGTGTCTTTCTTTGAAGGTGGAGGCATCAAGCTGCTCCGTGACTATCATTCGTAGATAACCCTCCTCATGGATTATAAATTTGTCTTGGAATGAAAGTAGGGTTTTAGTATCTCATGGGTTGATGCAACTTGTTCAATTCTTTCTATAATGACATGCATAAGAATTTCTAGTTATACATTCAAGTTAGATTCTATCTCTGTATTGAACAGTTTGTCATGTCTTTTCTATCTAGAATATTGTATAAATAGTTCCCTAACTTACTCTATTAGTAGATATGTGTCATGATTGTCACAAGAGATCTTCTTGATGTTGAAATGATTTGAGATATCGACAAAGAGTGTGGCCACGATCACCTAAGGTTTCCCTTCTTCATCGTTCTTTATCAAGGCAAGGGTTTATCATGATTTAAAATATGGTGGTAGGATTTTTCCCTATTGTTTGGTTTTGATGGTTTTAAATTATTCTTTTGACGTTAGCGTGATCATGTTGTGAAGTTGATTTTCTATAAGTTTTTTTATTTGAAATACCATGGTTTATGGCTTCTTATGTTTCTATTTACCATGGTAGATGTTAGGATTCATCCCTTGAAAGTTTATTTTTCTATTTTCTTTATTTTTTGCTTAGGACGCTGGTTGCCATTTAGGTTTTTTTAGAATAAGACCCCTTTGCAAGTTGATAGTAATCCATGTTTTTCAGGAGGCTTGTCATGATACGTGAGTAGTGGTCATGTAATCATTGTAACTTATCTGATTGTGAATGACATCTATCCTTCTCATCCTACTTTCCACTTTCTAAGAATGGAGTTTAAGGTGATTTGGGACCCCAAGCATGTTAAAGCTTGTCTAATGTCTTCATATGTGTAGGTTGGATCTTCCCTTGGGATGATCATAGACTGATGTACCGCTAGGGGAATATTCATTTAGGGTGGATTCGGCGCTCCATTGGATCTTGATTTCATACTTGAATGACTCCAAATATGCCATTTAGTGAATATTCAAGGCAATTGCCTACCTAGTTGGGTTAACATGTTGGGTGTCAGAGACATCCTATGGGATCTATTCTCAACACTTTTTAGTGTATGCAATTTTTCAAAATCATGTATCCATAATGTCAGGTGTCCTTTAGGCTTAGTTATTCATCTTTTCAGTCATTCTGCATTAAGTCTATAGGCATTGACGCTCATTACTATAGGATGGGAATATTCTACTCCCAAAATAGAGTCTTTATGCTCCATTGTTATTGTATGTCAGCTTGGTAAACAATTCACCAAAATTGTATGTCCAAGCTTATGTGCCCTTTGGGCTTCAGAATTAATCTATATTCAACTAATCTTTTGACGCGGTGGACATTGATGCTCAAAGCCTTAGGATGGGAACTATAGTTGATGATTAGTGAATGTTTCTTAGAGAAGGTTCCCCATGTGTTGTCCCTAGGCTAGATCATAATGGAAAATGGTGATACGTGAACATTATTGTAAGAGATCCATCTCTCTTTATCCTCTAGTCCACCTGTCTCTATCATGCCTGTGAGTAGGGTTGTTGTCATGTTTAAACATAAAATTTCATAAAGGGAGCGACCCTTAAATTTTTTTACATTATGTCATGACTTGGTGGATCTGTTCCAACTCACCTCTAGGGTGATTAGTTTAAGAAAACCAAGAAGAGTACACTAGTTAATTTTGAGATGAAATTTCACATTGTAATTCTAGCTTTAGATGATAATATGGATTGGGTGAGTTTTATGAGTGAGATTAGGTTTGTGGACCATTTGGAGGCCTCAATATAACATCATGCTCTGTCCATCCTTTTCCATATGGTTCTACTTTGACACTTCCTCTTCAGGGTGCACATGAGATGCATCCATGTACTTAAATAGAATAAGTGAGTCTTCTTGATTGATTTTTATTTGTTTTTGTTTTGATTTTCTTTTCCTTTTTTATTTTGATTTTGAGTTTTATATTTTTATTTTACAATTTATGAGTTTTTTTTTTATAAAAATGGCTAGATAGATCCTTCACACTAGTGACAACCCATCACACTTAACGAGATTACTCAAAACAAAACACATGATTGATTGCTAATTAATCTCATATCCAGAAAAGAGGGTAAATTAAAACTGATTAAAACATTACCAACATGTTTTAGGGATAATTACATATAAGTCCAACAACCTGCATAACAACACATACCTTGATCCCTAGATGTTTTAGGGATTGTGACAACTGTGTCTCTCAATGCTCTTTGGTAGAGCTCTGGCACGAGTGGAGACTCAATCAACTCTGTGACTGTATCTTTTGGCATGTTTCTATTGTGCTATGGGTCACATGGATTCAATTAATTCTATGACTGCACATGACTCTTTAGAAATAGGCTCTAGAGTGACTTCTATAAGAGAATCCACTTGGATCAAAATGGCCTCAACTAGGTCTTGAATGTTGTAATTTAGGGCTAATACATATGTTTGTATTGTGTGTCGGGAAATATGGGCATAGAGTAGGAATCAGAAACAAAAATATGTCTATACATATTCCCCAGAATAGCAAGATTGCATTAACAACTATGTCATAAGAAGGATGGTTTAACGAGTTCATACCTGGTCCTGGAGCAAGTCCAGTGACTATAACTCATTGTAGTAGTCATGCACTCCTAGTTGCATTGGGACTCCTCTGGAGCAACTCCTAGTTGCACTTGGTGGCATCTGTGCAGCTCTTGGTCATCATCGAAGACAACAGACTCAAACAACATCTATAGTGGCTCCACCAAGTACTACATGCTGATGTTTCCCTCCTAAGGACGGGAAAAGACCACCTCACCTCTATGAAAGTCCACACGGACCACCTAGAAATCATGTCATTCTACTAGAACAAACAGGAAGGAGTTGTCCCTCCCGTTGGTGTACTAGTCACGAACTTGCTCTCCCATAATTTGGTATTAGGATCTGCTTGGGTTCTCTATGGTTACAACAACCACAGAGGACAACGACACTAGTACAGAACCGACCTTTAGTGTCATTTATTTATGGCCTTTGGCATCAATTTCAAAGTGACACCCAAGTGGGCACCGCTAAAAGTTGAAACCTTCAGCGTCGGTTTTAACACCGATGCCATAACCCTTCCCTCTAATAAAAATGCGCCAGTAAGGGCACTATAGGTGTCAGTTATTTAATAAACCAACACTATATCCAGGTCAAAGACGTCGGTGTTTCATAAAAACTGACATGATAACCCTTCCCACCACCAATAAAACGTGCCAACAAGGGCACCATCAGCGTCATTTTTTATATATAATTGACACTACCTAGCCACATAGACGTCAGTTTTTTGCTAATAACCGACGTTGTATGTCTTTGTTGTCGGTTTTATACTAATAATTGATGCCTATGTTTTGATTTTTTTTTCTTATCAGTTTGTAGGCCTGCTGTATGGCGGGTCAGTAGGATGTAGAACCTGTAGTTCAGTTCTAAACTATAGGTTTACAACATACATTGATATCAACCAACAACAGGTCACAAACCTACAAAATTAACAAGATGGACAACAATTTATGATCACACACATGTATAAACACATTTAATTCATATTATTTTTCATCACACACATGTAGAAACCATTAGTTCCATTTCAAATTTCCTCCATTTTCACACACATTTAGCAACCTGCAATTTAATTCATTTAATCTCTTTTCACATTCAGACACATGTAGAAACATTCATGTATTGATCATCTTCACATTCACACATATGACAATTCATAATAATTCATTCACATTCACACAAAAATAATTATGAGAACAAAGTTTAGAAATGTCATTCTTTATTCATCATCGTCATTGTTGTCATCCCTATCCCAATCATATTTAAAAATTCCCACTATTTGTAGGGCTTTTTCCCATTGTTCTCTTACATCATCTAATTCTTCCCTCGTATAGGGAGTATGTACATCTAATAACTTTCCACCTGTAGTCAAGTTAGTTTTAAACACCTGTAAAGAGAATGACGTATATATAATTAATAATATATAATAAGTTTGATATATTTCATATTATCTAATGAGACTATATATAATACCTTATGTATAGTATCGGTTTCTATTGTGGCATCTTTGATGATTAGGTCCATAAATCGCATCACATAGATGCACATGCCCAGTTGTTGTCTTGTGTAGCACACTATAAATTAAAAAATACAAAATATTTTAAAATACAAATAAGCACAGTTCACATAAATAATATATACATTGGAGTCGGGAAAGTACTTTGACATTCTCCCAAATTAGTGGCTGATTCTTTTTCTTGGGGACCTTTCCTCCAACTCTTTTGAACTCATGTAAAGCCCTACATGTTAATGTAACACATTAAATTGCATAATTAAATAGTAATGTAATAACATATGTTAACAGATATAAAAATATGAAATATTTCTCACGGGAATAATGGCCTTTTCATTGTGTGTCCATATAATGTATTCAATTCATTCCCCACAGGATCTAGATAATAGACAGTGAACATCTTGGGGACAATAGCTAGTAACTCCCAATGCCTACCACTACAGGTAAGAAGTTTAAAAATTAATAACTCAAAATCCACAATAAAAATGTAATTTTCTTAAGTCCAATTTATAAGCAAAGTAAAATTACTCAACATTGAATGGAGTTATTATCACCGTCTTCTTTTTTTTACCAAAATATTCAAAAGCAGGACAACAGTATGAAGTAGCTGAAGAAGGGTCTTTATCTACAAGACTAATCAAAGATGGAATTAAAAATCCCACATGGGAAAATGAAAAATATGTACATATCATGTGTAAGTGGCTGCAAAACATGTATTACGTATGCATTAATATATAAGAAACCAGATCACCGTATATAAAATAAGGTATATGGATGTATAAACAAGATCTCACCATATCCATAGCTCTATCATAGATGTATTCAACCAATCATAATGAAATAACTCCAAAATATCTTGTATAAATAGCTTGTTATCATACGATTGACCTACATCATCCTCCAGAATAGAAACATTTATAGGGCAATTTGGATCATGTTCACCTATCCATACTGCCATACCCCTACAATTAGGACCTTACTAGGCATGTAGGTAAGCCAACTTGGTACTTCAGGAGGTGGAGGTGGAGGCCGAGATGTAGCGGGTGTCTTCCTTTTGACCTATATATATAATTTCAGATCAATTGACTCATATATACACACTAACAAATTAACATAATGTAAATTTACCATACAATATTAGTATAGATGACATCTACTTTGGGCCACATTATCACTCTGCCTTCTGCCTCACCAAGCATTTCAGAATCTGGGTGGGCATATAGCAATGGAAGATCCCTCCAATTGGGGAGTACATGTATCAGGCTCACACGAACCGCACCAGCTGGTACTATAGTCCCATGAAACATGTCCCCTGGAAGGCCTGGGTAAGTTTGTGCCTCTGCAACAATATATTCTTGAGTTTTTAGATGACATGGCTTCAACCCCTACAAGTTTACATAAAGAATGTTATATACATATATACATAAACATATCATCTTGAAAAGACTAGCTACTATGTCATAAAAATACTTACAAAGGATGTGCTAGGTGGGTCTATAGGATTACTCCCAACCTCTGCAGTAGGAGAAGAGAGACATGCCACATGTACTGTCTGAGTGGCAGCCTGAGATGCCTACCACTTCACCATTGCTTCTTGGATTTTCTTATTAATTAACTCATCTACCTATACATTGATAAAAGAAACACTAGCTTTTGATTATTGAATTCCCTTTTGCAATAACATTCTAAAAAAAGAATAGGTTACCTCAACATTTGATAATCTTGCTTTTGTGACAGGTTTGCGTTGTGATTGCCCAAAGAACACTTTTATGCCCACACCAACTCTTGTACCCCTAACACGTCCAGGATGCTCTAGGTTACCCAGAGCAACTGTCAATTCATCCCTTGTGCCCTCAGGGATGAACTTGCCTTCCTTCCTCTGCTCGTGAAGCTCCCGTTAATTGCCATCAATAGAAATTGGTAAGTAAACATAACAATAATCAATATCGATTTCTTTAAGAGTTGAATTTTACCATTTTTGCAGCTGCCTCAGCAGTTGCGGGCTTGGTTATATCTCCTTTCTTGTTTTTCCTCCCAGCTATCCACATAGCATGGCAAGGAAGAGGTGTGGGACAAATAGTAGAGGACTCTACAGTCTCTTGAGTGGCAACATACTGAGCAGTAGACTCAGCCTGTAGTCTTTGGTGAATGCCTGCATAGCCTTTTGGACCCATCGTGTGGTCATGCACATTTAGTGCACGCCTTGCTATTTAAGCATCGCTCATAGCCTTGTTATTAAACACATTGATTTGGTTAGTAACTGATGGAGTTTTGCAACGCCACTAAAAATCCTAGAGATGATGAATCCCTAAGTTTAGCCTTGCTAGTACTATGGTAAGATCTCCACCCACGTATGCTAAGACACGCGGAAGTCTTATCGTAGTATAGTTAAGGGTCGAATCCTTGGGACAACGGTCTCGATGTAATCAAGATGGAAAACGTTTTAGTCGTACTTAACTACTTAACAGTTGATATTTAGATCGAAAGTTTGATTTGGTTTTAAGCTAAGTGCAAAGAAAGTAAAGCAAGAAAGTAGAAATTAAGGTTGTAAACAATGATTAAAAACCAATAGGATGTTATCGGGTTTCACGCCACTACTCATGGATCAAGACATGCAACATAATAAAACAACCTACAAAGAGAGTCAAATCAGTTAGTATCTTCTAGTCCTAGCTTCCTTTCGGATAACTAGCTACGAGAAGTGTGGAGTATTGCAACGCCAAACATTCCATAATGAATAGTCACTTGCTTTGCATTACTCCTTCATGAAATGTGTTCCTTGACCTTACCAAGGTTGCACTTCCATACGTCAACTGATTCCATTTCATAGTATGGAAGTGCAACGATGGGGGGTGAGTTTACTCCACTCATGAAAGCACTCCTAGATACCGAAACAGACATATGGTGACTACATACATCTAAAACCAACATTCAATCGATATTCAGATCTAAGGGTACAAACATAGACAATTCATACCGAAAGATAATAAGTAACACAAGTTGATGATCAAGCAACTAGCATTCATTAAACGATTGATGTTGAACTGAAAAGGAGAATATCTCTATTGCAAACAATTGAATTACATTGCATGAAATGAAAACATGGGTAGCGGGGCTACTCCCCGCACCCTACTGAATGAGACTACTCGCTCATGTCAAGGACAAAGAAGGGGGCGAGAAGAGAAAGAAAGAACGTCATCTCCACGGAGGAGGGAAGGTTGAACCCTTGGGGAAGAGAGCAACGATCTTCGCACTTCGTGGTTGCCTTGATGAAGGATCTTCTCTTCCCACCTTCTTTGCTGTTGAGAGAGAGAGAAGGTAGCTTGATGATGGAATGTGGATCTCAAACTGGCAGCCTTGGGGCAATGGATGAAGGATGGAATTGCTCTGGAACTGGAGGGGCAGCCTTTGGGCGTCTCCGAGATCTCCCTTTTGAAGTGACCCTTGGGGTCTTATTTATAGGCTCAAGTTGAGCCCAAACGGTCTTGAGACTGTTTGGGGATCTCAAACCATTTGCCTTTATGCAGTCTCTGAGATCGTATGGCCTTCACACAGTCTTGGGACCGTGTGGTCTTCATACGGTCTTGGGACCGAGTGACCTTCACACGGTCTTGGGACCGTGTGGTCTTCATACGGTCTTGGGACAGAGTGACCTTCATACGGTCTTGGGACCATGTGGTCTTCATACGGTCTTGGGACCGAGTGACCTTCACACGGTCTTGGGATCGTGTGGTCTTCATACGGTCTTGGGACCGAGTGACCTTCACACAGTCTTGGGACCGTGTGGTCTTCATACGGTCTTGAGATCGAGTGACCTTCACACGGTCTTGGGACCGCGTGGTCTTCATACGGTCTTGAGACCGAGTGACCTTCACACCGTCTTGGGACCGTGTGGTCTTCATACGGTCTTGAGACCGAGTGACCTTCACACGGTCTTGGGACCGTGTGGTCTTCATACGGTCTTGAGACCGTGCGAAGTCTTTGTAATTTTTTTGTGTTTTCTGTAATGATTAAAGAAGAAAAGTTAGTTTATTGGTAAATCCGCAATAAAGTAAAAATTTAATGATTCTATCTAATTTATCTAAGAAAGAGTATGGAAAATTAAGGATAACTAATAAGATAACGTCACAAAATGGGAGGTTATCACCCCCCTAACTTAGAGTCTAGCTTGTCCTCAAGTTAGATAGAGCTAAGGCATGCAGTGGCGAGGCGATTTTGATTAATTAGGGTTTCCATACTCTTGCTTCAATTCTATATCAGAGATCTACCGAGGTCTTATTAGGGCTTCTGCTTACACTAACTCTTTCGAGTATCAAGAGTTGCATGGATTTCAGGTTCCTTTCATATCGTGAATCTCGCATTGGGACCACCTTTCTTATTACGTGCATGTCATCGACTCTAATCAGTTTTATACTTCTTTTGAGAAGTCTACCGGCAACTAGAGTGGGTATGAGGGCTGGCTTAACAGGCTTATTGTGTAACTCCCCCTTCAAGTGGGGAAGGGTTTGTCTATGCTTTTTAGAGACTCATTATCGGGCACGGCACATCTGCCTTCATGAGGGTAGCTGAATGTACCGGTCGGGTGAGCTCTTTTATCAGCCTTTTCATATATTAGGTAACCTTAGGATCTCATTACCGGGCATGACACATCTGCCTTCATTAGGGCAGCTGTATGTACCGGCCGGGTGAGATCTTTGTTGGCTCTTCATATAGGTCCTTATGTGTGGCACAACTCTCATGTTTTTATTCAACACTCTGGCTTTTATTCGAAACTCACAGGCTTAGGAAGTGGGTTTTTGTTAGGGTTTTTGATTGGGCGGCCAAGCCTCTTTTATTGGAAGAAGAAAACTGTTCTTAGGGTTCCTGACATGCACTTATTTTTATTTGGTGGTCCGCTCGTGAGATTTCTTGATTTTGGATTTCCCCCTGATTTCCCTCTTGACTTTGAGAGTTTTTGGTTTACTTTGGCCCTGAAGTTGACATGTGAAGAGTCTGAAATAGAATTGAAGTAAAAGCATAAAAACCAATTGTGAAATCCATTCATGCATGTATGCTAATCTTGTTATTTATTTTTTAGGACTACTTTATCTCTAACTTAGCTAGGGGTGATTCTTTCCAGGATGAAGGTTATACTTAAGAGTTATTTTATTGAAGAAATTACTGGAAAAAGTCTAAATATGAACAGAAAGTTTGAAAATGATGTGCGAAAAAGTATGAGTTAAAGGAAGGGTTGAAGAAGAATGATACCTCGCCCTTGTCCAGTGCACTCCCCCCTAACTTATCACTCACTTTGTCCACATAGTGTCAAAGTGATAGGTTGAGAGATGCATGGACAAGGGCATTAGGCTTCAGTTAATCCTTTATTTGCCCCATGAGTTCTGAGTAAGGTGGTTGCGAGCTTTCCACGTATTGCGTGGTAGTCCACTTCTGTCATGTCCTCTATAGGCTTGTGAAGGTCCAGAATTGTATACATCCAGAAGAGGACGTGGAAGCCGCAGTCGTTGGATTCTCTGATTTGCTGGGGGCACCTGTGGCAGAAGGCTGGTGGTTTGAAGTGATCTTTGTCATATGCCCGCGTGTGCTGACCCAAAAGATCGTGTAATTTGTCAGCACACTCCTTCGTCACCTCCTCCGTTGGTGTCTTTGGAGTTGTAGTGTATGCTTTCCGGTCTGGATCATACTGGCTATCGGAACTGTTGTAGATTATTGTTGTTCCTTCATGAAGATTGGTTGCCAGTAACATCCAGTGCTCTTGATGAAGGAAAGGTAGCATGATGAACTTCGGAGTTGTATGTTGGAGATAAGAGATGAGTGTCTCCTTTGTTTCGAAGTTCTTCAGCCCTAATAGATCGTCCTTCATGTAAGCATACACCATACAGACCGTGTGGTGATTCTGTGCGAGTAAGTATTGATAAGAAGTCATTACACTTACAGACATGGAACCTTTGAACTGTAAGGTTTCTCAGAGGGCATCTGCCATAACCAATATATCCCCGTCAATATATACCAGCTCGTCATTTTCGGCATATAGCCGTGACATTATTAGTCATTGTCTGAAAGACTTTTGCAAGCTTCCTGATCGAAATTGGGAAATGAAGGTTCAATGGCAGATTGGGGTTCCCTATGTGGTGAAGATCTGTTGATGGTAACCCCGGGTATCAGATCAACGTCACCGTTATCTGGAGCCAGGTTGAAGATGTAAGGGTTCCATTGACTTTGCTTGGTGACTTTGGTTGGCTGTTTTTCTTTTGTCAACTCCGCTAGGGTTTGTCTGAATGGTCTCCTCTGCGGACGTTGAATGGATGAAAAAAGATAACAAGGGACATCGTCTGGCGCCATAGTAGGGTCGTTGAAGAACCTTTTGTCGCAGATAAGCTCCATGGTGTAACGTCCTCGCAAGGAGTGTAAATCTTTGTTAATGAGCTCGGTGAATGGGACTTGCTGGTTTAGCGCTAAAATGTGCCTTATAATGTAGAAAGTGCTGTCCCTGGAACCTTCGGTGGCTTGGACTGGTGGGTTGATTATTCTGAACCAAGGAGAACTCCAATCCTGACGGAGAGAAGGGCACGCGGCCCATATGAGTTTTAGAAGCCGGAAAGGAATGCATCTTGCCTCCCCGGCTTCAATTCCAACGAAGTTGATGATCCCAGCTTTTAAATCACTGGCACAGAAATTGTACACTTTGGTGTCGCGGGCGACAGTGTCCACAATCATGAGCAACCAATGGTTACAAACTTGGAAAGGCACGGTTATGTATCTAGCTTTTATTGCGATCCCCCTGTGCAACCTCGTAATGGATTTGTGCTGTAGTTCTTTGTATAGTAAGCACAACCCCAGTGTGGGTGAGGCGTTGAGAACTGGTTGCTGTCGCCTAGAGCTTTTGTAGATCTTGATAGAGTTGGAAAGGAGAGTACGGAACATTGCCATCTTTACCGGTGACTGGGATCGAAGGATGGAGCGGAAATATTCACGTGTTAGGTTGCGTTTAGTCTTCGTGTTCTGGCATATAACATCCCCCCTTCTTTGGCATCATCTACTATAGTGTTTAGGATGAAGATATCCTGTGCATCTAGGGTAGAGATGGACGCCATGTCTAAATCGTGCATTTTGCTAGGTAGAGGTGGCGGCGGAGGTAGTTCTTGCGGTGTGGGGGAAGAAGTCTGTTCTAAGTCATCCATGTGATGCTGCAGATCGTCATCTCTATCAGAATCAGAAGGAGTATCTAGTTCTATATCAGTGTCTAGGCATACTCTTTCTGATTCTTCCTGTTCAAGCACTAAAGGTTCATGTGCAGAGAGTTGTTGAGCTGCTGTGGCTGGTATACTGCTGCTGGTTCCCAGGATACATTTTTCGAATTCAGCAAAAGCCACTTCTTTCGCAGCCTCCCCCAAAGATCCCGTGGAAAAGTTGAGAAATTGATCCCCGAAATGTATGCTGACGTTCTCCGTGTGAGCAGGGGATTTGGGATCTTTATCACCAGCTTGGTGGTCTTTCTGGTGTTTTGGTTCTGTTCCTTGGCTGGGGCCTGCCCCAGCATCATCTGGCTTATCGGAGTCATCAGCAGAGGAGGTACTGTTGTTGGAGTCAGCGAAGGAATCAGAATCTTCCTCGTCATCATCATCATCGTCATCATCATCTGCTGCTGATTTATCAGTTGTTTTCTTATGTGCTTTCTTCTTGCACAGACGATGGATGGTTTGGAGCTCGTCGTATGCCACTTGCACGTTCTTGTGTGTTTCGAGCAGTGCTTCGTGGGTTTCTTTTAAATCAGAGTAGCGCTCTTCAGCTGAGAGGAGTCGTGCTGTGAGGTCGGTTACTTGAGCTCTTAGTTGAATAAGCTCATTGTTTGACGACGACTCCTGGCGATTATGTAGTTGCGTGAGGGTGGTGTTGATGTCGTCCAGGCGCGTTCTGAAAGCTTGATGTTGCTGCTTGAGCTCGTGGAGGGTCTCTGGCAGAGGTTGAGTCTGCGTAGAGATCCTATCGACCTGCTTTGCCAACGCTTCATGCTGGCGTTGTACTCCATGGATCCACTCGGGCAAGTTTTTACAGCGGTTGTCGATGTGGTCGACTTGCTTGGCCACTGAATCTTGTCATTGTTGGATTCCTTGGAGGATGCTTGACATGGCGCGGTTCTGCTCGTCAATCTGGGCGACCTGTTGTGTTAGATCCTGCACATAAGAAAGAATAGAATTCAAAATGTTAGAGGGGTCGGTGAGGAGGTTTCAGATGGTGTCGAATTGACATCCGAATTCCGCACCGACGTTAGAAAAGGGGACCCCAGTAAATGAAGAGTGAGGTGGATGGGGTCGGGGTGGAATGGTAGTGTCGTGCGGAAAAGACACTGTTGATGGACCTGCGAATTGCGTGGTGACTGTGAATGGGGTCACCAGCGATATCGGGGTGGTGGTGGGTGGAAAAGGTGGTGTCATACCCGGAGGGAGAAATGGATCCGGGAATGTTGATGGAAAGTCGGTGGATGTGAAGGAGGTGAATTCGGGCGTTGTAGTGGAGAATGGGGTGCCCGAAGTGAAGAAGGGTGGGGGGGGTGGTATGGTTGTGGAGAAGGGTGGTGTGGTGAAAAGTGGTGTGGAGGATGATTGAAGGGTGGTTGATGGTGGTGGGGTAGTAGATATTGGGGTGGTGGAAGGTGGAGAGGTGGTAGTGAGCTCAACATTTAGACTCATTATAAAAGAGTCTAGTGATGAGGTTGTAATATGCTCGTCTGGAAGGGGGGGCTCAGGTTCGGGGTGAGGTTTTGATGTTGGTGTCCCCGACAGCTCATGTGCCTTTACAAGCCTTATGGAAGGTCGTTTGACTAGAAGTTTTGTTGTTTTAGCTGCCGGGGCATTTATGCTAAGTTCTGCCTGCCCTGCCGTTGCTTTCTTCTCTTTGGCTTTGACTGAGGCTATGATTTTGGCGATCTCGTCGTCTGTGAATAGGAGTTTGTCCTTGTCATAGTCAGCAAGTTCTGGAAGTGGAAGCAGGGTTCTGGAGGATTTTGTTGTGGGGCAGAACACGTAGTGCAGCTTTGCATCCTTTTCTTTTAAGATATAGGAGTTCTTTAATGTCTCTTCGTTGGTAAGGATGTCGCCCTTTATTGGGTTGCATTTGGGTAGAAGTCTATCCATCTTAAGATATTTGATGATAGATGTGATATGACCGCCCGTGCAAATTTCTTTTCCGAAGGCGAAGGATGATAGCTTGAGGAGCATAAGTCATCCAATGTTAACTGGCATTCCATTTAGGACGGACCAGAGAACATAGAGATCAGATATGAGTACAGCTCCTCCTTCTGATCTAGGGAATAGTGCACCAATGATGATTTTGTGAAGAGTGCGCACTAGGCCAGAATGAATGTTAGAGGCCTTGCTTATCTTTGCATCAAAAGTTGGTAACCCCGTTAGCAATTTCCAGAAGGTATGTTTGTTGAACTTGGGGTGTTCTGTACCAGCGGCCTTAGCTTTCTTCAGCTGGTCTTGATTATCGATGAAAATTTCATTCAGAAGATTTTTAGTGATGACCACTTCGTTGTTAAAGATTCTGGTGGTTATTTTACGGTCACCACCGTCCCTTGCTCTATCTATGATGTCCACTGATTCTTTGTGGAAATAGGTGAAGAATTCTGTTGTTGGCTCAAAGTAGGGAATTTCGGATATAAAGCATAGTCGGGAGAGGTTGGAATTGTCAAGAAGAGTGAGGATTCTATTATAGATCCCCATCTTCATAAGTATGCTTGGGCAGACATACTTTGTTGGTTTAAGAATTTGGCTGATGGAAGGGATGTTATGGAGATGAAGATTTTTAGGTGGTGGTGCGGTGGTGGTGATGCGGGGGAAAATAGGAACGGTTATTGTGGCAGGGGTGGTAGTGGTGGTGGTGGATGGTGGGATGTACCCTGCTAGGGTTTGTTCCCTTGCAGAGGCAGGGTGTACTTGCTCCCTGGCCTTTTTTTTGGGTGTTGGTTCAGCTGTGGTTGCTTGGGCCATTCTCTTCCCCTTAGACTTTGCAGTGGGTGATTCTTCCTCGGGGGAAGGCTGATATTCCGAGGCCTCGTCGGATGAAATTTCCTCAACCTCTTCTTCAGAGGGCTCTTCAGCTAAGCATCTGTTGATGCGTCTGATCTCATGCATGACTTTTAGCAGGTTCACCTTTGCCGGGACCTGTCCAGTTGTTTCATAGCTATCTATGACTTGTTGTAGTTTGGCCCGATCAGCTTCTAATTGTTCCCTTGTCCAGAAAGGGGCATCAGCTGTTCCTTGAGGTTGCTTGGAAGGTGATGTCATTCTAAAATAATTGACAAGAAAACAAAAGTTAGAATTCTTAAGTTTGAAATTATAACAAAGTAATATTATTGGAGTTTGAGTTTTAGCAGATTGGTTGAGTTCAAATGGTCCGGAGACCATTTGGTCTCAAACGGTCTTGAGACCGTTTGGTCTCAAACAGTCTTGAGACCGAATGGTCCCAAGCGGTTTGGGTATTCTCTCTCTCTTTTTTTTTAGCTCAAACGGTCTGGAGACCGTTTGGTCTCAAACGGTCTGGAGACCGAAAGAAAGGTGAACCGCGTGGGAGACGAACCGCGCGGCCGTTCGTCGGCAGGGAACTGCGATGGGGACGATGGCGATATGGGTGAAGACAGAGTTCGAAAACCTGCGACTGTCTGGCGGTGGTGTAAATCGGTGAACTGCTGGGTGGTCTACCTGTCGGTGGGGACGGCGAGAAGTCTGGGTGCGGCGAGCGGCAGAGCAGGAGCGCGGGAATGCGCGGGGGCGACGACGGAGCCGGAGACGACAACGGAGAAGCTGAGTCGACGACGAAGTGATGAAACTGCGGTAGAGACGATGGCGGCGTCAGAGAGGGATACGAGCGTAAAGACGAAGTTCTGGAATGAAACAGGGAAGTTCGAGAATTCGGGCTTCTAGAAGAGAGAACGTAGGCGAGGGGGGATATATTTATAGGTTTTAGGGGGGGGGCGCCCCTTACCAAACGGTCTTGAGACCGTTTGGCCTCAAACGGTCTTGAGACCGTTTGGCCTCAAACGGTCTTAAGACCGTTTGGTCGCAAACGGTCTTGAGACCGTTTGGTCGCAAGCGGTCTTGAGACCGTTTGGTGGCAAGCGGTCTTGAGACCGTTTGGTGGCAAGCGGTCTTGAGACCGTTTGGTCGCAAACGGTCTTGAGACCGTTTGGCCCCAAAATTATGTGAATTTTTATGTATTTTTTTTAGATTAATGATGAAAAAACTTTAAAAAAAAGGCTAGGACTTAGAAAATGTGATACTCAGGTCTTGGGTTGCCTCCCAAGAAGCGCTTTGGTTTAACGTCGCTGGCTCGACAAAATTTTGCTCCAGCTATGATGTTGTTATAGGATCATGGATCCCTATAGTTTGTCTTGATAATTTGTCTGCCAGAGTGTGGTATTTCTTTAATCTGTGACCATTAACGGTCCTTTCTCCTCCATTATCATCGAGAATAATGAAAACTCCTGTCGGGTATATATGTTTGATTGTGAAAGGCCCCGACCATTTAGTACGCAGTTTTCTAGGAAACATTTTTAGTCTGGAATTGAATAGAAGGACTTTGTCTCCGACGATTATATCCTTTCTTTTTATGTGGCCATCGTGCCACATCTTGGTTTGTTCTTTGTAGATTCTTGCATTGTGGTAAGATGTCATTCGTAATTCTACTAGTTCTTGGAGTTGAAGTTGTCTGAATTCACCAGCGCCTTTGAGATCGAAGTTTAGTTGCTTAATGGCCCACCAGGCCTTATGCTCTAATTCAACTGGCAAATGGCAAGACTTCCCATACACTAATCGAAACGGTGTTGTTCCGATTGGTGTTTTGAAAGCTGTGCGGTAGGCCCATAGAGCATCAGATAGTTTGGTGGACCAATCGGTGCGGTGCCGATTGACAGTTTTTTCCAGGATAGCTTTAATTTGCCTATTGGAGACTTCAACCTGTCCACATGTCTGTGGATGATACGGTGTAGAAACTTTATGGTTGACTCCATATTTTCTTAATAAGGCTTCAAAGCTCCGTTCCAAGAAATGTGATCCACCGTCGGATATTATAGTTCTTGGAACGCCGAATCTGGGGAATATTATCTCTTTAAACATCTTGATTACCAGTTTTGAATCACAAGAAATGGTTGGTAGAGCTTCTACCCATTTCGAAATGTAATCCACAGCAACCAAGATGTACATGAATCCGTAAGATGGGGGGAAATGACCCATGTAATCTATTCCCCATACATCGAAGAGTTCGATTTCTTGCCATATATTCAATGGCATTTCATTTCTTTTGGTTATTCCACCGGATAGTTGGCACTTGTCGCATGATCGCACGTATTCATGTGCATCTTTTGCGATGGTTGGCCAGTAAAAACCAGATTGCAGGACTTTGAGGGTTGTCTTCTTAGAACTCATGTGGCCCCCAGTGGGGCCTGAGTGACAGTGCTCTAGAACCGAGGTGATTTCTGTCTCTGGAATGCATCGATGAAAAAGTCCATCTGCACATAAGCGGAATAGATAGGGCTCATCCCAGAAATACTGCTTAGCGTCATGAATGAACTTCTTTTTGTCGTGATAAGATGCAGACGGATGAATGATTCCTGTTGCCAAATAATTAACAATGTCGGCATACCAGGGGAATTCATTAGCGACTTTCATTAGTTGGTCGTCCGGGAGGGAGTCTCGGATAGGTACTTTGTCTTCATCCTCGACTTCAATACGCCTGAGATGATCAGCGACGACGTTTTCCACTCCGTTTTTGTCTTTGATTTCCAAATCGAATTCTTGAAGCATCAATACCCAGCGGATAAGTCTAGGTTTTGCATCTTGCTTTTGAATTAGATACCGTATAGCGGAGTGGTCAGTGTAGACAATGACCTCAGCTCCAATCATGTATGAGCGGAATTTCTCGAATGCGTAGATGACAGCTAAGAATTCCTTTTCTGTAGTGGTGTAATTTTTCTGTGCTTCATCAAGCGTTTTGGATGCGTAGTATATAACATAGGGTTTCTTGTCGATTCTTTGCCCTAATATGGCCCCTATGGCATAATCGCTCGCGTCACACATGATTTCAAAAGGTTGTGACCAATCTGGAGCTCTTAGTATGGGTGCGGAGATCAAGGCATTTTTCAGAGTTGTGAAACTTTGCAAACATTCTTGGTTAAAGTTAAACTCCGTGCCCTTGGTCAGCAGTTGTGTCATGGGTTTTGCTATTTTAGAGAAGTCTTTAATAAATCTTCTGTAAAACCCAACATGTCCTAAGAAAGCACGTACCCCTTTTACGTCTTTTGGTGGCAACAATTTCGAGATAACGTCAACTTTTTCTTGATCCACCTCGATCCCTCTGTCGCTCACTCTGTGTCCGAGAACGATACCTTCAGTTACCATAAAATGGCATTTTTCCCAATTTAAGATGAGGTTTGTTTCCTCGCATCTTTGTAAAACTTGAACCAGGTTGAGCAGACAGTTGTCGAAAGAGTCTCCATAAACTGAGAAATCGTCCATGAATACCTCCATTATAGATTCCGTTAATCCTGCAAAGATAGCAGACATGCATCTTTGGAAAGTGGTTGGTGCGTTACAAATCCCGAATGGCATTCTTTTGAAAGCATATGTCCCAAAAGGACAGGTAAAAGTAGTTTTCTCTTGATCTTCCGGGTGTATAGGGATTTGGTAAAACCCGGAATAACCATCTAGGTAACAGAAGAATTTTTGGTGGGCGAGACGTTCGAGAACTTCATCCAAGAAAGGCAAGGGGAAATGATCTTTCCTTGTTGCTTTATTAAGTTTTCTGTAATCTATGCACATTCTCCACCCAGTTACTATTCTAGTAGGTACCAGTTCATTCTTATCATTGAGAACAACAGTGGTCCCCCCTTTTTTAGGGACCACCTGCACGGGGCTTACCCATTGAGAATCCGAGATTGGGTATATGATACCTGCCTTTAGGAGTTTGAGAACCTCGATGCGAACTACCTCCTTGAGAATAGGGTTCAACTTCCTTTGATGTTCCCTCGATGGTTTGAATTCTTCCACCATAGGCAATCTGTGCATGCATAAAGCTGGGTTTACACCAGTTAAGTCAGTCATTTTATATCCGATAGTTTTCTTGTGTCTCTTTAGCTCATCAAGAAGTCTGTTTTCTTGGTCTTCTTCCAGAGTAGAGCTGATAATCACTGGACAAAGTTTCTCGCTGTCAAGGAAGACATGTTTGAGTCCCTCGGGTAAGGCCTTCAATTCAGGGGCCTTAGGTGGCTCGGTCGCTTCTATAACGGTGACAGCCTTGAGTTCTTCAAAGGTGGTTGTTGGGGCTTCTTCAGCTTTTTCTAAATATTGAAGGCATTGTTGCACTAGTTCGTTTGCCGAAAATTCTACTTCCAGGTTTGTCAAGGCACTTTCCAACTCATCGGAGGGTTCGGACATTTCTAACTTGGACATTTGATATATAGCATCTAGGAGAAAAACTTCCTCTTGAATGCTTGGTCCTTTCATGCTGTTAAGGACTCTGAATTGGAAAGCTTCCTTCCCAAGGCTTAGTATAATCGTTCCTGCTTCTACATCGATGAGTGCTCGGGCGGTAGCTAGGAAGGGTCTTCCGAAGATTATCGGGTATCGTAGATCTTCTTGTATGTCCATAATAACGAAATCGCACGGGACGTAAGAATTTGTTCCTATTCTGACAGGAATATCCTCGATAATTCCAAGAGGAGCAGTTATGGTAGAGTCGGCTAACTGAATTGTCATTGACGTAGGTAACAAATCAGTGAAGCCTAATCTTTTACACATAGAATAGGGCATAATAGATATACTTGCTCCTAGATCTGCTAATCCCTTTTTGCTAGAGCCATTTCCAATCCAACACTGAATACCGAAGGAACCTGGGTCCTTCTTTTTCTTTGGAATTTTGTTAAGCAGAATATCTGAAGTGGTCTGAGCTAGTTTCACTGTTTCATGCTCTTCTGTCATATATTTTCTCGACATCATAGTTTTCAGGTATTTGGCCCAAGCGGGCCCTTCAGAAAGGGCATCTAGAAATGGGATATTGATATACAGTTTCTTCATAGCTTCTTTGAATTTTTGGAACCTAGTGTCCATTTTGGTCCCTTTCAGCCTGTCCGGATAAGGAATTCTGGGTGGGACTTCTGGCATTGGTTCCTTTTCTTTTTCTTTCTCAGTAGAAATTTCTGTTTCTTTGCTTGAGTTTCCTGTTGGGGAAAGAATGGCTACATCATCATCATCATGGATGATTCTGGTGACATCAGGCAGGACACGACCAGACCGTGTGGTGACGGCATTCAGTTGTTCTGGTCTATTTTGGTTGTGTCGTGGGTTTGCCTCTGGTTGTCCAGCAAAGGTGCCGGCTTGTGGTTTCAATTGGGCGGCAATTTGTGCTAGTTGGGCCTCCACTGCCTTTTGTTGAGCTTGCTGGTTTGTGAGCATAGTCTGTTGAGATTGAAGCATCTGTCTAATCAAAGATATTTCATCAGATGATTGGGGAGGAGCACCCCTCTGTTGATATTGAGTGACTTGTTGTCCTTGTGGTTGTTGTAGAGGTGCAGTTAACTGTGGTTGTTGTGGCTGCTGCAACTAAGGTTGTTGCAGCTGCGGGTGTAGTCCTGGATGGGTATATTGGTAAGAAGGGTTCCTAGGATAGTTAGATCTTTGGAAACCATGTCTATAATTCCCCTGATTGAAGTTATTCTAAAATCCTGGTGGTTTTCTATTGAAAGATCCACCTTGTGTCTGTTGTTGTGGGTTGGCGGTCCCTACAGGATTCCCGTATTGAAAACCAGGATGATTTCTTGGTTTATCTGGATTGTAATACACATGGCCAGGTATTGAATGGATGGAGTTGACTTGCTCTGGCATTTGGTCCTCGGGATGCTCAATAATGGGCTCATATTGTGGCACGGGTGGTTGTAAATCCATCATGACATTGTACAACGGACCACATGATAATGTGGGATGATCAGATGCATGACAGGCCTCACATGCTCCAGTAGCTGCTTTTACTTGTTGAACTTGAGAGCTTTTCTTCTTATCATATTCCCCGAAAGAAGTTTCAAGGGCTTGTTGCTTGCTAGCAATAGTCTTCAGGGCCTCTACAATGGCCTTGAGTTCCATAGATTCTTCAGCTTTGTAGACTTTAAGAACTCCCTTGGGTTGGTTATATCTCCTTTCTTGTTTTGCCTCCCAGCTATCCACATAGCATGGCAAGGCAGAGGTGTGGGACCAATAGTAGAGGACTCTGCAGTCTCTTGAGTGGCAGCATACTGAGCAGTAGACTTAGCCTGTAGTCTTTGGTGAATGCCTGCATAGCCTTTTGGAACCATCGTGTGGTCATGCACATTTAGTGCACGCCTTGCTATTTAAGCATCGCTCATAGCCTTGTTAGTAAGCACATTGATTTGGTTAGTAACTGATGGAGTTTTGCAACGCCACTAAAAATCCTAGAGATGATGAATCCCTAAGTTTAGCCTTGCTAGTACTATGGTAAGATCTCCTCCCACCTATGCTAAGACACGCGGAAGTCTTATCGTAGTATAGTTAAGGGTCGAATCCTCGGGACAACGGTCTCGATGTAATCAAGATGGAAAACGTTTTAGTCGTACTTAACTACTTAACAGTTGATATTTAGATCGAAAGTTTGATTTGGTTTTAAGCTAAGTGCAAAGAAAGTAAAGCAAGAAAGTAGAAATTAAGGTTGTAAACAATGATTAAAAACCACTAGGATGTTATCGGGTTTCACGCCACTACACATGGATCAAGACATGCAACATAATAAAACAACCTGCAAAGAGAGTCAAATCAGTTAGTATCTTGTAGTCCTAGCTTCCTTTCGGATAACTAGCTACGAGAAGTGTGGAGTATTGCAACGCCAGCCATTCCATAATGAATAGTCACTTGCTTTGCATTACTCCTTCATGAAATGTGTTCCTCGACCTTACCAAGGTTGCACTTCCATACGTCAACTGATTCCATTTCATAGTATGGAAGTGCAACGATGGGGGGTGAGTTTACTCCACTCATGAAAGCACTCCTAGATACCGAAACAGACATATGGTGACTACATACATCTAAAACCAACATTCAATCGATATTCAGATCTAAGGGTACAAACATAGACAATTCATACCGAAAGATAATAAGTAACACAAGTTGATGATCAAGCAACTAGCATTCATTAAACGATTGATGTTGAACTGAAAAGGAGAATATCTCTATTGCAAACAATTGAATTACATTGCATGAAATGAAAACATGGGCAGCGGGGCTACTCCCCGCACCCTAGTGAATGAGACTACTCGCTCATGTCAAGGACAAAGAAGGGGGCGAGAAGAGAAAGAAAGAACGTCATCTCCACAGAGTAGGGAAGGTTGAACCCTTAGTGAAGAGATCAACGATCTTCGCACTTCGTGGTTGCCTTGATGAAGGATCTTCTCTTCCCACCTTCTTTGCTGTTGAGAGAGAGAGAAGGTAGCTTGATGATGGAACATGGATCTCAAACTGGCAGCCTTGGGGCAATGGATGAAGGATGGAATTGCTCTGGAATTGGAGGGGCAGCCTTTGGGCATCTCCGAGATCTCCCTTTTGAAGTGACCCTTGGGGTCTTATTTATAGGCTCAAGTTGAGCCCAAACGGTCTTGAGACCGTTTGGTCTCAAACGGTCTTGAGACCGTTTGGGGATCTCAAACCGTTTGCCTTTATGCGGTCTCTGAGATCGTATGGCCTTCACACGGTCTTGGGACCGTGTGGTCTTCATACGGTCTTGGGACCGAGTGACCTTCACACGGTCTTGGGACCGTGTGGTCTTCATACGGTCTTGGGACCGAGTGACCTTCATACGGTCTTGGGACTGTGTGGTCTTCATACGGTCTTGGGACCGAGTGACCTTCACACAGTCTTGGGATCGTGTGGTCTTCATACGGTCTTGGGACCAAGTGACCTTCACACGGTCTTGGGACCGTGTGGTCTTCATACGGTCTTGAGACTGAGTGACCTTCACACGGTCTTGGGACCGTGTGGTCTTCATACGGTCTTGAGACCGAGTGACCTTCACACGGTCTTGGGACCGTGTGGTCTTCATATGGTCTTGAGACCGAGTGACCTTCACACGGTCTTGGGACCGTGTGGTCTTCATACGGTCTTGAGACCGTGCAGAGTCTTTGTAATTTTTTTGTGTTTTCTGTAATGATTAAAGAAGAAAAGTTAGTTTATTGGTAAATCCGCAATAAAGTAAAAATTTAATGATTCTATCTAATTTATCTAAGAAAGAGTATGGAAAATTAAGGATAACTAATAAGATAACGTCACAAAATGGGAGGTTATCAGTAACACTAAAGGTTAATCTTGAATAGGTGAATACATAAGAACATATATTAATTAAATTGGGAGTGACGCTTAATACCTTAAATTCATCAGTTTTACTTTTGGTAACAAACTCCTCCCAGTCAATGGGGTCCAGGTAGTTCCATTGCTCAATGGCTGGCTTCTTCCTCTTCTCAACATCTCGTATGTAATCTCAGGTGAGATTTGTCCTATAGTTACTTAGGACCCTCCCACAACATTGCATCACACATTTATGATGTAGCTTTTCATCCAGTTCAAATATAGTCTGCAAAATAGAAATATTGCTATTAACTAGTATCCTAAAAATTAGTAATCTACAAAATAGAATTGCAAATAATAATAACTCACACATAGTTCCTGTCACACCCCGATCTCACACTAACCACTAATCACGAGATTAGGGCGCGACGGAGGGATTATCACATAAACAAATCACTGAGAACTTTTTCTTTTTAAAACCTCGTAATGATATCCAGATTATTGTTGTAAACTAAAACATAATAAACTATTGCGGAAGCATTTCAATTAAACTGGCTAGAGTAAGTAAACAGAGTTTACAACATGTAACATTGTTTAACAGAAAGTAAACATAACAGTTAATTTACATCTTTATACACATACCACATACACGCTCTCTCTCACCCACATCATGTCCCAAAGATCGAGGGGAAAGGACTAAGAGACCTCTAACTAGACTAACTACAAACCTTTTATAAACTAGGCGTTAGGATGAAATGACCCTTCCGATTCCTGATGCTGATGCTGACCTGAAAATATTTGAGTAGAGGGATGAGCCTACTCGCTCAGTGAATAGCATTTCACTTAGCTATCACTAACCAACTCGTTAGGTTTATAATTGAAATAAAACATATATACAGTGCAAGCAGTGCAGTTCTAACGACATAGCAGATTACAGAATATAATCACATTTTTAAGTAACAACAGATAATTTAAACCAAAATAACAGATATAATGATTTGGCACAAAAGTTCGGATATATTAATTTACTGTGACCAATATGATTACATATTTATATCATTATTATGCCCTAATCATATGCAGTGTACCCTGCATATAAAGATCCGTAGTGAACTACGATCCCACCGTACAAGACTTAGTGACACACCCGGGAAATGCTAAGTCTGACGCCAGCCCTGCTCTGCCACAGGACCCCAGGCTCTCCGGCCTGACTCATAGGCTCTACGGCCTCAAGGCACTACTATGAGTGCTCTAGACTTCTCCTCTAACCTGAGTACACAGACGGAGAGTCTCACCGGGTTACCTCCGTGACACAAGCACGGATGATGTTGAATAACCCCCATTTTTCCTCCAGTGCCATCGTGACACAAGCACGATTGTTGTTGGACACTGCCTCTCTTTCCTCGTGTGTCCATGACACAAGCACGGATGATGTTGCAACACGAGTTTCACCCCTAAGAAGCAGATCTGTCAAAGGGGTTCTACGGTGTTAGGGCACTTAAGTCTATTAACTGACTAACATATAACCATTTAAACAGGAATATCACATTTCATACTTATTTCACATTCTGAACATCACTTGAAAACACATATATATCATTTATCATCCTTAAACATGATTCAGTATCATTTATCCAGTTTCCAAGCTAAATATCCATGTTTAAATCAACAAATACATTGCAACGTAACACAGGAAATTTCATCATTTTCATCAAGCATATTACGTATTTCAAATTCCAATGAACCATATAAATTCACTGATTCAATCCACACTGATCAGATGCTAAACTAAATCATATAACAGCGTCTAGAAGCATTTTATGAAATAAAAAGTCGGGCGACGCCAAACGCTGCCCGATGCCTGATAACGCCTGTTATCAGCGTAATTCGCGCACAAAACAGAAAATATTCAAACGTCTGAGTTTATTAATGATAAATAAATGAAACCCCACTCACAGCGATTTGGACTGTCCGGATTCGTCCGGAGATGCGTCCAAGGCCTGATTCCGGGCGAATTTCTATTGTCTTCTTCCTTTGGTATTTCAGTTTCACGGTACTATTGCTAGCAGCTTCACGCACAGTTGACGGAGAGGTCCAATCGATGGCCGAATCTGAATAGAAGCTACATCTTCTTGCTTGTATCTCCAAAACGGAGCTCAAAATAGCCTCCTTTATAGCCTTGGCGCCCAAGGTGGCCTAGCTGCTGCAAATCGCAGCTACGGCTTGCTGCAGGTGCCGGCCGCCCAAGCTGTAGGGCCGCAGGTGGCTACTAGCCGGAGAAGGAAAAGGAAGGGGAAGAGAAAGAGAGGAAGAAGAAGAAGAAAAGAAGTGGCTTGCTGTGAAATCGGAGCCAGGCCAAGGTTGCCTGCTCCTCATCTCATCGGGCGCTCAAATCGGCCCTGTGCGCCGACCCAAGAAGGCGGCTGCTAGAAGAAGATAACCGTAAAGGAAATGAAAAGAAAAGAAACGATTATAAGGTGAAAGTTTTGGAAAAATTGCTAAATTGACCCCAGAAATTGTAAATCATCATAAATTTTTCCTCGGAGGTCCAAATAATAGGATTTATTTTGCATTTTTTCAAGAATGAGGCCCTCTACAATCCCAAGGCATGAAAATATGCTAATTACACTATTTTACTGATTCAAATCTCTAATTGCATCCAATTATTACTTTACTCAAATTAATCATCTTAATTATGCACTAATTGATTTTATGTGCTTGATTCAACTAAGTCAAGTTAATGATTCACTAACTACCTCATGAGCACATAAATTAACTCAAATAACTTTAATTAGGCTCAAATCATACTGCTTACCAATAGGCTTTAAAATGGGTCATAACAATCTCCCTCCCTTATAAGAATTTCGTCCCGAAATTCCTAAAAGAGAAAAGGAAACTTGCTACACATCTCAGATTCAAGCTCCCACGTAGATTCTTCAAGGTTATGATTCCTCCACAGAACCTTCACCAATGGTATCTCACGGTTCTTAAGCTTCTTGATCCTCTGATCAACTATCTGGATTAGTCCCTCAACATAGGACACATCTGATCTAAGATGTGCAGGTTCTGGGTCAACTATCTTTTCCGTACCAGGGTAACATTTCTTAAGCATAGACACATGAAACACATCATGAAGATTAGCTAACTCAGATGGCAAATCCAACTTATAGGCTACAGGTCCAATCCTCTCAATGATAGGATATGGGCCCATAAACCTAGGAGTCAATTTGCATCTCTTACCAAACCTCAACACTCCCTTCCACGGTGAAACTTTCAGATAAACCTCGTCACCAACCTCAAACTCAAGAGGTCGACGTCGTCTCTCTGCATAACTTTTCTGCCTGTCCTGAGCAGCTTTCAACTGCTCCATGATCACAAATATCTTCTCTGTAGTCATATCGACTATCTCAGGTCCAAGAATTTCTTTCTCGCCAACCTCGTACCAACAAACTGGCGATCTACACTTTCTACCATATAGAGCTTCATATGGGGCCATTCCAAGACTAGAATGATAGCTGTTGTTATATGCAAACTCTATCAGGCTTAAGTGTTCTTCCCAGTTACCTCTGAACTGCAGAACGCATGCTCTTAGCATGTCTTCAAGAGTCTGAATGGTCCTCTCAGACTGACCATCTGTCTGCGGGTGAAACGCTGTACTGAACCTCAGCTTTGTGCCCAACGCACGATGTAACTGATTCCAGAATCTAGATGTAAACTTAGGATCTCTGTCAGAAATAATGGAAACTGGAATCCCATGTAATCTGATTACCTCATCCACATAAATCTTGGATAGCTTTGGAACATCAAAGGTTGACTTGACAGGGAGAAAGTGAGCAGACTTAGTTAGTCTATCCACAATCACCCATATCGAGTCCGAACCTCTAGGCGTTCTGGGTAACCCTACCACGAAATCCATCGTGATGTGTTCCCATTTCCATTCAGGTATAGGAAGTGACTGTAAGGTACCAGCAGGTTTCTGATGCTCAGCTTTAACCTGCTGACACACTCCACATCTAGCCACGTACTCAGCCACATCTCTTTTCATACCAGACCACCAATACAGCTCTTTGAGATTCTTGTACATTTTCGTGTTACCTGGATGCATAGCATACATAGAAGCATGCGCTTCTTCAAGAATTTTCTCTTTCAGCTCACTGTTCCCAGGTACACACAACCTGTCATGAAGATACAACACACCATCGTCAGAGAACCTGAATTCTGACCTTTTATCTTCCGACATATCCTGCATAATCTGCCTCAACTTATTATCACTCTATTGCAATTCCTTAATCTGATCATAGAAAGTAGGTTTGACCTGCATTTGAGCAATCAACCCACTCTGTCCAGTCACATCCAAGTCTAAGTTCAACTTTCACATATCTACAAGCAAGTCTCTTTTGAAACATGCCATAGAAAATGCATCTGCTGTTGAACTTGACTTTCTGCTCAAGGCATCTGCCACAACATTCGCTTTACCAGGATGGTAATCGATTGTCACATCATAGTCTTTGATCAGCTCGAGCCATCTGCGTTGTCTCAAATTCAAATCCTTATGAGTGAATATATACTTCAGGCTCTTATGGTCTGTGAACACCTGACATGTCTCACCATACAGGTAGTGACGCCATGTCTTAAGAGCATGAACTATAGCAGCCAACTCCAGATCTTGAGTAGGGTAATTCTCTTCATTTTTCTTAAGCTGTCTAGATGCGTAAGCCACAACTTTGCCTTCTTGCATCAGTATACAGCCCAAGCCTCTCCTGGAAGCATCGCAAAACACTGTATAACCTTTCTCTGCCTCTGGCAAAACCAACACTGGCGCTGTGGTCAACTTTCTCTTCAAGATCTGAAAACTTTTCTCACAGTTATCAGACCAAACAAACGGTGCATCCTTCCTCGTCAAGCGTGTCAGGGGTGATGCTAGCACACTGAAGTTCTGTATAAACCTTCTGTAATAACCTGCTAATCCCAAGAAACTTCTAATCTCAGTAGGAGTCTTAGGCTGTTCCCACTGAAGCACAAAATCAACTTTCTTAGGATCAACACTAACTCCATCCTTCGAGATAACATGTCCAAGAAATGCTACCTCTGCTAACCAGAACTCACACTTGCTAAACTTAGCATACAACTGATGTTGCCTCAACAACTGCAATGTCATTCTTAGGTGTTGCTCATGCTGTTCATCATCTCTGGAGTAGATCAGTATATCATCTATAAAGACTACAATAAACTGATCTAGGAACGGTTTGAAAATCCGATTCATCATATCCATAAAGGCTGCTGGGGCATTGGTCAGCCCAAACGACATGACCAAAAACTCATAATGCCCATACCTGGTTCTAAAAGCTGTCTTAGGAATATCAGAAGCCTTTATTCTGAGCTGATGATATCTAGATCTCAAATCTATCTTAGAGAAGATCGTCGCTCCACGCAACTGATCAAACAGATCGTCTATTCTCGGCAATGGATACTTGTTCTTAATAGTGATCTTGTTCAATTGCCTGTAATCTATACAGAGACGCATGGTACCATCCTTTTTCTTAACAAACAGGACTGGAGCACCCCACGGTGAAGAACTGGGTCTAATGAAACCCTTATCCAGCAACTCCTGCAGCTGCACCTTGAGTTCCTTCAACTCTACAGGTGCCATTCTATAGGCTGGCAGTGCTACTGGATGACTACCTGGATATACCTGAATCTCAAAATCAATGTCTCTGATAGGAGGTAAGCCTGGTAACTCTTCTGGAAAAACATCAGAAAACTCACGAACCACAGGCACATCATAAACACTGGCGGTGCTCTTCTCTTCTCTGGTGTCAACCACATGAGCAAGGAATGCTTCACATCCTTTCTGTATCATCTTATCAGCTACAACAACTGATACTATGCATGTAGGCAGAATTTTCCTGTCTCTAGTGAAGACACAAGAAAATTCACCTTGTTGAAAGGTAGCTTCCTTCTTCCAACAATCGAGTTGCACTCGATATGTCTCAAGACAATCCATACCCAGGATGACTTGAAAAGTATTGACATCCAGGGGTATGAGATTAGCAGCAAAGGTATAACCTCTAAAAGATAACAAGCATCCGGGACAGAACTCAGTCAAAACTGTTGGTCCACCTAGTGGAACCCTCAACACTAACTCATCTATCAACTCTTGAGTTAACAGATTAAGTTTACCAACTAAAGAACGTTGTATGAAAGAGTGAGTAGCACCCGGATCTATCAAAACTAAAACTGGTATACTATTAAACAAAAGCATTTCTCCTGTAACAACTTGTGAAGAGATTATACCTTCCTGAGGTGTCAAAGAGAAGAAACGTGTTGAAGCTCTCCCTCTGCCACGCTGTCCTCTCTGACCACTTCTGCCACTAGACACTCCACCACCTCTGGAACCAAAAGCTACAGAAGAACTCGGAACACCATGGTACTGAGGCTGGAAGGCTTGTGATGCTGCTTGTTGAAGCTGAGGGAAAAACTTCTTTTTATGTCCCATCTGACCACAATGATAACAACCTCGAAATTCCGAACCCTGACACTGACCAGAGTGTGATCTTCCACAAGTATTACATACTCGCGTTTCCTGCCTCAGTGGACCAGTCACAGAGGTAGATGATCTAGATGGCCGCCCATAAGAAGAAGATGTCACCTCACCAGATCTTGGTCTTCTGAAACAACCAATACTGCGTCCCAACTTGGAGAAGAAACCTCTACCTCCACCTCTGTACCCACTACTGGACTGTCTTCCACTAAAGTCCGCAGATCTCTTCTTAGACTCAGGCACCTTATCCGCATTCACAGATTCTTCAACCTATCTAGCAGCCTCAACAAACTCACCAAAGTTCTCTCTGTTCCTCCTGCTAGTATCAGAAACTGTATGCCGAATTTCTGGCCTTAGTCCTTCTTGAAACCTTCTGCATCTTTCTATGTTGTCAGGAACAAGCTGCAGACAGAAGTTCGCTAACCGAGTGAAAAGCGCTTCATACTCAGTAACTGACATGTTCCCCTGCTTAATGTTCTGTAACTGCCTGATTTTCTCATTAAGGAAGGTAGGTGGATAAAACTTAAGATGAAACTCTTCAGAGAAATCCTGCCAAGAAAGCTCTGTACCTCTCCTCTTTTCCTCCACACTACGCCACCACAGCTCTGCATCGCCTGTCAAAAGATAGACTGCATGATTAATCTTTTTCTCTTCTGAAAGCTCCATCAGGCGAAAGACCTTCTCTATCTGTCTCAACCACTCATCAGCCTCTGCTGGATCTGTAGTGCCACTAAACTCTGTGCCGCCAAGCTTCTTTACAAGCTCATATGATCGCAACAGATCCTTACTGCTGGTAGAAGTAGAAGCTCGCCTATCAGCCTTGTACTTCTCCCTGGTCTCCAGAAACATCTTATACATACGAGATGCTTCATCCACGTGGTCACCACCACCTGGACCCAAGTACAAAGGATCAGGGCCAACATGACTCTCGGCCTGATCATCACGATCAAAGCCTCTTCCTGCCATCTGCAATGATATAACAGAATATTTCCTGTTAGAAGACTACAGATAGAAGAAAGACACCTAAACCTTAATCCTATTGGTCTCTTATCGTCCCCTGACTTGGACTCTGAGTAACTATGTACTCAACCTGTGCTCTGATACCAACAATTGTCACACCCCGATCTCACACTAACCACTAATCACGAGATTAGGGCGTGACAGAGGGATTATCACATAAACAAATCACTGAGAACTTTTTCTTTTTAAAACCTCGTAATGATATCCAGATTATTGTTGTAAACTAAAACATAATAAACTATTGCAGAAGCATTTCAACTAAACTGGCTAGAGTAAGTAAACAGAGTTTACAACATGTAACATTGTTTAACAGAAAGTAAACATAATAGTTAATTTACATCTTTATACACATACCACATACACGCTCTCTCTCACCCACATCATGTCCCAAAGATCGAGGGGAAAGGACTAAGAGACATCTAACTAGACTAACTACAAACCTTTTATAAACTAGGCGTTAGGATGAAACGACCCTTCTGATTCCTGATGCTGATGCTGACCTGAAAATATTTGAGTAGAGGGATGAGCCTACTCACTCAGTGAATAGCATTTCACTTAGCTATCACTAACCAACTCGTCAGGTTTATAATTGAAATAAAACATATATACAGTGCAAGCAGTGCAGTTCTAACGACATAGCAGATTACAGAATATAATCACATTTTTAAGTAACAACAGATAATTTAAACCAAAATAACAGATATAATGATTTGGCACAAAAGTTCGGATATATTAATTTACTATGATCCTATATGATTACATATTTATATCATTATTATGCCCTAATCATATGCAGTGTACCCTGCATATAAAGATCTGTAGCGAACTACGATCCCACCGTACAAGACTTAGTGACACACCCGGGAAATGCTAAGTCTGACGCCAGCCCTGCTCTGCCACAGGACCCCAGGCTCTCCGGCCTGACTCATAGGCTCTACGGCCTCAAGGAACTACTCTGAGTGCTCTAGAATTCTCCTCTAACCTGAGTACACAGGCGGAGAGTCTCACCAGGTTACCTCCGTGACACAAGCACAGATGATGTTGAATAACCCCCATTTTTCCTCCAGTGCCATCGTGACACAAGCACGATTGTTGTTGTACACTGCCTCTCTTTCATCGTGTGTCCATGACACAAGCACGGATGATGTTGCAACACGAGTTTCACCCCTAAGAAGCAGATCTGTCAAAGGGGTTCTACGGTGTTAGGGCACTTAAGTCTATTAACTGACTAACATATAACCATTTAAACAGGAATATCACATTTCATACTTATTTCACATTCTGAACATCACTTGAAAACACATATATATCATTTATCATCCTTAAACATGATTCAGTATCATTTATCCAGTTTCCAATCTAAATATCCATTTTTAAATCAACAAATACATTGCAACGTAACACAGGAAATTTTATCATTTTCATCAAGCATATTACGTATTTCAAGTTCCAATGAACCATATAAATTCACTGATTCAATCCACACTGATCAGATGCTAAACTAAATCATATAACAGCGTCTAGAAGCATTTTATGAAATAAAAAGTCGGGCGACGCCAAACGCTGCCCGATGCCTGATAACGCCTGTTATCAGCGAATTCGCGCACAAAACAGAAAATATTCAAACGTCTAAGTTTATTAATGATAAATAAATGAAACCCCACTCACAGCGATTTGGACTGTCCGGATTCGTCCGGAGATGCGTCCAAGGCCTGATTCCGGGCGAATTTCTATTGTCTTCTTCCTTTGGTATTTCGATTTCACGGTACTGTTGCTAGCAGCTTCACGCACAGTTGACGGAGAGGTCCAATCGATGGCCGAATCTAAATAGAAGCTACATCTTCTTGCTTGTATCTCCAAAATGGAGCTCAAAATAGCCTCCTTTATAGCCTTGGCGCCCAAGGTGGCCTAGCTGCTGCAAATCGCAGCTACGGCTTGCTGCAGGTGCCGGCCGCCCAAGCTGTAGGGCCGCAGGTGGCTACTAGCCAGAGAAGGAAAAGGAAGGGGAAGAGAAAGAGAGGAAGAAGAAGAAGAAAAGAAGTGGCTTGCTGTGAAATCGGAGCCAGGCCAAGGTTGCCTGCTCCTCATCTCATCGGGCGCTCAAATCGGCCCTGTGCGCCGACCCAAGAAGGCGGTTGCTAGAAGAAGATAACTGTAAAGGAAATGAAAAGAAAAGAAACGATTATAAGGTGAAAGTTTTGGAAAAATTGCTAAATTGACCCCAGAAATTATAAATCATCATAACTTTTTCCTCGGAGGTCCAAATAACAGGATTTATTTTGCATTTTTTCAAGAATGAGGCCCTCTACAATCCCAAGGCATGAAAATATGCTAATTACACTGTTTTACTGATTCAAATCTCTAATTGCATCCAATTATTACTTTACTCAAATTAATCATCTTAATTATGCACTAATTGATTTTATGTGCTTGATTCAACTAAGTCAAGTTAATGATTCACTAACTACCTCATGAGCACATAAATTAACTCAAATAACTTTAATTGGGCTCAAATCATACTGCTTACCAATAGGCTTTAAAACGGGTCATAACAGTTCCTTCCATACTAAGTCTTTCTTCCCCTTAGGAACATTATGCCAAGATTCTAAATTAGGACTACAATGGCTATGAGTAAGAACCCCAAGATATGAAATAGATGAGTTGAGGTTCACTCCAACTGGATTTCCTACATGATCAAAATCCACAACCAGTTTGGGTCCATTGCCCCTTTGTTGTAGTAACTTTTTCATCATAGTGATGCCCCTCACTTTTTCAATTTTTTTGTTCTGCTCATCAAGTGCCCCAAGTTCTTTAGGGGGTACATCATCAACCAAAAATTTGACAAAATAAACACACTTACAGGATATAACTATAAATGGACATATAGATAGATATATAGGATATATTTTTAAAACTTACATTGTGAGGTGGCGCATTGATATCCTCACCCTCACGGTAATCATCATCACAGTCTTCATGCTCATGCTCAGCCATTTGAAAGTGTCATTAAAAAATCAAACATTTAGCATTTGACATAACTAGAAGATAATAAAACATTGTAAAGTTCACATTCAGAAAAATAAAACACTTAAAAAATATAAACATGCATGCCTCTAATATTGCGATCTTTTATCAATTAACAATCCTTCATTGTGATCTCCGTGCACATACAAGTCATCATTAGATTCAGTATTTTGTGGTGTTGGCAATCCAACTGAGAATGGACTGGAGTCATCATACTTATCATAGTACTCTTCTTCATCTATAGGATCATCAATGAACTATCTTTTACCATGAAGAGCAACCGACCATTTATCATTTGTAGGATCATCGATATAAAATACTTGTTTTTCCTGTGATGCCAATATGAATGGTTCACCCTTCTCACCAATCTTTTCAAAGTTCATTAATGTGAAACCCAATTCATCCACTATAACTCATTTGGTGTTATCAACCCAATTACATTTAAAGAGCGGAATTATGCTACGTAGTCAAACTCCCATATGTCTTCAATGACATCGTAATATGACATTTTAGCTTCACGTGAACTCTTATCCTTTGCACTTGCAAAAAACAATGAAGATGCTTGAAGGGTGACCCCACTATTTTGGACGACACTCTTATCATCTTGACGCTTTGTGTAATATGAGAATCCATTTATGTCAAACCCTTCATAAGACATAACATTAAATTTTGGTTTAAAGGTGAGGCATTTGATAGTTTCAGTAAGATTATTTGGTGTTTGAGATAGTTGATATAAGACTTTATCTTCAAACTACTTAATAAATGTCTTGTTATGCTCTCTAGCAAGCCACATTGAATTGTCTTGAGGATATTGTCTCTTGATGAAATTGGTATGTTCCTCGATATAAACACTCACTTTGTCGATGTTGTGTAAAATATACAAGTGACCTTATTTCAACTACTCACAACTGATTACTTTCATTCATGATCCTAAAATTCCTTTGCCAAAATACTCATCAATATTCTTGTCTTTAATAGGAGCTTCATTAGCACTCAGAAAGTCATTGCAAAAATCCATAACCTCTCTCGCCACATAACCCTCAATAATACTCCCTTTAGGCTGACAACCCTAAAAAATTGTCTGAGGCAATTGTGTTGTGTCTCTAGAAAGCCCCCAATACCCTCTATTTATAGGAGGGGTTAGGGCATGGGTTCCCGGTTTGTGTGGGAGGGGAAGGGACTAGAATTTTCATGAATTAATTGCCTTGCAATAGGTGAACTAGTCGGTTCACTGGTTAAGTATTCGACTGGCACAGTGAGCCGATTGTTTCAAAGTGTTTCCCAATTGCAATTGAATTTGGAATTCATTTCCAATTAATGTCCAACATCAATTCCATGTACCAATCAAATTGAACAAGTGAAACGATAAACTATTCTCATGCATCGGGAAAATCACCAAAAGCTTTGGTTGGCATGACCGAGCTAATAGGCTCACTAGGTGAATCGATCATCTCACCAACTTGAGTCGATCAGTTCACCTAGTGAGTGGGTCGATTGGTCTCCAGACTCATGCAAAATTCAAACCAATTCAATTTCCAATCAACCTAACACCCTAACAAGTTAGTATAACACTTAAACTTGATGGTTCTGACTCCAGTGAGTTAATTGATTATTTAATTGAATACTTAAACATCTTTAGTAATCAACTTAAATATCATTCATGGATAAAATCCTCTTCTAGATGAATTCCTATGTGTGTGACCATATAGGTCCCATATCACGTTGGCAATGTAAGTCCATAACTAGTTTATCACGTCACAAGCAAAGAGAAGTCCCTAGTCACACATCATTGCTACCCAAGTAAAATGGAAAGTTGGATAAAAACTTCAACCTACAATCTATGTAAGGTGTTATAGTGATTTTCTAATTTCTTGCTCTCTGATATCTGGAATGAACTCGAAGCATGAAATGGTCATTCTCTCAATGTTCAATCCATGTTCCTCGAACCAAGAGCAGACTGTCTGAGATATATGTGACCTTAATATCATATATTGGTTCACATGTGCTTGCACATGTGTTTCTTAGTCTCACTTATTGAGTGTCTAGGATATCAAACTCTAGTAGGAGGGACAAATACCATCTATATCACTCACAGTCATCCCCATGTGTCACAGTGCACCCAATCATCACCTTTATGGCAAGCCTTATTCAGGATCATGGTGGATGATGTTGAAGCACACTGAACGACATGTGATGAGTGTAGTGACTTCATGTCTAAGAGCCACAATCACCACCTTCACTATGAGAGATGACTATGAGCACCTATTATGGTTTCCATGTGTCACTCTCAAGGTGGGTCTATCTAATACATTGTTCCCTAACAAGTATTTGTGTGCTTGGTTTGATATCACATATCATGACTGATGAGATTCTGTCATCAACCAACACACACTCTAGTCTTAAGTGTTACTAATGTCTATTAGACTTCCACAGTAAAAACTGACTAGGGACATAACAAGAACATACATACTCTTAACATTTGTATGATCTCATTGTTCAAGTCACATACTTAAAGAAATATGTCATTGAGTATTGTCATTCTGTAGACATTCGTTATGTTTCCTCATTATCTCATAGAGGAGTGAAACAAAATGAATTGGAAGCTTGCCTTCATCATTATTCATCAAACCATTTATGTTATATGTCATGTCAATCATCATATGATTGGCTCTCTAGGCATACCATACCAATATACTCCCACTTGCACTTAGAGAAAATCACCCATGAATCTCATTCTTAGTGATTTCAACATGTCGATCATGTTTCTGCTGCGCAAGTGCTAATGCAGCGGGTTTGCAACAGTTTTTATTAGTCTATATATTGGATGTTCCTTATCTCTTTGTTGTTATGATTTACGATATGAGATAGAAATGTCATAATATGCTATTTGATATTCCTTACCTAACTAGTAGCTCCATTGTTTGTCATAGTAAATCTACTGTGTAATCAATGGTTGGAACATCTTTAAGCTCATCCATAGGAACTCCTAGATCCATATAATATCCACTCTAGTGTTAATAACACTAGTACACTCATCTTCAAATGTGGAATTGAATTAATGGCTTGTAGTTTAGAACTCTTCCAACTTACAACTCTTTTCTTAAGATTAAAAACATTTTAAATTGTGATCACTTTCTATCATTTCGGAAGCTTACATCAGTGTAACCCTTTACACCCAACTCTTCCTTGTTGCTATAAACTAGTAACTATTTGTTTACTACTTCACAAGTACTAGTGGATAACTTTAATGACATTCCAATGACCTTCATTGGAAACTAATTCAATCTTGTCATGTCCAATGCATACACCACTATGGGATGATCATACATTTATGTAGTATACATGATAGATGCAATTGCTAATGCATATGTCATCTTACTCATGTCTTTACGTTCTTTACAAGAATCAGAACATAGGATCCTTGAGAGACTAATCTCGGATTCTCTATGATGGTTCCTTCATGTTGAACTCTTTTAGCATCTAACTATTATATGTGCTCATACTTAAGTTATGAAACTTTTGAGAACTATTTCTATAGAACTCGATCCCTACCACATAGGATATTTCACCTAATCCTTCATTACTGAAGGTGTTTTCCATTCCAGGTCTCAATACTAGAAGTATTGAAATGTTATTCCCCATCAATATGTGGAATATTCATATATGCTCCCACTAAATCTTTTTTAATCACATATTTCATCTTTTATCTTGATTAAAGTCAAACTCTTGGATTATCTTGTCAAAATAGAGATTTCATCTCTGAGATGCTTGTTTCAATCTCTAGATTGATCATTGTGGCTTATAGACTTTATTTGCGTCAATGGAGTTATAAAACCTTTAGGCCGTGTCACTACACATCCTATCAAATATTCCTTTTAAGGAATACAATTTTAATCATATGCCAAATCTCATAGTCTATACTAGCTGCAACAACAAGCATGACAATTGGTAAAGGGATTTCTTCATGTTCAACAATTTAAACTAATTTGTCCATACGATTCTGATTCAGTTTGGAACTGGATATGGTGTGCCTCCACACCCAAGGATAGTACTATCACTTGGAAATTGGGTATGAGAGCGCTCCCTACTGATGATAGAATTGCCATTTGTCACATTATGATTGTCTCTAGATGCGAGTGTTGTGCTCATTACAACAGTGAAGACGATGAACACCTTTTCTTCCACAGTGAGCTTGCCAATAGTCTTTGGCACAGAGCCTCATTGTTAATGATGGATTCTAACTTTCCTCTGATCAATATACAAGACCTTCTCCTGAGAGGTAGCAGGCAACGTCGGAAAACGCTCAGAGGATGGTTAACCGTTGAGCTGATGACTTTAATCTGTTGGCAGATTTGGAAGTCCAGATGTGCGTCGAGATTCGACAACAAACCTCATGATATGAGAGTTATATGGAAGAACGTCACAGACATTATCAAATTCTATAGTCGACACCATTTCTTCAAACATGCTGGAGATCACGATCTCTTCCACCAGTTGTTAGCGGAGGATATCATCCAACCTAAGTTCAAGATCAGAAAGATGAACCTTGTTTGTTGGAACTTTCCTGACATCAATTCTTTAAAGATGAATGTTACTACTGGGAAGCACAAGTGTATCGATGGATACACGAGGAGATGGGTAGCTGGGGTGGTCAGAGATAGGAAATGTAGATTCTGTTTAGCCTTCAGAACATGGCTCAATGCGAATGATCACATTGCTGCGTATATCAGTGGTATTTTGGTTGCGCTGAAGATTGCTGATGATCATAATCTCACTATCTCCAACGTCGAGGTGGACGATCCTCACGTGCACAAGATCATTTGGCACAATGATGCTGGGCCTTGGCACATTACTCACATTACCAGAGAGATTAGAGAAATCATGGACACTGAAGCCATCATGGGTTCTTTATGCCCAAAGATCATCAACTCGATTCCCAGAGAGTTAGGTAGATGGGGATGCACCTCTTATGAGAGCTTCATTACTACTGATCAATATTCGATTCCTTTAAGATTCATGGTATGAATACTCTTGAAAGATCCAAGACTCCATACCTTTTCTTCAACTGGGAAGACTTTTGATCGTTTCTGATGTGTCCTTACCACGATCGTGGTCTTCGACCACGGTCGTGTTAATCTTCGATCATCTTGATCGTTTTGTGGGAGATCGAAGGCTTCTTTGTATCTTTTCTTATGCTTCCATACCTGCTTAGTAAGCAGGAGATGTATCATCTTTGATTGATTAAAAAAAAGGAATAGGAGGGGGCAAAAAAAAGATTATTTATCCAAAAAAAAACTAATTTGAAAATCTTTACAATTAATCTGTCCTTTTAGGTTATCCATGTAGGTCTTTTCAAAAACCCTACTGCACCCTTTGGGTTTTACCCCTTAAGGCTATACTAGAAAGGTCATACCTTGTTAGTGTACATGGAGACTCTGTAATGGCTTTAAGCCATTTCTTAGATTCTGGCTCTCAACAACTTCTATTTGATTTGTTGGCTAATCATCTTATGACCAACCTATATGAGTTGTTGGATTCACAATCTTTCAATATGAGATGTGTTATACTAGAACTTATCTAGTTCGGTGTTACATGAGGAACTTGAGATTCCACAACAATTTGTGATTCTCCTGGTTCTCATTGTACTCCTTGTTGACCTTGAACTTTTCAAGTTCTACTTTTACTCCCACTCATTCTTTGGGAACGCAGTTATCCTATCAACAAAACACTTTTGTTATCAAATTGGGATTAAAGGTAGTATTCAACAATTATGGTTTGTGGATAAACTTTTCAAGAAACTATTTTTCTTTATACGAGTTTCAATCTTAAGACATATGGTGATATGATGTCTTTTAAACCATTTTAAATGGTACTTAGTCTTAGTGCAAAACATGTATCCTTGAGGATATCAGAAGATTAGATTAAATGATAATCGCATCATGACCCATCAGGATGTAATTCCTTCTTTCTGATACATCATCATGTTTTAGGTGGATTTGACTTGTGATACAATATCATAGTCCTTTCCATAAGGTCCTCAAATTATTGATGTAAAGTATTTCAATATTTGATCATATCAAAGTTTCTTAATACTTTTATAAAAGTTATACTTCATTTATGTCTCTATGAACACTTCAAGAGATTCTTATTTGTGTTACATCAAATACAAACCCCATATCAACTGATATCATCAGTGAATATAATCAAGTACAAACAACTATATTTAGCATTTATTCTATAAGATCTTCATACGTCATCATGTATAAGGCTTAATAGAATGCTTACTCTCTCCACTACTCTTAGTGAGCGGTGGTTTGTCATTTTTCTCATAAATAAGACTTGAATGTCTCTTATTGGTTTAATAACCAAAAGAGTCTAGATAATCATCAATATGAATTCTAGAAATGCATTTCTCTTTTATGTGCTCTAGATGTTAAAGATTTTTTGAGTTATTAATTATAATCCTTTGGTATTTATGTTATAAACTTTCATCTTTAGATCCTTTCATATAAATATCATTAGATGGTTGGGTATTTCCATACAAGATCACATCTTTAAAATATAAGCATTAACAACTCTTTATTTATTTATCATCCTTGTCATACAAGATGTATAAAGTAAAATGTTTCTATTTTGGCACAGTGAAATAGTAGTTCAACTAACTTTATTGCAAGCCCAAAGGGCTAAGATGAATTCTAAATGTAGACTGTAGCTTCAACAACTCTTGCTTCCACAATCCATCCTTGTCATTTCATAAAGGCTTTACTTCTAGTCAGATCCTACACATCACTTATGTCAGATCACTATCTTGTATCACTTACCAAGATGAAGAAGTAATCAGATTTATCTTATAATGTTTATACCTGAAGTAGCGGCCTCATCCCCTTCCTTCTTCTTCTTCTTTAATTCCTCCAGAAAGAGAGGGTGATTCCTTTTCCAATGTCTAGACAGGTGACAATGGTGACAATCACCTCTTTTCTTCATTCCTCCCTTTGCCTTGAGATCTGAAGGATCACATAAGTGGACAAAACTCTTCTTAGCTTTAGAACTCTTCTTATCTTTGCCTTTGCCTTTAGACTTTCCCTTTGTCATGCTGATCGTCATCATAGACTTGGGATTTCCTTTCTTCATTTGTGTTCAACTATCCTCAACATGCCTAATAACTTTGTCAACGGCTTGTCAAAGTCATTCATGTTGTAGTTAATGACAAATTAACTATATGATATCGCCAGAAACTATAGAATCACATAAGTAGACAACTCTTCACCTATGGGGAATCCCATTCTAGCAAGGTTCTCCACCTTCCCAATGATCTTGAGTACATAAGGACCTACTAGATCTCCTTCTTCCATGTTACATTTGAATAGTGCCTTGGAGACATCAAATCTCTCTTGTCTTGCCTGATCTTGGAACATGTTCTTAAGATGTGTGACCATCTCAATAACATCCATGTTCTCATGCTGCCTCTATAACTCATACTTCATGGAGCATAGCATCAGACACTTGATATCAATGACATCTTCATTATGTAAGAATCGCTGTCAGCCTTAGGTGCATTGGGAAGGGGTTCATTTGGCTTTGGTGTCTCTAGGACATAGAGATTGTGCTCATGTGTGAGAACGATTCTCAGCGTCCTGAACTAGTCATGGAAGTTATTCACATTTAACTTGTCCTTCTCAAGGACTGATCACAGAGACAAGTGGTTGTTGTTTGTTGCCATTTAATTCTACAAAAGAATTTGTAATTTTGTCAAAAATAATTTTTGATTTGATTTGATTACAATTGACAATATTTATTAGGTCTTTAATTAGCTGTTTCTCTCACTATTTTATTTTGAATTGATAGCCCTCACACACCAATTTGGAGGATTGTAGTGTACAATCATCTTGTGAGCCCAGATCATAAATCATTCAACATTACACAACCAACGACAACGTCCATAGTCAACTATTAAGGCATACAATGTTTTTCAATTGCATCTTATGGAATTCTTGGATAGATGACTTACACAGCTCTTTCCAAGTAATCTGTATGCCTCTGGTGCTTAATCTCATTAAGGTCACTCAATTAAGCCTGACCCAAAAGCCGACACAATAATAATGCACCCACTTGGCAGACCCACATTATTACCATCACACTTCTACGAGATCGACAACCCACCACCCTTGGGGTGCCCACACTTAGTTGATCAAGCTTTTCATGTGTTCCACTAATGGAAAGCATCTAAGGATTAATATTTTATTTGAGGGAGTTTGTATATATATACATATATTATATCCAATCACCATATATATAGTATGTATCATATACATGCTATACCCCACAACATAAACATACAATATAAAACAAAAAGCAATGGTTATGGCCATTTCTACTGTAACTCCTTGGAGCCACAAGGAATTACTACCACCTAGGTCTACATCACATGAAAGAACATGTTGTTGGTGTAGATCTTTGCTTTCCAATATGAGTTGATTGGTTCAACCATTGAACTGATCGTCTCACCTCTTGGTCGGTTGGTTGGTCATCTAAAATGATCGGTTGGCCTCATGGCCATGTTTGGACACCTCCAGACAGTCTGTTTGGACCACTAGCCAGTCGGTTCACTCTTACGATCTACCCTTCTCAGTCCTCCATCTAATCGGCTTGTCATGTGAAATGGTTAGCTCACCTGACACTGATTGTCATCTTTGTCGTTGCAAGAAAAAAATATCCTATTGCTATTAAACTTATTACATTGTAATGAGAAACCTCGAGTTACATTCAAGCGGAGAAAAAGTAGGAAAGAATAATATTTTTACATTGGTAAGAAGAAGGTAGAGACTCGGTATGCAAACTGTGATATAATAGGAATAAAACCAAACCATCCAACCACACACAGATATTTCAGTTATCAGCGATAACTATGCTATACATTCACCATCAAAACTCACTTTTAGGGAAACGCGTGTAAATTTCATATATATATATATATATTATTTTGTGATCGTATGCGGTCTTTGATTGGATTTTCACATTAATCAGTTTTAGTATTCACATCATATGCAACAAATAAACAATGAAAAACAAAAAATCCAATCATATATATTCTCCCAAAACATAGTAAATTGATGTGAATCTGATATCACTATTGGGAAATATGGGCACAGAGTAGGCAGCAGAAACAAACATTTATCTATCCATATTCCCCAGAACGGAAAGATCACGTCAACAACTATCTAATGAGAAGGATGGTTTAACGAGTTCATACCTAGTCCTGGAGCAAGTCAACAACTATAACTCATTGCAGTAGTCGTACACTCCTAGTTGCACTGGGACTCATCTGTAGAAACTCCTAGTTGCACTTAGACAATTTATGTACATCTCCTGGTCTTCACCACAGACAATAGACTCGAACATCGTCTACAGTGGCTCCATTAAAGACTGCAGGCTGACATTTCCCTCCTGCGATGAGAAAAGGCCACCTCACCTCTATGGGTGTTCACACAGACCATCTAAAACTCCTGTATTTTATCTTCTTTTCTTTTTTTCCATTGGGAGAAAGAAATTGCATCATTGAGCACGCTACACACATTTTCTACCATCCATCTTCTCTTTATGCGAGGGTTGATTCCATAGTTTTGGATGCCTCAGCTGGGAATAAAGATCATCTTCAAGTCAAGTGCATAGATACCCACCATATGAGATTGGCTTGTTAGCAATGCTTGGATAACTTATACCTCCTTTGATTGAGATGGTCACTTATAGAGCGAACCTCTTCTTATTCTCCTTCCTTTGCAACCCCTCCTTGACTTAAAACTGATGATTCGACAATGTGGCATCAACACTTGAAAAAAAAGAAGCATGAGGGTATCCAACACTCCAACTCTGATAAGTTTGATAGGGAATGATACATGTTGTATTCTTCAAAACTCACCTCACTTAATATCGAATAAGTGAGTTATCTAGAATCTTCTCATGAAGGTGACAATCTTTGTCAATTAGTAACTCAATTCTTTCTCAAGCGCACTTATGGCTCTCGAAATAATGTCTTTGACTTCCGATCCAAGTTTCCTTTTGATCTCACATACCATATCTTTAGAAAAGAACCTTTCCAACAATTGTTATCCATATCTAACCTATAAAAAAAGCTTCATCTCTTAGGCAAAGCTTAAAGTAAATAAAGAAGAATCGTAGAAAATGAAAAAGAGCCACTTTTATCCTGCAGCTAAATTCCATAAATGTCTCTGTCTGATATTGATCCTTTTTCCCTTGCTCCGCGTCTTCTATATGCTCAGCCTTATGCTGGGTTTAAGTGACCTTTTTCCAAGCTTCCATTGTCAAATGGGTTTCCCTCTAGGAATTCGGGCCTTATCCCTTGCATTATGCCAGTTTGGCTATGCCAGGGGGCTGGCCTTAGCCATTGGTTGGGTTCTTAGAGTCGTGCTTGCTACCAAGGTTGGACCCTTTCTTTTGAATATGGTCTTACCTACGAAGGAAGATTCGGAAGCAGGAGTGAACCATGGTGAATTTCAGTGGAGTGGTGAATTTCATAGAGATCGAAAAGAACACCAACGGTGAATCTGCTGGGCCGACACGGACACTAAGAGACAAAGGGGAGCGAATGGGATTAGCTAGTAGTCCTAGCCTTAAACGATGGATACTAGGCACTCTACATATTGACCCGTGTGATGCTATAACTAACGTGTTCAATATCTCGCCTGGGGAGTACGTTCGCAAGAATAAAACTCAAAGGAATTGATGGGGGCCCACACAAGTGGTGGAGCATGTGGTTTAATTTTATGCAAAGTGAATAACCTTGCCAAGGATTGACATGCCGTGAATCCTCTTGAAAGAGAGGGGTGCCTTTGGGAATGTGGACACAGGTGGTTCATGGCTGTCGTTAACTCATGCCGAGTTAAGTCCCTCAACTCACTCACTTACAGGAATCAAAAATTCATTGTGTTGCTGTGTTGCTTTTTCTTTCAGACTCAGGACTCTTTATTTCATTCATGTATTCTACAACTAAGCTTTTGACCTAGGTTCTGACTCTTTCTCCCCTTAGTTTACTATTTGACTTGACTCGACCTGGCTAGTAATATGACGAATCAAGAAAGAAAAAAGGGTTCTCTATGACTAGTTTGACTATGATAACATAACTCTTCCTGCCTTTCGAAAGGGGCAGTAGATAACATACATAGAAAGAGATGTAGCTGAGTAGACTCAATTCTTTGTTATTCTCTAATTTCCCGAGCATAAGTATAAAAGTAGACTTCAGTTTCAATTTCAATCAGAACCAGTGAACTAAACACTTTTATAGCCTAGTTATATCTTGGGTCCTTTCCTTGACCTCCAGCTAAGAATTTCATAGCCTTATATTTCTTAGTATTAGGTGGAAAAATCTATTTTAGAACATGAACGATCTGATCTAGTTTCACATAAGCTAGTTGTTTTTTTACCCATCATAGGCATATGTTCTCCTACCACTTCCCAATGACGGGCCAGTATAAAGAACCTCTCTCAAACTTAGAATAATGTCCTAGTGCGGAAGACATCCCTATGAAAATACACCCAGGAACTCTCATAAGGATAGCCGAGACTCCTTAGCACTAGTCCAAGGCCTTACCTGATTCCGGTACAAAGAGCCCATCATCTTGAGGGTAGACTGGGAAATTATGTCTGTCTATTTAGAGGAGAGGAAGCACTTTGTCCCAAGGTCTTTTGTAAGAGATGCCAAGGTAATCCCTTATACCTTTCTTTCTTTCATTCTTCTTTCTGATCACTTTGCTGAATTATCTTTCTTGCAGTATCTCTGTACAATCACTAAAAGAACCAAATTGTGGCTTAAAATTGAGTCTCGTCAGTTAAGGGTCATTCAGCAGGTCCCTTGCTAAGACTTGAGCACCTCACCCATCTTTCTCTACCTTTCTTGGCTGTCCTAGCTATTACCATTCCTCGGTCCCCTATTAGAAGGAGTGAAGAGCAAGATAAGACTGACTCTGGGGCGAGGCTGAACTTTGATAGTAACGTCTTTCTATTGATAGATGTTCCTCCGCAAGTAGGGAATTCAGTGATGTCAGGGGGGATTCTAATACCTAATACAAGGAGTACTTGTTTGAGTGGTCCTAAACCCAGATGGGGATCTACTCGGGCTGTTGATTGGAAGGAGGTGTGCTTTAGAGGAGCTTAGGGCGATGTGACTAGGAATGTGGAATTTCCTAAGGTCGTTGATGGTGAGAAGGTGGTTACGGTAGACCTGGATGAGGTGGAAGACAATGAGCGAAAATGGAAAAACTCGGTAGTTTTAAGGAAGAGACCATTCTATTCTATAACCATACCACCTTCAGGCCTTCATCCAGCAGACGTCCAAATTAGTTGTGGGGAATGATTTTTCCTTATTAAGTTTCTAGGTCCAGAAGATTGTACAAAGGTTTTAGAATGTGGGCCATCGACTATTTGACAAAGAAGGTTTTGAGTTCGAAAGCATTCCGCCTTCAACTTTTGTGTAGTTTGACTTGGCCAACTTACCGTTTGCCTTCTTCCTTGAGTACTGCTTTCTCTTACATAGATTAGAAAGTCCACAACCTTATCTTTTTTTCCATCAAAGTGCCAAATAGGAGACACCAGTGCTCAAACGTCCCCCTTCCTTTCTTTCTCGATGCTTTTCAAGGAAAAACGATAGCACTGGGGAGATCAAGGTTTTCTTTCATACTTAGTAAGAACATACATGAAGGAGTTGTCCCTCCTATTGGTGCATTAGTCACCAACTTGCTCTCCCATAATTTTTTCTCCCTTTCTATCCCTCCCTTTAGCATGTAGGACTTGCTTAGGCTCTCTATTGGTTACCACAATTAGATAGGATAACAATTGTTAGAGGCAATTGAGTTGTGTCTCTAGGAATCCCCCAGTATCCCTCTATTTTAGGAGGGGTTAGGTTTGGGGTTCCCAATATGTGTGGGAGGAGAAGGTATGGGAATTTGTATGAATTAATTTCCCTATAATAGGTTAATTGGTCAGTTCACTAGTGAACCAATTGGTTGGAACATTGAGTCGATTGATTCACTCATTGATTCAATCATTTCATAGTGTTTCTCAATCAAAATTGAATTTGAAATTTGTTTCCAACTAATGTCCAACATCATTTCCTTGACTAATGAAATTGAACAAGTGAAACAAACAACTATTCTCATGAATTACAAAAATCACCAGAAGCTTCAGTTGGCATGACCAAGTTGATCAGTTCACTAGGTGAAACATTTGTCTCACCAACTTGAACGAACTGGTTCACCTAGTGAGCTGATCAATTGGTGTCCTAACTCATGCATAATTCAGCCAATTGAATTTCCAATCAACTTGACACCCTAATCAGTTAGTCCAACACTTGAACTTGATGGTTCTGTGTCCAATCAGTTAATTGGTTGTTTAATTAAATACCTAAACATCTTTAATAATCAACTTAAATATCATTAATGTATAATCTCTTCTTCTAGATGAATTCCTATGTGTGTGACCCTATAGGTCCCATATCACATTGCATAGAATGTCCATGACTAGTTTATGACTTCATAAGCAAAGAGAGGTGCCTAGTCACACATCATTGCTACCCAAGTGAAATGGAAAGTTAGAGAACAACTTCAAAATACAATCTGCTAAGGTGTTACATTGATTGTCTAATATCTTTGTCTCCAATATACAAAATGAACTTGAAGCATGGAATCATCATCCTCTCAATGTTCACTCCATGTTCCTTGAACCAAGAGCAGACTGTTTGAGATAAATGTGACCTCCATATCATATATTGATTCACATTTGCATGGGTATGTGTTTCTCAGTTTCTCTTACTCAAGTGCTCAAGATATCAAACTCTAGTAGGAGGGAAAAATCCCATGTACATCACTCACATTCATCCCCATGTATCACATTGCACCCAATCATCACCTTCATGGAAACCCTTATTTAGGATCACGGTGGATGATGTCAAAGCACACTGAATGACATGTGATGAGTGTAGTGACTTCAAGTCTACAAACCTCAATCACCACCTTCAATATGAGAGATGACTATGACCACCTATTATGGTTTCCATGTGCCACTCTCAAGGTGGGTCTCTCTGATACATTGTTCCCTAACAAGTATCTCTATGCTTGGTTTGATATCACATATCATGACTGATGAGATTTTATCATCAACCAACACACACTCTAGTCTTAAGTGTTGTTGTTGTCTATCAAACTTCCATAGTAACAACTGACTAGGGACATAATACAAACATATATACTCTTAACATTCGTATGATCTCATTGCTCAAGTCATGTACTTGAAGACATATGTCATTGAGTATTGTCATTCTTTAGACATTCATTATGTTTCCTCATTATCTCATAAAGGAGTGAAATAGAATGAATTGGAAGCCTTCCTTCATCTTTACTAATCAAATCCTTTATGTTATATGCCCATTAATCATCATATGGTTGGCTTTTTGGGCATACCATACCAACATTATATTCTAGGATGCAATGATAATCATAGTGAACATTGAGATTGTACTTCTTTGGAAAGGATTAGGGTGCTCATTTATGACTAGATATTTTGCTAGGTGCTTGATCAATTAGAGAGCCTTACTGAGATAGACCCCTAAGGATGTGAACCTTCTCTTTGGTGTGTCAATGGGTATCAATTTTTTGATGATGGTGGGAGCAATAGTCGCTTCCAAAAATGTATCTCCTTTTGTCATGTTTTGGCAATCAAGCTTTGTGATCTTCTTATTGTGACCTCTGAAGGTATCAATTTCTGCTATCTTAACCTCTAGATCTCCTAGTTTTTGTAGGATTTATCTCAAATTGTAGTCAATAGTGTGTCATATGTCTGAGCAAACTGAAGATGTCAATCTTTTAACTAAGCTTAGATGAGTTGGGTACGTGTATGGCCCAGGGACTAGAAGATAGTTCGAAGGTGGTGTTGGAGGGTATATTATGGTACTGACTGCATAAGACCCCTTCTTTGGCATCAGAACTAGACTTCTGGTCTTTTGTAGCTTTTGTCCTTCTTCCTTGATGATAAATGACCTCTAATTGTTCACTAAATTCTTCTATCTGATCATCCACTTGGTTGTTCTGTGGGGTGACTGTCTGTGTCATAGATGTCTCTTGGTGATGATGCTCATACAAAACATTCTTGCATTGGTATACCCTTGGAGGGAGTTATCCAGGATGGTCTAGTTTTTCACCCTGCAAGTTGTATGGTGATGATAATTGTGTGTTGCCTATAAAGAGGTACACTTGTATTTGTGGACTTATCTAACCCCTGTTAGCTTTGATTGTCTGCTTGCTGCTGAACTCAAGTGCCTTTGTGACCTATGATTCATTAACCCATCATGATTGTTGGATGGGTTTTGTTTCATCACTAGTCTTCAATTCATCATGAGAGTCTTCAACCAGTGTTATCATCACCTCACCAATGTTGTATTTTTCATTAGTTCTTATCATCTCAAGAATCCTTGTCGAAACTGTCACCCCAAGTTTTGTTTCCTGAAACTTTTCTGATGTCCTCCACTGTGTTGAAGGTAAAATGATTGGTTGTTATGAATAAGAGACCAACATGGAATCTTCCCCTTGTGTATGAAGGAGTTGAAAATAGAAGAAACATGGTCTTAAGATAACTACCCCTTGGGTTAGGCAAGATGATTCAATAGATGGCATTCATATTTTTTGTGTCCCCAACATTTTTGGTAGGGTTTAACAAAAATGCCCCTTGCATAGAAGAGGGTTTCAAAAATTTTGATAGAAAGGTAACTTTCATGTTTTATGGATAAAAGGACAAATATCATGTTAAAAATGAAAGTTTACCCCATTCACATAAAGGGGTGTTCAAATATCAGTGCAGATTGGTAGAACTCATGATAAGAAGAGAGGGATGTGCCCCTAGATGATATGGGAGGATTTTTCTAGTCTTACAATTAGATATGTCCAGTAGCACCATGATAAACAATGTGGATTGGGGTTGTTGGTTGTCAAGAGTAAGGTTTATTTCTAGGGACAATGTAATCAACTCAGGGCCAAAGATTGTGATTGGAGACCAATGAGTGAGGTTTTTCTATCCTTAGGGGAGATTCTATTAGATAAATTCTCTAGGAAAGAATATCCAAGGAGAAGGTGACCCACTTGGGGAGAAAGACTATGCCTAGATATGGGTGTGTGAGATTCATCTCTCCTCGGGGGAGATATAATGAGAGAAATACCACAAGGAAAAGGGCATCCAGGGACAAGGTGACACAGTAAGGGCCAAAGACTGTGACTGGATATGGATATGTGAGATTTGTCTATCCTCAAGGGAGACTTTATGAGAGAAATAGTCACAAGGTAAAGGGTACCAAGAATAAGGTGACCCTGTTGTGCTAGAGACTGTAGCTGGATATGGATGTGTGATATTACTCTCTCTCTAGAGGAAACTTTATGTGAAAATTACTCACAAAGAAAAGGGTCTCTAGGGACAAGGTGACCCTCTTGGGGAAAGAGACCCTTTGGATATGGATCTGTGAGATTCCTCTCTTCTCAGAGAAAATTTAATGAGAGAATATTCACATGGTAAAAGATATCCAAGGGCAAGGTGACCCACTTAGAAACAAAGATTGTGGATGAATATGGATGTGTGAGATTCCTCTCTCCTCAAGGGATACTTTATGAGTGGAATACTCACAAGGAAAAGGGATATCTAGGGACAACATGACCCCTTTTTGGGCCAGAGACTATTTGTTGAACATGGGTGTGTGAGATTCCTCTCTCCTCATGGGACATTTTATGGGAGAAATTGTAACATCCCTGACCTGGGTTATGTTTTAACCCTAGGTGTTGTGTTTAATAAAAGTGATTATATGCTTGCTCTTATCTTTTGAAAAGTAATTAAGGCTTAAGAGGAACTTACATTGCAATTTTAGTCCTTTTTGAATATTGTTGAAATCAATGTTTTGCTTGTTTTGGACTAAAGTGAAAATTACCCAAGTTGAGGGGTTTATTTGCAAATTGTGCATGATAATATGTTCCTCATGTTCTGAAGAATCATGAGAGTGAATATTATGCAGAGTTATGGCTTGTGATAGCCTGAATACCAACAAAGAGCTGATACAACAATGTTTGTGCATTAAAACCTAGTTTTGGTGTAATGTTCAATTTACACAAAACCTAGGGTTCAATATGCAAATTACCACTTCAAAACGGTCCCTACTATTTCGTGGGATCATTTGGAGCAAATAAAATGAGAGGGGCATCTCATTTGTATCTCTTTGAAGGAGAGAGAATCTTGATATTAAAATAATCAAGATTTAAGCATAATGGAAACCTTAATTCGAATTAATGCAAAAATAAATAAAATAATTGAAGGGCCTTCAACCAAAATTGAAATGGTTGAATTCAGATATGTGTGGATGTACATGTTCTTTTAAAGGGTCACGAAATATCTCAAGGAGGTGAAAAACCCACTCACCTTATTATAAGAAAAAGAAATATCCACTCACTTATGGATATTAATATAAAAAGGGTTAAGGTGCTTAATTTGCTTTTCTTTAAAACATGGATAATTGAGAGGAATAAGAGGCAAAGAGGATAGCCTCGTCCCTAAGGAAAGGAAGGGGGCAAGTGGCAAGAATATGGGGGATATAATTCCTACTTTCTCTCTCCTAAATGAATTTTCAATAAAATTCACATATATGCTCCTTTATCCATAGAATGAAAGGGTAATTTCGAATTCCCTTCCACTATTTGCTTGCAAAACGACCAAGGAAGCTTTGAAGGACTAGTAGGACGACCCCCAACCTGTTGGTAATCTTCTTGACCTTCTTTCATCTTGATTTCATGGTGGAAATCATAAATCAATGCATAATTTCTTCTTTTCTTCACTCCATCTTCAACCCTAGCCAATCCTTTCACTCCAAAACCTGAGGACGAGCCTTGGGGGAGTTGCAAAAGCTTCTTACACCATTGTTGACGTGAATCTCCAAGATTTGAATCTCATTTGAAGGTGGGTTATATAACTTGAACTCTTAACTATTATTATTGAACTCAATTTCTCAACTCAATTGATTCAATTGTTTTTCTTGCAATACCTTTGATTAACTGATGCAACTTCCATGGGTATGGAAGTAGATTTCGTGGGGATGAAGGTTGACGGTGATGAAATCATCACAAGCACACATCTCAACAAATTTGAGTTGCAAACGGTTTTGGACTTTTGGTCCAAACGGTTTCACCAAACTGTTTGGGACCAAAAGGTTTTGCAAACTGTTTGGTGACTTGGACTCCAATCCACAAGAGAGGGTTGATCATTTGGTTAGGTTGATCGTTTGGGGTCTGAACTCAAGTGCATGTTGGATGATGATCCAATGGACCTAATTGATTGATTCAATGTATGTACAATCTTTCAATTGGAAACCCTAATCGAGTTGATCAAAGAATCCATGATTGTTTCAAACGATTTCAAGATGTTTTGGGTCAAATGGTCTTGAGACCATTTGAGCCCAAATAGTCTTGAAACCATTTGGGATTAAAAGGTTTCAAAACAATTTGGAGGGTTTAAGGTTGATTCATGATTGATGGATAGAGATCCAATGGTGATGATTGATGAATATTTCAATTGCCTAATTGATGGCCAATTCTATGGTGCAAATTATATTTAATTTGATTGGAAATGGTCCTAAGTGCCCATGCGGTTTTGAGGCTGGTTTGAGCCCAAACGGTCTTGAGACTATTTGGAGTCAAACGGTTTCAAAATCGTTTGGTGATGAAACCCCAAAACCGAATGGTGGACTATTGTGATTCAATCATTTGGAAATTGAAGGTGATGATTGTTCCAATGATCCAATGATTGATAGTGATGGTAATCAATGGAGGTACAAAGGTTGAAATCCTAAAAGCACCTAAATGATTAGTATCATTAAAGGGATAAACCCTAATTGCTTATAAGAATAATAACTTAGTACACTATGTCAATCATAGTTGTATGCACTTGATTGAAGGGTTGATATAACCTAATCAAGTTGAGAAAATGATAGAATGGAATTCATACATGAGTATGATTCATGTGGTGATTAAGGGTATGATCCTTAGCATAGAGATCATGAAACCCTAATCATGTGCATAAACCCTAATTGACAAGGTTATTGAACCCTAACCCTAATTCAGGGCAAATTTAAGTGAAACCCTAATCCAGGGTAACGGTGTAACCCTAATCTAGGGTGATGATATGTGTAAACCTAATTTAGGGTAATGTGATGAAAAATCCTAAATTGGGATGAATAGTAAACCCTGATTATAGGTACTTGAATAGAAAATCTAATTGGGATGTTTAGTGAACCCTAATTAGAGATAAATGAACAGTAAACCCTAATTATGGGTAATGGAATATGAAACCCTAATTGGGATGAATAGTAAACCCTAAGTGTGGGTTATTGAATGTAAACCCTATTCTGGGGTGAAATTTATGTGAAACCCTAACTAAGGGTGATTTTATGAGAAACCCTAATGTTTGATGTGATGTGGAACTCAAATCTAAGGTGATACTATGTAATGTTTTATGAAACCCTAATCTTGGGCAATATGGTGATAAACAATAACCTTGATTTGGGTAATGGGATGAATGTTCCCAAATGACATGAAATGGGAAACCCTAAACCTAGTAAGGGAATAGTGGTGTTACCCTTGAATAGTGAATCCATATTTGTTCTGCATGGTACTGATATGTAATTGAATCTACTGTTATCATCTGCACTAACCATGCAGGTATTCTGAAATGGTGGTCATGGCCAGGTATGAGCTATGATGTTTAATTCACTATTGTTTATTGGGCCTTGTGTGCCATAATATATCTTGTTGTCTGATAAGAGGTAATAAGAGAGTTAATGGGCCTCAAGTACCATGAGTGATGCTCATAATAGCAAGTATCATGTTTACCTTGGTCAGATGACCTAGAGGTGATAATGACCTGGAAAAGTGGTAACAGTGCTCAATGATGAGCTAAGGGTTTGAATACCCAGAACCATATGATTGTGATAATGAGATTGTGAAGGGATGAGAATTCCCAGTATTGAAAAGAGGGACTGAGTCCCTAATGTCTTTTAAAGACTGATAGGTAATTGATAAAAATAGTACATGTCTCTTTATAGCATTGTCATAATAATTTATGTTTGAGAACGTGGCTGATGCTAAAAGAACAAGAAAATGTACTTAATTAATCAAGTAAAATCTGTTCATGTAGTGCTCAGACCATAGATCCATCATCGTCAGTAATTGGTGATGGTGAAACAGGTTTTTCTATGGATTTCCTAGAATTCACATATTTTGAATATGTGGGGGTAAATGGGTGAAAATATCCTTACATCCTGGTGAAGAGATTGATGGAAGGTAAACATTAAACCTCTCAATCCTTCATGTGTCGGGATGGATGTATCACAAATCTCCCGATGGTTGGGATGGATGTATCATTAATCTCCCAATGATATTTAATGTCGGGTCGATGGATATAAACATTAAATCTCTCGATTGCCGATGAGAGTGCAGTTGATGTTGTAACTCTATAGCGAAGTTGCCAGTATACCCTGGAAAGCTATTTTGAGCAGTTGACATAGTCCTGCTTGTGGTCCTGTACTGACCGGGATGTGGGAAGTCATGGGAATCCAGCTCTTCCATTGACCTATTTATGGTACCAATTTCGATTTAGCAATGGTCGGTTGGAGTATGAGCAGTATACCTTATCTCCTCAGAGCTTAACTATGTTTGAAAAATGTAATCAGCCATGTAGCGTATTTGCATAATATTGAAATACGAGAATCACTGGTTGATGTTATATCCTATATGGATAAATGTTATACATGTCCTATAATTATTTATATTAGACGTGTTGTTTATCAAGTTACAAATGAAAAAGCTTAAGTGAGAATATTTCTCTAATCTGCATAGATATTAAATTAACTACTGTTAAGCTTATGATTCCACTGCTCAGTTTATTTCTATTAAACTGCAATAATAATGTTTTGGCGGAGAGTTATATCTCCCGTTGGGGCAATTTTTATAATTGTCTCACCCCCGTGGAATCCAACATTTTTAGGTAGACGCAGACAAAGAGGAAGAGCCTCTATAGTAGAGGAAGAGCAGCAACAACAGTAAGGACAATAGTGATCCATCAGGTGGAGATATTGGTTGTCTGGTTTTGTATAGTTAGTCCTATGAGTCGTCTCTGTACTCTCGGGTCCTAGGAGTTAGTGCTTTTAATAATTCAATCTGAGATTTTGGGTTTCAAGCCTCAAGGTTCTTATACTACCTATGTACAGATGAGACAGAGTAGTGAATGCTTGTATGCCTCGAGAAGCAATGAGACATGACATGTATATATGAACCAGTATGTAATGATTTACTTTGGTTCTGAATGAAAGAGTTTTCCTGTGAATGGATCTCTTGATAAATGGTTTTAATTTGTAGTGATTTTCAATAATACGCTATTAACGACTGCTTCCGCATTAATCTTAATCGATGTTTGGCAACAGATGCCACAAGTTTAGTGGTATCAGAGCTCTAGGTTCACTGAGTCTACAGAGACATAGGATTAAGGTTGTTGAGTCTGTTCTAGTGTCTTCCAGTCTATCTGATAGTGTCTTCTGATCATATAGGAGGAGAAGAAGAACTAAAGATGTCTGGATCATACGATGAACATGCTGCTGAAAGCAGCATTGCTGCACCAGGAGGAGGTGCAAGAGATCAAGATAGGGAGGAGCATGTACTTGATCAACCCCAGTTCAACCAAGCTGATATGGGGAATCCAGCTTTCCAAAATATGTTTGGACAGTTTATAGCAGCTATGACCCATATGACGGATAGGATGCCATTACCTGCACCTAGGATACCAGCCCATGATGAAATACATGGAGCCGATAAGACTTTTGAATGGCTCAGGAGGGTAGGTCTCGTAGAGTATGATGGTACACCCGACCCAGTAGATGCTGACCTATGGTTGACTGAACTGGAGAAAGCCTTCAGAATCCTCATGATTCCTGATGATGAGAAGGTGAGGCATGTTGTATATCTACTAAAAGGGAGTGTTGGCCACTGGTGGACCATTAAGGAAGGCAAAAGACCTGGTGTTGTGATTGGATGGGATGAATTCCGACGTGAATTCATCGCTAGATACTTTCCCAAGACGTATCTAGATGAGAAAATCTCTCAATTTGAGAGGTTGTGGCAAGGACAAATGAACATTAGTGAATACAAAGCTAGGTTCATGGAACTATTGCAGTTTTATCCACATATGGCATCTATAGATGAGGAGAGAATTCAGCGATTCGAGAAGAGGTTGAATGTTGAATTGACCACTCTGGTGTTTTCTCTAGAGAACTGGGAGAGGTTTTCCACTTTTTTGGAGTCTGTAAGATGAATTGAAAGTTCTGTGATTGAGAAGTGACAGACCAAGGGTAAGAAAGAGTACCCATAGTTCGAAGGACAAAGTTCTGGAAGTTTTAAGAAACCAAGGTATTATGTGCCTACACCACCACCAAGGTTCAATACCCAGACGCAATGGACGTCAAGTAAGGGTAGAGGCCGTAGTTTACCACTGAAGGGAGCTCACAGCTCAGCCTCAATGTCAGTAACAGGACCACCCAGACCCCAGAGGGGAAATGTAACCTATTATAGATGTGGGTGAGAAGGCCATGTGGTGAGGGACTGTCCTGAAAAAGTCAGGAATGTGACCCAACAACCGAGGCAGAGTCAGCAAGGCTCTCAGAGACAGCAGTATGACAGTGGTTCTAGAGGACATGGACAAATGTCCCAAGCTGGATCGCCAACATCCAACAATCAAGCACAGGGTCAACAACAAGCAACAACTAGATTCTATGCAATGAATCAGCCTGAAGCAGTTGTCAATGCCAGGGTTGTGACAGGTCAGATGGAATTATTTTATTCTGATATGTCTTCATCCTGCTTTGTATCTGTATTAATTGATCTGGGTGCTACACACTCTTTTATCACTCGAGAAGTGATTCATGACTGTGACATGATTTTCAGTCATAGAGCAGATAGTTTGTTGCTAGAAACCCCTTTGTTGGGATCTATAGTGTTGCGGGAGGTATGTTCTCCCTACAATCTTTCCTTTTCTGAACATCGCATTTGGGTGGATCTTATACCACTTGAAATGCACGAGTTCGATATAATTCTTGGAATGGACACCTTAGAAAAGTATAAAGTTGTCTTGGATTGTGGTTCCAAGCAGGCTGTGTTCACAAATAATGGTGACACATGGATCTTTCAGGGAGATAGAAAGATTCTTCCAACATGTCTTGTGTCAGCTATGGTAGCTGAGAAGTTGATGAGACAAGGATGCTTCACATTCTTATCCCATGTGGTTGATACCACAATGGAGATCCCTCATCTTTTTGAAGTTCCAATAGTCAGGGAATTTGAAGATGTATTTGCTGAAGAACTTCCAAGTGTTCCACCGCCCCGAGAGATTGATTTTGAAATTAATCTAATCCCGGGAACGCAACCAATAGCACAAACACCGTATAGAATGGCACCTGCTGAGATGGCAGAGCTCAAGAAACAACTGCAAGAGTTGCTTGAAAAGGGTTTTATCCGACCAAGTACTTCACCATGGGGTGCTTCGGTCCTCTTTGTTAAGAAGAAGGATGGGTCTATGTGTTTATGCATCGACTATTGGCAGTTAAATAAAGTAACCATAAAGAACAAGTATCCTCTCCCAAGGATTGATGACTTGTTTGATCAGTTGCATGGTGCAACTATCTTTTCTAAGATAGATATGAGGTCAGGATACCATCAGTTGCGTATTAAGGAGAGTGACATACCTAAGTCTGCCTTTAGAACAAGGTGTGGTCACTATGAGTTCATAGTTATGTCGTTTGGACTAACTAATGCACCAGCTGCATTTATGGAACTCATGAATAGAATCTTTTGACCTTTTCTTGATCAGTGTGTAGTCGTCTTTATAGATGACATCCTGATATATAGTAGAGATGCTCAACAACATGAGAAGCATCTTCGTCAGGCTCTAACTTTGCTAAGAGAGCATAAGTTGTATGCTAAGTTTAGCAAATGTGAGTTCTGGTTACCAGAAGTTTCTTTTCTTGGACACGTGATATCTGCTTTAGGTATTTGTGTTGATCCTAAGAAAGTAGAATCTGTCTTGCAATGGGAACAACCTAAGACACCGATGGAGATACGCAGTTTTCTTTGACTGGCAGGCTATTATAGGAGGTTCATTAAGAACTTTAGTTCAATAGCTTTACCCCTAACCAAGTTGACCAGGAAGGAGATTCCTTTTGTCTGGAATGACAAGTGCCAACAATCTTTCCACTTGTTGAAGGAAAGGTTAACAAGTGCACCAGTGTTAGTGCTACCTGAGCAAGGGAAGGGGTATATAGTCTTTTGTGATGCATATAAGAATGGCTTAGGATGTATGTTGATGCAGGATAAGCAAGTGATTTCTTTTTCTTCTCGACAGCTTAAGAAACACAAGGAGAATTATCTGACACATGATTTAGAGCTAGTTGCTGTGGTCCATGCCTTGAAGTTCTGGAGACATTATCTCTATGGAGAAACATTCCAGATTTTCACAGACCATAAGAACCTAAAGTATTTCTTCTCACAACATGAGCTGAACATGGGGCAACTCCGCTGGATGGAGTTAATCAAGGACTACGATTGTACAATTGATTATCATCTAGGGAAAGCCAATGTGGTTGCTAATGCACTAAGTAGAAAATCAACAATACCAGCCTTAAACAAAGCACAGTTGAATTCCTTAGTGTTCTCTAAGAGAGATATGCTTATCTCCTTGAGGTAAAACAATGTACAGCTAAAAGTATCATTGTTAGCCGGGTTGTTAGCTGAGATGCACATAAAACCAACTCTGAGACAACAGATTAAATAAGCACAACAAACTAATGCAGTAGTTCAGCAGATTAGATTAGAGTATGGCAGTGAGAAACGGGAGGGCTTTCACGAGTCAGAGGATCAGGTAGTCTGTTATCGTGGTAGGATGATAGTACCCGATGTCGATGACTTAAGAAAGTTAGTCCTGGAAGAAGCTCATTCTTCGATGTATGCTATGCATCCAGGGAGCACCAAGATGTATCATAACTTAAACAATATGTATTGGTGGCCTGGATTGAAGAAAGATGTTGTTGAGTTTGTTATGGGGTGTCTAGTGTGTCAGCAGGTTAAAGTTGAACATCAAAAGCCCACAGGAACAATGCAACCTCTGCCTATACTGCAGTGAAAATGGGATCATGTAACCATGGACTTTATGGTTGGTTTGCCTAGAACAGCCAAAAGTCATGATTCCATTTGGGTGATAGTTGATAGGTTGACTAAGACAACACATTTTCTTCCTGTCAAAACAACGTACACTGCTGACTAGCTTGCACAGATATACATAGATGAGATAGTGCATTTCCACAGGGTTCCAGCTACTATCGTTTCTGATAGAGGTCCCCAGTTTATGAGTCATTTTTGGGAACGAATGCATAAATATTTGGGTACGTAGTTAAGGTTTAGTACAACCTTTCATCCTCATACAGATGGACAATTTGAGAGGACTATACAAACTTTGGAGGACTTGTTGAGGGCATGTGTCCTTCAATTTGTAGGAAGTTGGGATCTACATCTGAGCTTGATAGAATTTGCTCATAATAATAGCTATCAACACAATATTAATATGGCACCATATGAAGCTTTGTATGGTAGACATTGCAGATCTCCCTTATGTTGGTATGAAACAGGAGAGTACCAACTTTTGGGTCCTGAGTTGGTTCAACAAACAACTGAGAAGATTAAAGTTATACTACAACAGTTGAAAGCTACCCAGGATCGGAAGGAATCATATGCCGATAAGCATCTTAGACCCTTAGAATTCCAAGTTGGAGATAGAGTGTATCTCAAGGTCTCACCTTGGAAAGGTATCCTTAGATTTGGAAAGAAGGGAAAGTTAGCTCCTAGATTTATGGGGCCTTATCCAATCATTGAGAGGATGGGAAAGGTAGCCTATAAGCTGGAGTTACCACCTGAGTTGCATAGATTGCACACAGTGTTACATATTTCCATGCTGAGGAAGTGTCATTCTAAAATATAGTTAGTTCTACAACATGTGGAGGTAGAACTAAATGATGATATATCTTATGTTGAAGGACCTGTGTTGATTCTTGACAAAAGAATCAAGAAGTTGAAAAAGAAAGACATTTGTCTTGTAAAAGTTCTCTGGCATCACCGTGGCATTGAAGAAGCTACGTGGGAGCTAGAGGAAGAGATGAGGATGAAGTACCCTTCTCTTTTCTCTTGATGTTTTCGTTGATGATTTTGGGGACAAAATCCTTGTAAGGGGTGGATAAACTTGTAACATCCCTGACCTGGGTTATGTTTTAACCCTAGGTGTTGTGTTTAATAAAAGTGATTATATTCTTGCTCTTATCTTTTGAAAAGTAATTAAGGCTTAAGAGGAACTTACATTGCAATTTTAGTCCTTTTTGAATATTGTTGAAATCAATGTTTTGCTTGTTTTGGACTAAAGTGCAAATTACCCAAGTTGAGGGGTTCATTTGCAAATTGTGCATGATAATATGTTCCTCATGTGTTGAAGCATCATGAGAGTGAAGATTATGCAGAGGTATGGCTTTTGATAGCCTGAATACCAAGAAAGAGCTGATAAAGCAATGTTTGTGCATTAAAACCTAGTTTTGGTGTAATGTGCAATTTACCCAAAACCTAGGGTTCAATATGCAAATTACCACTTTAAAACGGTCCCTACTGTTTCTTGGGATCATGTGGAGCAAAGAAAATGAGAGGGGCCTCTCATTTGTATCTCTTTGAAGGAGAGAGAATCTTGATATTAAAATAATCAAGATTTAAGCATAATGGAAACCTTAATTCGAATTAATGCAAAAATAAATAAAATAATTGAAGGGCCTTCGACCAAAATTGAAATGGTTGAATTCATATATGCGTAGACATCCTTGTTCTTTGCAAGGGCCACGAAATATCTCAAGGAGGTGAAAAACCCACTCACCTTATTATAAGAAAAAGAAATATCCACTCACTTATGGATATTAATATAAAAAGGGTTAAGGTGCTTAATTTGCTTTTCTTTAAAACATGGATAATTGAGAGGAATAATAGGCAAATAGGATATCCTCGTCCCTAAGGAAAGGAAGGGGGAAAGTGGCAAGAATATGGGGGATATAATTCCTACTTTCTCTCTCCTAAATGAATTTTCAATAAAATTCACATATATGCTCCTTTATCCATAGAATAAAAGGGTAATTTCGAATTCCCTTCCACCCTTTTCTTGCAAAACGACCAAGGAAGCTTTTAAGGACCAGGAGGACGACCCCCAACCTATTGGTAATCTTCTTTACCTTCTTTCATCTTGATTTCATGGTGGAAATCATAAATCAATGCATAATTTCTTCTTTTCTTCACTCCATCTTCAACCCTAGCCAATCCTTTCACTCCAAAACTTGAGGACGAGCCTTGGGGGAGTTGAAAAAGCTTCTTCCACCATTTTTGACGTGAAGCACCAAGCTTTGAAGCTCATTTGAAGATGGGTTATATAACTTGAACCCTTAACTATTGTTATTGAACTCAATTTCTCAACTCAATTGATTCAATTGTTTTTCTTGCAATACCTTTGATTAATTGATGCAACTTCCATGGGTATGGAAGTAGATTTCGTGGGGATGAAGGTTGATGGTGATGAAATCATCACAAGCACACATCTCAGCAAATTTGAGTTGCAAACAGTTTTGGACTTTTGGTCCAAACGGTTTCACCAAACCGTTTGGGACCAAACGGTTTGCAAACCGTTTGGTGACTTGGACTCCAAATCGCAAGAGAGGGTTGACCATTTGGTTAGGTTGACCGTTTGGGGTATAAACTCAAGTGCATGTTGGATGATGATCCAATGGAACTAATTGATTGATTCAATGTATGTACAATCTTTCAATTGGAAACCCTAATCGAGTTGATCAAAGAATCCATGATTGTTTCAAATGATTTCAAGATGTTTTAGGTCAAACAGTCTTGAGACCGTTTGAGCCCAAATGGTCTTGAAACCGTTTGGGATCAAACGGTTTCAAAACCGTTTGGAGGGTTTAAGGTTGATTCATGATTGATGGATAGAGATCCAACGGTGATGATTGATGAATCTTTCAATTGCCTAATTGATGGCCAATTCTATGGTGCAAATTATATTTAATTTGATTGGAAATGATCCTAAGTGCCCATGCAGTTTTGAGGCTGGTTTGAGCCCAAACGGTTTCAAAACCGTTTGGTGATGAAACCCCAAAACTGAATGGTGGACTATTGTGATTCAATCATTTGGAAATTGAAGGTGATGATTGTTCCAATGATCCAATGATTGATAGTGATGGTAATCAATGGAGGTACAAAGGTTGAAATCCTAAAAGCACCTAAATGATTAGTATCATTAAAGGGATAAACCCTAATTGCTTATAAGAATAATAACTTAGTACACTATGTCAATCATAGACATATGTACTTGATTGAAGGGTTGATATAACCTAATCAAGTTGAGAAAATGATATAATGGAATTCATACATGAGTATGATTCATGTGGTGATTAAGGGTATGATCCTTAGCATAGAGATCATGAAACCCTAATCATGAGCATAAACCCTAATTGACAAGGTTATTGAACCCTAACCCTAATTCAGGGCAAATTTAAGTGAAACCCTAATCCAGGGTAAGGGTGTAACCCTAATCTAGGGTGATGATATGTGTAAACCTAATTTAGGGTAATGTGATGCAAAATCCTAAATTGGGATGAATTGTAAACCCTGATTATGGATACTTGAATAGAAAATCTAATTGGGATGTTTAGTGAACCCTAATTAGAGATAAATGAACAGTAAACCCTAATTATAGGTAATGGAATATGAATCCCTAATTGGGATGAATAGTAAACCCTAAGTGTGGATTATTGAATGTAAACCCTATTCTGGGGTCAAATTTATGTGAAACCCTAACTAAGGGTGATTTTATGAGAAACTATGATGTTTGATGTGATGTGGAACTCAAATCCAGGGTGATACTATGTAATGTTTTATGAAACCCTAATCTTGGGCAATATGGTGATAAAGCATAGCCTTGATTTGGGTAATGGGATGAATGTTCCCAAATGGCATGAAATGGGAAACCCTAACCCTAGTAAGGGAATAGTGGTGTTACCCTTGAATAGTGAATCCATATTTGTTTTGCATGGTACTGATATGTAATTGAATCTACCGTTATCATCTGCACTAACCATGCAGGTATTCTGAAATGGTGGTCATGGCCAGGTATGAGCTATGATGTTTAATTCACTATTGTTTATTGGGCCTTGTGTGCCATAATATACCTTGCTTCCTGATAAGAGGTAACAAGAGAGTTAATGGGCCTCAAGTACCATGAGTGATTCTCGTAATAGCAAGTATCATGTTTACCTTGGTCAGATGACCTAGAGGTGATAGTTACCTAGAAAAGTGGTAACAGTGCTTAATCATGAGCTAAGGGTTTGAATACGCAGAACCATATGATTGTGATAATGAGATTGTGAAGGGATGAGAATTCCCAGTATTGAAAAGAGGGACTGATTCCCCAATGTCTTTTAAAGATTGATAAGTAATTGATAAAAATAGTACATGTCTCTTTATAGCATTGTCATAATAATTTATGTTTGAGAACGTAGCTAATGCTAAAAGAATATGAAAATTTACTTAATTAATTAAGTGAAATCTATTCATGTAATGCTCTCACCATAGATCCATCATCGTCAGTAGTTGGTGATCGTGAAACAAGTTTTCCTATGGATTTCCTAGAATTCACATATTTTGAATATGTGGGGGTAAATGGGTGAAAATATCCTTACGTCATGGTGAAGAGATTTATGGAAGGTAAACATTAAACCTCTCAATCCTTCATGTGTCGGGATGGATGTATCACAAATCTCCCGATGGTTGGGATGGATGTATCATTAATCTCCCAATGATATTTAATGTTGGGTCGATGGAGATAAACATTAAATATCTCGATTTCCGATGAGAGTGCAGTTGGCGCTGTAACTCTATAGCGAAGTAGCCAGTATACCTTGGAAAGCTATTTTGAACAATTGACATAGTCCTGCTTGTGGTCCCGTACTCACCAGGATGTGGGAGGTCATGGGAATCCGGCTCTTCCATTGACCTATTTATGGTACCGATTTCGATTTAGCAATGGTCGGTTGGAGTATGAGCGGTATACCTCATCTCCTTAGAGCTTAACTATGTTTGAAAAATGTAATCAGCCGTGTAGCGTATTTGCATAATATTGAAATACGAGAATCACTGGTTGATGTTATATCCTATATGGATAAATGTTATACATGTCCTGTAATTCTTTATTGAATATTAGACATGTTGTTTATCAAGTTACAACTAAAAAAGCTTAAGTGAGAATATTGCTCTAATCTGCATAGATATTAAATTAATTGTTGTTAAGCTTATGATTCCACTGCTCAATTTATTTCTATTAAACTGCAATAATAATGTTTTGGTGGAGAGTTATATCTCCCGCTGGGGCAATTTTTATAATTGTCTCACCCCCGTGGAATCCAACATTTTTAGGTAGACGCAGACAAAGAGGAAGAACCTCTATAGTAGAGGAAGAGCAGCAGCAACAGCAAGGACAATAGTGATCCATCAGGTGGAGATATTGGCTGTTTGGTTTTGTATAGTTAGTCCTATGAGTCGTCTTTGTACTCTCAAGTCCTAGGAGTTGGTGCTTTTAATAATTCAATCTGAGATTTTGGATTTCAAGCCTCGAGGTTCTTATACTACCTGTATACATATGAGATAGAGTAGTGAATGCTTGTATGCCTCGAGAAGCAATGAGACATGACATGTATATATGAACCAGTATGTAATGATTTACTTTGGTTCTGAATGAAAGAGTTTTCCTGGGAATGGATCTATTGATAAATGGTTTTAATTTCTAGTGATGTTCAATAATCCGCTGTTAACGACCGCTTCCACATTAATCTTAATCGATGTTTGGCAACGTATGCCACAGAAATACTCACTAGGTATAGGGGTATTGTGAGACAAGATGATGTGAGATTCATCTCTCTTTAGGTGATATTTTATGAGAGAAATACTCACAAAAAAGGGTATCCAAGGGCAAGGTGACCTTTTCGGGATGAGAGATTATGCTTGGATATGGTTGTATGAGATTTCTCTACCCTCGATGGAAATATTATGAGAGAAATACTCACAAGAAAAATGAGTATCTAGGGACAAGGTGACCCTTTTGGGGCCAAAGACTATGGCTAGATATAGGTGTTTGAGATTCCTCTCTCCTCAAGGGATATTTTATGAGAGAAATACTCATAAGGAAAAGGGGTGTGTATGTCTAGTTTTAGATCATGGTTTGGGACTGTATGAAAATAGACACAAGATATGTGATTGTCCAGTTTTAGGTCTTTGTATAGGACCGTGTGGATGTGAAAGTGAAGGCTTGGTGATGGCCTAGTTTTATTTCATGGTGTGGGACCATACATACATATATATATATATATATATATATATATATATATATATATATATATATATACATATATAGGGATTGTATTGAATGTCGGCACGGGTAGTTAGGTTAAATACCCGTGTCATAGAGTAGCGGTGGCATGATCTGTAATTAAATCAAAATCAATTACGTTTGCATGGTGGCGGTGGCATCTGTTGTAATTATGTAGAATTCATTCACGTATGCATGGAGTAGCGGTGGTATCTATTTGTAATTATACAGAATTATTGTACGTATGCATGGAACAATGGTGGCATCATTTTTTTAATTCCAAATTCATTACTAGTGAATAGGTTTGATACCACTATTATAGCTAGACGACAATTGATTATGAATGCATGCACTAGTGGAAAAGATAGTGGACACTGAGACATCCATGTTAAATGAATAAAAAAGTGAATGAGGAAAAATACTTTAAACAATGTTCACTCTAACCACATATTCATCGTTGACTCATAACTAGGAGATGTTCCATGTAGTTGCCATGTACATAGTTCAAACTACATGTTAGATATAATGGCTGTAATCAAGCAACCTATAACAGATCTGAGCGTACATAATCTGGATACAGTATGTGATACAGTCAGGTTGTATTACAAGACGTCATCTTAAGTTATAGTTTTTTCATCCGCATTACAATTCTTTTATTTGTATTACATAATGTTCCTTCTTATTACAAATGATCTATTTTGTTTACAATTTTTTCCTTCCCATTACAAATTCTCTGTTCTCATTACGAACAGTTCCTTCCTATTACATAATGATATCTTGCACATGCCCATCATGTTTGGCGACTACATAAGGCCCTCTACTGCCTCCGGCAGGCTCCACAGACATGGTACAACCGACTTAGCTCATTTCTCATTCCTTGCAATTGGATTTCACTGCAGCTCGACTGACCCCTCCCTCTTCATCTGGCGTTTTGGATCCCACTGCATCTTCATATTGCTATACGTGGATGACATCATTGTTACTGGAACTCTCCCATGCACATTCAAAACTTCCTACTACACATATCTTCTGATTGAATTTTAACTAAAAGGCCTTGGTGATCTACACTTCTTCCTCGGTATAGAAGTCTAGCACACTACAACTGGACTCTTCCTTTCACAATCCCGATATGCTACAAACATCCTCTAACATGCCAATATGATACATGCAAAATCTATTGCTACACCAATGGATGTCACAACCCCTCCAGCTGCAAATCCTACCACTTTCTATGACTCTACCTTATATCGTAGCGTTGCTGGATCACTCCAGTACTTGACCATCACTCATACCAGCCTAACCTTTGTTGTCACCCTTGTTAGGGGTAAGGAAAAATATTTCTAATAAATATTGTCTTTGTAAAGATAAATGATATATTGTAATGAGAACATAGAATATGTATAAGAAATGAGAAATTTATAACTACATATGACGTTACGTAATACAATCTGGAAGTATCATTTCATTGTATTACAAAATGTCATTCTTGATTACAAAATGTCATTCTTGATTACATATGCATAAGAAATGAGAAATTTATAACTACATATGACGTTACAAATGATCTATTTTGTTTACAATTTTTTTCCTTGTCATTATGAATTCTTTGTTCTGATTACAAACAGTTCCTTCCTATTACATAATGATATATTTTTTTTACTTATTATTATAAGTCTTGTACGATACCAGAATATCACTCGTTTACTTGTTGTTATCTCTTATTTTTTTTAGATTATAAAATGTCAGTTCTAGTTACAATGTGCTCTTTTGTATTACATTTTTCTCGTACATGTTACAATTTCTCTTTTCTATTTACAATGTGTTATCTCTGCTTACAGAGCAGTCTCTTGAACACAAAATATGTAGACACAATTTTTAAATACAAATAACAATTGTCTTATAAGGCACCCATTTTTGTCCAATGTGCATGCTAGATAGTACATATCCAGCACTAACGAGGTTGCAGTTGCTATTTGTATTGTTGGATAAGGCTTAGATTGCTGCTCCATGCACGTTCAATTATTTAATATAATTACTAATATGCCACCGCTACTCCATGCGCGTAAAGTGCCTAGCTCTTTACATAATTACCAACAGTGCCACCACCTCCATATCAACGCTTCATAGCACGTGTTAATTCGGAAACCGGGTAACTTCATTTATCTACCCGTGCGGGCAGCGAGTGAATAGCCATATATATATATATATATATATATATATATATATATATATATATATATATATATAGAGAGAGAGAGAGAGAGAGAGAGAGAGAGAGAGTCAGGCTAGAATACACTTGAGTGTATCCGGAGCAGAATACACTCAAGTAGATTTTCATGATGCAATATTTTTTTTGAAAATCTAATCTGTTGATCTTCTTAAACATCTCGTGAACAACTCATACGTAAAATTTGAGCACATTTGGATATGTATAGCTCATGTTATGAAGACCGCAAAAATTATGCATTTCAAATTAGTTTCGCGCGTCAATTTTGTTGCCCTTGGATGAGTGACTTACACTCATCCAAATGGGCTCAAAATTTGTATATAGCCTAGTCATAGTATGACGGTGAAGATCAATGGTTTACATTTTGAAAAAAATAGTTTTGATATGCAAACACACTTGAGTGTATTCGTGTGATCCATACACTCGAGTGTATTCTAGCCAGACTCTCTCTCTCTCTCTCTCTCTCTCTATATATATATATATATATATATATATATATATATATGAAGTGAAGGAAAAATGATGTCCTAGTTTTAGGTTGTGGCTTGATACCATGGTGTAGGATAGGAAAAAATGGGCATACCATGTTCTACTAGAGGACATTTCAGTCAAGCTAGAAAATCCTTTAGATCAAATGGATTGGTATCTTAGGGCATGAGTCAATATTTTAATCTAGATTTGGTAATTATATCTAAGATTTAAGGATTCATTAGCCTTATGGGGTAACATTGAAGATTTATCTTGCAAGGATCAAGCCAAGCAGAGGCCCTTCAAGGATGTAGTTTTTGGGTAGACATGAGCATGTGTATCTCAAGGATAGATACAATGGTGCAAAGTTGAATGATCATATTGTCTTTTGGCATAAGGGTGGAGGCTTGTAACTTAGTCCTTAGAAAGTCAAGCTATTTTGGATATGGTTCTTTGGCTCATGTGTGGTCAAATGTGAAGATTGAAGAGCATTCATAGTACTTAATTAGCATTTTAACAACCTTTCAACTGATATCAAAGTTTCTTGTATGAGTGGTGACTCATTAGAAGAGACCACAATCACGCAACCTTTCGACATGGATCAAGAAGGAATATCTTTGAAAAGGTTGTCCATGTTTGACAAGATTTTTTTGTTCTATTTTGAGAAAATTTTCAACTCTTTTTTTTCAAAAGACAGTTTGGGTTTGTTGAGTTTTAAAAGAAATTTAATTTTTCTTTTAATTTTAAAGGGTTCTTCAACTTTATTGGGTTTTGAAAGACGGTTCACATTCACATTCAGATTATGTACAAATCCAGAGATATTAATATGCTAGTTGATATGATGGTTAAGAAGGTGCTGAAAATAGAAGAAATAAGCATCATGTTTCAAATGTGCCCGGATTGGCTAAGGGTGCAATACCACAAAGAAACATAATGCTTTGAGGAGGTTGACAGAGGAGGAACGGAGGAACAAAGAAGGTAGCTGAAAAAGATGGGTGTACAAAAAAAAGGCGGTTCAATTTTTTTTTTGAAAACAATTTTCAACTTTGTTTAGTTTTGAAAACATTTTTCAACTTCATTGAGTTTTGAAACATGGTTCAAATTTCTATTTTTTAAACATTTTTTCTTTTTTATAAATGATTTTCTCTATTTTTATATTTTTTGAAAAAAAAATCTCTTTTGGTTTTGAAAAGAATTTTCTTTTTTCTAAAAGGCTTTTTTTAATTTTTGAAAAGGGTTCTTTTTAATATTCATTTTGTTTCTGGAAAAAAATTCTTTTGTTTTTGTTTTGTAAATATTATCCTTATTCTGTCTTTGAATTTTTAAAAAAAAATACCTTTTTTTAAATGATTATTCAGTTTTTTGTAAGATTCTTTTTTTTTTGAAAATATTTTTTCAAAAGACGGTTGATCTTTTTTATTTTGAAAATTATTGATTTTATTTAGAAAAAAGAGTTTTCTTTAAAAATAATTTTTGGAAAATTGTTCAATCAAGATTATTGAGTGAAGATTGTTGGATGCTAGAGATCATATAGGATCGTTGGAGGCCATTGAAAGATTTTCAAGTTTGGAAAGATCATTTTTTATCATAAAAAAAACTATTGATGGTTGAGATAAATTGGTCTCCTTTGAGGCATGTGAGCTCATTGGAAATGATAAGATTGTTGATTTGATACTTTTTTACTAAGATTGTTTATTTAACAATGTCTTCTTGAGAAGATCGCTTATTTGAGATCTTTGTCTTGATTAGATTGATTTAAACATGAGGATTTTATAAAATTACATCAACCCATGTGGGATATTCGCAATCCAAAAATCACAAATCCTTCAACAATCTTAGAATTAGAAAAATATGCAACAATCTTGAAAATTATAAAATAGGCAAGCACAAGTGCATATGTAGAAGATAAATCTCCTTTTTAGCCCATGATTTTAGATATGATTTACGTCCTCACTCAAGTCTGACATGTATAGGAGGAGTTGTTCCTTATCTTCTTTATAGCATGATGGAACTCATCGTGGGGTTAACCTGGGTTCTTCGAATATTGGTACTACTTCCTATACACCTTGTGACTACAGAGGTCGTAATTATTTGTGAGTTCTAGTAGAGGGAGTGTCCTCAAGGCCTTTGAATGTCTAGTTTAACGTTGCATTGATACATTTACTAACACCCATAAACCAATTTCAGGGATCTAACTAGAGTGTCGACAACCACTCTATGACGCATGGGTTTATAGTTATGCATTATGCAAGTGTAAGCCTTAATTATGTTCTAAAGAAGGCCCACAGTAATAAAGCATGATCATGCAATTATTTAAAAAAAAGATCTTGCTAATACTGTAGAGATCTCTCATCCTTTTCTCTCTTTCCCTTATTGTTTTTATATTAATAAATAAAAAGAAAAAAGGAGGGAAGATGGGGCTGACCCTAAAAGGGAAGAAGATGCTAACTGTAAAAGTAGTGAATGGTAGAAAACATGGAATTCATTTTACTGCTAAAAAGAACATGAAAAGATAATATTGAAGAGATAGGATAATCAAAATGATGGACAACAAACCTTTATTTTTTAGTGGAATAGAGGATATTGTCTGCTTTAGTAATAAGAAAACAAAAATCAATGACAAAAAATCTCTTTTCTACTCTGGCAGAACAAAGTGTCTCGCTACAAACTTTTTTGTTAAAAAAAATCTTTTTTGCAACAAATTCATTCTATTTAGTATTTTAATTTGGAAAAACTTTGAATATCAGTGAAAATAGATAGAAAGAAAGAAAAACAGATGCAACATTAGAAATCTTGATCAATTAGTAGAACATTAGATGACAAAAAAAGCACAACTCAGATCGTGTGACTTGTCCCCAACGGAGTCACCAAACTATTGTACCCAGTGGGAAAAATCCCATGAATCCAACAACTTTGAAACAATGGAGAAAAAGAAAAGAAAATAATAAATTAATACATCTCTTGGATTTTCCACCTGATGTTATTTATAAAACAAGGAAACACGAAGGTGAGTTTTTAAATCAGTTGGAAAATACAAAAAGAACTGATTTTGGTTCCACCAAGGGAAGATAAGAAAGGTATGCATGATTTCAAAGATTGCCTCAAAGATCTTGTTATGATTGGGGAAGATGTTAGCACCCCCATCTCACCCGATAAATAGTATTGCATCATTAATAGTGATCTTCAATAAAAATGGTGGTGATTAAGATTTTTGTTAAGGAAAATAATAGAAAACATAAAAAGAGCATTTTTAAGTTAGCAAACCTTTGAGGATGGAGATGGTCATGAATTTACCATCACATCGCTAAAGGTCCTAGTTTTTAGGTGTGTTGTGGTCCTAGTCACCTCAAGATCTCCCACTATAGAGATCCATCACTAATAGTTGAGATCGATGTGTAGGATAAGAGAGAGAGAGAGAGAGATTTGAAAGAGATTTAGTAGAGCAAGATCTAAATCTTTAAAATAGTGTACATCCATCAATAATTATGAATATTGCAAAGAAAAGAAATCCATAGATATTGAGTAGCTTACCATCGTTACTAGAAAAGTTGGTGTCAGTGGAAGGATCCTCTAATCACATACAATAGAAAATAAAATGGGCAGGTATTTATCTCTCTAGATTTAGGATAGGCAAAAGGATCCCAGAATATTATGGGATTGGGGGTCCATTTATAGGTCGATTTTAGGAATTGGGGTTTCCAGTTGAAAGGTTTTGGAATAGGTAGCATATTGTGTTGATGCACAGTGGGACCAACAACCTGCCATGTGGTGTTGGAGGATTGTTTACATCCACTGGGTGGCCCCGGCTGGATAACACCTATTTGCCAATATTATGGATACTTCAAGAATGTTCTGGAGAAAATTGTAGAAAAAGTAGATTCTAGATAAAAGTCAATAACATAATGAAGGACATGAAAAAGGCATTAGTTTAGGAATGTCTTTCACTATAATCCAAAATATATGTATTATGAGGAAAAAGACAATTGAATTATTTGTGGCATAAAAAAGGGAATACTTTATTCAGGATAATTCAATCAGAAAATTAATGAGAAAGGTTTACAAAAAGTGGAATTGATCGACAAATTTCAATTTAAGTCTGGATAAAAAAAATTCTTTATCCCAAACCATTAGCGGGTGTGATATAGGTAAAATGGATGGTTTAAATGTTTGGCATGCATTCCTAGAGAGAAAATCATATGATGATTGTAATGGCATAACTTGTAAATGATTTGACTAATAATAAAGGCAAATTTCCCATTTATTTAGGTATGAGATTATGATGTTACATAACAAATATCTAAAGAATGATAGTAATCAATGATGTATGTCTCCAGGTTGAGGACCCGAACAATGAGATCATACACTTGTCAAGAGTATATGGAATGTTGTTATGTCCCTAGTTGGATGTTATTGTGGAAGGCTGATAGAAAACAATAACACGTAAGACCAAAGTGTATGTTGGTTGATGAAAGAATCTCATTAATTCAAGATATCTGATATCAAACCAAACACATAGATACTTGTTAGAGAACAATGTATTAGACAGACCCACCTTAAGAATGATACATGGAAAACATAATTGGTAGTCATAATCATGTCTTATAGTGTTGGTGGTGATTTTGGTTCTTAGACCTAAAATCACTGCACTCATCACTTGTCATTCGATGTACTTTGACATCATCCACCATGACCTTGAATAAGGGTTGCCATAAAGGTGGTGCTCGGGTGCACTGTGACACATGGGGATGACTGTGAGTGATGTAGATGGGATTTGTCCCTCCTACAGGTGTATGATATCTTGGCCACTTGATAAGTGAGACTGAGAAATGCATGGTCATGCTCTTGTGAGTCAATATGTGATATTGACCTTACATATATCTCATAAAGTTTGCTCTCATTTTAGGAACAAAGATTGAACATTGAAGAGGATGACGATTCCATGCCTCAAGTTCAATTTGGGTATCAGAAACAAAGGAACTATACAAACATTGTAACACCAATTCTAGATTGTAGGTAAAGTTGTTCTTCAACTTTCTTAATTACTTGGGTAGCAATGATGTGTTGCTAGATATCACTTATTGCTTGTAATGTCATGAATTAGTTATGGACATTCATTTCCAATGTAACTTGGAACCTATAGGGTCACATATATAGGATACATTTGGAATAGGAGTTTGTTCATGAATGTGGTTTAAACTTGATTACTAAAGAGTTATGTATTCAATGTAAACAACAATGGTTAAAAGTTGACTAATTGTACTATGAACTGACTAGTTCAAGTCTTTAACCGATTATTTCAAAGTGTCAGGTCAGTTGAACCAAGATTGGCAATTTGGTCCATTAGATGACCGGTTTAAGAAGTGAACCGATTAGATGAGGTCCATGAACTGACCAATTTAGGTTGTGAACCAACTGTATGGTTGATCAATTTGATTGGATCAAGGTTTAGTGCTGACGTCATGTTGTGAATTAATTAGATATTAATTGCTAATACAATTACAATTGGGAAATATGTTGAAACAACTGGTTCAAGGGTTAAACTAATCAGCTCACATGCCAACCTATCAGTTTACCTTTGAACTGATCATTTTACCATTCCCAAGTTACAAAATTCATGAAATTATGTTCCCTTTGACTCTTGCTCAGATTAGAAACCTTGACCCTAACCCTCCTATAAATAGAGGGGTATTGGGGGCTTCTCAAACACAACAATAAGCTCTGGTAATTGTTGTCTTCTGTAGTTGTGGTAACTAAGAGAACCCGAGCAAATCCTATCCATCAAAGGGAGAGATAGCAAGGGAGATACAATTATGAAAGAGCAAGTCGGTGCTAGTACGTTGACTAGAAGGGACAACTCTTTCTTGTTTGTTCATATAGAATGATAGGAGTTTCGTGGTGGCTAGTGTGGACTACTATAGAGGCAAGGATGTCACTACCTACATCTCAGAGGACAAAGTCAACTATTGTCCATGGTGAACAACCAAGAGGCCAACGTAGACATCATCTAGGTGCAAATTGAAGAAAGACGCACGCCATAATGAGGATATTGTCATTGGACTTACTCTAGGACCAGATATAACCTCGTAACCATCCTTCCCATTACATAGTTGTTGACATGATCTATAGTTTAAAGGAGAATATGGAAGATAAATTTTTGTTTCTGCCACTTGCTCCGTCGCCATATTTTCCTCCAATGGTATCAAATCCACATCAATTTACTATGCTTTGGTATTCAATTGATATGATTGGATTTTGGTTTATGTCATTTAATTGTTGCATACGATGTGAATACTTAAAATGATGAATGGGAATATCAGGTTAAATACCACATACAATCCCAACTAATATATATATATATATATATATATATATATATATATATATGCAATTTACACATGTTGTCCTAAAAGTTGGTTTTGATGGTGGATGTGAAGCATAGTTATAGCCTATAATTGAGATCTCTGTGCATGGATGTGTGGTTGTTTATTCCTATTTATATCTCAGTTTCATAGGGAGCCTTTATCTTCTCTTTCATACATAAAAGTATCATTCTCCCCCTCCTATGCTTCCCTCAAATGTAACTTAATATTTCTCTATTACCATGTAATATGTTTAATATAATTAACATAGTTTTAATTCTTATTACTAATAAGAATACATTCAACACTAGATGAACTTCCCTCTTCAATTGATGAGCCAATCGGTTGGAGGACCGAGGAGGACAAACAACAGAAGAAGCCAAACCAATTAGCAATTGGCCCAACCAATCAACTGGAGGGGTCCTGAAGATGTTGTACCATAGACCCGACGGTCGTCCAGATAGACCAATCGACCGACCAGGAGGTGATCCAATTGGTTCAAGGGTTGAACCAATCATCCTAGATTTGTTTGATCATATATCTTCATCAAGAATAGGTTACTACATGTGATGTAGACCTTAGGTGGTGGTAATTCCTTGTGGCTCCAAGGAATTACAATACTATGGCCATCACCATCGCTTATGTTTAGATTGTATGTTTTCATTTGTGGGATATAGCATGTATATGATACATACTATCAGTATGTGGTGATTGTATATGTATATGTATTTATAAATACAACTCCCTCAATAACACATTAAGTCTAAGATAATTTCTATTAGCAACACACATGAAAAGCTTGATCCACTAAGCATGGACATGCCAAGCATGGTGTGTTTTCCATCTCGTGGAAGTGTGATGGTAGTTATGTGGGCCTTCCAAAAGCAGTGCATTACTACCATGTTGGCTTTTGGGTCAGGCTTAACTATTTGATCTTAACGAGATTAAGCACCTAGAAGAATGCAAATAACTATGGTAAAGAGTTTCTCACACCATGTATCTAAGAATTACATAAGATGCAATTGGAAAAAGTTGCCTACCTTAGTGATTGATTATGGATGCTAGAGTTGGATGGGTAATAACTCAATTATTTTGGATCTTGGCTCACTAGAAGGTTGTACACTACAATCTTCTGAATTGATATATTAGGGATATCAATTTGAACAAAATAATGGGAGTGATAATTAATTAAAGGAATAATTAAATATCATTAATTTTATTCATCAAATCAAGTTTTTTGAAAAAAATACAAAATTTTCTCTTGTAGAAACAAATGGCAAACAAATCATTATTGTGACATGTCCTTAGGAAGGACAAAATTAACAGGAAAAATTTCCATGGCTAGTTTTGGATTTTGAGAAAGGTTCTTAATGACGAGCATATGCTCTATGTCCTAGACACATCATTGCCAAAAATACATGCTTCTGATGCGCCTAGGGCTGAGGTGGCTCCTTACTAGAAGCATGCCCACGATGCCTTAGACATAAAGCACCTTATGCTAAGATGCATGAACTATGATTTGCATGATCAGTGTGAAGACATGGGGGTTCCTAAGATGGTAACACATCTTAAGAACGTGAACCATATTCCTATAAAGAAAGAAAGGTACAATGTCTCAAAGGCACTCTTTACGTGTAAGATGACAAAGGGAGATCCATTAGAAACCCATGTGCTCAATATAATTGGACATGTGGAACATCTTGAAGAAAAGGGATTTTCTTTGAGCCAAGAGTGGGTCATGGAAATGATCCTATAATCATTGCTTGAATCATATACCCATTTTATCGAGTGTTACCACTTGAATAATATGGCCAAACCATTGTCAAATTTTCTTGGCATGATGATTAATGCTGAAGAAAGAATGGAGAAGGAAAAATTTGTGATGGTGATTAGTGGAATGGAGTCTAAGGATGATAGCAAGGCCATGAAGAGTTCTGAGGCTAAGCATAAATCCAGATCTTCAGCACTCAAGATAAGGAGAAAGAAACATACAAGAGGAATATGTCCTTTGTACTTGAAGAGATTCAAGAAGATGAAGATGGGAATAGAGATCTTACTTTAGGTTTATACATTACTGAGATTTGTCTAGTTCTTCATCATGGGTATAGATACCAGATGCAAATATTACATATGTTTGAATATGTAGAATTTAAAAAGAAGACTTTAAGAAAGGGTGAGGCCAAATTGTGAGTTGCAAATGGAGTGAGAGTTGTTGCCACTGTAGTTGGAACCCATAATTTATCTCTACCCACAAGGCTTGCAATAGAGTTAATGAAATGCTATTATGTATCTACCATTAATAGAAATATCATTTCTGTATCTTGTATAGACAAGGATGGATATGAATTTCATATTAAGAATGGTCAATTTTCTATTTCAAAAGATGAGATCTTCTATGGCGGTGCCACAATTTATTATGGTCTTTATTTGCTGGATCTAAAGATAGATGTTTATAATGTAAATACCAAAAGGTTAAAAACTTGATAACTAAAACAAGATGTAAAGAGTGGTACCCGAAAGGGGATCCACTCAAAATGATATAATACAAGAGCCATGTAATTATAAAGCAAGGGAAATAAAACTATTAAAAAGTTACAGTGTGTATCATTATACAATTCTTCCTCACCATAAAAGCTGGTTTAACAAAGAAAAAGGTATACATCTAATAACTCTAATCTCCTACAAGACCTGTTGCAGAGGGTAATCTGGCTGTTCCAAGCTATCCTTAAGTTTGATATCATGTATACAATCTTTGTGCATCCTTGTCTTCTAAAGTACCTATACATGGGTGGAAGGGAACATCACCCAGAAAATGGGAAACAAAGTAGAGGTCAGCAAAGGCTGAGCATGTACATATAATAAACACTTTGGGCATTATATTGGATAAAAAGTATAAAAGAGATGTTCTCACAATAAGAGGGCTATTTGCAATTAGGTAAGTTCAAGAGAAATGTAATAAGAGAAATGAGGCATATTAAATTTCAGATTACAAGCATGGTAATAAAAGAATGTCTTTCCATAACAATCATTCAAAGATTCATATTAAAACAATGAATATTTGCATGCATAACAATGTAGACTAAATATACCTAAAATAGGGCCATAACACCATAGGATCATGGCCTAAAAGTAAACAAGGGTGGAAACACACACCCCGGGCAGAATACGCACACCCTATAAAAGTATGGTGGTACATAAGTACCACTATTCTAGATAATCTAGTCAAACACGCAGCATGCTATAATAGAGTAGAAAGACTATCATTTTAGTCAATATCAAACAAAAGACAACAAGGCAGGAGGGGCCTAAAGACCCATATAACATGTCAAATTAATAATCTTACCAGTAAAAGAGATTCATATTAGGAACTAGAAATGTCCATGAATATTATATTTCTAAGATAAACAATATTTCAAGAGATGTTTCATTAAAATGAATGTAGGTTTCAATCAAATAATGCCCAAAATAAAATAGAGGATGTACATACCTGATACTCATAGCTTATTCTTAACTCAGTCTATATACTTGGTCCACGAAGCCAAGTTTCCATCCTCAGAACATATTAGGATGTTAGGCAATCAATAGCAACCTATGTAAATATTCTTGTTATATATTTTCATATTGTTTTGACCCTAGTCCCAGTCACTTAATGACATGTTAGGGTTGTTAATCTTGTTACATAGATACATGATTAGATATATATTTAGTTGTAATATGCATCCTTAGTCACATAGATCTAAGGATGTCTATGCCAAATATGTGTGGGTAATAATATGCATTTTTTTCAATTTATATTATATAATGGTATTCTCTCTCTTTGGTTCATATTTCATTTTATTGGGAATAGATAAATACAGATAAATGTATATCATAGGTCCATGTGCATTTTTAAGTATGGTCATGTGGACACAAATATATATACATATATATATATATATATATATATATATTTATATTTACATATATGAATATAGAATTCTTGGTCCATAAAAGGAATGCTATCATAACTTTGATTTTCTCGACAATTGATACTGAATTTTTGAGTCGACACCTATCCACATTCAAACTTATACCAACATCTATATACATTAACGCTATATGAAAATACTTAGACCATAGATCAAGTTAGGTTATACTATGTCTAGCATGTTCTGGTTATCACTTTATGGAGGGTAAAAAATACAAATAATCAACCTATACTATGGGTGTGCATACAATAACACGTGTATATGTCAACATGCATGATAGGGTTAAATGGTTAATGAACATAGCTACTCATTAGGATGGTTATAACATATTGATTACCTAATATTAGGTATAGTTTCTTGAGTTAATACTCACTATTCAGATGAGACCCCTAACCTACTTATCTTCAATTATACTTGTAGCTGGATTCACATGTATTATGAAGTCTAGTTGGATTAAGAAATACTAAATATGGGATCAAGGAGACCTACCACAGCTAGTTGAACTGGTCTTCAATGATCAGCCTCCATCTTGTCATTGGGTGTTTGAGGCAGACGTTTGGATGAAGAGTTGCATTGCTTCCATGGTGGTTTGGTTGTCCATACAACCTTCACTAACCATAGTAGTTCCTGGGTACCATGGCTTCTAGGCGCAAGGACATAGTGGCGTTGGTGGCAAGGGTTCAGGAGGCAAGGAAGGAAAAAGGAAAAGGCGGTCGGCGGTGTTGTCACCAGCATTAGCAATTGTCACCTTTGGTCGAGTTTAGGTGATGAACGTGAAGCATCCAGAAGGAGTTGCAGAAGGATGGAACTTGTATCTTTTCATGTTGCAGAGATTGGGTTCAGGGGAAAAAGAAACAATGGTGTATGTAGGAGGAGCTCTTTGTTTTGGGTGATGTATAGTTCTATCGACAACCATCTTGGTAGATGCCAAGGACTCATCAACGGCCTATAGTTCTAGTAAGGTGGAGGAGGCGTTGGTGCTCTCTCTCAGCTACTGTGGGATTTGTTGCTTGCATACGCAGGGATGAAGGAGATAGGGAGTGTGATGGTGATCTGAAAGATTGTGATTTCATTGTAGTAGGTGGCCACTAAGCCTGACGATGAGCATCAGTAGTAGGCGGCAGCATATGGCCTCTGTCGATCATTGCAAAAGGCAGCAGCATGGTCCTGCTGTCGTGGTCATTGGGCATAGGGTGAGGGGAAGAAGGAAAGGCTGGTGGAGGTGGTGGAAAAGACAATGGAGGAGGTTGATGCAAGGTAGAAAGGGGCAGATGTTGATGGTGGTTTAGTGATGGGTTCACCGATGGTATTATGGGTTGTCGGTTGCAAGATGCTCGACGAACAACGAAGAGAAAGAGAAGAAGACACATCATGGCTTGGATGTGGTAGAGGCAAATGTGTAGAGGCGTCAGTGGTGAGGAAGAGAATAAGTGGCCATGCTCTGCATCCAGATGGTGGTGTTGTAGATCCATAGTTGTCGAGGTGAGGTCAGAGATGAGGAGAGAAGATGCAGCGGCAGTGGTGCCTGCTTCGTAGGGCTCTTCCCGGTGTTGCGTTGTCGTCAAGGGCTGGGTGACAGAGAAGCTGGGGCGATGTCCTAGTGGATACGTGGTGGTCCCAGGAAGGTCCATGGTTAGAGGCCCTACGGCCATTGCTGGAAGAGATTAGGTGGCGACTGAAGCCATCAGATGGGCGTTGCTCTACGGCTAGGGTGTCTGTACATCAAGCGAGTGAGGAAGGATGGTGGTTGTGGCTAGAGGTGCTGAGGAAAGGAGAGGGAGGATGAAATAGCAATGGTGAGGGAGAGAGAACATGACACATCATGGCGTCGGTGCTTGGCACGAGCATCACGTTGAGCACGTCTATGGGAAGATGCGTCGGGTTTCAGGGAGTAAGGGAAACAGAATGGCAATTAAGTGTAATAATGAGCTTAATTAATTAAACTTAGGTTATTTAGAAAATTTTCCTTTCTAGTTTAATCGACGGGTGCAAAGGTAGTCTGATTCATTTGAAATTTTGTATGGGAGCTATAAAAGGTGTGAGGAACATGATTAACAAATAAAATTTGTCTCTTGAGGTCATCGACTGTACAATTTAATTAGTTGTATGTTTATTGTTTATTCAATGCATTCATTAATTTCTTTTACCCTATTATATTATTGAAATTCATATTTTTCTAATTTTTCCAACTACTATATCAAGGAACTTTATATAAAGTCAACTTAGAGTTAAGAGACCTCAACAAGGTCTAATCTATTCTTAATTAGTGAATGACACATACTCAAGGGTAGTTATATGAAAACGGTCCCGAAGCAGGAGAATGGGAGAATGGATAACATATATCCTAGTAGGGGCCTAGCTAGAAGAAACGAGGATTAGCCTATGTGTCTGGAATTGAGTATGTTACAACACTCCACCCCTTAAAGAGGATTTCGTCCCCAAAATCCATCCACTTTTGGTATGGTAAATAGAGTTATAAGCTTAAACAAGTTATACATGTCTAGTATACTTAATGTAGGGGGTCATATCATACTATTCATGTCACACTTATGGTCTACTCTTAAGGTGAAGCCATATGTCTCCATGCATCATGCATCCATTAATCTGATTATGTTAGATGTTGGGATAGAAAAGTTACAACGAAACCTTATATTATGTTAACCAGTTTGTATCAATTAGGGCTACCCGCAAAGGTATCCTAGTTTTGCCATTCTTTGATCATGGTCCACATCATTTTCCTTATCATTATTATCATCGTCATTATCATCAACATCTCATCATCATCAACAACAACATCATCATCTACTCATCATCATCATCATCATCAATATTATTATCATCATCATCAAGAGGGGCAAAAAGGGTGAACCTAGGTCTTATGTATCCAAGGATTCTTCGTACTCTCTACACCACACTTATCCTAGGGTTTTAGGTCCATCATTCTAGTCAAGTACTTTTTCTTTTCAAGGGTTCCTCTACACTTTAAACTTCCTTGTGGTGGTGACTTGGCTCCTAAACCATCAATAAAATATGAAAACCTTTCTTTTGTACATATAAGATAATAATGAAAATACGTTTGACGATGAAAATTTGTCGATGAAAAATCCAAAATTGGTGCCAAAAATGATCAATTCGAGAACCAAGTTCACCACTTATCCACCACGTGATAATTGTAGTAATATTCTATCATCATTGTAGTCTACCAACATCTTCTAATATCTCAATCATTCAAGGGGTATGAAAAAAAACACATCTCTAGTCTCATAGTATAGGAGGAAGAAAGGTTTCCTAGTACTTGCAGATGAATCCTATTAAACCTTAACAAGGTACAACACCAACCATTCCCCATGTCACTCTCAAGCATAAATGGAACAACCCCATCACAAGACCTAAGGGAGTCATAAGATCATCTAACCATTATAGTAAGGTACATGTGTTCCTTCTACATTTGATGATTTATTACCGTAGTTCCATCACAAGACAAGATGAACTATATATTCAAATTACTCACCACATCGTTTACTAGGTGATCTAATTTCACCATGGAAGCGAGAGATACAAACTCCTAAGAAAATTCTACCAGACTCAATAGCTTCCACCCACCAATCCTCATGCATGAGCCATAAAAAGCTAAATGAAGATGGTATTTAATCCTTAGATAGGTGGCCTTCAGACATACCTATGTTGAGATACTCCATGTAGAAGGCAAGATATGAATTTTAATAACTAAGCTAGTTCACGTTATCACTTAGTACCAAGGGAATCATATTAAATCTTAAGATACACATAGAGATTTTACATCTATAATTTATATGTTCTCAGTACCCCAAAGTGGGTATATACGAGGCATGCTAGAGAAATAGGAAAGGGAAAGAGGTTCAAGGTGAGAACTAGAATAAAGCCTAACTATGACTATTTAAATCAATCTACATTGCAAGCTCTTAGGCTAACATCCAAGAAAATTATGATATGTGAACCAACACTACAAGAGTCAGTTATGTGTGGCTTCATCCCACCCCGATAAAGAGGGCATGTGTGTTAAGGGTTACTAGAGGTTAACTCCCATCCACATAGGTGGGTTGAGGAGTGTAAGTGCCCAAAATTATTAAGGTTTGAAAGCCTTAATTGGTTTTGACTACTAGGAAATAGGTTTATCAATAACCTCTAAGGGTCACCAATATAATTAATGGTCAACCAAGGATAACTTGAAATAGTCAAGTTACCGACTGCTTAGGCTCAGATACCATTCTGTAAAGAGTGGTACTCGAAAGGGGATCCACTCAAAATGATATAATACAAGAGCCATGTAATTATAAAGCAGCAGAAACAAAACTATTAAAAAGTTACAGTGTGTATCATTATACAATTGTTCCTCACCATAAAAGTTGGTATAACAAAGAAAAAGGTATACATCTAATAACTCTAATCTCCTACAAGACCTGTTGCAGAGGGTAAATTGGCCATTCCAAGCTATCCTTAGGTTCGACATCATGTATACAATCTTTGTGCATCCTTGTCTTCTAAAGTACATATACCTGGGTGGAAGGGAACATCATCCAGAAAATGGGAAACAAAGAGGTCAGTAAAGGCTGAGCATGTACATATAATAAACACTTTGGGCATTATATTGGATCAAAAGTATAAAATATATGTTCTCACAATAATAGGGCTATTTGCAATTAGGTAAGTTTGAGAGAAATGTAACAAGAGAAATGAGGCATATTAAATTTCGGATTACAAGCATGGTAATAAAAGAATGTCTTGCCATAACAATCATTCACAGATTCATATTAAAACAACGAATATTTGCATGCATAACAATGTAGACTAAATATACCTAAACTAGGGCCATAACACCATAGGATCATGGCCTAAAAGTAAACAAGGGTGGAAACGCACACCCCAGGAGGAATACACATGCCCTATAAAAGTATGGTTGTACATAAGTACCACTATTCTAGATAATCTAGTCAAACACATAACATGCTATAATAGAGTGGCAAGACTACCATTTTATTCAATACCAAACAAAAGACAACAAGGTAGGAGGGGCCTAAAGACCCATATAACATGTCAAATTAATAATGATAGTAGTAAAAGAGATTCATATCAGGAACTAGAAATGTCCATGAATATTAGATTTCCAAGAGAAATAATATTTCAAGAGATGCCTCATTCAAATGAATGTAGGTTTCAATCAAATAATGCCCAAAATAAAATAGAGGATGTACATACCTGATACTCATAGCTTAATCTTAACTAAGTCTATATACTTGGTCCACGAAGCCAAGTTTCCATCTTAGGAACATATTAGGATGTTAGGCAAACAATAGCAACCTGTGTAAATATTCTTGTTATATATTTTCATATTGTTTTGACCCTAGTCCCAGTCCCTTAATGACGTGTTAGGGTTGTTAATCTTGTTACGCAGATACATGATTAGATATATATTTAGTTCTAATATGCATCCTTAGTCACATAGATCTAAGGATGTCTATGCCAAATATGTGTGGGTAATAATATGCATTTTTTTCAATTTATATCTAGTAATGTTATTCTCTCTCTTTGGTTCATATTTCATTTTATTGTGCATAGATAAATCCAGATAAATGTATATCATAGGTCCATGTGCATTTTTAAGTATAGTCATGTGGACACGAATATATATATATATACATATATGAATATAGGATTCTTGGTCCATAAAAGGAATGCTATCATAACTTTGATTTTCTCGTCAATTGATACTGAATTTCTGAGTCGACACCTATCCACATTCAAACTCATACCAACATCTATATACATTAGCGCTATATGAAAATACTTAGACCATAGATCAACTTAGGTTATACTATGTCTAGCATGTTTTGGTTATCACTTTATGGAGGGTAAAAAATACAAATAATCAGCCTATACTATGGGTGTGCATACAATAACACGTGTATATGTCAACATGTATGATAGGGTTAAATGGTTAATGAACCTAGATACTCATTAGGATGGTTATAGCATATTGATTAACTAATATTAGGTTATAGTTTCTTGAGTTAATGCTCACTATTCAGATGAGACCTCTGACCTAATTATCTTCAATTATACTTGTAGCTGGATTCACATGTATTATGAAGTCTAGTTGGATTAAGAAATATTAAATATGGGATCAAGGAGACTTACCACAGCTAGTTGAACTGGTCTTCAACGATCAGCCTCCATCTTGTCATTGTGTGTTTGAGGCAGACATTTGGATGAAGAGTTGCATCGCTTCCATGGTGGTTTGGTTGTCCATACAACCTTCACTAACCATAGTAGTTCATGGCTGCCATGGCTTCTAGGAACAAGGACATAGTGGCGTTGGTGGCAAGGGTTCAGGTGGCAAGGAAGGAAAAAGGAAAAGGAGGTCGGCGGTGTTGTCTCCAGCAGTAGCAGTTGTCACCTTTGGTCAAGTTCAGGTGATGAACGTAAAGCAGCCAGGAGGAGTTGCAGAAGGATGGAACTTGTATCTTTTCATGTTGCGGTGATTGGGTTCAGAGGAAAAAGAAACAATGGTGTATGTAGGACGAGCTCTTTGTTTTGGGTGATGTATAGGTCTATCGACAACCATCTTGGTAGATGGCAAGGACTCATCAACGGCCTGTAGTGCCAGGAAGGTGGAGGAGGTGTTGGTGCTCTCTCTCATCTACTGTGGGGCTTGTTTCTTGCATACATAGGGATGAAGGAGATAGGGAGTGTGATGGTGATCTGAAAGATCGTGATTTCATTGTAGTAGGTGGCCACTGGGTCTGACGATGACCATCAGCAGTAAGTGGCAGCATATGGCCTCTGTCGATCATTACAAAAGGCAGCAGCAAGGTCCTACTATCATGATCATTGGGTGTAGGGTGAGGGGAATAAGGAAAGGCTGGTGGAGGTGGTGGCAAATACAATGGAGGAGGTTGATGCAAGGTAGAAAGGGGCATATGTTGATGGTGGTTCAGCGATGGGTTCACCGATGGTATTATGGGTTGCCAATTGCAATATGCCTGACAGACAATGAAGAGAAAGAGAAGAAGACACAACATGGCTTGGATGTGGTAGAGGAAAATGTGTAGAGGCATCAGTGGTGAGGAAGAGAACAAGTGGTCGTGATCTGAATCCAGATGGTGGTGTTGCAGATCCATAGTTGTTGAGGTGAGGTCATAGATGAGGAGGAGAGAAGATGTGGCGGCAGCACTACCTGCGTCGCAAGGCTCTTCCCGATGTTGCGTTGTTGTCAAGGGCTGGGTGACAGAGAAGATGGGGCGATGTCCTAGTGGATACATTGTGGTTCCAGAAAGGTCCAAGGTTAGAGGCCCTATGGTCATTGCTGGAAGAGATTAGGTGGAGGCTGAAGCCATCAGATGGGCGTTGCCCTGCGGCTAGGGTGTTTGTGCGTCAGGAGAGTGAGGAAGGATGGCGTTTGTGGCTGGAGATGCTGAGGAAAGGAGAGGGAGGATGAAATAGCAACAGTGAGGGAGAGATAACATGACGTGTCATGGCGTCAGGGCTTAGTGCGAGCATCGCATTGAGCGCGTCTAGGGGAAGATGCGCCAGGTTTCAGGGAGTTAGGGAAATAGAATGGAAATTAAATGTAATAATGCGCTTAATTAATTAAACTTAGGTTATTTAGAGATTTTTCCTTTCTAGTTTAATCGACGGGTGCAAACGTAGTATGATTCATTTGAAATTTTGTAAACATGATTAACAAATAAAATTTGTCTCTTGAGGTCATCGATTGTATAATTTAATTGTTGTATGTTTATTGTTTATTCAATTCATTCATTAATTTCTTTTACCCTATTATATTATTGAAATTCATATTTTTCTAATTTTTCCAACTACTATATCAAGGAATTTTATATAAAGTCAACTTCGAGTTAAGAGACCTCAACAAGGTCTAATCTATTCTTAATTAGTGAATGACACATACTAAAGGGTAGTTATATGAAAAGGGTCCCGAAGCGGAAGAATGGGAGAATGGATAACATATAGCCTAGTAGGGGCCTAGCTAGAAGAAACGTGGATTAGCCTATGTGTCTGGAATTGAGTATGTTACACAAGACATATCTTTGGCATTTTCATCTAGGAAAAAGAAATGAGAATCGCATATCTAGACTCCATAAAGATGGTTATCTAGACTCTTTTGATTTCGAATTAATAGAGACATGCAAGTCTTGTTCATTAGGCAAGATGACTAAGAATCCCTTCACTGGAAACAATGAGAGGGTTAGTGATCTATTAGGACTCATACATTCTAATGTATGTGGCCCTTTTAGAAAAAATTCTAGAGGTGGTTATCAGTACTTCATTACCTTTACGGATGACTTGAATAGGTATGGTTATGCTTACCTAATGAAACATAAGTCAGAAACCCTTGAAAAGATTAAAGATTTCATGAATGAAGTACAGATGCAACTTGGTAAAAGTATTAAGTCACTTCATTCTAATTGAGGTCGAGAATACTTAATCCAAAAGTTTGAGGACCTTCTGTGAGATCATGGTAGTGTATCACCATGGACTCCACCTAGAACACCACAACATAAGGTGTATCAGAAAGTAGGAATCACACATTACTAGATATGGTGCGATCAATGATGATTTAGCTAAACTTCTGACTATCTTTTGTGGTTATGCTCTAGAAACTACCATGTTTACACTAAACTATGTACCATCTAAATTGTCTTAAAAGACACCGTATGAGATATGGTATGGGAAGTGTCCCAATGTGTCTTTTATGAAGATTTGGAGTTGTGAAGCTTATGTGAGAGCAATTTTCCAAAAATCTTGGAACCAAATCAGATGAATGTTATTTTGTCCTAAGGAAACCAAAGGATATTACTTTAGTTCCCTATTTGACAGCAAAGTGTTTATTGCCAGAGATTTTGTATTCCTATATAGGAATATATTTCCAAAGGAATCAGTGTGAGGAAAGTAGAACTCAATGAGGATAGAGACCAACAAGAAAAAATTTAACCAATAGAGGTACATGAGAAACAAGAAGACTCACAAACCGTTGTGGAATCTCAAGTTCCTTATGTAACACAAGGACCTCGTAGACCTAGTATGACATGCCTTGAGATGAAAGATTTGGTTATCTTGTGACTCAAGAAAGCAGTGAGTTGGTCATAGATGATGAGCCAAAAACCTCTCTAGAAGCCACTAAGGGACCAGAATATGAGAAATGGCTTGAGTCCATGAGATCTAAGATGGAATCCATGTACACCAACAAGGTATGGACCTTGGTAGATCCACCTAGAGGGGTAAAACCCTAGGGTGAAAATGGATCTTCAAGAAGACAACTGACATGGTACAAACCTATAAGGACAAATTGGTTGCAAAGGGATTTAGATAAGTTCAAGGTGTTTACTATAACAAAACCTTTTCTCTAATTGCCATGGTTAAGTCCATCAAGATCATGCTTGCCATTGCAGGTTATCATGACTATAAGATTATGTAGATGGTTTTTAAAACCACATTCCATAATGGGAATCTTATTAAGGATGTATACATGACACAACTTGAGGGTTTTATAAATCCAAAGAATGCAAATAAAGTTTGTAAGCTATATAGGTCAATCTAGGATTGAAGAAAGCATCTCTAACTAGGAATCTTCATTTTGATGAGACAATCAAAGAGTTTCTCTTTAGTTAAAATGAATATGAACCATGTTACAAGAAGGTTAGTGGGAGCATGATTGTATCCCTCATATTATATGTGGATGACATGCTTTTGATGGGGAATGACATTCCTACTTTATAGATGGTAAAGACCTGACTAGTCTCTATGAAGGACTTAGGAAAAGCATCCTATATCTTGGGAATCAAGATCAAGATCAATAGAGATAGATCTAGAAGGCTTCTTGGACCAAGTCAGAGCACATACATTGACAAAGTGTTGAAGAGGTTCAACATGGAGGACTCAAAGAGAGGAAACTTGACCATGTCTCATGGAGTTACTATCATTGTAGCACAATGTCCCAATTCATGTGAAGAAGGGGAATGCATGAGTAGGATTCCATGCACATCTGTAATCAGATCCATCATTTATACAATGGTTTTTACTCGTTCTGACATCTCAAATGCCTGGAGGATGACAAGTAGATATCAGTAAGATTCAGGTGACAGCCGTGAAGAACAACATCCTTAAGTACTTGACAAGAACTAATGATCATTTCCTTGTCTATGGAGGAGAGGAAGAGTTGGTGGTAAAGGTTTACACCAATGCAAGCTTCCAAACTAACAAAGATAACTACAAATCACAGTCTCACCTCAACAACAGAGCTTTGAGATGGAAGATTTCCATGAAAGAGGCAATTGTGGATTCTATAAAAGAGGCCAAGTATATTGTTGCATCTAATGCAACAAAGAAGGTTGTTTGGATCAAGAAGTTCATTTTTGAACCTGGGGTGGTTCCAAGCATCAACGATGCAATTGAGATATATTGTGTCAACAATGGAGCTATTGTACAAGCTAAGTGTAAGGAGTAGGATCCCAGAGGTGATCCACTCCCTACTAGAAAAGAAAAGGCCACATCCTTTAAACCAAACACCACATAAAATTTTTCACCAAAGGGATGTGTACTAATACTTTCCACATGTATGTATCATAGTACCAAATATATAGAGAGAGGAATATGAAAGATCTAACTATACAAAGCTTGATAACATTATACATCTCTTCACCACACATGGGTGTCCAAGAAGGAAAACTAAACATATAAGCCAAAGATCAAGCCGAGGGTCATCTAACCACCTCTTCAAGTCTCCCAAAATCTCATCTACAAAGGTTGATGTCGATGTTCACCTCTCTTTGATCTAACTTGGGGTAGGAAGAATACCCCACAAAAGAAGAGAAGAAAGAGAAACTTCAGTAAAAAGCTAGTTATGTGTATACTAAAGAGAACTTGAGAAATATATTGACCAAAAGACAACAAGAATAAATGCTTCCCATGAAATAGATAAGGACTACCCACAAGGGCATAAAAGATAGGTAATATCACACATAATAAAAGAAGATACTTGCCATAACCAAAACAATAAAATCGTGCAATATTGGCACTTAAAGAAAGTAGGGAACACACCCCATAATCAACATAAATAACCTGCATGCATGTGAGATAAACATAGACCTAGAACAATATAAACACATAGATGGCCAAGTCTCATAAACTTGAAACCTGATAGAGAAAGGAATATTGCCAATATCCCAAATATATAAAATTGAGAATGGAATACTGTCAAACTTGAGTATAGAGAATGGGATACTTCCACTCTCCTCCATAAATAATAGGGGAATAATGTCCCAAAAATTAATGTAATTTACACTACTCTAGTGCTACTGAATCACATAGCATGTAAAATGTATAGGCAAGTAAAAAGTATAGTCAGAATTATACAATGTTGCCATCACACAATGGACAACACAAACATAAAAACATCCACTTCAAAGTGGGCACATATCATTATATAAGACCAACATGCACCAAGTCATAAGATAGATATCAAGAGAATATCCAAGTCCATAATAAGAAAGATAGTTCACATGAATTATGATATCAAAAGAATAAACATATGTGTAGGCCAAAGTCAAAAGAATGATAAGATAGGTGATTTTCTCAACATAGAGGAATAGGGGATACAACATACCTCAACTTCAAAGTCTACTCTATCCAAAGACAAGACTAGATCCAAGCCTAAGCCTCCAAAGAACCTATGATGCATTTATGTGGAATTAGGGTCAGGTTTCCATTAATTATTCAAAACCCTAAAAACCACATTTTTATCATTATGTGAATTAGGTTATGATAATTGTTCCACATTTTTGTTTATGTTATTAGGAGTCCAAAACATATATTTTTATATATTTTTCTAACTTATATATATTTAATTATGAATTTTACAAGTTATTATATACTTATGTAAATTCATTGAAATCACCTATTTTTAAGATTGGATTTAGGTGACAAAAACAACACCAAAAGACATCTCTTATTTTTCTGAATCTAATGACTATTTTCCATATTTTTCTGATCAGTGAGTGAATTATTATGAATTTTGCAAGATTCTCAAATCACAAAATTCCACGTGGCAAGATATTTTAGAAAGAGGAAAAGAGAGGGAGAGAGAGGGTCGGACATCTGAGTTGGCCCAATGAGAGCCGACCAACTCGACAACCACTCAAACACATCACAACCTCACTGGGAAACAATAAAGCTATGTGAAATTACCAAAATACCCCTAACTGAAAAACAACAAGAAGGGAAAATGAGAGGGCATGATAGGAAAACCATCCCTGACAATGCTTTTCCTCGAGAGGTACTAGAAGCAAGGAAACCAGGAGACTAAGCTCCCGATCAAACACGATCTCAATGAAGGATTCATGGGAACTGAAGATGTCTTCGAGTTCCTGGATTCCGTATGAACTCAATGAGCCCAAGAACAACCGATACACACCATCATAACCCCAAGTCAGACACCTTCCATGCCCGGAACAGAGGACATCGCCGCCTACTCCAAAATGCAACTGCTCAGTGAATAAAGATCACAAAATTATTTGCCAAATAAGTACAGAGGCATGCGTAAGATCCATAGGTTCGGAGGCCACCAGATGACCAAAGAAGATGAACACCAACACTGAGTAAAAATGCAGCTATAAGACCCAGACGTGCGGAGCAAACTAGGGCTCATACAAGAAGGGAAATAAATAAGAGGGCATCAAGGATGCTTATTGCAGTGGCAAATGTACTGAAGATAGATGTGGAGGCTGGGTTTGCAGCAAGGTTGTCAGAGAAGAAAGTGACTAGGTCTAGATGCTCTAGGCTAGCCACGATAAAATTCGGACTGGAGGAGACAAAGAGGGAGTCCAAGAATCGATTTTAGGCAATCGCACGAGAAGGAGGTGCAGTGGGGACCCAACATCAAAATATTATGGAGAAGACAACTTTGGGGGTTTCCTTTATATAGAGTTTTAGGGGTCAAACTTGGGATAATTAGGATTGAATTCACATTAGGAACCGTTTGGAAGAAAAAATAGAGAAAAAGGAGCAAAGGCGAGAGAGAACGACAAGGTGGACGGTTTGGTTTACTGTTCAGTCAAACCAGGTCTCCTACCTAAGGTAGGAGATGACCTACTGGCCGTCAGATTGTGGATCAGATGGTCCATATTAAATCCGACATCATAGGGGTGCATGGCTAAGATTATTACCAAAATCGAATTATCGAATAAAGTGTGAATATAATTAATTTCCTTTTTCTCTTTCCTCTTTTAAGGGTGCAAATGACACCCAAATTGGATGAAATTTTGCAATAGGCTAATTTCCATATGTAGAATCTGAATATAAAATTGGATTTGCCTTTTGAGAACTTTTAATGTGTTAAATAAATCAATTACTATTTTCTCTTTCCTCCTTCGTTAATGGTTATAAGATTATCCAAATTTTATGAAACTTCACCCATAAGTAAAATTTAATGTGTTTGATATGAAGTTTTCATCAATTTTACATGTTGGAGTTGTTTATGCATTTATTTAATATTTTGAAGGTTCTACACACTTTCTCTCTCCTAATTTCACCTTTTAACCAAACTTTCTCCAAATTGAGTGAAAATTCACCCAAAGGCATATTTTAATATGTAGATTACGAATCTAAAATTATTTTCCACTTTTGGAGTCATTAAATATTTTATTAATATTTTTAAGGAAAAACACCTTTTTCTTTTCTAAATAAAATAGATATGGTTATTATTCTTCTAAATTGGTGAAACTTGGCCTCCAAGCCAAAGAATATCCCAAGAAAAATGAAGATGAGTTTATTATTATCCAATAAGTTTTCCTTTCAACACATTATCCATTATTTCTATGATTTCTCTCATTAATAACTCAATATCTTATTAACATGTTTTTAAGCATTATTATTGATTCCTCTTTCTCTTCCTTGCACCATAAGGCAAAGCAATTATCTAGAATGAAGCTACTCTATCATCATCCCTCATAAGTTTATTTATTTCGTATTTTGTGGAATTATAACTCATTATTCTCAATTATGGACATATTGTCTTTTATGCACATATCTTAAGCACCTTTAATTGATTTTATGATTAATTTGAAGGCATTGGGTAATATTAATTTATATTATACATTTTAATGTGATTTATGAATGCATTAATATATTTAAGGTCACTAAAGAGCATAATCTTATCCTCGCTTGGCTAAATATCAAAGACTAAGATTTCTAAGTTCTTAATCCTGGAATAAGATTAAGTTCTAGGTTTCAGTATGTTACACTAAGGAACCTAGATCGCATCAGTGTTACAAGAATATATAAAGGTGGTTCCATCTCATACGATAGATCGTATAATGAGGAGATTTGAATAGTTGTAGAGTACCAACTGAGAGCAATGTGGTTTACCCGTTGACAAAAGAACTTTCGCAACAAAAGCATGATGGTCATGTTAGATCACTTGGGATTAAGTTCATGGGTGATTGGATCTAAGTGCAAGTGGGAATCTATTGGTATGCATGCCCAGAGAAACAGTCATATGATGATTGTAATGACATAACTTGTAAATGATTTATTTACTAATGAAGGCAATTTTCCAATTTATTAGGTTTTATTCAGTTATAACATAATGATATAACATAATAAATGTATAAAGAAAGATATTACACAATGACGTATGTCTTCAAGTTGAGGACTTGAACGATGAGATCATACGGATGTCAAGGTATATGTATTCTTGTTATGTCCCTAGTCAGATGTTATTGTGGAATGCTGATAGACAGTAATAACACATAAGACTAGAGTGTGTGTTGGTTGATGACATCATCTCATTAAGTCGTGATATGTGATATCAAAACCAAACACATAGATACTTATTAGAGAATAGTGTATTGGACAGACCCTCCTTAAGAGTGATACATGGAAACCATAATTGGTAGTTAGAATCATCTCTTATAGTGTTGGTGGTGATTGTGGTTCTTAGACTTGAAATCACTACATCATCACATGTCATTTTATGTAGTTTGAGATAATCCACTGTGACCTCGAATAAGGGTTGCCATAAAGGTGGTGCTTGAGTGCACTATGACACATAGGAATGACTGTGAGTGATTAAGATGGGATTTCTCCCTCCTATAGGAGTAAAATTTCGTGGCCACTTGATAAGTGAGACTGAGAAATGCATGTCCATTCTCTTTTTAATCAATATGTAATATTGAGATTACATATATCTCATAAAGTATGTTCTAGTTAAAGGAATAGAGATTGAACGTTGAAGAGGATGACAATACCATGCCTCAAGTTCAATGTGGATATCAGAGATAAAGGAACTATACAAACACTATAACACCAATCACATGTTGTAGGTTGAAGTTGTTCTCCAACTTTCTGATTTACTTGTGTACCGCTGATGTGTTTCTAGATACCTCTCATTGCTTGTGATGTCATAAAATAGTTACAGACATTGACAACCAATGTAACTAGGAACCTATAGGGTCACACATATAGGATAAACTTGGAATAGGAGTTTTTTCATGAATATGATTTAAACTTGATTACTAAAGAGTTAGGTATTCAATTTAAACACAATGGTTAAAACTTGACTGACTAGACTGTGAACCAACTAGTTCAAGTGTTGAATCGGCCATTTTAAAGTGTCAGGTCAATGGAATTAAGATTGGAAATTTGGTCCATGAGACGACCCATCCAGGAAGTGAACCGATTAGCTCAGGTCCATGAACCAACAGTTCAAGTTGTCAATTGACCGATTGGTTGATCAATTCGATTGGATCAAGGATTAGTGTTGATGTCATGTTGTGCATTAATAAGATATTAACTGCTAATACAATTGTGATAGGAAAAAATGTTGAAATGATCGATTCAAGGGTTTAACCAATCGGCTCACATTCCAACTGATTGATTCACCTTTGAACTGATCATTTTTCCATTCACAGGTTGCAAAAATTCATAAAATTCTGTCCCCTTTGACTCCTTCTTATATTAGGAACCATGATCATGACCCTCCTATAAATAGAGCGATATTGGGGGCTTCTCAGACACAACAATAATATCTGATAATTATTTTCTTCTCTAGTTGTGGTAACTGGGAGAACCCGAGAAAGTCCTACCTGTCTAAGGGAGGGATAGTAAGGGAGAGACAATTATGGGAGAGCTAGTCGGTGCTAGTACACTAACTATAAGGAACAACTCCTTCTTATCTAGTTCATCTAGAATAACAAGAGTTCCTGGTGGTCTGTGTCGAGTACTATAGAGGTGAGGAGGTCATTGTATGCTACTTGGAGGACAAAGTCAACTATTTTCTATGGTGAACAACCAAGAGGCCAAAATAGACATTGTCCAGGTGCAACTTGAAGAAAGGAGCATGCCACAATGAGGGATTTGTTGTTGGGTTTGCTCTAAGACTAGGTATAAGCTCGTAACCATCCTTTCCGTTACATAGTTTTTTTTTTGGTGCGAAAGCTCTCCTGTGTCTTTTTGTATTTTTTGAGAAATCGAGGTAAGAGACAAGATCAGTGCCTAAACACTGTTAACTGATCAAAACTCAGCATGCAGAAAACCTAGCTGAAACAGCAAATAGAAAAAACTATAACCTTTCTGCACAAGAACTAATTCTTTAGAAGGCTAAAGGTACTTTGTAACTTAAGCCACTATACATCAATCTTTGTATATCTGTTCTCATGAACACGAAGATTTCTTTCATGCCAGAGAGTATATAAAATCAATAAGGCACATAGATGGGCGTCTTTACTCGACCAATTGATCAAATCTTCACAGCAGCTCGGAGAAGGACCATAAAAATGGCCTTTTGCCCACAGCTCCTTTGAGTAAGGACATTCAAACATCACATGAGTCACATTCTCACAGTCCTTTCTGCACAGAAAACACATAGACGAAGAAGGAATACCCATCTTCATGATATAATCAGTAGTCAGCAGCTTGAGGTGTGCTACCTTCCACGCATGAATCTGATAATTTCTCGGGCACTTGAATTTCCATACCCATTTGAAAACCTCAGAGCTAGCACCCTTCTCTCTAATAGTATCATAGATAAGATAGAAACTAGGAGAACAAACCCCATTGAAGCTCACTGAATCACAACCTCCTGAAATGAAATAGTTCTCCTTCAAAATATTCAGAATGGGGACATTCCTTCTGTTGTTCGGGATACTCCAATTACCATCCTTGATAATCTGATTTAAAGGCACACCATACGGAATCCCAAGACTGAGAGCCAACTTAGGTCCAATGACATCCAGCAGGAACTTGTTTCCAGGCAACCAAGGGTCACCCCATAAACTAATGTGATTACCATCACCAACAGAAAACTTTAGGTGAGGAACCAGAAGATCTCTGACACAAATCATTTGGTTCATGAGCCAAGAGTGTGAACTTTGAATATTAAGAGCCCAAATCAAACTCTTATGAAGGTACCTCTCATGAACCCACCTGACCCACAGACTATCCTTCTTAGCAGCAATATTCCACAAATTGACAATGGCTGCAGAGTTAATAGAAGACCTCAAAGTGATGATATTTAAGCCACCTTCCTCCTTAGGATGAGTAATGCTTCTCCACTTCACAAGGTGAACACCTTTTTTATCATCAGAACCTCCCCATAAGAACTTCCTACAAACCTTCTCAATATCATCTGCAATAGCACTAGGCAGAGGAAAGACAGAAGACCAAAACCTTTGGATGGCCATAATAGTTGACTGGATGAGCTCCAACCGTCCAGCCATAGATAAGAGCTTAGATTTCCATCCATCTAATCTAGCTTTTATTCTATCCATCAAAGTAGCACAGAAACTCTTCTTGAGCTTCCCCATAAATAAAGGTACACCAAGGTATCTCTGAGGCAAGGTTCCTTCTTCGATATTAAGGATAGCTTTCATAACCTTCTTGTCCACATTACATCTATAGAAAACAGAACTTTTAGATGGGTTCAGACATAAGCCAGTCAAATTCTTCAAGTCTTCAAAAAGAGAATTAATGTTCTGAGCATTATGGGCATTAGCCTCAGAAAAAATCATCAAGTCATCCACAAAAATGAGATGAGAAACATTAAAATTCACAGAAGCTCTAAGCGGACTGATCTTCTTATCATCAACATCCTGCTTCATCAAGATGGTAAAACATTGCATAACAATCACAAACAAATAGGGAGCAAGTAGGTCACCTTGACTCACACCGTTGCTCGGGAAAAAAGAATCAAGAGGTTCACCATTAAACAGAACTTGATAAGATGTTGTGAATAAAATTTCCTTGATCCAGACTAACCAACAGTTAGGAAAGTTCATCTTTCTAAAAATAGCAAAAAGAGCATCCCAGTTGATGGAATCATAAGCTTTAGTAAGGTCCGCTTTAATGCACATTCTAGGACCACTTTGTGTCCTATTAAAATCATGAATGATTTCATTGGACAACAGAATTGCATCTTTAATGCTTCTATTCTTCACAAACGCACACTGATTAGGGCTAATAAGCGAGGGAAGCACACCCTGCAATCTATTAGTCAAAATTTTTGATATGACTTTATAGATAACATTGCAAAGAGAGATGGGCCTCCAATTCTTCAACTCTTCAGTATCATTGCTCTTAGGGATAAGACAGATAAACGTTTTGTTTGCCTCTTTCAGCAGTCTACCTATTCTGAAGAAATCAAGAATAGCACATATAATATCATCTTTAACATCTTTCCAACAATGTTTAAAGAACTTGCCATTAAATCCATCTGGACCAGGACTTTTATCACAATCTAAACTCAGGAAAGCATCTTCAATCTCCTTCGGGGTAACAAACTTGTCCAAAGACATTTTTTGAATCTCATCAAGACGAGGAAACACCAACTGATTGAGTTTAGCAATATCAACTTTCTCATTTTTGTTAAACATGTCTTTATAAAAATTAAACACAAAAGCTTTAAGGACCTCAGGATTGGATTCCAAGGAACCATTAATGTTGAGGCATCTAATGGAATTCCTATGCCTTCTAGTTCTTAGAGAGGAATAGAAGAATTTAGAATTCATATTACCTTCCTTCAACCATCTAATCCGAGATTTTTGCCTGAGCAAAGACTCATAGTGAACATAAGCCTCCTTTTCCTTTTTACGAGCAACAATAGCATCATGAATGAGGTTCAAATCAGAGGGATTGCTATCAAGTTCAATTTGAATGCGATTAGATTCAGCTTCAAGCAATCTGAAATTATCTTCCAAGTTACCAGATTCTTTGTTCCACTTTATAAGAGCAGCTCTAACACTTCTGAGACTGTTATACACAATAAACATAGGAAAACCATCAACATCATTTCTCGACGCATCACTAACAACCTTGCTGAAACCATCCTTAGAACACCAAGCATTTATAAATCTAAAAGGGCTTTTAATAGATTTCCTTTTCCCCAACTGAAACTCAATGAGTCTATGATCACTCGTAGAAGAAGGATGAGCAGTAGCTTTAGCTTCAGGACAGCATAGAAAGAAATTAGAATTAAGAAGAATTCTATCAATCTTCGAAATGGAGAAGGTATCCCCATCCTGATGATTGTCCCATGTGAAGAAGGAGCCATCAGTGTCAAGCTCAAATAACCCCGTATAAGTAAGGCAGTCATTAAAATCTTCCATACATTTCTTTGAAGGAGGATCTTTGCTAATACGTTCACCATCTTTTCTAACAGCATTAAAGTCGCCTATGAGACACCAAGGACAAGAAATGGAGTCAGACAGACATTCAATATCAATCCACAGCTTGGATATGTCATAATCATCGTTATGGCCATAAACGCCAGTCAAAAGAAAAAAATTATCATCAACAGAAACGTTCATATGCACATACTGATCAAACTCTTCAATACCATTGATATCGCAAACATCCTGTCTCCATAACACCAGGACTCTACCCAAAACGTGTGACTCATGATTAGAAATCCAAGAAAAGCCAGGAAAGAACTTATTAACAAGCTTATTAATCTTCTGCAATCTAACTTTCGTTTCAGAGAGAACAATGATATGTGTATTCCTCCTACTAACCTCCTCCTGGACTTTGAGGATCTTATTATTAAGACCTCTCACGTTCCAAGCCACGATAGTCAGAGAAGGACTATCCATTAGAACTACTTTCATCCAGTACTTCACTGGGCAGATGACCTTCCCCAAGTTTGTTAAACCTGTTGTTTAGGATGGCCTTTTGATCCGCAATCTTCTTTGTTGCCTTAGCTTTCTTCTTATTGCCAGCTGCTTTAAATTCAGCTTCCTTAGCTTTGACTGCTTCTGCAGGCGTACTATCAGGCGTAATATCGATCACATCATCTACATTAGCCCTTTTACTTCTTTCTTCGAACTCTTTAACAGCCAACTCAAAAGCCTCCCTCTTCTTCTCTGTCAACTCATCGTATTTATCGCTGGGAATCACAGAAGTTTCACCTTCCGAACCTTCCTCAGATAGAGGTTTATCAGACTCACTGACCGGAACAGAGCTTGTCGCAGCAAATGGCTCTGTAACTTTTTCCTGAACTGCTTTCGGCATCCATACTTTCTTGATGCTTTTACCACATTCACCATGCCCGAACAAACCACATGAGTTGCACTTTTCTGGTCTCCACTCGTATTCAAATTTGATCGTGTGTGTAGTATCTTCATCAGAGCAGAGGTCCAATTCATCCGGAAAGTTAAACTCGACAGGAATCAGAACTTGAAGTCTGGCAAATTCCATTCTCTTGCATTCACTCGTAAGCCTATCTGTACACAAAGGAATACCCAAATAGGAACCAATACGGTCGAACATGCGCTTATCCCATAATTCCATCGGAATATCATGTACACGAACCCATATTGGAATGTCAGATAGTTTGAATCTCGATATGACATCACCCGGCTTCCATCTGAGAAGGACGACTGGCTTCCCTTTGACAGTCCAGACACCCCCTTCCAGAACGTCTTCAAGGTCTTGACTCTCAGAAAATCTAACAATGAAGAATCCATTTCCTCTACCAATGACCTCTATGTTCCCAGCAACTTTCCAGATCTGAGTGAAGTAGGCCTCAAGGGTAGGGAGATGCGGTTTGAAACCCACGATGTAGCCAGCTAGACAGTTCTTCCATCTCTCCGAATTTTTGACAGCTTCCTTTCTAGGGTAGAGAAACTTTCCTTCTTTAAGCGTGATTTCCATTTTCTCCAGTTGAGTGTTAGTGTTCTTCTTCTTTGGAATGTTGAACAGATCGCTCCATGATCTCCTGGTGTGATTGCCGGCATCTCCATTTGCACCAATAACCGGAGGAGGATGACCTAGAACGGAATCGCCCTTGGAATCGCCTGCGCCGCCACCTCCGCTCGTCTCTGCCATCAGCCCGAGACACAAAATTACGTTACATAGTTGTTGATGCAATATACTTTTTAAAGGGGAATATGGCCATTTTTTCCACTGCCTGCTCTATTGCCATATTTCCCTAGATTAAATAGGTAAAAAAATATGTAAAATATGGAAAAATGTGAAAAAGGATAAACTGTGGAAATGTGGGAAGTATGGAAAATGTGGATAAATGTGAAAGGATGTAATGTGCTCCATCATTATCCTGAGAATTTTCATTAATCATGAACTTTTGTCGAGTGAGCAAAATTGTAGTTTTAAGAGATAATATTCAGTAATTTCAATTTTGTTGGGGAGGAATGTGAGAAACAAGGTACACTTACTCTTGCTAAAAATCTGTGGAGGAACTTAACACTTGCATCATTAATTGTATCTTGTTTGAGCTTGACCTAAAGGTTCCTATTTTACTTGAGATAAGACCAAGAAGGTCTAAACTTTGTTACTTATAAAATAGACACACTTCTCTACAATTCTACTTTTCTTGATCTTGTTGAGGAATTCTCTGTTGAGCTTATATCTAAAACAATCAGTGATCATGGAGTTATCTCCTTCAACATTAGCAATCCTACTATAGTTAATTCTCCTTTCAGATTGATCAATGCTTGGAAACTCAAGATAATTTTCCTTCTTTTGTTAAAGATATAAGGGACACTGAGATTGAACGTTTTGAAATGTATAAAGAGTATAAAAATTTTCAAATTCTTAGGTCAAAGTCAAGATCTAGAATCAACATGAAGTTGGAATCCTTTGATAATGTAAAAATTGTGAAGTGCAATGTTATACGAGCTCAGACTGAGGTATGACTTGATCCTTTAAATAATGAAATCCAAAACAAAGTTAACACACTAAGAAAACAAGCTAGCTTAGTTGAAGATAATGATAATTTGTTCCCTAGACAAACATATAAAAACAATGGCTTAAAGAAGGTGATCAAAATTTGAGATTCTTTTATGTATCTATAAAAGTCTCAATATTTATGGTGCTGTCATTTTAATCTTCATGATCTTACGTATCATGTTACTAGCTTCTATTTCTTCAACAAAAGAAAAAGATATTATGGTCTTAAATATTTCATTTGGCCAGGTACAAACATTAACCAATGTTTAGAGAATTAATCTCATATCTTATGTGACACAAAAAGATCTTGATGACATTGTTCATTGTCTGAATATTTACAAGGCCACAAGGCTTGATAGATTCAACACTTTATTCATCAAGAAGGCTTTCCTATTATTGGGATAGACATTTCGCAGACCGTTAAGGATTATTCTATAGTGGAAAATTCTTGCAGAAGCTAACAATACTTTTGTTGCTCTTATTCCTAAAGGTAAAAATACCTCCAAAATTATGAATTGGAGACCAATTGCTCTATACAATGTAGTCTACAAATTCATTTTAGAGATCATGGCAAATAGAGTCAAATTAGTTCAGCCCTGTATTGTAAGTTCCAACCAATGTGCTTTCATTGAAGGGAGAAGAATTGAGGTTGTGACCCTATTATCCAATGAGATTCTACATGATTGTAGCAGGAACTGACGTGGAAGTAAAATCTATATTTCAAAAGCCAATTATATTGTTAATGGGTATATATTAGTTTCTATTATTTTTGAAACCCCAAGTTTCCCCCATACGAATTGAATGGATTTTGGGTATTTTCAACTCTATCTCATACGAAGTCCTTTATATTAGTCAACCCACTGATTTATTCAAGCAAACCACTGGCATAAGGTAGGGGAGCGCTTTGCCCCTCACCAATTTGTGATTGTAATGCAAGCTTTTAAAGAAATTATAAAGGAAACCATGTTGGATAATCTTATTTCTTTATTAATGCTTCTAAAGATTTAGCTCTTTATCACTTAATCTTTGTGAACAACTTGATGGTTTTTATTGAACATAATATAAAGAATGTGTCCAACATTTGAAAGGTTCTTGACAAATTTGGAAATTTGTCTGGATTAAGGATAAATTTAACCAAGAGTGAGATAATACTTAGCATAGAAGATCATAAAGTCAAAGCTCTCAATGTGTTGAAGTTCAAATAATGCTTTTTACCTTTTGATTATCACTCCTGTTATCTCTAAAGTTGATAAGAGAATCATTCGCGGCAATGAGTTTCTTTCTCAATGGAGAAAGCCTTTACAAAAGAAGTCAGAATTCTATGCTACGAAGATGTGTAGATGCCAAAAAAGGCAAATTCATGGAAGAAGTGCATGAAGGGATATACGAGACTCATGTGAATGGGCATATGTTAGCTCAAAATATTCATAGGGCCACTGACTTTTGGCTTACACTGGAGACAGATTGCATTGAATATATGCAAAAGTGTCACAAGTGCCAAATCTTTGCTGACAAGATTACCGCCTTATAATCCCAGAAGTGGGGAGCCAGCTTCTTAAGGTGAGTCGATTGAGCCGGTGATAAAGGACGAGGAGAAAACTAGGCCTTGAAAGTACTAATCTGACCAAGTCTCATCCCATACATTAAGGGAGACTGTTGGTATTCCCTTGTTGGCCAGCTTGCAAGGCATGCCTTCTCTTAACTTGTTGAAAAATTGAAGACAAAGCTTGAAGGTTGGAGGTCTACGAACCTTTCTATAACAACTAGATTGGAGTTGATTCAGTCAACATTAGATACTACTCATCGATACTAGCTTTATTCACTTCCAATTCCAAGCTCAAAAATGGATGCATTTGAAAAGTTGTGTCAATATTTCCTTTGGGGTAAGAAAATGATAAGCCCTTACTTCATCTTGTTAAATGGGAGAAAGTTACTAATCCCAAGAAAGAAGGAGGTTAAGGGATCAGGAAGATAAAAGATATTTCCCGTTCTTTCCTTTTATTGAATGGGTGGAACATAGCAAGCAAGAAAGACATTTTGGGTCAATTGGTTAAAATAAAGGTACCTTAGTTCTGGTTTATTACCATTTATTCATCTATATCTTATTTATTCACTAATATTCTTAGAAGTAGAAATTATTACTTAATGTTATTAAATGTCATGTCGCTAATGGCAATAGGACCAAGGTGTGGATGAGTTCATGGGCTCCTTATAGATTTTTTCTTGATTTTTTTCTTAATTCTGATGCCATTTTAAAGCTAGGGTTCCCTATGAACTATGATGTCAATAGAATCATTGCAAGTAATTGGTGTAATTTTCTTTAAAATGGAACTAATAGGAAATTAGCTAATTTTCTACAATCTATTCCATGACTTCCAACTCTGAAGAGTCATTATCTATCTATGATCAAATTAACCCAAAGTTGGAGTTGATCGGGAATGTTATTTGGGAATTGAGTAATGAACCAAAAATATTCACTTGGATTTGGAAATGTGATGCCTAAACATTATCAAATACACATGTGGAAAGCCTTTGGCAATAAACTACCCACCTCTGATTATACTAAGATAAGAGTACTTGGGTTGTCTCAGTGTCCTTATTTTATAGAGAAGAATATGTAGATCTAAATCATCTTCTTTGTTCCTATTTATATACAAGATCCTTTTGGGATAAGGTGTTTGAAGAAACAAATCATAATATTATTCCCTATTCTTGGCCTGACTTTTTATTTGGTACCATAAAAAAGTTAAATTCTGGACATGTGTGCCAATTATAACATCTCGTGGGAAAGGAACCCATATTGTTCATGAGGTTGAGAAAGAAATCCTTTCATTCTTTTTGGTGTTATAGAGGCAGAAATATTTTCTATGGTTTTTTGGATTTTTTTTGGTGATTATTATTCTTACTCCATTCTTATTTTAGGTATGCCTACTTATCTTTCTTCTTTCTATATTGTATAATCTACCCTAGACACATAGTCACTTTGACTACATCTCATACTCTACACTTGTATACTCTTCTTTAAAGAAAATACAATAAAAGGAGAAGGATCTTTGATTGACCAAAAATCTTGGGTGTGCCACTAATATTCTTGCTTGTTAAGAATCCACTTCATTTCTTAACTAATTGAGTTTAGACGTGTTGCATTCTCTATTATCATTCTTGTGTATTCTTATTTAACTTATCTTAATTGAGGGTTAATGTCCTGTGGAGACAATCATACTAAGAAATATTTTCTACACTACAAGAAGTTCCACATTTGTGGTGGTGCATTTGGCACAGAATAGTAGTCCATGTTGCTATCATTGCTTCTACAAACTATTTTGATTTAGAGTCAACTACCATCTGTGATATCACCATAACCCAAAGTGCATATCAGTTGCACCACTACTATTCCCTCCATTAGGTTAAGGTCTACCAGTATTGCGTGATATACCTATCTCTATGTAACATCCCAAATTTCAAGAAAAGAACCAAGCATATTTTTTGTTAAATATTCACCTCAATAGATATAGATATGAATATAAGGGTCTTTTATGAAAATTTTGCAAATAATGGAAATAATATGATTAAAATGTGATTAAGAGATTTTTTTGGAATATTATCATATTATGAGCTAGTTGATCAATTTTCACGAGTCTTGAGTTATATTTTTTTTATAAACCCCAACAAGATATGATAAAGAGATAATGTCCCAAATTCTATGATGGTTGGAGATAAATTGGAATGGAAACTAAGAAAGAGATGATAATGGAATTAAATTAAAATTATTAAGATTTTGGATACAATGATGTGTGTGTTAGTCTTGTGAACGGTTTCCTTATTCATCTCCAACTGAGTAGAGTCCCAACTTGTAGAGAAGGTTATGGTGTTGATTATATATAAGCTATAGGGCACCAAAGATATAAGGGAGAGAGAGATTTCTTATGTTGGACATCAAAAACACTGAAGGACAATTCCTTCTCATCTATACCATGATTGGAATGAGGGGTACTCTTCTCCAACTATGTGGGGCCTTGTTCTATGACCATGGTGAAGCTATGGTGATGCCAAGATGGTGGCAACAACTAATAGGGAGAGTGAACAACTATAGGATGTGGGTTGTGATGCATTGAGGAGACATGAACACTGGTACCCCTTGGTTCTAGAATAAGACCTCCTAAGCAATGAGGAGCCATATATCATCCTCCGTAAGGCCATGTCTGTGACACACCAATCATAGTAAAATGAGATTACTCAAAACAAAGCAAAAAATTAAAACTAAATATCTAGGTTACCAGAAAACATGGTAAATTAAAATCAATTTTATATGGCCACAAAATTGGATCATATTACATAGAAGTCCACAATTGTGCCACCTGTATCACATATTATACTGTAAAGGTATATACATCATTGTTCACTAGCCAACTTGCTACAACATGTTATATAAAGGTAACATGTTCATATACACAAACCATACATGTATAATCATGGCATACAACCAAAAATTTTGTATTGATGTACAAAGTCTATGAAACACTCCCAAGGACTTGAGAGTATAGGGACGACACATAGGACTCTAATGCAAATCACTAGATGCACATCCAAGCTTCAGCAGTTATTTCTCTCCTTACTACTTTTCCTCAATCCCACGATCTCTACCTCATCGTGCACGACCACCTAAAATATGTAGAAATCCATGGAGTGAGACCAACTTCCCAACGAGATATATAACTCTCCTCCAACAACTATTGTTAGCACAAATAGATTATAGAGAAGTAATACTATTAATAGGATGATAAGATTCAGCTAAATGAATAATTAAAATAGATAACACATTTTAAGAAGTTTAAGCAACTACAACTGATTAGCAGATTATCATATATTCTCAAAAGGAATATGATGTACATGTACAAAAGATATCATCTAAGTAGTATAAGAAACAAGGCATAGGCTCACCCAATGTGAATCATGCTTAACCCCAAGAAAATATACTACACGACTATATTATGTCTTTTATTATGCCCTAAGGATTTGAGTCATACCACCCAAATCCAACTGACCACTTCTAAGTCGAAATCAGTGCCATACAAGATCTATGGAAGAGTCAGACTCCATGATCTCACCCACAACTCCCGGTCAGTACGAGAGACAATGCTAAGGCATAACAATCAACTGCCAACATGGACATATAGTCAAGCTGAAAACAACTAGCCCACCTTGGTGCAGGTCACGATGCTAGAGAACAAGTCACACATGCTCGTTCTATCTGAGGCATCATGTAGTTGTACTCACTGCAATGCTTCATATATCACTATATTTGAGGCATGACCGTAGCCATCCTCCATACCCCGAGATTGTGGATGCAAGAATATATCCTCAACTTGCACCCCCACATATTCAACAATATGTGCTCCAAGTTTCCCCTAGGAATTACTCATTTCACCATCCAATAAGTTCTGAGACTGGAATGGATCTATGGCATAGGGAAACTACATGATTAGGTTTTCAATTAATTAGTTATGCCAATTGGGTATCTTTTAGTGCATCAATCAAGTTACAATGTACAAACCCTAAATAGATTCTACAAAGATAAGGGGTAGATTACAACTCTAGAAGATATAAAACGTATGAGGTATAAACTTTTCATTTCATCAAAATGTATCACTACCATACAAGGACACCAACATTATCACATCACTAGGGATAATAATCCCTCATCTCATTACTAGAGGTTATCACCTCAAACTAGGCATGAGGCTCATGCCAGGTCATAAGACCCAATCACATAGTTCTTGCACATCATCATTATCTCAACATGCCTCATAAAGGCTCATAAACATCGCCATGTGTCATATAAGAGATACCATAGCAATCACAAGCAAGGGTGCATTCAAATTTCAACATTAAGGTTACACAAGTAGGAGAGAGAAAATACTCTATAGCATGTTAATCATCCAAGTAGGCTAAGCAATTACATCATATGCCCAAATTAGGGTTAGATTTTTCATAGATAGATGATTAGGGTTTCCATCACACACTCAACATAAAACCCTTGGTACATCACTTCCCACATTCTTGGAATACTTTAAGCTTAAGAACTACTATTATGGTCAACCAATCATTTGAAACAACAACATGTATCAACCCCACAAGGCGTAACACCTCTAGTGACCACTAGGCATTAACTGCCCTAGTGACTACTAGGGTTATGTCATAGGTAGTGAATTAACCTGGCATCTAAAACTGTGAACCTACGTCAGTGTCTTTGGTCGCTCTCACATGAACGCTCTCAGTAGATATCACGTGTCCAATAAAAGACAACTCCTTTATCTAAAACTCACATGTGCTGAACTTGGCATACAACTTATGTTGTCTCAACAAAGTCAACATCTTCTATAGATGTTGCCCATGTTTCTAGTTTTCTTTGGAGTATATCAATATATCATCGATGAATACCACTATGAACTGGTCAAGATAAGGCTAGAACACTTTGTTTGTCAGATCCATGAACGTTATCCGTGCATTGGTTAGCCAATAAAAGCTGACTTGGGTATGTCATTTGCCTTGATTTGCAGCTGATGGTATCCTGACCTCAAGTCTATATTTGAGAAAATTGTAACTCTTCTCAACAGATCAAACATATCAACTATTCTCGGCAATGGGCTCTCATTCTTGATTGTCTCCTTATTCAACTTCCAGTGATCAATGTACAATCTCATGGATATATCATTTTAACAAAAAACAATGGAGAACCCCAAGGGGAAGTGCTTGAATCTGATAAAAGCCTTCTCTAATAGCTCCTAAAAATGCTTAATTCTTTAGTTCTTGCATCTCATCTAGTGCCATCATGTATGGTGTTTGTGCTATTGGTTGTGTACTAGGAACCAGATTGATCTCAAAATCAATCTCTCAAGGTGGGGAAACACCAGGAAACTCATCAGGAAGCACATTCTCAAACTCACGAACAACAGACACCCCTTGAATGCTAGGACTCCTCACCTTAGTATCCACCACATGTGCCAAGAACTCTTCACAACCCTACCTCATCAGCCTCTCTGTTGTCATCGTTGACACCAAACACATCATAAGAATGTTCCTACCTCCTTGGAAGACCCATGAAACATCACCGTCAAAGAATGTTGCCACCTTAGAACTATAGTCTAAGACCACCCAATACTTCTCCAATGTATCCATTCCAAGGATCAAATCAAATCCATGCATGTCAAGTGGTATAATGTCCACTTGAATGCTATGTCCTGAGAAAGAAAGAACGCAGGATGGACACACCTCCCACAATTGGGTGAAACCAACCAAAGGGGTATCTAAGAAAAGACTATCAAATCTATGACTAACGGGAAAAGAACAACTAGCTATAACTTCTCTAGTGATAAAAGAGTGTGTCGCACCTGGGTCAACCAAAAGATATATAAAGTAGGAAGAAGACAAATCGAAATGAAATAACTCCATCTGACCTGTCATGACCTAAGGGTTGAATACTCCTTCTGGATGACTCATAGCATAGAATCGAGTTGTTGCATGTTGTTTCCCCTATCCTCTGCTAGACAGCCCAGACAAACTAGCCTGTGATGCCTGACCACATCCTCTACCACTACTATTGATGAACTGTTGTCATTTAGAACCTTGCTGACTCTGTCTCAGCTGTTGGGTCACCTCCTCATCCTTAATTGGAAAAATGGTCAAGTATGCCCAGTCTGTCCACACCTGAAGCAAGTCTTGCTCTCATACCATGGCCTAGATGGCCCTATGAATGAAACTAACGCCGCATTGTGAGATCCATTTGATGGAAAATTGCGGCCTCTTCCCTTGCTTGGCGACCACTGTGACTGAAAAATCGACCTCTATTGTGACTGAGGCACTAAGAACCTAGGCTTCTTGAAGCCTCCAAAAGATTGTTCTAAACATTGTGTTGGTCTCTTCTTGGCATTAGCTTCTCGCTTCTCTATCATTGACTACTCGATCTTTCTCACAGATTCCACAAATGTCACCTTTCTCTATTCTCTAAAGTTGACACCGTAGTTGTCAACTTTGAACTCAATGGCTTCTCAAAACGTCTGATCCTCTCCTTATTCATTGCATCCATGTTTTTGCAAAACCTCAAAATCTCCATGAACTTGGCCTCGTACTCATTGATCATCATGGATCCCTGTCGGATGTTCTCAAACTATAACATCTTCTCATCTAGATAGATCTTAGAAAATTATCTGCTCACAAACCCCCACCAAAAGTCTTCCCAACTGATCACCACACTAGGCATCTTCCCCTCCTTGATGGCCCACCAATGGCCAACACTTCCCTTCAATAGGTACACCATGTGTTTTACCTTATCCTCTTTTGGTATGTTGAGGATCATAAAGGCCTTCTACAACTCTGTCAGCCACATATTTGCATCTGTCGGGTCCGTTGTACCAATGTACTCTATCTCCTCCACATTCCTTAACCTATCAAAGGTCTTCCCATAACCTTGGGATTCCACATTGGAAACGACTACCCTTACTTGGGGTATGGGCATTCTATCCACCATATGTGTCATCGTGGCCATGACATGTCCAAACACAAATTGGAAAGTGGGATTGGCCACAGTTGTTGGGTTGAACTGAGGAACCTCAGGCACATTGTCTACCCTTTCCTGCCTCCTCTCACCACCTCTTGGTGCAGCAACACTGCTCTCAACATGTTCTTCATGTTCTGCAAACATATCTTTTCCCTTCTTCTTATTCTTCTTCTTCTTCTACATAAGCACAAGTTATGATCAGATATGATGAATGACACAAGAATAGACACAAATTCCAATCCTATGTCCTAGTAGACTCAACGAACCTAAAGCTCTAATAACAACCAAACCATGACACACCAATCATAGTAAAATGGGATTACTCAAAGAAAGTGCGGAATTAACACTAAACATACAGGTTACCTGAAAACATGATAAATTAAAACTGATTTTATATAACCACAAAAGCGGATCATATTACATAGAAGTCCACAAACGGTGCCACATGTAACACATATTATACCGTAAAGGTATATACATCACAGTTCACTAGCCAACTTACCACAACTTGTTAAAGAAAGTTAACATGTTCATATATACAAGCCATACATGTACAACCATGGCATACAGCCAAAAACCTCATATCGATGTACAATGTATACAAAACACCACTAAGGACTTGAGAGTACAAGGACGACACATAGGACTCCACTACAAAACACTAGATGCATATCCAACCTTCAACAGTTGTTGCTCCCCTTGTTGCTCTTTTTCAACCGCACAATCTCTACCTCATTGTGCATGACCACCTAAAAGATGCGCAAACCCACAGAGTGAGACCCCAGTGAGAGATATAACTCTCCGCCAACAACTACTTTTAGCATTGACAGATTATAGAGCAAAAAAGTAACACTATTAATAGGATGAGTAGATTCACAAAAATGAATAATTAAAATCGATAACATAGCTTAAGCAGTTTAAGAAACTACAACTGATTAGCAGATTATCATATATTCTCAAAAGGAATACGAAGGACATGTATAAGAGATAACAACTAAGCAATATAATAAACAAGGCATAGGGTCATCCAATGTGAATCATGTTTACCCCTAAGCAAATATGCTACACAGTTGTATTACGTCTGTTATTATTCCCCGAGGATTTGAATTGCGCCACCCAAATCCAACTGACCACTGCTAAGTTGAAATCAGTGATATACAAGATCTATGGAAGAGTCAAACTCCATGATCTCACTCACAACTCCCAATCAGTACGAGAGACAACATTGAGATGTAATAGTCAACTTCCAACAATGACATATAGTCAAGGTGAAAACAACTAGCCTTCCTTGGTACAGGTCACGACGCTAAAGAACATGTCACACATGTCTGTTCTATCTGAGGCATCCTACAGTTGTACTCATTGTTGCCCTTCACATATCACCATATCTGAGGCATGACCATAGCCACACTCCATAACCTGAGAATGTAGATGCAAGGATATATCATCAACTTGCACCCCCGCATATTCAACAATATGTGCTCCGAGTTTCCCATATGAATTACTCATTTCATCATCCAACAAGTTCTGACACTGGAATGGATCTATGGCACACGGCAGCTACATTATTAGGGTTTCACTTGATTAGTTATGCCAATTGGGTGTCTTTTAGTGACTCAATCAAGTTACAACGTACAAACCCTAAACAAATTCTATAAAGATAAGGGGTAGATTACAACTCTAGAAGATATAAAATGCATGAGGTATAAACTTGTCACATCATCACATGGTATCACTTCCATACAAGGCGACCAACATTATCACATCACTAGGGGATAGCAATCCCTCATCTCATCACTAGAGGACATCATGACAAACTAGGCACAAAGCCCCTTCCAAGTCACAAGACTTGATCACATAGTTCCTACACATCATCATTATCTCATCATGCCTCATAAAGGCTCATAAACATCGCCATGTGTCATATAAGAGATACCATAGCAATCACAAGCTATGAGTGCATTCAACCTGAAACATTAGGGTTACACAAGTAGGAGAGAGAAAATACTTTATAGCATGCTAATCATCCAAGCATGCTAAGAAATTACATCATATGCCTAAATTAGGGTTAGGGTTTCTTAGATAGCCGATTAGGGTTTCCATCACACACTCAACATCAAACCCTAGGTACATCACTTCCCACATTCTTGGAACACATTAAGGTTGAGAATTATTATTATGATCAACCACTCATTTCAAACAACATGTATCGACCCCACAAGGCGTAACACCTCCAGTGACCACTAGGCATTAGATTCCCTAGAGACCACTAGGGTTAGGTCATAGCGACCAACACACATAGCACATGTAGAGACCACTCAAGAAGAACCATGAGTAGTGACCAAACAGGTTAAACCCCATGTAGTGACCACAGGAAGGGTTAACCATGTAGCGACCATGAGGTCCAACATGTTGTGACCATAGTCATGTGGCACTCGCAACACATTAACTATAGAAATGACTACAAGGAAGGTCAAAACATAACGACCACACCATCACACACCAACGGTGTATCGAACAAACCAAGCCAAACAATCTTTGGTAGTGACCTACACAAAGCTCATATGTAGTGGCCCCAAACAACAACTTATGTAGCGACCAAAGTGACTAGGGTTAGGATTATGGCGACTAAACCAGAACCCAAGCACACCATCAACATGGTCATAGCGACCCCAAGAAAACCAAGGAATCATGCGGACCAAATAGAATCTTGACATCAAGAAACTCAAGCATCACCATGGTGGAAACTTCATGAAAGGATTATCATCAAAACCATAAAAATGGCCATCACAAAAACAACAAAGAAACCATGCTAAGAGAGAGAAACCAAACATCCAACACATGTAAACAAGGACCAAAATCCTCCATCTAACATATGATGACCGAACCATAAACACGGTAGCAAAACCAACAATCAATATGCATGTAAGAATCATCAACTCCCCCTTCACTTATATTTTGGGTGCATGAATTAGGGTTTAGGAGAAAGAGCAATCAATACTAGAATATTTCATAATCTTAAACCCTAAAACAAGATAACTTCATCTAGCATACAATGATCACATTTTAGAGATAGAACAGTAACATGCAAGCAAGATAAAGGTGCAAAAATAGTAGAGGAGAGAGTTATATAACATGCCTTGAGGTGAAGATCCACTCCAAAGCTACGAGCTCTAAGAGGGAAGGAAACATCAAGTTTGTATCAACTCCACGACCAAGCAAGATCACCTCAAGAGAAGAAGAGAAAAACAAGGTCAAAGAAAAGCTCAAGAGCAAACTAAGGTTCAAAAAAGAATGGGGAAAGTGGGAAAGAGGAGATCTCCATCTCACATAGGTACCACCATGGAAAACCATGGATTCAACCTCTATTAGAGAGAAGTTCCTCAATCCTAACACAAGCACCACCATGGAAATTCCATGGGCTCGGCCAAGAGAAGAAAAGAGAGGATAGTGCTAAAAGAAAAATGAAATCAAGAGGAATATTACTCACCAAGGTCAAATATCACTAAAAGGGAGGATTGCACCAAACCCTAGCTTCACCACCAAGATGATTGGCCATCTAAGGTCCAAGGTCAAGCTTCTCTTCACCATCAAGCTCACAAGGGGCAAATTCCAAACAAGAAGAAAGGAGGTAAGGATGTAAAAGGTTCATATGCATTCAAGGAGGGAGGTATATATACTAAAGGGTAGAAGAGAGATAAAAGAGATTAGGTGTCAAGCTACTAATGTCACTTGTACACCAAGGAACAACCATGCAACCACTAAAACCATGCATGTCAGAAGGGTTGTGAAAATCCAAGGTGGATCAATAACCTCACTTGGTCCTAGAAGACCATCGGTCAAAGGGAATCATAGCCTGCAAGGCTCATCGGTCGAAGACCAAAACACATCAACACCCTAGGTCTCTCATTGACCCAAGAGAGAGATCCAAGCATCTATGATCGATGGGGACTCAAGATACACCCAAAACGTCATTGACCATAGATATTAGAGTCAAGAGAACATGAGGGTGGTCGCTTAAAAATCAAGAACTCAAATGGTCAACACATGGTCAACACCAAACTAGGGCATCCAAGGAAACCCTAGAAACATCAACACACAAAATGTCACCACTTCTCTCTTCAACATCCCAGGTGTAACAAGGAACCTCTAAGCATCATTCTCTCTCTGATGATGACAAAACATAGGAGGAACATCCAACATGTGATAAATTTCAAGATAAACCCTCAACATGGGTAAATTGCAATTAGGTTCAAAACAAGCAGACATATAGAATAACTAGCTCAAGCATCATGCAAACTGGACCAAACTAAAAACATAATCACATCAAATGTTAATAATGATCATGACATGGTTACATTAAAGTCAAAGCATATTATTAATCCAAGCAAGCAAGATCAAGCACTAAACTAGGTCAGGGGTCTTACAATGTCAAACAAGTAGTGAGCAGCTCTCATCAGAGATCACTAGGTAGGCATTGTTGTTCTTTCCCAATGATATATGGAATCATCACTTGCGTAGGCATGCCAGTGACAGAGGCAAGCATTGTAGGTTGTGGACCACAGTGCAACATTGAAGTAGAGTGTTTGGATCGCTTTGCAACACCTTCTCACGTTGAAGGGAATACTTCTATGGGAGATCGATAGTGGTTGAGGCCACTCTGGTTGAGGAAAATGAAACCCTAGTTTTTCATTATGTCTTGTGAGGATGAAGGAGGAAAGATGCTAGGTCAGACTGAGGGGTCTTGTAAGGCCCCTAAACTTGCTTAATCCATTGAATGAGATTAATTACCATAATTTAATACTTGCAACCCTAATCTAACCATTTTATATTTTTGAAATCATAATACAAGCTTAAGTTTCAAATTTGGTCCAATTTGGACACTGTTTGAGCAAGTTATGCAATTTTCTATACATTTTGGACTTTTTTGCAATTTACCCAATTGAGGGATTTTCTTTGCAATTTGTCACATACATTATGTTCCTTAGATGTTATATTATCATTCTTGAGTGTTTTCATCCATGGGGCTCCTAGTTGAGACATGGTTTGAAGGTGTTTTCATCAAGGGTATTTTAGGGTTTACCCCTTCATGGATGCGCTACCCTTAGTAGCTACCAACTAATGAATTATGTGATTGGCTGGGAAATTCGACAAAGGAAAGCTAAGAAGGTCAATAGGGACTGTGGGGGAGCTTCTTGTGTGTGTTCTTGTATATTCTTAATAATTTAAGGCCATAGACACATGGGGAAGCTACTTTTACACCTCATGCTTGCTTCTATCCTTATTCATGGGTTATATTTACCCATTCCTTGCCCAAGTATGAAACTATGCTTGCTTTCTCTTTCCTCTAACCTGGAGCAATGAATCCACTCTGTTTTTCTATGGAACCAAGTGCTATAAGGTAGAATACAACCTCTTTTTTGGAGAAGAAGGTCTCCTAGAGCTCCATCTAGCCCTACCTAGGGTTTCTAAGGTCATATTTTAGGGATTTTGACCAAGGAAAGTTGTTTTCTTCCTTCCTACTCCGTTTTTCTTGCTCTTATCCTTCCTTAGACCTTCCTCCATGTCGTAACCCTGTTGTTCCATGGTGAAAGTTGCTCTAGAAATCAAAAATCTATCTTTCTTGTTTCCTTTTCTAGGGTTTTGCTTCCATGTGGAAAGAAGTGCTTATGTGGCCAAGTTTAGATCTGAATCCAAGGTTTTCTTGCCCTATTTTCTTGAGATTCTTTCTGTTTGGGATCTGACCTACACTATAGAGGCGATTTATATAACATTATTCACTTATATTTCTAACTAGAAGCTTGTTAGTTCATGTTTATGCCTTAATGTGTTGAATTAAGCATAGAGAAACCATGCTTGTTTAGAATTTCGAATTTTTGTGGTGTTCCCTATTTTGTTCCAGTTCTATATGAACTTTTAAACATGTGTAAATCCTTTATAAGTTGTAACATGATCTGGGATAGGTTGATAGCAACAACCTATGGTGCTATGCACAAAACAATTGATCGTTCAAATTAGGATTTCAAGTTATTTCCTTCCCTATCACACAATCGATTGTCATACCATTCAACAACCAATGGTGTTGCTATCTTGGCAACTGATGTTCGTGATCAAGGATATCAAATTTATGGTGAAAACCTATGGTTACCTCCTTAGGTCAGGTTTTGGCTCAATTAGACGTTTAATTATCATCCACTAAGTATTCTAATGATGTTATCAATTGATGATGATATTAGCTTAATATTTGATGGTGTTAACTGAATGTATTATTGATCTAACAACCAATGGTGATCTAATGATCACAATTAATGGTGGATCAAGTCATCACCATGCATGATGAGTTAAGAATGTAATTGTAGATTTGACTAAAGCTTGAACTAATGGTTCCTTGGTTCAATTGATCTAATGGTTAGACCTATACTTCAATTGATAACCTTGAAAAATGAACCTGATCCAATAAATAATATTGGATGCTTCAACATCCAATGTATTAGAATAAATCACATGGTATTATTTGTGGGTCCTAGTGATATTATTTGTATGGTTCAATTCCATTAGTGTGTAGTCTTACCTTTGCCATTATATAGTTATATTTGATAAATCACTATAATAAGTGGATGTGTAACTCCCATGTGATCTAGATTGTTATACCTAACCTTAATGTAATTATATGATGTTGATTGGTTTTAAACAGACCTCTTGAATGATTAATGTGATAATGAATTACACTCTTCTTATGTTGAAACCACATTGTAGTACTATTTGAATATCATAGTGCATTGCCATGTTAATATCTATGGACACATATGTGCTAATGATCTTTTGAGCCTTGTTTAAGGCATGGAATGATGATGATAACCTTACTATGAATAATGTGATGGTCTTAACGACCTTTGGGCATGTTTGAAACCATGATTGAGGTGAAATCCTCTTCATGTTCCAATAATGGTTAAAACCCTAGAACTTATGATAAGATATTGGTATCTTGTAAAAGTATGATGATAAGTGTGGTCCATTCATTTGCAATGAATGATAGCATGTGGTAATGTGATTAAGATTTATATATCAAATGTTTTATATCTTTTGAAGTTGTTATATGTATACTCTTATTAGAAAAGAATTAGGGTTTGAATGTCCATTTGTATGATTTAGCCTTAATTCACCCAATTGGCATAACTAATTAAGTGAAACTCGAATCATGTAGTGCCCTGTGCCATAGATCTATCTAAGTGTCAGAAATTGCCAGATAGTGAAATGAGTATTCCTAAGGGATACTCAGAGCACATACTGATGAGTATGCGGGGTGCTTGTCATCCTGAATTCAAGTGTTAGGGAGGATGACAGTGGTCATACCTAGCCCTCAGTTTGAGAACATATGTGGTAGTGTCTCAGTGATCATATATATATATATATATATATATATATATATATATATATATATATATATATATATATATGAGATTGGAGGACAATTGTGGTTGTACCTCAGATGGTAGGGTATGCGTACCCACCTCCTTTCACTAATGTCGTGACCTATACCAAGGACGGACTAGGCTATTAACAGCTTGACCTTATGAGTCGCTATGGCAGACCCGTACTGACCGGGGGCGGAGAAGATCTTAGGAGTCTGACTCTTCCTAGATCTTGTATGGCGCTAATTTTGACTTAGTAGTGGTGAGTTGAAATTTGAGTGGTATTTCTCAAATCCCTCAGGGCAATGTAATAAAAGAAGTGATACCAGTTGTGTAGTATAATTGCTAGGGTTTAATACGTATCACATTGGTTGATTAACCCTTGTCTTGTCTTTACACTACATAGTTCTTACATGATGCAGACTTATGAAAATTGTGCAATTCTACTTGATGTTACAACTTATTTGCTTAACTGCATAGTATGCTTAAATTGTTCAATGTATTCATATTGCTTATTCAATACCCTAACTTCTCAATGTATAAATTGTTAATTAATATGTTATAATCAATATATGTTGGAGAGAGTTATATCTCTGGCTGGGACTGGGTCTCACCCGTGGGTCACCACATTTTTTAGGTGGTTGCGGACAACGAGGTCGAGGTCGTGCTGTGGAAGAGAACCAACCTAGTGATCAATAGATTCAGAAGGTTGGTTAGTTGTAGATGTTAGCAGTAGAGTCCTAGTATCGTCCCTGTACTCTCAGGTCTGGGTATGGGATGTGTTTTCTAGATGATATACTTGTATTGACATGAGATTTTGGTAGTGTGCCAATGTTTGTAAATATATGGCATGTACATGTGAAATATATTTTGTACGTAGGATGTGACTGAGGTCTTTGGACCCATATGTAAATACTTGTTACAGTATATGAGAATGGAATGATGGACCTTTTGTAAATGTTCTAGAGTTTATTGACATTGTTGGAATTGGTTTTAATTATCCCGCATTTTTGACTATATGATTAATTAGTAGTTGATCGTGTTTTGTGTTTTGAGTGATCTCGTTTAGTGTGACGAGGTGTCACAGTTAAGTTGGTATCAGAGATCTAGGTTTAATGAGTCTACAGGGACATAGGACTTAGGTTTGAGTTTGTTCTTATGTATCCAACATATCTGATCATAGTTTATGCTTATGCAGATATGTCTGGAGGATATGAAGAACATGTTGAGAGTAGCTATGTAACACTAGGAGGAGGTGCTAGGAGGCAGGAACACGATGAGAGAGTGCCAGAAGAAGGGCCAGAGAAGCCCTTAATGCCTCATCTATACCCGACAATGATGGCCAATTCTGATAGATAGATGATGGCCACAATTACACATATTTCTGACAAAGCGCCAGCACCTCAAGCTAGGGCAGCCGCCTCTAATGTGGAGTCCCAAGGTGTCGGGAAGACATTTGAACATCTTAGACATGTTGGGGCGATTGAATATGTAGGTACTTTTGATCCAGCAGACCCTGACATCACTACTACAGAAATGGCTTATAACGTCACTTTTAAAGGCGTCAGTTGTATAAATACACCGACACCTAAAACCTAAAGTGTCGTTTTAATAAAAAAAATCGATATCTATCTGTGAAGGGTGACCAGACACGGGTATCGCTTTTATTCAGTGTTGGTTCTCTAATAATAAACCGACGCCTAAAATTAACCGCCAAATCCAAAATTTCCAGTGAAAAAAATTACCTCCAAAATTTAACATATGGCATCGGCTATTAACTATTAAACCGACGACGAAAGGTTATTCATGAGACAAAAATTGGGTACATTTTGGTCATCGGTTTTTCTACAATGACCGATGCTTATGGGTTTCCCGCGTTGTTCCCGGGAAATTTTTCACACCCTTTGAGCGTCGGTTTTTGAAAGAAACCGACGACTATGGTCATTAATCGAGAACAATTTTTTTAATCGACATATGTATATAGACGTCGGTTTTTGTCTAGTAAAAATTGACGACTATCATTGACAATAGGTGTCGGTGTGTTTGTAGAACGGACACCTTTAGTTTTATGTGTCGGTTTTATTTAAGAACCGACACCTATTTTTAACTTAACAACACCCGCGTGAGCCTGACTCTTCCCCTTTCTCTGTTTCATTCATTTCCGCACTACTCTAGGGTTTGGTCTGGTGATTTCTCCTCTACCCGCACCTCCGCTGCCACTTGCTCTAGCCACATGCTGCTCTGCTTGCTTGTTGGTCCTCTTCCCACCTCCATTTCCTCTTGCCCTCTGCCACCAGCTCGCTGCTTCGGCGGCCTTCTCTCCTGCTCCGGAGGCCTGCTCTCCCCGCACCGCCGGCCTTCTCTCCTGCTCTGGCGGCCTGCTCTCCCCGCACAACCTCCGCTCGCTGCTTCTACTCTCCCCACTTACGCCGCCGAATGTACCGTCTCTACTCTTCTTCCTCCTCTTCTTCCTCCTCCCACAAGCAGGTACCCTGCTCTGCGACCGTGTGAAATCACAGGTTAGCACGGCCGTGTTGGCTGATTTTATGCTATATTGCTCAATTATAATCGGATAGCTACATTTGTGTGTAATGATTATCTTGATGATGAACATGCATCTACATTTGTGTGTATTTGTGTGGTTGATTTTTTAAAGGGAGTGGTTTTTTAGATTAAATGACTACAGAAGACATAATATTAACTCTAGCATAATCTCAAGCGTAGGTGATATTAATCTTTGAGATATTAATTTTTGCTCAGACCCAGGTGATATTTTGTTTGATTTAAACATGATTGGGCATTATTATGACTAATTTTTCCCATAATGAGGCAATTTTTACAATACCTTGCTCTTGTTCCAATTGTTGGACAATTCATATACTCTCAATTGGGAAATATTATTACTCTTCTAAAATTATTATTATAATGTTGAATCGGGTCAATGACCACACCTGCTATCGTGCTTGAATTATTCCATGTATGTTTGTACAAAGTGAATCTTATCGCTCTAATTTTGAATTATTACATGTTTGAAACTATTGAATTCTTGATTTATTATTTATTAATGCTCTAATTGTGAGTGATGCAATGTAAGTGAGCAAATATATGTAGTGGATATGTACTCATTAGCCTAGAAACCCATCCAAGATTAACTCATTAGGTGTAAATCTTGGATAGTCCCCAGTTTGGGACTGTTCTTGAACACCTAATCTCACTTAGGATGTAAGTGTATAATGTGTATTGGGTTTTCAAGAAAATTTCGGCAGCATTTCCCCGTTTGTTCTCTAAGTACATATGTACTTGGAGAACAGTGGGGAAATGCTGCCAAAATTTTCTTGAAAACACAATACACATTATACACTTACTAGTGAGATTAGGTGTTCAAGAATGGGATAGGTGGTACACATTTATTATATATAAGAATGATAGCACATGTATTTGTTGGCCTAGAAACCCATCCAAGATTTACTCATTAGGAGTAAATCTTGGATAGTCCCCGGTTTGGGACTGTTTTTGAACACCTAATCTCACTTAGGATGTAAGTGTATAATGTGTATTTGGTTTTCAAGAAAATTCTGGTAGCATTTCCCCATTTGTTGTCTAAGTACATCTGTACTTGGAGAACAGCGGGGAAATGCTGCTGAAATTTTCTTGAAAACTCAATACACATTATACACTTACTAGTGAGATTAGGTGTTCAAGAATGGGATAGGTGGTACACATTTATTATATATAAGAATGACAACACATGTATTTGTTGGCCTAAAGTTTTAACCATGCAAAAACTCTAATCCTAGACCCTAATCTTGTTGTAATATATACTTGTTTTCTCTTTGATCATAGAATGGATAGATCATGGATGTCCATTCACAATTGCTGCACCCCAGAGTTTATATCTGGTCTTGACCAGTTTATTAGATTTGTCGAGGAACATAGGAAACATTCTGGAGATAGGTTCTACTGTCCATGTAGGCATTGCGGTAACAACTTGAAAGGCAGCACTGGTGACGAAATCAAAAGTCATGTCATGTGCAATAGGATTATACAAGGCTATACAGAATGGCACTGGCATGGAGAGATTTCAAACCCGAAACCAGTGGATGTCGATAGCAGTGCTTGTGTGGAAGAAGAAATTGCCTCTGATGACGTAGATGTGAATGACCAGTTCCAGTAGACATCGTTGATGCGATGCTGGATAGTTGTGGGGTAGAGCACACCGATCCACCTCCCATTTTTAGAAACATTGTGCATGATGCTGAGATATCGTTATATACAGGTTGTACTAAGTTTATAAATCTTAGTGTTGTGTTGAGATTGTATAAGCTGAAAGCTAATAATAGATGGAGCGACAAAAGCTTCACGTCATTGTTGTCATTGTTGAAAGAAATGCTTCCTGAAGGAAATGAGCGGCCAATCTCAACATACCAGGTAAAGAAATTGTTGTGCCCAATGGGAATGGATGCCAAGAAGATACACGCCTGCCCGAATGATTGTGTATTATTTCAAAAGGACTATGTGGATTTGAAAGATTGTCCAAAATGTGGTGCGTCACGGTATAAATTGACGACTTCGGGGGAGTCCAAAATTGGTTCTCCTGCCAAGGTGATGTGGTATCTACCTATAATATCACGGTTTCAATGCTTGTTTGCCAATCTGATAGATGTGAAGAATTTGAGGTGGCATACAGATGTTAAGAAAAATAATGATGGGATCCTACGACATGCGTCTGATTCCCCACAGTGGAAGAAGATTGATCTATTGTACCCTAAATTTGGTGAAGAAGTCAGGAATCTAAGACTTGGGCTTTGTACAGATGGGATGAATCCGTACGGGACATTAAATCCGTATCGTAGGAAGTGCAAAGCATTCAATGGATTGAATGAGGAACGGAGTGCACCTAAACCTATACCAGGGGAGGTTGTTTATGAAAGAGTAAAAGACTTTGTCAATGAATTTGGTAAGAGATCACAATGTACTATGGCCACACGGAGTGACAAATCTTTATTCAAGAAGAATTCAATATTTTGGGATCTTCCTTATTGGAGTTCTTTGACAGCCAGGCATTGTATCGATGTCATGCACGTTGAGAAAAATGTATGTGATAGTGTCATTAGTACTTTGTTGAATATACCAGGTAAGACTAAAGATGGGCTAAAATCTAGACTGGACCTACGTGAAATGGGAATAAGGTCAGAATTAACAAAATTACGTGAAATGGGAAATCGGAGACCATACTTACCTCTCGCTCGGAGAACATACATACCAATTTCATCAAGAGACAATATCCTCGAGCCAATACAATGTGGCTTGCTAGAGAGCATAACAACACATTTATTAATTGGTTTGAAGATAAATTCTTACATTAACTATCTCAAACACCAGATGATATTACTGAAACTACCAAATGCCTCGCCTTTAAATCAAAATTGAATGTTATGTCTTATGAAGGGTATGCCATTAATGGATTCACATATTACACAAAGCGCCAAGATGATAAGAGTGTCGTCCAAAACAGTGGGGTCACCCTTCAAGCGTCGACTATGTTTTTTGCAAGTGCAAAGGATAAGAGTCCACATGAAGCTAAAATGTCATATTATGGTGTCATTGAAGACATATGGGAGTTTGACTACATAGATTTCAGAATTTTGCTCTTCAAATGTAATTGGGTTGATAACACCAAAGGAGTTATAGTGGATGAATTGGGTTTCACTTTAGTGAACTTTGAAAAGATTGGTGAGAAGGGTGAACCATTCATATTGGCATCACAGGCGAAACAATTATTTTATATCGATGATCCTGCAAATGATAAATGGTCGGTTGTTCTTCATGGTAAAAGATAGTTCATTGAAGATCCTATAGATGAAGAAGAGTACTATGATAAGTATGATGACTCCAGTCCATTCTCAGTTGGGTTGCTAACACCAGCAAATATTGAAGCTAATGATGACTTGTATGTGCACAGAGATCACAATGAAGGATTGTTAATTGATAAAAATTCACAATATTAGAGGCATGTTTATATTTTTTATATGTTTTATTTTTTTGAATGTGAACTTTACAATGTGAATTACTTTACAATGTGAATTTGACAATGTGAATTACTTTACAATGTGAACTTTACAATGTGAGCTTTACAATGTGAATTACTTTACAATGTGAACTTTACAATGTGAATGTGAACTTTCATATGGCTGAGCATTCTCTTGATGACTGTGCTGATGATTACCGTGAGGGTGAGGACATCAATGCACTACCTCACAATGTAAGTTTTAAAATTATATCATATATTTATATCTACATGTCCATTTATAGTTATATCCTGTAAGTGTGTTTATTTTGTCAAATTTTAGGTTGATGATGCACATGTACCCTCTGAAGCACTTGAGGCACTTGATGAGAAGCACCAAAAAGTTGACAAGAGAAAGGGCATCACTATGATGAGGAAGTTAATAGCGCAAAGGGGCAATGGACCCAAACTTGTTGTGGATTTTGATAATGCAGGAAATGCAATTGGAGTGAATCGCAATTCGTTTGTTTCATATCTTGGGTATGTTACTCGTAGCCATTGCGGTTGTAAGATAGATTCTTGGCATAAAGTTCCTAAGGGGAAGAAAGACGTAATATGGAAGGATTTATGTGTGAGTTATTATTAATTTGCAATTCTATTTTGTAGATTACTAATTGTTTGGATACTAGTTAATAACAATTCTATTTTGCATAGTATATTTGAATTGGATGAAAAGTTGCATCGTAAATGCGTGATGCAATGTTGTGGGAGAGTCCTAAGGAACTATAGGACAAATCTCACCCAAGAATACATAAAAGAAGGTGACAAGAGGAAGAAGACAACCACTGAATAGTGGAACTTCCTGGACCAAGAAGAATGGGACGCGTTTGTTGCTTCAAGACAAACTGATGAATTCAAGGTATTATGTGTCACTCCCAATTTAATTAATATACATTGTATTTACCTATTCAAGATTAACATTTAGTGTTACTAACCAAATCATTAATGTGCATACTAACTACGCCCTCAGTGAGGCGCAAAAAGCAAGGTGTGCACTGAATGTGCATGACCACACTATGGGTCTAAAGGGGTATGCAGGCATTCACCAAAGACTATAGGCTGAGTCTACTACTCAGTCTACTGCTACTTAGGAGTCCTCTACTATAGGTACAATACCTCTGCCTCACCATGATGTCTGGATAGCTGGGAGGTAAAATAAGAAGGGAGAAATAAGGAAGCCCGCAACTGCTGAGGCGGCTGCAAAAATGGTAAAATACAACTCTTAGAGCAATCGTTCGAATATTGATTATTTGTGGTGTTTACTTAATTACAAATTTTTGTTTTGGCGATTAGAGGGAGTTGCACGAGCTGAGGAAACGAGGCAAGTTCATCCCTGAGGGCACAATGGATGAATTGACAGTTGCTCTGGGTAACCCAGAGCATCCTAGATGTGTTAGGGTTGCAGGCACTGGTGTGGGCATCAAAGCGTTCTTTGGGCCATCCCAACACAAACATGTCCCAAAAGCGGGACTTCACAAGAAGAGGTAACCTATTCTTTCTTTATAATGTTACTATAAAAGAGAATTCAATAATCAGAAGCTAACGTTTCTTTTATCCATGTATAGGTAGATAAGTTAGTTGATAGGAAACTCGAAGAAGCAATGAGCAAGTGGCAGGCATCTCAGACTGCCACTCAGCAGACAATACCTATGACGTCCCGCTCTACTCCTACTGTAGAGGTTGGGAGTAATCATGTAGACCCACCACCTAGCACATTCGCTGTAAGTATTTTTATGACATAGTAACTAGTCTTTTCAAGATGATATGTTTTCAAGATGATATGTATATAACATTCTTTACACAAAAATTTGTAGGGGTTGAAGCCATGTCATTTTAAAAGTAAAGCACTTGTCATTGTAGAGGCGTCAGCTTACCCATCCCTACCAGGGGAAATGTTTCATGGGTCTCCATTACCAGCTGGTTGGGTTTGTGTGAGCCCGGTACGTATATTTCCCAATTGGATGGATCTTCCATTGCCATATGCCCACCTAGATTGTGAAATGCTTAGTGAAGCAGAAGGGGGAGTGATATTATGGCTAAAAGCGGATGTCCTCTATACTAAAATTGTATGGCAAATTTACATTACGTTAAATTTTTAGTGTGTGTATATGATGTCAATTGATCTGAAATTATATATATATATATATACAGGTAAAAAAGAAGACTCCCAGAGCACCTAGGCCTCCACCTTCACCTCCTACATTACCAAGTTGGGTTCCATAGGATCTACCTATCCCGTTAGGTCCTAATTGTAGGGGTATGGCAATATGGTTAGGCGAACATGATATAAATTGCCCTATAACTGTTTCTATAGATGCGGATGTTGTAGGTCAATCATACGAAAGCAACCTATTTATACAAGATATTTTGTAGTTGTTTCGATATGATTGGCTGAATACATCTGTGATAGAACTATGGATAAGGTGATATATTCTTTATACATCCATATACCTTGTGTAGGATCTGGTGATCTGGTTTCTTATTTATTAATGCATACGTAATACATGTTTTGCAGCTACTTAGATAAGATATGTGCATATTTTTCATTCAAACATGTAGGATTTTTTATTCCATCTTTGATTAGTCTAGTAGCTAAAGACCCTCCATTAGTTCAACAATACTGCTGTGATGCTTTTACAAATTTTGGTCAAAATAAGAAGACGGTGATAATAGCATTGGGAGTTACTAGTTCTTATAATTTGGACTTAAGAAAATTACATTTTTACTTTGCTTATAATTTGGACTTAAGAAAATTACATTTTTATTGTAGATTTTGAGTCATTAATTTTTAACTTTTTTACCTCTAGTGGTATGCATTGGGAGTTACTAGTTATTGTCCCCAAGACATTCACTGTCTATTATCTAGATCCTAAGGAGACTAAATTGAATTCAAAATATGGACACAAAATGAAAATGGCATTATTCCGGTGAGAAATATTTCATTTTCATATCTGTTAACATATGTTATTACATTACTATTTAATTATGCAATGTACTGTGTTACATTAACGTGTAGGGGTTTAGATGAGTTCAAAAAGGCTGGAGGAAAGGTCCCCAAGAAAAATAACTAGCAAATAATTTGGAAAAACATAGAAGTAAGTTGCCGACTGCAATGTATATATTATTTATGTGAACAATTCTTAATTAGTTGTATTATTTAATATTTTGTATGTTTCAATTTATAGTGTGTTACACAAGACAATGGATGGGCATGTGCATACTATGTGATGTGATTTATGCTCATGATTATCAAATATGTCGCAGTGGACATCGATACCATTCCTGAGGTATTATATATAGTCTCGTTAGATAATATGAAATATATCAATCTTATTTATATATTAATAATTATATATATGCATCATTCTCTTTGCAGGTGTTTAAAACTGACCACACTGCAGGAAAGGCCTTACCAGATGTACATGCTCCCTATACGACAGAAGAATTAAATGATGCAAGAGAAGAATGGGCAACAACCATACAAGTAGTGGGGGGTTTAACATATAATTGGGATGTTAATAGTGAATAATGATTAAAGAATGATATTTTGTAAATGAATTTCTGAATTATAATATGTGTGAATGTTTCTACATGTCTGAATGTTTCTACATGTGTCTGAATATTTATACATGTGTGAATGTTTCTACATGTGTGAATGAAACTGCTGGCTGCTATATGAATGTTTCTACATGTGTGAATGTGAAAATGAATGGAACTGCAAATTGCTACATGAATGTTTCTACATGTGTGAAAATCAAATGGAACTGCAGGTTGCTAAATGTGTGAAAATTAATGTAGTTAATTTTGCAGGTTTGTGGCATGTTGTTGGCTGATATCAATAGATGTCGTAAAACCTGCAGTTCATAACTGAAGTGCAGGTTTCTCATCCTGCGACCAGCCACAGCAGGCATGCAGACTGAAAAGAAAAAAAAACATGAAATAGGCGTCGGTTATTTGTTTAAAACCGACGACAAATGATTACAATGTCGGATAAATAATTATACCGACGCCTAATACATGTGATGTTGTGTCGATTATCACTAATAAACTGACACTGATGGTTCTGGCATCGGTTTCCATACTAGTAACCGATGTCGATTTCCCTAATGAGGCCAGACACCATGGCCGTGCTGGCTAGCACGGTCGTGGCAGCGGGCCAGACACCACAGCCGTGTTGGCCAGCACGGTCATGGCAGCTAGCTAGACAACACGGTCGTGCTGGCCAGCACGACCGTGGCAGCGGGTGATATGGCATCGGTGTTCACTAATAAACTGACGTTGATAATGCCCCAGATGGCGCCCATTCTGTGGCGTGAAGGTTTATGGCGTCAGTTTCAAAGCTAATAACTGACGCCTATACCCCCCAGGTGGCGTGTTTTTAGTGGCGCGCGAAGGGTTGTGGCGTCGGTTTGAGAACTGAGGCCTAACAGTTGGCCTTTTAGCGGTACCCACATAGGTGTCGCATTAAAACAGACACTAAAGGCCTTAAATAACCGACACTAAAGGCTGGTTATGTACTATTGCATGTGGTTGACTGTGCTAGAAAAGGCATTCAAAATCCTAAACATCGCTGAAGAAGACAAAGTTAAGCATGCAGTATACTTGTTGAAGGGTAGCGGTAGCCATTGGTGGGCCATAGAAGAGGAGAAAAGGCCAGGAGTTGTGATAGGATGGGAGGAATTTTGGAGGGAATTTGTTAGCCGATATTTTCCAGAGACCTACCTAGATGAGAAAATCTCTCAGTTCAAGAAGATTTGTCAGGGAGCTATGACTATCAATGAGTATGAATCAAAGTTTATGGAACTTCTGAGGTTCTGCCCGCACATGGAAGCAACGAACAAGGAAAGGATCCGGAGATTTGAGAAGGGTCTGAGTACGGAGTTGACTACTACAACATTAGCCTTGGAGAACAGGGAAAGGTTTTCCACCTTTTTGGAATCTATTAGGAGGATTGAGAGGTCTTCTATAGAGAAGTGAGAAGCTAATGCTAAGAAGCGACCTATGCAGTTTCAAGGCCAATCATCTGGAGGCTTTAAGAAGCCAAGGTTTTTCCCACCGCCGTCGCAACCAAGTTCAACCTTCACTGAACAAAGATCACATGCACTGTCATAGTGGACCCCTAATAGAGGTAGAGGTCATAGTTTTCCACCAACATGAGCTCACATTTCATCATCAGTCTTAGTTATAGGGCCATTTAGACCACATAGTGATAACCGAGTGTGTCATCAATGTGGACAGACAGGGCATACTAGATGGAATTGCCCTATGAAGGTTGAGGAGGTGACTCAGCAGCCAAGGTAGAATCAATAGGGATCACAACAATGATAGTTTGATACTGGTAGTGGCAGAGGACGTGGTCAGGAGTCCCATGTAGGATCCTCAGGACAGGCGAGCAGAGGACATGGATGGCAGTAGGCGACAGCTAGGTTCTATGCCATGACCCAACCGGAAGCAATGGTCAATCCATGAGTTGTGACAGGTTAGATGGAATTATTTTATTCTAATTTGTCTGCTTCTTGTGTCATATATGTGTTAGTAGACCCAGGTGCGACACACACTTTTATCACTAGAGAGGTGATAGATAGTTGTTTTCTTACATGTTAGTCTTAGATCTGATAGCTTGCAGCTAGAGACTCCTTTGGTTGATTCCACTGAGTTGCGGGAAGTGTGCCCTTCTTGTATTCTTTCTTTCTCTAGACACAACATTCAAGTGGATCTTTTGCCACTTGACATGCATGGTTTTGATGTAATCCTAGGAATGGATACCTTGGAAAAATACAAGGTAGTCTTGGATTGTAGTACTAAGGTGGTGACATTCCATGATGGAGATATACAATGGATTTTTCAGGGTGATAGGAAGATTCTTCCTACATGTTTGATGTCAGATATGACAGCTGAGCGGTTGATGAGACAAGGATGTGAGTCTTTCTTATCTCATGTTGTGGATACCAAGGAGGTAGGTCCTAGTATCCAGGAGGTACCAGTGGTGCGAGAATTTGAGGATGTCTTTCCTGAGGAATTTCCTAGCATTCCCCATCCTAGAGAGATTGAGTTTGAGATCAATCTTGTTCCTAGAACACAACCCATAGCAAAGTCTGAATACAGAATGGCACCAGCAAAGATGAAGGAGTTAAAGAAACAATTATAAGAACGGTTAGAGAAGCATTTTATGAGGCCAAGCACTTCCCCTTGGGGTGCTCCCATGTTGTTTGTTAAAAACAAGGATGTTTCAATGAGGTTGTGTATAGACTAAAAATAGTTGAACAAGGTGACAATAAAGAATAAGTATCCTTTGCCAATGATTTATGATCTTTTTGATCAGTTGAGAGGTGCCACTGTGTTTTCAAAGATAGACCTGAGGTCAGGTTACCATCAGTTGAGAATTAAGGCTGATGACATACCCAAGTCAGCTTTTAGGACTAGGTATAGTCATTATGAGTTTTTGGTTATGTCATTTGGGCTAACCAATGCACCTGCAACTTTTATGGATCTAATGAATAGGGTGTTTAGACCTTATCTTGATCAGTATGTGGTCGTGTTCATAGATGATATCTTAATATACTCCAAGGATAATCAACATCATGAGAAACACCTTTGCCAGGCATTGACGTTGTTGAGGCAGCATCAACTATATGCTAAGTTCAGCAAGTGTGAATTCTGGTTACCTGAAGTGTCTTTTCTGGGCCATGTCATATCTGCAAAAGGCATTTGTGTTGATCCCAAGAAAGTGGTGTTGGCTAAATTGGACATTATTATAATCCCTTTGTTTTGATGATGACAAACATTTCATTCTTGTGGATCTAACGTGCTACTTGAGTGTTGCAGGAATAAGGTGGACGACAAATACTTGGAAGATCTATATGCTAAAATTGCTTTAAATCATGAATGTAATCAAATGTAAAAACTTGTACAAGTATATAATGTACAAGTACTTAGATATCATGTAAATCAAGCGTTTAGATCTTCCCTAGTCAATCACAACAATTAGATAGGTCATCCCCTACAATAGTGTCACAAATGCACACTCATACACACACTTATTACTTGGTTTAAAAAACATTAAAACATGGTTAATCTCGGTAGACAAAATTCTCGACTGAGACACTGACAAACTCTTCGACCGAGAATGACCCAGGTAGCCGTTAGACACAGAAGACAAGGTAGTTGGCAGTTGGAGAAGAACGTTATATACACTTGCTCCAGATAGTCCCTCGGTCGACAAGTCCTCGACCGAGAAGGACTCTCGGTCGACAAGTCTTCGACCGAGAAGAGTTCTGTCTGCAATTTTCAGAGTTAATTAACTAGTCGTTGCTAAAGCAACTAATGTATACCTAACGGCTAGTTAAGCACTTAGAACCCCCTAGAAAGTGTCTAGAACGTACTTAAGCACTTGTTGGCCATTCCTATAAATAGGACAAGCCTTAGGACACCCTAATACACACTTGTGAAATACTTGAGCTTACATACTTGCAATTGGCAATCTGTTTTGAGCAATTGAGCAACACTAGCACTTTCTATTCATTTCCCTTACTCCAAATTCGTGTCCTATAGGCTAGCATCTCTTATCCACTAAACCTACACTTCTATACTTATTGGTTAGTATTTGCTAAGGTTGGAACCACTCTAAACACCTTGTCTCCTTCTTATTATTTCAATTGTGGTTGTTTGAGTTAAATTATTATCAAAATATCATAAAACCCTATTCACCCCCCTCTAGTGGTTTTTCAATTGGTATCAGAGTAGGCTTCAAGGAGCCCTAATCGAGTCTTGAAAAATGAAGGGTGGTGGTGTCTACAACAGCAAGCAAAGGAAAAACATGGACCAATCTTCAACAAGTTGCAATTGGTGCTTAGGAACAAGGCACACTACACCTAGTTGTCCATGGAGGTCAAAGAAGGAAGATGTGCATAAAGAATGCCTTATTGCTACAATAAGTGAATTGATTTACCTAAAGAAGAGCTAATTGCTAGTCTTTAAGAGACACATAATAAGTATATTGAGTGCAAGAAGAAATTAAAGAAATCTAATAAAGCAAATGATGAGTTACATGCTAAACTTCTTACTCTCACATCTGAAAATGAAGATCTCAAAAAGGTTATTGAAGATCATGATATTAAGATGAAATATGTAGAAGCAAATTGCAATCTTCTTTCCCTAGAAAAGTTAAACTTGCAAACTCAAGTAAATGATCTTGAAAAACAACATGTTATGTGTACACATCTGGATTATGATATTATTGTCAAAGAAAGAGATTCTTTATTATCTAATCTAGATCAAGCAAAGTTAGATATCAAGAAGAGAATGGATGAGATTGTTAAGTTGCAACAAGAAGTTAGTAGTTTGAGTAACAATGATATCCTTGATAAAATCTTAAATGATTCTTATCGTCAAATTATAAGGAGAGGACTAGGTTATATGCCTAAAGGAAAATCTTATCAAAAACCTAGTTGGAGAAGGACACAAGTGCTAGAGAGTCAATCTATGTATGTACCTAGAGGCAAATATACATATGTACCCAAGAACAACCTAGAACAAACTCATAGAAAGAGGCATGAGGTTGATTCTATATGTTGCCATTATTGTTTACGTCTTGGACATTATTCTTTCTCATGTCCTTATAAGAAAAAGGATGTTGAGTTAGTATGGGTTCCAAAACCCCCAAACTAAATGAATATAATTAAATTTGAGATATGACCAAAGACTCTAAGTTGTATGTCTCCATGTCTATTTCAACTTAACATAATGAGATAACAAATTGATTCAAGTAATTAAAATTTCTAACTTGAAAATATACATTTTAAACAAATCTGCAGAGACACATCTTTGAAAATTTGTCTTAATTAGGGTCCTCAAAACATAAAGATTTGAATATGATTAGTTGAGATTTGATCTAAATGTTACTTTGATATTCATATGTTTTATCTCAACTAAACTGAGTTTTCAAATTGCATAATTGAATTGAAAATGACCTATGATTTACTTGTAAACAATTACTGAAAAACGGTACAGAAACAATCTCGGTCGAGAAACTATTCGACCGAGAACATTGTCAGTCGAGCAATAGTCGACCGAACATGTTACTATTTTCAAGTTTGCAACAAATGTAATAAATCCTATACAAACAGCAGCATTCTTGATCAAGAAAAATGTCGACCGAGATAAATTCGGTCGACAAACAGTTCGACCGAATCAAGTTCTGCTGAACCTGTTTTCAATTAATCTAGATTGCTATCAATTTGTTATTAATGATTGATTTAATGTGAAAATAAAAAATAAGTCTTAGAGACCATCTTTGAATCAAGACATATTGATCTTTTTGCAACATGAATTAAAGTATAACATTATGAATATGAAATTCTTATTGTAAAAATGCTATATGAAGATTGATATTGAACATACTTTATTTATTGAAAAAGTTAATTAAGATGGTTTGTTTTAAATTTGAAAATCCATGAACCATGACTGAGATTATTTTGGTTTATCCTCTACGTGTTTTTAAAACTGAATCATGTTGGTATAATCAAGGAAATTACTACTTTATGATAATCCACATGGTTTATCCTAATTATTTCTTGGTCTATCTATGTAGGAACCATGTGTATTAAAATTAAATGGTCATAATCATTGTATTTCATGAAATTACATGCTTCTATCTTGATCATTGTATTGTAGATATACTTCTACTTCTCTATCATAATTATTGTGCCATGATCATTATGTTTCATTGATCATTATTATTCAGCTCATATGAAGATGCCATTTTGCATAAACAGTAAAACTTCATGGCACAAATGTATTTTAAATAGAAAATCTACAGAAATTATACTTCACATATAAGTGTTCAAATTAGGAAATCTGTAGAAATTGCCTCTTGGTTGAAATCTAGTTTGACCAAGGGGCGCTATGGTCGAAGTCAAGGTCGACCTAAAATAAGCTTGACAAAATGCTTATTTGTAAATCATTTTCTTGAAATAAACCTTCGTATATTAAACAAGATTCTTGTGCATAGCTCTCATAAAAGTTTAATTTATTATGATCTAATGATTGTTATAACCTTAGCATCTTAAAATTATATTGATTATAAGATTAAGGGGGAGTTCAAAAAAACTTTGTAAACATGTTATGACCTTAGTATTTTTAATCTTGGTTATGACAATAAAGGAATCTAAAAATTTCATGAATGTGATATATATCTTGTTCTTAAGGGAATTCTCTAAACAAATCAGGGCTTAACATCCCATGCATTTGGTTAGAGACACTTTTCATGTACTCTAATCTTAAAGGATTCTCATATCATTTTCAGGGCTTAACATCCCATGCAAAATGGATGAGAAATCAATATGTCTCCATCATGAGCTTAAGGGAATCTCATATCATTTTTAGGGCTTAACATCCCTTGTAAAATGGATGAGAAATCAATACACATATGCCATGAACTTAAAAGGAACTCATATCATTTCAAGGCTTAACATCCTTTGCAAATGATTGAGAAATAAATTGTGGCTAAATTTGACAATAAGTGATTTGCATCCCTTACTTTTAAAACTAAATATCTTATTAAGGGGAAGCATCTAATTATGAAATTAAGGGGGAGAAATAAAAGTCATACTTAAAAAATAATCTTGGTTATCTTTTTGAAATGACAAAGGGGGGGAATAATATAAAATCAAAAACATAAAATAAAATGAGTTTCATAATCTCTCGGCCAGCACACACTTGCAACAAGAATAGTTACAAAAGGTAAACTTCAGGTATGAAACTCATATGATTTATATTTCCTTATTTTATATTTAGGAAATGTTTGTCATCTTCAAAAAGGGGGAGATTGTTGGCTAAATTGGACATTATTATAATCCCTTTGTTTTGATGATGACAAACATTTCATTCTTGTGGATCTAACGTGCTACTTGAGTATGCAGGAATAAGGTGGATGACAAATACTTGGAAGATCTATATGCTAAAATTGCTTTAAGTCATGAATGTAATCAAATGTAAAAATGTGTACAAGTATATAATGTACAAGTACTTAGATATCATGTAAATCAAGCGTTTAGATCTTCCCTAGTCAATCACAACAATTAGATAGGTCATCCCCTACAATAGTGTCACAAATGCACACTCATACACACACTTATTACTTGTTTTAAAAAACATTGAAACAGGGTTAATCTTCGTCGACAAAATTCTCGACCGAGACACTCTCAGTCGACAAACTCTTCGACCGAGAATGACCCAGGTAGCTGTTAGACACATCAGACAAGGTAGTTGGCAGTTGGAGAAGAACGTTATATACACTTGCTCCAGACAGTCCCTCGATCGACAAGTCCTCGACTGAGAAGGACTCTCAGTCGACAAGTCTTCGACCGAGAAGAGTTCTGTCTGCAATTTTCAGAGTTAATTAACTAGCTGTTGCTAAAGCAACTAATGTATACCTAATGGCTAGTTAAGCACTTAGAACCCCCTAGAAAGTGTCTAGAACGTCCTTAAGCACTTGTAGGCCATTCCTATAAGTAGGACAAGCCTTAGGACTCCCTAATACACACTTGTGCAATACTTGAGCTTACATACTTGCAATTGGCAATCTGTTTTGAGCAATTGAGCAACACTAGCACTTGCTATTCATTTCCCTTGCTCCAAATTTGTGTCCTATAGGCTAGCATCTCCTATCCACTAAACCTACACTTCTATACTTATTGGTTAGGAGATCAAAACGCTTGATATAGGAAATCAAGCCTTGGACTTCAAGTGGTAATTTTAATTTCCATTTCCTTTCTTGTTCTTTCTTATTCTTTGTACTCTCCTTGCTACTCCTAGGGTTGGAGGCTGTGGATTGGAGAGGGTTTGATCTTCTTGGTGAAGAAGGAGATCTTTGGACTACTTCTAGAAGGTGGTCTCAACGGGAAGCTACTTCAAGAGGAAGGCTACTTCAAGGGGGAGCTTGGAGTTACTTCAAGAAGGCTGCTTCAAGGTTGGTGAGACTACTTCAAGGTGAAGGTTGTCCAAAGGGTGTAGAAAGTATTGTAATTTTATGTAATATCCTTGCGAGGTAATAAAATTTAATACTTTCAAAATCCCGGTTGGGTAAGCAACCGGGTAGTGGATTAATTGCCTTAGTATTTGCTAAGGTTGGAACCACTCTAAATACCTTGTCTCCTTCTTATTATTTCAATTGTGGTTGTTTGAGTTAAATTATTATTAAAATATCATAAAACCCTATTCACCCCCTCTCTAGTGGTTTTTCAATTGTTATCAGAGCAGCCTTCAAGGAGCTCTAATCGAGTCTTGAAGAATGAAGGGTGGTGGTGTCTACAACCGCAAGCAAAGGAAAAACATTGGACCAATCTTCAACAAGTTGCAATTGGTGCTTAGGAACAAGGCAGACTACACCTAGTTGTCCATGGAGGTCAAAGAAGGAAGATGTGCATAAAGAATGCCTTATTGCTACAATAACTGAATTGATTTACCTAAAGAAGAGCTAATTTCTAGTCTTGAAGAGACACATAATAAGTATATTGAGTGCAAGAAGAAATTAAAGAAATCTAATAAAGCAAATGATGAGTTACATGCTAAACTTCTTGCTCTCACATCTGAAAATGAAGATCTCAAAAAGGTTATTGAAGATCATGATATTAAGCTAAAATTTGTAGAAGCAAATTGCAATCTTCTTTCCCTAGAAAATTTAAACTTGCAAACTCAAGTAAATGATCTTCAAAAACAACATGTTTTGTGTACACATCTAGATTATGATATTATTGTGAAAGAAAGAGATTCCTTATTATCTAATCTAGATCAAGAAAAGTTAGATATCAAGAAGAGAATGGATGAGATAGTTAAGTTGCAACAAGAAGTTAGTAGTTTGAGTAACAATGATATCCTTGATAAAATCTTAAATGATTCTTATCGTCAAATTGGAAGGAGAGGACTAGGCTATAAGCCTAAAGGAAAATCTTATCAAAAACCTAGTTGGAGAAGGACACAAGTGCTAGAGAGTCAATCTATGTATGTACCTAGAGGCAAATATACATATGTACCCAAGAACAACCTAGAACAAACTCATAGAAAGAGGCATGAGGTTGATTCTATATGTTGCCATTATTGTTTACGTCTTGGACATTATTCTTTCTCATGTCCTTACAAGAAAAAGGATGTTGAGTTAGTATGGGTTCCAAAACCCCCAAACTAAATGAATATAATTAAAGTTGAGATATGACCAAAGACTCTAAGTTGTATATCTCCATGTCTATCTCAACTTAACATAATGAGATAACAAATTGATTCAAGTAATTAAAATTTCTAACTTGAAAATATACATTTTAAACAAATCTACAGAGACACATCTTTGAAAATTTGTCTTAATTAGGGTCCTCAAAACATAAAGATTTGAATATGATTAGTTGATATTTGATCTAAATGTTACTTTGATATTCATATGTTTTATCTCAACTAAACTGAGTTTTCAAATTGCATAATTGAATTGAAAATGACCTATGATTTACTTGTAAACAATTACTGAAAAATAGTACATAAACAATCTCGATCGAGCAACTATTCGACCGAGAACATTATCGGTCGAGCAATAGTCGACCGAACAGGTTACTGTTTTCAAGTTTGCAACAAATGTAATAAAACCTATACAAACAGCAGCATTCTCGATTGAGAAAAACGTCGACCGAGATAAATTCGGTCGACAAACAGTTCGACCGAATCAAGTTCTGCTGAACCTATTTTCAATTAATCTAGATTGCTATCAATTTGTTATTAATGATTGATTTAATGTGAAAATCAAAAATAAGTCTTGGAGACCATCTTTGAATCAAGTCATATTGATCTTTTTGCAACATGAATTAAAGTATAACATTATGAATATAAAATCCTTATTGTAAAAATGCTATATGAAGACTGATATTGAACATACTTTATTTATTGAAAAAGTTAATTAAGATGGTTTGTTTTAAATTTGAAAATCCATGAACCATGACTGAGATTATTTTGGTTTATCATCTACATGTTTTTAAAACTGAATCATGTTCATATAATCAAGGAAATTACTACTTTATCATAATCCACATGGTTTATCCTAAGTATTTCTTGGTCTATCTATGTAGGAACCATGTGTATTAAAATTAAATGGTCATAATCATTGTATTTCATGAAATTACATGCTTCTATCTTGATCATTGTATTGTAGATATACTTCTACTGCTCTATCATAATTATTGTGCCATGATCATTATGTTTCATTGATTTGTCTAAAATAATCTTTGATCCATATAAACAAACCAAAAATGGATCTTTCTTTTGATCATTATGATTCAGCTCATATGAAGATGCCGTTTTGCATAAACAGTAAAACTTCATGGCACAAATGTATTTTAAAAAGAAAATATGTAGAAATTATACTTCACATATAAGTGTTCAAATTAGGAAATCTACAGAAATTGCCTCTTGGTTGAAATCTAGTTTGACCAAGGGGCGCTATGGTCGAAGTCAAGGTCGACCTAAAATAAGCTTGACAAAATGCTTATTTGTAAATAATTTTCTTGAAATAAACCTTAGTATATTAAACAAGATTCTTGTGTACAGCTCTCATAAAAGTTTAATTTATTATGATCTAATGATTATTATAACCTTAGCATCTTAAAATTATCTTGATTATAAAAGTCAGATCATTTTCTGCCAGTTAAGACGATGTTTATAGTAGAGAAATTGGCACAAATGTATGTTGATGAGATAGTATGTCTACATGGCATTCTAATGACTATAGTTTCTGATAGAGGTCCATAGTTTACATGTCATTTTTGGGAGCGTCTGCATTCTACAATGGGAACACAGTTGAGATTCAACACAACTTTTCATCCACAAACTGATGGCTAGTCTGAAAGGACTATTCAGACTTTAGAGGATCTCTTGAGGGCATGTGTGCTACAATTTCTTGGTAGTTGGGATGTTCATCTGAGTCTGATAGAGTTTGTGTACAACAATAGCTATCAAAGAAGCATTGATATGGCTCCTTATGAGGTTCTATATGGGAGACGATGTCGGTCTCCTCTTTGCTGGTATGAGATAGGTGAATATCAACTTTTGGGTCCTGGGCTAGTACAACAGACTACAGAAAAGATTAAAGTGATACAACAACAGTTGAAAGCAGCCCAGGATAGGCAGAAATCTTATGCAGATAACCGACACAGACCACTTGAGTTATAAGTGGGAGATAGAGTATATCTTAAGGTTTCTCCTTAGAAAGGTGTGCTAAGGTTTGGAAAGAAGGGTAAGTTGGCTCCCAGATTTATGGGACCATTCCCTATCCTAGATCGAGTTGGAAAGGTAGCATATAAGTTGGAGCTACCACTAGAGCTACATATATTGCATAATGTATTTAACATCTCTATGTTGAGGAAATGCAATCCAGATACTGACCAGACAATCCAACCAGTAGAGGTTGAGTTAGATGAGGATATCTCCTATGTTGAGGGTCATGTGTTGATCCTAGATAGAAGGGTGAAAAAGCTGAAGAGAAAAGATATAATACTAGTGAAAGTTTTGTGGAATCATCATGGCATAGATGAATCCACATGGGAACTATATAATGAGATGCATAGAAAATACCCATCTCTTTTTGTGTAGGATTACGGGGCAAAATCCTTGTCAGGGGTTTATAGTTGTAAGGCCCCTGAACTTGTTTAATGGGTTGAATGATATGAATTATCATAATTTAATACTTATAACCCTAATCTAAAATTTTTATATGTTTTTAAATCATAAGACAAGCTTAAGTTTCAAATTTGGTCCAATTTGGACATTGTTTGAGCAAGTTATGTAATTTTTTGTACATTTTGGATTTTTCTGCAATTTACCCAATTGAGGGGTTTTGTTTGCAATTTGTCACATGCATTATGTTCCTTAGATGTTATATTATCATTCTTGAGTGTTTTTATCTATGGGACTCCTAGTTGAGCCATGGTTTGAAGGTGTTTTCATCAAGGATATTTTAGGGTTTACCCCTTCATGGATGAGCTACCTTTAGTAGCTACCAACTAATGAATTATGTGATTGGTTGGGAAATTAGACAAAGGAAAGCTAAGCAGGAATATAGGGATGGTGGTGGATCTGCTTGTGTGTGTGCTTGTATATTCTTAATAATTTAAGGCCATAGACACATGGGGAAGCTACTTTTACACCTCATGCTTGCTTCTATCCTTATCCATGGGCTATATTTACCCCTTCCTTGCCCAAGTACAAAACTATGCTTTCTTTATCTTTCCTCTAACCTGGAGCAACGAATCCACTTTGTTTTGCTGCAGAACCAAGTGCTCTAAGGTAGAAGACAACATCTTTTGGAGAAGAAGGTCTCCTAGAGCTCCATCTAGCCCTACCTAGGGTTTCCAAGGTCATCTTTTAGGGATTTCGACCAAGCCAAGTTGTTTTCTTCCTTCCTTCTCCGTTTTTCTTGTTCTTCTCCTTCCTTTGACCTTCCTCCAGGTTGGAACCCTACTGTTCTATGGTGAAAGTGGCTCTAGAACTCAAAAATCTATCCTTCTTGTTTCTTTTTCTAGGGTTTTGCTTCCTTGTAGAGAGAAGTGCTTATTTGGCGAAGTTTAGATCTAAATATAAGGTTTTCTTTCCCTATTTGCTCAAGATTCTTTCTGTTTGGGGTCTGAACTACTCTATAGAGGCGAGTTATATAACATTATTCACTTATATTGCTTACTAGAAGCTTGTTAGTTCATGTTTATGCCTTAATGTGTTGAATTAAGCATAGAGAAACCATGCTTGTTTAGAATTTAGAACTTTTGTAGTGTTCCCTGTTCTGTTCCATTTATATATGAACTTGTAAACATGTGTAAAACCTTTCTAAGGTGTAACATGATCTGGGACAGGTTGATAGCAACAACCTATGGTGCTATGTACAAAACAATTGATGGTTCAAATTAGGATTTCAAGCTATTTCCTTCCCTATCACACAACTGATGATCATACCATTCAACAACCAATGGTGTTGCTATTTTGGCAACTAATGTTCGTGATCAAGGGTGTCACATTTATGGTGACAACCTATGGTCATCCTCTTAGGTCAGGTTTTGGCTCAATTAGACATTTAATTATCATCCACTAAGTATTCTAATGATGTTATCAATTGATGATGACATTAGCTTAATATTTGATGGTGTTAACTGAATGTAATATTGATCTAACAACCAATGATGATCTAATGATCACAATTAATGGTGGATTAGGTCATCACCATGTATTATGAGTTAAGAATGTAATTGTAGATTTGACTAAACCTTGAACTAATGGTTCCTTAGTTCAATTGATCTAATGGTTAGACCTATACTTCAATTGATAACCTTGAACAATGAACCTGATCCAATGAATAATATTGGATGCTTCAACATCCAATGGATTAGAATAGATCACATGGTATTATTTGTGGGTCCTAGTGATGATACTTCAATGGTTCAATGCCATTAATTTGTAGTCTTACCTTTGCCATTATATAGTTATATTTGATAAATCATTATAATAGGTGGATGTGTAACTCCCATGTGATCTAGCTTGTTATACCTAACCTTAATGTAATTATATGATGTTGATTGGTTATAATCAGACTTCTTGAATGATTAATGTGATAATGAATTACACTCTTCTTATGTTGAAACCACATTGTAGTACTATTTGAATATCATAGTGTCTTGCCATGTTAATATCTATGGACACATGTGTTAATGATCTTTTGAGCCTTGTTTAAGGCATGGAATGATGATGATAACCTTACTATGAATAATGTGATGGTCTTAATGACCTTTGGGCATGTTTGAAGCCATGATTGGGGTGAAATCCTCTTCATGTTCCAATAAGGGTTAAAACCCTGGAACTTGTGATAAGATATTGGTATCTTGTAAAAGTATGATGATAAGTGTGGTCCATTAATTTGCAATGAATGATAGCATGTGGTAATGTGATTAAGATTTATATCTCAAATATTTCATATCTTTTGAAGTTGTTATACATATACTCTTGTTAGAAAAGAATTAGGGTTTGAATGTCCATTTGTATGATTTAGACTTATTTCACCCAATTGGCATAACTAATTAAGTGAAACTCTAATCATGTAGTGCCATGTGCCATAGATCTATCTGAGTGTCAGAAATTGCCAGATAGTGAAATGAGTATTCCTAAGGGATACTCGGAGCACATACTGATGAGTATGCGGGGTGTTTGTCATCTTGAATTCAAGTGTTAGGGAGGATGACAGTGGTCATACCTAGCCCTCAGTTTGAGAACAGTTGCAGTCGTGTCTCGGTGATTATATATATATATATATATATATATATATATATATATATATATATATATATATATGATATTGGAGGACAATTGTGGTTGTACCTCAGATGGTAGGGTATGCATACCCACCTCCTTTCACTAGTGTCGTGACCTATACCAAGGACGGACTAGGTTGTTAGCATCTTGCCCTTATGTGTCGTTGTGGTGGACCCGTACTGACCGGGAGCGGAGAAGATCTTAGGAGTCCGGCTCTTCCTAGATCTTGTATGGCACTAATTTTGACTTAGTAGTGGTTAGTTGGGATTTGAGTGGTATTTCTCAAATCCCTCAGGGCAATGTAATAAAAGAAGTGATACCAGTCATGTAGTATAATTGCTAGGGTTTAATACGTATCACATTGGTTGATTAACCCTTGTCTTGTCTTTACACTACACAGTTCTTACATGATGCAGACTTATGACAATTTTGTAATTCTACTTGATGTTACAACTTATTTTCTTAACTTCTTAGAATGCTTAAATTGTTCAATCTATTCATATTGCTTATTCAATACCCTAACTACTCAATGTATATACTATTAATTAATATGTTATAATCAATATATGTTGGAGAGAGTTATATCTCTCACTGGGACGGGGTCTCACCCGTGGGTCACCATATTTTTTTAGGTGGTCACGAGCAACGAAGTCGAGGTCGTGTTGTGGAAGAGAACCAACCTGGTGATCAATTGATTCAGAAGGTTGGTTAGTTGTAGATGTTAGTAGTAGAGTCCTAGTGTCCTCCCTGTACTCCCAAGTCTGGATATGGGATGTGTTTTCTAGATGATATACTCGTATCGACACAAGATTTTGGTAATGTGTAAATATTTGTTACATTATATGAGAATGGAATGATGGACCTTTTGTAAATGTTCTAGAGTTTATTTACATTGTTGGAATTGGTTTTAATTATCCCGCATTTTTGACTATGTGATTAATTAGTAGTTGATCCTATTTTGTATTTTGAGTAATCTCGTTTAGCATGATGAGGTGACAGAGGTCTACTTGCTCATGGATCCTACCTCAGATCTAAGTAGAGTCCCATGGAGGCAAAAGTCTAAGTTAAAGGACACATTCCATTTGGATCTTTAGATTTCTAACCAACAAACGTGTATCTCTAGTAAGGTATTTATTTCAAATTTTCATATCAAGGGTTATCATTAGCTAAATGCAACAAGTAAGGTGCCTACATATTATAATGAAGTCTAGAATTTATATAAAATTCTTTAGATTTAGGTTAAATAAGTCTACCAATTAATATTACCAAAGTCTATATCTTTTTGGTGTTCTACAGTTTTAGGCACGAGTGTCAAAAAAATCTTGAAACTATTAGAAAGTGCATTTATTGAGTATTTGACCTAATATCAAAGCCTGATCTTAATAATTTGATGTTTTACCCAGGTTTTTGATACTAACCCTAATAAGGGTATTTTGGATATTTCACCCATAGTTTGACTATGAAATTATGTAATGTTTAGGGTCTGACTGGTTTAATGTAACTTATCCTAAAAACATTGGAAGTCCAATTTCCTTTTCAGTTTTACATGATTGGTTCATTGAATGTTCGAATTATGAGTTCCCTAGTTTTCCTTAGACTTCCAAAAATATATATAGTTTGTAGTTTTTAACTTCCAAAGCAAATCAATTTGAAAACAAGTTCCACACCTAGCCACCATATCTTTCCCTAATCTTTGTTTCGTACGTCAAGCGACAACTTGACAGGGCAAGCGACAAAGAAGATACATGATCTTCAAGTTGATGTCTCTTGCTGTTGAACGAAATCATACTCTCATTTTTCTCAGGCAAGCAGAAGTTGCAACGATGGTAGTTGACATTGGGTTTCATTTCCAAGTCAACACAAAAGGCAAGACAAAAACTTTGTTGGTCTTTTTTATTTAGATTTGTGTAAAAGGCAAGCAGAGATTAGTCTTGTACCTGGGGCGACCAGATCTACAGTAAGTTATAAGGAAGACTCAGAAAGAACTCGATCCAAATTATTGTGTGTAGTTTGCTTCTTTAATATATAATGGAGCGACACATCCTACTATAAAAATATGAAGAAGATTTGTGCCCTTTTCCTGCATCTCTTCCAACTTAATCAAAAACCTAATTGACCATACCGTTTCATATGTGAACAAGTTTGTAACTGATGCATAGTGTCAGAGAGCACTGATGTTGATGGAGGCTTGATTATTTTTATTTCTCTTCTTTTACTCCTATTTTCCTTCAGTTGTACTCCCTTGTTCCTGATCCATATAAGAATGGCATCGGTTCTTCTATGTCCTTAGATTATTGATTCCTTGAACTTGTTCGATATAATACGAAAAACATATTTTATTGAGTTTGATGTTATGTCTTAAATTTGTTTGATGGAAATTTGATATCTGTGAGGGCCAAATGGGAACATTACACACAATATGGTAGGCAACTTACAAAACCAATCAGTTGGAAGTCAAGTTTCAAGAAAGCACATGTTTCAGACCAATCACCTGAAAGTCATTTTCTCTGAATTCAATTTTAATTCCTAGAAAAGTGACTTCTTGGAAAATTAGAGTTATATCAAGCCAGTCAGACCTTTAGTGGGAAACCCCAATACATGGTATGTTTATGGATATGAGGTTTTGTGAAGTTTTGTTGCATTTTTGCAATTGTGTCTGGTTTTTAGACCTATGAGGGTATTATAAGATGTGTTTTGTGGATATTGATGAGATATTACATTACATATATGCTTAATTGCTAATAAAACTAGTTTTTGGGATATTTATCTATGTTTTCAGCCAAGATATAATAACCATAGATATATGATAATATTTATAGTTTTCTTTAGATCTTGGATCAATATGTTTGTTTCCATGTTAGTACGTCATGTGATTATTATGACTTATTTGAATATGATAGTATGTAGTGATTATATGATATGATTTTTTATATACGTACAACACTAAGGTTCTATCATGGTTTTGAATTAGAGTTATGTTTATCGTAAATGAGAACTCTAGTTTGGTTCATGGACCTAAGATTAGGGTTTATGATGTTATTTAAGGTCATCATTAGTGTAAAGCATGTTAATTTCTGGGAACTTAAGATTTGACTCAAGATGAGAGAGACTAAGTTAGAATCTATATTGTTCTAGGTAAATGAGTCATGATGTTGTGCACAATTACTTATGATTGACTTAATGTTATGTATAAAGTACAAATTATGATTTCAAGTTCAATGTTCTAAATCATCTTCAATATATCAATTGCTTCATGAATGTTATATCTTATGTCTTATGATTACCATGATCAGTAAGATTAGAGACTATGATTAGTAATTAATGAATTTAAAGTTCTAGTTTAAGGAGGAACAAATCTCATCATAGTAACGATTCAAGTTCAAGATTATGCTAATACTCATATTAAGAATCATGTGATAAGAATTAAGTTTTATATGCTCTTGAAATCATGGGAATCAAGGGGTCATTATGGGATTTTATAGTCAATCATGGGCTTTCATGCCAATTATAGATTTTCCAGCATCAAGGACATTCCTAACAATTATGTGCTCTGAAGTGGAAAAATCATAGAGAGATGCATATTTTACTTATCCAATTCTTATTTATGTTAAGAATTTATTTCAAGAATATTTAAAGTCAATTCTTTCCTTCATGTTAAGTAAAATTATTTTGTTTATGTTATAAAGTGTCACTACATGTTGCTAATGTGATTTTTTTTCCTTTGCATTGTTGGAGATGTGATGTCCCCAGGTATTGGAGCAAATAAGGACTAAATAAGAACAAGCCAAGGTTAGAAAACCTTCAAGTGCATCCTGGTGGGGTGCCATCTAACTTTGAGGATCATTATATTTAAAATGTCCCATTTTATGCTTTAGTTATTCCATATTTAGATGTTAGATATTAGACTTATTAAAGAAATTAATTGTAATTTTCATATCCAATGAACAATGTATGAATCTTCGTAAGATAATGCAAGGTGGTTTATTTATTTACTTACAAGTATCGTGATGTGACATCTCCCTTCAAGATGAAAGCTCTCTCTCAGTAATTGATATGTTTGGGAAAATGGGGTGTCACACTTTGTGTATAGTTTTCTTTTCTTTTTGTTACCATTTGGATAATTGTAGAAGAATGCTTATCATTAGAGAAAAGTTTTCAAAGTAAGCAATAAGATAATCTCAACCTTATCATGGATATTGTACCTTCTATCAAAGAAAAGGGCAATGCGTTCAATAAGATTGACATTTTTATGTACAATCTGACATGATGTACGATCATTTTCTATGGATTTCTGTCATTTATGGAATTGGTTAGACCGTATGTGTGGTCAGTTTTCTCAATATTGTGATGATTATTACAAAATATTGTTTTCCATATGTTAAAATTTAATACAATCATTTATATGTCATGCACCATTTAAGTATTGAGAAATATAGTGGCAATCACATGCATGGTACAAAATATTGGTATGCTTACCATTTCTTTTTTATTTTGTTGCAATAATTTTAGATATGTATACACCTAGTAGAGATTTCTTTCATTAACACTCGGATAACACAATATCCTAAAAGGATTTGGCAGACAATCGCATAAGGATTGCAAATAAAATTCCACTTTCTGGATGCAAGTATATAATACGATATGTTCTTTTTGATACAAGTTTGGGGATGTACAATTCAGTAGCTACAAACGGGGGAAACAAACAAACATCTATGAACATCACTATAACGGGAGAAAAGTCTCGGTGGAGCGTCCTTGAGGTTATGGTCAACAACTTATGTTCTGTTAATAGAGTTTTTGTATCTATTGGCTTTATATAACGCCAAAGTTCTTATTAGTACTGTGAAACGCAGAACCAGTTACAACGTCAAGTTATGTGTGATTTACGGTTTAAACAGCCACCCAGAAGTACCATAGCATTGTCACTCTTTGCGCCCTTCATTCAAAATTGTACAGCCTCTCAGGTGTACCTACAACGAGATAAAACTCTTCTAAGATTTTCCGTTGTGGTCAAAGGGATTTATCACTTCATCCGTGAAAGAGGGAACAAGTGCGACGATTGTGTTACCTGGACGGTGCTTCTTCATTGCATCATGTTTATCTTCTTTCTGTGTAATTTTCTTAGAAATGATGGGTTCCTTGCTCTGGATGAACCTGGAAGATGAAATAAAATCAGATATAGAACCTGATGAAGAAGAGAAAAAAGATAGATATGGCAGTAGACTTACCTGGGGGACCATCTCGTCTACGGAGCTTCGAGTTCTATATCTGAGTTCACCTCTGTGAGTGGTCAATTCATCGAGCAGCTCTTCTGCATCTTGCATATCATCCTCAGTAGTGTCACTACCGTCCGAAGATCCTTCTCGTTCCTGTGGTGTAGGTTTGTTAGTACACAACAGACTCAGTATCCCGTGATTCCTCGGCCTCTACTGATGTAAGTGTATGATCAATGTATATGGATGTTTAAAGAATCCGATTCAAAGCAAATTAGTTGCTCTTCTAACGCTATTTGTTATCATCTAAACTCTGGACCGGTAAAATGAGATAAACATTTTCATCTCTAAGAAAAAGATCAAGCAAATGAACAAAGCTAGATTAGCCATATATCGAGATTTCTTTCATCTCGTAGTCTAAAATTTAGTTTACAGCCATAAATAGTAAGCATCAGAAGCAGCAAGCAGATGAAACCATACCGTAAATGGGAAGCCTCTGCGAGGGGCTCCAATAACTTCCTCATATTCAGCGGCATCTAGTTCTTGCAGGTACATTGGGTGGAAAAATTTAGGGAGGAGATGCTGACGGATGATGATGAGTATGAAAAATGGGAGAGGGAAAAGAATTCCGGCGATGGGTATCCAGGTTATACCAAAGCACACCAAGAAATATACAATCTGGAACAGGGTGAATGCAGCAATATACTTGTACGGAACCTTCTCTACAAATGAAGCATGATCACCTTCTAGCACCCTGAAGATTAGAAAAGAAAATTTGAACTATAAGGAACTCCAGCAGAATATACGGTGTAAAACAATATCTCCAAGGATATATTTTGAAAAACCATTGCATGTATAACAGGATTGTGTGCCCATGCAAAAAGGTTTAGGCATGAAGGTGCATGTAGGTTCTGTCAGATGCTTACTTGTACCGTCGGCTAGGAGTTATAAACAGGAGTAATATCCTTTCCCAGAACTGGTTTCCGGGTAGGCTGTCAATGGCCATGTAGGCAAAGTAGCCCCACAGAACGGATGAAGGAATCATCTTAATGACGGGCATAGCTATAACACAAACACCAACCAAGATAGACTGGAGGAAGTTTGACAATCTCTGCTCGTTGACTCGCACAGGAAGGTGTGCATCAATATGCTTCTCGAAGTCAACTCTCCCCTGTATTTCACCTTCAGTCCCATCATTCATTACTGCATCTTTCAAACCCTTCAACTCTTTGTCTACGGAAGCATCCTTTACACGTGAAATCAAATATTATTTCCCATTTTCAAACTAAATAAAATGCTCCAAGAATCTTGCAATTAAGAATCGTAAAATGTGAAATTTTAAATGCCAGTGTACTTTCATCGTTACTACAAGATAAGCCATATGCACTTTAATGAGATAATAAAAAGAAAATTATTGTGTGTTCTATTACAAAAACCCAAAAGAGGAAGCAACTGAGATTGGAAATAAGGATACCAGATAAGCAGTTCGTAGATAATTGCATAGCATGCTCGAATGAATGAAGCATGAATGACACATTTATTCTGAGTGTGTTAGAACGGTGCAATATAAGTGATAAACCATCCAGTTAGTGGACAAAGAAAACCAAAGGCCAAGCTGACAAGAGATTATTCGTCAGGAAAGATGCAGAAATATTAGTTTCTCATGAATGAATATTCGCATGAAAAACGTTAGCAAGCAGAGACGTTGAATAATACCATGCATAGAACTTCGGAACATATCAGCTGAAGCTAGAGAATAAAGGAATAAAGAATGAATATCCTATAACCTGACAAAAGTTTGGCTGGAGGGGATGTATCCACATGAACGAACATCCTGATCCTGTCATGTTCAGCTTCTAAGAATAACGACCACAACCTCTCCCAAGGGGGAGTGGTGGGGGCTACAAGTAATACATCCTCAAAATTTGGTGGCGGGGCTCAAATTTTCTATTCCCGTCACATGTATGCCCATTGAATCTAAACTGTTCACACTCCCACGGCCCCACAATCCAACGGATGACATCTCGTGGTCACACAGATGAGCACACATATGGGCACAGAGGATTTGAACCCGCATGTAGAATCTATTTGTACCCTTGTGGTGGGATCACATTTTAGTGGACACAGGACGAGTATATAGTCCATGGGCTAAATTTTGGGCACGCTCACGCGCTCTCATGCGTAGTGACGCGCGTCCAAAATCAGCACCCAAACCGCCTCCACATGGCAGATTGTGATCGGGTGGTTTTTTTTAATTATGCAATAGGCAAATAAATTTGTTTTGCTTATAATTTTTGAACTGTAATGAATTTTTTAATGAAACAAAAACCATTAGATTCGTTACGAAAAATGCAATCCAACAAAACTAATGTTGACAAATTTTTGAGAAAAAATACAAAAATGATATATATAGGGTAATTGACAACCAAAGATGGTTCATTGACACCCAAAATATAAAAATGACGCCCAAGTAAATATTGTACGTACTAGATCACATCTAACGTAATTTACAACCAAACACTTATGGTAATTCATTATAAAAAACAACATAAGGTCATCCATAAATGGCTATTGACACTAAAAAATAATTAATTGACACCTAAAATGGTTCATTGACACCCAGAAATATAAAATGACACCCAAATAAGGTATTGACAATAAAAAATAATGTAACAGTGCCCAAATATGTTTGTTTGACACTAAAAAATTTAACAACTTTTTTGCATTATTTTGCCATTTTTTGCACTATTTGTCCATTTTTAGACGCTATGACGTCCATAAATGGCTAGCCCAAAATAGTTCATCGACACCCAGAAGTATAAAGATGACGCCCAAATAAGGTATTGACAACCAAAACAACATCAACGCCCAAATAGGTCTGTTTGACACCCTAGAACAACTTAATGGCACCCAAATATGGTGTTATACGTTAAATAGGATATAAGGGTACTTCACACCCAATAACTTAATGGCGCCCAAAAATAACTAATTGACACCCAAAGATGGTTAATTGATGTGCAAAATAGTTCATTGACAACTAGAAGTATAAAGACGCCCATAAATAGCTATTGACACCTAAAAATGATTAATTGACGTCCAAAATGGTTCATTGACACTCAGAAATATAAATATGGCAAATTGACATCCAAAGATGGTTAATTGACGCCCACAATGATTTATTGACACCCAGAAGTATAAAGATGACACCCAAATAAAGTATTGACAACTAAAAATAATGTAACAGTGCCCAACTAAGTTTGTTGGGCACTCAAGAATTTTAGCCATTTTTTGGCATTATTTAGCCATTCTTGGGTGCTATTTAGTCTTTTGGATATTTTCAACTATTTATATATCAACATTACTCTTGTTTGAATATATTTTTATCACAAATTTAATGATTTTTATTTCATTCAAAAATTCGTAACGGTTTAGAAATTATAAACAAAATAATTTTCTCTCTCATCACATCACCTATTGATACTATTTTTATATTTTTTATTAAAAATGTATCAATATTAGTCTTGTTGAAATGTATTTTTCATAACAAATACAATGATTTTTGTTTCGTTAAAAAATTCATCATGGTTCAAAAGTTATAAGCAAAACAAATTTATTTATCAATTGCACAACCTCCCCCTACCCATCAATTAAAACATACCACATCATACACCCCAAATCAGTTTTTCTCCAACAAAACTACCTAGCTAGCCACGCATAGCACCTGTGCGTGAGGGTGTTGCACGTGACCAGATCATTTTTGATAGTCCACATGATGCAGGTGGACGTATTGCAGAGGGGGGAGTGATGGGGGCTAGAAGTATAATTAGATGGCATTTAAAATATTTTTGTGGTGGGATCATATTTTAGAGGAGACGGGAAAATGGATTTTAATTTTCTATACCCATCCTCTGTTCTACCTCTGACCCACAACATATGATCCTTTGACTTGTAGATCCCATAAAAAAGTATATGACTGGGATGTGTCAGACACATTGTCCCGGACACACAGTATGTGAGCCCCTGGAAGAGTGGTATGTATGATAGGCAATGGCATCTTTCAAACCCTTCAGCTCCTTGTGTACGGAAGGGTCCTTTACATGTGAAATCAAATATTACTTCCAATTGTAAACTAAATAAAATCCTCCAAGAATCTCGCAATTATGAATTTCTAAAAAATGTGAGAGTGTACTTTCATCGTCACTACAAGATAATGCACTTTAATGAGATAATAGAAAGAAAATTAATGTGTCTTCGGAAATAAGGACACCAGATAAGCAGTTCGCAGATAATTGCATAGCATGCTCGAATGAAGCATGAATGGCGTGTTCCTGTCACACTCAGCTTCCGAGAATAACGACAACAACTCCTCCCAAAGGGGAGTGGTGGGGGCTACAAGTAATAGGCCCCTCAAAATTTGGTGGCGTGTAGAATCTGTTTGTGACCTTGTGGTGGGATCACATTTTAGTGGACAAAGGAAGAATATATAGTCCACATGATTCTGGTGGAAGTATATATTATTGCCAGGAAGGGGGAGTGGTGAGGGCTACAAGTAACACACCCAGAAGATTAGATGGCATTTAAAATGTGTTTGTGGAGGGATCACATTTTAGAGGACACGGCAAGAGTGGTATACATGATTTCAGGTGGAAGTATTATCCTTTGTGGTGGGATCACATTTTAGAGGACACGGGAAGAGTGGTGTACATAATTTCAGGTGGAAGTATTATCCAAGAGGGCCGGGGTTGACTGGTATTTGTGATGGCGCGATGGCTTCTTACGTCGTCACATATGTGTCTACTATACATGCAAAAATTGGTAAAGCATCTACCGAAGCTCACTTACATTATTGCTCTTGTCTATCTCCACGAAGACCTCCTGCATCTTTCCATATATCTCATGTTTAGGGGCATCCTTCCCTACGCTTGCCTTGACAGTCTTCACCATCTTCTTACGCATAAGCTGCGAGATAGGAAGCATGTATTATGATAAGTGGGCATATATGATAGGCAATGGGATAACAACTATGGGACATGGCGATCATTTTCAACCATTTAAAAAAAAGAGTGTATTAGCTGACCTGCTTCTTAAGGACAGCGAGGCTCTTAGTGTGCATAGGGGACTGTGGAAGGACACCATTAGACGCCGGAATGCCCAGTAATCCGCAGAACAGAACCTGTTATGACAAAAGAGACCAAAATAAACAAAAGGAGCAGGAAAAACTGGGATCTATCTCACTCACCTCCTTGAAATTTCTACTACTACAAAGACATCTTTACTGTATGTAACTATATATAAGCCCCTAATATTATGGGCAAGTCCATCGATCCGTCTGTGGAGTGTGGCCATTATATTATAACTTTCATGTCTAAAATATCTTCATTTTCTGTTACTGCCATCCACTTTTAACATATATATTTAAAATACCTCAAAAGAGTCCTTGGAATAACCTAAGGATAGCAGGGGTTATTTACAATAATATGAAGTAAAGGGAGTATTTATAAGGGCTTAATAGCAGGGAATTGAGGAAAAAGCTGCAATAATGTTCAGCCTGCAATTTTCTAGCTAGCTATACGTACACGCCTACAACCCAAGAGAAACAAAATTGAAGCCTTTATGATCATAATTGTAACCAAGTAAAATGGCACTATACTAACCATGACGCCCAGGATCAGAATGTCGTAGTGATATGCGGAAGGGTTTTTCAAATTGAACTCCTTCTGCTGAGCCAACTGGGAGGCAACACTGTGGTCGAAGAAGTAGAGACCGGCAATCATCAGAGCAGGTATAATAGCTGTGAATATGTGAACTGTTGGGACTTTCAACAAATCCTGCGGTGCAAAGCGGATGACATGAGAGAGTTTACACGTGTAGGGAGGGGGTCAAAACAGGAGTATCATAATATGATGACAAGTTTGACCTCACCTGTGCAACAGTCCAGTGGCCTAACGAGCTGGGCTCCCAGGGTAGAGGGCTGAAGAGCCTCCTAGGAACCCCTGTAGGAACAGCCTTGGGCACGACGTAAGAAAGGGCCGTCCAGACCATCACCATCACAGGGACACCATAGTCTGCTGTGAAACTTCTAAACCACCCTGAAAGAACGAAAACAACCGTGAAGTGACTTAAAGGCGTCTCTTATGAATGCTTAACCTTATCGATACATATGAATACGCAATAATGCCAATCACACAATAGTGATCTCATTATAGCTCACCCATTCCATATCTCCAGCTTCTGGCCCCCCTGCTCTTGAGAGCGGTGAATAGCAAGCCGGCGGAGAACACGATGCCCAGCAGCCCGTTCACGTAAAGCCACTGGAACTGGAACCGCGGTTCGGTGGCTTTTTCGCCATCAGGCATTTGGAACTCGCTAACCACGCCCTTTAAATTAAGAAAGGAATGCAGCAGAGATGAGCAAAACACGACCAGAACCCGAATAGGTGAAATCAGACATGAGTCAAATCCCGTATAAGTAGCAGACTTCGTTAAGATACACACTACACACCTTGATGGCTTGTTGAAGAAAGAGGACCGTGATCAACATTCCGAACAGCTCCCCACAAACCCTAGTGAAGCGGCTGATGATCTCGCAGGCGTTGAATATGGCAAGAAAGAATAGCATGATGGCGGTCCAGATGCAGACCCTGCAAACAATTGAAAAACAACAGCATGAGTACCTTTCCATGCTCGCGTTTCGCTGCAGAACGAACTAGATATAGAGTAAGTAGCTACTAAACACACCACTTACCACGCTGCCCATGCCAAGAAGAGTTTGGGGCCCAGTTCTGCCCTCCCTTTGGCAAAACTGTAGAGGTACGAGTACATGATGATGGTTGGCTCAGCCACTCCGACGATTAGCATGGGCTGCCCCCCAAATATGGAGTGGAAGATGCCGCAGATGGCAGTGGAGAGGAGCGTCTCGACGGTGCTCAGCTGCCCCTCTGCATATCAGGAAATCGACGGGAAACCAGTCATGTGAATGAAGGAAGAAGGGAGCCTGTCCTAGCAGTTATTTGGGCGATAGCGACCCTTCATCGGCCTACCTGTTTCTCTCCGAATCTGCTCGCCAAAGGCGATGACAGGGAGTGCCGACGCGAAGAAGATGTATGCAGTCGGGGCAAAGATCCTGTGTGGAGAGAGAAAAATAACAAAAGGCATCATCGGATCGTTATCGGTGCATGTGAACGTGAAAAAGGAAGGGGAAAATAAAACAACAAGAAAGGGAAAACGAGGATGTCAGCGTATAATTACTTTGCACCAGAGCAGAACCCGGCCTTCCAGTCCTGCTTATAGCACAGCCCCCTTCCTCTGAGGTCGTTTGCGATCCCCTTGAACGGGGTCTTCATGTGGTCCATCGCCGCTACGGTTGTACCCGACAACTGGACGGCGGAAGAGACATGGAGTTAGGATATATAGGTCGTATAGGCCGGCAAGGTAGCCCGTGTTGGAAATGAAACGGAAAGGAAAGATGGACAGCGGCATCGGGGGTCGAGAAGATGGCTAGTCTGAGAGCGAAGGTGACAGGTAATATGGTGCCTGGCACGCCGATGGAAATGGAAATATATATAGAAATTTGGGGATTTTTGTGCGTGCGAGTCGGTTACGCATCTTAACAAGAATATACATCGTCGGATTGAGAATCACTGGGTGAGGAAATTATCCAGCCCTCATCGGCAGAAGCGGAAACGAGAATGCGATTTAAACATCCGCTGATAGGAGAAGGAGAGGAAACTGAACAAGGGAATCGAAAGCATCCATAATGAAACCAGTGCAGGGTGATGAATGGATGACGAGTGGAATGCAAACATAAATGCACGAATGGAAAGGCGCGCGGCCCGACGCGTAGGAAGCGAGTAATTAGAGATTGAAGAAGGTAATAACAATCAATAATCCTCACCTCCGATGCTGACGACGACGATGACGCTGACGACAGGCTGGTTCAGACAGGAAGGAAACTCCGGTAGTATGTATCCCGGCGACCGTCTCGTGCTAGGAGAATTGTCACACACGGGCGAGACGGTGGATGAGGAACAAGAAGGCCGACGAGGTCGACCACCCCTCCGCCCTCCCACGGGATTGAGAAGCAATGTCGAAGCTGTATCGGCGACGTGGTAGGGAGGAAGGGCGGGGAAGCGGCGGGCACACTGTGGCTTCGGGAGGCGTGAGGGCGGACTAGAGGCCGGCGACGGATACGCCGCTTATGCTTCCTTCCCTTCGCCAACCAGGAATCGCACAGGGCAGGGAAATGTTGATGCGCGGCGCAGGGAGGCGCAGGAATGGAACAGGCGCAGAGTATGGTTCGCTTTCCCTGCAGCCTGAATCCACCCTCCCCTCCTCTCTCTCTCTCGCCCGTCTCGCGCTCTCTCTCTTCTCTCTGTTTCCTGGCCAGTCACCACCCAAAGCGTTCAAATAAAGGCCCGCGAGTCTCGCGGGGCCCACCACTGCCGATCCACGTTGGCAGGAATTGCTGTTGGGGAAATCGACCCGCAGGCCCGCAGCGGCAGAGGGATCAACCGAGGGCTAGGGCTGGCTAGCTGGTTTCGTGTTCCTGAATGAGCCGCGGGAATTGAACGGCCGATGCTGGGTTATAGTGAGGGCGGGCCTGCAGGATGGACGGCTCGATGCTGAGTATGTAATGTCCAGGGGACGTTTGCCGCCAGGGCCTTTCATTTTGACGTTGGTCTGCTATGGGTTTGGGGTGGTAACAAAGCCTGTCCTCAAGTGTGGAAAGTCGCTAGGTGACACATTCTTATCATAGAGAAAAGCATACGATGTAATTACTTATACTAAAGAAAGAATTTATATTGATAGATTCTTTATCTAACTCTTCCATTGTACAACAGTATGTAATTTCAGAAAATCCACATCTGTCTTAATTGCCAGCCATACCCCTAACAATAGTTAAGGCGGTACTCAAATGTTTACTATCATGATCTGTACCACATAGCATAAGTAGTGACTTTTCCGACGACTTTGCGTTTACTCACCACCAATATGTCCATTGCTATTAAGGATAGTATAGCATGATACGATATAGCCAAACTCAATTGCACATTTAACCTCTGCACACATAGTGTTTTTGTTGTTAGCATATTCATATGCACGCATGTAGGAAAACTATAATCCTCCAACTCTATTTTTTTTTAAACCTCCGATTCTTTGGTTCACGTTTAATTGTTTAATAAAGAAAGAACTTTTGTTTCATCCTAAATATTGGTATACATATAACATTATTTCTAAATAAAGATATCACGTTTGGTTCACATTTAGATCTTTTTCTTCGGGAAGGTGTGGATACGAGTAAAAACGAGTAAAGAGAATGGAACAATTGGTAACTATCTAATATATCACCTACTACTACAACACAACAAGGGTGTATTTGGTATATATCTATTCGTGAGAAATGGATGAAAGAAAATGATAAAAAAACAATGTTATTTGATTATTGGTTCATATATAGAAGGTGTGAACCCTTCCGATGACTGATTCCGACCAAAAAATGGAATGAGAACGGAAAATGGGATTCATGGACAATCGTACTTCAGACATGCTTGACAAATCTGTTAGGAAAGAATGGATTAGGAAAATTACATACATTCTCAAAGGATGTGGAAGATGGAAAAGATAGACCCAATACTTCCATTTACGATCTTTTGTGTTGCTTTGTGCATATAGTTAGAGAAAATGTCGCTTCATTTGAAACATTGCGCCTACCTTTCAATTTTAGGTTTTAAACTACTTGTTGAACTGATCAATTTTTCCTTTCTCTTTCCCATTTTTGCCCCTATTTTTGCCCCTAGATCGAACACAGTTTAAATGAGCTAATGGTATCAGTAAAGCAATTTAAGGTGATGACAATAATCATTCATTCGAGGATAGTAGGGGATAGATCAATCTGTCTATCAACCAAGCAGATCACGTTTGCCCCATGTCTATATCTGGGACAAATACATTGATGCCGCCAAAAGGTCTAGTAAAATCCTTGGCGGCCACAAGTTTCCTCTCTAAATTGATGTAGTGAGTATAAGGTAATTGATGTAGTGAGTATAAGGTATATATATGACCCGGATGGATTGCTGAGAGTCTGAGACCTGGATTGGTCTGTATAGGTAGTGTCCAAAGGGATCAGTCCAGAAGGATTTCGCAAACAAAAGGTATCGTCGAAAGAGTCAAAAAGGTCGTTGTTTTTTATTTGGTCCTGCTTGAACATGTGGAATCTGTTCGGGTATTGCACTACGCGCGCCGTACAGTGGAAAAAGAAGACACCATAACTCCAACAGAACGAGTCAATGACAGCAAAAACACAAACAAAATAAGACAAAAACAAACGTACGCAAATCTATTGAAGTTCGTCATTTAAGGTTGACGTCGGAATCGTATGTAATTGCCGTATGTGTGTTTCTGTTAAAAAACGAACAATTACGTTATAAAATACTGCACTAACAGATAGCCATCAACTTTGCAGATCATAATAAAGAGACATCACAACTGGAAGCCATTATCTTATAGATAGCTTCAGAGGTGATTTGATATTAACAACGATCTTCCTTCTATGTTTACAACTATTTTGGGGTAAAATTTGCCACAAACGAAAAAAAAAGGAATGGAAAAAAAGAAAGTGGGGGAATGAGAAAAAATGGAAAATCATCAGTTAGATCTGAATTATTACATAAAGAGAATGAAAAATAAAAATAAAAAAAAAAGTGAAATGAAAAAAAAGAGAAGAGAGAGTAAATTTTTTAGTCCATATATGTAAAATGAGAAACAACATTTTACATGGGCATTGTAGAAAACATAGAAAACAACAAACATTCAAGATGGCAGATATTGCTTCACCTTATTAAGTTGGAAAGTTTAGCAAAAAGTTATTATTTAGGCAAATCCATCCAATCAAACTTAAAAAATAAACATACTGAGCAAAAAAGGTATGAGTTTCGGAGAAAGTGCGTTTGAAGATGTGTGTCACATTAAACAAATTTTGCCACTCATATGCACAAACTTTTTTGGTAGCTTGACTTTTTGATTCGACCACCTTCAAACAACTCGGAACTATCTCCCGATGTTAGATAAAAAAATATATCGAACTGTCCAGTGGCTCTCACGCTATTGAAGAAAAAAGTGACATCGAAAACCTCTTGTCACACATGAGGAAGTGGGAGATGGAAGAAGATAGGAAGAAACTTGGGTAGAACTCAAGTAGACCTCAAGTATGGTATTGCACTTGAAGCCTTGAGGAAGGAAAAAAAACTTCAGAAAGTAACATGATCAATGAAACATTTCACTATGGTCTCAGGATTTCTGGTTGTTCAAATGTGTCAAATGACAATGACACATTTCCTTTCATGGAGAGAAAGACGAGTGAACACTTGCTCCTATTTAAGCCGTTATTCTCTCATAGAGTAACCCCTCGTCAATCCCTAAAATAATAGATATTAGATAAATGGAACCAAGGAGTCATATAAAAAATCCTCATATGATAATAATTGACAAAAATTGGATGGGCATAATTGATCGAATATAGATAGTACATGGTTCTGATACATGAAGTCATTCAATCAAACACATAACTCATCTTCAAATAGTAAGGTAATCTGGTGGAGTAGCATGTTGTCCAATACAACTCGGATAGAAAAATAAAGAGAAAAACTCATTGGTGTATTCTATCCAATGGCTAGGGTGTCTAGTCAAATATTGTCTAAAATAGACATAGTCTCAACTAGTATTTTCTCATATTCTAGATAGACTTGTCAAAATGAATCGGGTGCCCGCAGTTCGACCCGTTTAGTACGGGCATACGTAGGGGTTATGGCTACCCATTTAATTATGGGTCAGAGCCCAACCCAACCTATTTATTAGGTGGGTCTCCTAGGTTGACCCACAAGAACTTGCAATGACCCTCTTAAATAGATAAAAGCTAAACATTATATTTTTTATATGAGTGCTTTTGAGAAATTGAGAATATCCTAATGTAAATAGTGATTATTTGAATATGTAGTGTTTTGTACTTATATGTAATATATATTTAACATACTTGAACTTACATGTATATATGTTCATGAATATATTTCTTTATATTTGTATTGAAAATATGATATATTTATAATAATAACAAACATGTCTACTTTGAATTGATTGAAATGATAAAATTGTCCTTATTTATTCTTACATTTAAATTATATTAGCATGTGTATTGGAAAACTATGCATCTTTAATATTTAACTTTAAAACATAACAACTGAGCATCAACGGGTTTATTTTAAACTAGTTATAATAGGAATTTTGAGATTTATTACAAGTTATATGGGTACCCACGGCTTGACCCGTGAACTGCTAGGGAGGGTTTAGGTGAAGTTTTGTATGACCCTTTTAAAAGTGGTTCTTTTTTACTAGCACACACAATGACCCGAATCAAACCCAACCTATCCCACCCATTAGAAAGGTCTAATTGCAAACTATGTTAATGATGTTTTATGTTGATTAAGAAGATAATCAAGAGAGAGAAATAAACTAATGTGATTAAGGAAACACACATGTTTGTGACTTTATTTTGGTAAATTGCATTGAACTAAACACTCTAATCATCCTTAAATCACATGCCCCAAGAGGCCCACATGGCCTTTTCCTTCAATTCACAAGAGAACAATTTGTTTCAGAGCAAGCAGTATGGGACTAAAGCTTCATGAAGGAGGTTTTAAAATACCTCTAAATATATGATTGGAATCCAACATTCCTCCACATATTTCAAAAACCTTTAAATTTATTATAGGATGCTGAAAATATGACTATCTTTTATAGGTATTGAACCTTACTTAGAAACTACCCATCTACATCCACACAAACGTGATGAACTATATCTTGAATCAAACTCACTTATTTAGATTTTAATAAGTCACACAAACATAGAAAGGGCATGAGGGCATGTTCATCTGTGGTGTGTGAATTACATCCTTCACAAGAATCTTTGTAATGAGTGCTCTAGTGAGAATATTCAACTCACATAAACCACAACCTTTGATTAAAATCACAGAGTAATCTTCATAGATTGAAATGTTCAGTACTACATCCTGCCACATATGGCTTGAGTCCATTTAGAGTAAATGTGACGCCCTAATCCCCGTGCCATCTCTAATGACCCTGGATACCGGGAGTCACTCTTGGTAAACTACCCTTAACTTTTTCTTTTCTTAATCACTTAAAATTAGCTTAAAGTAAAAATCTTTTAACTTAGAATAAACTGAAACCTTACTAACTGCGGAAGCAACTACTATTTACATTACTAGATAGATAAAGCAGATTTACACGTCATATTACATTTTTCATGCGGAATATAAAGCATAACAGATAACTGAAATCTAAACTACATATTACATTACATTCTCTCACTACCACACCACATGCCCAAGGACCGAGGGGAAAGGACTAAGAGACCTCTAACTAACTATGAACTACCTTCTAAGTACTTGGGTGATACGACCCTTCAGCTTCCTCGTGCTGACACTGACCTGAAAAATGTTTCAGTAGGTTGGTGAGCTACTGGCTCAGTGAATAGAATTTCACCCAACCATCACAGATAACTCATTTATGTTTATTTATTGGAATAAAATTCAAGATAATTCTATATTGAGCAGAACTGAGCAATATAATTTAAACAACAAGAGATATCAACATTTCATTATGATAACAATTTCTACAAAGCTATAGATACAATTAATTAACAGAAAATACTAAAATTTCATTTAAAGGATAACTTCTATGAAACTAACTCAAACCTTTCTTAACTCTTTAACTAACTCTGTGAACCTATATGAACATATTTTATCTTATGCCATGATCATATGTAGTGTACTCTACATATGAAGACTCGTAGTGAACTACAATCCCACTGTACAAGACTTAGCCGACACCCCTAGATAGCTAAGTCTGACTGTTGTCGTGGTCTGCTACAGGAAAATTGGCTCTCTACTCTCAGAACTCCTATGGTGTCGTAAACTGGACTCCTCCTCTAGGCTAAGTACACAGGCGGAGGGTCTGAGACGCTCTGTGGGCCTCAACTTGGTACGATTTGTGGGTACCTCTGGGTTACCACCGGGTCTTCTGGTTTATATTGGATAATTCTCTTAGGAGACTTCCTCAAGGTATTCGTCTCCTCGCACACTCTGTGGGTGCGTTCTGACCCCCGTATACTGGATGCTGCCAGGATTAGGTCATTTCATCCCTAAGACGCTGACCTCTCATAGGGATTCTACGGTGTCAGGGCCCTTAATCTATTATTTTATTATTCTAGAAAAGCTCTTACTACATTGCATCTCTCTCTTACTTATTATTAGTTTTGGTATCTCTATGGTACCGAGTCTATTTACTTGAACTGAACAAAACGACATGAATATCATTCTAAATTTGACAGATCAGTTTATTCAAACCAATGAAAAATATTAAATAATCTGTATACTATACTTGCGGGCATATTAAAATAAATAAAATACTTGTCAACTTGGCACTTATACACTAAAATCATGCAATTGGACCTCTTAATGCACTAATAAGAGTAAATTACTCGACATATGAGAAATTGTCAGTAGCATCTGTAAATTATCTAAAATTCCTCAAAAAACATGCACATTAACCCAAGTCCTGGATTGTGCATCACATAATTCAGTTAAGAGTTACTTACCTATTATGACATGAATTATTAATAATAACTGAGGAATTCTAATGATATTTCTGAGAAACGTGCCAACTCATGTAAATATTAAATCACTCACATTAAACATAGCAGAGAGCGTGCAACTAGGGTTTTTATTGAATATTTTCATGTCATCGTCATTTCTTTAAAATCATGCATCAAATTAATTGCTAAAATTTCACAGCCTCGGTTTATACCCAAACTATATAGTTATTGGTCGTTTTCTACTGATTTTGGCTTTTAAACTGAATAACTTAGGTTTCGATCAACCATGTAATTCTACTAGTCCAAACCACATTGAATCAGATAATAAACTAGGTTATACAAAAGCCTAAAGAAGCGATTTGTGAAATAAAAAGCCGAGCAATGCCAAATATTGCATGATGCCTGATAACTATTGTTATCTGCAGAAAATGCACATTTAACCAAAAAATTCCTAATATCAGAGTTAAATCATGCTAGGTGAGTGAAATTCTACTCACAGCGGTTTCGGATGTCCGAATTCATCTGGAAATGCGTCAAGTGCCTATTTCCAGGCGTTCGTTGGTCTTCTTCTACCTTGGTATTTCTTGGAATTGAACCTTCTACGTTCACACACGAATAGGTTGGAGGAGAAGCTTGTTCTTGGTGTGGGATGCAGTTATGGCTGCGGTTCTTGCTCCAACCCTCTTGGCCGAGCTCGGAGCTACCTTTCCCCCCTACTGTTGGACGCCCCACACGGTGGCCTAGCTACTGTCGCAAGTAGCTTGCTACTTCAACTAGGGCGCTACCCCTCTACTAGCTGGGCACCGGATGGAGCAATAAGAAAAGGAGAAAAAGGAAGGGGGTAGAGACGTCATCGTGCAACGGGAGATGTCGCTACTAACTGCTTGGTCGCGAGCTATTGGTTGGGGCATTGACGCACCTACTGGTTGACCGCCCAAGCTGATGGTGTGGCACTAGAGTGCCGATAGGGTGAGGGAAAGGTGAAAGGAGGAAGGAGGAAGGGTAGAGGAAGAGTGGGCACAACTATCGGAGGTGGAAGCACAAGAAACAGCCACTGATTCCTCCCCCTAGGCTGTTGGTCGGGCGCTGTAGTTAAGAAGCGATGTTGGGCATCATGCCAAGGGGTCGATCGGGTGAAGAAGGAGATAAGGGAAAGGGGGCTGACCGACCCACTAAAGAAATAATACTCAATTACTAGAAAAAATTACAACCAAGCCCAAAGAAACATAAAAATGGCATAACTATTGACTTGAATGTCCAAATCAAGCGATTCTTTTTGCAACGTTTCAAGCATGAGGTCCTCTACACCCTAAAAGCAAGAAATCATCCTAATTAACAAGTAACACATGATAAAAGCACTAATTGAATCTATGAGTACTTAATTCAACTTTATCAACTTAATGATGCACTAAGCATTGTGCTTACTTAACTTAATCATCTTAATGATGTTGTGATCATTGAACTTACTAGTTAGCTTTAGAGTGGGTCTTAACAATCTCCCTCCCTTATAAGAATTTCGTCCCAAATTTCCTAAAAGAGAAAAGGAAATTTGTTACGCATCTCTGACTCAAGCTCCTACGTGACTTTCTCTAGGTTGTGGTTCCTCCATAGAACTTTCACTAATGGTATTTCACAATTCTTGAATTTCTTGATCCTCCGATCAACTATCTGAATAGGTCCTTCAACATAGGACACATATGTTCTAAACTGTACAGGTTCTAGGTCCACTATCTTCTCTGTACTAGGGTAACACTTCTTCAACATCGATACATGAAACACATCATGTAGATTAGCCAACTCAGATGGCAAATCCAACCTATAAGCTACAGGTCCAATCCTCTCAATGACATGATATGGGCCCATAAACCTAGGAGTCAGTTTGTGTAACATCCCTGACCTGGGTTATGAACTAACCCTAGGTGTTTTTCTTAAATATGTAACTAGATAGTTGTGGTTATCTTGTGTATTGTAATTAAATCTTTTGAGGAACATATATTTCCATTTTAGTCCTTTTTGAACAATGTTGTAATTTTGTTTTGTTAATTTTGGACTAATGTACAAATTACCCAATTAGAGGGGTTAACTTGCAAATTGCACATGTTAAGATGTTCCTCTGATGTTGAGACATCATAAGAATGCATATGGTATGGTGGAATGGATTCCACAATCTTGGGCACCAAGATATAGCTTGTAGAGTAATCCTTGTGCTTTAAAACCTAGTTTTGGTGTAAAGTGCAATTTACCCAAAACAGGGTGCAACATGTAAAATATACCCTCTAGAGTATCTCTCATGATTCTTGGAATCAAGTAGAGCAAAAAAAATGAGGAGGGCGCCTCATTTTAATGACCAAGTAAGAAAGATAACTTTGATAATTAAGTAACCAAGTTTTAAGCAAAATGGCCCTTATACATATGCAACATTGTATAATGTTGGTTTCTTTCCCTTTAACCTTGGATAAGGGAGGAGTTTTGCATAAGGATAAAAGAAGGAAAACGTGGCCAAGAAGTGGAGGAGGACTTGGTGGATATTTGAGAAATAAAGGAAATAATCTCCTTTCCTTGAAAATATATCCAAAAATATATAAGTACATCCTTTTAACAAACAAGGGATCGTTTCCCTTCATTCCTTCCCTTATCTTCTTGCTTTGGCCGACTAAGGAGAAGCTTAGGAGCTGAGGAGAATGACCGGACTAGTTTGGGTAAGTCTTGATCATCATCTAGCTCGAATTCTTGGAGGAAATCCTAATACAAGGTTGGTTTGTTAGCTTTCCTTACACAACTCTTCTTTCTAGCCATCTTCTCCATCCAAACCTTGAAGAACGGACCTTGGGCAACCTTTGGAGCTTCATACACCATTAGAGCTATGAAGCTTGGAGCTCTAGATCAGATCTTAAGGTGGGTTTTATAACTCTAAACCTTAAACTTTGTTAAGTGCGTCTTCTTCTCCTAGAATCGTTGCTTGTTTTTCTTATTTAGATACTTCTAAGTGTTCTTGCAAACAATTATGTGAAGAACCGCCCCTGTTCTTGAGGTAGAAGATGATGGCATTAATATATATGTTTATCCTAAATCTTGCTTTAGCAAACGGTCTCCCAACTTTTCCAAATGGTTTCCCAAACTGTTTGGGAGCAAACGGTTTCAAACCGTTTGAGTGCAAACGGTTTCACAAGACCGCATGCAAGCAAACAGTTTAAGACCATTTGGATGTGTTGACCAGGAGTTGACCATTTGGAGGTATGTTGTAAATAATGTGGACTAATCACCCACCAAAAATCATCATCTAATTCCAAGTAAATCACCAATTGAAGGCACATTAATCCTCTAAACCCTAATCGGGTTAATTGCTGATTTCAATAAGTTAATCATGTTGAAGTTTGGGTTGAGTGGCCCAAACGGTTTCAAAACCGTTTGGGGATCACCCAAACGGTCTCAAGACCATTTGGTGATCACCCAAGACCGTTTGGAGGTCTAGGGTTAAGTAGGGTTGACCAATTGAGGGTCTAATGATATCAAGTTGTCAAACAATTAAGTGTTGATTTGGTGACAAAACCTAGGGTTCAACCCTTGAGTGAATGACTTGGTTTTTGATAAAATAATGGGAAAACGGTCTCAAGACCGTTTGGAGGATGTACAAATGATCCCAATACCGTTTGGGGGTCACCCAAGACCGTTTGGAGGTCTAGGGTTGACTATGGTCAAGTGGTTGTAAATCTAAGGATAACAAGTTGAAGTAAAATCGATTAGTGACCTAATGATCAAATCTATGAGTCAAACCTTAATAGGTTGAGTTAGATTTTGGTGTTGACTTGAGAAAACGGTCTCAAGACCGTTTGGAGGGTGTCCAAATGATCCCAAGACTGTTTGGGGTCAGGTCATGACCCAATTGAATGATGGTTCAATGATTTCAATGTCAATTAGACTCATGTTGATATATGTTGAAGGATGATCGATTCCAAACCCTAATCAATTGATCCAATCCCTAATTGGTGATCAATTGAGGTATAATTGAGGGTCAAATCAGTTGGGGATTGACCTAATTGACTCAATTGATAAGTGGCTAACAAGTGCATGAATGATTGAGGGGTTCAACATTGGAAACCCTAACTCAATTGGATTGGTTGAGACACTTTTTGGTCCATGCGGTTTTGAGATGGTTTGGACCAAAAGGTCTCAAGACCGTTTGGGTCCAAACTATCTCAAGACCATTTGAGTCCAAATGGTCTCAAGACTGTTTGGGACCAAACGATCCCAAATCGTTTGATCTCATGCAGTTTCAAGATCGATCTTGGCCATGCGGTTTAAAAGTCAAAGTTGGCCAAACGGTCTTCATGACCAAACAGTCTTCATGACCAAACAGTCTTCACCTCACCTTTGGAAAACAGTCTTGAGTGTGTACTTGGCCAAACATTTTCAAAAGTCAACAAACGGTCAACACCACCAAACGGTTTCAAAACCGTTTAGGGGTTGAAAGTGCAAAACTATTTGAGGTTTAAAAAGGTTAAGAACGTTTGATGCTTTAGAGGTTAAGATGGTTTAGTGGTTGATTAACCTAAACCTTAATGATACCTAAAGTAATTAAGGGATCAAGTAATTAGTGGTTTAATGTATGATAAGGTCAATGGTGAACATTACAAAAGTACCCTTGATGGGATAGTGTGACTAATACCCCTTGATCAAGTAAACCCTAATGACCACAATGGTGATGACATAACTTATGTTGTCAAGGTTGATTTGATTTAGTCTAATCAAAAGTGATGTGAACATCATCTAATAGTAAGAGGAGAGAGAAGACTCCTAATTTGAAAGGGAATCAAGTAATAAACTTCCTATATGTATGAATACATCTAATTAGGGTACGATCCTTCATAATGAGATCATGGAAACCCTAATTATGATGGTTAATGAATTTTAACCTAATTTGAGGACATTAATGGAAGTAATCCTCATACATGATAATGGTATGATCTTAATTCACAGTAATGTGAATAGTAAACCCTAATCTAGGGTAATGTAATGTAATGTGAATAGTAAACCCTAATCTAGGGTAATGTGATGCAATGTGAATAGTAAACCCTAATCTAGGGTAATGTAATGTAATGTGAATAGTAAACCCTAATCTAGGGTAATGTGATGCAATGTGAATAGTAAACCCTAATCTAGGGTAATGTGATGTAATGTGAATAGTAAACCCTAATCTAGGGTAATGTGATGTAATGTGAATAGTAAACCCTAATCTAGGGTAATGTGATGTAATGTGGATAGTGAACCCTAATCTAGGGTAACGTGATGCAATGTGAATAGTAAACCCTAATCTAGGTAAATGTAATGATGTGAACTGTAAACCCTAATTCTGGGTTATGCTCTTAAGCATGAAACTCTATGATTGAACTAGGAAATAATTGTACTATGCTTATATAGACAAAATGTGCATGTTATCAATTGTGCTAATCATGCAGGTTTTTGTACATAAGTGTTCATAGCCAGGTAAGGGTTATGATGTCATATTCATTAAAAGCACTTTATGAGTTTTGAAAGTAATGACATGCTATGTTGCCTAGTAATAGGTAATATATGAAATTAATAGGCTATATGAGCCATGAGAAATGTCTATATTGCCGTCAAGTCATCAATATGTTACTTAATAGTAAGTGTTTTGATGATCTAAGGGTTTGAATACCCATGTTCCTGAATCATAATGATGAGATGGTTAGGGATTGATATCCCAATGATAACTAGATGTGAAATGAACTTGATACAATTAGTATTCTTTCTTTATAGCAATTTTTTAATGGTTTATGTTTGAAAACATGCTTGATGCTAAAAGAATACCATAATGTACTTAAATAATCAAGTATAATGATATCATGTAGAGCCCTGACCATAGATCCATCATTGTCAGAAGTTAAATATTGGTGAAACATATTTTCCTAAGGGAACTCCTGGAGAGCATACTTTTGAGTATGTGGGGGTTATGGACGTGAATATCCTTATGTCTTAATGTAGGATTTGATGTGACATGTACCTGTAATCTCCCAATCCTTCATTATATGTTTATGTCGGGATGATGTATCACTAATCTCCCGATGATGTTGTTAATGTCGCATCGATGTGAGATAAAGAAGAAATCCCTCGATGGCGAAGAGAGTACAACACGCCACTGTAACTCTAATAGTGAAGTTGTCAGGATATCCTGGAAAGCTATTATAGTAGAGACACAAGATGTCCTGCATGTTGTACCTCACACTGACTGAGGAAGATGAGGTCATAGAAATCCGGCTCTTCTGATGACCTATGTATGGTACCGATTGTGATTTAGTAATGGTCGGTTGGAGTATGAGAGGTGTAACTCATCTCCTCAGGGCATAAATTTGTTTGAAAAACATAATCAGCAGTGTAGCATATCTGCTTAGGTTGAACTACGAGAAACAATGATTGATGATACATTGTTTATAATGTTCTAGTTGAATAACTAGTATACATGTTCTTCATATTCCTTATTGGTATATGTCTTGTCATTCAATTAAGTTATAATTGAAATAATTGCTTAAAAGAAGGTTGCTTCACTTAGCTTATACAATGTTAAACCTGCTGTTGAATGTTTAGAATCCTTTTATTCAATGTTATTCCTTTATTGCAATAACAAAGCTTCTGGCGGAGAGTTATAACTCTCGCTGGGACAATTATTCAAATTGTCTCACCCCCGTGGGATTCAACTTTTTAGGTAGACCCCGAGGATGAAGGAACACATCAGTGGGTGAGCAACAAAAACAACAGCAGCAGCAACACCAGGGACAGCAGTGATCCTCAGGTGGAGACACTGTCTGTCAAGTCTTGTAGATAGTATGTCCTATGTGTCGTCTTTGTACTCTCAGGTCCTAGGAGTCAGTAGATATTTAAAGATAGATCTGAGATTTTTGGCTTAATGCCTCGAGATTTTTGTACCTTGCCTTGTACAGCTAACAAGGTAGTTGATGGTTGTAATACTCGAGATGTGATATTACAGAGATGTAATGATGAACCAGTTGTAAATAACTTATCATGTTTCTTTATGAAAGAGTTTTATTGCTTATAGATCTCTTTACAAAAAGTTTTAATTTTTAGTGATTTTAATAATTCTGCTGCTAATTAATCGCTTCCGCATTAGTTTAAATTCGTTGATCTTTTTTTCCGAGAAGTCGAGTCGCCACAATTTAGTGGTATCAGAGCTCTAGGTTCACTGACTCTACAGAGACGTAGGATTTAGGTTGTTGAGTCTGTTCTAGTGTCTTCCAGTATGTCTAATAGTATCTTCTGCTCCTCAGGAGAAGAAGATAAGACTAAAGATGTATGGACCACACAAAGAACACAAAGAACACATTGCCGAGAGTAGTGTTGCTACACCCCGAGAAGGTGCAAGAGACCCAGATAAAGGAGAATCTGTGCCTGAACCACCCCAGTTCAATCCAACTGATATGGGGAACCCAGCCGTCCAAGCCATGTTTGGGAAGTTCATGACTGCCATGACACACATGACTGATAGAATGCCTATACCTGCACCTAGGGCACCTACCCATCCCGAAGGACAAGGAATCGGTAAGACGTTTGAACGACTTCGCCGAGTTGGAGCCACAGAGTATGCTAGAACAACTGACCCAGCAGATGCTGACTTGTGGTTAACTAAACTAGAGAAGGCCTTTAGAATCCTGAACATCCCAGAAGCTAAGAAGGTTAGACATGTTGTATATCTTCTCAAGGAGAGTGTTGGTCATTGATGGACCATGGAAGAACAGAAAAGGCCTGGTGTAGAGGTTTCATGGGAAGTCTTTCTACGGGAATTTATCAAGAGATATTTCCCTAAGATGTTTCTGGATGAGAAAATCTCTCAGTTTGAGAGATTAAGACAAGGTCCAATGAACATTAGTGAGTACGAGGCTAAATTCATGGAGCTTTTGCGGTTTTTCCCGCATATGGAAGCTACAGATGAAGAAAGAATTAGGCATTTTGAGAAAGGATTAAATGCTGAGTTGACCACCCCTGTGTCTGCCCTAGAGAACAGAGAAAGGTTTGCTACCTTTGTAGAGTCTGTCAGAAGGATAGATAGGTCTGTAGCAGAGAAGAGACAGACCCAGAACAAGAGGATGTATCCCCAATTCCAAGGATATTCATCTAAAGGTTTCAAGAAACCTAGGTTTTTTGCGCCTACACCACCACCTAGATTCAGTACCCAGACGCAGTGGACATCGAATAGGGGTAGAGGACAAAGCTTACCACTAGAAGGAGCTCGCAGTTCAGCATCTATGTCGGTTACAGGACCACCCAGACCACAACAACTGAACAAAAGTTGTTATATATGTGGAAAGATGGGACATCTGATGAAAGATTGTAGAGCCAGAGAAGTGAGTGTGACTCAACCCCAGAGGCAAAGTCAACAAGGGTCTCAAAGGAGATAGTTTCCAGGAGGTGCTAGAGGACGTGGACAAGCATCCCAAGCTAGATCATTGGCACCTAGTCAACGAGCATCGAATCAACCACAGGCAACAACAAGGTTTTATGCGATGAATCCACCTGATGCAGTGATCAACCCTCGGGTTGTGGTAGGTCAGATGGAATTATTATATTCTGATATATCTACATCTTGTGTTGTATCTGTTTTAATTGATCTGGGTGCTACGCACTCCTTTATCACTTGAGAAGTGATTCTTGACTGCAACTTGACTATAAGTCATAGAGCAGATAGTTTGTTGCTAGAAACTCTATTAAGGGGATCTGCTGTGTTGCGGGAGATATGTTCTCCCTATATCCTCTTCTTTTCTGAGCATCGCATTCAAGTGGATCTTATACCACTTGAGATGCATGGATTTGATATAATCCTTGGGATGGATACCTTAGAAAGGTATAAGGTTGTCTTGGATTGTGAATCCAAGCAAGATGTGTTTGCTGATGATAGTGACACATGGATCTTTCAAGGAGAGAGAAATATTCTACCTACCTGTCTTGTGTCAGCTATGGTTGCTGAGAAGCTGATGAGACAAGGATGTTATGCATTCTTGGCCCATGTGATAGATACTACCATGGATAGTCCTAACCCTACTGAAGTTCCTGTAGTCAGGGAATTTGAAGATGTATTTCCTGAAGAACTTCCAAGTATTCCACCGCCTCGGGAAATTGATTTTGAGATCAATCTAATCCCAGACACACAACCTATAGCACAAACACCATATAGGATGGCGCCTGCTGAGATGGCAGAACTCAAGAAATAATTGTAAGAGTTGCTTGAGAAGGGTTTCATTCAACCGAGTACTTCACCCTGGGGTGCTCCAGTCCTCTTTGTTAAAAAGAAAGACGGTTCAATGCGGTTGTGCATTGATTATAGACAATTAAATAAAGTAACAATAAAGAACAAGTATCCTCTATCGAGGATTGATGATCTTTTTGACCAGTTGCGTGGTGCAACCGTCTTCTCAAAGATAGATTTGAGGTCGGGATATCACCAGCTGCGTATTAAGGGTAGTGACATACCCAAGTCTGCCTTTAGAATGAGGTATGGTCACTATGAGTTCACAGTTATGTCGTTTGGACTAACTAATGCACCAGCTGCATTTATGGAACTCATGAATAGAATCTTCTGACCTTTTCTCGATCAGATTGTTGTTGTCTTTATAGATGACATCCTGATCTATAGTAGAGATACTCAGCAACATGAACAACATCTTCGTCCGGCTCTAACTTTGCTAAGGGAGCATAAGCTATATGCTAAGTTTAGCAAGTGTGAGTTCTGGTTACCAGAAGTATCTTTCCTTGGACACGTAATATCTGCCTCGGGTATTCGTGTTGACCCTAAAAAGGTAGAATCTGTCCTGCAATGGGAGCATCCGAAGACACCGACAGAGATCCATAGTTTCTTAGGGTTGGCAGGCTATTACCGGAGGTTCATTAAGAACTTCAGTTCTATAGCCTTACCCTCGACTAAGTTGACCCAGAAGGATGTTTCTTTTATTTGGAGTGATAAGTTTCAACAACCTTTTCAGCTGTTGAAGGAGAGGTTGACAAGTGCACCTGTGCTTGTGTTATCGAAACAAGGAAGTTTTCTGTGATGCTTCTAAGAATGGGCTGGGATGTGTGTTGATGCAGGATAAACAAGTGATTTCTTTTGCTTCCCGACAGCTTAAGAAACACGAGGAGAATTATCCGACACACGATCTAGAGCTAGCTGCTGTGGTTCATGCCTTGAAAATCTAGAGACATTATCTTTATGGAGAGACATTCCAGATTTTCACAGACCACAAGAACCTTAAGTATATCTTTTCTCAGCATGAGATTAATATGAGACAACGCCACTGGATGGAGTTGATCAAGGACTACGATTGTACAATTGATTACCATCCAGGGAATGCCAATGTAGTTGATGATGCTTTGAGTAGGAAATCAACAACACCAGCCCTAGATAGAGCAAAACTGAATTCTTTAGTATGCTCTAGGAGAGATATGCTTATCTCCTTAAGGCAAGACAATGTACATTTGAGAGTATCATTGTTAGCCAGGTTGTTAGCTGAGATGCATATAAAACCTACTTTGAGAGAGCAGATTAAGGAGGCACAACAAGTTGATGATGCAGTTCAACAGATCAGATCGGAGTATGGCAACGAGAAACGAGATGGTTTCCATGACTCAGATGATCAAGTAGCCTGTTATCATGGTAGGATGATAGTACCAGATGTGGATAACTTGAGAAAGTTAGTCCTGGAAGAAGCTCATTCTTCAATGTATGCTATGCATCCAGGAAGCACCAAGATGTATCGAAACTTGAAAGATATGTATTGGTGGCCTGGTTTGAAGAAAGACGTTGCTGAGTTTGTTTTGCGGTGTCCTGTGTGTCATCAAGTTAAAGATGAACACCAGAATCCTGCAGGAACAATGCAACCATTACCCATACTGTAGTGGAAGTGGGATCATGTAACTATGGACTTTGTTGTTGGCCTACCCAAGACAACTAAAGGACATGATTCCATATGGGTAATAGTTGATAGGTTGACAAAGACAACTCACTTCTTACCTGTCAAAACAACCTATTCTGCTGAGAAGCTGGCACAGTTGTATGTAGATGAGATAGTACGACTGCATGGAGTCCCAGTTACCATTGTTTCTGATAGAGGTCCTCAGTTTACAAGTCATTTTTGGGAGCGACTTCATAAAGCCTTAGGCACACAGTTAAGGTTTAGTACAACCTTTCATCCACAGACTGATGGATAGTCAGAAAGGATTATACAGACCTTGGAATATTTGCTTAGAGCATGTGTTCTTCAGTTTACAGGAAGTTGGGATCTGCACCTAAGCTTGATAGAGTTTGCCTACAACAATAGCTATCAACATAGCATTGACATGGCACCTTATGAAGCTTTGTATGGTAGACATTGTAGATCACCCTTATGATGGTATGAAACCAGTGAACATCAACTTTTAGGTCCTGATCTTGTGCAGCAGACCACCGAGAAGATTAAAATAATACAACAACAGATTAAGGCTGCACAAGATAGGAAGAAATCTTATGCTGATAAGCGTCGTAGACCTTTAGAGTTCTAGGTTGGAGACAGAGTATACCTTAAAGTCTCACCTTGGAAAGGAGTTCTGAGATTTGGAAGGAAAGGGAAGTTAGCTCCTAGGTTTATGGGGACTTATCCAATCATTGAACGGATTGGGAAGGTAGCATATAAGCTAGAGTTACCACTAGAACTACAAAAGTTACACCCTGTGTTCCACATTTCCATGCTGAGGAAATGTCACCCTGATACAGAATCAGTTCTGCAACCTATGGAAGTGGAATTGAATGATGATGTGTCTTATGAGGAAGGACCTATGTCAATCCTTGATAAAAGAATTAAAAAGCTGAAAAAGAAAGACATAAGTCTTGTGAAAGTCCTCTGGAATCATCGTGGTGTTGAAGAAGCCACATGGGAACTAGAGGAAGAGATGAGAAGGAAATTGTAAGGACCCTAACCTTCGTTTAGGGTTTAACCTATTTGCTTTGCTTAACCCTGGTGCTTTGTTTCTTGCTAATCACCTTTGGTGGTGATTAGGGTTTGGTTGTGCTTTGTTGAGAGTTGGAGGTGCTACTTGCAAATAACCCAAGTCTAGGGTTTGTGGGCAAGTTTTCCACCTTGTGAGGTGTTCCTCTCTCTCTTTGCTTCCTCTAGAACAGAGAGGAAGGTTTGGGCTCGTTGCTTGAGTTCTTTTGGGCCTGGTTGAGCTTGTTGGGCCTTGTTGAGTGTTGCCTTTACTTCTTTGTGCCTTGTGTCGGGCAAGGACATGGGTGTGTCGCCCAGGGCTGTGTCGCCCATGGTGAGGTTGTGTCGCCCAGTTGTGTCACCCATGATCTTTGACCAAGCTTTGACCTTGTTTGTGTCACCACTAGTGGACACTTGGTGCATGATGCTTGCATGTGGCAATGACCTTGGACAAGTGTTTAGGGCTTTCTAGAGTGGTAGATCGTGCACTAGGACAAGTGTCCCTAGGTAGGCGACACCTTGCTTAGTTCTACCTTGTTTTCTCCTCCATTCCCTTCTATATATATGTTTCCCTTTCTTTGCAAAGGATCCCTTTAGCTCTTTTGTCCCCCTCTCCTTGGTGTGCACGACACACCCTTCTCCTTGCTAGTTGGTGGCCGATACCCCCTTGGAGGAGCAAGCTTGGTGGCCGATATCCTTGGTGTCTCCTTCTTCCTTGCTTGGTGGTTCTTGGAGCTAGGAGCTTGGAGCTTGCTTAAGGCGGGTTACATGACTCCTAACCCTAACTACACTACTCTCTTTTCATGTTCTTATATGTTGCTATGACCTTAATCGGCTATGCATGTTAGTAGCTTAGTTTCTTGTTTAGTATCCTTGTTGGCCGATCCTTATGATTTAGGGTTTCTTGGTGAGAAATACTCCTTTCTCCCCTTGGTCTAGAGGAGTGAGCTTGAGCTCCTAGTTTCATGAGCAACACCCCTCTCTCTCAGTCGATTGAGGTGAGCTTGTGTTCTAGTTGCTTGAGCAACACTCTCCTCTCACCATGGACTAGAAGGGTGAGCTCAGGTATAGTGGTGTCTCTTTCTAGGGTTTCCCTTGTGACCGTTTGGTGATAGATGATGTGCAAGACCCCTCTTTCTTAGTCGATTGAGGTGAGCCATCTTCTTGACCCCTTAGGGTTTCGGGTGCCCTTGTGCTTGAGGTAGATGGTGATCTTATGAGTGGTACCTTGGTCGTTATGAGAGTGGGGAGGTGCTGCCCAACAGTCCTCTTGACCTAGATGCTTTGGACGATAGGTGGTGGTAGCTGTGATGGACGATACCCCACTTGATCTTGAGTCTTGGACGACACATGATGGGTGTTGTGTCGGGCGTCACATGCCTAGTTCATGCCTTGTGTGACGGGAGTCACACCATGCTAAGATGACCTGCCCGATACACCTTGGTTAGATGTTTGCCTTATGCTGCTATACCTTGGTCGATGGGGCATTGGGGTTTGGTTCTGTGACGGGCGTCACACCTTCTTCGTTTCCCTAGGTGATAATATATAGAGCATGGTTATGCTGGTTGAACGTCAGGTTGGGTTGCACCTTGGCGTTATGCTTTGTTTGATGGTGTTGCCCGATATCCTCTCCCTAGTTTTTACCTTGTAGTGTCGGGTGCCCCCCCTAGAATGAGTTCCCTGCCTGACAGAGCGTCACCTGGTACCCTTGGCCATTGCATGTTATGACCCACAAGGCCTTGTTGCACGATATACCACCAGTGCTGCACAACGCAGCGTTGCACGTCACTTAATATGCTTGGTCGTCACATGTTGACCGATATGGTTGGACGATAGAGGGAGCCCTGCCCGATACCACTTATGGTGAGGGTAGTGGGGGCAATAGTGAGGGTCTTGTTCCTTGTTTGAAAAACCCGATATGTTGGATTCTATCATGTTTGGTTTATATTGGAAGCTATTGATATGTTTGAGATAGTAGATCACCTTCATGTATTCTAATACAACATTTCATGTGCATATGATCATAAGGAAATGATAAGCATGTAGAATGCCTTGCTTAATGATGTAACATATGCTTATGATCACAAGTTGAGGCACGGTTGACAAAGCATATAATTATCAATATAACCCTATGTCGATAGCATGGTCTTTCTATTTATTGTTGTTACTAACCATGCAGGTGATGCATAGCCAATTAAAAAGGGCTATGAGGTATATGTATATGTTGAGTAACTCTACTGTGATTGATACTCTGGATGTTGAAATAATCGGTATAATGTACATGATTGCTATCCCATTATGATGATGATGTAAGCCTTGAGAGGCAGTGGCACTATGTGATGAGGGATTGAGATCCCATGGTATGTGATGATCCTTGAAGTGGATCTGAATGATTGGCAAGAGGCCAAGTGATAACATGTAAGGTGGAGTCCTTGGGATGGATCAATATGATGTGAATTGTAGTAAAAGCACAATGATGAGTTTTATATTTTTTACTTTTGTTATATTTGCATGTTATACAACTTGGTTGAATCTTGCAATCCACATAAAATACATTAATTAATTACAGTGGAACGTATCATGTAGTTTGCCCTGGCCATAGATCCATCATCTTCAGGATTTGGTGATGGTGAAACAGGTTCTCCTGCGGGTTAACCTGGAAGCGCATATTGTTGAATATGTGTGGTTTCTCCTAGCCTTAAATAGAGAGGGAATCGAGTGCAACTACGGTTGCAGACTCGGATATATATATATATATATATATATATATATATATATATATATATATATATATATATATATATATGGAGCATAGTAAATAGGCCCATGGCTCAGAGTTGATAGAGCATGAATGCGTTCATGGCTCAGAGCACGGTGAACAGGCCCGTGGCTCAATTTTACTAGCGCCGTGACCTATACCAAGGCGGGCTAGAGGAAGGGTATCCTATGGATCTGACCCTGTGGTTGAGGCCACTTCAGCATGATACTACGGTCCTGCTTGTGTTGTACTTGTGCACTGACTACGAGGTGGGAGGTCGTGGAGTTCGGCTCTTCCATTGACCTTGTATGGCACCGGCTCCGGGTTTCACAGCCGTCGGTTGGATCTGAGCGGTACGGCTCACTTCCTTAGGGCATAATAATATGTAATCCATCAGAATAGTAATTACTGCTTAAGTTAAACACGAAACATTGGTTGAGGCCTTGCTTGCGTAACTTATCTTGTTATATCCTGCAATTACTTATATGTTCATCATGTTACATGGAAATATATTTTATCTTGTTAATCATGTTCCATAAAGAAATATTTGAGTACATCTGGTAAGCTTGCTTAGTATGAATAGCTTTATTTTATTTACTCCTCTTGTTATACTTCTTATCAGTTAGCTGCTTTATATATACCTGAGGTTTTGTAGTTTCGGCGGGGAGTTATGTTTCTCGCTGGGACAATGTTCAATTGTCTCACTCCGCTGGTTTACACCCTTTTTAGGTGGTCAAGTTAGACGTGGTGGTGGTCGTAGAGTTGCGGCCGAGCAGCAAGAAGAGTAGTAGAAGGCAAGCGATGGATATGCTGCTGTTTTGGATGTTTTGCTGTAGAGTCTAGAGTCATCCCTGTACTCTCAAGTCCTTAGAGGTGTTTTGACGTTGTTTCACAATGTGTAACTGTTGATGTTTTGTATATCCTGTTGTCGGCCAGATTTGGGCCTTTAAGTATGTATAAACAGGTGATGAACTCATGTGATGACAGGACAGCTATTGCTCTAAGATGTGGACACGTATCAGATCTTGTATATGTTTATATAACCTGTTTCTTGCAGGATGTGGACTCAAATGTAATAGTTTCTCAGTTTATCAGCTTTCCGAAATCGTTTTTAATTAACTCGTGTTTTTGGTAATCTGTAGTTATGGTGATTTCTGCATGTTTTCGCGTAACACCTCGTTGTCTGTGTGATAGTGGGATGTGTTGCCACAAGTTTTTGGTATCAGAGCTCTAGGTTCGCTGAGTCTATAGGGATTTCAGACTAGGTTGTGTTTATTCTTATGAGTTTTCTAGATTTTCTCACAATCATCTTCTGCCCTCAGCGGAAGAAAAGCCAAGATGTCTGGAAACCATGAAGAACATTCTCCTGAGCATAGTGATGTTGCATCAGTTGATGGAGCAGTAGGGCAGGCACATGAAGATCGGGTGCCTGAGGTCCCCCAACCTGACCCAACCATTCTTGAACACCCTGCCTACCAACAGCTTATGGGGCAGATGATGGCTACGATGAATCTCATGGTTGAGCGATTTCCAGTGCCTCCTCTGAGAGCACAGGCTCCCCACGGAGAAGCATCGGGTATTGGAAAGACCTTTGAGCGGCTTCGCCGAGTTGGAGCTTCGGATTATGCTGGAACGGATGATCTAGCGGATGTAGATCTGTGGCTGACAAGTCTTGAGAAGGCTTTCCGGATCCTCGACATCCCCGAAGCAGACAAAGTAAAGCATGCTGTCTACCTTCTGAAAGGTAGTGCTGGTCACTGGTGGACCATCGAGGAAGAGAAGCGGCCTGGTGAGGTGATCGGTTGGGAAGTTTTCCGGCGTGAGTTCATCAGCAGATACTTCCTGAAGACGTATCTGGATGAGAAGATCAGTCAGTTCGAGAGCATGCGACAAGGAATGATGAACATCACCGAGTATGAAGCCAAGTTCATGGATCTGTTGAGGTTTTGTCCTCACATGGCGGCGACAGACGAAGAGCGGATCAGACGCTTCGAGAAAGGTCTGAGTTTTGAGTTGACAACACCTGTATCTGCGTTGGAGAAATGTGAGCGGTTTGCTACGTTTGTGGAATCCGTCCGAAGGATTGAATGATCAGTGAGAGAGAAGAAAGAGTCTATGGCTAAGAATAGACCTACTCGGTTCTAGGGACAGCAGTTTGGTGGATTTAAGAAGCCAAGGTTTGCGGCACCGTCAGTGTTGAGAGGTTCCAGTGGGCCGTCTCAGTGGTCTCCGAGTAAGGGAAGAGGTTATGTTTCTTCACCATCGAAGGCACACAGTACGACTTCTTTGGAAGTGACAGGGCCATCCAGGCCACGGTTTGAAGTTAAGACATGTTATATCTGCGGGCAGACGGGGCATTTCAAGTTGAGTTGCCCAAGTAGAGATGCAGCAGCCAAGGCAGAATCATCAGGGATCAGATAGACATCAGCCCAGTGGTAGAAGAGGACAAGGACGTGATCAAGCGTCTCAAGCTGGATCATCTGCTCAAGGAAGAAGAGGTCGTGGACAACAAGCAATGGCTCGATTCTATGCTATGAGTCAGTCGGAGGCGATAGTCAACCCGCGAGTAGTGACATGTCAGATGGAGTTATTTCATTTTGATATGTCTTCTTCTTGCTTTATATCTGTTCTGGTTGACCCGGGTGCTACACACTCTTTTATCGCCTATAGTATGCTTGAGAACTGTCGTTTACCTGTTAGTTGTAAGAAAGATAGTTTGTTGTTAGAAACCCCTCTTGATGTTTCCTCTATGCTTCGAGAAGAGTGTCCATCTTGTGTCTTGTCTTTCTCGAGACACCGCATTCAAGTGGATCTCATACCACTTGATATGCATGGCTTTGATGTCATCCTTGGGATGGATACCTTAGAGAAGTATAAGGTTGTTTTGGACTATGGTTCGAAGCAGGTAGTGTTTGATGATGCTGGAGAGAAGTGGATCTTCCAAGGTGATAGGAAGATTTTTCCGACGTGTCTGGTATCAGCCATGGTGGTAGAGAAGTTGCTACGACAAGGATGTGAGGCGTTCTTAGCTCACGTGGTGGATACCGTTGTGGATACTGAGGTGAAAGGTCTTAGCCTTGAAGAGGTGTTAGTTGTCTGAGAGTTTGCAGATGTGTTTCTGGAAGAGTTTCCTGGTGTTCCTCCACCCTGAGAGATTGATTTCGAGATCAATCTGGTCCTAGGTACGCAGCCAGTTGCACAGACACCATATAGGATGGCTCCAGTGGAGATGGCAGAGCTTAAGAAGTAGTTGCAAGAGTTGTTGGACAAAGGTTTCATCAGACCGAGTATGTTGCCTTGGGGTGCTCCGGTGTTGTTCGTCAAGAAGAAGGATGGTTCGATGTGGTTGTGTATAGACTACCGGTAGTTGAAAAAGGTCACGACCAAGAACAAGTACCCGTTACCGAGGATAGATGATCTGTTTGATCAGTTGCGTGGCGCTATAGTGTTTTCAAAGATTGATCTACAGTCCGGATATCATCAGTTGAGGATAAAGGCGGATGACATACCAAAGTTAGCTTTCAGGACGAGGTATGGTCACTTCGAGTTCGTGGTTATGCCATTCGGGCTAACCAATGCACCTGCTGCTTTCATGGACCTGATGAATCGAGTGTCCCATCCGTTCCTAGATTAGTTTGTTGTAGTCTTTATAGATGACATCTTGATCTATAGTCGAGACAGGCAAGAGCATGAGCAACATCTTCGACGAGCGTTGACTCTTCTTCGCCAACATCAGCTATATGCCAAGTTCAGTAAGTGTGAGTTCTGGTTGGAAGAAGTGACTTTCTTAGGCCATGTGATATCTGCTGAAGGAGTCAAAGTAGACCCGAAGAAGGTAGAATCCATTGTAGATTGGGAACAACCGAAGACGCCGACAGAAGTTCGTAGTTTTCTGGGTTTAGCAGGATACTACCGGAGGTTTATCAAGGACTTTAGTGCGATTGCGTTTCCGATGACGTAGTTGGCTAGGAAGGATGTACCTTTCGTTTGGGATGATCTATGTCAGGAAGCTTTCCAGAGTTTGAAAGAGAAGCTGACCAGTGCTCCAGTGCTAATCCTATCAGAGCCTGGGAAGGGCTACGTTGTTTTCTGTGATGCTTCCAAGAAAGGTTTAGGTTGTGTGCTGATACAGGAATATCATGTGGTTTCTTTTACTTCGCGACAACTTAAGAAACACGAGGAGAACTATCTGACTCATGACTTGGAGTTGGCAGCTATGGTTCATGCGTTAAAGATTTGGAGACACTATCTTTACGGGGAAGTGTGCCATATCTTTACAGATCATAAGAATCTGAAGTACATCTTCTCGCAGCATGAGTTGAACATGCGACAACGCCGATGGATGGAGTTGATCAATGACTACAACTGCACTATCGAGTATCATCCTGGTAAGGCAAATGTGGTAGCTGATGCGCTTAGCAGAAAGTCTTCTTCTCTTTCTTCAAAGAAGGCACAGTTGAGTTCTCTGGTATGCCATAGACGAGATATGTTCATTTCTTTGTAACAGATGAATGTACAGATGGAAGTTTCCTTGCTAGCTAGACTTTTAGCACAGATGCAAGTCAAGCCTACGCTGAGACAGTAGATCCAAGATGCACAACAAGCAGATGATGCGGTACAGTTGATCAAATCAGAGTTCGACAGCGAAAAGCGTGATGGGTTTCATGAGTCCGAGGATGGGCTAGTTTGCTATTGTGATAGGATGGTGGTTCCAGATACTGATGATCTGAGGAAGTTAGTACTCGAGGAAGCACACACATTGATGTATGCTATGCATCCAGGTGTCACCAAGATGTGTCATAATCTGAAGGACTTGTATTGGTGGCCCAATTTGAAGAAAGATGTAGCTGAGTTTGTGGCTAGATGTGCGGTTTGTCAGCAAGTGAAGGCTGAACATCAGAAGCCGGCGGGTATGTTGCAACCCTTTCCAATACCGCAGTGGAAATGGGATCATATAACCATGGATTTCATAGTTGGTCTACCCAGGACAACTAAGAATCATGATTCCATTTGGGTGATAGTGGACAGATTGACAAAGTCTGCCCATTTCATACCTGTGAAGACGACGTATATAGTAGAAAAGCTCGCTCGAGTGTATGTGGATGAGATAGTACGTTTGCACAGTGTGCCAGCGACGATAGTTTCTGACAGAGGTCCTCAATTCACGAGTCATTTCTGGGAGCAGTTGCACAAAGCGTTGGGAACACATTCGAGGTTCAGTACTGCCTTCCACCCACAGACAAACAGACAGTCTGAGAGGACTATTCAGATCTTGGAGGATCTTCTCCGTGCTTGTGTTTTGCAGTTTCTAGGCAACTGGGATGTACATCTTAGTTTGATAGAGTTTGCCTACAACAACAATTATCAACGGAGCATTGATATGGCTCCTTATGAGGCTTTGTATGGAAGGAAGTACAGATCTCCTTTGTGTTGGTATGAGTCTGGTGAATATCAACTTTTTGGTCCTGAGTTAGTACAACGGATGATAGAAAAGATCAAGGTGATACAACAACAGTTGAAAGCGGTACAGGACAGATAGAAGTCTTATGCAGACAATCGCCGATGACCTTTGGAGTTCCAGGTAGGAGACAAAGTGTATCTCAAAGTCTCATTGTGGAAAGGTGTGCTGAGGTTTGGTCGGAAGGGTAAGCTTGCACCCAGGTATATGGGGCCATACCCGGTCATAGCACGTGTTGGCAAGGTAGCATACAAGTTAGAATTGCCTCCAGAGTTGCACAGGTTACATCCAGTGTTCCATGTCAGTATGCTAAAGAAAAGTCATCCAGATTCGGGGACAGTGATACAGCCAGTTGAAGTTGAGCTTTATGAAGATGTGACCTACAAGGAAGGTCTTGTGGCGATTCTTGACAGAAGGGTTAAGAAGCTGAAGAGGAAGGACCTGGTTCTTGTGAAGGTTCTTTGGCATCATCGTGGCGTTGAGGAAGCCACATGGGAGCTTGAGGAAGAGATGAGGAGGAGGTATCCCTCGCTTTTCTCTTTAGATTTCGGGGATGAAATCCCTTTGTAGGGGGTTAGTCTGTAAGGACCCTGACCTTCGTTTAGGGTTTACCCTGTTTGCTTTGCTTAACCCTGGTGCTTTGTTGCTTGCTAATCACCTTTGGTGGTGATTAGGGTTTGGTTGTGCTTTGTTGAGAGTTGGAGGTGCTACTTGCAAATAACCCAAGTCTAGGGTTTGTGGGCAAGTTTGCCACCTTGTGAGGTGTTCCTCTCTCTCTTTGCTTCCTCTAGAATAGAGAGGAAGGTTTGGGCTCGTTGCTTGAGTTCTTTTGGTCCTGGTTGAGCTTGTTGGGCCTTGTTGAGTGTTGCCTTTGCTTCTTTGTGCCTTGTGTCGGGCAAGGACATGGGTGTGTCGCCCAGGGCTGTGTTTCCCATGGTGAGGTTGTGTCGCCCAGTTGTGTCGCCCATGATCTTTGACCAAGCTTTGACCTCGTTTGTGTCACCACTAGTGGACACTTGGTGCATGATGCTTGCATGTGGCAATGACCTTGGACAAGTGTTGAGGGCTTGCTAGAGTGGTGGATCGTGCACTAGGACAAGTGTCCCTAGGTAGGCGACACCTTGCTTAGTTCTACCTTGTTTTCTCCTCCCTTCCCTTCTATATATATGTTTCCCTTTCTTTGCAAAGGATCCCTTTAGCTCTTTTATCCCCCTCTCCTTGGTGTGCACGACACACCCTTCTCCTTGCTAGTTGGTGGCCGATACCCCCTTGGAGGAGCAAGCTTGGTGGCCGATATCGTCCTTGGAGTCTCCTTCTTCCTTGCTTGGTGGTGCTTGGAGATAGGAGCTAGGAGCTTGCTTAAGGCGGGTTATATGACTCCTAACCCTAACTACACTACTCTCTTTTCATGTTCTTATATGTTGATATGAACTTAATCGGCTATGCATGTTAGTAGCTTAGTTTCTTGTTTAGTATCCTTGTTGGTCGATCCTTATGATTTAGGGTTTCTTGGTGAACAATACTCCTCTCTCCCCTTGGTCTAGCGGAGTGAGCTTGAGCTCCTAGTTTCATGAGCAACACCCCTCTCTCTCTTAGTTGATTGAGGTGAGCTTGTGTTCTAGTTGCTTGAGCAACACTCTCCTATCACCATGGACTAGAAGGATGAGCTCGGGTATAGTGGTGTCTCTTTCTAGGGTTTCCCTTGTGACCGTTTGGTGATAGATGATGTGCAAGACCCCTCTTTCTTAGTCGATTGAGGTGAGCCATCTTCTTGACCCCTTAGGGTTTTGGGTGCCCTTGTGCTTGAGGTAGATGGTGATCTTATGAGTGGTACCTTGGTCGTTATGAGAGTGGGGAGGTGCCGCCCGACAGTCCTCTTGACCTAGATGCTTTGGACGATAGGTGGTGGTAGATGTGATGGACGATACCCCACTTGATCTTGATTCTTGGACGACACATGATGGGTGTTGTGTCGGACGTCACATGCCTAGTTCCTGCCTTGTGTGACGGGTGTCACACCATGCTAAGATGACCTGCCTGATACACCTTGGTTAGATGTTTGCCTTGTGCTGCTATACCTTGGTCGATGGGGCGTTGGGGTCTGGTTGTGTGACGGGTGTCACACCTTCGTCGTTTCCCTAGGTGATAACAGATAGAGCATGGTTATGCTGGTTGAACGTCAGGCTGGGTTGCACCTTGGCGTTATGCTTTGTTTGATGGTGTTTCCCGATATCCTCTCCCTATTTTTTACCTTGTAATGTCGGGTGCCCCCCTAGAATGAGTTCCCTGCCCGACAGAGTGTCACCTGGTACCCTTGGCCGTTGCACGTTATGACCCACAAGGCCTTGTTGCACGATATACCACCAGTGCTGCACAACGCAGCGTTGCACGTCACTTAATATGCTTGGCCGTCACATGTTGACCTATATTGTTGGACGATAGAGGGAGCCCTGCCCGATACCACTTATGGTGAGGGTAGTGGGGGATATAGTGAGGGTCTTGTTCCTCATTTGAAAAACCCGATATGTTGGATTCTATCATGTTTGGTTTATATTGGAAGCTATTGATATGCTTGAGATAGTAGATCACCTTCATGTATTCTAATACAACATTTCATGTGCATATGATCATAAGGAAATGATAAGCATGTAGAATGCCTTGCTTAATGATGTAACCTATGCTTATGATCACAAGTTGATGAACGGTTGACAAAGCATATAATTATCAATATCACCCTGTGTTGATAGCATGGTTTTTCTATTTATTGTTGTTACTAACTATGCAGGTGATGCATAGCCAATTAAAAAGGGATATGAGGTATATGTATATGTTGAGTAACTCTGCTATGATTGATACTCTGGATGTTGAAATAATCAGTATAATGTACATGATTGCTATCCCATTATGATGATGATGTAAGCCTTGAGAGGTAGTGGTACTATGTGATGAGGGATTGAGATCCCATGGTATGTGATGATCCTTGAAGTGGATCTGAATGATTGGCAAGAGGCCAAGTGATAACATGTAAGGTGGAGTCCTTGGGATGGATCAATATGATATGAATTGTAGTAAAAGCACAATGATGAGTTTTATATTGTTTACTTTTGTTATATTTGCATGTTATACAACTTGGTTGAATCTTGCAATCCACATAAAATACACTAATTAATTACAGTGGAACATATCATGTAGTTTTCCCTGGCCATAGATCCCTCATCGTCAGGATTTGGTGATGGTGAAACAGGTTCTCCTGCGGGTTAACCTGGAAGCGCATATTGTTGAATATGTGTGGTTTCTCCTAGCCTTAAATAGAGAGGGAATCGAGTGCAGCTACAGTTGTAGACTTGAATATATATATATATATATATATATATATATATATATGTATGTATGTATGTATGTATGGAGCATGGTGAACAAGCCCATGGCTCAGAGTTGATAGAGAATGAATGCGTTCATGGCTCAGAGCAGGGTGAATAGGCCCGTGGCTAAGTTTTACTAGCGTCATGACCTATACCAATGCGGGCTAGAGGAAGGGTAGCCTATGGAGCTGACCCTGTGGTTGAGGCCACTTCAGCATGAGACTACGGTCCTGCTTGTGTTGTACTCGTGCATTGACCATGAGGTTGGAGGTCGTGGAGTCTGGCTCTTCCATTGACCTTGTATGGCACCGGCTCCGGGTTTCACAGCTGTCGGTTGGATCTGAGCGGTATGACTCACTTCCTCAGGGCATAATAATATGTAATCCAGCTGAATAGTAATTACTGCTTAAGTTAAACATGAAACATTGGTTGAGGCCTTACTTGCGTAACTTATCTTGTTATATCCTGCAGTTACTTATATGTTCATCATGTTACATGGCAATATATTTTATCTTTGTTGGTATGTATGCCCTGAGAGCCAATCATGGGATGATTGGTGGGATACATTAAGATTGATTTGATTAACATCAAAGGCAAGCTTCCAATTCTTTCTGGTTCAGTCATATGAGATAGTGATAGAACAGATTGAATGTCTAGAGAATGACAATACTCAATGACGTATGCCTTTAGGTTCATGACCTGAACGATGAGATCATACGGATGCTAAGAGTTTGTACATTCTTGTTATGTCCCTAGTCGGATGTCATTGTGGAAGGTAGATAGACAGCAATGACACACAAGACTAGATTGTGGTGTTGGTTGATGACATAATCTCATTAGTCATGATATAGAGATATCAAACCAAACACATAGGTACTTGTTAGAGAACAAGTGTATTGGACAGACCCACCGTGAGTTTGACACATGGAACCATGAGATGGTAGTCACAGTCAGTACTCACAGTGATGGTGGTGAGTGTGATTCTTAGACCTGAAATCACTGCACTCAACACATGTCGTTGGGCACACTTTGACATCATCAAACGCAATCCTGAAACATGGGTTGTTATAAAGGTGATGATTGGGTGGCTTTGACACATGGGGCTTTTGAGGGGTGAGTGATAGATATGGGATTTGTCCCTCCTGAGGGAGTTTGATATCCAAGGCCACTTGATGAGTAGGATTGAGATAGGCATGCGCACACATGTGTGAATCAGTATGTGATATTGATGTCATACATATCTCGTTCAATCTGCTCTGAGATCAAGAAAGTGAATGAACGTTGACAGGATGACTGTTCCATGCCTTGAGTTCATTCGGGATATCAGTGACAAAGGAATTATACATTCACTGTAACACCATTCACGGATTGTAGGATGAAAGTTGTTCTCCAACTTTCTACTTTCACTTGGGTAGCACTGATGTGTGACTAGGCACCGCTCTTTGCTTGTGAAGTCATAAGTGTTATGGACTTTCACTGCCAACGTGAAATGGACCTGCAGGGTCACACACATAGGATTTAACCTGGAAGAGGAGTTTTGTCCACAAAGCAATGTTTAGATTGATTACTAAAGGAGTTTAGTAGTTCAATTAAACACTCAATCAGTTGATAGCTCAATATCATATGGTTCAAGGTGTTGGACACATTGATTGGAGTATCGGATTGATTGAAATCGCATTTGACTGATTCTGCACAACCTGTACTCCCAACCGATCGGTTCAAGTGTTGAACCGGTCGGCTGAGGTTGCTGAACCGGTCGGCTCAAGAGTTGAGTCGGTCGGCTCAAGCCCAGGGTGAAACGAGCGGTTCAAGTGTTGAACCGATCGGTTCAACTTGTGCAACCGAGCAAGTTGGGAAAGTCAGGTCGGTGAGAATTTTCCTTGCGTTTCACTTGCCCAATTTGATTGGGAATAGGATTGGTATTCGATACCAATTAGAAACGAAAGAAGGAAAGTCAATCGGGAACCGACCAGGACCACGAACCGACCAGTTCAGAAGTGGACCGATCGGCTCATGGGTCCCAACCGATCGGTTGGTGATCCAACCGACCGGTTCAGGTCCCCAACCGACCGGCTCACTTGTGAACCGATCGGTTCAGGTTGCGAGTTGGTTGCTTTTTTGTGGAAAATCTCGAACCCTTCTACTCCTGCTTTTAGTCCCGTATTGCCGGGCACAAAGAACCCTGTCCCATGACCCACCTATATATATAGGGGTATTGGGGGCTTCTCAAAGTACAACTCAATGCAAGCCGGTTGCTTTGCGAATTTGTCGTTCTCTCTGGTTTTGGTAACCGTGAGAGATCTCGAGCAAGTGCTTCCCGCAAAAGGGAGGTGCAGCAAGGGAAGGACAACTGCAGTTGCAACTGGTAGCAGGAGAGTGTGTTGGCGACTAGTACGTCAATAGGAGGGTGCGACTCCTTCCACTTCCTTGTGGGACAAGGAGAGTGGAGTTCCAGGTGGTCCGTGTGGACTACTACAAAGGTGGGAGGACACTTCCGCTCAGGAGGACAATTGTCATCCGACAGTCTGGTAGGAGGAGGAGTCGTCAATCCCGGTGCGACCAGGAGCTGCACAGACACCGTCCAAGACCGGAGTTGAAGACCGCGCATTGCGCGAGGTATTGTCACCGAGCAAGCCTCGGGACAAGGTATGATTCCACAAACCATTCTTTCCTATTATATAGACGTTGACGCGTTTCCTCGGTATGGGTTGGGGGAGAAAATTTTTTGTTTCCGCTGCCTTCTCTGTCTCCCCTAAAACCCAATAGTGGTATCAGAGCCACGTCAACTGCTCTATATTTTAGGAATATCGATATGATAAATTTTGGTTTGTCGCCTTTATTTATTGCATGCGATGCGAATAATATTGGCTTTATGCATGTCCAATCCTAAATCCACAAATCCCAAATTACATATATGATATGTATTATTAATGCACTCGATACGCGTCGCCCTTAAACGAGTTTTGTGGTGGATGTGTGTAGCATGATTATGGCCTATAAACCCCTATCTGTGTGTGGTTGTTTGTGGTTGCTTGCATCTCGGTCTGCGCACCGATCTTCCCTCTCTTATTCCCGATGTAACTCGAAATAATTTGAGATTCTTTCCTACCTTTGCTCCCCCTGAATGTAACTCGGGGTTTCCCTTTTAAAGCAATGTAATAAATAGGATAGATTTTTATTTCCTGTTATGTCAAAGACCGGCGGACATCAAGACGACAGCTGAAACGATCGGTTCAAGGAGTGAGCCGATCGGTTGACGTTCCAAACGGTCGGTTCAAGGAGTGAACCGATCGGTTGATGACCGGTTCGAGGAGCGAGACGAGTGGGTGGCGGACATGACGAGATGCACGATGACCAGGCGAACCGATCGGTTGGAGGAGCCAACCGATCGGCTGGTGGCACCCAGATGACCGGCTGGAGAGTACAGATCATTCATGTGATGAGTTGATCAACTCGGATGGCAAGGCATAGATGTTCATCTTGTACATGTTGCATGTGATGTTGACCTAGATGACCGTGATTCCTCTTGGCTCGAGGAATCACATTAGGATGGCCATAATCATCGCTTTTTATCGTTTGTGCATGTTTTCTATGGGATATAGCATGTATATGATACGTACTATGTATTGTGGTGATTGGATATGTATATGTATATAAAACCAAATCCCTCATTAAAATATTAAGTTTTAGATGCCTTCCAAATGCGACACACGTGAAAAGCTTGTTCGACCAAGTGTGGGCACACCCTAGCATGGTGCACCGTCTACCTCGTGGAAGCGTGAAGGATGAATGTGTGGGTCTGCCCTAGCAGGGTGCATATTCATCGTGTTTGCTTTGGGTCGGACTTAACAAGGTGACCTAGATAGGATCTAGCACCTTGAGGCATGGAGATGATCATTGCAAGGAGTTGTATATGACATCTTATCAAGAGTTGCATATGATGCAATTGGCAAAAGTTGCCTACCTGAGAGATCTATGTTGTGGGTGACAGCCCTAGCTGGTCCATGGCTTAGAGGATTTCAGGATCTTGCCCACTAGAAGGTTGTATGCTGCAATCTTCCGAATTGATGGTGAGGGCTATCAATTTGAACTAAAATAGTGGGAGCGATAATTAATTAAAGGCCTAATTTTATCGTCAACTTTTCAAATCAATCAAACAAGTCAAAAATGAGTTTTTGGATTAAAATTGCATATATTTCCTTTTTGTTAAAATAAATGGTTAATCAACAAATCATTTTATTTGCGATCGGTCTTTGAGACCAACAAATTAAATGGGAATAATTCCACGATTGGTTAGGATGATGAGAAGTGTTCTCAGTCAAAGAGTGAAAGCTCTAAGTCCTAGTTATACCAGAACCAGATGAACTCGATCCCACCACATCAATGGCTGAAAGTATGCTTATGGAAGCATACCGAGGATGACATTGATGAGGAGTGCTTGATGTTGTGTTCTCTGAACTATGAGTTGCAGAGACAACATGAGACATATGATGTCTCCAAGACACTATCCTAGTATGTCATGACAGAAGGAGATCCAGTAAGGGATTCACACACTCAATGTGATTGGGTATGTTGAAAACCTGACTGAGAAGGATTCCCTCTGAGCCAAGGGTTGGCTATTGGTATGATACTGCAAATGTTGCAAGAATCATACAATTCATGATAAGCTACAACATGAACAACTTTGACAAGCGTTGACAGAGTTGTTGGACATGTTGAGGACAGTAGAGGCAAAGATGAAGAAAGACAAACCATAATCTTTGATGTGATCAAAGAGAAAGGTAAGTCTTAAGGGCAAGGATAAGGGCAAAGCAAAGAAGTGTTCTATTGCTAGCCGACAATCCAAGCCGTCTTCAGCCTCAAGGCACATGGGGAAAGGGTGTATGAGGGATTTCCCTCTATATCTGGAAGAACAAAAGAAGATGAAGGAGGGGATGGAGATCTCCACCTAAGGTATCACGAAATGAACCGCTTCTTTATCTGAGGTATATGATACCAAGATATGGATATGTCATATATGATATCCAAAAAGAAGTGATGGCCTTTGCGAAAGGACCAAGAAAGAAATACCCATCATTGGAGCAAGTGTTGCTGCCATAGATAGGAGTATCTTTCAGTTTATTTCAGCCTAAAGGGCACAAAATAGAGTTGAGAACTGCTATTTCATATATTGCTAATAGATAGAAACACTTTATTATTGCATATTGTATGACAATGATGGCAATTAATAAAGTTGATGTTTCAATCTCAAAGATATGATCTTTGTGGCAATGCCTTGTTTATCTTGTGATACATGGTATGCATAAGATAAAATGATACCTAAAGTTATTGATAACTCAAACGATCAAATTAGCATCAATCATGAGAAATTCATTTCTAGTTTCCATATGATGGATAAATCTAGACTCTTTTGGTTAGAGAACCAGTAAGAGACATGAATCTCTTGTACATGATTAATCAATCTTCACTAATGGTAGTGGGAGAATGATTGTCCTATTAGGTATAATACATGTGATGTATTTACATACCTATTGGAGCGAATGCTAATACTTCTAATGGTGTTTAGAGAAATACCAATATGAATATCTTGGAGTGTTCAAGATTTTCACAGATGAAGTGCAAATTTGGTAAAGTGTTAATTCTTGATGAGATCAATGAATGAAACACTTGAACCAAATGTTTGAGATCCTTACGAGTGATTATGATAATGTATCATAGTGAACTCATGATTAAGGCATGGTGATGTCTAAATGAAGAAGGAATCATACTCTAAGGAGTTAGAGAATGATTATCAAATAATTGAATTCTTCTTAATAAAAGAATACCCCACACTAATAAAGGACATTAAGAATCACAAGGGTTGTGAATTCTTATATTCTTGACAGATACACCTCAATTATCTATGTGATGAGTTGTTCATATGATGAGTCAACTATCTAGATGAATATGAGGAATCAAAATTTGAGTTATGATTTATGATCATTACATCCTAAATGATTTCCATGTGAACCATAAGGTATGACCTTAATGGTAGCACTCATTGGATGAAATCCATAAGTGCAAATGAGTCTTAAATGTTGAGACGCATGGATAACATTTTGAGAAGGATGATGCTTGTTGATTGCAACTTAATGACTGAGACATTTGGCATATGGATACTAAAACCACATTCCTATGAGGAATAAAACAAGGATGTGTACGTGACACAACCTATAAGGTTTATGAATCCACTAATGCAAATGAAGTCTATAAGTTACAATGGACTAATCAATGTGATTGATTGAGTACAAGCAACTCAGAATTGGATCTTTACTTTGATGATATAGTCAAAGGGTTTGACTGACATGTCAAAGATAAAGAAGGGATCTGTGATTTAGTGGGAGCATGTTCACATTCCACATGTTGATGTGAAATGGAAATGTTCTAGAATGGAAATCCAAAAGTGGAAATTATCGTTAGGGAAGATAGAGATGTTTCCTATATGATAGGAATAGAGATCTATAGAGATAGTTCTCGACAAATCTCTTGACCTGGAAAAGAGAGAGCATACATTGGCAATCTGTACTGAAGGGTTCAGTATGCACAGATTCAGTGGGAGAAAACTTGTCCATGTTATATGGATATTAGTATCCCAAGGCCAAGTGTCCAATTCTTATGAAGAATGGGAACACTAAGAATAGATATGGATCTATCATGTATGTAATCATCCCATTGTCTTGCATGTATGACATGGCAAGAATAAGATGCATTCATCATCTTGTATGTAGGACATGGCAATATGATGTGCTCATCCTGATAACTCGTATGTAGGACATGACGAGTGGATGTCTGTCTACTTCCAGTAAGGGTTACTGGAATACCATAAAAACTTGATAAGTACTTGGGAAGTACTAGTTCTATGGAGATAAGGAAGAGTTCGATGTAAAGAGTTACATTGATGCGAACTTCCGAAAGGACAGAAAATTAATCACAAAATATACATAGGATGTATAAAAGTGAAAGTTTGTTGATAATTGGAAGTGTTCCAATAAAACCATTTAAAAGGGAAATGCCGAGTATCTATGTATTAGTGAACAGCAGTGGATACTATATGGATCTGGAAGTTCATGAGATGAACTTATAGATATTCCACTCATTGATGACAAGTCTGGAATCCTTGATCATGCAATGTGGCTAAAGGTTAGCAAAGGAATACTAGATCGCATATTATAGCAACTCCATCTCATACGTGTGACGTACAACGAAGAGATGTGAGATATGCAATTTGTACAGACTTTGGCAAGGTGTTGCCATTACTCACTATGTTGGCACTAGAGCACAGTGACATGTGGGACATGTTTGAAAATCACTATGAATATGATTCAAGGGTGATTGGCTCGCAGTGCAAGTGGGAGTCTGTTGGTATGTATGCCCTGAGAGCCAATCATGGGATGATTGGTGGGATACATTAAGATTGATTTGATTAACATCAAAGGAAAGCTTCCAATTCTTTCTAGTTCAGTCATATGAGATAGTGATAGAACAGATTGAATGTCTAGAGAATGACAGTACTCAATGACGTATGCCTTCAGGTTCATGACCTGAACGATGAGATCATATGGATGCTAAGAGTTTGTACATTCTTGTTATGTCCCTAGTCGGATGTCATTGTGGAAGGTAAATAGACAGCAATGACACACAAGACTAGATTGTGGTGTTGGTTGATGACAGAATCTCATTAGTCATGATATAGAGATATCAAACCAAACACATAGGTACTTGTTAGAGAACAAGTGTACCGGACAGACCCACCGTGAGTTTGACACATGGAACCATGAGATGGTAGTCACAGTCAGTACTCACAGTGATGGTGGTGAGTGTGATTCTTAGACCTGAAATCACTGCACTCAACACATGTCGTTGGGCACACTTTGACATCATCAAACGCAGTCCTGAAACATGGGTTGTTATAAAGGTGATGATTGGGTGGCTTTGACACATGGGGCTTTTGAGGGGTGAGTGATAGATATGGGATTTGTCCCTCCTGAGGGAGTTTGATATCCAAGGCCACTTGATGAGTAGGATTGAGATAGGCGTGCGCACACATGTGTGAATCAGTATGTGATATTGATGTCATACATATCTCGTTCAATCTACTCTGAGATCAAGAAAGTGAATGAACGTTGACAGGATGACTGTTCCATGCCTTGAGTTCATTCGGGATATCAGTGACAAAGGAATTATACATTCACTGTAACACCATTCACGGGTTGTAGGATGAAAGTTGTTCTCCAACTTTCTACTTTCACTTGGGTAGCACTGATGTGTGACTAGGCACCGCTCTTTGCTTGTGAAGTCATAAGTGTTATGGACTTTCACTGCCAACGTGAAATGGACCTGCAGGGTCACACACATAGGATTTAACCTGGAAGAGGATTTTTGTCCACAAAGCAATGTTTAGATTGATTACTAAAGGAGTTTAGTAGTTCAATTAAACACTCAATCAGTTGATAGCTCAATATCATATGGTTCAAGGTGTTGGACGCATTGATTGGAGTATCGGATTGATTGAAATCGCATTTGACTGATTCTGCACAACCTGTACTCCCAACTGATCGGTTCAAGTGTTGAACCGGTCGGCTGAGGTTGCTAAACCGGTCGGCTCAAGAGTTGAGTCGATTGGCTCAAGCCCAGGGTGAAACGAGCGGTTCAAGTGTTGAACCGATCGGTTCAACTGGTGCAACCGAGCAAGTTGGGAAAGTCAGGTCGGTGAGAATTTTCCTTGCGTTTCACTTGCCCAATTTGATTGGGAATAGGATTGGTATTCGATACCAATTAGAAACGAAAGAAGTAAAGTCAATCGGGAACCGACCAGGACCACGAACCGACCAGTTCAGAAGTGAACCGATCGGCTCATGGGTCCCAACCGATCGGTTGGTGCTCCAACCGACCGGTTCAGGTCCCCCACCGACCGGTTCACTTGTGAACCGATTGGTTCAAGTTGTGAGTTGGTTGCTTTTTGTGGAAAATCTCGAACCCTTCTACTCCTGCTTTTAGTCCCGTATTGCCGGGCACAGAGAACCCTGTCCCATGACCCGCCTATATATATAGGGGTATTGGGGGCTTCTCAAAGTACAACTCAATGCAAGCCGGTTGCTTTGCGAAGTTGTCGTTCTCTCTGGTTTTGGTAACCGTGAGAGATCCCGAGCAAGTGCTTCCCGCAAAAGGGAGGTGCAACAAGGGAAGGACAACTGCAGTTGCAACTGGTAGCAGGAGAGTGTGTTGGCGACTAGTACGTCAACAGGAGGGTGCGAATCCTTCCACTTCCTTGTGGGACAAGGAGAGTGGAGTTCCAGGTGGTCCGTGTGGACTACTACAGAGGCGGGAGGACACTGCCGCTCAGGAGGACAACTGTCATGTGACAGTCCGGTAGGAGGAGGAGTCATCAGTCCCGGTGCGACCAGGAGCTGCACAGACACCGTCCAAGACCGGAGTTGAAGACCGCGCATTGCGCGAGGTATTGTCGCCGAGCAAGCCTCGGGACAAGGTATGATTCCACAAACCATCCTTTCCTATTATATAGACGTTGACGCGTTTCCTCGGTATGGGTTGGGGAAGAAAATTTTTTGTTTCCGCTGCCTTCTCTGTCTCCCCTAAAACCCAACAATCTTGTTAATCATGTTCCATAAAGAAATACTTGAGTACATCTGGTAAGCTTGCTTAGTATGAAAAACTTTATTTTATTTACTACTCTGGTTATACTTCTTATCAGTTAGATGCTTTATATATACCTAAGGTTTTGTAGTTTCGGCGGGGAGTTATGTTTCTCGCTGGGACAATGTTCAATTGTCTCACTCCGCTGGTTTACACCCTTTTTAGGTGGTCGAGTTAGACGTGGTGGTGGTCGTGGAGTTGCGGCCGAGCAGCAAGAAGAGTAGTAGAAGGCAAGTGATGGATATGCTACTGTTTTGGATGTTTTGTTGTAGAGTCTAGAGTCATCCCTGTACTCTCAGGTCCTTGGAGGTGTTTTGACGTTGTTTCACGATGTGTAACCGTTGATGTTTTGTATATCCTGCTGTCGGCTGAATTTGGGCCTTTAAGTATGTATAAACAGGTGATGAACTCATGTGATGAAAGGACAACTGTTGCTCTAAGCTGTGGACACGTATCAGATCTTGTATATGTTTATATAACCTGTTTCTTGCAGGATGTGGACTTAAATGTAATAGTTTCTCAGTTTATCAGCTTTCTGAAATCGGTTTTAATTAACCCGTGTCTTTGGTAATCTGTGGTTATGGTGATTTCCACACGTTTTCACGTAACACCTCACTGTCTGTGTGATAGTGGGATGTGTTGCCACAGAAATACCCTGTTCTTTTCTCTTAAATATGTTTTGTTGATTTCGGGGACGAAATCCTTGTAAGGGGTGGATAACTTGTAACATCCCTGACCTGGGTTATGAACTAACCCTAGGTGTTTTGCTTAAATATGTAATTAGATACTTGTGGTTATCTTGTGTATTGTAATTAAAGCTTTTTAGGAACATATATTTCCATTTTAGTCCTTTTTGAACAATGTTGTAATTTTGTTTTGTTAATTTTGGACTAATGTACAAATTACCCAATTAGAGGGGTTAACTTGCAAATTGCACATGTTAAGATGTTCCTCTGATGTTGATACATCATAAGAATGCATATGGTATGGTGGAATGGATTCCACAATCTTGGGCACCAAGATATAGCTTGTAGAGTAATCCTTGTGCTTTAAAACCTAGTTTTGGTGTATAGTGCAATTTACCCAAAACAGGGTGCAACATGTAAAATATACCCTCTAGAGTATCTCTCATGATTCTTGGCATCAAGTAGAGAAAATAAAATGAGGAGGGTGCCTCATTTGAATGGCCAAGTAAGAAAGATAACTTTGATAATTAAGTAACCAAGTTTTAAGCAAAATGGCCCTTATACATATGAAACATAATATAATGTTGGTTTCTTCCCCTTTAACCTTGGATAAGGGAGGAGTTTTGCATAAGGATAAAAGAAGGAAAACATGGCCAAGAAGTGGAGGAGGACTTGGTGGATATTTGAGAAATAAAGGAAATAATCTCCTTTCCTTGAAAATATATCCAAAAATATATAAGTACATCCTTTTAACAAACAAGGGATCGTTTCCCTTCATTCCTTCCCTTATCTTCTTGCTTTGGCCGACTAAGGAGAAGCTCAGGAACATAGGAGAATGACTAGGCTAGTTTTGGTAAGTCTTGATCATCATCTAGCTCGAATTCTTGGAGGAAATCCTAATACAAGGTTGGTTTGTTAGCTTTCCTTACACAACTCTTCTTTCTAGCCATCTTCTCCATCCAAACCTTGAAGAACGGACCTTGGGAAACCTTTGGAACTTCATCCACCATTAGAGCTACGAAGCTTGGAGCTCTAGATCAGATCTTAAGGCAGGTTTTATAACTCTAAACCTTAAACTTTGTTAAGTGCATCTTCTTCTCCTAGAATCGTTGCTTGTTTTTCTTCTTTAGATACTTCTAAGTGTTCTTGCAAACAATTTCGTGAAGAACCACCCCTGTTCTTGAGGTAGAAGATGATGGCGTTAATATCTATGTTTATCCTAAATCTTGCTTTAGCAAATGGTCTCCCAACTTTTCCAAACGGTTTCCCAAACCGTTTGGGAGCAAACAGTTTCAAACTGTTTGAGTGCAAACGGTTTCACAAGACCGCATGCAAGAAAATGGTTTAAGACCATTTGGATGTGTTGACTAGGCGTTGATCGGTTGGAGGTATATTGTAAATAATGTGGACTAATCACCCACCAAAAATCATCATCTAATTCCAAGTAAATCACCAATTGAAGGCACATTAATCCTCTAAACCCTAATCGGGTTAATTGCTGATTTCAATAAGTTAATCATGTTGAAGTTTGGGTTGAGTGGCCCAAATGGTTTCAAAACCATTTGGGGATCACCCAAACGGTCTCAAGACCGTTTGGTGATCACCCAAGACCGTTTGGAGGTCTAGGGTTAAGTAGGGTTGACCAATTGAGGGTCTAAAGATATCAAGTTGTCAAACAATTAAGTGCTGATTTGGTGACAAAACCTAGGGTTCAACCCTTGAGTGAATGACTTGGTTTTTGATAAAATAATGGGAAAACGGTCTCAAGACCGTTTGGAGGATGTCCAAACGATCCCAAGACCGTTTGGAGGTCTAGGGTTAACTATGGTCAAGTGGTTGTAAATCTAAGGATAACAAGTTGAAGTATAATCGATTAGTGACCTAATGATCAAATCTATGAGTCAAACGTTAATAGGTTGAGTTATATTTTGGTGTTGACTTGAGAAAACGGTCTCAAGACCGTTTGGAGGGTGTCAAAATGATCCCAAGACCGTTTGGGTTAAGGTCATGACCCAATTGAATGATGGTTCAATGATTTCAATGTCAATTAGACTCATGTTGATATATGTTGAAGGATGATCAATTCCAAACCCTAATCAATTGATCCAATCCCTAATTGGTGATCAATTGAGGGATAATTGAGGGTCAAATCAGTTGAGGATTGACCTAATTGACTCAATTGATAAGTGGCTAACAAGTGCATGAACGATTGAGGGGTTCAACATTGGAAACCCTAACTCAATTGGATTGGTTGAGACACTTTTTGGTCCATGCGGTTTTGAGATGGTTTGGACCAAATGATCCCAAACCGTTTGATCTCATGCGGTTTCAAGATCGATCTTACCCATGCGGTTTCAAAGTCAAAGTTGGCCAAACAGTCTTCATGACCAAACGGTCTTCACCTTGCCTTGGGCAAACGATCTTGAGTGTGTACTTGGCCAAACTTTTTCAAAAGTCAACAAACGATCAACACCACCAAACGGTTTCAAAACCGTTTGGGAGTTGAAAGTGCAAAACCGTTTGAGGTTTAAAAAGGTTAAGAACGTATGATGCTTTAGAGGTTAAGATGGTTTAGTGGTTGATTAACCTAAACCTTAATGATACCTAAAGTAATTAAGGGATCAAGTAATTAGTGGTTTAATGCATGATAAGTCAATGGTGAACATTACAAAAGTACCCTTGATGGGATAGTGTGACTAATAACCCTTGATCAAGTAAACCCTAATGACCACAATGGTGATGACATAACTTATGTTGTCAAGGTTGATTTGATTTAGTATAATCAAAAGTGATGTGAACATCATCTAATAGTAAGAGGAGAAAGAAGACTCCTAATGTGAAAGGGAATCAAGTAATAAACTTCCTATATGTATGAATACATCTAATTAGGGTATGATCCTTCATAGTGAGATCATGGAAACCCTAATTATGATGGTTAATGAATTTTAACCTAATTTGAGAACATTAATGTAAGTAATCCTCATACATGATAATGATATGATCTTAATTCACAGTAATGTGAATAGTAAACCCTAATCTAGGGTAATGTAATGTGAATAGTAAACCCTAATCTAGGGTAATGTGATGCAATGTGAATAGTAAACCCTAATCTAGGGTAATGTAATGTAATGTGAATAGTAAACCCTAATCTAGGGTAATGTGATGTAATGTGAATAGTAAACCCTAATCTAGGGTAATGTGATGTAATGTGAATAGTAAACCCTAATCTAGGGTAATGTGAATAGTAAACCCTAATCTAGGGTAATGTGATGTAATGTGGATAGTGAACCCTAATCTAGGGTAATGTGATGCAATGTGAATAGTAAACCCTAATCTAGGGAAATGTAATGATGTGAACTGTAAACCCTAATTCTGGGTTATGCTCTTAAGCATGAAACTCTATGATTGAACTAGGAAATAATTGTACTATGCTTATATAGACAAAATGTGCATGTTATCAATTGTGCTAATCATGCAGGTTTTTATATAGAAGTGTTCATAGCCAGGTAAGGGTTATGATGTCATATTCATTGAAAGCACTTTATGAGTTTTGAAAGTCATGACATGCTATGTTGCCTAGTAAGAGGTAATATATGAAATTAATAGGCTATATGAGCCATGAGAAATGTCTATATTGCCATCAAGTCATCAATATGTTACTTAATAGTAAGTGTTTTGATGATCTAAGGGTTTGAATACCCATGTTCCTGAATCATATGATGATATGGTTAGGGATTGATATCCCAATGATAACTAGATGTGAAATGAACTTGATACAATTAGTATTCTTTCTTTATAGCAATTGTTTAATGGTTTATGTTTGAAAACATGCCTGATGCTAAAAGAATACCATAATGTACTTAAATAATCAAGTATAATGATATCATGTAGAGCCTTGACCATAGATCCATCATTGTCAGAAGTTAAATGGTGGTGAAATAGGTTTTCCTAAGGGAACTCCTGGAGAGCATACTTTTGAGTATGTGGGGGTTATGGACGCGAATATCTTTACATCCTAATGTAGGATTTGACGTGAGATGTACATGTAATCTCCCAATCCTTCATTATATGTTTATGCCGGGATGATGTATCACTAATCTCTCGATGATGTTGTTAATGCCGCATCGATGTGAGATAAACAAGAAATCTCTCGTTGGCGAAGAGAGTACAGAACGCCACTGTAACTCTAATAGCGAAGTTGCCAGGATACCCTGGAAAGCTATTATAGCAGAGACACAAGATGTCCTGCATGGTGTACCTCACACTGACTGAGGAAGATGAGGTCATAGAAATCCGACTCTTCTGATGACCTATGTATGGTACCGATTACAATTTAGTAATGGTCGGTTGGAGTATGAGAGGTGTAACTCATCTCCTCAGGGCATAAATTTGTTTGAAAAACATAATCAGCCGTGTAGCATATCTACTTAGGTTGAACTACGAGAAATAATGATTGATGATACATTGTTTATAATGTTCTAGTTGAATAACTAGTATACATGTTCTTCATATTCCTTATTGTTATATGTCTTGTCATTCAATTAAGTTATAATTGAAATAATTTCTTAAAAGAAGGTTGCTTCACTTAGCTTATACAATGTTAAACCTGCTGTTGAATGTTTAGAATCCTTTTATTCAATGTTATTCCTTTATTGCAATAAAAAAGCTTCTGGTGGAGAGTTATAACTCTCGTTGGGACAATTATTCAAATTGTCTCACCCCCATGGGATTCGACTTTTTAGGTAGACGCCGAGGACGAAGGAACCCATCAGTGGGTGAGCAACAACAACAGCAGCAACAACAACACTAGGGACAACAGTGATCCTCAGGTGGAGACACTGTCTGTCAAGTCTTGTAGATAGTATGTCCTATGTGTCGTCTCTGTACTCTCAGGTCCTAGGAGTCAATAGATGTTTAAAGATAGATCTGAGATTTTTGGCTTAATGCCTCGAGATTTTTGTAACTTGCCTTGTACAGCTAACAAGGTAGCTGATGGTTGTAATACTCGAGATGTGATATTACAGAGATGTAATGATGAACCAGTTGTAAATAACTTATCGTGTTTCTTTATGAAAGAGTTTTATCGCTTATAGATCTCTTTACAAAAAGTTTTAATTTTTAGTGCTTTTAATAATTCCGCTGCTAATAAATGGCTTCCACATTAGTTTAAATTCGTTGATCTTGTTTTCCGAGAAGTCGAGTCACCACAGTTTGCCTCTCTTGCCAAACCTCAACAGTCCTTTCCAAGGTGAAACTTTCAGATACACTTCATCACCAACCTCAAACTCAAGCGGTCTACGTCTTTTCTCAGCGTAACTTTTTTGCCTGTCCTATGCAACTTTCAACTGTTCTCTGATCACTATAATATTTTCTTTAGTCAAATCCACTATCTCTAGTCCAAGAATCTCTTTGTCACCCACCTCGTACCAACATACATGTGATCTACACTTTCTACCATACAAAGCTTCATATGGGGCCATACCAAGACCAGAATGGTGACTATTGTTGTATGCAAACTCTATAAGGCTCAAGTGTTCTTCCCAACTTCGAGTGAAATGCAAGATACATGCTCTCAGCATGTCCTCAAGAGTCTGAATGGTCCTCTCTAAATGACCATCTGTCTACGGGTGAAAAGTTGTACTGAACCTCAACTTTGTGCCCAAAGCACGATGCAACTGATTCCAAAACCTGGATGTGAACTTAGGGTCTTGATTTGATATAATTGAAATTGGGATACCATGCAACCTGACTATCTCATCCACGTATATATTAGCCAACTTTGGGACATCAAAGGTTGACTTAACATGAAGAAAGTGAGCAGACTTAGTCAATCTATCCACAATCACCCATATCAAGTCACAACCTCTAGGTGATTGGGCAACCCTACCACAAAATCCATTGTGATATGTTCCCATTTCCACTCTGTTATAGGAAGAGATTGCAAGGTACCTGCAGGTTTATGATGCTCAGCCTTAACCTGCTAGCACACACTACATCTAGCCACGTACTCAGCTACATCCTTTTTCATACCTGGACACCAGTATAACTCCTTGAGATTCCTGTACATCTTAGTGTTGCCTGGATGCATAGCGTACATCGATGCATGTGCTTCCTCAAGAATCTGCTCTTTCAAATCACTGTCTCCAGGTACACACAACCTGTCATGCTGATACAACAAACCATCATCTGAAAACCTCAACTCTGGTCTTTTTCCCTCTATCATGTCCTGCATGATCTGTCGTAACTCACTGTCACTCTGCTGAAGTTCCTTGATCTGATCATAAAAAGTAGGCTTGACTTGCATCTGTGCAATCAAACCACTCTGCTCTGTCACCCCTAAGTCTAAGTTCAACTTTCACATCTCTACTAGTAGGTCTCTCTTGAAGCATGCCATATAGAATACATCTACTGTTGAACTTGACTTCCTGCTGAGGGCATCTGCTACCACATTCTCCTTACCAGGATGATAATCTATCATCACTTCGTAATCCTTGATCAATTCTAACCATCTCCACTGTCTAAGATTCAGATCCTTCTGGGTGAAAATATATTTCAAACTCTTATGATCTGTAAACATCTGACATGCCTCACTATAAAGATAGTGATGCCATGTCTTAAGAGCATGAACTACAACAACTAACTCTAGATCATGTGTCGGGTAGTTCTCTTCATTCTTCTTAATCTGTCTAGATGCATAAGCTACTACTTTGCCTTCCTACATCAACACACAACCTAAACCTCTCCTTGAAGCATCACAAAACACTGTGTAACCTTTAGCTGTCTCGGGAAGGATCAACACTGGTGCCGTAGTCAACTTCTTCTTTAAGATCTGAAAACTCTTCTCATAGTTGTCTGACCAGACAAACAGTGCATTTTTTCTCGTTAAGTGTGTTAGAGGTGACGCTACAACATTGAAGTTCCGGATGAACCTCCTGTAGTAACCTGCCTGTGGCATCCAACTTATAAAACACGAGATTAATTAAGCGGAAGCGAATCATTTGCAGCGGATTGCTAAAAATCACTAAAAATTAAAACTTTTTGCAAATAGATCCACACATAGGAAATCTTTTTCATCAAGATCCAAAGTATAATATTTACATTTTGTTCCATAATTACACAACCTGTACTATCTCTTCTCGAGGATTACAACATCAGCTGTCCTATTCAACATTATATACAGATAGCATAAAAACCTCAAGGCATCAAGCCAAAATATCAAATCGATTAAATAAAAACATTGACTACTGACTCCGAGGACCTGAGAGTACAAAGACGACACATAGGACTTTCTAACTATAAGACGAGACAAGCAGTATCTCCAACTGATATATTACTGCTGTCCTCGATCCTGCTGCTGTTCTTTCTCTGCTAAAGTTTTCCTGCCTCCTTGTCCACGTCCACCTAAAAACATTGGATCCCACAGGGGTGAGACAATTGTAAATTGTCCCAGCGGGAGATATAACTCTACGCCAAAACATCATTATTTGCAATTAAATATAAAAAACTAGACATAGCATATGTAGTTTAAAGCATTCTCATCTTAAAGCATTGTAACTATTTATGATAGAACAATAGATCAACTATTCACTTAATAAGGAATAGGAAGAACATGTATAGCATTTATCCTTCATATCATACCATCATGTCAAACTTCTCTTGTGACACTCATTATCTTGATATGTCACCCATGAGACATTCTTAATTCAACTTATTGGCCTTAGCCAATCTGCTAAACAGATTTTTGGTTATATTGGACATGAGAGTGTACATCATCATGTCTTATTCAGGCATTGGTCTATACCAATCCTTTATAAATATTTCAGGCATTGGATTACACCAATCCTGTGCAACTAGTACAAGCATTAGACTTGTATTATTCCTGTGTATCCATTCCAAGTATTGAACTATGTCAATCTTGTGTAACCATTCTAAGTATTAAACTATGTCAATCTTGTGTAACCATTCCAAGTATTGAACTATGTCAATCTTGTGTAACCATTCCAAGTATTGAACTATGTCAATCTTGTGAAACTATTCCAAGTATTGGGCTATTACCAATCCTGTGTTATTATTCCAGGTATTGGGTTATTACCAATCCTATTTTATTATTCCAAGTATTGAACTATGTCAATCCTGTGACATTATTCCAGGTATTGGGATTTAACCAATCCTGTGTTATTATTCCAGGTATTGGGTTATTACCAATCCCGTGTTATCATTCCAGGTATTGAACTATGTCAATCCTTTGAAATTATTCCAGGTATCTAGATTTAACCAATCCTGTGTTATTATTCCAGGTATTGGGTTATTACCAATCCCGTGTTATTATTCCAGGTATTGAACTATGTCAATCCTGTGACATTATTCCAGGTATTGGGATTTAACCAATCCTATGTTATTATTCCAGGTATTGGGTTATTACCAATCCTTTGTTATCATTCTAGGTATTGAATTATGTCAATCCTGTGCATCTATTCCAGGTATTGAACTATATCAATCCTATGATATTATTCCAGGTATTGAACTATGTCAATCCCGTGTAACCTTTAAAACATTTTGTTACGTCTCACTAGGCAACAACCATCCTCATAGCTCATACGGACCATAAAACACCTTGTCACCTCTCACTAGGAAACATCTAACCATATGGATCATAAGGCCATTACACATCTTTAGAATTCAGGCATGTTCATTACTCTTAACATTTATCATTAAATGATTCTCAGTACAAGGTATGAGTTCATTCCTCATCCTTATCATGGTATGATTACATCATACTCATTAGTTTGGCTTACCCTTATTCTCAAGGTATATTAGCCTATGTTTGTCAAGGTATATCAAACTCATTACATTTTATTGTAACAATTTACATATAACACTTCATATATTTCTTACTCAAATAGATTGGATTTGAAATGCATCAAGGTATATCACTTTCCTCATCACCTCTATCTTCCTTGAGTTATCAGTTTATCTTGTATTAAGGCACTTCCCATCTTAATACTTTCATCCATTGACCTATCACTCTCATCATGAAGTGCATAGGTCACACACAAGAATGGTCCAACTACCTTTAATGACATGGACTCATTTAAGGTTAAGGCATTGCCTACAATAAGGTTGCCTATACTCAATCCTTTAAGGTATTTCACCTTTATAAGGTTTCACCCTCTGCTTTATTATCAGGGTTCTGGTTTGTCATCATATTGCACAAGGTTAGGGCTTTAAATATTATAACTCCATTTAGAATTTCACCTACCTTTACCCTTTATTAGGGCTTTGGGGTTCACTTACTATTCATCCCAACTAGGGTTTCTCATGACATCACCCTCAATTAGGGTTTCTCATGGCATTACCATCAATTAGGGTTTCTCATGGCATCACCATCAATTAGGGTTTCTCATGGTATCACCATCAATTAGGGTTTCTCCTTTCCTATCAATGGGGGATACTCATCCCAATTAGGGTTTCACTCTTTATTCCCATAATTGGGGTTTTACATTATGTTATCCTGAACTAGGGTTAAGATTCATTAACTTTCTGGATTAGGGTTTCATGATCTCTTTATAAAGGATCATAACCTAATCATCACATGATCAATACTCATATATGAATTCCTCTCTATCTTCCTCCCAACTTGATTAGGTCACATCAACTCTTCAATCAAGTACATACAACTATGGTTAACATAGTGTAATAAGACATTACTCTCATAACCTTTTAGGGTTAATTAATCTAAAGGTATTGATCATCTAGGTACTTTAGGGTTTCAACCTTTGTACCTATCCTTAATAATCATCATTGGATCAATGGATCATTCATCATCTTAATTCTCAAGAGATTCAATCACATTGGACTTCCATTACATAAGGTATCCAAATGATGGATTTGAGTGATGAGATGGGAAAATGGTCTCAAGACCGTTTGGAGGTCATCCAAATGACCTCAAGACCGTTTGGGGTCAGGTCATGTTCAATTTGGATGATGGTCCAATAGTTTTAAAGTAACTAGTTACACATTGATTAATGTTGAAGGATCATCGATTCCAAACCCTAATCCAATTGATTCAAACCCTAATTGATGACCAATTGAGGGTCAATTGAGAGTTAAAATCAGTTGAAGGATGACCTACTTAACTCAATCAAAGTATGGTGATAGGTCCAATTGATGATTAGTTACATGAATACAATGGTTGATGGAATCAACATTGAGAACCCTAAACCGATTGGAGTAGTTGAGACCATCTTTGGTCCATGCGGTTTTGAGGAGGTTTGGACCAAATGGTCTCAAGACAGTTTGGGACCAAACGATCCCAAACCGGTTGAGTTCATGCGGTTTCAAAAAGGTACTTTAGCAAACGATCTTGAAGGTCACTTTTACCAAACGGTTTCAAACCGTTTGAACTTTGAAAGACCAAGACCGTTTGGGGCCCAAGTATTCAAAATTGTTTGAGGATCAATATGGTTAATCCTTTTGGATACCTAATGTAATTGAGGACTCAATTGGTTAATCCACTTGGATACCTATTGTAATAGAAGATCCAATTGGTAAATTTAGGGTTTGGATCATTGGATTGATCACCAAACCAGCATTTGATTGCACTTCAACTTAGTATCTTTAGATCTTCAAACACCTAACCATAGTCAACCCTAGACCTCCAAACGGTCTTGGGTGACCCCAAAACGGTCTTGGGATTGTTTGGATGACCTACAAATGGTCTTGAGACCGTTTTCCCATCACATCATCATTAACCATGTCATTCAATTAAGGTTTGGATCCTAGGATTGGTCACCCAATCAGCAATTGATTGTACATCAACTTAATATCTTTGGACCTTCAATTGCTCAACCATACTTAACCCTAGACCTCCAAACGGTCTTGGGTGATCACCAAACGGTCTTGAGACCGTTTGGGTGATCGCCAAACAGTTTTCAAACCATTTGGATCAATCAACCCAAAACATCATCTCAATCACTTGCAAAATCAGCACTTAGCCGATTAGGGTTCATACTATATCTTTGGATCTTCAAAAACTAAACCATACTCAACCCTAGACCTACAAATGGTCTGGGGTGACCCCAAAACGGTTGTGAGACCGTTTGGGTGATCCCCAAATGGTTTTGAAACCGTTTGGGTCAATCAACCCAAGTTTCCAACTTAATCAAATTACAAATCAGCACTTAACCCGATTAGGGTTTTGGTGATTGATAGACCTTCAACTCATGAACCAATTGGAACTAATCAATCATAATTTATGGGTCAATAACCTATATCATTTTCAACAGATCTCCAAACGGTTAACCCTGGTCAACACCACCAAACAGTATCAAACTATTTGGTCTCAAGCGGTTTGGTGAAACCATTTGCTTCTAAATGATTTGAAACCGTTTGCTCCCAAACGGTTTTGGGAAACCGTTTGAGCAACAAAAGTAAACCATTTGCCTTGGATATTTTGGAGAGGTGTGTGTTTATCATCTTAAAGCTCTGAACTCACGAAACCTACTATGGTTTCCATGGTGATTGCATCAATCAACCAAAACAAATTTCGGGAATGTAAAAAGGATCACCAAGTGATAAGGAATTAATTGAAATAACAATATTAAGGGTTCAAGTTATAAAACCCGCCTCCAATTGAGCTCCAAAGCTCCAAGATCACGGCAAAAATGTTGTATGAAGATCTTGCAACTCCCCCTAGGTTCGTCCTCAAGCTTTTGGTTGAAAAGTTTGGCTAGGGTTGAAGAGGAGATCGAATTAAGAAGAAATCAATGATTTACTTTCAATTTCCACCATGGAATCAAGGGAAAAAGAGGTCAAGAACCTTACCAACAGGTTGGGGTCGTCCTCCTACTGTTCCTGAGCTTCTCTTCGGATCAGCAAAGGCAAAGAAAGAAAGGAAATCCGAAAAGAAGTCCTTAAGTGAGTGGAAAAAGGGATATGTATAAGGAAATCCCAAGGAGAGAGAAAATGGGATTATTTCCTTTAATTCCCAAAATAATTTCCACCAAATCCCCCTCCATTTCTTGGCCAAGAAGCCATATTCATGTTCTTGCAAAACCTCTTCATTATCCAAGAATAAAGGGAAAAGAAATTAAGCACCTTAACCCTTATAATATTAATATCCATTTTTGAGTGGAATTTCTTTTTCTTATAATAATGGTGAGTGGAATTTCACCTCCTTAGGATATGTTCGTGCCTTTGCAAGGCTTAAGCTCGTCCACACACATCTGAATCGAACTATTTTAATTTTGGTTGAAGGCCCCTTCAATTATTTTATTTATTTTTGCATTAAATTGAATTAGGGTTCCAATTAGGCTTAAATCTTGATTATTTTAATATCAAGATTCTCTCTCCTCCAACTTAATTCAAATGAGGCGCCCCTATCATTTTCTTTTCTCTAAATGATGTCAAGAAACATTAGGGACCTTATTGAAGTGGTAATTTTCATATTGAACCTTAGGTTTTGGGTAAATTGCACTTTACACCAAAACTAGGTTTTAATGCACAAACATTGTCCAACACGCTCTATCTTGGTGTCCAGGCTTGTGGAAACCATACCACTACATCATATTCATTCTTATGATGTCTCAACATCAGAGGAACATATTATTATGTAACATCATCAGAGGAACATATTATTATGTAACATTTGTAAGTTAGCCCCTTAACTTGGGTAATTTGCACTTTAGTCCAAAATAAGCAAACATTATTTCAACATTGTTCAAACAGGACCAAAATTGAAACATAAGTTCCTCATGAGCCCTAATTACTTTTCACAAGATAATATTAAGCATATAATCATCTTTATTTATTAAAACACCTAGGGTTAAAGCATAACCCAGGTCAGGGATGTTACAAATTATCCACCCCTCATAAGGATTTCGTCCTCGAAATTCCAGATAAAGGAAAACCGTTATTATTCATGCATCATTTCATCATGTACTCACATAACACCTCATTATTATGGAGAAACCATAGAGTTTTGATCAATACAAAGTTATTACATACAAGTTTATCATGGAATGATTCACATGGAACATATACTCCCATGTTCCTTAATTAATTCAACCTTTCTCATACAAGATTCACCATTATATTATGTCATTCACTTGGGACTATAAGTCTTTTTATGCTTTAATTGTGTCACCTTACCTGATGACACAACACAAGATTTCCTTATTACATGCACTAACTATCTCATTAGTTGTGCATTTTCTTACCATAAGAAGAGGTTACATATCAACCAAGAACTTTTCTCAAGGATATCTTCAATTGTTATGTTTATGAAAAACATAAACCCCTAACATGTGATGTTCATATTATTTTACATATTTAATTTGATTTCATGGTTGACCATTCAAAGTAGTCAACATGAATCATCTGATATATCTTTAGATACCAGGATTTCTTACCTTGGTACCTATCACATGTGTTGAAGACACATGACCTCTTTATCTTCCTTTCATCTTGGAACATTACTTATTACATATATCTTCATCTTGGAGCCAAATCCCAAGATAAGCTGATACCTTTCTAAGTATCCATCACATAAACATCTTTGTATTATGCACATCAAGTGTTCTATGACCCACTTGATTGCCATGTCCTTGAAAGGAAAGAAAATAAGGATTCATATTCCTCGTATTTATTCCTGTGTTTTCAACTATTCATGAACCATTTACTCTTCATCTCATCCTAAGTTCCTTGCCCTAAGCTCAGGATTCTATAAGGATGATCACATAACATTATTCTTTTCTTTATTATTATCTAACATGTTTATGATTATCTTAGGATCTCATCACATTTTCCATTCCCACATCATGGAAGGGATCTTTATAATACTTACAACTTAATTGGATAAGATTCATCTCCCTTATTTTCATTCTTATCTTATGAGGAGTATACTTTTAATTCCTCATACAACCATGCTCATCTGAGGTTATCTCATATTTCTCTTTCTTATGCTTAGGACAGGACACATTTATTCATTCCATACTTCTTATTTCATGATACTCATTAGATTGTATCAGAATGTCTGATTGATCAGGGCAATAAAAAAGATAACAATCTAAGAGTCTCCATACTCACTTTATCATCAATAATTGTATACATGGCCAGGGTATATAAATACTGAGATCAAGTAGTATGCACTTACTTTATTTTATGTTTTTCATCTCTTTAGATTTAGTATATTTAATATCTCAGATTTCTTCTGAGTTCCTTTTTCATCTCTTCCCTTTCTTGATGGAGAAAGAGAAACTTCAAAACATATAAAAGAATATTAAAATGAACACAAATTTCATACTACTATCTCTTCCGCATATCCTTAAAGGATTATATAGATGAACTAAACAACAACTACTTTTCTTATAGTAGGAAACAGAAGGTAACTCAAAATAGAAAGTTCTATCTTGACAAGTCTACCTTTTACAAGATAACTAGAATCTTATCTAACCCAGAACATGAACTTAGTTGTTATTTGTTATTACCTTCGTCCTTTACTACCAGAAGTAGATGGACTAAACTGTGACACTTGTCTTTGTCCTCTATCATATGCTCCACTGGACTGAGGTCCTTGTGGGTTTTGCAGATTATGCCTTGACTGCTGGGTCATTTCACTATTTCTCCTTGGATATTGTTGTCTAAAATGTCCTAGCTGTCCACATTTATGACAAGCTCGACCCCAACTTGATGACCCCTGCATATGTGCACTATATTATGGTTGGACTAGTGAAGATTTTGGTTGTCTGCTGCCACTACTCATTAGTCCCTGTGACTGTGTAGACTTTCTTTTGAGGTTTGTATCATGTTTCTTTATCGTAGATCTTTCTATCCTCCGTATAGACTCCACAAATGTGGCAAACCTCTCCCTAATTTCTAGGGCAGATGCCGGAATGGACATCTCAGCATTCAATCCTTTCTCAAAATGTCAAATTTTTTCCTCCTCAGTAGCAGCCATCTGGGTGCAAAATCGTAAAAGTTCCATGAACTTAACCTCATATTCACTTATTGACATGGCTCCCTGTCGTATTTTATCAAACTATGAGATCTTTTCATCTAAATAAGTCTTTGGAAGATACTTATTGATGAATTCTTGACAGAATTCCTCCCAGCCAACCTCTTCATCATTCCTTTTTATTTCTTCTATAGCCCACCAGTGTCCAGTACTACCTTTCAAAAGGTACACTACATGTTTAACTTTGTCAGCCTCTGGGATACTAAGGATCTTAAAGGCTTTTTCTAACTCAGTGAGCCAGAGATCAACATCTGCTAGATCAGATGTTCCAGCATATTCAATGGCTCTGACACGACATAGTCGTTCAAAGGTCTTACCAGACCCATATCCCTCATTGGGAGTTGGTGCCCTGGGTTTTGATGCTGGCATCCGATCTGCCATATACCTTAGTGTGGTCATGAGCTTCCCAAAAAGATTATGAATATCTGGGTTTCCTCTCATGACTTCATCAACATGGGGATTTTTAGGCACTGGTTCCTCCCTTGCCTGATACCTTGCACCTCCCACTGGTGCAGCAACATTGCTCTCAGCAACGTATTGTTCACGTCCTTCAGAAAGCTTTAAGTTATATTTCTTCTTCTGCATAAGCAGAAGACACTATAAGATATACTGAGGTACACTTAGAACAGACTCGATACCTTAGTCCTATGTCTCTGCAGACTCAGCAAACCTAGAGCTCTGATACCACTAAATTGTGGCATCCAACTTATAAAACATGAGATTAACTAAGGGTCTGACTGGTTTGATGTAATTTGTCCTGAAAACACTGGAAGTCAAATACTTTTTCCAATTTTATTTGACTGGTTTGTTGAAAGTCCGGAACTTGAATTCCCCAATTTTTCCTGGACTGCCAGCCATATATATACGCTTCCGTAAAATGAGTTCCATAAGAAATAGGCAGGAAAACGAGTTCCCACTCCACCCATGTCTCGCCCGCTCGCTTGTTCTTATTTTCCAGCGAGGACTGGAGGAGGCGACTCCCCAGACAAGACCAACCGTCACATCGTCTTCTACATCTTCGACGGTCTTGCCAAGCCTTATGTCCGTCTGTGGCAATATTCTGGTAATAGCCCGGAGCAGGCTCGTCGGTTGTTGCCAAAGCCTTATCAAATATTTTTTCTACCTCTCGGTCTAAAGAGCAACCATTGTTGCAGCTGTGTGTGATCATTGTATCATCTGTCCTCTTGTGCCGCCTAAACTATCAGCATACCTTCCCCCTCTCGCTGCGTCAAAGGTACTATTCATAGCTATTTTGATCATTTTCTGTAAAGGAGGCTTAAACAACGATTGTTCATTGTGAATGAGAAGCAATGTTATTCCCATGTGCAAAGGGTTGATCTATCTTAAATTCTTAAAAATGACAACCATCTATATCTAATCCCTCTCAGTATTAGAGCACATGCATCAAGCACTCACGCGAAGTTTTTTTTTTGGGAGTTGCTTTGCAGCGACTACCTCTGGTTTGATATGAAAAATGATTGTAAATATTGATTTCTTTATTCTAAAAAATGAATACTAGATGATCCATCGTTATTGATGTACTAGAATAGGTCATTTTAAATAGTTAATTTGCAGATTTTGAATATTGAACTTGCTATTTCAATATTTGTTAGGCACATTTCACCAGAAGTATAAAAGTAGAAATGATTTTTATTCTTGAATCTTTGTTAGTTCATCCTTGATATTATTACAAAAAACTCATTCTAAGAATGTTATTTTATTATTTTTGAACTTAAATATAATAGTAGATCTCTTTTGAGTGTAGATGGTTAACTATGCCGACTTCAATGAAGAAGAACAATCATGTATAATCATCATACTCATGATAATGATGATATTACTCAAAGGACGGTCCCAACATCGTCTTGAACTCAAACGACCATACACACTTAGGAATAAGCCCATGTCTACCATAATGAAGAGAATTCTCCTTGGAACAGAACAAAGTTGCCTTGAAGAAACAAGAATGAGGAGAGCCACCTTTTTTAGGTTATGAAATATTTTGAGGGGTCGATACCTTTTACAAGATATTATAAATATGTCAGTTGAGGAGCAACTGGCAATGTTTTTAAGCATATTAGGATAGGGTACACTTCAACGTGGAGTTTCTAATTCTTATGATCGAGCACAGGAGACGGTCAACTGATATTTCAATAAATGTTTATATGCCATAGGCTGTCTTTGTGATGATTATATTAGAACTCCTCCGTCCATGACTCCTCTTGAAATTACATGTCGTCCAAATAAGTTCTATCCTTATTTCAAGGTAAATATTTATAATTAGTTTAATTATTTATACAAGACCATTGCATATGTAGGATTGTATAGGAGCAATTGATGGTACACATATTACCGCTACAGTACCAAATGACATTGTAGCAAGATTTTGTGGTAGAAAGGATCACCCAACCCATAATGTCATAGTGGCTTGCACTTTTAATTGCAAAATATGCTATGTTGGGGCTGGCTGGGAAGGATCGGGAAATGATATGATTGTATTGAAAAGTGCACTAGAAGACCCAAATGGGCTAAAAGTTCCAGAAGGTAAATTATAAAAATATAAAAAAATTGAAATTCTAACCTTGTAATCATTAAGATATATTGTACTTTCCTATAGGTAAATATTTCTTAGCAGATGTTGGATATACCACTATGCCAGGATTTGTTACTCCATACCGTGGTACACGATATCACCTAAAAGATTTCTCTCACACCAATGGACCAAGAACACATGATGAATTGTTTAATCTTCGACATTCTTCTCTACAAAATGAAGTGGAACAGACAATTGGTTTACTTAAGAAAAGATTTAGGTGTCTAAATGTGAGATCATGTTACCCTTTTGAAACACAAGTTGATATGGTGTTGGCTTGTTCAATTTTTCATAACTACATAATGGAAGTGCACCCAACTGGAGATGAATTTGACACAGGAGAATACCAAGATGAAGGAGTAATATTACAACAAGATCACTCAACTGAGTCGATTGATGATTCATATGAAAATTACTCTCAAACATGGACTAATAGAGAGATAAGATATAGAAATCAAGTATGGAGGGACAAGAGGGACAATATCCCTAAATTGATGTGGAGTGACTATCATGATAGAACAAATAATATGTAACCGTTTATTTCTAAAAGCTCATGATGTGTTATTTTCTCAAACTAAGACATTTGTATTTGTATTTTTTTTGGCAAAAAACTCGTTATGCATTTTTTTAAAATTGTATGCACACTGTGACTGCCAATTCCTTGATTTTGTTCATGATTTTTTATGAGTGAATATTTGCATGTACATAGATGGTACATATGTGGATCGAATTCTTGTAAAGTTTGAGCTCATCATGACAACTTATTGTCTTATGGTTTCCTATTATTTTGATGAATGAATATTTCTGCATACATAGATGGACATGAATGGATTGATCTATGTGCATAGATGGAGCACTTTTTTATAATTATAAGCTCACCATGGCTACCTATTGTTTAACCTTTTCTATTGTTTTGATGAGTGTATAATTGTTTTTATGTAGATGGAACAACATGTTGATAACTCTCAACTGGCAACATTAAGAAAAGGAACCCAAAATTTTAGATGGCAAAAAAATTGGAGTCAGTTTGCTATTAGATATCTTGCCACCCTTGCTACTGAAGGTTATAAGGTAGATAAAACATTCAAATCTACCGCATTTCACAAAACAGCAGAAGCAGTTAATAAAGAGTTCAACTTGGGTGATGTTTGCAAAGCATCTTTTTTGGAAAATTATCTACGAACTGTGAATAAGCATTGGGAAGAAATTCATAAAATTAAAAACCAAATTGGCATAAATGATTTTGACAATGTCAACTGCACAATTAATATGGATCTAGAAGTTGCTAGAGATTACAGTCGTGTAAGTATTTCATACAAACAATTTTTGTTTTTTATATACTTTATCTAAAGTATTGATTATTGTAGGCACATCCCAAGGCTGAAGAGTACATAAACAAGCCTATCCCATTGTATAATGAAATGAGCATCATTTGTGGAAATGATAAGGCAACAAGGCAATTCTTCAAGTCAATACGAAGGCCGATAGGTGAAATTGCAGGTGGACAAAACTCAAAGGACCATGTTGATTTGACTGAAGATGATGAACATCTAGACATAAGAAGTGAAGATTGTGAGGTAGTCCCTGAATCCCAAAATGTAAATGTGTCAAAGGAAACTCCTCCTATAAGTGGGTCAAGGATGAAAAACAAAACTAAAAAAAGAATGAGAGAAGGAGATGATGACATGGTTGAAAAATTTACTAGTAAGATTGATAGGTTGGTTGAGGTTTTCTCAAAGCCTAGACCAGAACCATAATATTTGGATGGAAGTAAGATATCTGAGGAGTTGGATAAAATAATTGAGTTAGGCATATTTGATGATGAAGTCATTATAGATGCCTTGACACATCTTTGTGGAAATACTATAGATGCCAAAGTATTCATGAGTTACAATCCAAATAGGAGGATGACTTGGCTTTGCAAATTTTTTGAAAAGAGACACAAGACCACTACTGAAGAAGGAGAATATGATAGAGATAATTCAGCTACAACAGATTTTATGGATGATTGACTCTTGTTTTAGTTTTTTCCATTATCATGTTGGACTCCAATTTCCTAAAACTGATTTATATCTTTAAACATAAATTTACACTATCTATGTTGTTCATGCTATCATTTTGGATTTTACCAATTAACTATTTTCATTTCAAAGACGATTTTTATTATACTATATCATGAAACATAAATTTACACTTTCTATATCTAGATTTTGTGCCTACAGTTACAACAAACCAATCAAATGGAAATTAAGTTTAAGGAAAACTGAAGTTTCAAACCAATCATTTGAAAGTCATTTTCCAGGAACTCAATTTCAGTTCTGGGAAAATGAGTTCCAAGAAAACTGTGTTTACACTGAACCAGTCAGAGCCTAAGCGGAAGCGAATCATTTGCAGCAGATTGCTAAAAATCACTAAAAATTAAAACTTTTGCAAAGAGATCCACCCATAGGAAATCTTTTTCATCAAGATCCAAAGTATAATATTTACATTCTGTTCCATAAGTACACAATCTATACTATCTCTTCTCGAGGATTACAACATCAGTTGTCCTATTCTACATTATATACAGACAACATAAAAACCTCGAGGCATCAAGCCAAAATCTCAGACCGATTAAATAAAAATACTGACTACTGACTTCGAGGGCCTGAGAGTACAGAGACGACACATAGGATTTTCTAACTATAAGACTAGACAGGAAGTATCTCCAACTGAGATATTACTACTGTCCTTGATGCTGCTGTTCTTTCTTTGCTAAAGTTTTCCTACCTCCTTGTCTACGTCCGCCTAAAAACATTGGATCCCATGGGGGTGAGAAAATTGTAAATTGTCCCAGCGGGAGATATAACTCTCCGCCAAAACATCATTATTTGCAATTAAATATATAAAACTGGACAGAGGATATGCAGTTTACAATATTCTCATCTTAAAGCATTGTAACTATTTATGATAGAATAATAGATCAACTATTCACTTAATAAGGAATAGGAAGAACATGTATATCATTTATCCTTCGTATCATACCATCATGTCAAACTTCTCTTGTGACACTCATTATCTTGATATGTCACCCATGAGACATTCTTAATTCAACTTATTGGCCTTGGCCAATCTGCTAAACAAATTTTTGGTTATATTGGACATGAGAGTGTACATAATCATGTCTTATTCAGGCATTGGTCTATACCAATCATTTATAAATATTTCAGGCATTGGATTACACCAATCCTGTGCAACTAGTACAAGCATTAGACTTGTATTATTCCTGTGTATCCATTACAAGTAATGAACTATGTCAATCTTGTGTAACCATTCTAAGTATTGAACTATGTCAATCTTGTGTAACCATTCCAAGTATTGAACTATGTCAATCGTGTATAACCATTCCAAGTATTGAACTATGTCAATCTTGTGCAACTATTCCAGGTATTGGGTTATTACCAATACTGTGTTATTATTCCAAGTATTGGGTTATTACCAATCATGTGTTATTATTCCAGGTATTGAACTATGTCAATCTTGTGACATTATTCCAAGTATTGGGATTTAACCAATCCTGTGTTATTATTCCAGGTATTGGGTTATTACCAATCCTGTGTTATCATTCTAGGTATTGAACTATGTCAATCCTGTGACATTATTCCAGGTATTGGGATTTAACCAATCATGTGTTATTATTCCAGGTATTGGGTTATTACCAATCCCTGTGTTATTATTCCAGGTATTGAACTATGTCAATCCTGTGACATTATTCCTGGTATTGGGATTTAAGCAATCCTGTGTTATTATTCCAGGTATTGGGTTATTACCAATCTTGTGTTATCATTCTAGGTATTGAACTATGTCAATCATGTGCATCTATTCCATGTATTAAACTATATCAATCCTGTGATATTATTCTAGGTATTGAACTATGTCAATCCTGTGTAACCTTTAAAACATCTTGTTACCTCTCACTAGGCAACAACCATCCTCATAGCTCATAAGGCCCATAAAACACCTTGTCACCTCTCACTAGGCAACATCTAACCATATGGCTCACAAGGCCATTACACATCTTTAGAATTCAGGCATGTTCATTACTCTTAACATTTATCATTAAATGATTCTCAGTACAAGGTATGAGTTCATTCCTCATCCTTATCATGGTATGATTACATCATACTCATTAGGTTGGCTTACCCTTATTCTCAAGATATATTAGCCTATGCTTGTCAAGGTATATCAAACTCATTACATTTTATTGTAAAAATTTACATAACACGCTTCATATATTTCTTACTCAAATAGATTGGATTTGAAATGCATCAAGGTATATCACTTTCCTCATCACCTCTATCTTCCTTGAGTTATCAGCTTATCTTGTATTAAGGCACTTCACATCTTAATACTTTCATCCATTGACCTATCACTCTCATCATGAAGTGCATAGGTCACACACAAGAATGATCCAACTACCTTTAATGATATGGACTCATTTAAGGTTAAGGCATTGCCTAAAATAAGGTTTCCTATACTCCATTTAGAATTTCACCTACCTTTACCCTTTATTAGGGCTTTGGGGTTTCACTTACTATTCATCCCAACTAGGGGTTCTCATGACATCGCCCTCAATTAGGGTTTCTCATGGCATCACCATCAATTAGGGGTTCTCATGGCATCACCATCAATTAGGGTTTCTCATGGCATCACCATCAATTAGGGTTTCTCCTTTCCTATCAATGGGGGATACTCATCCCAATTAGGGTTTCACTCTTTATTCCCATAATTGGGGTTTTACATTATGTTACCCTGAACTAGGGTTAAGATTCATTAACCTTCTGGATTAGGGTTTCATGATCTCTTTATTAAGGATCATAACCTAATCATCACATGATCAATACTCATATATGAATTCCTCTCTATCTTCCTCCCAAATTGATTAGGTCACATCAACCCTTCAATCAAGTACATACAACTATGGTTAACATAGTGTACTAAGACATTACTCTCATAACCTGTTAGGGTTAATTAATCTAAAGGTATTGATGATCTAGGTACTTTAGGGTTTCAACCTTTGTACCTAGCCTTAATAATCATCATTGGATCAATGGATCATTCATCATCTTAATTCTCAAGAGATTCAATCACATTGGACTTCCATTACATAAGGTATCCAAATGAATTGACCAATGGGATCTTCTATTACAATAGGTATCCAAGTGGATTAACCAATTGAGTCCTCAATTACATTAGGTATCCAAAAGGATTAACCATATTGATCCTCAAACAATTTTGATTACTTGGGCCCCAAACGGTCTTGGTCTTTCTAAATTCAAACGGTTTGAAACCATTTGGTAAAAGTGACCTTCATGATCATTTGCTAAAGTACCTTTTTGAAACCGCATGAACTCAACCGGTTTGGGATCGTTTGGTCCCAAACAGTATTGAGACCGTTTGGACTCAAACGGGCTTGAGACCGTTTGGTCCAAACCTCCTCAAAACCGCATGGACCAAAGATGGTCTCAACTACTCCAATCGGTTTAGGGTTCTCAATGTTGATTCCATCAACCATTGTATTCATGTAACTAATCATCAATTGGACCTATCACCATACTTTGATTGAGTTAAGTAGGTCATCCTTCAACTTAATTGACTCTCAATTGACCCTCAATTGGTCATCAATTAGGGTTTGAATCAATTGGATTAGGGTTTGGAATCGATGATCCTTCAACATTAATCAATGTGTAACTAGTTACTTTAAAACTATTGGACCATCATCCAAATTGAACATGACCTGACCCCAAATGGTCTTGAGGTCGTTTGGATGACCTCCAAACGGTCTTGAGACCGTTTTACCATCACATTACTCAAATCCAAGTCATCCAATTAGGGTTTGGATCATTGGATTGATCACCAAACCAACATTTGATTGCACTTCAACTTAGTATCTTTAGATCTTCAAACACCTAACAATAGTCAACCCTAGACCTCCAAACGGTCTTGGGTGACCCCCAAACGGTCTTGGGAACCTCCATACGGTCTTGAGACCGTTTTACCATCACATCATCATTAACCATGTCATTCAATTATGGTTTGGATCCTAGGATTGGTCACCAAATCAGAAATTGATTGTACATCAACTTAATATCTTTGGAACTTCAATTGCTCAAACATACTTAACCCTAGACCTCCAAACGGTCTTGGGTGATCCCCAAATGGTTTTGAAACCATTTGGGTCAATCAACCCAAAACATCATCTCAATCACTTGCAAAATCAGCACTTAGCCGATTAGGGTTCATACCATATCTTTGGATCTTCAAACACTTAACCATACTCAACCCTAGACCTCCAAATGGTCTTGGGTGACCCCCAAACGGTTTTGAGACCGTTTGGGTGATCCCCAAACGGTGTTGAAACCATTTGGGTCAATCAACCCAAGTTTCGAACTTAATCAAATTACAAATCAGCACTTAACCCGATTAGGGTTTTGGTGATTGATGGACCTTCAACTCATGAAACAATTGGAACTAATCAATCATAATTGATGGGTCATTAACCTAGATCATTTTCAACAGTTCTCTAAATGGTCAAACCTGGTCAACACCACCAAACGGTCTGAAACCGTTTGCTTCTAAACGGTTTGAAACCGTTTGCTCCCAAACGGTTTTGGGAAACCGTTTGAGCAACAAAAGTAAACCGTTTGCCTTGGATATTTTGGAGAGGTGTGTGCTTATCATTTTCAAGCTCTAAACTCACGAAACCTGCTGTGGTTTCCATGGTGATTGCATCAATCAACCAAAACAAATTTCAGGAATGTAAAAAGGATCACCAAGTGATAAGGAATAAATTGAAATAACAATATTAAGGGTTCAAGTTATAAAACCTGCCTCCAATTGAGCTCCAAAGCTCCAAGCTCATGGCAAAAATGGTGGATGAAGCTCTTGCAACTCCCCCTAGGCTCGTCCTCAAGATTTTGGTTGAAAATTTTGGCTAGCGTTGAAGAGGAGATCGAATTAAGAAGAAATCAATGATTTACTTTCAATTTCCACCATGGAATCAAGGGGAAAAGAGGCCAAGAACCTTACCAACAGGTTGGGGTCCTCCTCCTACTATTCCTGAGTTTCTCTTGGGGTCGGCCAAGGCAAAGAAAGAATGGAAATCTGAAAAGAAGTCCTTAAGTGAGTGGAAAAAGGGATATGTATAAGGAAATCCCAAGGAGAGAGAAAATGGGATTATTTCCTTTAATTCCCAAAATAATTTCCACCAAATCCCCCTCCATTTCTTGGCCATGAAGACATATTCATGTTCTTTCAAAACCTCTTCATTATCCAAGAATAAAGGGAAAAGAAATTAAACACCTTAACCCTTATAATATTAATATCCATTTTTGAGTGGAATTGCTTTTTCTTATGATAATGGTGAGTGGAATTTCACCTCCTTAGGATATGCTCGTGCCTTTTCAAGGCTTAATCTCGTCCAAACACATCTGAATCGAACCATTTTAATTTTTGTTGAAGTCCCCTTCAATTATTTTATTTATTTTTGCATTAAATTGAATTAGGGTTCCAATTAGGCTTAAATCTTGATTATTTTAATATCAAGATTCTCTCTCCTCCAACTTAATTCAAATGAGGCGCCCCTCTCATTTTCTTTGCTCTAAATGATGTAAAGAAACATTAGGGACATTATTGAAGTGGTAATTTGCATATTGAAACTTAGGTTTTGGGTAAATTGCACTTTACACCAAAACTAGGTTTTAATGCACAAACATTGTCCAACAAGCTCTATCTTGGTGTCCAGGCTTGTGGAAACCATACCACTACATCATATTCATTCTTATGATGTCTCAACATCATAGGAACATATTATTATGTAACATTTGTAAGTTAGCCCCTTAACTTGGGTAATTTGCACTTTAGTCCAAAATAAACAAACATTGCTTCAACATTGTTCAAACACGACCAAAATTGAAACATAATTTCCTCATGAACCCTAATTACTTTTCACAAGATAAGATTAAGCATATAATCATATTTATTTATTAAAACACCTAGGGTTAAAGCATAACCCAGGTCAGGGATGTTACACTGCCAATCCTAAGAAGCTTCTGATCTCAGTAGAAGTCTTAGGCTGCTCCCAATGTAGAACAAACTCGACTTTCTTAGGGTCAACACTTCATCTCTTGAGATGACGTCCAAGAAAAGACACCTCAGCTAACCAGAACTCACACTTACTGAACTTAGCATATAACTGGTGTTGTCTCAACAACTGTTATGCTATCCTCAGATGCTGCTCATGTTGCTCATCATCTTTGGAATAGATCAAGATGTCATCTATAAAAACCACTATGAAATGATCCAAAAATGGCTTGAAAATCCAGTTCATCATATCCATGAAAGCTGCTGGGGCATTAGTCAGACCAAATGACATGACCAGAAACGCATAATGCCCATATCTTGTTCTGAAAGCCGACTTAGGAATATCTGAAGCCTTTATCTTCAACTGATGATATCCAGATCTCAAGTCTATCTTAGAAAAGATCGTCACTCCATGCAATTAATCAAACAAATCATCCATCCTTGGCACCAAGTACTTATTCTTTATGGTGATCTTATTCAACTATATGTAGTCTATACATAGCCTCATAATACCATCTTTCTTTTTCACAAACAAGACTGGAGCTCCCCATGTTGAAGAACTAGGTTGAATGAAACCCTTATCCATCAATTCATGTAACTGAATATTGAGTTCCTTCAACTCTACCATTCTGTAGGCTAGTAGCGCTATAGGTTAACTACCTAGAAACACCTAGATCTCAAAGTCTATTTTTCTTTCAAGAGGTAGACTTAGCAACTCATCTGGGAAAACATCTGGGAACTCACAGAATACTGGCACATCCCATAGACTGACTGTGCTCTTCTTAGATCTAGTATCTACTACATGTGCCAAGAATGTCTCAAAACCTTTCTGTAAGATCTTATCAGCTACAACAGCTGATATGATACACGTAGGCAAAACCTTCCTGTCTCCAGAAAAGACACAAGAAAATCCACCTTGTCGAAAAATAGCCTTCTTCTTCCAACAATCGAGCTGAACTCGATACATCTCTAGGCAATCCATACCCATGATAACTTGAAAAGAGTTAATATCTAGGGGTATGAGATTAACCACAACAATGTAACCACCAAAAGTCTGCAAACATCCGAGACAAAACTCTATCAACACTGTCGGTTTACCTAACGGAACCCTCAACAAAAACTCAACTGATAACTCCTGGGTTAATAGGTTAAGCTCACAAGCTAAAGAACTCTATATAAATGAGTGAGTAGCACCTTGATATATCAAGACTATAACTAAAATGTTGTTAAAGAAAATCATTTTCTCATGTAATCACTCGAGAAGAAACAATACCTTCTTGTGGTGTCAAAGAGAAGAAATGTCCTGAAGCTCTTTCTCTCCCACGATGTCCTCGTTGTCCTTCCCTAGCAGTGGGTGTTGCACCACCTCAGGAACCTGAAGCTACAGAGGAACCTACTCCTCTAGTTGGAGTCTGTCTCGGAACATTCTGGTACTGTGAATGAGAACCCTGTGATGCTGACTGCTGTAACTGGAGACAATTCCTTCTAAAGTGTCCCACCTGTTCGTAGATATAACAACCCTAAACATCTGCACCCGAACACTGACCAGAGTGCGGCTTCCCATGGATATCACACCTCAATGCCTCTTTCCTTGGAAGACTTGTCACTGAGACTGATGATCCAAAAGACCTAGTTGGAGTTGTCCATGTAGACTGTGTATTCCATCTACCGGAGTTAGATCTTCCTCCACTTAATGAAAAACTAGATCCTTGTCTACCAAATCAGCCAAGTCCTCATCCTATCTTTGAAAAGAAACCACCACCTCCTATGTATCCACCACTACTTTGTCCCCTTCTAATAAAGTCTGTAGATATTTTCTTACTCTTAGATTGCTTATCAGCATTAACCGACTCTTCTACACGTCTCGCTGCTTCCACGAATTCCCCAAAGTTTTCTCTATCTCTTCGACTAATGGCTGATACAGTGTGTCTAATCTATGATCTTAATCCTTCTTGAAATCTTCTATACTTTTCTACATCATTAGGAACAAGTTGCGGACAGAAATTTGCCAACCTTGTGAAGTGTGCCTTGTATTCACCAATTATCATACTTCCTTGTCTAATATTCTGTAGCTGTCTTATCTTCTCACTCAGAAAGGTAGGTGGGCAGTACTTAAGATGGAATTCATCAACAAAATCCTTCCAAGTCAATACAATGTCCCTCCTTTTATCTTCCACTCCACGCCACCAGATCTCTGCATCACCTTTAAGAAAATAAACTACGTGATTGATTTGTCTTTCCTTAGACAACTCCATCAGACGGAACACTTTCTCTAACTATCTCAGCCATTCATCTGCCACTGTGGGGTCCGTAGTTCCATTGAACTCAATACCTCCAAGCTTCTTAACCAGCTCATAGGATCTCATCAGCTCCTTGCTGCTCGAGGTAGAAGTTCACCTCTCCATCTTATGCTTTTCCCAGGTCTCAAGAAACATCATGTACATCCTTGATGCCTCATCCACATCATCTCCACCACCTGGACCCATCACCTGAGGATCATGTCCAATGTGGCTCTCAACTTGGTCCTCATGACCACGTCCTCTTCCTGCCATATGCAATAGTATAATAGAACACTTCCTGTTAGAATACTATAGTTAGAAGGAAGACAACTAAGTCCTAATCATATTGGTCTCTTATCATCCCCTAACCTTAACTTAGAGTAACTACGTACTCAACCTATGCTCTGATACCAAAATAGTTGTGATGCACTAATTCCTGTGCCATCTCTAATGACCCCAGAGACCGGGGAGTCACCCTAGGTAAACCACCCTTAACTTTTTCTTTTCTTAATCACTTAAAATTAGCTTAAAGTAAAAATCTTTTAACTTAGAATAAACTGAAACCTTACTAACTGCGGAAGATACTACTATTTACATTACTAGATAGATAAAACAGATTTACACGTCATATTACATTTTTCATGCGGAATATAAAGCACAACAGATAACTGAAATCTAAACTACATATTACATTACATTCTCTCACTACCACACCACATGACCAAGGACTGAGGGGAAAGGACTAAGAGACCTCTAACTAACTACGAACTACCTTCTAAGTACTTTGGTGATACGATCCTTCAACTTCCTCATGCTGACGTTGTCCTAAAAAATCTTTCAGTAGGTTGGTGAGCTACTGGCTCAGAATTTCACCGAACCATCACAGATAACTCATTTATGTTTATTTATTGGAATAAAATTCAAGATAATTCTGTACTGAGCAGATCTAAGAAATATAATTTAAACAACAGGAGATATCAACATTTCATTATAATAACAATTACTGCAAAGCTGTAGATACAATTAATTAACAGAAAATACTAAAATTTCATTTAAAGGACAACTGCTACGAAACTAACTCAAACCTTTCTTAACTCTTTAACTAACTTTGTGAACCTATATGAACATATTTTATCTTATGCCCTGATCATATGCAGTGTACTCTATATATGAAGACTCATAGCAAACTACGATCCCACTGTACAAGACTTAGCTGACACCCCAGGATAGCTAAGTCTGACTGATGTCCTAGTCTGCTATAGGAAAACTAGCTCTCTGGCCTCGACACTCCTATGGTGCCGTAAACTGGACTCCTCCTCTAGGCTGAGTACACAGGTAGAGAGTCTGAGACACTCTGTGGGTACCTCTGGGTTACCACTGGGACTTCCGGTTCATGTTGGGTAACCTACCTTCTCTTAGGAGACTTCCTCAAGGGCTTCGTCTCCCCACATGCTGTGTGGGTGCGTTATGACCCCCGTATACTGGATGATGCCAGGGTTAGATCGTTTCATCCCTAAGGTGCAGACCTGTCATAGGGATTCTACGGTGTCAGGGCCCTTAATCTATTATTTTATTATTGTAGAAAAGCTCTTACTACATTTTATCTCTCTCTTACTTATTCTTGGTTTTGGTATCTCTATGGTACCAAGTCTATTTACTTGAACTTAACAACATGACATGAATATCATTCTAAATTTGACAGAGTAGTTTATTCAAACTAATGAAAATATTAAATAATCCACATACTATACTTGTAGGCAGATTAAAATAAATAGAATACTTGTCAACTTGGAACTTATACACTATAATCATCTAATTGGACCTCTTAATGCACTAATAAGAGTAAATTACTCGATATGAGAAATCATCGGTAGCATTTGTAAATTATTTGAAATTCCTAAAAAAATGTGCACATTAACCCTAGTCCTGGTTTGTGCATCACATAACTCTGTTAAGAGTTACTTACTTATTATGACACAAATTATTAATAATAACTGAGGAATTCTAATGATATTTCCGAGAAACATGCCAACTCATGTAAATATTAAATCACTCACATTAAACATAGCAGAGAGCGTGCAACTAGGGTTTTCATTGAATATTTTAATGTCATCATCATTTCTTTAAAATCATGCATCAAATTAATTGATAAAATTTCATAGCCTGGGTTTATACCCAAACCGTACAATTATTGGTCGTTTTCTACTGTTTTCGGCTTTTAAATTGAATAACTTAGGTTTCGATCAACCATGTAATTCTACTAGTCCGAACCACACTGAATCGGATAATAAACTAGGTTATACAAAAGCCTAAAGAAGCGATTTGTGAAATAAAAAGTCAAGCAATGCCAAATACTGCACGACACCTGATAACTACTGTTATCTGTGGAAAATGCACATTTAACCAAAAATTTCCTAATATCGGAGTTAAATCATGCTAGGTGAGTGAAATTTCACTCACAGCAGTTCCAGATGTCTGAATTCATCTGGAAATGCATCCATATCTTGTTTCCAGGCATTCGTTGGTCTTCTTCTACCTTGGTATTGAACCTGCTATGTTCACATAGGAACAGGTTGGAGGAGAAGCTTGTTCTTGGTGTGGGATGTAGCTACGGCTGCGGTTCTTGCTCCAACCCTCTTGGCCGAGCTCGGAGCTACCTTTCCCCCCTACTTCTAGATGCCCCACATGATGGCCTAGCTGCTGCCGTGTGCCGCTTGCTGCTGCAACTAGGGTGCCACCCCTCTACTAGCTGGGCACCAGATGGAACAAGAAGAAAAGGAGAAAAAGGAAGGGGGTAGAGACGTTGTCGTGCAGCGGGAGCTGTCACTGCTAGCTGCTTCGCCGCGAGCTATTGGATGGGGCATCGAGGCACCTACTGGTCAGCCGCCCAAGCTGATGGTGTAGCGCTAGAGTGCCGATAGGGCAAGGGAAAGGTGAAAGGTGGAAGGAGGAAGGGTATATGAAGAGTGGGTGTAGCTATCGGAGGTGGAAGCACAAGAAACAGCCGCCGATTCCTCCCCCTAGACTGCTAGTCGGGCACTACGGTTAAGAAGAAGTGTTGGGTGTCACACCAAGGGATCGATCGAGTGAAGAAGGAGATAAGGGAAAGAGGGTTGACCGACCCACTAAAGAAATAATACTCAATTACTAGAAAAAATTGCAACCAAGCCCAAAGAAACATAAAAATGTCATAACTATTAACTCGAATGTCGAAATCAAGGGATTCTTTTTGCAACGTTTCAAGCACAAAGTCCTCTACACCCTCAAAGCAAGAAATCATCCTATTTAACTAGTAACACATGATAAAAGCACTAATTGCATCTATGAGTACTTAATTCAACTTAATCAACTTAATGATGCACTACACGTTGTGCTTACTTAACTTAATCATCTTAATGATGTTGTGATCATTAAACTTACTAGTTAGCTTTGGAGTGGGTCATAATAGTAAATATCTTCATCTAACAAGTATAAACCAAAGAACATGCATCTTCGTGAAGGGCATGGAGTAGAAACTCCCACATTGTGCTTCTATTTGAACACAATCACGAGTTTGGTATCTGTTTGAACACCGATCCTCATGGTATCTCCAATTTTAGAATGACATGTTATCATTATGGCATTCAATTCTTGGGTATAATATCCATCTCCTTTGGTGCACCAATTGCTAGCTTTGTAGATAGAACGTTTATGAGAGTATTAACAATATTCTCTATAGATCTTATAAATTGCAAAGACTTTACACCTTTGATAATGAAGACTCTAACCCCTTAATACTTTAATCTCATAAAACAGTTACCACAATTTTCCTTAGATTTTCTAGATTTGTCTGTGGTAATATATTATCACAATATAAGAGGAAAATTCTTATAAGCTATAGGAAAATTGAGAAAAAAGTTTCTAACCAGTCATTCTGACAATATGATTTATAGCTATAAACTCACTATGTAGTAGATCTATTCCATAAAATTTTCATAGAAGATATCTAAGTAACTTCTACACGACTAAGGTTAAATACATAACCACTAGTAAACTTAGTTTCATATGAGTTGACAATCTAATTTGCATTAGTAAACCTTTTAATACACCTAGAAAACCAAAATAATGAATATCATATAAAATGGTACCTTTAAGATGCCTAATGACTCAAATAAAATATTTCTAGTGATTAGTGTTAGGACAACTAGTGTACTCACTAGGCAGACTAATAGGCCAAGAACAATTATCTTGGTACACCAAGCTTCCTATAACTTGGGCATATGTAGTTTGATCCGCATGAGTATGTTTGTATGTCTTTAAGGGAAGAAAGGGACCATAGTTTGTATTTATGGGAACAAAATGGTATGTAATAAAAAATATGTATAATTCCTTCTACATAGATGAATGGATTTAAAAAATAACCAAAAGTACTAAATTTTATATGAAGTATAACATTAGCAATTAAGTCTTTCATATTGAATTTTTGCAATAAAAGACTTAATTCAAAATTGTTGCATCATTTAATACCAAAAAAATGACATCAACATACAAGCACATGATCACAAATGTACCATAAATAGATCTAGAATAACTACATCTATCAGAGTCATTAGTAGATTAAATACTTTTATTGAACTTATCATTCCACTACTAAGTGCTTGTTTGAAGTTGTATACTAATTTATATAGTCTACTTACTTTGTGTTTGTAAGGAGTGGGGCCTGAGAGGAGATCTACTCATTACTTAATCGAGGAATAAACCTATCTAATCCAAAGATACTAACCAATATGAGAGAATAGGTTTTTTCCCCTCAAATGAATGGTATACAAAAATAACAGTGGAATAAAATACCATGACTATTTTTAGTTTATAATTTTATATAATAATCTCCCACTTGGGATTTATAGAAAAAGAATAACTTCTTCACTAAGCAAAGGGATATCCAAGCTATTTCAAGTCTATTACCCTAGAGTCGTCTCCACTAAGCCAAGTTCAGTTCAACATGTCAAGCCCTCTATGTCCTTCATCTAAGGGGCCAGAAGCATACCTCAAAAAATATGACAAGGTGTAAGTTGTCAATGTAAAAATACTGGTATGGGCATATAAATAGTGATTGAGCAACATCATGGAAAAAGGACAACAATTAAGTACTCAAGGCTCCCAACATAGAGGGAAAGTGAACATCCAAATGGATAACAAAAAGGACAATTGAAAGAAGATAGGCAAGAAGAGGTTTCTTGCCTTTAATTATGTCACATCAATAATATCACAAAACATAAGCAGTTTATGTAAACAATATTAGACCAATATTATTTAAAGTAGGGTTGAGACACCATAGGATCTCAGCCAAAAAGTGGGTATAAAAATGCACCCTGGGCAAAATAAGCACGCCCTATATATATTGAGTGGAAAGGTACACTCAGGGTGGAAAAAATGTGCCCCTATGTATGATTGTACCCATGCACCACTTCCAGAGATATGACTAGTCTAAGACATGCACAAATATAGATGCCAGAGTAAGTTCAGTCAAACTTAAATAAAGGGATGCCAACATCTAACTAACATCAAGTGGGGTCATAGGGCCCATAAAGAAATTTCCAATCATCTTCAATATCAAGATACACCATATGACCATAAGAGGCCATCACTTGGAAAATAAGATTTCATTTCACAAATGGAGTCAGACTTGTTCCAAATCTACAAATAAGGGTACAACTTGAAATAGGATGAATATAACTTTAAATTCCAATCGGCATATCCAATACTTCGTGAAGATTAAAAGATCAATTTAGAGTATAAGCACTCATAAGAGTCAACATCTCAAAAGTGAGAGAAATTCTACATGCCATATGTCTCAAATGACCAAGAGGGAGAAAACATAGGTGAATGCTCAATATAATCAAGTAGGGATGCAATATACCTCATATAAAGTCTAGATAAGTCCAACATCAACCCTAGGTCTTCAATAGAGCTTTGAACAGCCTATTAAGTGTGTATGTGAAATCAGGAATGATATATCATTTATTACATGAATGTGAAAAATTGGTTTTACATTATTAGTGAATTAGATTGTCAAACCTTTTATATTGTGTAGATAATGTTCTCATAATTCCATAATATGTTTTACTTTTTTTTTGTAAAATCTAGATCTTAGTTTTTATTCATCCTATTCTCTAAGGCAGGACAAAGAAGGTTGAAATTGAAATCTACATATATGCATAGACAAGGTGGTTGTGAAGAAAGGAAATTAACATTGAGATTAGCTAGAAGGGTATGTTTTAGAGATGCATCTAAAACCAAGTTAAGCTCCTGAGGAATGAACTGCAAGGTGACACCTAGGATGTTCGAGTAGTCTTCCTGGAATTGTCTCAAATATGTTTGTAGTTTTGATGTAGGAGGGGTTAGTCCATCTAGTAAGATTATTTCTTTCTATGCGTCTGAGAAGATTGTTACCTGTTGCAACTGGTTTGTTCAACATATGCATGCAACATGGGTGATATTGTGAAACTTTTCTTCAAGTGGGGACTGAGAAAGAATCTGAGAGCATATACCCATGATACACGAACTAGTCCTCAACACCACATGAATTCCTAGAGCGGCCTTGCAATTGTTAAGCTGGTAGGATGCATCTGTGAACACAAGGAAGTCCACATCATCTCGTCAGATATAATGGTGACTCCAATAGCCAAATTTCCTTTATCTCGTTGGTGCATCATCATGGAGATATATATATTTTACTTCATGACTTGTAGATTATTATATATAAATTTTATAAATTACAACCAATTACAAAATCCTTAGATTGGACTTTTTAATATAGTATATTAGATAATGAAAATAATAGCATTGGAAGGCAGATAATATTTTGATCTCAAAACATATCTTATTACATTTTTGAGCTACCTATAATTAATTATTGATTAATAAAGTTTAAACTATTTACTAAAATCATTATAAATAAATAAGAGAAAAAGACCTAAATACCCTCACATCGCGCATCACAAGATTAATGTGTGACGGGGTAAAACAATACATTGAAACATATTGAAAGTCATGCGATCTGATGCTAAGATAAGAGATCAAATTACTGAATCATTCATGTTTGTGTGACAAAATACAAAATAGTACGAGGGAAGACTTAGGAGTTCTTTTCTCTAATTGCTCCTAGCCATGACTCACAAAGAGTAGGCCATAGCAGGGATGAATCTCTTGGTAGAGTCCTGTAAGGATCGTGCAAAACTAAAACCCAAGCATAACATTGCCCACCTCTCTTCCTGATAAACTTGGAGAACTGAGGAGGTGATGTGAGGCAACCAAAAACATCCATAGCCTCCTCTTCCATCATTGGAAGAAAGGTGGAGCTAGGAGCTTGCCATAGGGCTTCAAACTTGTAAGGCCAACCTTCCCATGCTTCTAGGTGCTCAAGCAGAGATAAGGAAACCAACAAAAAAAAAAACAAGATGATTCAAAGCCCTAAAATAACAAATTTCTAGAATAGCATTGAGAGAGGTTGGTGAATGAAAGTGAGAAAATGACTTGTACCTGATTCTAGGAAAAACTTGGTATATAAAGGGTCGAGGATTTAGCATGAAATGATCCAAATACCAACAAAGCCATGTGATAGTTAGAGTCATCTTGAGGATCCTTGTGTTATAAGAGAAGACGCTGGAGTTTGGGATAACTCCTTGAGCAGCCTCAAGCCACAAAGAGAGGTTGAATATATTTTGTTGTGACCCATAAGAACTTCCCATGTAGCTAATTTAGGTCTAATTATGAAGGTGAGAAGCTCTCCCTCCATTTTCCTAGAAACAAAGTCGAGGCCCGACTGGTTACAAATAAGGGGAGAAGGGAAATTGGAAAATGTTTGGTGATGTGGCATATGGGTCCTAGGAAATTATTGGGTTTGGGTATGACTTAGAAAATTGGTTTCTATGTACGACATTAAAGAATATGATAAAGTAGGTTTAGGCAAACCTTATATAGTGCACGCCAATGATTGAGCTTGGCTTTGACTGAAAGAGGAGAAGTATCACACATATAGGGAGAAAGAATCAAGAAAAACTATTAATTGAGGAGGGAGGAGACATCGATCTCCATTTTACATGAAGATCTTGAATCTACTTACATTCGTCTATGTAGGGGTTAAAAAGGGCGTTATTCAAATAAAAGATATTATATTTATTTGAGTTACTAAATTAGGTATTTATAAATATTCTAGAGGTTACACTCATGAGGTAAATGTATCCTATATTATCTTTCCTTAAATTCCTCAATCTCACTCCAATTATCCTTAGTATATTTATTTTTAGTGTCCTATAGATCATAATAACTTAGTTTACCAACTCATGTTATTATTTCCAATATATGACTACCACCTTCTATAGACGAATAAAAAGGGAAAAACTCAAATTGTCTCATGGCCATCCAATTATGGTACTATAAATATTTCTTTCACAACTTGTGCCCCAAGTTTGTAGTTGAAATAAATAATGTATCTTTAAGGATTAAGAGTCATATATTGCATTCATTTTCTAATCATTTAAATCTAGGAATGTTCTAGAGTCCTTGTATAAGACTCAAACATATTAAATTTTCAAAGTTTTATTCTAACCCCTTAAAAAAAGTCTAAGTGATCCAATTACACGAATCCTACATAGGAATGGACATTTAATTTAAAACACAAGGTCCACAAGAACCTAATATATCATCTCACCATGAAGTCAGTTCTATAAGGATTAGAACCAGTTTTAAAAGGAGAAGGTATAAGAAGGCCAAGGTTAATGATTATACTTAGGTTTTAGTATTTTTACAAAAATCCATCCCTTAGAGAGTATTTTGTCCCCAAAATCCAAAAAACTAAACCTACAGAGTCACTCATTGACCTAGATGTAAGTATTTCATTCCAATAATTCTATCTCCACTTGTTTTCTCTCACTAGAAGTTAAATTAAAAGAGTTATACCAAAACATCATTATCACACCTATCATATTTAATTTTCTATGTAAATGTTAAGTATGTGGGTACTTAAAGTGTATTTCATGAATTTATTTTGTTGAGTATCAGAGATAGTTCTTAGGTTGAGTTTTTGCTCAAATTTTACCAAGATAAATTAAGGTTAAGGTGTAAGATTTAGGGTGTATTTATCGAGAATGTCTCGCTGATCATTATAGTGCATTTGTATGCATCTTATAAAATCACTTTTCTAAAATTCTAGTTCACACATTAATCACACCTATTAAGATTACTATATACTTAATTTCAATTAACTTCACTTTATTATGGTTGCACGGGACAAGGCTGTACATATATCAGTTTTGACATTCCTAAAGGTGTTTAACCTAGTTTCCAAAGTAGAAATTTCCATATTATTAATTTTATAGCATGTTGGGGTAAAGGTGAAACGAGTTGATTCACTTTTCAGATGTAACTAATAACTTACATTATTTATGGTCTCCATTTTATATAAGGTGAAACAAATATGCAAAAACTTTATTTTCTTATTGAGCATCCATGGGGTCGACTTACCTGAGTTTGTTCATCTATATTTTCTAGGAAGTAGTTATATCCGACTGACATTAATTGTGTAAGTTACTCAAGAGTGGGTTAATTAATTGATTATTAAGTTCAACTGAAACTAAAGTTTACATAACAACCTATGATCTATATATTACATGGATCCACCCTTTATAAGGATGTATCCTAATAAAAAGACTCTTAAATGTATACGGGTTATAGATAAAAAATAGTGGTACGCTTAGGGTATATATTGATCATGCCTCCAACTAAAAAGTCATAACCACATATGGTTGAGTTATAGGTCCTTGTGGTTATAATATCATGCTAAAGTTCAAATAAGCATCTAATAAATCAAAAGGGATAACATTTCACAACCTAATGGATTAAAAGAGGGTAGGTTACTTTTAGCACAAGCCATATCCTTGTACTCATCACTCCATACTCAAAACTATGGTAGTAGAGTTCTACTATATTAGGTCCATAGTTTTTTCTACCAAAGTTCATACACCTCTTTATTGTGACTCATTCAAGAAATCTTCGATAAAGCCAATCAAAATTGTTACAACCTGTACCTAGATTTGCTGGTAATACTAGAGATTTAAGATAATCTTAATGCTTGTAATATTTTTGTTAGTAATATTTTATCTTATGCTTTATATCAACTTTTTTAACCTTAAATACTTGTTCGGGCAACTCATAATCATGAGTTAAGCATAATATGAAGATCCAAGTTGGAGGAACATAGCATTAACCCATACATGTATGCAAGATGAGAGTTAATGACATTGAAAGAAATAATAAATAAAAATTTTATTCTTATAATATTGTCAAAATAATATTGTAGGATTGTAAAGAATTCAATCATGAATCTAATGAAAAAGGAATGAACCAAATAGGAGTTAAAATGAGAGAGTTATGCCCTTTTTAGTAAACATATACATAGTACCGCGACCGATGCCGCGACCACAACACTGTGCCATGCGCTGCGACCATGACCGATGCTGTGACTGTGATGCTACATCATGTACCATGACCGTGACCGATGCCACGACTGCGACGCTACGTCGAGTGCCGTGACTGCGACCAATGCCGCCCAGGACAACCAATCGTAAAATGATCATATCACGGGCTATACTTATCTATTTTCAATGAAACAAAGTGTGTTGGAATCGCGATTCAATCCTCTATCATCTCAAACTCCTTGATCTATGAGAGTATGACCTAGAAAGTGATTTCTGGGGCAATTTTTGAGGAAGAATGTGAAGAATGGCAGAAATCCAAAAGGGTTGCTATAGATTTGACTTGGTGAGTAGGTTTAACCCTTGATTCTTCCTTCTCTTCATTTTTCCCTTACTCAAGATCCCTAATCCATCCATTTTGAGGTTTGTGTTAACCTATGACCTTCATCTTCTACCTATATTAGACCTCGTTTAGGGTTGAAATTAAGAAGAAACTACTAATTTTTTCTAGAGTTTTGATATGGATTTGAGATTTTTAGAGATGTGCTGCTTTTTTTAAGGTGTTTTCACACCTTAGGATGAGTGGGTACTTCCTTTAAATAGTAGATTGCATGAAAATGAGTTAAATCATCAATAATTTTCAATTTCTTAGTTAGGAAGTACAAACCCTAAATGGTCATTTTGATCTAGCTTTTGCTAGATGATATGAAATGGATTATTACTCTGTTGTGATAAATTTCAGATGATGAAATCACATTAGAAATGGTTAAAATCCATCCAAATGATAATTCTTAAAGTAATCATAGAGGTTAAATGAATGTACTAAAATTTCATATTTTCTACTATGATTGAAATTGTTGTATAATTAAATAGAGAAATTTGTCTATATGAATCTCATTGATTATTAATGAATTGTTGATCTAAATGGGTGGTACATAAATGTCAGATACTAGCTTGGATTTTGTGTGATGTGAATAGTGTTTGCTTGATATCTCAGTAAAGAGGGTGAAACCCTAGATGAGTGGAAATTTGGAAATTTTCAAATAGTTTTAAGGTCCTTAAACTTGCTTAATGAGTTGAACAAGCTTAATTACCATAATTTAATTCTTAGTGCATCATTAAGTTGATTAAGTTGAATTAAGTACTCACTGATTCAATTGGTGATTTGATCGAGTGTTATAGTCTAATTAGCATGATTTCTTGCTTTGAGATTGTAGAGGATCCCGTTCTTGGAACGTTGCAAAAAGAATCAGTCGAATCGGACATTCGAGTCCATAGTTATGACATTTTCATGTTCCTTTGGACTTGGCTGCAATTTTTCCAGAATTTGGTTTTTATTTCCTTAAGTGGGTCGGCTACTTCTTCTTCTCCCTTATCCTTCACATGATCGACCACTTGAGTGGTGCCCAATAGAACAGCAGCAGGCCGCACCTAGGGCGATGGATGGGGCAATTTTGGGCGCCCTTGGCTTCATCCAACAACACCCTACCTCTGCCCACTCCTCTCCTTCCTTTATTCCTCCTCTAGCTCACCCTAGTAGTGCCCATCACCAGTGCCCTGACCAGCCAGAGAAGGCCGGCCAGCAGCAGTAGCCCGCTAGTCCTTGCGGCGCCGGCCAGAGATTGTTTGGCGCAACCAGCAGCTAAGGGAAAGTGAGGGGCGGCGCCACAACACCCTCAAACCTCCGATGATGCCTCCATCCTCCCCTTCATCCTAGACCTAACCACAATGCCTAGCTAGCAAGGGTGGCACCCTAAGCAATAGGAGCAGCAACAACAACAGCTACAGTCAGTACTTGTTTGGGTGCGAGCTGTAGCACCAAGAAAGCAACGTTCGACACCCTATCTATAGTGTCATCTCCTCCTTCCTCTTCCTTGCTCAACTGCGACGCCCAACCCAATGGGCGGCGCCCCATCTAGTTCGAGCAGCAACAACTACAACCGTGGCCTTGAGCCACCTTGGGCACAAGGAAGCACCGAGGAATGATGCTTTGAACTTGTCTTTAAGGTCCAAGCATGAAGAAACATCGAGCGACGCTCAAATCAAGAGTTGTGTGATGTGTACGTTTGAATCCAGGGTTGTTCGGAGGTAGAAGACAACCTCGCTGATGCCCGGAAACGGACTCTGGATGCGTTTCCTGTCGTATTCGGACATCTTAAACCACAGTGAGTAGAATCTCACTCGCAATCACACGTTTTGACTCGATAAAATGGATGATTTTGGTTTGATCCATGTTTGACGCAATTAACAACATATACCCGAGTGCCGGGCAGTGCCGGCACCACTCGATTTCCAAATTTGCACATTTTAATTATTAATGCTTGTACGACACTAATTAGTTGACTGATATGTACGATGTGAATTAGTGAAATTACATGATTGATCGAACCTAATTTACTCTGTTAAATGTTAAAATTAGTAGTGCACAACCAGAAAAATGTTCCATGGTAGAATTTGCTCTAAAGGTCTAAAACCCTACCTTTCTTGCTCCTTATGTTTAGGATTTGCTCATTTGATGAAGAAAGGTGCTAGATGGACGAATTCATAGTTTATTCTTGGATGTTCTACCCTATCTGCTTGAGATTTCTTCTGTGTGGGGTTTCATCTTCTCATTAGAGGCAAGTTTTATAACTTGCTCCACGTTTATTGCTTAGTATAAGCTTTCTAGATCATGTTCTTGCTTGAAAATGATGATCCATGCACTAAAAAGCTATGCTTCCCTTGGATTCGATTTTTATAATGTTCCCTATTCTTATTTCAGTTATAGATAAACCTATGATCATGTGTATGTTATTCCTAAGGTACAATATGACTTGTATCAGGTTGGTTTGACAACCTATGGTGCTAAGCACCTATCAAACAATGGTCAATTTTAGGGTATAAAGCTGATTTCTTCTATAAATCATGACCCGATGATGGTACCGTTGCAACAACCCTATGGTGTTGTATTAATAACAACTAATGTTCATGATCAAGGGTGTCAAATGATGGTGACAACCTAAGTTCACCCCCTTAGGTCAGGTTTTGGATCAATTAGAAGTTTAATGATCAAAGTACCCTACTGATGTTATCAATCAATGTTGACATTAGCTTAATATTTGATTTTAATTAATGAATTAGTGTTGATCTAACAACCTATAGTGATTTAATGATCACTAATGATGGTGGATAAGGTCTCTACAATCTATGGTGAGTTAATCATATAGTTTTAGCATCAATTAAGCCTGAGACCAATGGTTTCTTGGGTCACTTGATGCAATGGTCGAACCTATACTGTAATTGATGGTTTTAAATATGAAATTGACCCAATGGTCAAGATCTAATGTTTATTCCTCCAATAAAGTGGAATGATGGATAAGGTAATATGTTGGTCTTAATAATGGAATTTAGATGGTTTCCTTTATATTATCAACTTAAGGAGCTTACTTGTTGACAATGGATGGCTTGTTTTAACTGAACAGTCGATTGTGGGTTTTACCCTGCTCTCAATGGAACTTTTCATGTTGTTAATCAAGGGATGTCTAGGGTTAGATGGTGACTCTTTCTAGAGCACAAATCAAGGACTTCATAAGTGGTTTATCTAAGGTGTTTACTTATGTAAACAACCAAAGGTCTTACCTTTTAAACATCCAATGGTTCTGGGTGACATTGTGGTATGGTGATACAGGTTGAATGATGATGGAACAGATGGAGGGTTACCCTTAATAAGTTAGTCTTACCTATTCACTCATATTAATAGAATGGATGATAACCATATTGTGTTGATATGTAACCCTATTGAGGTATAGCTTGTTATACCTAGCTTTAATATAACTAAATGATGGTAATTGGGTATGAATAGTCCTTGAATGACTAATACAATCATGGAATACTCTATTATTGTTGAAACCCTAGTATGCTATAACCTGATGGTTACACCTTGATTTATGTGTGGGTTCATACTTGAGAATAGTATGGAATGTGATGGTGATGCTTCAACTTATGCATCCATGATCCAATGGGGATGTCGTGAGTTAGGGTTTGGGTATGAGTGCTGATTAGTAACATTGATATAATTTATCATGTTGAACCTAACTCTAATGCAATTAGATAAAGATGATTATTCATGTTTAACATTCTTATATGATGGAATGATGGTCGAATAACCTCCTTAACATGATCATAACCTTAATGTGTTAATTGGTGGTTATCATACCCACATGGTTGATACTTTCGTATGCTAAACATGTGCATTATGAATATGATGAGTGTTAATCATATCTAGGTTCCTTGCATGTTGATGTAATACATGAATGTTCTTAATGTTAATATAACCCTGTTATGATTGTTTATCAATACCACCTAGCTCATAAATGCAATATTGTGCTGATCTGCTGTATTATATATAATTGATGTTGTTGAGCCTTGTTATAAGGCATGCAAAGATAATGATGATCTTGCAGGGAATAATATGATGGTCTTAATGACCTTTGGGCATGGTTGAGCCCTGAATGAGGTGTAATCCTCTTATGTTGATAAGGGTTGATACCCTGGGATATTGTGAAAAGGATTTATATCTTGTGATAATGTGATGACTAGTGTACTCTCATGAATGGCAAGTGAATAGTACCATGTGATGATGAGATGAGAAATTATGTTTCATACATTTTATATCTTTTCAAGTTTTGATATTTATATGCTTGATAAAAGTGAATTAAGGTTTGCATGTCCACTTGTTTGATGTAGCCTTAATTCACCCAATTGGCATAACTAATCAAGTGCAACTCTAATCATGTAGTGCCCTATGCCGTAGAGCCATCTTCAGTGTCATAACTTGCTAGATGGTGAAACGAGTATTCCTAAGGGAAACTCGGAGCGTATACTGTTGAGTATGTGGGGGTGGCAGGTTGAGGATATATCCTTGTAATCCATAATTTAGATTGTGGAGGTGGGCTATGGTCATGTCTCATACATCTGATGTGATTGAGAACGGCTTTGGTTGTGTCTCGGTGATAATAACACGATGTGATTAGAGGACAACTGTGGTTGTACCTCAGTGATTGGGTTTGAATACCCTGGTTTCTAGAACTGTGACCTATACTAAGGTCAGACTAGTGGTTATCAACTTGACTATATGTCACTGTGGTGACAACTTTGACTGATATGTCACTGCCTTTTTGCTCATATTGACTGAGGGGAAGAGATCTTAGGATACCGACACTCCTAGATCTTGTACGGAACTGAATAGCCTTTTGCAGGGGTCGGTTGGACTTTGAATGGTATGATTCAAATTCCCCAGGGCATAACAAAAGATGTAATACAGTCGTGTAGCATATTGTTTAGGGTTATACACATCGTTTCACATTGGATGATAACCCTTGTTTGTTCTCTTTACATAAAGATGATGCTTAGTGCAATTAAGAGATAGTAGATATACTTATGTTGTGGATATGCTTAAGATTGTAGATGCATACATACAGTAGCCAAGATTATGTTGATAACTATTCTGCTACTGCTAATTATAATCATGATGCTAGATATCTCATGTTGTTAGTTATGTTTAGCATGCTAGCCATGCCTTTGTAATTAGATATGCATATACTGCTAATCATACTTATCCATGTAGTTGCATTTATGTTGTTAGCTCTTCTAATGCTGATATGTTCAACCAATTAGACATGCTCATGTTGTTAGCTATGCTATGTTACTAGACTTTCTCATGATGCTAGAACTGCATATGCTACTGAATTGCTTATATTGTCAACAAGATAAAGGATGATAGTCTGGCTAATGATGATAGTTATTATCTGCTCCTTTATGTACTTTGTTAATCATTAGTACTGTTGATCTTATTTGTTATATCTGATTAAACTGCTTAATTGTTTAATTACTTAAAAATGTTGTAATCAATAAACATTGTTGGAGGTTATATCTCTTGCTAGGACATGGGTCTCACCCTTGTGGTTCGCCACATTTTTTTAGGTAATCAGAAGTGAAAAAAACAAACATGTGGCAGCAAATAGGAGCTATAGTAATGAATATTTGATAAAGTTGATTAGATGTCTAGTTTGTGATAGAGTCATCCATGTACTCTTAGGTCTGGGTTGGAAAAGTTTGTATATGGTGTTTCAAATGAATCAAGTTTTTGTTAGCATGTTAATGCTTGTTTGTGTGATATATACAAATATTTTTCTTCTGTGTATATATGTTGTGGCCAAGGCAATAGAACATTTGTATCAAATTCTTAGCCTATTATGGATAAAAGAAACACGTTGGGGTCTTATGAAAATGTTTTTGAGCGGGTGCTGACATTAAAATCAGTTTTAATTTACCCATATTTTTGGGTATGTGATTAATTAGTGATTGATTGTGTTGTATGTTTTGAGTAATCTCATTTAGTGTAGCAGGTCCCCACAGGTTGGTATCAGAGCTTTAGGTTCACTGAGTCTATAGGGATACTAGGACTTTGGACTAGGATGATGTCTAAGTTAGGAATATGACATAAAAATATGGTGCATACTGCCCAATCTCAGTATTTGGGTGCCCTGGCCAGGTATTCAATTATTGAAGAAAGGTAAGTATTGAACTCTTAGATTGTTATCTTTTTTATTACTCTGATCAAGTTGTCCTTTTGAGACAATCTAAAGAGCATAACAATTAAGAAATCACGATGTGAATATCTTAATCCTACCTTAAAGAAGATGAGAATTGCATCATTATCTATCAAAACTTGAATGTTTGGTAACTATAAGAGAAAGATACAACCCCATGAAATCTAAATCTAAATACAAATAGAAAAAGAGGGGTTCTTAAAGATGTGATTCAAGAATATAATAAAATAAAAGATATATAAGTCTATGCTTATAAAGTGAAGAAAGGTATGAAATCCACATAAGATGGAAAGAACTCTTATAACAAGTACAAACTGAGAAGATGAATGGGAATAATGGCAAAGAAATAAGGTGGAACGCGAGTTAATTTCAGACCAACCTATGGGTGTAAGAAAGTGTTAATGAAAAATCAGCATGGCATGTGAAAGAAATTAAGGGAGATGATCCTGATTTAATGAAGCAAATGTGGAATATGAGTATTTACTTGTTGATAAGTTGTCGAAAAATATAATAAAATAAGAGAACATACCTAACTGTGATAAATAGTCATCAAGGAAGGAGTAATGAGATATGTTAATCATGATGATTCCTATGCTAATGGCAAGGAACCCAAAATGAAAAAGGTAAAACGATACATAAGAAGTTGTAACCTACATAATGAAAATAGAATTGGTTACCTTTATGCTAGTGACCCCTGAACAATGTTGCTATGATGTGGGAAGTGTGTTTCACTTTGTGTCTTTCCTTTCTAGGGCACATATTTCAAGTGGATCATTGCCAATTGGTATGTGTGGATTCATTCTAAACATGAGGATTGATATCTTACTATAGAATAAGGTTGTTTGGACTATGGTTCCATGATCATAAAGTTAGTGATGATTTTGCTTTTGAGCCTTCCAATAATTAGGAAGACTCCTTTTATATGTCTTGATATTTGTTACATTGGTAAAAGTAGATGAGATAAGGATGTGAGTTCCTTATAGCGCATGAGGTGGATACCAAGGTAATGAATCCTAGTATCAAAGATGTATCAATAATATGAGAAATATGTGAAGGTTGGAGATGTTTATTAAATGAACATTCCAAGTATTCCTCTCTTGTAGAGAGAGAGAGAATTGATAATGGTCCTATAAATGTTGTTTGTAAGGAAAAACAAAAGTGATTCTATAATGTTGTGTATGGTTCAGTGATAGCTAGGAAAGACCACTATCTAGGATAGATGGTTTGTTGGTTAATAAATATGTGATACCATGTTCCTTTAAGATAAACCTATGATAAAATATCAATGCATAAGAGTTAGATTGGATGACATAATCCACATGAATTTGATGAGTTTAGAGTTATGTCCTTTAGACTTACCAATGTACCAATAAAATTTATGAATAGGAGGAAGAGAGTGTTCAAGTAATGTCTTACAAGTTGTAGCAATCTTTGAATTATGACATGTCAAAGTATTTCAAATATGGTAAAAAATATGATCAATATTTATTCAAAAACCTTAGGGTTTCCGAAGCAGTAACTGCTATAAGAACAAGTTGAATAAGAGTGAGATGGGGTTGATTAAATTTCTTAATGGGATCATGATATGTATTCTTATGTAGGCATTTTTGTGCTCACTTAAGATGAGATATGTATGAATGATGTGACATTACCATGATATGAAAGTAAGCATGTAAAGGTAATAGGATGAGGTGCAAAGGAAGTACCCATCTTTGTTTACCTTGGATTTCAGGGGCAAAATCCCTATTAGGGGTTTATAGTTGTAAGGCCCCTAAACTTGCTTAATGAGTTGAACAAGCTTAATTACCATAATTTAATGCTTAGTGCATCACTAAGTTGAATTAAGTATTCACTGATGTAATTAGTGCTTTGATCGAGTGTTACAGTCTAATTAGCATGATTTATTTCTTTGATATTGTAGAGGATCCCGTGCTTGGAACGTTGCAAAAAGAATCATTCGAATCGGACATTCGAGTCAATAGTTATGACGTTTTCATGTTCCTTTGGACTTGGCTGCAATTTTTCCAGTATTTGATTTTTATTTCCTTAAGTGGGTCGGCTACTTATTCTTCTCCCTTACCCCCTCTCCTTCACGTAATCGACCGCTTGAGCAGTGCATGATAGAACAACAACATGACGCACATAGGGCGATGGTTGGGGCAATTTTTGGCGCCCTTGGCTTCATCCAACAACACCCTACCTCCACCCACTCCTCTCCTTCCTTTCTTCCTCCTCTAGCTCACCCTAGTAGTGCCCATCACCAGTGCCTCGACCAGCTAGAGAAGGCCGGCCAGTAGCAACAACCTGCTAGCCCTTGTGGCGCCGGCCAGAGATCGTTTGGTGCAGCCAGTAGCTAAGGGAAAGTGAGGGGCGGCACCACAACACCCTCAAACCTCTGATGATGCCTCCGTCCTCCCCTTCATCATAGACCTAACCGCAATACCCAGCTAGCAAGGGCGGTGCCCCAAGCAATAGGAGAAGCAACAACAACATCTATAGTCAGTAGCTATATGGGCGCGAGTTGTAGCACCAAGCAAGCAACATTTGACACCCTATCCACAATGCCGTCTCCTCCTTCCTCTTCCTTGCTCAACCATAATGCCCAACCAGCAGGGCAGAACCCCAGCTATCTCGAGCAGCAACAGCTGCAGCCGTGGCCTTGAGCCACCTTGGGCGTGAGGAAGAACTGAGGAATGATGCTTTGAACTCATATTTAAGGTCCAAGCACGAAGCAACATCGAGCGACACTCAAATCAAGAGTTGTGTGATGTGCACGTTTGAATCCAGGGCTATTCGAAGGTAGAAGACGACCCCGCTGATGCCCAAAAATGGACTCTTGATGCGTTTCTAGTCGTATTCAGACGTCTTGAACTGCGGTGAGTAGAATCTCACTCCCAATTGCACGATTTGACTCGATAAAATAGATATTTCAGTTTGATCCGTGTTTGACACAGTTAACAACATATACCCAGGTGTCGGGCAGTGCCGACACTGCTCGATTTCCAAATTTGCACATTTTTTTAGACACTGGTTCAATCAGTTACATTAGAGAACTACTTGAAAGAAAGACTGGAAGGACTTGAGGTCAGCTAGATAGATATGAAGAGCATGAGACGGGCACTCATTCCACATCATGGGCGATGATGGTTGCTTCAGGAAAAACTTTGCTAAGGCGTCAGTCATCTTGTTTTGATTCCTTCTCTGGTATATTACCTTCTGGATTCCAGAATTTCATAAGGCATCTATGACCTTGCTGGTGAGTAGGAAGTATTTATCCGGAGGCTTCTTTGACTTAGTGGCCCATTGCAGCACATTCCATGAATCTGAGATGATTAAACCGTCAGAGAGTCCATTGAGAGTAGCCAGATTTGCACCAAAAAGGATTGAGTTCAGCTCCCCTTCCATGGCGTTTGTGCCGGGGATGATATAGGAAGACCCTTTTAACCACTGGCCTTGGTAATTTCTGGCGATGGCACATGAGCTTATAGTCTTTGAGTTGCTTGATAGTGCCACATCCACATGTATGATAGTAGCAGAGGGTTGTATAGCCGTTGGAGGGGTTGAGCCCATGTCTTCAGAGGTATCTGAAGAAGACCTTAGGGAGGGTGATAGAGCTTGTGTGATAGAAGAGGTCTCAGCTAAGCATTGAATAGAAAGTACTCAAGATGGGGTATGTCTGTTCTTGAAGATATGGGAGTTGCGATTCTTCCAAATCTTCCAGCAGGTCACAGTGAATTTGGTATCCCAAGTCGGAGACTTATGGAGATATTTGAGGTTGTATTCAAACCATTCATGGATGTCCTGACTCTGGAAGAAGTTGTGTGCCTCTTGTGGTAGGAGCTTGGTCCAGGTCCTCCTTGCGTCAATGCAGTCTCTTATGGCGTGAAGCCAATCCTCTTCTTTAGTAGTGCAAATGGGGCATTTCGGACCGTCTGTCATTTTCTTGTGAATTCTCATAGCATTTGTAAGGAGCCTGTTATGTAGTAGGAGCCAGAGATGGATTTTGAGACGATGTGGAATTATGATGGCCCAAATATCTTTAAACAGCAGTTGATCCACTTCGTCAGTCTGGGTGATGATGGTATAGGCAGAGCTCAACAAGAAGGTACCATGTGGAGTAAGTTTCCATATACATTTGTCTGTTCCATATGAAATGTTTGGAGTAGGCATTTTCATAATGGATTGAATGCTCATTGTCGAACCAGTAGTTGATAAAGTTGACGTCCCAACTGTCATCCTCTTTGACCAGACTAGAGACCTTGAGGTCGAGTAGGTCCTCGGGGATGGTTAGGCCCGACTTGGTGGAGGGCTTATGATTGTCCCCCAACCACTCATCTGACCAGACAAGAGTTTCATGGCCAGAGATGGCAGTCTATCTAGAGTTGTCAAGTAGGAAGGGTGTTAAGCTTTTAATGCTTCGCCAGAGATGAGATCCATTGGGGCTGGGGTGTCCCCTGTTGAGGTATTTGCCAACCATGAGATCTACCTAGGAAATGCAGTGACGTTGAAGGAGGGTCCATGCCAATTTCATTAAGAGGGCAGTGTTGAAGTCTTTAGTGCGTTTGATGTCCAGTCCTCCCCATGCCTTAGGCTTCGTGACCTGCTTCCATGCCACAAGATTAAGGTGTTTGCTAGAATTCCCATTCCATATGAAGTTCCGAATAAGCTGGTCGATCTTGTCATAGGTAGAAGACAAGAGTTGGATGGATTGCATGACATATCATGCTTTCAATTGCAACATCGAGTGGGCCAAAGTGGTCCTACCAATAAGAGATAGAAGCTTGTTCTGCCATTGATTGATCTGGTTGTAGATTTTCTCGGTAAGAGATAAGAACAACTCTCTACTTTTCCTTTTGTGAACAATTGGGACTCTGAGGTGGCGACCCAAGTTACTTGTTTCTTGTATTCCTAGCATTCTGTAGATTGTGTTCCTCAAGCTTCTTGGTGTATTGTGCGAGAAGAAAAAAGTGGATTTTTCATGTGACAGAAGCCAGACGTGTCGCTGAATCTCCTGAGACACTAATTAGTTGACTGATATGTGCGATGTGAATTAGTGAAATTACACGATTGATTAAACTTAATTTACTCTGTTAAATGTTAAAATCAGTAGTGCACAACCAGAAAAATGTTCCATGGTAGAATTTGCTCTAAATCTCTAAAACCCTACTTTTCTTGCTCCTTATGTTTAGGATTTTCTCATTTGATGAAGAAAGGTGCTAGATGGACGAATTCATAGTTTATTCTTGGATTTTATACCCTACCTACTTGAGATTTCTTCTGTGTGGGGTATCATCTTCTCATTAGAGGAAAGTGTTATAACTTGCTCAACGTTTATTGCTTACTATAAGCTTTCTAGATCATGTTCTTGGTTGAAAATGATGATCCATGCACTAAAACGTTATGCTTCCCTTGGATTCGATTTTTATAATGTTCCCTATTCTGATTTTAGTTCTAGATGAACCTGTGATCATGTGTATGTTATTCCTAAGGTACAATATGACTTGGATCAGGTTGGTTTGGCAACCTATGGTGCTAAGCACCTATCAAACAATGGTCAATTTTAGGGTTTAAAGCTGATTTCTTCTATAAACCATGACCCGATAATGGTACCATTGCAACAACCCTATGGTGTTGTATTCATAACAACTGATGGTCATGATCAAGGGTGTCAAATGATGGTGACAACCTAAGTTCACCCCCTTAGGTCAGGTTTTGGATCAATTAGAAGTTTAATGATCAAAGTACCCTACTGATGTTATCAATCAATGTTGACATTAGCTTAATATTTGATGTTGATTAATAAATTAGTGTTGATCTAACAACCTATAGTGATTTAATGATCACTAATGATGGTGGATCAAGTCTCTACAATCTATGGTGAATTAATCATATAGTTTTAGCATCAACTAAGCCTTAAATCAATGGTTTCTTGGGTCACTTGATGCAATGGTCGAACCTATACAGTAATTGATGGTTTTAATATATGAAATTGGCCCAATGGTCAAGATCTAATGTTTATTCCTCCAATAAAGTGGAATTATGGATAAGGTAATATGTTGGTACTAATAATGGGATTTAGATGTTTTCCTTTATATGATCAACTTAAGGAGCTTACTTGTGGACAATGGATGGCTTATTTTAACTGAACAATCGATTGTGGGTTTTGCCCTACTCTCAATGGAACTTTTTGTGTTGTTAATCAAGGGATGTCTAGGGTTATATGGTGACTATTTATAGAGAAAAAATCAAGGACTTCATAGGTGGTTTATGTAAGGTGTTTACTTATGTAAACAACCAAAGGTCTTACCTTTTTAACATCCAATGGTTCTGGGTGACATTGTGGTATGGTGATACAGGTTGAATGATGATGGAACGGATGGAGGGTTACCCTTAATAAGTTAGTCTTACCTATTCACTCATATGAATAGAAGGGATGATAACCATATTGTGTTGATATGTAACCCTAATGAGGTATAGCTTGTTGTACCTAGATTTAATATAACCAAATGATGGTAATTGGGTATGAATAGTCCTTGAATGACTAATACAATCATGGAATACTCTATTATTGTTGAAACCCTAGTATGTTGTAACCTGATGGTTACACCTTGATTTATGTGTGGGTTCATACTTGAGAATAGTATGGAATGTGATGGTGATGCTTCACCTTATGCATCCATGATCCAATGGGGATGCTGTGAGTTAGGGTTTGGGTATGAGTGCTGATTAGTAACATTGATATACTTTATCATGTTGAACCTAACTCTAATGGAATTAGATAAAGATGAGTATTCATGTTTAACATTATTATATGATGGAATGATGGTGGAATAACATCCTTAACATGATCATAACCTTAATGTGTTAATTGGTGGTTATCATAGTCACATGGTTGATACTTTCGTATGCTAAACATGTGCATTATGGATATAATGAGTGTTAATCATATCTAGATTCCTTGCATGTTGATGTAATAAAGGAATGGTCTTAATGTTAATATAACCCTATTATGATTGTTTATGAAGACCACCTAGCTCATAAATGCAATATTGTGCCGATCTAGTGTATTATATATAATTGATGTTGTTGTGCCTTGTTATAAGGCACGCAAAGATAATGATGATCTTGTAGGGATTAATATGATGGTCTTAATGACCTTTGGGCATGGTTGAGCCCTGAATGAGGTGTAATCCTCTTATGTTGATAAGGGTTGATACCCTGTGATATTGTAAAATGGATTTTTATCTTTTTTTAATATGATGACTAGTGTAGTCTCATGAATGGCAAGTGAATAGTACCATGTGATGATGGGATGAGAAATTATGTTTCATAAATTTTATATCTTTTCAAGTTTTGATATTTATATGCTTGATAGAAGTGAATTAGGGTTTGTATGTCCACTTGTTAGATGCAGCCTTAATTCACCCAATTGGCATAACTAATCAAGTGCAACTCTAATCATGTAGTGCCCTGTGTTGTAGAGCCATCTTTAGTGTAAGAACTTGTTGGATGGTGAAATGAGTATTCCTAAGGGAAACTCGGAGTGCATACTGTTGAGTATGTGGGGGTGGCAGGTTGAGGATATATCCTTGTCATCCATAGTGTAGATTGTGGAGGTTGGCTATGGCCATGCCTCATACATCTGATGTGATTGAGAACAACTGTGGTCGTGTCTTGGTGATTATAACATGATGTGATTAGAGCACAACTGCGGTTGTACCTCGGTGATTGGGTTTGAATACCCTGATTTCTAGTGCCATGACCTGTACCAAGGTCTGACTAGTGGTTATCAACTTGATTATATGTCGTTGTGGTGGTAGCTTTGACTGATATGTCACTACCTTTTTACTCCTACTGGCCGAGGGGAAGAGATCTTAGGATACCGGCACTCCTAGATCTTGTACGGAACCGAATAGCCATTCATAGGGGTCAATTGGACTTTGAATGGTACAATTCAAATTCCCCAGGGCATAATAAAAGATCTAATACAGTTGTGTAGCATATTTTTTAGGGTTATACACAACGTTTCACATTGGATGATAACCCTTGTTTGTTTTCTTTACATAAAGATGATGCTTAGTCCAATTAAGAGATAGTAGATATACTTATGTTGTGGATATGCTTAAGATTGTAGATGCATACATACGGTAGACATGATTATGTTGATAACTATACTGCTACTGCTGATTATAATCATGATGCTAGATATCTCATGTTGTTAGTTATGTTTAGCATGCTAGCCATGCCTTTGTAATTAGAGATGCATATACTGCTAATCATACTTATCCAAGTAGTTGCACTTATGTTGTTAACTCTTCTTATAATGTTGATATGTTCAACCAATTAGACATGCTCATGTTGTTAGCTATGCTATGTTATTAGACTTGCTCATGATGCTAGAACTGCATATGCTATTGAATTGCTTATATTGTCAACAAGATAAAGGATGATAGTCTGGCTAATGAAGATAGTTATTATCTGCTCCTTTATGTATTTTGTTAATCATGAGTACTATTGATCTTATTTGTTATATCTGATTAAACTTCTTAATTGTTTAATTACTTAAAAAGGTTGTAATCAATAAACATTGTTGGAGGTTATATCTCTTGCTCGGACATGGGTCTCACCCATGTGGTTCGCCACATTTTTTTAGGTAATCGGAAGTGAAAAAAACAAACATGTGGCAACAAAGAGGAGCTATAGTAATGAATATTTGATGAAGTTGATTACATGTCTGGTTTGTCCTAGTGTCGTCCTTGTACTCTTAGGTCTGGGCAGGAAAAGTTTGTATATGGTGTTTCAAATGAATCAGAATTTTTTTAGCATGTTAATGCTTGTTTGTGTGATATATACAAATATTGTTCTTCTGTGTATATATGTTGTGTCTAAGACATTAGAACATTTGTATCAAATTCTTGTCCTAGTATGGATAAAAGAATGATGTTGGGGTCTTATGAAAATGTTTCTGAGCGGGTATTGACATTGAAATTAGTTTTAATTTACCCACATTTTTGGGTATGCAATTAATTAATGATTGGTTGTGTTGTATGTTTTGAGTAATCTCGTTTAGTGTAATGGGTTCTAACATAGATATTGGGAAATCCATTTGAAGTGCTTTTCTTGACATCATAGAATTTATTTATTTGCTGTTATTCTTGATGCATGATATCTCAGTGAATGGTGAGGAAACCCTAATTTAGCTCAATTACAGGATTTCATATATATGTTTATTGTATATGAATGGTTGAGATGGAGGGAGGTTTGAAGTCGGCAGGAGCGCAGGGCGTGGCGACAGAAGGGGCGATCCGCGGCGGAGGTTGGCATCCTTCTCTGAATCCTCCTCCTAGCTCTCAATGGGTGAGACCTCAGGTTAGCCATGTGAAGGGGGTTGTTGCGGCACCGGAACCGAAGAAGTGGTCAGATCTCCTGAGCGATCGAAGGAAAGTGGAAATAACAAAGCTTCAGTTCTCGCCGCCGGAGATTGTCGATGGAGAGATCAGATACAAGAGATCGAAGGCGATCGAAGTTGCTAAGAAATGGGAGAATACAGTGGCAGGATACGTAGTAGGTATGAAACCTCACTGGCCTACTCTTGTCCGACATTTCGAGCAGATCTGGAAACCTAAAGCGGAGTTTGAGGTAATTCCACGAAACAGAAGCTTCTTCATTGTGAAATTCACAAATGCGGATGATCTGAAAGCGGTCGTTGAGGGTGGACCATGGTTTGTGGGAGGGAAACCCTTGATTATCAAAAGATGGGAGATCGGGGAACCTTTGGAGAAGGAGAGGCTTACTGAAATTCCGGTTTGGGTGAGGTTTCCTTGTCTTCCTCTAGAATTCTGGGATGATGAAATTCTCGGACTCCTAGGGAGTTACATAGGTAGGCCGATCTGTGCTGACTATGCTACTAAATCCCTGAGGAGGTTGGATTATGCTCGAATTCAAGTTTTAATCTCGACTAGCTCAGTGCTTCCTACAGAGATTGTCATGAGGAGTGACTGTGGAGATAGAGATGTCATCCAGGTCCAGTATGAATGGTTTCCGGAAATTTGTAAGTCGTGTGGCTGCTTTAGACATCAATCCGAGATATGCTTCTTTAAGAAGGATATTGCTGGAAGCAAAAAGATTTGGATACCTTCTGATAAGAATTCGAGTAAAGGGAGTAGTGCTGATATGCCTGCTATTGCTTCTGATAATACTGTTATTTCTGTTGCGCCTATTACAACTTCTGTTACTGGTGCTACGGAAAATATAGCTATACAGCAAGGCGGTAATGGTCCACCTGACATTCCTTCCATAGTCTCTGGTACTAGTATGTGTTCTACAAGTGCTACCTTGCAGCAAGTTCAGAGTGAATTGAATGTCACACCAAGAACTCTTGAAGCTTCATCCTCTGCAGGTTATATTGAAACTTCTCAGCGGAGTCAAAAAGAGTTGGAGATTGCTCGCTCTGTTCCAGTTGATAACAGAAGAAATACAAGAACTCTTACTGGCAGATTTTCTGAAGGAGGTTTGAGAGTTCCAACACATATGCAAAGGTATGTGGATGAAAAGGTGCGCATGGCATCCCCTAGTAATGATGAGGGTTTCCTCACAGTCAGACATAAGAACAAAACTTCACCTCCAAAGCTCACTGCTAAGCCTAATCCTTTAGTCAAGAGGAGTGCACCTAGAATTGCTAATGTAGCTACTAATATGTTTGATAAACTCAATGAGATTGGTGATGATGAGACCGTCTCTTCTACTGTGACTGGCAGGACTCCAGTCAATCTCCCCCCCAATGAATGATTATCTTGGTATTTTCTCCTGGAATGTTCGTGGCCTGAATAGGTATGGACACCAGGAGAAAATCAAGGACAACCTTTATAAGACAAGGTGTCCTGTGAACCTTATTATTGAAACGAAGCTGAGATACAAAAAGATGAATAAAGCTATGTTTAACATCTGGCCTGGTAAGGAGTGGATTTCTAATCATTCCTCTCATCCTCTTGGGAGGATTATTATCCTTTGGGATCAGAATATGATCGATCTGGTGAAAATTGAAGAGAGTGATCAATTCATTCATTGTAAAGCTTTGTACAAAGGTAGTGATTTCTATATTACTGCTATCTATGGTCAGAATGAGGAAAAGAGGAGAAGAACTCTTTGGGATGATTTGAGAAGGATTAGTCCTGGTAACAAAGCATGGATTCTTCTAGGGGACTTTAATGCTATCAGGTTTACTGAGGATAGAAGGGGTAAAGGTTATTATCCCTATACTGCTATGTGTGATTTTAATGATGTTATTTCTGATCTGAGTCTCATTGAGCTTGATATGAAAGGTCCTTCTTTTACCTGGGACAATAGAAGGAAAGGTCAAGATATTATCCTCTCCAAGATTGATAGATGCTTCTATAATCTCGATTTTTACTCTGTTTACAAAGATGTTTGGGGGGAAGTCATGAATACCATTATTAGTGACCATAGACAGATTACCATTTCTATTAGTGGGAATGTTAAGAAAAGAAAGGGTTATTTTAAGTTTATTAATGCTTGTACCCTTCGAGATGAATTTCTTGATGTTATTAAGGATGCTTGGAGCTGTGATGTTAAAGGTAATCCGATGTTCAGGGTTATCTCTAAACTGAAAAAGGTGAAAGAGAAGTTAATAAGATGGAACAAGGAAAACTATGGGGACATTTGTGATAATGCTAGAACTGCGGACATTGAGGCTATCATTGCTCAAAACAATGCTGATCTGTCTCCTGATGATGTTTATCTAAGAGATGTTGCTGATGAGAAGAGAAAAGTTGCCCTTGCTACTGCTGATGCTGAGGAATCCTATGCCAAGCAAATTTCTAGGGTTAAGTGGTTGAAGCTAGGTGATAAAAATACTAGTTTCTTCTACAATTCAGTCAAAGTCAGATCTAACCGTAACAATATTAACTCTCTTATGATTGGTAATGAGTTGTGCTATAAGGAAGATACCATCAACCTGCATATCTGGAATTATTATAATCAGCTTTATAATCAATATGATGATAGTAACTATTGCTCTATGGATTGGGACGATGATTGGTCCTTTCCTTTTTTGAACAATGAACAGTTTGATTGTCTTTGTTCAACTGTTACTGATGATGAAATTGAAAGAGTTATTAAGGAAGCTGATGGTGATCGGGCTCCTGGCCCTGATGGTTTTAATGGGCATTTTTACAAGAAATCTTGGAGTATTATTGGTCCTGATGTCATCTTGGCTGTTAAGAATTTCTTTAAGAGTGGGAAAATGATTAGGGAGCTTAATAAATCTTACATCACTCTTATTCCCAAGACCAAAGGGGCTAATTCTGTCAAGGAGTGGAGGCCCATTTCTCTATGTAATTTCCTCCTCAAGATTATCACTAAGGTGCTTGCTAATAGGTTGCAACCTATTCTTGATTCTCTGATCAACAAGAATCAAGTAGCATTCATTAAGAATCGTCATATCTCTGATGCTCTTCTCTTGACTAATGAGCTTATTAGTGATTTTCAAAAAGCTGGTACCAAGCCTAAGATGTGTATTAAGGCTGATCTTGTTAAAGCTTATGATGCTGTTCGTTGGGATTTCATTGTCAAAATCTTGATCAGGATGAATTTCCCTAAATGCTGGATTGATTGGATTTATACCATTATGAGCACTAGTAGCTATCATATTCTTATTAATGGGCAACCTTCTGCAGCTATTCTTCCTTCTAATGGAATTCGTCAGGGCGACCCTATTGCTCCTTATATTTTTGTTTTGGCCATGGAAGGGTTAACTGCCATGATGAATAATGCGGTGAAGAAAGGTTATATTAATCCTATCAGGAATTCTGAGATGCATGTTTCTCATCTGCTTTTTGCAGATGATGTTATGTTTTTTCTTGATGTTGATGCTCCTAATGCTCTGGCCATTAAAGATGTTCTTAACAAATTTGGAGAGATATTTGGTCTGAGGATTAGCTCTTCTAAAAGCCATGTTTTCTGCAGCCGCAGTGCTGATGGTGCCTATATGTCTAAGTTGCTTGATATTCCTACTGGCTCATTTCCTATGCGTTATCTTGGGCTACCTCTGTTCTGTGGTAAGCTTCGGAGTTCCCATTGTGGTCCTTTGATTGACAAGATTAAAGCAAAGCTTGATGGCTGGAAGCATAAGACTCTTTCGTTTGGGGGAAGAGTTGAGCTCACTGTTTCTACTCTTATGTCTCTTCATCTCTTCTGGTCCTCTACCTTTCCTCTTCCTAGTTCCATTATGGAGGAAGTTGAGAGAATCTATCATAATTTTATTGGGGGGGTGTTGATATGGAAAGGAAAGTTCATCTCATTGATTGGGATACCATCTGTAAACCGAGAACTGAAGGTGGTCTTGGTATTAGAAGGATTAAAGATATGAATGAAGCTGGTATTACTAGAAACATATGGAACATTGCGAGGAAGAAGGATCATCTTTGGGTTCGCTGGGTCAATGGCAAATACATTAAAAATGACTCGATTTGGTCTGTTCATAGTGATCCTAATAGTTCTTGGATGTGGAGGCAGTGTCTCAGATATAGACATAAGATCATCCCTCATATTTCCTATTTGTTTGGAGATGGCACCTCGATCAAAATATGGAGAGACCCCTGGATCCCGGGGGGAAAGTTCTTATCTAATTACATTGCTACTGCTAATATCCTTAAATTGGGAAAGGGCCTTTATGGTAACATGAACAGCTTTATCTGTAACAATGCTTGGTCGTTGAGCAGTAAGAGAAGTCATATTGAGTTCAATGACTTTGTTTCTAATCTGAGGATGCCTTTTGTTGGTAAGGACAAGATGTTGTATAATGGGGTTGAGTATCCCTCTCTTAAGCATTGCTGGGATTCTGTCAGAGTTCCTGGTACCAAGTATGGTTGGGCGAAGGTGATCTGGAGAAGTTATATTCCTCGTGCCTATAGCATGCTGGCTTGGCGTATCTTCTTGGATAGAGCTGCTACTCAAGATGTTCTCAGAAGATTTGGTATGATGATTACTTTGAGATGTCCGCTCTGTGAAGCTGATTATGAAGACAACCATCATGTATTCCTGAACTGCAGTTACACTAAAGCTATCTGGGAACACGCGGCTATAGAAGATTGGATTTCTCTCATACCTGGATCCTGGGACGATTGCTTTGTGCTTCTTTCTAATAAAAAGACCTGCATCACGTGCCTTGCTGTCTTTTATCAAGTTTGGCGCGAAAGAAACCTCATTCTTTTTTAGAATAGAAGAAGGAATACTGAAGCCTGCTAGAGAGACATTGAGACTGATCTTAGGGGGCTGTATAATCTATAGTTGTTTCTTTATAGTTGTTTTTCTTTCCTGTTCTTCTTTTCTTTGCTGTAGATATATAGTTTTCAGCTTCCTGTAAACTCTTTTACCAAAATCAATAAAAAGGCACAAGCGTTCTCGAGCAAAAAAAAAGAAAGCAGTCTTTCTTCAGTGAATGTTTATGACACATGAAGTCCTTATGTGTGTCATGTGATAAGTGAATGAGTTAAATGAAACCCTAATGATAGGGTGTTTAGTGAAACAAGTATTATGATATCAATGTTTCTCAGTTTGAGATGTGGTGATGCTTAACAGTTCAGTTGTGGTAAATGTTATCAGATGGTTTATGAAATGAACGATTTACAAAGCTGAACAAAGATATGTTGATGTGATGATTGAATTGTGAATTTAAAGAGTGAATTAGACATGTAGATACCTTGAACATTGTAGAATCCTCGCAGGATGAGTCCTGCACTGTGAGGAGGAAATGACTTCCTGACTAGAGGTAGTCCAGATTGAGATAAGTCAGAGCGCACCAGTAGGGTGCAGGGGTCTTGACCAGTAGAGCAGAATCCTTACAGTTGTGTGGTACCCAACACCAACTGGGGATGTCAGTGGTACCTGTGTTACATGTTGAGTGATCAGTGGTCAGAAGTTCCACTGATGCACAATAAGCCTGAGGTCTTTGACTCACTGCTTGAGTACCCAAGTTGAGAGGTGGAGTCTGAGATATTTGTCTGCTCCCATTAGCCTCCAAGAGGCAGACGTGCTGAGGGCCGCTGTAGATGGGGTCTTACTCAAGAGATAGTCTTAGGAACCCTGGCTTTCTTCTAAGCCTTGTACACTGATATCGTAGCTTGCTACGATTCTTTCACATGTTGTGGTATACCTCATGTGGGTTCAAGGCATAATAAGATGAATGAGAGGTTAAACAAGTGTGTATAGTTATTCAATTATTCATTGTATGTTTATGAATTATTAGTTCTCTTTTTGATCAATCAAGCATGTTCATATATTGATTCACTCTTGTACATATCTAGAGTATCCTACCATATTCATGTTTGTGAAGGATTAGTCTCTTTAACGCTAATTGTTATTATAATTGATATCAGTTGCTCAACAGTAAATCTATAATTATATAAGTGCTTTGAACTATTTCTATGAAGTACTCATTCAGTGAGTGAGTAGGATCACCCCTCTACTCACAATTTTTAGGGAAATCATGTGGACTTGAAGAAGGTCAATGCATCAGAGTAGATCTACCACATGAGTTAAGTATGAGATCAGTTAAGTTCAGTTGGTCCCTGTCACTCTAGGTCCTTGTATAGATGTGAGAGAGTTGTAAATGATGTTTTGTATCTTTGTTTCCTTAATAAGAGAGTATATATCCGGTTATCATGTCGTATGTATATGGGAGTGTGCAAAACAAAATGAATGTATGGATTTGTATCATTAATGTTGAGATCATATTAGAGTAATCAAAGTTTAATTTTCTTGTAAAGTTTGTTTATGTGATTGGATGCGAGAAAACAAAGAGTTTGAAATAAAGGAAAAAAGTCAGGAGTGAACTTTGTATTAAGTATAATCCTCAAACTTATGCCCTAATCATGATTGGTGGTAATCATGGGATGTGGGTGTAACAACTTGGTATCAGAGCTTAGGTTGAGTCATCAGGGACCATTAGGATAGAAAGTCAGATTTGTAAGTGTGGAAGTTAAGAGGTGGTGTGTGAATAGCTTTGGGATGTCTGGGTATTTGGGTACCCTGGCCCAATATCTGAATACTTAGGTTGACCAGTATCAAGCTACTCTGTCTATTCTTCTCTGGATGCTCTGGCCAGGCATGTAGAGGAAGGATGGGCTAGAGAGAAACCCTAGAAATCGTAGGGTTAGGATACTGAAAAGTAATGAATGAGTAAGAAATTAAACATAGAATGTGATACAACTCTTTCTTTATATTGATTCTTTGATTGGAGATCAATAGAAATGCTCTTATATGTATGAATTCATATTATCAGTTTGTAGAATATGTATGGTTCTTTTAGATTGTTGCGTATCATGAAGTTGATTCAGTTATTCTTTGCATTAAGTAGACCAGAAGTTATGTTTAAATGAGTTTGCCCTAAGTGGATATTCTTTCCACATGTTTGAGACTAATAGGAGTTGGTTAATCTTGAGTAGCTCTTGGATTCAGGATTGCAAGTTCGACCTGTTCCGGCTGGCAGGGTGTGTTATTGGGATCTAATGACACCTATTGAAAATATAATAAGAGTAGACCCTGGATAAATTAGACCCACATCATAGTGAGAATGTACATACACTAAGATGTTGAAATATAAGGGAAATATTAGAATATATAAGAATATGTTGGAACTGATATCTGAGATCCAACTTTGGGGCCTCATATGAGAAACCCTTAATTGGGAACAAAGGAACACGACACAAGATTCATATTAAGTTTAATGATTAGTATTATATGAACTCTAAATATGAAATATGGAAAAGATATGAGAAAAGTATGTAAGGGCCAAGATAGTAAGAATCAATCATGAGGAATGGATCATATAATCGAGTAAAATGCTTTTATGTACTCCAAAGAAAAGGAAAAATAGAAGAAAAGAGCTAAGTATACAATAATTACATAGAAGTGAAGAATCTTCAGAAGAGTTAAATTAAAGAGAATTAGATGAACATGTAAATCATAAGACTAGGATAAGAAACTAAGTTGAAATAAAGATAAATTTTGGAAATGATGAGTTTGATTAAGGAATGAAGGTTACACGATATAATTGAGAGAATAAAATGTATACCTTTATTATGAAGTTTGATACATTCATTCTTACTACCTTTGGGTTCTAAGTCTCTATACAACAACAAACTAGTTTCTAAAAGAAGAACAAAAGTGTAGCTAAACAACTAAATATGTCATACAAAGGTAGACTATATTTAGGAAGGAAAACTTGATTGAAAGGGAAACTTAGTTTGACCCATGCATGAACCGTTTTATTTAAAATGAAGGATATGTAATGTATTAAACATTAAGTGAAACTAGTAGAGAGATTATTGATTTAGAATTTCAACTTCACATTAGTAGAAGGATAAAAATAAATATGTGCAACATGGTATACATGATCATACACATGAATAAGCAACATGATCATAAGAGGAAATTAGAAGTTAAAGATGACATGTGGAAGAGTAGTATATGGTAAGTAGATTATGGAAAGTAAGGAAGGGTTTGAAACATGATGAAGTAATATTGATTATGAAAGAAAGAGGTTTCAAGATTCAAGCAACTACTAATTAATAAAGTATCCTTGTTGATAACCAATTAAACCTGCATACGAGAAATGTATTAAGGGAATGTTTGAAGATAAGAATTCTAAGTCTCAGAATCATCCTCTTTCATATAATACTTAATGAGAGCAATGTGGGAGTGAAGTGATAAGAAAATGAATCATATATGATGCATAACCACCATGGTAGAGACATCTAGTGAATGTAATAATGACACACAATATGATGATGACACCGTAGCATGGTAAATTGAGAATGTAATCTATCTGAATGGCCAAGTAAGAGAATGAAATTCAATTGATAAGATAAAGAAGGCTTTAGTAAAACTTGTGAGATCTAAAGTTTGAATTTCAAATTAAGGGAGCAAAGTCACTTCACAATAATGCCATACTACTGATAAGGACCAAACCCTAGAATGTTTAGAGTTGTAGTAGTTCAAGGAATGTCACTAGTGATTTGACCTTGAATACTAGCATCTCTATAAAACAAGATCATGAGATTTACACTATGAGAAGTAAACTAGCACTGATAGTAATCCAGGATTTAAAGGTAGCTAATCTGAAAGGTAGATAAATAATATGGAAATGATTCAGAGAAAAGGATAAGAAATAAATTTGAAATATAAGAAGTGTGATTTAAACAAAAGGAGAAGTGCAACATAAGCAAAGTGTAATCTAAAATAAATTCTTACAGTGATAGAAAGAATGATGAATAATCTATTATTACCTTGAATGTGTCAATGTTAGGGGTGTTTATTCTAGATGATCAGAGTGAGAAGGATAAGTAAGAACAAGTTGCAATGCCTAAGAAGAGAAATTAGAAAAAACAAATGGCTTTAAGAAATATGTGAATTTGTTTTAAAGAAGTATAGTTGGTGGAAGGCATTGTAAGGGATGAAAATTTGTTTTACATATGACTTCAATAGTACATGTGCGAGCAATATACTAAATTGGAATGAGTTGTATGGTTTAAATCATTCATATAAGTAGTCTGACTTAGTTTTATACGATTATTGTTACTTTGAGTTTTGCAGCTCATGTGTGCTTTTTCTATTTGAATAGAATAATACTAAAATTCAAAACAACATGGTGAACTCTCTTTTGTGACTCAGAGGTAATACAAAACAATAGTACATAATGATCCGTATGAATTGAGATAATTGGATCCGATTATCAATGTTGTGGTAACACCTCAAGAGTATTAAAATATTGAAAATGGTTGTTTCTTTTTCTCTTTCCTATGATTGATTGTGGCATAGAGAATTATTTTGTTATCATTGAGAAGGCTTGATTAAAATATTTTGTGATTAGAAGAGAAACAATGACTCAATGTTGAAAATAAAATTCTAGACCGCAGATCGAAAGCTTAAAATAGAGAGATACCCCTAGTAAAGGTGCTTTGGAGGAATCACGGTGTAGAAGATGCTACATGGGAAGTGGATATGGATATGTTTAACACATATCCTTTCCTCTTTTAGAAATTTTGAGATGAAATTTTTATTAGAGGGGGAGAATTATTACAACCCGTTCCTAGCTTTGCTGGTAATCCTAGAGATTTAAGATAATCTTAATGCTTGTCATGTTTTTTTAGTAATATTTTATCTTGTGCTTTATATTAACTTTGGTAACCTTAAATACTTGTTTGGGCAACCTATAATCATGAATTAAGCATACTATAAAGATCTGAGTTGGAGTAACATAGCATTAACACATACATGTATGCAAGAAGAGAGTTAATGACATTGAAAGAAATAATTAATAAATAATATTTCCTCTGAGCATATTATCAAAATAAAATTGTAGGATTGTAGAGAATTCAATTATGAATCCAACAAAAAATAATGAACCAAATCGGAGTTAAAATGAGAGACGTATACCCTTTTTAGTAAAAATGTACAAAGTACCATGACCGCGACGCTGCGTCGTGTGCTGTAATTGCGACCGCGATCGATGCCATGACTGCGACATTGCATCGTGTGCCGCGACCTCGACCGATGCCGCCCAGGACAGCCAATCGTAAAATGATCATATCTCAGGCTATACTTATCCGTTTTCAACAAAACGAAGCATGTTGGAACTATGATTCAATCCTCTATCATCTTAGACTCCTTGATCTATGAGAAGGTGACCTGGAAGGTGATTTCTAGGGCAATGTTTGGGGAAGAACGGTGGAAATCTGCAAGGGTTTCTATAGATTTGACTTGGTGAGTAGGTTTAACCCTTGATTCTTCCATATCTTTATTTTCCCTTGCTCGAGATCCCTAATCCAGTGATTTTGAGGTTTGGGTTAACCTCTGACCTTCATCTTCTACCTACAACAGACCTCGTTTAGGGTTGAATGGAAGAAGAAACTACTAATTTTGCTAGAGTTTTGATATGGATTTGAGATTTTCAGAGACGTGTTGCTTTTTTTAAGGTGTTTTCACACCTTAGGGTGAGTGGGTACTTCCTTTAAACAGTAGATTGCACAAAAATGAGTTAAATCATCAATAATTTTCAATTTCTTAGTATGCGAGTACAAACCCTAAATGGTCTTTCTGATCTAGCTTTTGCTAGATGATATGAAATGGATTATTTATCTATCGTGATGAATTTCAGATGATGAAATCACATTAGAAATGGCTACAATACATCTAAATGAGAATTCTTAAAGTAATCATAGAGGTTACATGAAAGTACTAAAATTTAAGGTTTTCGGCTGTGATTGAAATTGTTGTATAATTAAATAGAGAAATTTGTCTATATGAATCTGATTGATTATTAATGAATTGTTTATCTGAATGGGTGGTACATAAATGCCAGATACTATCTTAGATTTTGTGTGATGTGAATAGTGTTTGCTTGATATCTCAGTAAAGAGGGTGAAATCCTAGATGAGTGGAAAGCTAGAAATTTGTGAATAGATATTTATTTGTTGTTATTCTTGATGCATGGTATCTTAGTAAATGGCGAGGAAACCCTAATTTAGCTCAATTACCTGATTTCATATATATGTTTATTGTATATGAATTGTTGAAAGCAGTCTTTCTTCAGAGAATGTTTATGACACATGAAGTCCTTGTGTGTGTCATGTGATAAGTGAATGAGGTAAATGAAATCCTAATGATAAGGTGTTCAGTGAAACAAGGATTGTGATATCAATGTTACTCAGTTTGAGATGTGGTGAGGCTTAACAATTTAGTTGTGGTAAATGTTACCAGATGGTTTATGAAATGAATGGTTTACAAAGCTAAACAAAGACATGTTGATGTGATGATTGAATTGTGAATTTAAGGAGTGAATTAGACATGTAGATGCCCATAACACTGTAGAATCCTCGTAGGATGAGGCTTGCGATGTGAGGAGGAAATGGCTTCCCGACTGGAGGTAGGCCAGATTGAGGTAAACTGGAGCGCACCAGTAGGGTGCAAGAGTCTTGACCAATAGGGCATACTCCTTATATTTGTGTGGTTCCTAACGCCAACTGGGGATGCCGGTGGTACCTGTGTTACATGTTGAGTGATTAGTGGTCAGTAGGTCCACTGATGCATAATAAGCATGAGGGCTTTGACTCTCCGCCTGAGTACCCAGGTTGAGAGGTGGAGTCTGAGATATGCAACTGCTCCCATTAGCCCCCGAGAGATAGATGTACAGAGGCCCGCTGCTGGCAGGGTCTTACTCAAGAGATAGGCTTAGGAACCCAGGCATGCTTCTAAGCCTTGCACTGTGAGATCGTAGCTTTCTACAGTTCTTTCACATGTTGTGGTACACCTCATGTGGGTTTAGGGCATAATAAGATGAATGAGAGGTTAAATAAGTGTGTATAGTTATTCGATTATTCATTGTATGTTTCTGAATTATTAGTTCTCTTTTTGATCAATCAAGCGTGTTCATATATTGATTCACTCTTGTACATATCTAGAGTATCCTTCCATATTCATGTTTGTGAAGGATTAGTCTCTTTAACACTTATTGTTGTTATAATTGATATCGGTTTCTCAACAATATATCTGTAATTATATAAGTGCTTTAAACTGTTTCTATAAAGTACTCATTCACTGGGCAAGTAGGCTCACCCCTCTACTCACAATTTTTAGGGAAATCACGTGGACTTGAAGAAGGTCAATGCATCAGAGTAGATCTACCACATGAGTTAAGTATGCGATCAATTAAGTTCAATTGGTTCGTGTCACTCTAGGTCCTTGTATAGACGTGAGAGAATTGTAAATGATGTTTTGTATCTTTGTTTCCTTAATAAGATAGTATATATCTGGTTATCATGTCGTATGTATTTGTGAGTGTGCAAAATAGAATGAATGTATGGATGTGTATCATTAATGTTGAGATCATATTCTTGTAAAGTTTGCTAATGTGATTGGATGTGAGAAAACAAAGAGTTTGAAATAAAGGAAAAAAAGTCGGGAGTGAACTTTGTATTAAGTATAATCCTCAAACTTATGCCCTAATCTCATGATTGGTGGTAATCATGGGATGTGGATGTAAAAAAAATGTTCTTTGTATGTATAATAGTTTAATAGAAAATAATTTTTGATGGTAAGAAACCATGCGATGTAAAAAAATGTGGTACCAAAATCAATGTATGAACCAAGTTAAAAATCTTCTTGTTAAGATCCCATTATCAAATATTTTTTCATTCTCATTACCTAATTTCATCCTAAATTCAAATCACATAACATACAAAGAGATATGTCCCAACTAGTGTACATCTTAGGGTATGAACTTATGGGTCCCATCACAAAAGGTTTACTCTTCAAGATCCTTATGCGCGCCTTGTATGATTCCACATTTTCCTTTCATCATATCACAAATAACATATGTAAATTCTAGCATAAAACATCTCATCTAGAAGGTTTCCATGTAGGGTAAGGGTTCTACTTTTAGAGATAAAATTGAAACAGTCAGAATCTGACTGATACTATCCTATAAGGAGTGGGACCAAGAGTAAATCTACTCCTTAATTACTTGAGGAACAAAACATGTGACAAAATGAGTTTTTCATTTTTTATCTCTCTTACAATTTTTTTCTCAAGTTATTTCTTAAAATACCCTCAACTATCCCCCTCACTACCTCTATGAAAAGGCTTCACAAATTTCAAGTTAATACAAACCCTAATATCACATTAAGGTGAATTATATGTATTATGATACATAGTCAAATTTATACAGTCAACTTTTGGAATTGAAAATCAAATTTATACAATTTCTCGATAAAATAATCAAGCAGCTCTATTTAAAATTTCATAAAAGTAGATGAACCATTAAAGAGTTTTAAGCATTTGAAATAATCCACATTATTTCATTCTTTAACTGCCCTAGACCTAAGTCTTTGTATTTATCGATCAGGTGTGACATTCAAATATCATGCGGCCCTTTGGAAGCTTGGGCATGAGACCTTAATCAAGGCCGTGTTAATCTTAGCCATCGATGAATGATCCATTGGGGGAGACTTTGTCTCTAACCTCCAACAAATCATGACATCTCAACTGACTAAAAGTGAAATCTTCCTCGAGCTCAACCCGTCAAACCTATCCTGTTCGATGCGTGATATTTGGAGCAGATATTCCTCTTGTTGAGCTGAGTGCAACCACCCCTCACTCATTCCCCCTTGTCCTTAGATCAGGGAGAATGACCTCCCAATTCTCCACACCTTTCACTGACGGCGGTCACTAGATTAGGGCTTTCACACCCACACTCCCACTGCCTATTTAAGCACACCATTATCTCTGCCCACCCTCTTTTAGTCATTATTGATCGCCAATTCGAAGCCACATACCCCAAACACTCCTTGCCACCACCATCATCTTCAAACTATGAAGCCTTCGTCACCCCACTATCATAGAGAATCTTCCACTGAATCCCCATCACCAACACATCCACCATCCATCCATGAAGCTTCCTGGCTAGGACCCGAGGTCCCAGAACCTCACTCCCCCCTTTCCACCACTTGTCTTGGTGAGATCCACGCTGTGTTGAGGTGGCACACTGATCCATGGGGAGTCATACTGTCACTAGGCGCCGCCCTACTTTAGGGTGAATCGGTAAAGGAGATGGAACCCCTCTCGCCTTGACTCACCCTCTAGCTCGAGAAAAGCCTTGCCAGAGTTGCTCCAGGATGCTTGAGTAGCACATTAGCAAAGGAGAAAGAGGGAGCTACTTGGTGCCAGTGTGGACCTAGGTGGACCAATCCTGAGCTGCCATCTCAGCTACAGATCGCAAGACAACAGAGGAGAGAAAAGAAAGCGATGAGGCTAGGCATATCTGAGGTGCCCAGTTAATGTTTACCACATCAGCAAGAGAAGTCTTGGGTCAGTGTGGATCAGAGATGAAGCACTCTTTTGCTTGGACCAATCGCAAGTGTCCACATAAGCTTTTCTCCCCCATTTTAATTATGGAAACCTATTTATCTTAAGAAAATTGTAGAAAATGATAGGAAAATTGAAAAATAGAAAACCTATATACCAAACTTATTAGAAAAATATGAGGAATCGAATAGAAATACTATCATACCCTGAATATGTTTCTTTTTTTGAAAATACTAACTTAAATCCTAATGATCATACTTATGTCATTTTATTATGTAATAATGGTTATTAATGATGAAACATGATTTTTTGTGACACCCAAACCCTAATAGGGACCCTGACCTTCATATATCTCAAAACATTAATCAAGGATGGTTAGTAAATTCAAAGATCATGGAAACCCTAATTTTAGCTTCTCTCTCCATATATAATGGTTTTTATGTATTTTTTTGTCAAGCCCTAACTAAGTACTGATCTCCTATGAATCATGCATGACTACCTAAAACCCTAGATCCAATTTTTATCTTTTGGATCATGTGAACCCTATTGGGGAACTATTAATGACCTAGTCCATATAGAAACCCAAATATTGAATGCTTCCTTCTTAAATAATAAAGGATACTATAAACTAGATGAAACTGTCACTTCGATATCTGATCCTGTGACTCCAAAACGAGATAAAATACATAAATAATCCCTGATCTAATAATAAGAAAATGAAAGTAACCCTCATTAAATATCAAACCTTAGTCTTGGGTCATATGGACTCATAGCGACATACACCCTTACTTTCTTTTTAGGGTGATCTACTCTTTTATTCAAGACTTATTGAAATCTAGATCTAAGACTCAAGGTACATGGATATAACTATATGACTAGTTTTTCTGGATGGAATAAGTATGAATACTTGCTTGTACTACTTTCATAAAACTTGATTGGATGTATGTAAATTATTGTACACTTTCACCTTGAAAACTAAGAACAATAAAGAAAGAAAATGAAATGTAGTTATTGATGGTTCTCATTAATCTCCCTATAACAGAGGGAAAGTATTAATGTTGACTAGCACCTCCCTAGGGTACATGGCATATGGAGAGAGTGTACATGGGGAATGGGCCCAATAATATATGTGATTTTGTGCTAAGTCCACCATACTAATGCATGTTCATTGAAATATGATTAATAACATGGGTTTACTTAATTCTCTACCCTAATATAATGTTTTCTTTTCCTTTCTTTCTCAAATATTTCATTATGCAAGTTACTATACAAGTATTTAAACCACGTATAAACTTTTATTGATTCATCTTTTTCTGTATTTTATAGGTACAAAGAACAACTAATGCACTTCAAAGTACATGAAGACATTAAATAAACTCTTTAGAGGATATTTAGCTAGATGGACGTCTCATCTCTATTTCTATTTTAGATAATTGAATTTCTTTCTTCTAGATGTTTTGTAGGATGTCTATGTCCTATGTACTTTTCATTTTTGAAGAACTAGTCTCTCTTTCCATGGAATAATGTATTATGATATTTTATCTTTTTGAATGATGGTTTGTGTGGATACTTATATGATGTTTGTGAATGACGATCTGGATTCTCTATATACTAGATGATAATCACAAGTCCTTATATTTTTCTTCTTGACATCTTATAGATATGATTGCACACATATCTAGGGAATGTCAACATGGAAAGTATATAGGAATTGGGGTCATCACAGTTGGTATCAGATCCAATGTTCACACATCATAGCTGAATGAAACCTCATTCACCCAATTGTGAGTCTAGGGTAGTCCTTGAGTTAGGGATATGAAGGGTGGAGGTGTTTAGGATAGCATCTTCCATGGGTCTGACTAAAGTCTTTGAGCCACTTTGCTTGGCAATTGTGAGGCTACCTATATGGCAGTATAAGTCTACATGGCCAATACCCTAAGTGTCCCTTACTCCTTGGGCATATCTTAATTTAGGACCCTTCTCATCTATAGAAATTTTCTCTCATCTCCCACTCTCTCTATTTATTTTATATGTATTTCCCTGTCATCTCTATGATATAAGATTAGGAATGAGTCACTCTATTCAGAGTTCTAAGGATTGATTGATAAGGATTACTAGGGTATCCTCCACATATCATAACACTAAGATCATGAATACCTAATAAGGAAGAATAATGGAATATAATATAATTAAAAAAAAACTAATTTATTTCGCCTAATTTGCAAGATGCCTCCAAAACCCGTGGTTCAAAGGCCTCTGAAGAGCCATCCTCTAGAAAAAGGAAGGAACCTAAAACTCTTGATGAACCTGATCCTGTCACTATGGCCAAGGATAGGTGGGAAGTACAAAAGAAAGTCCTCCTAGACTTCATGGAGACTCTTACCCTAAAAGGAACCCATGAACCTGGTTCATCTAGGAAGAACGAAGTGACGATGCTAGATTTGATCAAACTTAACCCTAACACCTTTTGCGGGAAAGTCCAGTCTGAGGTAATGGAAAGGCTGAAGCCCAGGACCTGTCTATAGAGAATGCCTTCCGTACCCTAGAAGTACCCAATGAAAGGAAGGAAAAATTTGCCACTCCCCTACTTAGGAGGAGCAAAAGTCTAGTGGGAAAATTATCCTGGGAATAGGGAAGAAGAGGAAGATTCCAAGGAATGGGAAACCTTCAAAATATATTTCACTAATCGTTTTATGCCTCTAGCTGAAAGGAAGAGGAAGGAGAGGATGTACATTGAACATAAGTAGGGAAGTCCCATGATGGCTGACTACACTCAGAAGTTTATACTTCTCGAGCAGTATGCACCAATTAAGACCGAAGATCTCCTCTTGGAGCACTATGTTGACTGGCTAGATGCCCATCGGAAAAACATGGTCATCGCCTCTTGTCACCAGAACCTTTTTAAAGCCCTAGATATGGCCCTTAAGCAGGTAAGGGAGAAAGGTATGCAGAAACCTATGAGTATGGGATACCTAGGGATATGGAAAAGGATATTCAGGTAAAGGAGGACAGAGGAACAACCAGAGCCATCAGAGGATAATTCACCCAATGTGCAAGACTTATGGGAGACACCATGGTGGAGTATGTCATCATCCCATGACAGTCTGTTACAATTGCAAGAAGGAGGATTATTTCATGGCCAAGAGCCCTACTTTATCTATCTTTGGAAACCCTCCAGTAGGTTCTCCACCTCCTTAAGGACACCACAATGCCAGAGTGTCTGTAGTGACTGCAGAAGAGGCTAAGGCAAATCCAAATCAGCTTGTTGAAGGTAACCTTAATACCTTTTAATTATCTAATATCTTGTTTAATACCTTAAAGTATTCATGACATAATTATCCTATGCAGGCATTGTATTCCTAAATGATCATCCTGTTAAAGATTTATTTGATTTTAGATCTACAAATACATTCATATCTCAAAATTTGGCATATATGTTACATTTGCATATAAGAGATTTGGGCTATATTCTTGATGTGTGAACTCCTAGTGGAAAATACTCACTACATTATAGAAAACTGATGTCTTGCCTATAAAATTTGAAAATAATGACATGCCCTTTGAATTCATTCTCTTGGCTATGGTATACTTTGATATTATACTTGGTATGGATTAGCTATACAAGTATCATGCACAGATTGACTGTAGAAATAAGATGGTAGTCCTCTCAAAACCTCATTCTAGTCCTATGGTGATCCCTAGGGGAAGCAGATTCTGTAATAATATTAAAAAATTCATCTCTTAAAGATAAAAAGCTCATTTCTAAAGGATGTAAAGTCTTCCTCACATTAGTCTCAGAGACCACTCCTAGTAGTAAACCTGTAGAAAGATTGAAGGTGGTACGTCACTTTCTTGACATATTTCCAGAGAGCATCCTGGGCTGCCTCCAAACTGAGGCATTGAGTTCTCTATAGATCTTCTTCCTGGAACCACTCCAATTTCTAGGGCATTGTATAGGATGGATCTTGCTGAGCTTATGGATTTGAAGAAATAGTTACAAGAACTTCTTGACAAAGGTTTTTATCCATCCTAGTGTTTCCCCTTGGGGTGTAAATGTTCTCTTTGTAAAGAATAAAGATGGTTCTATGTGTATGTGTATTGACTACGCATGTTGATCTAGGCCTCTAATAAAAATAAGAATCCCCTTCCTCACATTGATGACCTATTTGATCAGCTTCGCACTACCAAAATTTTCTCCAAGATTGACCTTCGTTCTGGCTACCATCAACTTAAAGTCAAGGATTTTGATATTTCTAAAACTGCATTTTGAACTTGTTATGGGAATTACAAATTTCTAGTGATGCCATTCAGGTTGACCAACACACCTGGCGTATTTATGAATCTAATGAATAAAGTCTTCCAACCTTATCTTGATGGGTTTTTGGTCATCTTCATTGATGATATCATGATCTATTCCGACTCTATGGAGAAGCACCGTGAGCACTTAAAGCCAGCTATTGAAATCCTTTGAGCTCAAAAGTTTCTATTGTAAACTCTCTAACTATTAATTATGGATTGATAAAGTCATGTTTCTTGGCCATGTCATTTTTGGCGGTAACATATCTATTGACCCTGCCAAAGTATCTTCTATTCTTGATTGGCAACCTCCTTGAAACACTTCTGAGATCTAGAGCTTCTTGGGATTAGCTAGATATTATCATCACTTCATTCCCAATTTCTCCAAAGTTGCACTTCCTCTTACTAAGATAACTCTGAAGGACGAGCATTTCATCTGGTCAGCAACTTGTGAGTCTAGTTTCTAGGAGCTAAATCAGAAGTTGACATCCACCTCTTTCTAATATTACCTTATGGTAATGAAGGGTTTGTGATCTTCATTGATGCTTCGAGGAATAGTTTGGGTTGTGTCCTGCATCAGAACAGGAAGGTAGTGGCCTTTGCATCCAGAAAACTAAAACCCAATGGACTTAATTATCCCACACATGATTTAAAATTAGCTACAACCATTCATGCTCTCAAAATATGGAGGCACTACTTGTACGAGGGAAACGTTTAACATCTTCACCGACCATTAAAGCATAAAGTACATCCTGACTTAGAGAGACCTAAACCTGCGTCAACATCAATGGATTGAGTATCTGAAGGAGTATGATTTCACCATTGCCTACTATTCGGGTAAGGAAAATGTAGTCGTCGATGCCCTTAGGATGCATGTGCATCTATGTCTTGAAAACCTCTAGAGGGGGGGTGAATAGAGTTTTATAGAGATTTTAAAATAATTTAAACTCAAGCAACCACAAAGAAAGATTGGACAAAGAGACACAAGGGTTTAGAGTGGTTCCTAGCCTTAGCAAATACTAAGGTAGTCAGTCCACTACCCGGTTGCTTACCCAACCGGGATTTGAAAAGAAATTATTTTATTACCTCACAAGGATTTTACATAAAATACATTTCTTTTCCCTAAACCCTTCAAGCAGCCTTCACCTAGAAGTAATCGCCCAACTCGAAGCAACCTTCCCTTGAGGTAGATGCACCAACACCCGTTGCACCAGCCTACTGAAGTAGCTTCCCGTGCGATAGCCTTCTTGAAGTAGCTTGAAGTCCCCTTCTCCACCTGAGAAGTCCACTCTCTCCAATCCGCAGCCTCCAACCCTAGGAGTAGCAAGGAGAGTACAAGGAATAAATAGGAATAAGAAAGAAATACAGAAATTACAATACCGTTGTAAGCACAAGGCTTGATTTTCCTATATCAAGCGTTTGGATCTCCCAACCAAGATATATATCAATGTGATTATTATGTGTAGGAGATCCTAGTCTATAGGACACGAAATGGTAGCAATGTGAATGTATAACAAGTGTGGGAATTTCACAATTGCTCTAAACAGATTGCCAATGTAGTGTATGCTCAAAGATTGCACAATTGAGTATATGTAAGTGTATGCTAGTGTCCTATAGCTTGTCCTATTTATAGGAATGGCCTAAGTATGCTTAAGAACGTTCTAGACAACTTCTAGGGGGTTCCTAGTGCTTAACTAGCCGTTAGGAATAAGTTAGGCGCATTAGCAACGGCTAGTTAATTAATTCTGCAGTTGCTGTCAGAGACCATCTCGGTCGAGGACTTGTCGACCGAGATGCCCGGTCGGTCGAGGATTTTTCGACCGACAGGCTCTCTGGATTAACGTTTATTTGCAACTGTTAACTGCTGTGTCTAACGACTACTTTTGGTCAATCTCGGTCGAGAAGTTTGTCGACCGAGAGTGTATCGGTCGAGGAGTGTGGTCGACCGAGATTGACTCTGTTTTCAATCTTTCAATTAAGATACTAAGTGAGTGCATGAGTGTGCATTATGTGATCCTATTAGAAGGAGATGACCTAACTAAGTGTAGTGTTTAGTTAGGGAGATCTAAGGCTTGATTTACATGAAGTCTAAGTACTTGTACATTATATGTTTGTACAAGTTTACATATGATTACATTGCATGATATTTATAAACATTCAAGCGTAAGGATTCCCTAGAACTTTGTCATCACCTTGTTCCTGCACACTTAAGTAGCTCGTTAGATTAATAAGAATGAAATGTTTGTCATCATCGAAACAAAAGGGATTTATCATAATATCCAATTTATCCAACAATCTCCCCCTTTTTGAAGATGACAAACATTTCCTAAATATGAAATAAGGAAATATAAAGTATATGAGTTTCATACCTGAAAATTTACCTTTTGTAGCCATTTATGTTTTTCAAGTAAGTACTGGCCAAGATGTGATGAAACTCTTTTATATTTTTATATTCTTTCTCCCCCTTTGTCATTTCAAAAAGATATCCAAAGTTGAATGTTGTATATTTCTTCTCCCCCTTAATATAATGCTCCCCCTTAATTAGATATCCTATTAGGAACATTGATTTTTATCTAATTTATCCATAATTTGTTTCTCAATCATTCGCAAAGGATGTGAGGCCTTGAAATGAAATGAGATACCTTTAAGCCTATGATGAAATGTATATGGATTTCTCATATATCAAAGGATGTTAAGCCCTAGATTAAATGAGAATCCTCTAAGCTTAGAGTACCTAAAAATGTCTCCATCAAGGGATGTTAAGCCCCATTTTGGATAGAGAGTTCCTTCAAGTACAAGATACCAATTTCAATAAATTCATAACTTTCTTGAAAATATTCAGTTACACATAGTGATTACAAAGTTTTTGTAAGCTTCTTTTAAACAATGATTAAAATGTTAATGATCTCCCCCTTTTTCTTATGTTTTGCTCCCCCTTCGATAGATATCTCAAATGAAAGTTTGAATACTGAGCAAATATATAAAATGTCCAAGATTTTAACAAAGATGTATGCAATTATGTCAATCTTGTAAAAACAGAAACCCAGTCGGTCGACAGTTGCTCGACCGACAATGTTCTCGGTCGACTAGTAGCTCGACCGAGAATGTTTCTGGAGAACTTTTAATTTTAATTTGTAATAGTTGCCTGTCTTAATTATTATTATTCCCTTATTTGTTATGCTCTACAATAATGAACGTATAATGCATATTTGAAGAAGTCTCATATGCCAAACAAATATCCATGTGAATCAAATAAAAATGGCAAATTTCATTCAATGGCATGAAGAAGATTACAATCATATAGAATACAACTATTACAACTCCAACACTTCACAGGAAAGATTTAAGAATTACATCAATGTCCGGATCTTTCCCAAGAAATGGCTCGGCTCCATAGTATTGGACCAGAGTTTTCCAATCCAAAGCACCAGTTGTAGTCAACGCATATGCTTCCAGGAAAGTGGGAACTCGGTCAAAACGGAAGTGAGCAGCTATGTCTTGCAATTGTATGGATGAAAATTGAGTATGTGCAAGATCCATTGAGGGTGAAGGTGGAGGTTGATAGTAGTTGTATGAGGGGTTAAATGGGTTGAGCATGCCAGGGTTTAAAGAATGCGGATATTCATCGGTTTGGTTAGGAGAAAGGTTTTGCATTCTTTGATTTAAGTATGACATGGCATGGTGATTGTAGTTTAATTGTCTACTAAGATGGTATTGGGAGCCAGCAATATAAGTAAGGGTATTTTGGATGGGATCAATGGAAAGGTTAGTAGGAGGAGGGGGTGGTATATCCTGATGTGATGACTCTCCTTCTACTCTTGCCCTTTTATGGCCAAAGTCAATTCCCATCTTTTCTACGGTGTTCTTACTTATCTTTGGTGGTCTACGCTCCCATATGTATCCCATATCTTCAATGTTTGACTTAAGAAAATGTTGAGTAATCTGGCACACAAAATCGGCATATGGTGGATTGCCAGAAAACTCAAGCATATTTTTAAGTATTATGCGAATGAAGTTGATGGGAATTTCTTTTATGATAGCATAAATTAAACACATACGGAAGATAGGAACCTCGGATTTATTGGCTCGTGGATGTATGTTGGTGGAGACAATGAGGTTTACTATTCTACATGCCGGTTTTAGGTTTATTGCATAATAGGTTCCCCTATCTTCATGACAAGTGGTATTGGCTTGAAATATGGCTCTTTTTATATCACTAAGACTAGTGGTGTGGTCATCATGGGAAAATAGATTTATTGGATTGCCGGTGGAAAGGTCAAGGAAATCTTGATATTCATCTATATCAATTTCAAGCATGTCAAGAATATCCCCTTCGGAAAATTTAAAACTATGCCCATTGACCATGGTATAGAAGAAAGTGGTGTCATTTTCGGTGTGGGATAGAAGATTGGCATAGAATTCATTGACTACCTTAATGGAGTAGGAAGGAAAGGATGGATTGATGAAGTCCTTCAGCTTCTGTACTCCAAAGAGATGCTCCAGGTCTACGATGTTGATGAAGTCCATCACTTCGACCGGACGTCGGGGAAGAGGAGCTTTAGAGGAAAGCCGAAAGTATCTATCTCCAGCATCTCCGTCGACGAAAGCTATGTCATTGATGATCGTCAGTGGCGGAGTGGCTTCCCTCTCTTCTCTTCTTTTTCTTCCAGCAACTTTCTTCTTCCCACGAACTGATGATGAGGCCATTGTGTTTCTTGAGAGTGGAGAAGAAGCAAGGAAGATTTGAGGGTAAGAGTGCTGAAGGATTGCACGAAATTGCACTAGAGATGGACTATGGAAGCAAAGAAATGCAAGTGTGAGTGAGTGGCTCGTTTTTGCACTTATTTATAGAATTCCAGCGACCCGGTCGGTCGACGGCTCGTCGACCGAGCGTCTGCAACGGTCGAGTTGCAGACGCGCCACTTAGTCCTCCAACGGTAAAGAAAACGGTCATAACGGTCGGGTCGCAACGGTCATATCCAACGGCTATTTCTCGGTCGAGCGCTTGTCGACCGACATTGTCTCGGTCGAGCACTCGTCGACCGACTGTTTGTCTGATACTGAGTCTGTTTAGAATTTGTCGGTCGAGTGAGGTGGGCTGACCGAGTGGTTCTCGGTCGAGCATTGGTCGACCGACTAACTTACTGAGTTCAATTTTTGGCTGAATTTTAATGCAAATCATAGAACATTTTTGTAGAGCATATGTATATTCCAAGGGAGTAATAATATTTAAGGCTTCTAATTACCACAAATGATTTGACGTTTTGATTTTAAAAATATGCTAAGATTAAGTTCAATAAAATAATGTTCAAATAAACAATTTTTATCAAAGTTTATTTTAGGTCGCCCTTGATTACGACCATAGCGCCCCTTGGTCAAATTTTATTTTAACCAAGAGGCATATTCTGCAGGTTTCCAGTATGAATCATTCATATGCGAAGTATGAGTTCTGCAGATAGCTTGCAAATATCAATTTGAGACACATTAAAGTGTACTAATTATGAGAGCTTAAAAAGGACATCAAATATGGTGAAGCATATTCAAGAATAATATCCATTCATGAATTTAAGATTACTTTGGATAGACTTAGACTAAAATATAAAAGCACACAAAAATTTATTTGAAACATTTTATTCATTGTAAGTATTTCTGAAAAATGTGCAATAAAAGAATGATTAAATAGAATCTTTCAAGAATAATTTTCACATACAATGTAAAGATTTACAGCAGTTTGAGATAAACGTATGTGTATCAAGATGCTATTAAATCTTTTTAATTTTTGATTTTGTTATCCCTAAATGTTAAGTTGAGATAGACATAAGGATATACAAATTAAGGTCTATGGTCATATCTCAACTTAGTCTAATCGAATCAATTTGGGAATTTTGGAACCCATACCATCTCATCATTCTTTTTCTTGTATGGGCAGGAGAAGGAGTAATGTCCAAGTCGTAAACAATAGTGGCAACATATAGAATCAACCTCATATCTCTTTCTATGATTTTGGTCTAGGTTGTTCTTTGGTACAAAAGTATATTTGCCTCTATGTACATTCATGGATTGACTTGCTTGTGTCCTTCTCCAACTAGGTTGTTGATAGGATTTCTCCTTAGGCTTATAACCTAGTCCTCTTCTCCCTATTTGATGATAGGAATTTTCTAATATTTTATCAAGGATTCCATTGTTGCTTAACTTACTAACTTCTTGTTGCAATTTAACGATCTCATCCATTCTTTTCTTGATATCTAATTTTGCTTGATCTAGATTGGATGATAACATATTTCTTTCTTTCACTATATTGTCATAATCTACATGGGTGCACAATATAGGTTGTTTTTGAATATCATTTAACTTTGCAAGCAATTCAGTCTTTTCTTGACATAGAAGATCATAGTTAGTCTCTAGAGTGAAAATTTTCACTTCACTATTACTTAGAGATGATTTCAAAGTACGATTGTCAGACATAATGCTATCTTTTTCAAAACCAAGAGTATTCAATTTAGCATATAAATCGTCATTTTCGGATGTAAGCTCAATAAGTCTAGCATTTAGATCATCATTTTCTTTATTTGATTTCTTAAATTTCTTTTTGTATTCAACATATTTGTTATGTGTTTCTTCAATAATAGTAACTAACTCTTCTTTAGGTAAATCAAGCAAGCTTACCTCTTCTTCTTCTTCCTCACTTATTGTAGCAACGAAACATTCTTTATGTGTATCTTCTTTCTTTGACCTCCATGGACATCTAGAAGTAGAGTGCTTTGTTCCTAAGCACCAATTGCAACTTGTCGCACATTGGTCCATGCTCCTTTTCTTGTGGTTGTAGTCACCTCCTCCCTTTATCTCTTCAAGACCTTGTTAGGGCTCCTTGAAGCCTGCTCTGATACCAATTGAAAACCTCTAGAGGGGGGTGAATAGAGTTTTATAGAGATTTTAAAATAATTTAAACTCAAGCAACCACAAAGAAAGATTGGACAAAGAGACACAAGGGTTTAGAGTGGTTCCTAGCCTTAGCAAATACTAAGGTAGTCAGTCCACTACCCGGTTGCTTACCCAACCGGGATTTGAAAAGAAATTATTTTATTACCTCACAAGGATTTTACATAAAATACATTTCTTTTCCCTAAACCCTTCAAGCAGCCTTCACCTAGAAGTAATCGCCCAACTCGAAGCAGCCTTCCCTTGAGGTAGATGCACCAACACCCGTTGCACCAGCCTACTGAAGTAGCTTCCCGTGCGATAGCCTTCTTGAAGTAGCTTGAAGTCCCCTTCTCCACCTGAGAAGTCCACTCTCTCCAATCCGCAGCCTCCAACCCTAGGAGTAGCAAGGAGAGTACAAGGAATAAATAGGAATAAGAAAGAAATACAGAAATTACAATACCGTTGTAAGCACAAGGCTTGATTTTCCTATATCAAGCGTTTGGATCTCCCAACCAAGATATATATCAATGTGATTATTATGTGTAGGAGATCCTAGTCTATAGGACACGAAATGGTAGCAATGTGAATGTATAACAAGTGTGTGAATTTCACAATTGCTCTAAACAGATTGCCAATGTAGTGTATGCTCAAAGATTGCACAATTGAGTATATGTAAGTGTATGCTAGTGTCCTATAGCTTGTCCTATTTATAGGAATGGCCTAAGTATGCTTAAGAACGTTCTAGACAACTTCTAGGGGGTTCCTAGTGCTTAACTAGCCGTTAGGAATAAGTTAGGCGCATTAGCAATGGCTAGTTAATTAATTCTGCAGTTGCTGTCAGAGACCATCTCGGTCGAGGACTTGTCGACCGAGATGCCTGGTCGGTCGAGGATTTTTCGACCGACAGGCTCTCTGGATTAACGTTTATTTGCAACTGTTAACTGCTGTGTCTAACGGCTACTTTTGGTCAATCTCGGTCGAGAAGTTTGTCGACCGAGAGTGTATCGGTCGAGGAGTGTGGTCGACCGAGATTGACTCTGTTTTCAATCTTTCAATTAAGATACTAAGTGAGTGCATGAGTGTGCATTATGTGATCCTATTAGAAGGAGATGACCTAACTAAGTGTAGTGTTTAGTTAGGGAGATCTAACGCTTGATTTACATGAAGTCTAAGTACTTGTACATTATATGTTTGTACAAGTTTACATATGATTACATTGCATGATATTTATAAACATTCAAGCGTAAGGATTCCCTAGAACTTTGTCATCACCTTGTTCCTGCACACTTAAGTAGCTCGTTAGATTAATAAGAATGAAATGTTTGTCATCATCGAAACAAAAGGGATTTATCATAATATCCAATTTATCCAACATGTCTATTCCCGAGTGGAGGAACATGGATGATTTCATGGATTGGAAGCCGTAGTTTCTGTCTAATTGTGTCCATGCCAACAATATTTCTATCATACCTGATATGTAGTCTGAACTTCTTAAGGCACAGAAAGGTAGCCCTTCTTGAAGAGCTCTCATCTCTCCTCAAACACACTTATCTATTAGTCTTGATGGTGGTCTTTGATGTAAGAACCGCATGTGGGTTTTTGAGCAGTCAGTTGTGAAGACAAAGATTCTCAGTGAGGCACATGGGTCAAAGTAAATGGTTCATCCTGACACAACGAAAATGTACAAAGACCTGCGACGTCAGTTCCGGTGGAGGAGCATGAAGTGTGATATTGTTGAATTCATGTCCAGATGTCTGACGTGCTAGATGATCAAGGTAGAGCACCAGAGACAAGATGGCCTACTATAACTCCTAGAAATCTCAAAATGGAAATGGGAACACATCAACATGGGTTTCGTGGTGAAACTACCCAAATTCAGAAAGGGATATGATTATGCATGGGTTATAGTGGATCGTCTCACAAAGTCAGCTCACTTTCTCTCTATTAAGACTATTACAAAAGTATCTGAGCTGGCCGATCTCTATATATGAAAGATAGTACGTCTACATGGAGTTCCAGCATCCATCGTCTCGGATAGGGACTCAAAGTTCACTTCAAAGCTATGGAAGTAGGTTCAAGAGGAACTGGGCACAAAGTTGAACTTCAGCATAGCATACCATCCACAGATAGATGGGCAGTTAGAACGTATAATACATATTTTGGAGGATCTTCTGCGATCTTGTGTTCTTGATTTGGAAGGCTCATGGGACTACTATCTACCTTTAGCTGAGTTTGCATATAATAATCACTATCAGGTGAGTACTGGGATGCCTCCCTATGAAGCTCTTTATGGTTGACCCTGAAGATCTCCGCTACACTGGGATGACGTTGGGGAGCACACCATGATGAAATATAAGGAGATGTAGTTGTATACAGACAAATTTGAACTGATTAGGTAGAGGATGAAGCGGACGCAAGATAGGCAAAAATCTTATGTAGATGCTCACTGATAGGAACATCAGTTTCAAGGAAGGTAACCATGTTTTTCTAAAGATTAGACCTATCTGAGCTTTGGCCAAGACAAAGGGGAAGCTTAGTCCTAGATATATAGGACCCTTTGAGGTCTTAGAAAGGGTTGGTGAATTTACTTACTATCTTTCTTTACCATCCCAGTATAGTACCATGCACAATGTCTCCATGTTTAAACTAAACCTTATACCAAATACCCCAGTCACGTTCTGAATCATGAGCCTCTAGAGCTGAAGGATGATCTATCCTATGCTGAATCCCCAGTCAGAATTCTTGATTCCTAAATAAAGGATCTTTGTAGTAACTGACACATAGATATGGTGAAAGTTCTCTAGAGCCACCATGATCATTCTGATGCCACCTGGGAGATCAAGTCAGAGATCGAGCAAAAATATCCACATCTCTTTCAGGCAGCTTGAATTTTGTGGATAAAATTCTCAAAAAGGAGGGGAGAATGTGACAAATTGAGTTTTTCATTATTTTTTTGTTACATACTAGATCTTAGACCCTACCCTAGAAATTTGACCTTTTGGACTACACCGAACAAGGTTAGAGTAAAAGATGCATAGTATAACCCTTATAAGCTAATGCATGAACCTAATGTTTTCACATTAGTCTTAGGCCAATAATGGACACATAAAATATGTCACATGTGATAAGTGAACAATACATGATAATTCTTACCAAAAAATCTTACATAACTCCTTTAGTGTAAATATGAAGCTTTGGAGCCTAATTAGACGATTAAAGATAATGGTGACGATAAATGTGAGGATAATAGGCTCCAATAGAAAAAGTGACATAACTCATAAAAGGAAACACCAAAAGTATAAACAAACGTTAAATTCATAATCTACATATAAAAATTAGCCTACGTGTCAATTTTCATCTAATTTGGACCACATTGAATGTTAGGGTAAGTTTAGGAGAGAGAAAGTGAGTAGAACTTTCAAAATATTAATTAAAAAATAAACAACATAAAAAAGTGGAAATAATGGAAAATTCGTGTCTAATGCACTTACAATGACTTGTGGGTGAAGTTTGATCAATTTTGGATAATTTTATACGTCTCTAATGCATTAGGAAAGAGAAAAATGTGATAACTTTAAAAGAATTAAATAAAATAGTAAAAGTCTCCAAAAGGGAAAACTAATGCCAAAAATAGATTCTACATGTCCTTAGGCTAGGTATAAAATTTCATTTAATTTGGACCTTGTTTGTACCTTCAATTGAAGAGAGAGAAAAAGAAAAATAATTTGATCAACACTTTACAAAATTCGGATTAGGAAACACCAGCCTGCTTAAATAGTAACCGCGGACCAAGGTCTAGTATTTTGTGCATAACTTCCTCATTTCTTAATGAAATTTTATAAAATAACTTCTATTGGATTGAAAATTTAATTCCGCATCTATCCATACTCTATTGGATCCTAACATTGAAAATTTGAGAAACACCTAAACTTTTTGTTCAAGTCTTCTGAAACAACTTCTCACACACCCCCATTTTTAAATACCTCTACCCCGGTCTTCATCGGTTGTTTTATGAACCTCCTCTCAACTCAATTCCATCCTTTCTTGATTGTGTTTCTACTGGTGGTTGTGCTTTGATTTCTCCTTGCATTGTCATTTCACCCAAAAGCCGAATGTGGTTCTTAGTTTGAGTTTGCGGAACCGCTCCCCGACATCATGTTTATTTTTTAGAGCATAATTGGACCTCAGGTAAACAACTCTGGCACTTGTTCTTCAAGATCGGTTAGTTAGTTTTACAAACGAATGATGAAAAAAGTGTTTCCCCAAACACTCGGATAAGTTTCTCCTTGGATATCCGATCTCTCTTCCTCTCTCACAAATTCCCTACTGATTTGGCTTTTTCTAATTTTATGATTGGTTCATCTCACAAAATTCATATCTTTTAATATATTGGTCTAAAAATTATAAATAAATATGTTTTGTAATCATAAAACATTCTTTATATAATAAAAATACTTCTAGAGTCTGATTTCAATGTTTTTCTAAGGATGATTTTTGGAGAATAAAATATATTTATAAAACTCATAATGGATGTAACTTAATCATATAAACTCCAAATTAGATAAAAAGATATGTTTTCCTAATCAAGAGAATCTAATAAATAGTTTGGTGATGTTTTCAAAGTTTAATTCAAATTTAATAAAAAGGTGATTTTCTTGGGTTGCAATATAATAATCAATTAATGGTTTGCATCCAATATGATATTTGGTGAAGATATATTTTGTTTGGATCTAGGATGTGGATACTAACCTAATACACACATCATTATGGTATGTTTGCAAACCATATCATTTCCTTGAGCAATTAACCTATATTTCTTCTTTCTCTTGTTCCTTTGGACATTAGCCTACACATTACTCTTTTCTTTTGAAAAGCATGGTTCATGTGAACTATCTTATTTGTTACTGATCTTGTGATCATGGATATTCTTTTGGACTCTTTTTCTTATGCCTTGGTGCATGTTGGAATTATTTGATTATATGTGCCCACTTTGAGGTGGATGTCTATTTGTTGATATGTGATATCTTGTTCCCACTTCCATGTGGATGTATGTGTTGTCCATTGTGTGATTGGAACATTGTATAATCTGACTATACTTTCTACTTGCCTCTACATTTTACATGCTATGTGATTCACTAGCACTAGAGTAGTGTAATTGCGTTGGTTTTGGGGTTATGTGCCCATGTTATTATCTTTTTGATGGAGGTTATGTGCCCCATACCCGTGTTTCAAATTTATGAGGTTTGGCCTACATTCATATATTGGGAGTTTGGTTATGTTCCATTCTCTATCAGGCTTCAGGTTTATGGGACTTGGCCGCCTTTGTCTTTATATTATTCTAGGGCTATTCTTATCTCACATGCATGTATATTGATGTTGATGGTGATGGGTTATGTGCCTGGATTCTAGGATATGTGCTTCATTTCCCACCATGGTAGTGGATGTATATATGGCACAATCTTTTTATGTTGTTTTATGGCAAGTATCTCCTTAGTGTGATTCTTTTCTCTTGATACCCACTTGGGTGGTACTTTTCTCTTCTATGGGAAGCTTCTATTTAATTTGATGTCCTTTACTCCATATATTGCTCAACTTACTTTTAGTATGCACATATCAGCCTTTGCTGATGTCATCTATTTTCTCTTCTTTCTGGGGTATGCTTCCAACACTAGGTGAAGGATATGGAGGACATGGCTTAAAGATATGGACTTAGCTTAAAGAGTTAAATCTTAGAGACAATCTTGATGTGGTTTAGATTTCCCTCTACATGGATCCTTTTGATGTACCCTTACATGTAAGATTAAAAGGTTCTTTTGTAACCTTATGAGAAATTGAATATAGTTAATGATTTTATTCTGCTGCTATACTTTGGTTGTTTTGTATACCTTTTATAAGATTTGAAAATTTTACGACTGGAGGTTCTATTCTTCAAATTTTTAGTAGGGAGTGGATCCCCTATCGATTCCCACTCCTTACAACATGGTATCAGAGCCCATGGTAGTTGGAATCTGACTATTTCAATTTTGTCTCCCTTATTAGAACCCTTGACTTGATAGTGATCTCTAAGTGAGATATTCTCCTTAGATCTTGCCTAAGTTTTTCATGAAGATGACCTTACCCTACCATATAGATTGATGATGATAGGTATCTATTGAAGCTATGAGGATTGTCTTGAGGATGCAGTTAGGTTATGAAGAGATAGTAGGATTAAGAGGTCTTGTTATGGATGAATTATGACTCGGTTTCACATTGATTTTGAGCTCATCATTGTTTTACATCGCATGATTTTTTGAAGATTTTTTTTTTCATTATAATACTATATGTACAAAATTTTTCTCTAATTTTTTAATGTTTTCTTGAACTAAGTCACAATGAATTCTTGCCAAACAATCTTGCATAACTCCTTTAATGTAAATATGAAGTTTTGGAACCTGATTAGATGATTAAAGATAATGGTGACGATAAATGTGAGGATAATAGGCTCAAATAATAAAAGTGACATAAATCATATAAGGAAACTCCAAAAGTGGAAAAAAACTTCAAATTCATAATCTACATATAAAAAGTAGCTTACATATCAATTTTCATCTAATTTGAACAACATTGAATGTTAGGGTAAGTTTAGGAGAGAGAAAGTGAGTAGAACCTTCAAAATATTAATTAAAATAATAAATGACATAAAAAGTGGAAATAATGGAAAATTCGTGTCTAATGAACTTAAAATAACTTGTGGGTGAAGTTTTATAAATTTTGGATAATTTTATACATCTCTAATGCATAGGAAAGAGAAATAGTGATATAATTTAGAAGAATTAAATAAAATAGCAAAAGTCTCCAAAAGGGAAAACTAATGCCAAAATCAGATTCTACATGTCCTAATTAGGCTAGGTATAAATTTCATTTAATTTGGACCTTGTTTGTACCTTCAATTGAAGAGAGAGAAAAAGAAAAATAATTTAATCAACACTACAAAATTCGGATTGGGAAACACCTGCATGCATAAATAGTAACCGCGGACCAAGGTCTAGTATTTTGGGCATAACTTCATCATTTCTTAAAGAAATTTCACGAAATAACTTCCTTTGGATTGAAAATTTAATTCCTCATCTATACATACCCTATTCAGAGCCTAACATTGAAAATTCGAGAAACTCTTAAACTTTTTCTTCAAGTCTTCTAAAACAACTTCTCACACAGCCCCACTTATAAATACCTCTACCCTGGTCTTCCTCAGTTATTTTATGAACCTTCTCTCATCTTAATTTCATCCTTTCTTGAATGTGTGACTACTGATGGTCATTTTTTTATTTCTTCTTGCATTGTCGTTTCACCCAAAAGACAAACGTGGTTCTTAGTTTGAGTTTGCGGCACCGCTCCCCGGCTTCATGTTTATTTTTTAGAGCGTAATTGGACCTCAAGTAAACAACTATGACACTTGTCCTTCATGATCAGTTAGTTAGTTTCATGAATGAATGATGAAAGAAGTGTTTCCACAAACTCTCAGATAAGTTTCTTCTTTCATATCCGACCTCTCTTCCTCTCTCACAAATTCCCTACTGATTTGGCTTTTTCTAATTTTGTGATTGGTTCATCTTACCAAATTCACATCTTTTAATCTACTGGTCTAAAAATTATAAACAAATATGTTTTGGAATCAAAAAAATTCTTTATCTAATAAAAAATACTTTCAGAGTCTGATTTCAATATTTTTCAAAGGATGATTTTTGGAGAATAAAATATATGTATAAAACTCATAACAAATGTAACTAAATCATATAAACTCCAAATTGGATAAAAAGATATGTTTTCTCAATCAAGAGAATTAAATCGTTTGGTGATGTTTTGAAAGTTTATTCGAATTTAATAAAAAGGTGATTTTCTTGGGTTGCAATATAATCATCAATTAATGACTTGCATCTAATATGAAATTAGGTGCAGAGATATTCTGTTTGGATCTAGGGTGTGGACCCTAACCTAATACACACACCATTAAGGTAAGTTTGCAAACCATATCATTTCCTTGAGCAATTGACCTATATTTCTTCTTTCTCTTGGTCTTTGGACATTAGCCTACACATTACTCTTTTCTTTTGAAAAGCATGGTTCATGTGAACTACCTTATTTGTTACTAATCTTGTGATCATGGATATTCTTTTGGACTCTTTTTCTTATGCCTTGGTGCATGTTGGACTTATTTGATGATATATGTCCACTTTGAGGTGGATGTTTATTTGTTGATATGTGATATCTTATGCCCACTTGCATGTGGATGTATGTGCTGTCCATTGTGTGATGGCAACATTGTATAATCTGACTATACTTTCTACTTGCCTCTACATTTTACATGCTATATGATTCAATAGCGCATTGGTTTTTGGGCTGTGTGCTCATGTATTACTTTTGGGATGGAGGTTATGTGCCCCATACCTGGGTTTCAAATTTATGATGTTTGGCCCACATTCATATATTGGGAGTTTGGTTATGTGCCATCTCTATCAGGCTTCAGGTTTATGGGACTTGTCCACCTTTGTCTTTATATTGTTCTAGGGCCATGCTTTTGTTTTTGGGTGAACCTAGCTCATCATATTACTATTTTTGGTGACACTCAAAAGGAACATCCTCCAAAAGAGTGTTTCCCAAAGAAGAAGAAAATTATACATGCAGCCAAATGCCCCACTATCAAAGAAGAAAAAACTATAGAGAAAGAAAGGCTTTGACGTCACAAATAATGCAAATCCAGAGCTTATGCTCATCTCTTTCAGAATTTCTATGCACTCTATCATTTATCTCCCTCCATAACCAGTATAAAACAACAATACTAGCCAATATGCATTCCTTGTCAGTGATAGCACAAAACTTTTTAGTAGATGAAGGAGTCGGAGTCCTAAAATAAGAACTGAAATGCTTCCAAACCAAAATTGAGAAAGAGCAGCTAAACAGAATATGCGCCAAATCTTCTTCTTCGCATCTGCAAAGAGGACATCTCAAGGCAAGGCTGATACCTAAATGCTTAACATAACAAGAAGTCAGCAACCTACCATGCCCAATCTTCCAGACAGTAAGAAGGACTCTCCTTGGTCCCTTAGATTTCTAAAGCCACTGAAAGAAAGGCTTGGTCTTGGATTTTGCTCTAGTGATGTCCAGCAAATCTTTGAAACCTGCATTTGGAAAGCCGCCAAATAGAAACTCATCCACACCTCCAGTAGGAGCTGGAAGATTCTCTAGAACCACATTCATATTAGAATGCAATCTCAATTTTTCAAAGAACCAATCTCGATCCCTTATGAACATATTGACCTTTGCATCAATATCAATACCTAGATGAATAAAACATTGGGGACCAAGGATTTCAGCAAGGAACCTAGACCCAGGAAGCCATGGATCCTTCCAAATAGAAAGAGAGGAACCATCACCAATGACAATAATTAGATGAGCTTTCAGATCGTCTCTTGAGAGCAAAAACTTCTTAAGAAGCCAAGAGAACGATTCACTAATATGAACAGACCAGAAAGAGTTCTTTGTTAAATATTTTTCATGGATCCATTTGATCCATATACTATCTTTCTTAAGAGCCAAATTCCAGCTATTGAGCATCACCGAAGCCTTAATAGTTTCCCTAATATTATTAAGACCCAAGCCTCCTTCCTTTTTTCTGTTTTGTAATATTACACCATTTGACCAAGTGGACAGATCTTTTGGTTTTAGAATTGCCCCAGATGAAGTATCTACATAGCATGTCGATCTCCTCACACACAGTAACAGGGAGAGGTAGAGTAGACGTCTAGAAGAGATAGATAGAAGAGAGTGTAGATTGAACAAGCTCAACTCTACCTGCCATAGACAACTGGCTTGCTTACCAACCCTCCAATCTTCTTTTAATCTTATCTAAGAGAGGAGAACAATGAGCTTTAGATAACTTACCAATGAAAAGAGGAAGCCCAAGGTATCTCATCGGTAATCTACTTTCAGGAATGCCAAGAATTTTACTAATCATCTCTTTATCGGCACCAGCACTGAAAATAATAGCACTCTTTTCAACATTGATCTTCAGCCCAGTGGAGGAGTAAGGAAACTCCATAACCCTCTTCATAGCTCGAGCACTTTGTTCATTGGCTTGTGAAAAGACAAGCAAATCATCCGCAAATATAAGATGGGACACAAAGCAAGAAGTAGATGCTTTAAGAGGATTGAGATTGCCTTCAGCCACTTCATTGTCAAGGAGGATAGAAACCACCTGCATGACAAGAACGAAGATATAGGGAGCCAGGGGATCGCCCTGCCGAACGCCATTACTAGGCTTAAAGGATTCACTGGCCTCACCATTGATCAGAATTTCATAGGAAATTGTATCAAAAATCTCTTTAATCTAGATAATCCAGTGTTGTGGGAACTGCATAACCTTCAGAATATGAAAAATGGACTCCCAAGCGACTAAGTCATAGGCTTTAGAGATATCAAACTTTAAACACATTTTCGGGACTCCTCCTTTCCTATTGAAATCATTGATTAACTCATTAGAAAGAAGAACTACATCCTTAATGCTTCTGCCAGGAACAAAGGCACACTGATTCTTGTTGATGATCGAAGGAAGAACAAAATGAAATCTGTTAACAAGAAGTTTGGAGATAACTTTGACGAAAACCTTACAGAGAGCGATAGGCCTTAGATTCTTGAGATCAGACAAATCTTTAACCCTAGGAATGAGAGTAATAAAGGTTCTGTTTGCCTCTCTGAGAAGACGACCAGAACTAAAAAAATTAAGCACAGCTTCCATCACATCCTTGCAAATAATACTCCAGGAAGTTTTGAAGAACTTACCATTCATCCCATCGGGCTCCGGACACTTATCTGAATTCAAGTTAGAAATAACATCAATAATCTCCTTGGGAGAAAAATATCTGTCTAAGCTCATCCTATCAACATCCGTGAGCTTGGGGAAGGTATAGTTATGCAAAATACTCAAATCAGCAGTGAATCCATTGTTAAAGAGATCATGATAATAATTTAAAATATGGTTTTTAATACTACTTGCATCAGTAGATAAAACACCATCGATAGATAGAGCCTTAATATGATTGAAATTTCTTCTGACTTTAACAGTGGAATAGAAGAACTTGGAATTAGTATCACCTTCTTTGAGCTAAGTAATTCTTGACTTTTGTCTGAAAAGAGATTCCTCGTGCATCCTAGCAACAACCGCTTCCTTCCTTCTTTCAATAGCTTCAGATTGATACAAAAAATTAATGGGATCGTTATCAAGTCTTACTTGGGCTTCAACTGCCAAGACCTCAAGTCTTTTTGCCTTTTCGGAGAAATTGCCAACCAAATCTCTGTTCCAAATAGAGAGGGAATGACGAAGGTTTCTGAATTTTGAATACATTCTATATATAGGAAACCCTGACGTTTCAGTGCCCCAGCTTCTCCTTACAATATCAAGGAAATCAGACCTGTCAGTCCATGCATTAATAAATTTAAAAGGGGTAATCACCTTGACTCTTTCACCAATATCCAGGGTGAGTATTTTATGATCACTAATCACATTCGAATGGAGAATACCTTTGAAATCATTGAAGTCAAACATAAAAATAGCATTATAAAGAATTCTGTCAATATAAGAGGTAACAAAACTATCACCACTTTGATGGTTGTCCCAAGAAAACAAAGGTCCATTTAGGCGAAGCTCAAAAAGACCAGAGGACAACATACAATTATTAAAGTCCTCCATAGATTTACTAGTTAGCGGATCCTTGCCAATCTTTTCATCAATCTTCCTCACAGAATTGAAATCACCAAGAATCACCCATGGACCAACCAAGGAAGATTTAATATCAGCAATCTCATCCCAAAGACGAACCCTTTCAATGTCAGGGTTATGCCCATAAACTACAGTAACATAAAGACTTCTATTAGCAAAAAAGACCTCCAAATGCACAGATTGATCAGTCTCCCTAATCTTCCTAACAAGGCAATCAATATCCCTCCATAGAACTAAGACTCTGCCTAGAACATGCGAGTCATGGTTAGAGCACCAACTGTAAATGGGAAAGAACTTTTTAATGAGTCTATCGACCTTCCTACTTCTAACCTTTGTCTCATTCAGCATAATCAAATGGGGTTTGAGATCTCTTATTTTGTTGTGGACTGCAGAGGCCTTGAGGTTAAGCCCTCTATCATTCCACGAAAGCAGACCAAAATAGCTATCCATTAAAATTTCTTGAAACCAGTACTTCACTGGTGTGAGACATCACCCTCTCTTCCCTACTAATGGCCAAGTTGTCAAACTTGTTCGACAACGAAGTTTGAGCAACCTGTCTGGAATCTTTTGTGATAGCCATGCCTTTTCTTCCTTTCTCTTTACCTTTCCTTTTCTTATTTCCCTTTTGAGGCTCAAAACCATCCTCTTCAGTACTGATCCCTTCTAAAAGTGGAGGAGTCAATAAGTCGACAACAACTTCCTGACCAAAACCATCCGCCTCTGAAGTATCGGAATTGGAAGACACAATCTCTTCAAAAGAGTCAACCGACATATCAAATTCATCTTCACCTTCAACTGAGTCCAGTTCTGATGACATGAAAGGCATGGATTTCCCTGCTTCCTCAATAGATTCTTTCGCCGGTAGCTTATCTGATACTTCACTGACAGCAATCGAGTTAGTGCTATCAACCCGACCATCTTTTGGAATGTTAAGTGGCATAGGTCTCTCAATGTTAGTCTGCAAAGAGGAAGGAACATTTTCCTTATCAGACCTTTCAGCAATCACCTCAACAGCATTGCTCGGGATTGCTTTCTGTACCCAGACTTTCTTCGGAACTGGGGGTCTCACTTCACAATCACTATGGCCATAGAGCTTGCAAACTTGACAGACTCTAGGCTTCCATTCATACTCAAAGGAAATGGAGTGAGTGATACCCTTGTCACTTTCCACTTCAAGCTCCGGTGGGAAAACAGAGTTAGCCGGAATTAGGACTTGAAGTCTCGCAAACTCAAGGTTCCTTAGCTCAAAAGTAGCCTTGTCCGCTCGCAGAGGGGTTCCGAGGTAGGAACCAATTCTAGAAAACATTTTCATGTCCCACAACTCGAGCAGAAGATCATGAATACGAACCCAAACTGGCATATCCGACATACAGAACCTCTTCAGCACCACTCCGGGCTTCCACTTCAGTAAAACCAGAGGTTTACCCCTCACGAAGTAAAGACATCCATCAAGCGCATTATCGAGATTGATTTCATCAGTGAATTTAATTAAGAAGAAACCCTGGCCATGATTCATGACTTCTATCTTCCCCTTCAATATCCAGATATGTGATAGGTACCTATCTAAGATTACCAACTGCGGTTTAAATCCAACAATGTAACCAGCAAGACAATTTTTCCATCTGGTAGCGTTCCTATCTGTCTCCTCTCCCAGGTAGATGAGCTTCTGGCCGCGAACCTCAATGTCCATCTTCTCCAGAGAAGTGTCGTAAACTCTTAGTTTAATCAATTCTGCCCAAGACTTCACACCATTAGATGTTTGAGCTTTGTCATTACCGGAACTGTATACAGACTCAGCAACGAGAATCAGATTCGAAGAGGTAGCATCAAAAACTCCCATCTCAATAGATCTAGGGCCATGCTTATCTCACATGCATGCAGGTTGATGTTGATGATGATGGGTTATGTGCCCTGATTCCATGATATGTTCCTCCCACCATGGTAGTGGATGTATATATGGCACAATCCTTTTATGTTGTTTTATGGCAAGTATCTCCTTTAATGTGATTTTTTTCTCTTCATACCCACTTGGGTGGTACTTTTCTCTTCTATGGGAAGCTTCTATTTACTTTGATGTCCTTTACTCCATATATTGCTCATTTACTTTTAGTATGCACATACCATCCTTTGTTGATGTTATATATTTTCTCTTCTTGATGGGGTATGCTTCCAACACTAGGTGAAGGATACGGAGGACATGGCTTAAAGATATGGACTTAGCTTAAGGAGTTAAAGCTTGGAGAAATCTTGATGTGGTTTAGATTTCCCTCTACATGGATCCTTTTGATGTACCCTTACATGTAAGATTAAGATGTTCTTTTGTAACCTTATGAAAAATTGAATATAGTCAATGATTTTATTTCACTGCTATACTTCAGTTATTTTGTATACCATTTATAAGATTTGAAAATTTTACACCCACTCCAATATATATTTTAGGTATGTTTGCACTGGCGGTTCTACTCTTCAAATTTTTAGTAGGGAGTGGATCCCCTATCGGGTCCCACTCCTTACATGTTTTCTCTCTCTTACAATTTTGTTTCTCAAGTTATTTCCTAAAATACCCTCAACCATCTCCCTTACTACTTTTACAAAAAAGTCTTCACAAATTTTAAGATAATACAAACCCTAATTTCACATTACGGTGAATTATATGTATTATCATACATAGTAAAATTTATGTAGTCAATTTTCGAAATTGAAACTCAAATTTATACCATAGCTAGATAACATTATCATGAAGCTTTGTTTAAAATTTTATAAAAGTTAGATGAACCATTTAAGAGTTTTAAGCATTTGAAATAATCCACATTATTTCATTCTTTGACTTCCCTAGACCTAAGTCTTTTCATTTATCATCCAGGTCTAACATTCAAATGTCACACAACCCTTTGGAAGCTTGGGTGCATGCCTTTAATCAAGGCCATGTTAATCTTGGTCATATATGAATGATCTAGCGGGGAATACTTTGTCTCCGACCTCCCACAAATCACGATATCTCAGCTGACTAACGATGGGATCTTCCTCGAGCTGAACCCCTTGAACCCGACATGTTCAATGTGTGATATTTGGAGGAGATATTCCTCTCTATGAGCTGAGTGCAATCACCCCTCACTCATTCCCCCTCATCCTCAGATTAGGGAGAGCAACCTCCCGATTCTCCACACCTCTCACTAATGACAATGACTAGATAAGGGATTGCGCACCCACACTCCCAATCACCTATTTAAGAACACTATCATATCTTCCCACCCTCTTTTAGTCATTCCCGACCACCAATTTAAAGCCATAGACCCCGAACACTCCTTGCCACCACCATCATCTTCAAAATTTGAAGCCTTCATTGGCCTGCTACCATAGAGCATCTTCCACCTAATCCTTAGCACCAACACATCCACCATCCATCTGTGAAGCTTCCCGATTAGGACCTGAGGTCCCAGAACCTCTCTTCCCCCTTTCCACCACTTTTCCCAATGAGCTCCTCATTGTGTCAAGGTAGCAAACCAATCCATGGGGAGTTGTTCTATCCCTAGGTGCCTCCCTGCCTCAGGGTGACTCGTTGAAGGTGAAGGAACCCCCCTCTCCCCTCGACTCACCTTCTAGCCCAAGAAAACCTCACTGGAGTTGCTCCATACTGCTTAAGTAGCACACCAACATAGGAGAAAGAGGGAGCTACATGGTGCCGCATGGACCTAGGTGGGCAAATCCCAATCTGCCATCGTAGCAGCAGATTGCAATATAGCAGAGGAGAGAAAAGGAAGCGAGGAGGACACTCATATCTGAGGTTTCCAATCAATGATTGCCACATCTGCAAGGGAAGTCACATGTTAGTGCAGATAAGAGAGGAAGCGCTCGCCCATGTGGACTAATCACAGGCGTCCATGTAAGATTTTCTCCCCCACTTTAATTATAAAAACCTCTTTATCTTAGGAAAATTGTAGAAAATGATAGGAACATCAAAAATTGCAAACCCATATATCAGATTTATAAAAAAATATGAGGAATTGAATGAAAATACTATCATACCCTGAATCTATCTCCTTTTTCAAAAATACTAGACTAAAGCCTAATGATCATACTTATGTCATTTTATTATGTAATACTTGTTATTAATGATGAAATCAGGGATGGCGAGGCGAGGGCGAGGAGGACGAGGGCGAGGTGGAGGGCGACACCCGAGTGGCAATAATGAAGCTAGGAGAGAGGGCATTCCAGAGTCAAATCTAACTCCTCTGGTTGGCTTAAGGGAGGCTAATGGAGTGAGGATGTCCCCTTCCTCTCAGAATTGTGTGGATCTAAAAGGGTCAACATCTATAACCACTTGTTCCCCTTCCCCCTCCTCTTCAACACCTCCACCAGAGAGGAGCGATGATACCTCATCACCTCCACCCGATCCTGACTGGATGCAATCCAGTAGGTTGGGGCGAGTGTGCGATGACTACCCTATCCTCAAGTTTGTGGAGCCAACCATCAAGGAAGGCAAGAAACTCTTTTCATTCTCGAGCTAGAAGGACCTCGATCCCAGTTGGAAGGAGTATGTCTCACTCCGTTTCATGGGGAGAAAGCCCTTCAGAGGCCAAGTCCTTGGGTGGATAAAGCGGAGATGGAGGCTGAGTGGTGAGTTCCAGATCGTGGCATAGGAGCTCGAGGGATTCGTCATCAAGCTCCCGACCGATATATATATAGAGAGAGAGAATTCTGAATGAAGCTCCCTGGATTCTTGATGGTGCCCTTATCATCGTGCATCCCTGGGAACCCGACGAGCCTCTTCATCCCCTTTTGTTCATGACTGGACAATGGACTGACTAGAAGGAACGACTAGCCTCCTTTGGCGCCATGTTGACTTCGACGAGTCGGCGTTGTTAGAAAATTGCCTCAAATATGATGTGATGTGCGTGGAGATTGAGTCCAGTGCTGGTTTTGCCAAGGAAGTCTTGATCGAGGTAGATGAGATTCCTAAGAAAATTGGCGTTGAATTCATCTCCAAACCTCTTCTACGCTCCAAGTGTAAGTTCTTTGGACATAGGTTCATGTTGTGTTCCATGGAGCCTAGGCAGAAGATGCTTGGCAGTGATCTACAAATATTCTTAGGGAAACCACGAGGCACCCAACCTGTTCGACACAATGCTGCCAAGGGTCATCTTGGCAGAACAATCGATAAACCAGAGAATCCAATCAAGAGTCAAATACCAATTGAAGAGTCAGATATGCATTGTGATCCAGTCTGCCCCCCAACAGTTGGTTTAGATTTAGAATGGGAGCTCCCCATCTCTAATCTAAATCTAACTTCAAAAAGTAACAAGATTCTTCAGGTATCAGGAATCTCATTTGAATATCGCAAGGCTTGTGAACCCACGACAGATGATGCATCCACGATTTCATATGAACCAGACCCAAAGTTCCTTGAGTTCAAACTCAGTGAAAGCCCGAAGCTAAGAAAGAAAAAGAAGAAGATAAAGAGGGTCAGAAATGATGAGATACCATGGATTGATGATTCTGTCTAACCCTCTAACATTTTCCCTAGAATATTTCTTAGTCTGAGCAACTAATTGCCTTGAGGTATCCTGTTTCGTTGTTTGGCTAATTGTAAGTTACTTGAGGGCAGAACCGCTTTCAACCCCGAGGGCTATGTTTGGCTGTTGCTCTTTTTCCGCTACAATTTCAACAGTGTTCTTATTGTCAGTTGGCTGGAAGGGAGTGGATGGTTGATTATTGCCAAAAGTTGGGAGTCAGACCTCTATCTTCCTGCAAGCTTCAATCTGCCAAAGCCAGGACATACGTCTTCCTTGCGAATGGGTTCTTACCATTCCTTACGGAAGGACCTAGTATTCATGTGACCTTCTTATTCGAGCATGGGATATTGAAGACCTGGTGTCTCTCACCAAAACAGTTATCAAACAATGATCTTAGGAGCTCTAAATCAGCTGCCAAGGAGGCACAATTTCTGTGATGGGTTTATTGTTAGTTTTTTTTCTTGTTGTTGTATCTAGAGTTTTCGAGGATGGTTGTTTTGTGTCTGTCCCTAGTAGGACGTTATGGCCCCTAAATCTTCTTTGCTCCTATATTTAGTTAGTATGATGCAAGCCATGCATGGTTTTGCACTCATAAAATAGGTTTTGCTTTTAGGGGTTTGTCCACTATAAATAAGCCCAAAGTTTTTTGGTTTAATATAGCAACATGATTTTTAGCCGACAAAAAAAAATAATGAGGAAATCTGTTATTTTGTGACACTCAAACCCTAATAGGGTCCCTGACCTTCATATATCTTGAAACCTTAATCAACGATGGTTAGTAAATTCAAAGATCACGAAAACCCTAATTTTAGCTTCTCTCTCCATATATAATGGAGTTTTATGTATTTTTTTGTGAAACCCTAACTAAGTGATGATCTCCTATGAATCATGCATGAATACCCCAAAATCCTAGATCCATCAATGATCTTTTGGATCATGTGAACCTATAGGGGAACTACTAATGACCTAGTCCATATAGAAACCCTAATATTGAATAATTCCTTCTTAAATAATAAAGGATACTATAAACTAGATGAAACCCTAATATCGAGATCTGATATTATGACTCCAAAATGAGATAAAAATCCATAAATTATCCTTGATCTAATCATAAGAAAATGAAAGTAACCCTAATCAAAGATCAAACTTTAGTCTTGGGCCATATGGACTCATAGTGACATACACCCTTATTTTCTTTTTAGGGTGATCCACTTTTTTTTAGACTTGTTGAAATCCAGATCTGAGACTCAATGTACGTGGATATAATTATGTGACTAGTTTTATGGATGGAATAAGTATGAATACTTGCTTGTACTAATTGCATAAAACTTGCTTGGATGTATATATATTGTCGTACAGTTCCTCCTTGAAAACTAAGAACATTAAAGAAAGAACATGAAATGTAGTTAATGATAATGCTCATTAATCTACCTATGAGAGAGGGAAAATAGTAATGTTGACTAGAACCTCCCTAGGGTACATGGTATATGGGGAGATCCCTAGAGTACAAGGTACACGGGGAATGGACCCAATAATATATGTGATTTTGTGCTAAGTCCACCATAATAATGCATGCTCATTGAAGTATGATTAATAATTTGGGTTTACTTAATTCTCCACCCTAATATAATTTTTATTTTCCTTTTTTTCTCAAATCTTTTATTATTCAAGTTACTATACAAATATTTCAACCACGTAGAAACTTTTGTTGATTCGCCTGTTTCCCGTATTTTCTAGGTACGAAAAAAAAGTAATACATTTCAAAGTACACGAAGACATTAAAAAATGTACTTGGAGGATATTTAGCTAGATGGATGACTCATCTCTATTTTTGTTTTAGACATTTGCATCTCTTTCTTCTAGATGCTATGTAGAATGTCTATATCCTATGTACTTTTCATTTCTTAAGAACTAGTCTCTCTTACCATGGAATAATGTATTTTGATATTTTATCTTTATGAATGATGGTTTGTGTGGCTACTTATATGATGTTTGTGAACAACAATATGTATTCTATATATACTAGATGACAATAACAATTCCTTATATTTTCCTTCTTGACATCATATAGTTTTGAGTGCATGCATATCTAGGGAATGTCAACATGGAAAGTATATAGGAATTGGGGTCGTCACAAAACCTATCTAATCCAAACACACTGAATAAAATACCATGACTATTTTATAAAAATACTTATTTCTTGGAATAAGTATTTTTATAAAATGAATGGCATATAAGAATAGTAGTGGAATAAAATACCATGACTATTTTCAATTTACAAGATTACATAATAATATGTCACTTGGGGTTTACATGAAAGAAATAACTTCTTCACTATTAAGAGGAATATCCAAGCTATTTCAAGTCTATCTCCCTAGATTCAGCTCCACTAAGTCAAGTTTGGGTCGTCATGTCAAGCCATCCATATCCTTCATAGAAGGGTTTGGAAGCATACCCCACAAAAGAAGACAAAGTGAAAGTATTCAACATAAAATTGTTGGTATGGACATATAAATAGGGTTTGAGAAACATCATGGAAAAGGAAACAATTAGTTATTAGAGGCTCCCAACTAGTAGGAAAGTGAACATCCAAATGGATAGAAAAAGGATCATGTTAAACAACATATATTAGACTAAGACTATTTAAAGCAAGGCTAAGACACCATAGGATCTCAGCAAAAAAGTGGATGGAAAGTGTACCTTAGGCGTTATAATCGTGTCATATTTACATATATATATGTGTGACCTATATATAATATAAATTTGTATAAATAGATGTATATGTTTGTGTATGTATGTATGTTAAGTGGAAAACAACACTGTGGGTAGAAAAGTGTGCCCATATGTATGGTTGTATTCATGTACTACTACTAGAAGTAAGTAAATTTAGTCTAATACCTGCACAAATGTCAAAGCAAGAGTAATTTTAATCAAACTCAAATAAAGGGATGAGAACATCCAACTAATATTAAATGGATTAGAGGACCCATAAACAAATATACATCGTAAACCCATACAATTCCATCAATTGGAAAGTAAGACTCTATTTAACAAATGGAGTACACATAAAGGTCAAATTGTCATAGGATGAGCAAGATATAAATTTAGAGTCCAGCAAGCATATACAATGATTCATGAAGATCAAAAGATCAATTTCATAATATAAGCATTGTGAAAGAGAGAGAGAGAAACTATGTAAGATATATGTCTCAAACGGCCAAGAGGGAGAAAATATAAGTGATCTCTCAAAATAATCAAGTAGGATGCAATATACCCCCTATCAAGTCTAGATAAGCCAAAATCAACCCTAGATCTTCAATTTAGCTTCAAGAAACATATTACACATACATGCAAAATTGGGTTGATATATCATTAACTACATGAACCCCAAAAAATTGGCTTTACATTATTAGTGAACCACGTTAAAAAAACTATTCTATTATTTAGATAATGTTCTCATAATTCCATAATATATTTTAATTAATCTTTTGACATATATATTAGTAGATATGAATTTAATATATTACATCCAATTACAAAATCCTTAAAAATAGTATTTTAGTGTAATGTAATTAGAAGATAAAGTAATATCATTGTAAGAGAAAATTTTTGTGATTTCAAAACAACTTTTATTACATTTTTTAGCTACCTTTAATTTGTTATGAATTAATTAATTTTACACTAATGACTAAAATCTCAAAAAATATTAATAGAAAAAGACCATAATACCCCCATAACACATCACAAGGTTGATGTATGTCAAGGTAAGTTAGTAAATTGAAATTGATTGGAAGTTGCATGATTAGATTCTAAGATAAGCGATCAAATTACTAGATCACCCATGTTAGTGTCAAATTACATGAAATAGTATGAGGGAAGACCCTACAATCCATTTCACCGATTGCTCCCAGCCATTGCTCATGAAGAGCATGACATAACAGGGATGCAACTCCAAGTAGAGTCCCGCTAGGACCATGCAAAAGTGAAACCCAAGCAAGAAACACCCTCCTCTCTTCATGACGAACTCATAGAATTCAAGAAAGTGATGCAAGATGACGGAAAGTATCCACAACCTCCTTTGCAATTATTAGAAGAAAGGTGGATCTCAAAAGTTTCCCATAGGGCCCCAAACCCAAAAGGGTAGGCTTCCCATTCTTCTACGTGTTCAAGTGGAAACTAGGAAACCAAAACAACAAAACTAACCACACAATTCGAAGCCTTCAGGTTGAAAATTCACAAAAAAACATTCGGAGAGGTTGATGAGTGAAAATAGGGAAAATAATTGTACCTAATTCTGAAAAGAATTGGATGACAGTGAAGCATCAAGGAGTTAGAAAGAACTAATCCAAATCTCACGAAGCCTCACAATGGATGATGTCCTCTTAAGGATCCATGTGTTGCAGGCAAAGAAATCCAGAGTTCAGGACAACTCCTCAAGCAACCTCAAGCCATAGAGAGAGGATGAATATATTTATTGTTACCTAGAGGAACTCCCCACATAACCAATTGAGTCTGGTTATGGTGGTGAGAAGCTCACCCTCGATTTTCTAATAAACAAAGTTGAATCCGGAAATGTTACAAAGAAGGGGTAGAAGGAAATTGGTGAATGTCTGATGATGTATATGGTATATGGATGTCCAAGGAATTAGTGGGTTTGGGTGTGACTCATAAAATTGGCATTTATGTACCACATGAAAGAAGACTATGTAACATTATTTGGAGAAACCCTATATATAGAATGCCAAGACTCGAGCTAGGATTCAACTACAAGAGAAAAGTCTTACAAATATAAGGGAGAAAGAATCGAGAGAAACTATTAACTAAGGAGGAAAAAATGTTAGTTTTCCTTTCACAAAAACTATTTTGGCTAATCTCCTTTGTGAACCAAGGTAGAAGACACACACACGACATCTGATAAAAAATTGATGGCTCACAATGAGGCCTTGTCTGACTAAAATTTGGAAACTAAACCAGAATGTGACACATCAAATAATTCAAGAGAAATTTGTTTCAACAAACATAGTCTTCTAGTTTTTGTATCTTTTATTATATTTTTCCTTTTCCCTTTTCCCTTTTTGGTTAGTTAGAAATCTTCAGTTGAGGTGAAATTTGGCACTTAGCCTAAATAAGATATGTAGAATCTAGATTTGATATTACTTTCCACTTTTGAGTTCATCAAATGCTTTGGTTGATAATTTAGATTTAACTTAGATTTTCTTTCCTTATTAAATTTAAGACATCTAGGATGATTCCATTAATAAAAAATTTGGCCCCTAAGGAAATAAAACATGAACATCTTGAATATACTTTTATGTTCTTCTTTTTAGACTATTATTATGTGATCTCATGGATTGGGGGTCAAAAGGGGTGTTATCTAAATAAAAGATATTATAATTTTTATGGAGTTATTATAATGGGTGTTTCTAAATATTATAGAGATTATCCACTCATGAAGGAAGCATATCTTATCTTATCTTTCCTTATCTTCCTCAATCTCAATCCAATTACCCTAAAGTTTGTTTATTTCTGACTTCCATTCGATCATAATAACTTATTTTAATTGTTTCCGTGACATGAATACCATCTTATAAAGACAACTAAGAAGGTTTAAACTCGAATTCTCTCATTTCCAGCCAATTATGATGACCCTTAAACACATATTTCACGACTTGTACCCCAAGTTCATAGTTAATTTGAATATTCTTTCTTTAAGTATCAATAGCCATGCTTTGCATTCACATTCTACTCATATAAACTTAGGAAGGCCCTAGAGTCCTTTTGAAAGTCTAAAACATATTAATTTGAGATTTTTCATTCTAACCCCTAGTATCAGTCTAAGTGATCGAATTACACCAATATACCTAAGAATGAACATTTAACTTAAACACAATGTCCACAAGAAACTAATGTATCATATTACCATCTAAGTCAGTGATAAAGGGATTAGAACCAATTATAAAAAGAAAACTATAAGAAGATCAGGGATATGGACATTGGTATGTATGCTCAAAGAGTCAATCATATGATGATTATAATGGCATATTTGTAAATGATTTGATTAATAATAAAGGCAAGCTTCCAATTTATTCTATTTTATTTGGTTATGAGATAATGATGTAACATGATATATGTCTAGCGAATGATATTACTCAATGAGTATGTCTTCAAGTACGTGACTTGAATAATGAGATCATACAAATATTTAGAGCAGACATTCTCACTATGTCCCTAGTCGGATGTTATTGTGGAAGGTTGATAGATGACAATAATACAAAAGACTAAAGTTTGTGTTTGTTGATAACAGAACCTCATCAATCATGATATGGTACATCAAACCAAGCACATAGATACTTCTTACATAACAGAGTATAGGGCAGACCCACCATGAGTTTGACAGATGGAAGCCATTACAATGGTAGTCATATTCATCTATCATAGTGTTGGTGGTTATTGTGGTTCTTAGATCTGAAGTCACTACACTCATCACATGTCATTTAGTATGCTTTCACATTATCAAACGTAATCCTAAATAAGGGTTTCCATAATGGTGATGATTGAGTGACTATGATAGATGGGGACTGACTGTGACTGATGTTGATGGAATTTGTCCCTCTTATAGGAGTATGATATCCTAGGCCTCTTGATAAGAGAGATTGAGAAATGCATGGCCATGCACATGTGAGTCCACATGTGATGTTGAACATACATGTATCTTAGATAGTCTGCTCTGGTTCAAGGAACAAGATTGAATGTTGAAGAGGGTGACTGTTCCACGCCTTGAGTTCAATCAAATTATCAGTGACAAAGGAACTATACAAATACTATAACACCATACATAGATTGTAGTTTGAAGTTGTTCTCCAACTTTCCATTCACTTGGGTAGCATTGATATGTGACTAGGAACCACTCTTTTCTTCTGATGTCATAAACCAGTTATAGACATTCACTACCAACGTGATATGTGACCTATAGTGTCACACACATTGGAATTCACCTAGAAGAGGATTTAATCAATGGATGATGTTTAAATTAATTACTAAATATGTTTAGATATTCAATTAAACAACTAATTCACTAACTGGAATCAGAACCATCAAGTTCAAGTGTTGGACTGACTGGTTAGGGTGTCAAGTTGATTGGGAATTGACTAAATTATGCATGAGTCAAGACACCAACCGACCGGCTCACTGGGTGAACTGATCGACTCATGTTGGTGAGACAACTGGTTCACCTGGTGAATCGATCAGCTTGGTCATGCCAACCAAAGCTTCTGGTGATTTTCATGATTCATGAGAATAGTTGATCATTTCACTTCTTCAATTTGATTGGTACATGGAATTAATGTTGGTCATTAATTGGAAATGAATTGTCAATTCAAATTGTGACTAGGAAACATGTGAAATGCTTGGCTCAATGAGTGAACCAATCAGATCATTGTGCCATCCGACTGGTTCAGTAGTAAACTAACCGGTTCATCTATCGTAGGGAAATTAATTCATGGAAATTCCAGTCCCTTCCACTCTCACACAGACTGGGAACCCATACCCTAACCCCCTATAAATAGAGGGGTACTGGAGGCTTCTCAGACACATCAATTTGCTTTAACAATTGTTTGTCTTCTCTGATTGTGGTAATCGAGAGAACTTGAGCAAGTCCTACCTGATAAAGGGAGGGATAGCAAGGGAGAACAATTGTTGGAGAGAAAGTTGGTAAATTAGTCACCTCCTATCCATTTTAGTAGGACAAAAAGAGTTCTAGGTGGTCCATGTGGACTTCCATAGAGGCTAGGTGGCCTTTTCCCGTCACTAGGAGGGAAACATCCGCATTCAGTTTGTGGAGGAGTTGCTACAGACGTTGTTTGAGTCTACTATCTGTGAGTGCTACTGTACAACTACAATGACAAGGAGATGTTGTTGGACTTTCTCTAGGAATAGGTATATCCTCGAAACCATCATTTCTATTATATAGTTATTGACGTGATCCATTGGTTTAATGGGGACTATAGCAGTAATTTTTTTTATTTCCACTTCCTATTTTGTTGCCATATTTCCCTACAGTGATATTAGAGCCAACATTAATATACTATATTTTGGATTAATCGATATTATTGGATTTTTAATTTTATAGTTTATTAATTGCATGTGTTTTGAATAAATTTTATCCAATCAAATACTACACATAATCCTAATATATATATATATAGTCAGGCTAGTGTACACTCTAGTTTACCAGAGGCACCATACACCTCAGTCATTTTTAAAGATGCGGTAACTTTTTAGAAAATATAAACCATTGATCTTCTTAAATATCTTAAGAACATACTATGGACACTTATAGGTCGTGCATCTAAAAAAGTCAAAAATCATGCATTTCAAATTAGTTTTGTGCGTCGATTTTGTTGTCCTTGTATGAGTGACTTATACTCATCCAAATGATCTCAAATTTTGTATGTGGCCTATTATTATTTAAACCATGAAGATCAATGGATTAAATTTTAGAAAAACATGGTCTAGATAGGCAAACACCATTGGGGTGTACAACATGATATGTACACTCGAATTCTAGCCTGATTCTCTCTCTCTCTCTCTCTCTCTCTCTCTCTCTCTCTATATATATATATATATATATATATATATATATATATATATATATATATATATATATATATATATATATATATATATGAGATATACATGCAACTTACACGTGTTGCCCTAAAAGTGAGTTTTGATGGTGGATGTTTAGCGTGGTTATAGCCAACAACCCTAATTATCTATGCATGGTTGTGTGGTTGGGTATTCTTGTTTCATATTGGTTTGCATACCGAGCCTCTACCTTATCTTCCAATTGTAAAAGAATTATTCTATCCTACCTTTACTCCCCTTGAATGTAACTTGAGGTTTCTCTATAATCATGTAATAGTAGGATAGTTTAAATTCTTGTTGCTATGAAGAAGATGACCCCAAAAGATGGAGGACCAAGGAGGACCAATCGATTGGTGGCCTAGGCTATCAACTGGAGGAACCATAAAATGGTGTACCAGAGTCTAGGAAACCATGGAGACAACCAACCGACTGGCCAGGAGGAGAGCCGATCAATTCAAGGGTTGAACCGATCAATCCAGATTTGCAAGCACAGATCTTCATCAACAACATGTTTCTGCATGTGATGTAGACCCTAGGTTTTGTAATTCCTTGTGGCTGCTAGGAATTACATTAGGATGTCCATAACTATTGATTTTTGTTTATTGCATGTTTTTATTGTTGGATATAGCAAGTATATGATACATACTATATATGTGGTTATTGAATAAAGTATATGTATTTTATAAGTACAAACTCAATTAAATATATTGTCTTAGATGCTTTTCAAAAGAAGCACACAATAAAACCTTGATCAACTAAGCATAGTTACACCCAAGTGTGGTGCATCGTCCATCTCGTGGAAGTGTGATGGAAGATATGTAGGTTTTGCCCAAGCAGGGTGCATATCTATCATGTTGGCATTTGGGTCAGGCTTAATTGTGTGTCCTTAATGGGATTAAGTACTAGAAGCATGCAGATCATTATGGAAAGGGGTTACACATATCATCTATACAAGAGTTGCATATGATGAAATTAGCAAAAGTTACCTACCTTAATAATTAACTATGGAAGCTGGCGTTGGCCGGGTAATAATTGAATTACTTTAGATCTTGGCCCACTAGAAGATTGTACAATGTAATCTTCTGAATTGATATGTGAGGGATATCAATTTGAATAAAATAGTGGGAGCAATAATTAATTGAAGACCTAATTAATATTGTAAAATTTTCAAATCAAAAAGGGTTTTTGACAAAATGCATTTTTTCTATTGTAGAATTAAACGATGAATAAGTCAGTATTGTGATCAGTCCTTAGGAAGGACAAACTTGATGGGACAAATTTCCATGATAGGTTTTGGAGTTTGAGAAGGGCTCTCAATGAAGAGTGCAAGCTCTATGTCCTTGATAGACCAGTGCCAAAAATACCTACTCCTAATGCACTTAGGGATGAGGTGGATGCTTACTGCAAGCATGCCAACAATGCCTTGAACCAAAAGTACCTTATGCTAAGCTTCATGAACTATGAGTTACATAAGCAATGCAAGGATACGGGCATTCTTGAGATGGTAACACATCTTAGGAAATTGAACCATGATCTCACCAAGTAAGAAATGAATAATGTCATAAAGGTGCTCTTTGAGTGTAAGCTAATAGAGGGAAACTTAGTAGAAGAACATGTGCTTAATATGATTGACATGTGTATCATATTGAAGAACTTGTATTCTCATTGAGCCAAGAGTTGGCCATGGGTATGAGTATGTAATCATTGCCAAAATCATATAGCCACTTTATTGCATGTTATCATGTGAATAATATGACCAAACCAATGTTAGATTTGCTTGGTATGTTAATTCATGACAAAGTAAGAATGAAGAAGGAAAAATTCATGATGGTGATCAGTGGAGTTGAGTACAAGGATGGAATAAAGGCCATGAAGATTATTAAGGCCAAGCCCAAATCCAGATCTTTAACACTCAAGATGAGGAGAAAGAAATGTATAGGAGGGACTCATCCTTTGTACTTGAAGGCATTCCGGAAGAAGAAGATGGGGGCACATATCTCCACTTTAGGTATATATGTTATTGATATAAACTTATCTACATTTTCATCATGGGTACTAGATATGTATGTTGATCTCACATATGCTCAAATATGCATGATCTGAAAAGAAGTAGGCCTTTGGGAAAGGGAGAAGTTGAACTGCGAGTTGCAAATGGAGTAAGAGTTGCATCCACTATTGTTGAAACCTATAGTTTATCTCTACCCACAGGGCTTGTAATAGAGTTTTTGAATTGCTAGTATGTACCTGCCATAAATAGAAACATCATTTTTGTATCTTTGTGGACAAGGATGCATATAAATTTCATATTAAGAATTTCCATGTTCTATTTAAAAAGATGGGATCTTTTATGATAGTGCCCAAAGGTCTTATGGTCTTTATTTGATTGATATAAAGATAGATATTTATAATGTAAATACCAAAAGACTAAAACTCAACACTTCAAACAAAACATACCTTTGACATTGTCATCTATGAAAGATAAATGAGAATCACTTATCTAGATTCCATAAAGATGTTTATCTGGATTCTTTTGATTTCGAATAAGTAAGAGACATGTGAATCTTGTTTGTTGGGCAAGATGGCTAAGACCCTTTTCACTAGTGACAATGAGAGGGCTACCAATCTATTAGGACTCATACATACTGATGTGTACGAGCCTTTTAGAACAACCGCTAGAGGTGGGTATTAATACTTCATTACCTTCACTGATGACTTTAGTAGGTACAATTATGTTTACTTGATGAGACATAACTCATACACTCTTAACAGGTTCAAGGAGTTTATGGATGAAGTACAGAACAAACTTGGAAAAAGTATTAAGCACTTCATTCCAATCAAGGTGGAGAATACTTAAGCCAAGAGTTTGAGGACCTTATTAGAGCTCATGAGATTGGATCTCAATGGACTCCACCTGGAACACCACAACATAATGGTGTATCAAAAAGAAGGAATCACACATTGCTGGATATGGTTGAATCAATGATGAGTTTAGCTGAGCTTCCGACTACCTTTTTTGGTTATGCTCTAGAAACCGCCACATTTACACTAAACCGAGTACCATCTAAATTGATTCAAAAGACACCAAATGAGATATGGACTGGGAAGCATCACAAATTGTCTTTTATGAAGATTTGGGGATGTGAAGCTTATGTGAGGAAAATGTTTTCTGAAAAGCTTGTCCCTAAATCTGATAAATGTTATTTTGTTGGATATCCTAAAGAGACAAGAGGATTCCGTATTTGATGACAAAGTGTTTGTTTCTAGAAATGTTATATTCCTAGAGATGGATTTTATTTCCAAAAGAATCAGTGGGAGGAAAGTGGAATTCAAAGAGGTAAGAGACCATTGAGAAAGCATTGAAGCAATAGATGTACAAGAGGAACAAAGAGAATCACAAAGTGTTGTCAAATCTTAATTTCCTCAAGTAACGTAGGTACGTCATAAATATAATAGTACAAACCTTGATGCTAAGAGATTTGGATATCTTGTAACTCAAGAAGGCAGTGATTTGGTCATAGATGATGAGCCAACAACCTATCTAGAAGCTACCGAGGGATGAAAGTCTGAGAAATGGTTTGGGGCTATGATATCTGAGATGGAATCCATGTATACCAACAAGGTATGGACCCTAGTGGATCCACCTGAAGAGGTATAACCCATAGGGTGAAAGTGGGTCTTTAATAAGAAGATCGACATGGCTAGTAAAATACAAACCTACAAGGGTAGATTGGTTTCAAAGGGTTTCATACAAGTTCGAGGTGTTGAGTATGATGAAACTTTTTCTCTAGTGGCCATGGTTAAGTCCATCAGGATCATGCTTGCTATTCCAACTTATCATGACTATGTGATTTGGCAGATGGATGTTAAAACCACATTATTTAATGGGAATATTCTTGTGGACTTGTACATGACACAACCTGAGGGTTTTATAAATCCAAAAGTATCAGATAAAGTCTGTAAGCTACAAGGTCAATCTATGGATTGAGGCAAACATCTTAGAGCTAGAATCTTCATTTTGATGAGACAATCAAAGAGTTTGGCTTAATTCAAAATGAAGAAGAACCTTGGGTGTACAAGAAGGTTAGTGGGAGCATAGTGACATTCCTCATATTGTATGTAGATGACATACTATTAATGGGGAATGACATCCCTACTTTACAAAGGTAAATACATGGCTGGGAAATACATTTTCTATGAAAGACCTAGGAGAAGCATCCTACATCTTGGGGATCAAGATCTATGGAGATAGATATAGAAGGCTTCTTGGACCAAGTATGAGCACATACATTGATAAAGTGTTGAAGCAGACCAGCATGGAGAGCTCAAAGAGAGGAAACTTGCCCATGTGTCATGGAGTTACCATCTCTAAAGCTCAATGTCCCAATTCTCGTGAAGAAAGGGAACTTGTGAGTTTGATTCCATATGCATCAACAATTGGATCAATCATGTATGCAATGTTTTGTACCCCTCCTGATGTCTCATATGCCTTGAGAATGATGAAAAAATATCATTCAGATCCAGGTGATGATCACTAGATAGTCATAAAGAACATCCTTAAGTACTTGAGAAGAACTGAGGATCAGTTCCTCATCTACGATGGAGAGGAAAATATGGTGGCAAAGGGTTACACTGATGAAAGCTTCCAAACTGACAAAGATGATTACATATCGCTATCAGGATTCATGTTTTGCCTAAACAACAGAGCTGTAAGATGGAAGAGTTCCAAGCAAGAGATAGTTGTCGATTTTACAAAAGAGGTTGAGTATATTGCTACATCAAATTCAACAAAGGAGGTTGTATGGATCAAGAGGTTCTTATCTAAACTTAGGGTTGCTCAAAGCATCAACGACACAATTGATCTACATTGTGACAATAATGGAGCTATTACACAAGCTAAGGAACCCAGATCGTACCAGCATTCCAAGCATATACAAAGGCGGTTCCATCCCATACGAGAGATTGTACTACAAGGCATCTGATAAAAATTTTGTTGACCCCATGACAAAGCCACTTTTGCAGTAGAATCATGATGGTCATGTTAGATCACTTGGAATAATATTATGGGTGATTGTCTCTAAGTGCAAGTTGAAGTTTATTGCTATGTATGCCCAAAGAGCCAATCATATGATGATTATAATGGCATAATTTGTAAATGATTTGATTAAAAATAAAGGCAAGCTTCCAATTTATTATGTTTTATCAAGTTATGAGATAATGATGTAACATGATAAATGTCCAGAGAATGATATTACTCAATGATGTATGTCTTCAAGTAGGTGACTTAAACAATGAGATTATACGGAAGTTAAGAGTATATATTCTCATTATGTCCCTAGTCAGATGTTATTGTGGAAGGCTGATAGACAACAATAACACATAAGACTAGAGTGTGTGTTGGTTGGTGACAGAATCTTATTAGTCATGATATGGTATATCAAACCAAGCACATAGATACTTGTTAGAGAACAAAGTATCGGGTAGACCCACCATGAGACTGACACATGGAAGCCGTTACAATGGCAGTCGTAGTCAACTCTTATAGTGTTGAGGTGATTGTGGTTCTTAGACATGAAGTCACTATACTCATACATGTCGTTCAGTATACTTTGACATCATCAAATGTAATCCTGAATAAGGGTTTCCATAACGGTGATGATTGGGTGGCTATGACACATGGGGACTAACTGTGAGTGATGTAGATGGGATTTGTCCCTCATATAGGAGTATGATATCCTAGGCCTTTTGATAAATGAGACTGATAAATGTATGGATATGCACATTTGAGTGAATATGTGATATTGAGCTTACATATATCTCAAATGGTCTTGTCTAGTCTAAGGAACACGATTGAATGCTGAAGAGGATGACTGCTCCATGCCTTGAGTTCAATCTGGATATCAATGAAAAATGAACTATACAAACACTGTAACACCATACCTAGATTGTAGGTTGAAGTTGTTCTCGAACTTTCCATTCACTTGGTTAGCACTGATGTGTGACTAGGCATCACTATTTGCTTGTGATGTCATAAATCAATTACATAAATTCACCGCCAATGTGATATGGGACCTATAGGGTCACACACATAGGAAGTCACCTAGAAGAGGAGTTTATCTATGGATGATGTTTAAATTGCTTACTAAAGATGTTTAGGTATTCAATTAAACAACCAATTAATTGACTGGACTTAGAACCATGAAGTTCAAGTGTTGGACTGACTAGTTAGGGTGTTAGGTTTATTGGAAATTGAATTGGCTAAACTCTGCATGATTTGGGACACCAATCGATTTGCTCACTGGGTGAACCGATCGGCTCAAGTTGGTGAGATGACCAGTTGACCTGGTGAACCAGTCGGCTGGGTCATACCAATCGAAGCTTCTGGTTATTTTCCCAATTCATGAGAATAGTTGATCATTTCACTTGTTCAATTTGATTGGTACAAGGAATTAATGTTGGATATTAATTGGAAACGAATTGTCAAATCAAAATGTGATTGGGAAACATGTGAAATGATCGACTCTCTGAGTGAACCAATCGGCACACTAAGTGAACATATCAGCTAACTATGCAAGCCAATCAGTTCACCACTGAACCGACCAGTTCACCTATCATAGGTCAATTAATTCATGAAAATTTTGGTCCCTTCCACTCCCACACAGACTGGGAACCCAAACTCTAACCACCCTATTAATAGAAGGGTACAAAGGGCTTCTCAAACACATCAATTATCTCTGACAATTGTTTTTCTTCTCTGGTTGTGGTAATCGAGAGAATCTGAGCAGGTCTTACCCGATAAAGGTAGGGATAGAAAGGGGAAACAATTGTAGGAGAGCAAGTTGGTGACTAGTACACCAACGGAAGGGACAAGTCCTTCCTATCTGTTCGAGTACGACGACAAGAGTTCTAGATGGTCTATGTGGAATTTCATAGAGGTGAGGTGGCCTTTTCACGTCTCTAGGAGGGCAACGTCAGCATGCAATCTGTAAAGGAGCTACTACAGACGTCGTCTAAGTCTGTTGTCTATGGTGGAGACCAGGAGTTGCTATAGATAAGTCCTAGTGCAACTAGGAGTGTTGCACAACTACAACGACAAGGAGATGTCACTGGAATATATCCTCAAAAAATCATTTCCATTATATAGTTATTGACGTGATCTGCTAGTTTAGTGGGGAATATGTCAGTAAAATTTTTGTTTCCACTGCTTGTTTTATAGCCATATTTCCCTACAAGGTATTATGCTTATATTTTTGTATGTTATAGTGTTCTTATCTAGTAACTAGAAAAACCTTTCACTTAATTGGTGCATATCTAATTTTCTAAATTACCACTGAGGAATCCAACTTTGATCTACATTTGGTGTATTCCACAATTAGGGATAGCAACTAAAGAGAAAATGGCACAGATGGTGGTGATATTGGTTACATGAGCATATGTGTAAAAACAATTGTCACCTTCCTTTTTGTAATCTTTGTCTACCAACCTTGCATAAGACTTATCTATAGAATCATGTTCCTTCATCTTCTTCTTGAATATCCATTTACATCCTATAGTCTTGTATCTTGAAGGAGATCAGTAAGAATCTAATTGTGGTTGATCATGAAGGATTCTATGTCTTTATCAATTGCTTCTTTCCAGAATCCAAACTCTATGGTCTTCATGTATTGTAGGAGTTAGAAAAAAAATCTTAGATAATATATGTATTTTACCCCAAAAAGGGCACTAGGAGGCTCAATAGCCTCAAGGTTTAAGGGTTCAATTTATTAAAGAACGAGTGAAAAATCCACATAGGATCCTAACAATATAGGTTTTTAAGAACTTTGACCAACTTGTTTAGGAAGATTAGACCTAATAGAAAATATTTTATCATAGTAAACATTATCTATAGGTTTGATTTCTAACATAAATTTAAACCTTAGAAACCTTAAATTGGAAAATAGCAAATCTAATATCATTTGAATTTTTCAGATATCACATGAAAATGGTATTTATAATTTTGGTACAAAGTTTCTTCTTGTTTTTTTTTCAGGATCTTTACTTTGGTCAAGCACCCATACACTTCAAGATACTTCGAAACATGTTTCTTGTTAAACCAAGTTCATAGGGAGTTTACTCTACATGTTTAAAAGGCATATGATTCAACTCATAGTTAGCAGTCATGAGAGACTCCACCCACAAACTTTGGTTAAGACCAGTCTCAGCTAGTATGAAGATAACCATATGAATCAATGTCTTATATTTTTTTTCAGTCACAAAATTTGACTGAGGGTTAAATGCATAGTGGTTTCATGTATAAGTCCATGTTCCTCATAAAACTAGTTAACTCCATCCGAGGCACACTCACCTCCTTGACTCTATCAAATTGTCTTAACGATCTTCTTAGTTTAGTTTTTTACATGAGTGTTACAGAGTCAAAACATAGCCATTCACCCATCTCAATGTTTTAACTAGTAAGTATAACATTATTCAGGAAAATCATCAATAAGTGTAATTTCATACCATCTTGAGTAAGAACAATATTAAGATCATGAATATTAGTCTGAACAATCTCAAACAAACATGAATTTCTTTCTAATAATCTAGATAGTTTCTTTACCCACTTTAGTCTGAACACAAAATTGTCATCTATCATTAATAGAGAAAGTAATTTTAGGAATCAAATACAAACAAACCATATGCTTCATGTATATTTCTTCACAAGTCTTAAAGGAGATTGCCAAAAATCACAAGAAGAAAAAGTATTGATGCAATTATCATTAATTGAAAGAGTACTATTACATGAATATTTACCAAATTTTATCAAACCATTACATGTCTACCATACACCTATGAAATAACCAAATCAAAATATCATATATAAATTTCCTAACTTAGAAAAGAGCATCCAAACAACTTATCTATGACCTTGCAAGTAAGGCTATTTCTATGTTTTTGAACATCTTAAAACATTTTTTGCTTTTAGAATTTCTTAGAAGTGAGATTTATGTACAAACATCCAAAGTCTACAATCTACTTTATGCATCATCACCCTAAGAGATCAGACAACTGTCTGATAAGTGGATCATGTGTAATACATAGCATATTTGAGATACAATTCTAGAATCCAAAATTCAATTATCATGTGAACATATACTGACACTAAGTATACAAAAATCATGTCTAACATTTCAGAAGAAGTGTTATCCCCCACAATGTTTTCATTCACTTCATTGTTATAGGGTTGTTGCTTCTTTTGGTTCTTGTGGTTCATGTCAATGCTTGCAAGGTGACCAGGCTTGCCACACTAATAAAAAATGCACCATTTTCCATAATCAATGTTCTTATTTAGATTGGATTTCTTGTGTTTCTTGGTTTCTTTTTGGATTTAGGGTGGAACATATTGGGTTTCTTCTTGTTTTTCACATAACTAACAAGGTTGAAATAAGGTTTATTGTTTATTTGTGCTTGTTGATGAAGATGTTCCATTTGTAGGTTAGTGACATGTCTAGACATAGTCTACTTTTAGTTGTTTGTGATGAAGGGGGAATGTGAATGTGATCCCCAAGGAAAAGGTAGCTTTTATATGAGGGATACAAGTTGAATTGTACCCTACATTTCAAATCCACTAGCTATGCACTTAGATCGAGGTTTCTGATATTCTAGAATCTGGGAGGAAATAAATTTGTTTTCCACCATTTTGATTCCAGAACTGCAAAAAGGCATAGTTCTCCATCCCTTTATCTTTGTGATTTGGACTTGTCTTGTAAAGATTTTGAGATCTCTAGAGATGTAGGAAGCTTGTGATGAATGTCATACAACTCATTGAATAACTGTTACAACCCCAATTTTTGGGATCATTTGGAGAGAAATATAACATCTCATAATAAAGATATTGGAACAAATAATGATATAATTTGTTTTGAATGAATGAGTCTCGTTTACAATAGCCTTGATGATTGTGTTGTGGGCTTTATTGGCAAGGAAATTCAATTAATTAATGACTAATTGAGATTTTGAAAAGAAAGATGTGGAAACCTCTAGAAGGCAAAATAATGTAATCCAAAGATGGATTTCATGCCTCTTGGGTTCCTTGAGTTCCAAGGAGTCCAAAGTTGCATAGAGAATGCAATAAGAAAAGAAAAGATCAATTAAATATTTCCTTATTAAGAAAGAAATTGAAAATAATGATAAATGTGGGAAATAAGTGGAAAGAGGTATAATTAGGTTATCCTTGGTGGAATTTCGTATCCCAATGATTCCTAATGTTAAAAGGAATACCAATGAGGAAAATAAAAGAGAAATAAAGAGAAATCCTCAAAAAGAGATATTTTTAAGAAAAGATAATGAGAAATAATGGATATAGATGCATCTAGAAGGATGATTAATATCCAATAAAAAGGATTTCTAAATAATACGGTTCCTTGGGGTCCAAGGAGTCCCAAATAACAAGATAATGGGTTGAGGAAAGAGAAAATAACCCTTAAATGAATTTTATTAATGAGTAACTTTCCTTTATAGAAATAGTCCTTTTCTTTTGTAGTTTCGGACTCAAATTTGACATACAAGAAGATAAAGGAAAGAGAGAGAAACCCTTAAATTTTGGTTGGAAAATAGTGCACAGTTTCCGAGTTATGCAATTTGCAAAATTACCTAAAGATTAGGTAATTAATTGCCTAAGGATTTGATGTCACGATGTAATTGGATTATCTTTCCAATTCCCTGGTTTCGGGCTTTATGTGAATCGTTGGATCACGATCCAATGATCAGGGATGACTCCCACAGGTACAAGGAGTCCTGTGCCAGGTAGGTTGGAGACGATCCAAACTTAGATCATTGTGAAAAGAGGAAAGGGAGTTAGATCGCGTGTTTAGCACCTTTGAAATCGGGAGGAAAATCCGGTGAGAACCAAACCTACTTGTTAAGGGTTTGGTCGCTATTCAAGAGAATCCCCAACCTAGCTGGGACCTACCCTCGACCCTATATATAGGGGAGGGTGAAGGAGGGAACCGACATGCCTTTTTGCTACCTTAAACGTTGTGGAGGAGTGAGAGGAGTCTTCCTGAGTGCTCAATTCCAAGATCGACCCTAATCTTTCCTATCCGTAACATGTCAAACTCACCGGAGAAACGGCGGCTAGTTGTCGGTGAAGGAGCACAGCCCGCCACCAATTAAAGGCCCAGTCAGAATTGAGATGCTTGGACGGAGCTTTTGGACCAGTAAGCTTGCTCACAGACGCACAAACGGTCGGAGTCAACCCCTGAGTTGACTCGGCTAGGCTGCTCGTGAAGCTAGCCTGAGCTTGAAGACGACCCCTAACAAAATTACTGAAATGCCCTTCTGTGTCTGTTGTTCAGGTATGGGCATATTTTCCTTTTTGGTTGCTTTTGATCGCAAGTAGGCACACACATCTGTGGACGTTGGATCCTAAGTGGACCAGTGGTCCATGAATCGGACGATCTGTGTTTTTCTAAAATTAGCAAATAAACTAGAAAAAGGAAATTCCTTTGTTAAAATCATATCTTTTGATAGAAAACTCAGATGGGGAAAGTTAATACATGAAAAATGATAAGAAAAATAGGAGGGATGCACTAAAAATGGTTTGGAAGCCTAAATCACTACACTTTTGTAAAAGTGTTTTATTTTGAGGGAAAAAGTAATAATTTGTGGTTAGAAACCCTAATCGTTGATAAAGAATAGATTTAATCTTGCAAGAGAATAAATTCGAACACTATTAACTTATTTAATGAAATAGATGGATATTAACCTTTTTTGAAAAGGGAATTGCAAGAATTAGGGTTTTAAACCTAATAATGTAATTAATACCCTTAGAAACCCTAAGGTGAGGAAAAAGGGAAGAAAAGATATAGTAATCCGAAAATTAGGGTTTTTGTGGTCCCAACCTAATCTTAAAGATCTTAATGGAAAATAAGATAAGATAACTAGGATTTGATGGATATTTTGATAAAAATAAAGTAAAAGTGGTAAAAAGAAGTGAAACCCTAATTATGGTCAAAACCCTAAAAAGGGCTAGTAACCCTAGGGCACGATTAGGCCTATTAGACTTGAATACCATGATCCATGATAGAAAAATATTGGATGTATATTTCAAGACTGAATTGTGCTTGCTTGCTTGATTCTAGATTACTTGATTATTTGGATTAATTCCGCATTCAAGACAGCTTGACATGTATGTGGTTAATTATGGTTAATCGCATTAGTTTCCCGAGGGTTTTCCGAATGGTTCCTCGCATTGAATGCAAAGTAAACAATTGGATGTTCATACTTGCAAAATTATAAAGTCACTATGGTTATCACAATTATAAATAAGTGTGTATTCTCGCACCTACATGCCACCCTGATGGATGATGCCAAAGTTCAGGCCCAGGAGGGTAGACCCATGGGCACCATGAGTGGTGACCCCAGGCACCAAGCTCGGGAATGAGAAGGTGGCCTATGATATTGCATGACTAGTGGGTACCAAGCTTGGGATTGAGAAGGTGGCCTTAAGTCATTGGCAAAAGAAACCCTAAGGTGTGTATGCCAGGGTTAGGACAAAAGCAGTGGAGAATGTCATACTGAAAAGTGTAAATTGGCTTGTTAATTAACTTGATTGTGAAAATTGGATTGTTATCCATATGTGCAAACTTTTGGTTGTCCCCACATACCAGTATATTTCGATATACTGACTGATGTTTTATTTGTCAGCGTTTTAGGTACAAGTTTGAAAAGCACAAACAGTAAAGTGACACATCGTGAAAATAAGTAGTAAAGTACAAGGAGGGTTAGACAGAATAATTCAAGTTGCGGATAGATAGTTTTCCAAAGTTTTCAAAAGGTATGCAAAATTTTATTTTGTACCAGTTTTCAGTTTAGTTGGTAAATTTTGATAATTGTTATTGATTAATTGTCAAACCTTTGATCCTGTTAATTGGGATAACGAGACCGACTTGCCCATTGCTCTAGTAGAGTTTCAGAAATGACGGCTGGCCCCACAAACCACCACTAACCTTAACTGCGCACTTTGTCCACACTGACTCGTAATCCAAGATCAACTTCCCGACTGGTCACCCATCCTAGTACTACTCCAAACTCAGCACGCTTAACTATGAAGTTCTTTAGTGATGGGCTCCCGGAAAAGGAGGTGCACATTGGTGATATGGGTAGTCCAATCATTCCTTATAAGATCATGTTATCTGAGGCCTCAAATCCTGGGATGTTACAATCTCCCTCACTTAGACTCTTGATGTCCTCGTCAAGGCTTAATTATATAGCCTCATAATCTTTCCCCATTTTAGTGTAGACCCAAATGTCCCATGTACACCCAGCTCCCGATCATGGCTACCAATGCAAGAGAGGCTCCATCAACTCAAATAGCCCTTTCCAACATGTCTAGACACTACTAGTGCATGGGCGGCTCCATCAACTCGGATAGCCCTTTCCAACATGTGTGGACCGCACGGCTCAAAGATTGGCATGCCACAGGCCCATGTGGGCCCCAACTACTGGAGGGGAATTGGCTCTGATACCATTTGTAACGCCTGGGCCCACTGCCCATGGCTCTAGTAGAGTTTCAGAAATGACGACTGGCCCCACAAACCACCACTAACCTTAACTGCACACTTGGTCCACACTGACGCGCAAGCCAGGATCAACTTCCCGACTGGTCACCCATCCTAGTACTACTCCAAGCTGAGCACGCTTAACTATGGAGTTCTTTAGTGATGGAATCCCAGAAAAGGAGGTGCACCTTGGTGATATGGGTAGTCCAATCATTCCTTATAAGATCATGTTATCTGTGGCCTCAAATCTTGGGATGTTACAATAACAAAATCAGTTTCTTTGGATAACATGAAGAGAGTCACAAGAGAATATGGGCCAATGTAAAAACATATGAGAGGGACCTAAGGTGTTGGAAATGGAACCAAAAAATGTTTTCCTTTCACCATGTGTAGTTATGACTTTGACTAATCCTAAAGGTGTCAAACAAAGCTACATCTTTTGTTTTCATCTACAGAAGTGCATACCGACAAATTTCTTAGGTCTTAGAGATGTAATTTCCATGATATTCATTATGCTTCTAGGATAAAGAGATTGAAAATAAAATATTTTAGAACTAGAAACCACAAAAGAAACTACAAGCTAGTATTTGTTTTCAATAATGGTGGAAATTTTAGCAAATTGTTACTATAATCAAATGTATTGGTAGCCTCAAGCGTGCACCGGTTGATATCCAATAAAAAACTATAAAATAAAGATATGAGTTATTACATTTTATCCTGGGGTGAAACCAAGTAAGAAGACTATTGTGAATACAAATTTTGTCACTCCTATGTATGACCGTTTTTTGGTGAATATCCTACTAGATGCAATCGCATGCCAATAACTTCATAACTATCTCTTGTTCTATCAAGAGAATAATGTTAAACCATATTTTTGTCCTCACATTGTTGGAGACTAAATGTCTACATAAATTGCTTGTAGCACAATGAAAGAAGTGGGATATTGAACAAGATAGGATGCAACTTCTTTTATCTCATGTATAGAATCACATCTGAAGTACCAAAAAGGAATAAGAACTAGAAAAAGTAGTTCTCACACAAAAATGGACTCTTTCACTATCATTTTAGGATCTTTAGTATTTCATGTGTCAAATGATAATGACACTCTCCTTTTATGGAGAGAAATATGACTATAGATACATGTACATTCAAGTTCTTATCCCTCATATAGTAAACCTTCATTAAGCTCCAAAAACCATAAATAATTTTGACAAATGGAACCAAGGAGTCACAAGAACGACTCTCTTAAATGATAAGAAATGTCAAAATATGAAATGATAGAAATGGTAGAATATAGATTGGATAAGACAGATAGAAGTCATTTGGTTCTATATAAAACTAATCTACTTGGATACAAAGCTCATGTGATTGATAAAAATGTGCTCGATTAGGTAGAAAGCATATTGTTGAATATAGATACAATAGACAGACAAATAGGCAAAACTTGTTGGTGTATCTTATCAAATGGCTCATGTATCTAGTTGGATATTGTGATTGTTGGTATATATGCCCAGAGAGCCAATCATACAAGGGCTCTACTAGGGCATAATGTAACTAATTTGATAATAATAAAGGTAATATTGTATATGTTGTCTCAGTCATGAGATAATGACACAAATATGGTAGATGTCTAAAGAATGATGTTACTCGATGACAAATGTCTTTATACTGAGGACCTAAAGATGCCATATGTATGATAAGAACACATACATTCTTGTTATGTCCCTAGTCAGATACTATTGTGGAAGCAAAATAGACGACAATAATACATAAGACTAGAATGTGTGTTGACTATTGATAGACTTTCATTATTCATAATATTAGATATCAAGTCAAACACATAGGTACTTGTTAGAGAACTATGTACCAGACAAACCCACTTAAAAGTGATACATGGAAACCATGGAATGGTAGTCAGAATCAATGACAATAGTGATTTTGGTTCTTAGACCTAAAGTAACTACACCCATCACATGTCATTCAATAACTTTGATACCATCCAACACAGTCTTGAATAAGGGTTCCCATAAAGGTGGCCCTTAGGTACATTGTAAAACATGGAGATCGATTGTGAGTGATGTAGATGGGATTTGTGTAGGGAAATATGGCGACAAAGATGGCAGAAGAAACAAAATATTTCTTGTTATATTCTGCATGGTTAGCGATCATGTTAATCACTAAGAATGGGAAGGAAGGTTTGTGAAGTATATAAATGATTCTGGAGCAAGTCCAATGATAATACTTGCAATGATGTGCTTCTTTCTTAAGCATCACCCAAACTATTGTCGGCGGTGGCCTTCTGGTGTAGCATCTTGGATGGTGGTTCACAACGTCCTCCTAGCATGGTGGTAACAACCTCCACACCTCTACATAGTCCACATGGACCACTGGGAACTCATAAAATGAAGGAGTTTTCCCTTTGGGTAGTCAATGTGCTAGTACTTGTTCTCCCTTGTGGTCTCACCTTTTTATAGGTAAGACTTGCTTTGGGCTCTCACATTACGACAACTATGAGAGGACAATGTTTTTCAACATTAGTTATGTCTTCTGAAAGCCTTGACTACCCCCTATTTATAGGAGAGTTAGGGTCACAGTTTCTAGATCAATAGGGAGTCGAAGACATAAATTTTCACATATTTTTATTTATTGTGGGTCACAAAATGGTCAACTCAACATGTGATTCAATCAACTCAAACCATTTGTAAACATATTCGAAATTGAATGCTTTCTTAGTTGCAAACATATTGGCTTTCAATTCAATGATCAATGCATATAATCACATCAACATTGATCCTTGATCAAGTCTTACTGATCATTCAATCAGGTAATTCACATTCTGAATTGGTCAATTGATATTCTGAGCCAGTTGGTTCACATTTCAAACTGATGGATTTAGATTCTAGTTTATCCAATGTTCATCTAATTTCGTTTAAATTGACTCAACACTTGAGTCGGTCAACTCAGCACTTGAGTCGGTCAAATCACATTCCCAGTCAACCAATTTTCATCCAATGATGTTTAAATTGAATAACTAAGCACTTTAGTAATCTAGTTAAACCTTATTCATGGGTAAAATCCTATTTGAAGTGCATCCTATGTGTGTGACCCTATAGGTTCAAAATTACATTGGCAGTGAATGTCCATAACTAAATTATGACATCACAAACAATGAGCGGTATCTAGAAACACATCATTTCTTCCCAACTAATTGGAAAGTTGGAGAACAAATTCAACCTACATCTATGATTACTATTACTATGATTGTATAGTTCCTTTTCCACTGATATCCATATTGAACTCAAGCCATGGAATCATCATCCTCTTAATACTCAACCCATTTTTCTTGATCCAGAGAAGACTATCTGAGATGCATGTGATCTCACATATCATATTTTGATTCACATGAGTATCACCATACATTTCTCAATCTATCTTATCAAGTGGCCAAGATATCAACTCTGATAGGAGGGACAAATCCCATCTACATCACTCACAGTCTATCCCCATGTGTTACAAAATATCCAAGAACCACCTTTATGGCAACCCTTATTCAAGGTCATGTTGGATGGTGTCAAAGTACATCAAACAACATGTGATGAGTGTAGTGACTTCACGTCCAAGAACCACAATCACCACTATTACTATTAGAGTTGATTTTGACTACAATTCAATGGTTTCCATGCATCACTCTCAATGTGGGTACATCTGGTACACTATTCTCTAACAAGTACCTATGTGTTTGGCTTGATATTACATATCATGACTAATCAGATTCTATCATCAACGAACACACACTCTAGTTTTATGTATTATTGTTGTGTATTAGCTTCCATGATAACATATGACTAGGGACAACTAGAATGTATATACTCTTATCTTACAAAAGATCTCACTATTTAGGTCCTCAACCTGAAGACATATATCATCATGTATCATCATTCTTTATACATATATCATGTTATACCATTATCTCATAATTGAACAAACACATAGACAAAGATTACCTTTATTATTAATCAAATCATTTACAAGATATGATATTACAATCATTATATGATTGGATCTCTAGGAATACATGCCAACATACCCCCACTTGCACTTAGAGACAATCACCCATGAATTTAATCTAAAGTAATCTAACATGACATTCATGCTTCTTCTGTGAAAGTGCTTTTGTCAAGGGATTAGAAACATTTCTTTCAGTTACTACTCTATAAATCTTTACATATCCTTGTTGTACGGTCTCTCGTATGAGATGGAACCACCGTTGTATGTGTCTGGAACACTGATGCGATCTCAGTTGCTTAGCTTATGCAATAGATCCATTATTGTTACAATGCAACTATACTACATCGGTGATGCATGGAACCATCCCAAGTTTAGTGATGAACTTCTTGATCCAAAAAACTTCCTTTGCTGTCTTTATCAGTTTGGAAGCTTGTATTGGTGTAACCTTTTACCAACAACTCTTTCTCATGCCATAAACAAGGAACTAAGCCTTAGTTCTTCTCAAGAACTTAAGGATGTTCTTTATGAAAGTCTAGTGACTTGTGCCGAGATCTGACTTATACTTGCTAGTCACACTCACGTCATATGAGACATTAGGATGAGTACATAACATTGAGTACATGATAGATCCAATTGTAGATGCATGTGGAATCTTTTTTATGCGCTCCCATTCTTCACAAGAACTAGGACATTGAGCTATAGAGATACTGACACCATGAGACATGGATAAGTTTCCTCTCTTTGAGTTGTCCATGTTGAACCTTTTTAGTATTTTGTCAGTGTATGTGCTCTGGTTTAGGCCAAGAAGCCTTCTGGATATATCTCCATAGATATTGATTCCTAACATATAGGATGCTTTGCCAAACACCTTCATGGAAAATGTATTTCCCAGCCAAGTTTCTACCATTTGTAAGGTAGGGATGTCATTCCCCATCAATAATATTTCATCTAGATACAATATGAGGAAAAAAACCACGCTCCCACTAACCTTATTGTAAACACGTGATCATCTTCATTTTGACTAAAGACAAACTCTTTGACTATTTCATCAAATCGAAGATTCCAATTTTGAAATGCTTACTTCAATCCATAGATTTACATTTGTAGCTTACATACTTTATTGGATTCTTTTGGATTTATAAAACCCTCAAATTTTTTCATGTACACATCCTCAAGTAGATTCCCATTAAGGAATGCAGTTTTAACATCCATCTTCCAAAAATCATAGCCATAATAAGCTATAGTGGCAAGCATGATCCTGATGGATTTAACCATGGCAAATGGAAAAAAAGTTTTTTCGTAGTCAACACCTTGAACTTGTCTGAAACCTTTTGTAACAAATCACCCTTTATAGGTTTGTACATTACCATCCATGTCAGTCCTCTTCTTGAAGACTCACTTGCACCCTTTGGGTTTTACCTCTTTAGGTGGATCCACTAAGGTCCAACCTTATTGGCATACATGGATTCCATCTCAGATCTTGTGGCCTTAAGCCATTTCTTAGATTCTATTCCCTAACAACTTTTAGGTAGGTTGTTGGATCATCATCTATGACTAGCTCATCGCCTTCTTGAGTCACAAGATAACTGGGTGTTTCAGGCTCAAGGCTAGATATGCAAAGTTCTTGTACTACATGAGGAACTTGAAATTCCACAATAGTTTGTGACTCTTCATGTTCCTTTTGTACCAATACGGGTTCATTGTTTTCCAAAATGGTCTTGAACCTCTTCGAGTTCCACTTTCCTCTTACTGATTCCTTTGGAATTAACTTCCTTTTCTAGGAATACAACATCCCTAGCAACAAATACTTTATTGCCGGATGGATTATAAAAGCAGTGTCATTTGATTTTCTTAGGATATCCAACAAAGTAACATTTATCCAAATTTGATCCAAGCTTTTCATAAAATTGATTTCTCACATAAGATTCACATCCCCAAATCTTCATCAAAGGACATTGGGATGCTTCCCATACCATATCTCATATGGAGTCTTTTGAACCAATTTAGATGGTACACATTTAACTATAAATGTCACAGTTTCTAGAGCATGTTCCTATAAGGTAGTCGGAAGACCAAAAAAATTCATTATTCACCGCATCATATCTAGTAATGTATGGTTCCTTCTTTATGATACACTATTATGTTGTGGTGTTCTAGGTGGAGTCCATTGTGATATGATGCCATGGTCTTGCAAAAGGTCCTTAAACTCTTGGCTTAATTACTATTCACCTCGATCAGAACGAAGTGTTATAATCTTTTATCAAGTTGGTTTTGTACTTCATTCATGAAATTCTTGAGCTTTTTCAAGGTTTCTGACTTCTTTTTCATTATGTACATATATCCATACCTATTGAAATCATCAGTAAAGGTAATGAACCATTGTTAACCATCTCCAGCATTTGTTCTAAATGTCCACATACATCAATATGTATGAGTCCCAATAAATCACTCACTCTCTCACTATTACTGATGAAAGATGATTTTGTCATCTTGCCCAACAAATGATTCACATTTATCTATTGATTTGAGGTCAAAAGAGTCTAGATATCCATCTTTATGGGGTCTATAAATGTGTTTCTCATTGATTTTCCCTAGATGAAAATGCCAAAGGTATGTTTTGTTTGGGTTATTGACTTTTAATCTTTAGTATTTATGTTATAAACATTTGTATCTAGATCCAATAAGTAAAGGTCATAGTACATTGGGGAACTACCATAAAAGATCTCATCTTTATAAATAGAAACATCAACCATTCTATATTTGAAATTTGAATATTCTTGTCCATACAAAATGCAAAAATGATGTTTCTATTAATGACAAGTATAAAATAGTTGTTGTCCAACTTTGTTACAAGCCCCATGGGAAGATATACTTATAGGTTCCAAATAAAGTAGCAACAACTCTTGATCTATTCAAAACATGTAGTTTGATCTCAACCTTTTTTAAAGGCTTCTTTTTATATCCTGCATATTTGAACATATGTGAGATCCACATCCAGTATCCAGTTCCCAAGATAAGGAAGTAGACATATATATCTCAATAATGTATATACCGGAAGTGGAGATATCTATTCACACCATCTTCTTCCTTAGTTCCTCTAGGTAAAGAGGGCAGTTAATTTTCCAGTGTCCAACCTCGTGGTGGTGGTGACAATTGCCTCCCTTATTCACCCCCTCCTTTAGCTTTAAGTACAGATGACTTGGGTTTCTAGCCAACTTTAGAACTCTTCTTAGCTTTTCCTTTTCCATTAGATTTCCCTTTGCCTCTAATTATCATCATCATAGATTTGGGTTTGTCTTTCTTCATATGTGCTTCAACTAATCACAACATACCCAGTAATTCTAACAATGACTTGTCAAAATTGTTCATGTTGTAGTTCATGACAAACTGGTTGTATTATTCTAGCTATGATTACACAATCACAGATGTGACCAACTCTTGGCCCAAGGGAAATCCCAGTCTAGTAAGGTTCTCTACTTACCCAATAAACTTGATCACATGAGGACCTACTAGATCTCCTTCTATCATATTACACTTGAATAATGCCTTAGAGACATCATATCTCTCTTGTCTTTCCTGATCTTGGTACATGATCTTAAGATGTGGTACTGTAACACCCTGATTTTTATACAACATGAGAAGAAGATATATTTTTTTCAACTGGGGAGTGTTACTAACATGATATGCATTACAATAATGACAGACAAGAACCAATACAGACTAGTTTGAAATGCATTCTCATAAATTCTCAAGAAAGAAACTTAATGCCATGATGTTACCTTGCACAAAACTTATATCAAATGGAGGACCGTGTAGATGGCACCCCTCCAAGAAAACCTCCTAAAGTTGTTGTTGAATCCTCTTGTCATGACTATCTCATAAAGTTGATTACCTACAGACATATCATCCCCAGTCATACACAAAGGGAAACCTAAGTTAGAGTAAGTGGCATTGAATTTCTAATAAAATAAAGATAAACATGTTATAACTGAAATCTAAATTAATATATGAAAGTCATAAACTTGTATTGAATCGATGTGTCTTTTATTTATGTCTTTTATCTATTTTGTGTCCAACATTATATGATAAGTCCTCCTAAATTAGCATATCTACACCTTGAATTGGTACCGAAGTACCTCTGAATTGGCACTACATGCCTCTGAATGACACTGAGGTGTCTCTAAATTGGCATAATTACGCCTTGATTGCTACCAAAGTACCTCTAAATTGGCAATAGATGCCTCTAAATTGTCCCGAGACTAACTGAATGAGGACTTATCAAATAATGTCTTATGTGAAGGTTTCAACTTAATTATCTCATATCTGAACTTACTCAATTTTGAATCTGAACTTATCATATACTAAACTGAATATTGATAAATGAAAATGTACTGAATTTTGAATCTGAATATGAATCTAGTCTAAATATCTCAAAAAGTTTGTCTTACTTAACTGATGCATTAAAATAATTCTATTAGAAACTGAAATCTTAGTGTTTTGAATTCTTGATCTGAATATATGCTCTTAAATTCTGAATTAAATCTAAATATGAACTTCAAATCTAAATCTAAATCTGAGTATGTATCTTGATTACTAAATGATTGAGACTAGATCTGAGACTCGTACTAGGTATATGGATCTATGACTACATGTAATGAGTAATCTAAAATCTGAAATTTAGGTTCTCGTTGTCAAAGTAAGTCTTCATCTGAAACTCATATTTAATAGATTGCTTAGTTAAATGTTGATATCAAATATATGACTCATATGTATAAAGGCTTGAGCAATAAACTGAACTGAATAAATGAATACTAAGCATCTGAAAGTAGTTTAATAATCTAAAATCTATAATTGAGTATCCTCAAAAAATCACTTCGTATGAACAATGTCTGACTAATAAAAACATTATTTGATATGAGATAACATTAATAACTACATGTCTGAAGTAACTCAATCTCTAATTTACTTTGCATATGGGTAGGCTGAATCATAAGAATAATGAAATTCAACAGACATGGCCCACATACCTTTTGTGCTGATGACATCCTTAGTTTATTTTTGACTCCTTGTTCCATAACCTAATCACTCAGATATCATCAAAGTTCTATAAGTCTAAGTACACTTCACCTTTTCCATACTTAAATCTCAAACCCCTTCATCCCTACCTTATACATCAAATTCAAATTCAAATTTAGATTAAGTATGAGTCTGATATAATAGCACAACAAAGTTTTAGTACTGCACATATATCAAAACTTACATTATAGAGCTAATATAATCTCTATACTCAAACCAGTCAAAATCGTTATGTGTACTGATACGAGTGTACACAACATATAATGAAAATAAATCTCAAACATAGTCACATATACTAATCTTATTGATTCAATTATGACATCATTGAAAAATACAATTTCAAATCATATTCCATACAAAATGTGCATACATATCCCATATTGCCTCATAAATAACTATTTGTTGTCTTGTCTAATAGTCAGTCAGGTCCAAAATCAAAATACTAGTACAATGATACATGAAACTCCATCAAAACTTAAGGAAAATTAAGAACTATGTATTTTAAGGTCTAGATAAAAATCTCAAATTATTTCATGGTGAAACAAAGGGTGAAATACCCATAATGCCCATATTAGGGTTTGTATCAAAAATCTTAGTAAAACTTAAAATTAAAGTGATCAAGATTTGTAATAGTACTTAACATATCAAGATACACATTCACTAAAATTTGCATGAATTTTTAAACGCGTTTGCTATTTTAATTGAGAAATCATCAAAATCATATAGTTTGGAATTCTCAACATATAAAAAATAGCAGACATCAAAATAATATTCTGGAGATATTTTTCAAATATAATACATTCAAAGAGATTTCCATAGGTACCTTGTTTGATAAATTTTGAGTTCCTGGTCTCAAGATATGAATGTTTGAAATTTACCTTAATCTGGATTGATCCCTGCCGTTGGTCTGAAATATAAGAGATCGAGGCCAGCATGTGCTCCCCTTTCCTTTTCCTTCTTGGTCATGGATCCTCCATGGATTCGATTAATGCCTAACCTGACTATTAGCCGATCTCCTTCTCTCAACCACTGGGTCACGTGTTGACTCTATTTCTTCTGTGAAATAGAGCACCGCCTCCAGCCAGGGCAATGTCACCACATAGCCTCCGCCTTCGCATAGGGGGCTCATCCCAGGTGGGCATAGCGGTGATGAAGCTCAATTCATATCCATTACCTCCCTATTTTTCAAAGCAAGAGTAGGGCAGCAGTCGCCCGATGCTCTCCGAAGACCGTGGGCATGATGTTTTGGGCGCCTTAATGCCGACTGAGACTACCCAGAACTTTGATCGAGCCTCTCATCTGCTTCCGACATGATCTAGGGGCATGACATGGTTGGGATGTAAGAACCCCCAACCCACAGACCTTGTGGATGCCATCGCTCCTCTTCCTCTTCTTACATGTCCTTTTTTCTCGCATCAAATCCTACAAAACCCTACCAATAGGTCTGTAAGACCTGATACTTGAATCCCATGAGGCTTTTATAGCCCCTTACCCAAAGGAAATTGGGCGAGGCTCCTCCTTTGTCAGACTATGTCTGGGTCCTGTTCTTCGGGAGTGTGACTCTCCAGTCCGAGAGACCGGGAGTCTCACCCCCTTCTTGTATTTGTTTTATTTTTGATAAAAGTCCAAATCAAAAAAATAATTATATAGCCCACCCTATAACTCTGTTTGACCTCAAATTTTTGGATAAATACTATATTATCATCATCTTTGCATGAGAAAGATTTTAGGTAAAAGGTGGCTGTATAGAGACTCCAAATATGTCCTTTAAATAAATAAAATATAAATACTAAATTTATTACCTATGTCTCTAGATAATCCAAAATCATCCAAAATTTCATTAATAATCTTACATTTCAATTCCCCACCCACTAAAAATATCTTTAATATTTATCATGAGCCTAAAACACTAAATATCCAAATTTTTACTCCAAGGACCCATATGTAAACTATGATTGGCCCAAATGGCCTTGAAATTTTTTCTAGAACACCTAGCTCATTCCTTGATCTTGCAATGGTTCCAAAAGATTGATCCTAATCTCGATTACAAAAATCAAAGTGTGAACAGAAATAATTCCTCAATTTAAACTTCTTTTTGATACATTATCAATGTTACATTTTTTCCTAAATATTAAGATGAGAACTAGGTCTTGGGCTCAAATAGTTAACTAGAGTCATCACCTTTCTTTCAATATTCTACTTTGGTTGTCTCCTCATATCATTATATTAAATATAATGAAATTGGATGAAACCTTATTGTGACCATAAATGCATCCTATATTGATTTCATCAATAACTTAATATTGTATTTGATAGTCCCAAAAATATGGGTGTGACAGGTACCATCTCAATAACATCCATGTTCTCATGATGTCTCTACAACTCATAGTTTATGGAGCATAGCATTAGGCACTTGACATCTAAAACATCTCTAGAGTTCTTCTTGTAAGCATCCATGTTATCCTTAGGTGTAATGGGAGCAGGTTCATCTGGCTCTGGTGTCTCTAGGATATAGAGTTTGCGCTCCTATGTGAAAATGATTCTCACTGTCTTAAACCAGTCATGGAAATTATTCTTGTTCAGTTTGCCCTTCTCAAGTATCAATCACAAGGAAAATGTGTTGTTGTTTGCCATTATTTCTATAAAAGAAATTCACATTTTTTCAAAACACTTTTGATTGGATTTGATTTTAAAAGTAAAAATTTGATGACATTAATTAGGCTAATTATTTATCACTCCCACTATTTTGTTCAAATTGATGGCCTTCACTATCAGTTTGGAAGATTTCAACATTCAACCTTCTAGTGAGTCAATATCCAAAATCAGTAAGTTATTAGTCAGACAATGCCTGCGTCCATAACTAATTATTAAGGTAGACAACATCTTCCAATTACATCTCATGATATTTTTGAATAGATGGTATACACAACTCCTTGTTATATCTTGCCTTTATGCTTCTAAGCAATTAATCTCATTAACATCACCTAATTAAGCCTAACCCAAAAGCCAACATGATAGTCATGCACCCTGCTTGGAAGGCCCACATAACCACCATCACATTTCCATGATATAGACAACACACCACACTTGGCGTGACCATGCTTAGTCGATCGAGATTTTCATGCATATTGCTTATGAAAAGCATCTAAGACTTAATACTTGATTAAGGGAATTCATTTATATATAAATACACAGACACACAGACACGCACACACACAATATATATATATATATATATATATATATATATAGAGAGAGAGAGAGAGAGAGAGTCAGGCTAGTGTACACTCGAGTATATCGGAGGCACCATACACCGCAGTCATTTTAAAGATGCAATAACTTTTTGAAAAATCTAAAGGTTGATCTTCTTAAATATCTTAAAAACATACTATACAATAAATTTTAGCTCATTTGGACACTTATAGGTCGTGTATGTAAAGGATGCAAAAATCATGCATTTCAAATTAGTTTTGCACGTCGATTTTGTTGCCCTTGGATGAGTGACTTACAATCATCCAAATTAGCTCAAATTTTGTATGTGACATATTGTTATTGTAATCATTAAGATCAATGGATTATATTTTATAAAAACATGGTCTAGATAGGCAAACATCATTGGGGTGTACGACATGATCTATACACTCAAGTGTATTCTAGCCTAACTCTCTCTCTCTCTGTATATATATATATATATATATATATATATATATATATATATATATCCAATCACCACATACTTATAATATGTACCATATACATACTATATCCCCAAATAAAATATGGAATCATAAAATACTAGTGATGGTTAAGGCCATACTAATACAATTCTTTGGAGCCCCAAAGACTTGCTCCTACTATGGTTCAAATCACATGTAGCAACCTATTTTGCAAAAAATCTACACTAGAACCAACACAATCGTTTGACTAAACCCTTGAGTCGATAGGTTGGCTTCCTGACCGGTCGATTGGTTTTCTTGGATCGGTCTCCTGACTCCTGGCTCAAGCGGTGTCTGGACTCCTACAGTCGATCGGTTGGGCCTCTAGTTGATCGATTGGTTCCTCCTATTGTATGGCCTCCTCGGTCCTCCAGTCCATCAACTCAAACTTCCTAGTCGGTCAACTCACCTGGTGTAGAACGCCTTCTCTTAACCATACACAAAATAAAACTATCTTATTCCTATTAAAATATTACATTGTAAAAGTAAAACCTCGAGTAACATTTGAGGGGAGCATGGGGAGGAAAACATTAAATTACTTATTAAAAAGAGAGAAAGGCTTGGAATGCAAACCAAATTTAAAAAGTAAGAACAAAATCATTCAACCATACACACATATCTAGGGGTATTGGCCATAACCACACTTACATCCACCATCAAACCAATTTCAAGGTGACACATATAAATTGCATATATATATATATATGGGCTTATATTTAATATCCACACATGTAGCCTATAATTCACTACCCGTGCCGCCCAAAAAGTATCTATTTGGTCACAAAAGTAACTCTGTGGACAAAAAAGTAACTATGTTGACCAAAAATAACTATTTGACTCAAAAAGTAAAATGGGGTAGAATACACAACAAAAATTCTGAAATAATTTTGCAATTGTATATTTGTTATAACTATCACAAATGTAACTTTTAATGCATGAAAACTAACCATTTGTAAGGTACAGTAACCTTCTATATGTGTAAAGTAAGAACATAAAAAAAGTAACCAAATGTGGAACAGGTAGCTACCCGCACTAGCATTGAATGAATGACATATATATATATATATGTATGTATATATATATATATATATATATATATATATATATATATATATATGATCTATGATCTATGGGACATTCCCTGGCATATGTGGTATTTAATCAGGTATGCACATTAATCATTTAAATATTCACATCGCACGTAATAAATAAATGATAAAACCATAAACTGATGATATCAATTAAATCTTAAAGCATAGTCAATTTGATGTGGCTCAAATACCACTATAAAAAAATAGTGGAACATAGAGATAGTGGAAATAAATTCTTTTTTCCATATTCCCCATGGTCAAATGATCAAGTCTATAACTATGGATTATAAGTAAAGTTTGCAAAGTATATACATGATTCTAGAGCAAGTCCATTGACAATCCTCATAATGATGTGCTTCTTTCTCAAGAAACACTTGGACTGTTGTCGGCGGCAGCCTCCTGGTGTAGCACCATAGATAGAGGTTGATGACATCCTCCTAGCATGGTGGAAATTGCCTCCATGCCTCTACTTAGTCCACGCGGGCCATTGGGAACTCCTATTGTTCTTCTAGAATTGATAGGAAGGAGTCCTCCTTTCGATGTCAACGTGCTAGCGCTGACTTGTTCTCCCTAGGTATATCTCCCTTTTATGGGTAAGACTTTCTTTGAACTCTCACATTACCAAAACTGTGAGAGGACAATGTTTGTCAACGTTAGTTGTGTCTTCTGAATTCCTTGACTACCCTCCCTATTTATAGAAGGGTTAGGGTCAGGGTTTCTAGATCAACTGTGAGTCAAAGAGACATATTTTGACAAATTTCTAGCTACTGCGGGCCACAAGTCGGTCGACTAGACATTTGAGTTGGTCAACTCATACCCCAGTCAGTGAAATTTAATACTTTACTATTCACAAATATATTGGCTTTAAATTCAATGATAAATGCAAAACATGACATCTGACATCTATCCTTGATCTAGTCTTATTGATCATCCAATCAGGCAATTCACATTTTTAACAAGTCAGTTCATATTCTAAATCGGTCAGCTCAATTTTTGAATCGGAAGATTGACATTCCAGTTCATCCAATGTTCCAATGTCATTTAAATTGACTCGACAGTTGATTCGGTTGACTCAACACTTGAGTCAGTCGACTGACATTCCTAGTCAGTCAATTTTCGACCAAAGTTGTTTAAATTGAATACCTAAATACTTTCGTAATCAAGTTAGACCTTATTCATGAGTAAACTCCTATTCTAGGTGCATCCTATGCGTTTGACCCAATAGGAACCAAATTGCATTGGCAGTGAATGTTCATAACTAAATTACGACATCACAAATAATGAGCAATATCTTGCAACACATCATTGCTACCCAAATAATTGAAAAGTTAGAGAACAACTTCAACCTACTTCTATGATTAGTGTTACATGATCATATAGTTCCGTTGTCACTGATATCCATATTGAACTCTAGGCATGGAATCATCATCCTCTTAATATCCAATCCATGTTCCTTGATCCAGAGCAGACTGTTTGAGATGCATTTGAGATCACATATCATATACTGATTCATGTGAGTATGGCCATATGTTTCTCAGTCTTGCTTATCAAGTATCTAGGATATCAACTCTGGTAGGAGGGACAAATCCTATCTACATCACTCACAGTCAATCCCCATGTGTCACAACATATTCATGCACCACCTTTATGGTAACCCTTATTTAAGGTCAAATTGGATGGTATCAAAGTACATCAAACAACATGTGATGAGTGTAATGACTTCACGTCCAAGAACCACAATTACTAGTATTACTATTAGAGTTGATTCTGACTACCAGTCAATGGTTTTCTTGCATCACTCTCAATGTGGGTGTGTAACGACCTCACTTTTAGCAACCCCCAATTAAGGAAGGACAAAAATATGAGAGCCATTACCTAAATTTTTTTGAAGGATCTATATTTTGAAAATAATAAATAATAGAAAATAATTTCATTAATTCACAAATATTGTTTACAAAATGCTTTTACATGAAATTTTATTACCAAAACTGTACATAGAGAAGAAGTGTCTATCTAAATCCTCCTTACTTAGATTAATGTCTTGACATAGTTTCATCTTTATCTTCATGTTCCTTATCATGTATATCGTCATATACCTAAAACACTGTGAAACAAAATACGGTTAGTATAACAAGTTATACTGGTATGTGGGGGAAACAAAACTTCACAAGTAATGGTAACAACATAATTCAACAATTATTGTATAACAAATCAAATTTAACATTTTCATCATGACTACCCAATCTTGGTGTCTCCACCCTCTCTCATGACCCCTCAGGACATTATACTACAATATTACCATTCTTCCCCTATTCAAGCGGATGACTTTATCATGTCTCCCCCTATTCAGGCAGGTGACTCTTCATGTACCCCCTATTCCGATTGGTATCAATTTATGGCTTTCCCTATTCAGGTGGATGGCCTTTCCATAGATCCAGAGGTGGCCTAGAAATGAGCTAGTCATGTCCATATATAATGTGATAGCCATAGCCACTTTATAGTTTGGATGGAATGAAATAAAGAAGCAAGCATATATCTTCAAACCACACTAAGAAATGTCTGGGAAACCATGTGAAACTACAATAATTATTCTTAGGCATAGCCACATACCTTAATGGTGAGCCATGAAGAACATGCACTATATATACTTCAATCATATTATCCAATCAACAAGTAATCCAATCAATTAAATTTAATATGCATGTTTATAAATCCTAAAGCATCATCATCACATTAACCATATGAATTATACTAAACCCTACTTGGTCCTAATCTAGGGTTTAGATTCCCTTTGGTATCAAACTATCATTAGAGTTATGTCTTATACTCCAATTCCCATGTCCATTTATTTTAATGACTTAAGAACCCTATTTCATATTAAATGTTGACATGATTATCAAATATATCATATTATTGCACCATGTATACTTATCTCAAATTATGTTCATTAACCACATGAAAAATCACGGTCTTAAATCCTATTTATTGATAAGCATGTCTATTCACATTAGCAACTCTAATTATCATCATTGTCATGATCATCTTTATATCCCATTAACTTCATTATTAACATTGCAAGATGTGATCTTTAACCCTAATCTTTCACGTGCACCATTATCCACATAAACAACTCTAACTATGATGAATATGGTCCTAATCACCTTGGTTTCTCTTATTGTTCAATAATATTAGTTATTATGAGAAAGGAATCATATTTAGCATCTTCAAACATCTTATTACACAAATCTAGGGTTTATGTGCTTTAATCACCATTTAATCACATATTGACCCTACTTTTAGAACAAGAAGCACAATTAGGTTTCAATTATATTTTATTTGTGTTCCTCTCATCCTCCCGATCATTTTGATACATAATATTACTATATTTGGACATTCCTAGCATTTTTTGTGAATTGAGCAAGAGAACTTATACCTTAATGTGTATGGCCACGTGGTGTCCTCCCATTGGCTCACGGGCCTCCAGGTCACAGCCACGCCTAAAGAGTGGGCCCCACGCTATTCTAGTCCAGTTGTGCCCTATTTGTAGGGTTGGGAACGGTCTAAATACACTGAGACGGTCGGTCTGAGACTTCACACGCTCCCGGCTCGCTCATCATCCTCCTCCTCACGTGAGGACGGCTGTTCCACTCGACGCACGACGACTCTGATGCCTGCTGCAGCACAGCCGACGGTGCCAGCTACCTGGGTTCGATCTCTTTCCGCCACCCTATCCATCACCGATGGTTCTCCCTCCTTCCTCCTCCGCGGTAACACCTTCTTTGCGGACCCGTCTCCTCGACGTCCAACCGGCAAGCCGGTTCCCTCCTCCCGGTGTGGCCTCTACACGCAAGGTTCCCAGGCCTTCATTCTCCCAACTCATGTTGCCACCTCCTTTCCACGATGCAGCACCGTGCGAAGACCTGCCAGGTGTGGACTCTTATTTTCTGGGAGGCATAGAGTCGGGAAACAGCGCCCCTACCTCCATGAAACACCGTCGGAAAGATTGGTGGTCTCAACATAGTTCAGGGGCGACCCAAGTTGGCTACACGGAGTTCTTCTCTGGTTTGGTAGTGCTTCCAACCGGACGTGCGTCCAAGGACTGAGACAGCTCCCTCGCCTCATAGGGGAGGTCGGAGGCCTCTGGGTGTCTCTTCTGTTCATCCAAGGATATCACGAGCTCCTCACCGTAGCTATGGAGTCTAAGCTTATTTCACTGATTTGTCGGCAACGAGGGACCCTGGGCATTTTGCTCTGGTGCACAACTGAGACCTAGGCGGTAGGTCAGGAGTCCTTTCAATCATGGTGTTAAGGGAGTATTGTCGTCCCTTACTTGTTCTAGGTAAAACCCTAAACGAAGGGGGAAATGATGAGAAAGAAAAGAGTGAGAGAGAGAGAGAGAGAGAGATGGACACCGACCATGGGGTTCGCTGGGTCAAAGACTAGTTGTCAATGCCCCCGTGTACCATGCAATATTAGTTGACGTTTTTCTGGTATTGGGACTACAAACGCCACGCATTTTTCTGATATTAGGACTAAACACGTCATATTAGTTGGCGTTTTTCTGATATCAGAACTAAACACGCCACATTAGTTGGCACTTTTCTGAAGTTAGAATTAAACATGCCGAAAAATTTGATGTTTACCTTACACGCCACATATAGTGGCGTCTTTGGCTAAGTAGATACTTAAAGACCCGGCCAGCGTAGTCCGAGCGGTCAAGCCAGTGCACCCCTCACGAAGGGTCGCTGGTTCGAATCCGCTCGGGTCAGCTGTATTTACCAACCTCTTGGGTCATCCGGACTCTGGCACCAGTTTGGAGAGGGGGTGGTCTTCGGCCCATGCAGATCCAAAAATAAGTAGATACTTAAAGCGGCAAAAGAAATGGGTTTGCAATTCTATTGTCGATGCGAAACCAAAAGCACGAGCTATTCCAATTGATGTGGCGTGAACTGCATGTATTATATAAATGGTCGTACTATATTTATGTAATATCTATAATATTTATAATATAGGGTACACATTAAATGGTATGCATCTAAATTCTTTTTCCAATAATACATATAAGAATATAAAATATATATAAAAATAATTTTAATCAATTGTAAGAAATCGTAATTAAAAATGATTATTTGTTCAGATCTATAATATTATCATTTATACAATAGATGTATAAATGGTTATATTATATTTATCTAAGATCTATGATATTTTTTATATAGGGTACACATTAAATGATATACGTCTAATTTTTTTTTTCAATAATACATCTAAGAACATAAAAATATATAAAAAATATTCTAATCAATTGTAAGAAATCGTCAATTTAAAATGATTTGCACATAGTTATTAATTGGTGGTTCTAAATTAATGTAAAAATGCATGGAGTAAGCGCAATATCAAAATTTGAAACTCACACGCTTTTAGTTTATAAACAATAACATTTAAAACTCATTCTATTTGACGCTTTAAATTTTCACTCAGCCAAAGACGCCACAATATGTGGCGTGTAAAGTAAAACGCCAAGTTTATGGGCATGTTTAATCTCAACATTAGAAAAGTGCCAACTGGTGTGGCGTGTTTAGCCCCAACACCAGTAAAACGCCAACTAATATGGCGCCCTTTGCCAAAAGTGTGCTAGTTCAAGAAATAAGTTGGAAAGAGTGCTTGTTAGGTAATTTTTTTTTTGCAAAAAGTGTGCTATTTGGGTTTTTTCCTAGTTATTTTCTCTTATCTTTCTATTTCTCATCTTTTCCCCCTCTCTCTATTCCTTGGCATCCAAGGAAAATGTAATAAAAAGGCAAGCCACTTCGTCAAGGAAGTAATTCAATCTATTCTCCTTGAAAAGACTGTTGCCTTTTATTCTTAATAAGATTTAAATTTGGCAACAATAAATCATTAAGAAAAAGCACTCAACTATTTGGTACACTTTGGATAATTATTCCAAGGAACCACTTTATCATTGAATTTTACATTACTCTTTTCTCTCTCTTCCTTTTATCATCATTTTCAAGTTTACCAAAAGTTAAATCAAAACGACATTAATTGATGTCCCAAAATATGTGTTGTCAAAGTGGCTAGATAATTTCTCTTCTAATTATCTAAAACACCACATATTTTATTTTCTTTTAGAAACTTGCCTATTCATGCCTTACATTTAATAAATTCAATTCTACAAAATTGAGGATCTTATAGGGTACGTCTGGTACACCGTTCTCAAACAAGTACCTATGTGTTTGGTTTGATATTTACATATCATGACTAATGAGATTCTGTCATCAACCAACACACACTCTAGTCTTATGTATTGTTGTTGTCTATTAGCTTCCACAATAACATTCGACTAGGGACATAAAAAGAATGTATGTACCCTTATCATACATATGATCTCATTGTTTAGGTCCTCAACCTGAAAACATATGTCATAAAGTATCATCATTCTTTATACATCCATCATGTTATACCGTTATCTCATAAATGAACAAACATATAGACAATGATTGCCTTTATTATTAATCAAATCATTTACAAGATATGACATTGCAATCATAATATGATTGACTATCTGGGCATACATACCAACAATTTGTCCCTCCTATCGGAGTTGATATCCTGGCCACTTGATAAGAAAGATTGAGAAATGTATGGCCACACTCATGTGAGTCAATATGTTATATGTGAGCTCACATGCATCTCATACGGTCTGCTCTAGTTCAAGGTACATGGATGGAATGCTAAGAGGATGATGATTCCATGTATCATGTTCAATCAGATATTATAGATAAAGGAACTATATGATCATGGTAATGATAATGGATTGTAGGTTCAAGTTGTTCTCCAACTTTCTAATTACTTGGGTAGTAACGATGTGTTGCTAGATACCACACATTGATTGTGATTTCATAATCTGATTACAAACATTCACTACCAAAGTAATATGAGACCTATAAGGTCACACACATAGGACACACATAGAATATGAGTTTACTCATGAATAAGAGTTATATTGGTTATTAAAAGTGTTTAGGAAATCAACTTAAGAAACATTGATTGCAAGTCAACTGACTGCCATGTCCAGTCGAATTGGTGTGTCTATCACTTGACTGGACACCTTTTGACACTGGACGAAGGAACTAGCTAGTCTACTGATTGGACTGTCCAACTGACCAAATGAACATTGTTCATATTAGATGTTCAAAATACTCAATCAAACAATTGAATGTCCATATCAACCGACTAGATATGAAACAACCAATTTAACTGGGTCAAATGATTAATGACGTTCATAATGATGTGCATTAATCATCAATTAAATCCAATGTTATTGCACTACTGACCACAAGCCCATTGATCCACTAGATAGTCCAGTTGACCAACTGGGCACACGCAACAATCATCAAACCATGAGAAAGTCTAGTTTACCAATTGGGCATATATAGCAATCGTCAAATCATGAGATCTATTTTTTGAATCCCCTGGGTTTTTGGAAACCCTTGTTGGATAAATTGGATATTATGATAAATCCCTTTGTTTCGATGATGACAAACATTTCATTCTTATTAATCTAACGAGCTACTTAAGTGTGCAGGAACAAGGTGATGACAAAGTTCTAGGGAATCCTTACGCTTGAATGTTTATAAATATCATGCAATGTAATCATATGTAAACTTGTACAAATATATAATGTACAAGTACTTAGACTTCATGTAAATCAAGCGTTAGATCTCCCTAACTAAACACTACACTTAGTTAGGACATCTCCTTCTAATAGGATCACATAATGCACACACTTAGTATCTTAATTGAAAGTTTGAAAACAGAGTCATTCTCGGTCGACCACACTCCTCGACCGAGACACTCTCGGTCGACAAACTTCTCGACCGAGATTGACCAAAAGTAGCCGTTAGACATAGCAGTTGACAGTTGCAAATAAACGTTAATCCAGAGAGCCTGTCGGTCGACAAATCCTCGACTGACTGGGCATCTCGGTCGACAAGTCCTCGACCGAGATGGTCTCTGACAACAACTGCAGAATTAATTAACTAGCCGTTGCTAATGCGTCTAACTTATTCCTAACGGCTAGTTAAGCACTAGGAACCCCCTAGAAGTTGTCTAGAACGTCCTTAAGCATACTTAGGCCATTCCTATAAATAGGACAAGCCATAGGACACTAGAATATACTTATATACTCAATTGTGCAATCTTTGAGCATACACTACATTGGCAATCTGTTTGGAGCAATAGTGCAATTCCCACACTTGTTATACATTCATATTGCTACCGTTTCGTGTCCTATAGACTAGGATCTCCTACACATAATAATCACATTGCTATATATCTTGGTTGGGAGATCCAAACGCTTGATATAGGAAAATCAAGCCTTGTGCTTACAACGGTATTGTAATTTCTGTATTTCTTTCTTGTTCCTATTTATTCCTTGTACTCTCCTTGCTACTCCTAGGGTTGGAGGCTGCAGATTGGAGAGGGTGGACTTCTCAGGTGGAGAAGGGGACTTCAAGCTACTTCAAGAAGGCTATCGCATGGGAAGCTACTTCAGAAGGCTGGTGCAACGGGTGTTGGTGCATCTACTTCAAGGGAAGGCTGCTTCGAGTTGGGCGATTACTTCTAGGTGAAGGCTGCTTGAAGGGTTTAGGGAAAAGAAATGTATTTTATGTAAAGTCCTTGCGAGGTAATAAAATAATTTCTTTTCAAATCCCGGTTGGGTAAGCAACCGGGTAGTGGACTGACTACCTTAGTATTTGCTAAGGCTAGGAACCACTCTAAACCCTTGTGTCTCTTTGTCCAATCTTTCTTTGTGGTTGCTTGAGTTTAAATTATTTTAAAATTATTATAAAACTCTATTCACCCCCCCCCTCTAGAGGTTTTCAATTGGTATCAGAGCAGGCTTCAAGGAGCCCTAACAAGGTCTTGAAGAGATAAAGGGAGGAGGTGACTACAACCACAAGAAAAGGAACATGGACCAAAGCTCGACAAGTTGCAATTGGTGCTTAGGAACAAAGCACTCTACGTCTAAATGTCCATGGAGGTCAAAGAAAGGAGATGCACATAAAGAGTGTTTCGTTGCTACAATAAGTGAGGAAGAAGAAGAAGAGGTAAGCTTGCTTGATTTACCCAAGGAGGAGTTAGTTGCTATTATTGAAGAAACATATAATAAATATGTTGAATGCAAAAAGAAGTTAAAGAAATCCAGTAAAGAAAATGATGATCTAAATGCTAGACTTCTTGCTCTTACATCCGAAAATGACGATTTATATGCTAAATTGAATACTCTTGGTTTTGAAAAAGATAGCATTATGTCTGATAATCGTACCTTGAAATCATCTCTAAGTAACAGTGAAGTAAAGATCTTTACTCTAGAAACAAACTATGAACTTCTATGTCAAGAAAAAGCTGAATTGCTTACAAAATTAAATGATATTCAAAAACAACCTATATTGTGCACCCATGTAGATTATGACAATATAGTGAAAGAAAGAAATATGTTATCGTTCAATCTAGACCAAGCAAAATTAGATATCAAGAAAAGAATGGATGAGATCGTTAAGTTGCAACAAAAAGTTAGTAAGTTAAGCAACAATGGAATCCTTGATAAAATACTAGAAAATTCCTATCATCAAATAGGGAGAAGAGGACTAGGTTATAAGCCTAATGAGAAATCCCATCAACAACCTAGAAGAACACAAGCGAGTCAATCTGCTTATATACCTAGAGGCACAAAAATGTATATACCCAAGAATAACCTAGATCAAAACCATAGAAAAAGGCTTGAGGTTGATTCAATTTGTTGTCATTATTGCTCACGCCTTGGACATTATTCTTTTTCATGCCCATATAAGAAAAAGAATGTCGAGATGGTATGGGTTCCAAAACCCCCAAATTAAATAGGTTCGACTAAGTTGAGATATGACCAAAGATCTCAATTTGTATATCCTTATGTCTATCTCAACTTAACATTTAGGGATAAAAAAATCAAAAATTAAAAGATTTAATAGCACCTTGATACACATATGTTTATCTCAAACTGATCTTTGAAATAATTGAATAAGATACAGCCTATATTGCACTTGAAATATATTTCTGAAACAGTTTCCAGAAACTTGATCGGTCGAGAAGCTGTCGACCGAATCATCCTCGGTCGAGCAACTGTCGACCGAGCATATCACTGTTCTCAGACTGCTGTAAATCTTTACATTGTATGTGAAAATTATTCTTGAAAGATTATATGGAATAAATATTAACTGATCATGCTTACATTTCTATTTTATCATGCTCTTATTGCACATTTTTTTTTTGAAATACTTGCAATGAATAAAATGTTTCAAATAAATTTTTGTGTGCTTTTATACTAAGCATCACATATTTTAGTCTATACAAAGTAATCTTAAATTCATGAATAGATATTATTCTTGAATATGCTTCATCATATTTGATGTCCTTATTTAGCTCTCATAATCTGTACACTTTAATGAGTCTCAAATTGATATTTGCAAGCTATCTGCAGAACTCATACTTCGCATATGAATGTTCATACTGGAAACCTGCAGAATATGCCTCTTGGTTAAAATAAAATTTGACCAAGGGGCGCCATGGTCGTAATCAAGGGCGACCTAAAATAAACTTTGATAAAAATTGTTTATTTGAACATTATTTTATTGAACTTAATCTTAGCATATTTTTAAATCAAAACGTCAAATCATTTGTGGTAATTAGAAGCCTTAAATATTATTACTCCCTTGGAATATACGTATACATATTCTCTACAAAAATGTTCTATGATTTGCATTAAAATTCAGCCAAAAATTGAACTCAGTAAGTTAGTCGGTCGACAAATGCTCGACCGAGAATCACTCGGTCAGCCCATCTCACTCGACCGACAAATTCTAAACAGACTCAGTATCGGACGAACTATCGGTCGACGAGTGCTCGACCGAGACAACGTCGGTCGACCAGCGCTCGACCGAGAAATAGCCGTTGGATATGACCGTTACGACCCGACCGTTATGACCGTTTTCTTTACCGTTGGAGGACCAAGTGGCGCGTCTGCAACTCGACCGTTGCGGACGCTCGGTCGACGAGTCGTTGACCGACCGGGTCGCTGGAATTCTATAAATAAGTGCAAAAATGAGCCACTTACTCACACTTGCATTTCCTTGCTTCCATAGTCCATCTCTAGTGCAATTTCGTGCAATCCTTCAGCACTCTTACCCTCAAATCTTCCTTGCTTCTTCTCCACTCTCAAGAAACACAATGGCCTCATCATCAACTGTCCGTGGGAAGAAGAAAGTTGCCGGAAGAAAAAGAAGAGAAGATCGGGAAGCCACTCCGCCACTGACGATCATCAATGACATCGCCTTCGTTGACGGAGATGCTGGAGATAGATACTTTCGGCTTTCCTCTAAAGCTCCTCTTCCCCGACGTCCGGTCGAAGTGATGGACTTCATCAACATAGTCGACCTGGAGCATCTCTTTGGAGTACAAAAGTTGAATGACTTCATCAATCCATTCTTTCCTTCCTACTCCATTAAGGTAGTCAACGAATTCTATGCCAATCTTCTATCCCACACCGAAAATGACACCACATTCTTCTACACCATGGTCAATGGGCATAGTTTTAAATTTTCCGAAGGGGATATTCTTGACATGCTTGAAATTGATATAGATGAATATCAAGATTTCCTTGACCTTTCCACCGGCAATCCAATAAATTTATTTTCCCATGATGACCACACCACTAGTCTTAGTGATATAAAAAGAGCCATATTTCAAGCCAATACCACTTGTCATGAAGATAGGGGAACCTATTATGCAATAAACCTAAAACCGGCATGTAGAATAGTAAACCTCATTGTTTCTACCAACATACATCCACGAGCCAATAAATCCGAGGTTCCTATCTTCCGTATGTGTCTAATTTATGCTATCATAAAAGAAATTCCCATCAACTTCATTCGCATAATACTTAAAAATATGCTTGAGTTTTCTGGCAATCCACCATATGCCGATTTTGTATGTCAGATTACTCAACATTTTCTTAAGTCAAACATTGAAGATATGGGATACATATGGGAGCGTAGACCACCAAAGATAAGTAAGAACACCGTAGAGAAGATGGGAATTGACTTTGGCCATAAAAGGGCAAGAGTAGAAGGAGAGTCATCACATCAGGATATACCACCCCCTCCTCCTACTAACCTTTCCATTGATCCCATCCAAAATACCCTTACTTATATTGCTGGCTCCCAATATCATCTTAGTAGACAATTAAACTACAATCACCATGCCATGACATACTTAAATCAAAGAATGCAAAACCTTTCTCCTGGCCAAACCGATGAATATCCGCATTCTTTAAATCCTGGCATGCTCAACCCATTTAACCCCTCATACAACTACTACCAACCTCCATCTTCACCATCAATGGATCTTGCACATACTCAATTTTCTTCCATACAATTGCAAGACATAGCTGCTCACTTCTGTTTTGACCGAGTTCCCACTTTCCTGGAAGCATATGCGTTGACTACAACTGGTGCTTTGGATTGGAAAACTCTGGTCCAATACTATGGAGCCGAGCCATTTCTTGGGAAAGATCCGGACATTGATGTAATTCTTAAATCTTTCCTGTGAAGTGTTGGCGTTGTAATAGTTGTATTCTATATGATTGTAATCTTCTTCATGCTATTGAATGAAATTTGCCATTTTTATTTGATTCACATGGTTATTTGTTTGGCATATGAGACTTCTTCAAAATACGCATTATAAGTTCATTATTGTAGAGCATAACAAATAAGGGAATAATAATTAAAAACAGGCAACTATTACAATTAAAATAAAATTTTCAAATAACAAAACAGTTCTCCAGAAACATTCTCGGTCGAGCAACTAGTCGACCGAGAACATTGTCGGTCGAGCAATTGTCGACCGACTGGGTTTCTGTTTTTCCAGATTGACATAATTGCATACATCTTATATATTTGCTCAGTATTCAAACTTTCATTTGAGATATCTATCGAAGGGGGAGCAAAGCATAAGAAAAAGGGGGAGATCATTAAAACTTTGATCATTGTTTAAAAGAAGCTTACAAAAACTTTGTAATCACTATGTGTAACTGAATATTTTCAAGAAAGTTATGAATTTATTGAAATTGGTATCTTGTACTTGACGGAACTCTCTACCCAAAATGGGGCTTAACATCCCTTGCATTTGGATGGAGACATTTTTAGGTACTCTAAGCTTAGAGGATTCTCATTTAATCTAGGGCTTAACATCCTTTGATATATGAGAAATCCATATACATTTCATCATATGCTTAAAGGTATCTCTTTTCATTTCAAGGCTTAACATCCTTTGCAAATGATTGAGAAACAAATTGTGGATAAGTTAGATAAAAATCAATGTTCCTAATAGGATATCTAATTAAGGGGGAGCATTATATTAAGCGGGAGAAGAAAAATAAAACATTCAACTTGGATATTTTTGAAATGACAAAGGGGGAGAAAGAATATAAAAATATATATAAAAGAGTTTCATCACATCTTGGCCAACACTTACTTGAATAACATAAATGGCTACAAAAGGTAAATTTTCAGGTATGAAACTCATATACTTTATATTTCCTTATTTCATATTTAAGAAATGTTTGTCATCTTCAAAAAGGGGGAGATTGTTGGATAAATTGGATATTATGATAAATCCCTTTGTTTCGATGATGACAAACATTTCATTCTTATTAATCTAACGAGCTACTTAAGTGTGCAGGAACAAGGTGATGACAAAGTTCTAGGGAATCCTTACGCTTGAATGTTTATAAATATCATGCAATGTAATCATATGTAAACTTGTACAAATATATAATGTACAAGTACTTAGACTTCATGTAAATCAAGCGTTAGATCTCCCTAACTAAACACTACACTTAGTTAGGACATCTCCTTCTAATAGGATCACATAATGCACACACTTAGTATCTTAATTGAAAGTTTGAAAACAGAGTCATTCTCGGTCGACCACACTCCTCGACCGAGACACTCTCGGTCGACAAACTTCTCGACCGAGATTGACCAAAAGTAGCCGTTAGACATAGCAGTTGACAGTTGCAAATAAACGTTAATCCAGAGAGCCTGTCGGTCGACAAATCCTCGACCGACTGGGCATCTCGGTCGACAAGTCCTCGACCGAGATGGTCTCTGACAACAACTGCAGAATTAATTAACTAGCCGTTGCTAATGCGTCTAACTTATTCCTAACGGCTAGTTAAGCACTAGGAACCCCCTAGAAGTTGTCTAGAACGTCCTTAAGCATACTTAGGCCATTCCTATAAATAGGACAAGCCATAGGACACTAGAATATACTTATATACTCAATTGTGCAATCTTTGAGCATACACTACATTGGCAATCTGTTTGGAGCAATAGTGCAATTCCCACACTTGTTATACATTCATATTGCTACCGTTTCGTGTCCTATAGACTAGGATCTCCTACACATAATAATCACATTGCTATATATCTTGGTTGGGAGATCCAAACGCTTGATATAGGAAAATCAAGCCTTGTGCTTACAACGGTATTGTAATTTCTGTATTTCTTTCTTGTTCCTATTTATTCCTTGTACTCTCCTTGCTACTCCTAGGGTTGGAGGCTGCAGATTGGAGAGGGTGGACTTCTCAGGTGGAGAAGGGGACTTCAAGCTACTTCAAGAAGGCTATCGCACAGGAAGCTACTTCAGAAGGCTGGTGCAACGGGTGTTGGTGCATCTACTTCAAGGGAAGGCTGCTTCGAGTTGGGCGATTACTTCTAGGTGAAGGCTGCTTGAAGGGTTTAGGGAAAAGAAATGTATTTTATGTAAAGTCCTTGCGAGGTAATAAAATAATTTCTTTTCAAATCCCGGTTGGGTAAGCAACCGGGTAGTGGACTGACTACCTTAGTATTTGCTAAGGCTAGGAACCACTCTAAACCCTTGTGTCTCTTTGTCCAATCTTTCTTTGTGGTTGCTTGAGTTTAAATTATTTTAAAATTATTATAAAACTCTATTCACCCCCCCCTCTAGAGGTTTTCAACCCTAGCCCATCCACTCCTATATAAGGAGGGGGTGGCTAAGGCTCTAGATACACCTTTTCTCAATGTTGTAGTAATGTGAGAGTCTGATCAGTCTGATAGTAAGGAGAAAGGAAGTCAAAACTAGCAAGTTGACAATGAAAAGACAACTCCGTCTCATCAGTTTGGAAGCACAACATGCAGTTCATGGGGTTCATCGTGGACTATGTAAAGGTGTGGAGGTTTTTTTTACCAGGATAGGAGGACCTGTCAACCACCGCCCATGGTTATTACATCAGGAGGATGCTGTCGGCAACCATTTGTATGCTGCTTGTGAAGGAAGCACACCTCTATAAGGATCGTGCTTGACTTGGTCCAGGACTAGGTATATGCCTTGCACCATCCTTCTTGTTTCATTGTCATTGATGTGATTCACTAGTTATGGGTTTATTGCAATAAATTTTTGCTTCCACTTTCATCTTTGTCACCATATTTCCCTATAGTGGTATTAGAGCCATGCCAACTTACTGTGTTTTGAGATTAATTGATATGATTATATTAGTTTTATCATTTATTTTGTTTCATGCCATGTGAATATTTAAATTATTAATGTGCATATCCTATTATAACCATGAATACTAGGGAATGTCTCATAGATCTAATATATATTTATATATGATATGATAAATATACAATTTATACATGCCACATTAAAAATGTTTTGATGGTTTAGTTGTGCATGGTCATGGCCAAACCCCTTAGATTATCTGTGTGGTTGTGTAATGACCCCCTCCCCCTGTTATCTCCAATTAGGGTGGACCGAAAGGGCAAGGGCCATTATCATATATACAAGATCAAGGTTTAGCAATTAACCAATAATAATTAAAATTTTGTGGAAAAGATTTTGATAACAATATGAAGACAAAATCCCCACTAACTAGTTTCTTGAACTGGAAATCTAAATGTTTACAACATGAAATATAAACTATCTATCTAAATCCTTGAGAATAACTTTAGATTTTTCTTTTAACGTCTTCTTCTTTGGATGTCCTCTTTAATCATTAGTTGAAGTTTAACCTAAAATGGCATGAAACAAAACATGATCAACATATGGAGATATATTGAGTATATGGGGGAAATAAAATATTCACATGTAGGTGTAACAACATAACCAACCATAACAACAATCATGATTACAAAATTGAATAGGCATTTTCTTGTTTAACCTCTCAACTCTTATCCTTTCTTTCTCTATGGCGTGCCCTCTTGTTGGGGAGCATCTTTATATGGAACACTCTCTTTAGGGTTTAGTCCCTATAGTGGACATTCATAATCTTCCCTCACTCAGGCTTGGTTTCATGCATAGACCTTCCTTTCTAGGATTGGCCTTTGGTGATTTTCCTTTCTGCGCTTGATCACCAGTCATTCCCATAATTACTCATTTCACCCCATGCTCTTTAACTCACCTGAGAGAATTATACATGGTGTGAGAAAGTTACATTTATATAAAATGATAAACATAGTGACTTTATAGATCACAGGAAGTAAATAAACAATATAGCGGTTTAGTTGTAATCCAATTGAGAAACTCCAAAAAACAACAAAAGTCAGTTACGATGAGTAGTCATAGGCGTAACCATATACCTTTCTCAGAGATGAATTAAAGTCCAAGTAAACAAGAGCAGTTGTAATCAACCAAGAAATCACCCTAAAATTAGTGCATAACACCCAACTATTACTATTTTGTTCATAAACTAACATTAAAACTGACTTGGGTTCCAAATTAGGGTTTTGGGGTCAAAATTGGGTTTTATTAGGGTTAGGCTTCCCAAACCCTAGTTATCATGTTAAATTCCTTTTAACTTACAAACCATAATTTTGTCTACATGTGAGTCCTTTAACATATATTAGAACAAGATATCCCTTTTTATCCAAAAACATCAATCTTTATTCATTAAGATCATTTAACCAAGTAATGAGAAATAAATTCATGAAACTAGGGTTTCTAAATTATATTACATTAAAGGTTGCATCTCTATGCACTTGTATATTTTAGAATAGAACTAGGTCTTTAAACAAATTTTAATGAATTCCTCCTATTTTTTTGATCAAAATACACTACTTATTTACTATAATTGGATATTCCTATCATTTTCTAGAATTATTACAAAATAAATAGTTTTGGGCCAATCAGAACTTGCCATATAGGTGGCTGACTTTGTAAAGCCAGCATGCCATAGGACCACAGATGAGCCAATAATCTCACACCATTTCAGCACCCGCACTCACATGGCTAAGGCAAGGGAAAGCTGTAAGAAAGGAAGAAAAGGTAGGTTTACCCCAACCTTGCTAAAGGAGATGTGAGGAAAAGATGACCTTTCGTCTGAGGCGTTCTTATCATTCTTGTCATGATCAGCCACTAGGGCGATTCAACACAACTATTGACTTTGGGATCCCAACTTCATGAGAGGTAGGTAAGGGTTCTAACACCTTTGTCTGGAAATGCCAAAGTCGTCAAGGGCTTCAATTGCTCCAGAGATGGTCGGGGCAAATAGAACGATCAAGGGGTTCTTCGATGAGGTATAGGGATAAGGAAAGGGGTTAATGATGGTGTTCGAAGAGGAATTGAGGGTAGAGGAGGGATCCTGGAGTCAAGCAAGGGTCTCATTAATATATTTTTGGTCTCGTAGAGGATGGTTACCCCTCCTTTTATAGCCATGGTTCAAGGGATTGGGAACTGTTAAAGTCAAAACTTTAGGGAAACACTTAATTTATTTCCAAAGGCAACCAAACTAGGGACAACCTTGTTTAGATTCATCTCTTAATCTTAATGGGAAGATTTCTGGGATTGCTCATGAATCAGAGTGAGGAAATCAAGAAAGGAAAAAGGAATTGCATGTTCCTTGTTTCCTATTCTAAACGAAGGTGGGAGACGACATGTGGCCATTTGATTCCTAATCAATGGTAGATAAATCATACATATACTAAAGGGACCAAGCCTATGATTTCTATATTCAATATAGTCATTACATTTAATACATATTTCCTTAAATTCAACACTTTAGGAGAAAACCAATTAATTCATAACCATCTTGCATCTTAACCAATTGATCTCAAATTTTAGAGCAACTTTTTTATTAATTAAATCTTGGTGTGGGCAAGATTTGGGGCCAAGATATGGAAATTAGAGTATATTTCTTTGTCTCCAAATCTTCCTTTTATTTGATTTATTTAAGGCATCAATTAACTCCTTTTCTCATCCAAACTTGGCAAGTTTTCTTATTTTGATGTGTTTTCTTATTAAGTATTATATTGAACAAAATCCAATTCATTATTTTCCTTCAACATATATTTTCTAGAAAACTCCACACAATTCCTTATTTAAATTAGCAATTGTCCATTACCTTTAGTGATTTTTTCAATATTGGATTTTCTTCTCTTTTTTTATCCAACTAATGGATTATTGACAATAGTAAAACCAAGACATATCTTTGCAAAGTAGAAATTGCATAAACCATTCTTTAAAACAAGACATAGAAAATACCAAGCTTTCTAATGTGTCATTAACAATTCAATGTTTGCATTAAAATAATGTATAAATACATGTGAAAATCCATGTTATATTTAGTTTATTTCTTGCCTTTTAAATTTAGTTTGCATGTCAAACCTTCCTATTATTTCTCCATATGTAAGTTAATGCTTTCTTCCCTATACTCCTCTCAAATGTAACTCAAGGTATTCACCTTAATAAAATACAATATATAGATAAGATTAGCATTAGTTTTGGTTTTGGCATGAAGAAGGCATTCTGACCACCTAAGTCAACTGACTAGAAGTAGATTCGATCGATCAGAGGAGCCAATCAATAGAATTGAGACCCAACTAATTGACTAGAGGAATCTAACCAACCGCTTGAGCCAGGAGACAATCGATGGACCAATAGAAACTAGCCAAATGATAGGATACCAACTGATTGACTGGAGGATCTAGTCGACCGACAAACCTATTCCCAACACCAAAATTTTCCAGTACATGTCACTACATGTGATGTATGACCTTAGGTGGTTAGCAATTCTTTTTGGCTCTAGAGAATTACATTAGTGTGGCCATAACCATTTCTCATATAAATGTAATTGCATGTTTTGTTTGTGGATATAGTATGTATATGATACATATTATAAGTATGTGGTGATTAGATATGTATCTTTATTTATAAATAAAATACCTCAAACAAGTTAAGTCGTATATGCTTTCCATAAGAAGCGCACAAGAAAAACTTGATCGACCATGTGTAGGTTACACGAAAGCATGATGCACCGCCCATCTCGTGGGTGTGATAATAGATATGTAGGTTCTACCAAAGTAGAGTGCATGGTCCATCATGTTGCCCTTTGGGTTATGCTGAAATAGGAGACCTTGATGAGATTGAGTGCCTAGAAGCATACAAATGGACATGAAAAGGAGTTGTGCATACCATCTATCTAGGAGTTGCAAATGATGCAATTGGCATTTCCTACCTAAATAGTCACATTGTGGGTGATCAGCCAAAGCGGACTCACGACTTGAAAAAATATGGATCTTGGCTCACTAGAAGGTTGTACGCTGCAATCTTCTGAATTGATGTTGAGGGCTATAGATTTGAAAAAATAGTGGGAGAGAAAATTAATTAAAGGCCTAATTAATATCATCAATATTTTCAAATCAAATCAAATAAAAAATGTTTTTACAAATGCAAATTTTCTATTGTAGAAATAGATGGCAAAGACAAACACATCTTTGTTGTGATCTGTCCTTGAGAATGGCAAGTTGAACCAGAATAACTTCCACAAATGGTTTAGGATGTTGAGAATCATTCTCACTCAAGAGAGTAAGCTCTATGTCTCAATAGATCCAATGTGCCAGTGTGGTAGTGGCCTTTGATAGAAACGATCAATTTTTAAGGGGTTGGGAAAAAAGCTGAAGGTGAGGTCAGTGACTAAAGCAAAGATGGAATCTATACATTTAGCCCTATCAATGCCTATAAGTGGTTGGAACAATTTTTAAGTACAATATGACTGTAGCACAACCTTGGAGATCATTGAGGAAGATGATAGAAGATATCCAACACTTGTAGGCTGGAAGGAACACATAATATGGTTGCTCGTAGGTGATTGGGAAGTTAAAATCAGACTCATTACATATGACCAAAACATGGTTGCAAACAACTTGGCTAAGTTGTACCCAAAAAAACATGTGAAGTGGGATTATAGAACCTCATCGGTTGAGTTTGCAGTGAGTGCATACCTAATTCCAATGTTAGAGACCAAATTGTAACCATGAGAGGGGAGTGTGATGCTAGTAGAAACTATATTGGCTCACAAGAGGAAATTAAGATTGAATTTATGTGCCCCCTAATTAGTATTCCATTTTCTCTTGAATATCCATGGAAGTACACAAAATTGAATTCTTTATGTGTTGGTCTAATTCCACTAAATGACGAGCCACTTTGGGTTAGCTTTAACAAATTACAAGCCTTTGGAGTTGGAACCAGTTAGAAATATTAATTATATAAGTAAATATTAAGCTTTGAATGATTTATGAGTGTAGTTAAACTAGTCTAATCAGTTCTATAATTAGATGAACTGGTAGTTTCTAAAAGGAAGTATAAATATAGGTACTAAGTAAACAATCATTTTACATAGCAGTATGTATTTGTAAAAATGAGCTAATATTTCACTTTATGGAGACAATTGAAAAATACATCACTTTATCAACTATACACTTGGTTACATGAAGTAATACCTAATTACTTAGTATTAAAGACCTATTTAATATTTTTCATGAAAATTCTAATCCCCATGTAGATCTACAACGATAAGAAATTGTACGCTCAATCATGTTTCTTTTATTATTAGATACAAAACATGCATCTAAACAATATAGAGTGGATACTATAAGTTAATCAATTTCTAACTCTATAACAATGACCTTCTCATCCCTTGAATTCTTCATGTACAACTTCAAAGGGAAAAATGGAAAGCTCAAGGTACGTTGCTATTGGTTTCCTCTCACTTGTATAACTCAAAAGCCAAAATGAAATCCATGAATACTTGACCACCATTTTCCTTTATGCCTAAATACCTAACCAACACATCTTAAACTACTAAAATCTATCACATAACCCCCCTAATCCTAGAAACACAAGGATTAATCATCTACAAACATAGAAGCAACCTGATACATTAAAGATTTCTAAACTTTTATGATTCTTCTAAAAAGAAAAATCATATTTTTTGTTCGTTTGGTTTATCATAAATAAAGGTAATACATACCACCATTTGTGCCTCCTCTACACAACTAGAGATTTAGAACCCATCCACCACCTCTTACATCTTCACCTTGTTCAAAAGCCAACAGACATACTGCTCAAGGTACTATACAAGGATCACGACCCGGTGGCCTTTGTCACTCTAAAGCCTTTCCTGGATCACACTCACATAGAAAAATATAAATGATTGATTGAGTTCAATTAGGCAACTAGAAACTAGTTATAAGGAGGGAATGCATGGGTCTTCTCATTGTCCTTCCTATCGCCCTGAGCACTATAAACATCAAATTAACATATTTCTTTTGATTTTGATGTTTGAGGATATAAGGTCAGAGTCTCAGTGGTATATGCATCATGTTGTGCGTGTGAGAGAAGAACAATATGGGTGGACATTAGAAATATAAGATCTTAGAGAGGGGGGCTATCATGGATGTTAGTTGGGGATTTTAAATCCTATAAATATAAAGAGGATATGTTTGGGAATAGGATCCAACAATTAGTCTATGAAAGATTTTAATATATGGGTTATGATGCTAGGCTTAGATGAGATCTCATTTCTTGGGATTTGTTTCACATGGGTTGATAGATAGCAGAGTAAAAAGACATGTTGGGGTCGTTTATGTAGAGGATTTATCACTAAGGAATGACAACAAACATGGTTTCTCATGAAAGAACACTTGATCAGTTACATACATCATACCATTATCCCTTTCTATATCAAATCACCTCCAATAGAATAGGTGATAGACCATAGGACTTCAAATTTCAAAAGATGTGGCTGAGGCATACAACCAAAGAAGATATAATGAAAGAACATTGGACAACAGACACCTAGGGATGACCCTCATACAGGATTTTTAAGAAATAAAAAACATTTAGAAGTGCCTTAAGATCTAGAATAAAGAAGTTTTGGGATACATATTTTATATGGTCAAGAGAGGCTAAGGCTTAGTCAAGAAGCTACAAACTAGGATAGATTCCACATCCTCTTTGGAAAACTTAACAACTCTACACCATGCAGAATGTGAGTTAGGTGAGCTTCTTATTTGGGAGGAATGATACTATAGGGAGAGATCAAGGATTAGGTGGCTCAAATAGGGGGATAAAAATAAGAAATCTTTCACATACATGTTAAAGCTAGGAGGAGGAGAGAGAAAACTGATGATCTTAGAAAAGACAAAGAGGCATGGGAATAATGCAAGAAGCCACTAAATATTTCTCTAGAACCTTTAATTTGAAGAAACCTTAGACTTTGAACCATACACTGGGATCCTAGATCGGTCCATTTGAGAGAATGATAATATTGGTTTGGTTAAACTTGATTTATAAGAGTATATAAGGGCCATAATTATAAGCCTAGATACCAATATTGCACCTCGACTGGATGGATTTACTACAACCTTCTACCAATTTGCTTGGGAGCTTGTAATAGAGAATATCTTAACACTAGATAACCATTGTATTAAGAGGAGCAAAATCCATAGGAATCTTAAATGTGTCAAGTTGGTTTTGATCCAAAAGAGAGAGGTCCCGGAGTATACCCATGATTTTAGACCTATTAACATAAACAATGTATCCCATAGGATTTTCTTCAGAGTGATCTTATCTACACTCATGTTGTCCATGCCTAAGTTGATATCTCCAAAACAAGTGATGTTTGTACAAGGGAAAAATATTAATGACAACATTAGATTAGCCCAAGAGATAATTCATGACCTTAATGGGAAGGAAGGGATGGAGAATATACATACAAAATAGATATTTACAAAGTGTTTGACATAGTCAAGTGGGGTTTTTTTAGAGAGTGTTTTGAGAGAGTTTAGATTTGACCAAACTATTATGAAAGCCATCATGAGCATTGTCTGTGGACCTTGGTTATCCATCTCCCTAAATGGCATCACCAATGGGTTCTTTCAGTCATCTAGAGGCTTAAGACAGGGGGACCCATCTACACCACTCCTAATGATTTTTGCACAAGAGGTTACAGGGAGATACATTTCTAAGGAAGTGAATTGTGGGAGAATTGCTAGGTTTAGGACATATGACAAAGGGGTATCCCCATCTCATCTTGCATTTTCTAATTTCATTATATGTTTCTAAATCTCACATTATATGATACTAGAAGACCATGAGAACTTTTCTAGTCAGAAGATCAATAAAGAAAAATTCCTTGTCATGATAGGGAAGACTTTAGAAAATAGGAGGGAATAACTTATACAATCATGGGGCCATGAGGAAGATAGTGACTAGATCCCCTACCTTGGTGTCCGATGGATTAAAGGTTGGATCAAGATTAGATATTTTGTGATAGCGTTATGAATAAGATCACAAAGAGAATCACATCTTGGGTGGGAAATAGAATCTCATTTGCTTGCAAGCTTACACTTGTCAAATTTTTCTTATTATCCATACCTACCCATTGTTGAATGCATGTGTAATCCCTAAAGAAACCTTAAGAAACATTGAAAAGAAATTGGCAAGAATCCTATGGGAGTCTAGAGAGGGTTTTAGGAGACATTATTGGATTAGATGGGACCTTGTGGCTTCCCCAACCATTTAAGATGGGATGGAGATCCAAAGACTCTAGGAAAGATACCAAGCGAACCTTATGAAGTCTGGATAGAATATCCTATCGGCTCTTCTCCATGGGATAAATTTTATATCAATAAATATGGGAAGGAGAGGTGGAGTCATGGGTTGACCCACCCCTGATATATCAAAATATTTCAATCCAACTCCTTGTATTGAAGGAGGATCAAGGAGGTCCTCTCAATAATTATAGAGAATGTTATATGGGACATTACATTTGGTGACATGCCAATTTTGTGATTCTCTATGGGGGATGATAAACTTGAAATATGGAAGTTGGATGGTGTGGATCTTGACCTAAACCTTAGGATTAGAGATCTTTTTTTTGGGGGGGGCATATCTTGTGATCTTGTGTTCTATAGGGGCTGATTGCTGAATAGGGAATTATTGAAGTTATGAAATGACTTAGATCTATATCCAAAGGTGAGGATAGACCTATTTGGATACCATGTGAAAATGGGTTGTTTTGGTTGAAATCTTCTCCAGATATCCTTTAGAGAGGCAGGATGGGCCCACCCATAACCACCTTTCCTTCCACCTTGCTAGATGGTTGTGGCAACCAACACTCTTGCTCAAAATCTTCACTTTTCCTTGGAAACTTTCTCGCCCTTCCATAACTACAAATGACATGATTAGGTAGTGTCATATTCACCTTGTTTCCAAGTGTGAATGTTGTAATCTTAGACAAGTACCATTGGGTTAAGGGTGAAAAAAAGCATTGATGTTTATTCCTTTAGCACAAAATGATCAATTGAATGAGCTTTTTGACATTGTTGGTCCCTCTTGGGGGGAGGAGACCTTGGCTGGGCTTCTTTGGAGGGATCCTTCCTTTAACTATCCTTTATTGTCTTTGGTAAGATAGATGTGGGAGTAGATTTGATGGTAGGAATATGGATGGGAAGAGAATATGGAAAAGAATTCGTAGCATGTGCATATCTATTTGCAATGACACCTCTCTAGGATCTTAGGGATATATAGTGGAACGATAAAATTTTGATAGGGGAGAGGCTTCTTCCCCCACCTTAGGTTCAAATACTTCATTGTTCAACCTATCTGTTGGCTAGCCACGTTGGAGGGTTGGCATAAAATCAATGTTGCATGTTTGGCATGGATGCATAGAGGGTAGGGTGAGCATGGATGGGTTGTTGGCACCATCATTAGTGTGAGAACCCGATACACTAATTGAGATTACTCAAAACATAAAACACAATCGATCGTTAATTTATCACATACCCAAAAATATGGGTAAATTAATCACATACCCAAAAATATGTTGGAGTATTTAATAATGAAATGAATAGATTGAATAGTTCAAGTATGATAAACAAATTAAGCAAACAATATTAGCAACAAGTATGATTATCAATGTAAATATAGGTAACAAATAAATCCATTTCTCTGGATAGATATCTACTCAAATTTCATCAAATTGCATCTAATAACAATCATCATCATTAATCTGACTATCATCATATTCCTTGCTAACAACACTAGCAATCAAGTAGCATAAGCATCCCTAACATCATGAATATGTTTACTAACATAACATGGGTGTCAATATTGGCATCTCAAATAAAGGGAACAGATCTATATCATAAGTAGAACTAACATCATAGCACAAGTAACTACATAGGCATGATTAGCAATTTAAGCATTTATAATTACATAGGCATGGCTAGCAATATTAAACATAGCTAGCAACATCATCTTAACCATCAGTGTCAGTATATTTGACAACATAATCAAGTTTACAACATGAGCATGACTACATCATAAGCATATCTATTCTCTCTTATTGTACTATACATGATCTCAGTGAAAAGAAAGAAAATAAGGGTTATCATCCAATCTGAAGCATTGTGTATAATCCTAAATAGATATGCTACACGACTATCTTACATCTTTTATTATTCCCTGGAGAGTTTGAGTCGAACCACTAAAAGTCCAATTGACCATCGCTTGGTCACAATTAGTTCCATATAGGATTTAGGAAGAGCCAGACTCCAAGATCTTCTACATACTCAATCAGTATGAGTCTCCACCACATTGACATATAGTCAAACTGCAAAACGGCGACATATAGTCCTATAACTAGCCCACCTTGGTACAGGTCACAATGCGAGCATCTAGGGTATTCAAACCCAATCACGGAGGTACCACCGCAGTTGTCCTCTAATTGCATCATGTTATAATCATTGAGACCCGACCACAGTCATTTTCAAAAAGTGTGCTAGGTATGACCACATCCATTCTCCCAAAACACTTGGTGTCAAGATGACAAGCACCCTGCATACTCAATAGTATGCACTCTGAATTTCTCTTAGGAATACTCATTTCACCATCCAACAAGTTCTAACACTGAAGATGGTTCAATGGCATAGGGCAGTACATGATTAGAGCGTCACTTGATTAGTTATCTCCAATTGGGTTAATTAAGGCTGCATCAAACAAGTGGACATACAAACCCTAATTCACTTCTTAAAAGCATATAAATATCACAACTTTAGAATATATAAAATGTGTGAAACATAATTTCTCATCTCATCATCACATACTACTATTCACTTGCCATTCATGAGGCTACACTAGTCATCATACTATCACAAGATATAAATCCTTTTTAAAATATCACAGGGTATCAACTTTTATCAACACAAGAGGATTACACCTCATTCAGGGCTCAACCATGCTGAAAGGTCATCAAGACCATCATACTATTCCCTACAAGATCATCATTATCATTCCATGCCTTATAGAAGGGCTCAACAACATCACTTACATATAATACACCAGATCAACACAATATTGCATTAATGAGCTAGGAGATTTTCCTAAAAAATAAAGAAGGGTTATATAAACATTAAGAATATTCCTTTATTACATCAACATGCAAGGAATCTAGATATGATTAACCCTTATCATATTCATAATGCATATGTTTAGCATAAGAAAGTATCAACCATGTGGCTATTATAACCACCAATTAACACATTAAGGTTATGATTATATTATATTTCACCATCATGCCATCATATAAGAAAATTAAACATGAATACTCATCTTTATCTATTTGAATTAGAGTTAGGTTCAACAAGATAAATTATATTAATGTTACTAATCAACACTCATACCCAAGCCCTAACTCACGACATCCCCATTGAATCATGGATGCATAAAGTGAAGCATCACCATCACATTCCATACTATTCTCAAGTATGAACCCACACATAAATCAAGGTGTAACCATTGATTTATAGCATACTAGGGTTTCAACAACAATAAGAGAGTACTCCATGATTGTATCAGTCATTCAAGGACTATTCATACCCAATTACCATCATTTATTTATATTAAAGCTAGGTATAACAAGCTATACCTCTTTAGGGTTACCCATGAATTCATTATGGTGATTATAAATCATAATCATACGAGGTCAAGGGTAATACTGTAAGTTTAAGGAATTGAACCATCAAATTCTTATCATCAGAATCATAACATTACACTACACGCTTCACCCAAAACAATGGGAATATTGAGGCTTCAACTTCTAACCATGAAATGTTGAAAAGGTAAAGCCATTGGTCGTTTATATAAGTAAACATATCATGAAAAAACCACATATGAAGTTATTGAGTTTTTCTCTAGAAAGAGTCACCATCTAACCCTAGACATCCCTTGATTAACAACATAAAAAGTTCCTTTGAGAGTAGGGTAAAACCCACAAGTGACTGTTTATTTAAAACAAGCCATCAGTAAATGAGCTTCTCATGTTGATCTCATAAAGGAAACCATTTAAATCACTTTATTAGGACCAAAATATTACATTTAGGCATCATTCCAATTTATTGGATGAAGAAACATTAGATCTTAACCATTTGGTCAAGTTCATATATTAAAACCATAAATTGGAGTATAGGTCCGACCATTGCATCAAATGACCCAAGAAACCATTAGTTTAAGGCTGAATTGATGCTACAACTACATGTTTAACTCACCATAGGTTGTGGAGACTTGATCCACCATCACTAGTGACCATTAAGTCACCATAGGTTGTTATAATTAGATCAACACTATATTTATTAATCACCATCAAAGATCAAGATAATGTTACCATTGATTGATAGCATCATTTGGGTACTTAGTTGTTGATCATTAAGCTTATAATTAGGCCAAAACATGACCTAAGATGTTACAACCTCAATTTTTGCTTATATGACTGTAATTGCAATTGTTTCAAAAGAAATGTACTTGGTTGTAATTTGCATGATTTATGATGAATATATGGATTTCTTTTACAACTCTTCCTTGTGCATGGTTTTTGTGGACCCTTTGGTAATAATGGGCCCAAGATAATAAAAGAGGAAGACAAGTTAAAAGGGAATAAGAATTTCATAAATAATAATGAAAATTGGGATAAAGGTGAAAATATTCCTGATGGCATTGATACTGATTTCCTTCAACAGAATTGGGATGTGATTAGAGGATCAGTTTGCATTACTGTGCAAAACACTTGAAACGGTAGCCCCCTGACGTCTTGCAGATGCGCTCCCGGTTCTTATACCATCACCCGATTCCTGCGACCAATCTCCCTCAATAATGTCTGCCTGAAACTGATCCCGAATTGTGGAAAGACTCAATTATGAGTGGATTGCTCCCACACAGAGTTGTTCCTGGCCGCCGCATCACTGATAACATCCTTTCCTTCTGGTTGAAGAAGTTATACACACCATGAAGACCCGCTCTGTGGGGAGGCGATGAAAGTAAATAAATAGATAAGTGTGGGATTGATCATAATGGATAGTGTTTTGAACTCCACATGGATCCTTGAGTTACAAGGAATTGAAATAAAGGAAAATAATAAAGTGAGAAAGAGAGGAAATATAAAGGAAATATATATATTTAAGCAATAACTTGCACATAAAGAAAAGGTTCGTTTTGTTTTGAATAATGACTACAAATTTGGCGCACCAATAGATTAAGTCATTATTAAGTTTCCCTCAAAATTTGGGATTAAACAGACCCATGGTTTGAGAGTTATGATTTTTCCAAAGTGAAAGGTATATTCTTTATTTCTAAGGGAATTATCCTATTTTCCCTATTTTTTGTTTATGCGGGTAGGATGACAACCGTGGATATGAGATCCAACGGTAGAGGTACCATCCCATACCTCCAGTCCGATTGGGAAATCTATGAACCTAGGAGAGATTTCCTCTTCACTTTCCTCGTGATCCAGTGCATCATTGGATATGGAAGTGGGCCCTCTATCTTCGGGAGGCCACGAGGACTCGATCCATACCAGGATTGAGTACCAGTTGTGATGGGAATAGAGTTTCCCTAATATTAGGGAACCTATGACCCGACCCTATATAAGGGGGTATTGTGTAATGCCAGCAATCATGGGATTGTTGCTCGTGAGATCGGGAGTATTAGGTGAGTGCTTTGGCATCCTCAATTGGAGAATTCAACTTGTCCTTCACCCCGCCAAGGAACTGCTTCTGCCAGAGTGGTGTGGCGCCATCTCGATGCTAGGAGGGAGTGGGTGGTGCAATCAAGGGGTACTTCGAGTTCAAGAGGACTTGGTGGAGCTCCAGGTGGCCTTGGATCACGTGGAGAAGCAACAACACGCCAAGTCAACAATCGTGTTGACCGACTGCTCGCAGGAGAGCGGATCAGAGGTTGAAGATGACCAAGGGGAGGAAATTACTTCCCTGCCCTTGTGCCTCTATTGAAAGGATTATCCCTTTTTGGTAATTTCACCTCTCCTCTCTGTTAGTGAATGTATTGCCCCACCAACGTGTTTTTAAAAGTCGATAAATCCACGTGGTTTTTTCAGATTGGTAGAAAAAGGATTATCTTGTAAAATATGTATCTAATTGTGGAAATATCAGATGAAGATGATCTATATATGAAATTTGATAAAAAAAACATGAATAATCCAATAAAAATATAATTGAAGCCTTATATTGCTTGCAATTTAAAAAGTACACAAAGTTATCTCTTTTAATGTATTAAGTTAAGGTAAAGCCCTAATTTGATATGGAACTCGGATTTAATGGCTCTTTTGGGCTATTCTGAGTAATTTAAACTATTGAGAATTAAAGGGAGAGTTAATTTTGAAAAAGGTAATGCTTGTTTGAGGGTTTTATGCATATGATTATGTTTATAAACCCTAATTTGGGAAAATAGGGGTTTTAATGGTTTAAATCCAAAAATGTAATTATACAACATAGTTTTGATGATCTCAAACTTGATTTAAGATTAAAGAACCCTTAATGAGGATAATTGGATTAATTAGGGTTTTTAAAAAATAAGAAATCTATTTTAGTGTTGCTAGTCTAAAAAGGCAATAAATTTGTATAAAGAAACCCTAATGAACCCTAAGGGACTTGGAAGCCTTAGAAAGTATCATCATGTCTTAGGAAGGTGTTTTGACATTAGGTAATCTATATGTTTCAGGAATTAAGGATTGTATGCATTAAGGTGCTTGCTTGGATATCTTGTTGAATTTGGATTCTTTTTCTCAAGAACATGTATGTGGTTACGCTTATGATTAAATCGCTTTAGTTTCCTGATGATTCCCAAAGTTTTATCGATTGCTTGGAATAAATGGTTGATTGTCTTTTATTTCATGCAATTATAAAGTGACTATGACTATCACCATAATTATATGTGCATAACTAGCTTAGATCTTGGTCCTCCTGTATAGCTCTGATGTTGATGAGATAGATGACCAAGTACATGGTCTACCCATGAGGTAGGACCATCAGGTTATCACGAATCAGGGATTGGACTACCTTTGGGTAGAGCAATGCAACTCCACAACCCTATGTATTGATCTACCTGTAAGGTAGGATCATGAGGGTTAGTTGAGATCTACCATATGAGAGGTAGTATCTATGTCCACTGTAGGGACAACACAGAGGCTAGGGTATGTAAGGATTGAGTATTCATGTTTAAAATGTAAAGTTTTCTTGTTAAACCATAATTTATTGCAATAGGTTGTTATAATTAAATGCATGATTATTGTTTCCCCCACATACCAGTATAATTCATTATACTGACCACTGTTTTGTTTGTCCATGTTTTAGGTTATGAAGAAAATGGATATTCTTTTAAAGTGAAATTGATGAAATAAAGATTAATAAAGAATTGGAGGATTATAAATAGATAAGTTCTTTCTTGGGTAAAGAATTCCACTTCCCATATTTTGCAAGGTATGAAAAGAAAGTTTTTATTGCATTAAAATTTTAGTTGCAGTAGAATTTATTAATTATTGTTGATTATTTGCCAAATGACTGATCCTATTTTGGGATGACGCCTCTGACCTCTTGGTCTCCCTTAACTGGGGGTTACCGGGAGGCGGGGTCTTTACATTTGGTATCGGAGCTGTGGTTTTCCATTTAATCTGTCGTAATTATTAAATTTTACAAACTCTTTAGAGCCCTAGGGAGTTATTAGAGGATTTTTCAAGGATGGAGGTTTCTAGAAAAGGATCACGGTTCGGGGGCTTGCAATATTTTCCTCTACCCCACTAGTCGGTCACGAGGACTCCCAGATGCAGTGTGACTAACTGGCCAAAATCCAAAGAATTGACTCGAAATAAGATACCTCTAGGTTTACTCATCTATCTTCGTCCCTTCTTTACCTCTTATTTTTAGAGAAACATTAAGAGCTTAGGGTTTTCTCTCTCTCCACCACCTCCTATGTTTGGGAATACAAGGTGTTAAGGATTAAGGAATCCTCCACCAAACAATAAAATGCATGTATACAAGAGGACATGGACATAAGTTAAAGCTTATATCTTCCAATTTATAAATCTGTGCTTAAAAGGATTTTTAACTTGTGTGTAACAACATGGCTCGTGTGAAGACCATAGTTATTCTCGAGGCCACTGAGAACCCTGTTAAGGGTTGGCCTCCCCACAAGAGGCGGGGATCTTCTGAGAAAAGGGAGAGGAACCATGGTGACGAGTCCTCAAAGAAGAGAAAGAGACCTGAGGGAGCCTCATAAGAAGGCTCAGACCCTAAGCTAGTTCCCTTTGATAAACTAGAGATGGACCAAGAAGAGGAACACATGTCTGAAGATGAGGCCAAGTTTGAGGAGAACCCAACTGGTGGTCCAGGACCTGCAATGGTAGTTCACACCCCTGATGCCATGTGGATGGAACAACAGAAGAGGCTGACTGAGGCCATTAGTGCCCTGGCCCTCAGAAATATAGCCAGAGACAAGAATGGTGAACCACTCTCCGTCCATCCCCGACTTGGAGTCTCCATTCTGGACTTCGTCAAGATGAACATTGAGAAATTCTGGGGAGAATATAAGACCAAAGTGGTCAACAAAGTAGATGCTTGGTTGATAGCGATCAAGAATGGTTTCTGCATGCTAGAGGTGTAGCCGAACAAGAAGGTTCCTTTTGATGCACATCTCTTGGAAGGAGCAGCCAAGATCTGGTGGGAGAACCACATCATGGGTCAAGATCTGAGTGCGAACCCAATGGAATGGACCGACTTCAGGGCTATCTTCAGAGTCAGATTCATTCCCACCTCATCTAAGAAGGAGAAGGAAAGAGAGTTTACCAACCTGAGCCAAGGTAGCTTATCACTCACAGACTTTGGTCACAAGTTTCGCATCCTAGAGCATTTTGGGCACATGATGGATGAGGAAAGATGAGTGGACCATTTTGTAGAGCATATTCATCCCTCCATTAAGACTCGTGTGATGGCAAGTAAACCAAAAACCTTCACTGAAGCCTACAACACTGCCTTGGACATGGAGAGGACGGTGATGCCTGCTCAGAATCCACCCAAAGGATATTTGGGTTTCACTGAAGGTACAGCCAAAAGAATGATCACAAGAAAGGACAAGGGTGCAACCATACCAAGGGAAAAAATGGAGGTAAGGGAAAACCCCGTCATGAGAACAACCGACCTAGGTGTCACACCTACAGAAAATGGCATTCAAGTGAGTGTCGCTACAAGAAGAGGACGTGCTACCATTGCCAGCAAGAGGGACATCTTTAGGCCAACTGTCCTCTGCCAGACCTGAGAGGGCCAGGCCCAATAGCAGCCCCACCTGTAGTAACCCAGCCCATAGTTGTAGCCCCACCTACTGGAGAAAGAAGACAGGCTTGAATTTTTGTTATTAACAATGAGGAGGCTCAAGCTAATGCTAATCAGTTGATAGAGGGTAATAACCCTTAGAGTTTTCTTTTATGTTTTAAGATAAGCATGTAATGGTCTAATGCATGGTGAAAAATAATGTAGGCATGCTTGAAGTCAGGGGACACAATGTAAAAGCTTTATCTGACTCTAGATCTACTAATACTTTCATTTTGAGAAATCTCACCACTATGCTTTGTTTGGATATCAAGGATTTAGGGTATATCTTGGATGTCACAACCCCAAGTTGTCGAATTTTTACGTCCCTTTTGAAAAATCCTATGATACCTATTAAATATCAAGATCATGAGTTCCCTACGGATTTTATCCTCCTTGACATGAATGACTTTGATATGATCATTGGTATGGATTGGATTTATACCTATAGGGCCAATATTGACTGTAGGGAGAAGAAGGTAATCATAAAGAAACCAGGTCAACCGTCGTTCATCATTAGGGGTAGGAAGGATGCTACCACCAGCCTGTATGTGTCAGCTTTGAAGGTAGAGTGGATGATAACTAAAGGTTGTCAGGCTTTCCTAGCATTCATTATCGAGCCGGAGCCCAAGGTGCATCCCTTAGAGGAAATAAAGGTAATTAGGGACTATGCAGATGTATTCCCAGATGATTTACCTAGGATCCCTCCTAAGAGAGAGGTAGACTTTTCAATAGAGATAGCTCCCGGGACAAACCCTATTTCATGAGCACCTTATAGGATGGCCCCTGTTGAGTTGCTTGAGTTGAAGAAACAACTACAAGAACTGCTAGACAAGGGTTTTATCCACCCTAGCACTTCACCATGGGGAGCACCAATTCTCTTTGTGAAGAAGAAGGACGGTTCACTCAGAATGTGTATAGACTATTGAATGATCAACCAGGCTACCATTAAGAACAAATATCCTTTACCCCATATAGATGACCTATTTGACCAATTGAAGTCAGCTCAATTCTTTTCAGAGATTGACCTGAGATTGGGGTACCACTAGTTGAGGATCAAAAGTGAGGACATCCCAAAAACTACTTTTAGAACCCGTTATGCCCACTATGAGTTTGTGGTTATGCCTTTTGGGTTGTCCAATGCCCCGAGTGTGTTCATGAACCTCATGAACAGTTTGTTCCAACCCCTTCTTGACTCTTTTGTCATAGTGTTCATAGATGACATCTTGGTTTATTCTGATGAACTAGAACAACACTGAGACCACCTGAGTAGAGACCTTGATATCTTGAGTAAGTAGAAGTTTTATGGGAAATTCTTGAAGTGCGAGTTTTAGATAGAACGAGTCATGTCCCTTGGACACATCATATCTAGAGGGATCATCTCGGTATATCCAGTCAAGGTATCAACTGTTTAAGACTGGCCAGCACCAAAGAATCCCTCAGAGATCTGCATTTTTTTGGGATTGGCTGGATACTATAGATGCTTCATAAAGGATTTCTCAAAGACTACTTTTCCTCTTACCAAGCTCACCCAAAAATATGATAAGTTTGTATGGTCGGACCTATGTGAAGCACGATTTCTGGTGCTGAAGGAGAAGTTGACTACATCCCCAGTGTTGACTTTACCATCCAATAACGAAGGTTTTATGATCTTCACTAATGCATCAAAGATGGGACTCAGATGTGTGTTAGAACAAGATAGACATGTTGTTGCCTATGCCTCCAGACAACTCAAACCTAATGAGGTAAATTATCCGGCACATGATTTAGAGTTGGTTGAAATTATACATACCCTAAAGATTTGGTGACATTATCTGTATGGAGCCACCTTCGAGATCTTCACTGACCATAAGATCTTGAAGTATCTCCTGACTCAGAAGGACCTAAATCTGAGACAGAGATGATGGATGGAATACATGAAGGACTATGATTTTACCATTGCCTATCACCTTGGAAAGGCAAATGTTATAGAAGATGCTCTTAGCCAAAAATAGCTTAGGTGTGAGGATGTCTTATCTAGCCAGTGGAAGAAGCTAGACGATCTTGTGGAGTGGAATCCACAGCCATTAAAAGACCGAGTCCGTTTGGATAATATACAGATTAAACCAGACCGATTGACCGAGTTGGTAGCTGCCCAGATAAACAATCCAGAGCTTGACAAGATGAAAGGTTTGCTGGAGAAACCTCAGACCCATCTCTCTGTAGCACTGGATGGCAGGATCTGATACAAGAGTCGTATTTGGGTTCCTAAAAGCTCACTTTTGAAGGATCATATCTTGCAAGAAGCTCATGGTTCGAAGTACACAGTACACCATGGCACTACCAAAATGTTTAAGGATCTGCAGTGGTACTTTTGGTGGCCCAGAATGTAAAGAGATATAGCGGCATATGTGTCCAGTTGTCGCACTTACCAGATGGTGAAGGTTGAACACCAGCGACCTGGTGGATTGCTACAGTCGGTTGAAATTCCTGAGTAGAAATGGGAACATATCACTATGGACTTTCTAGTGGGTCTCCCCAAGACTAAGAGAGGTCATGATGCAATATGGGTTGTGGTAGATCACCTTACCAAGTCGGCACATTTCCTCACACTAAAGACCACTGCCAAGGTGACAGACTTAGCCGAACTGTACATTTGAGAGATTGTACGACTACATGGTGTTCCTAGTTCGATCATTTTTTATTGCAATCCGAAGTTCGCTTCCAAGTTGTAGAAGCAGGTACAAGAGGAACTTGGCACTAGACTGAAGTTCAGTACAATGTATCACCCCCAGACTGATGGACAGTCAGAGAGGACAATCCAGACTTTAGAGGATATGTTGAGAGCTTGTGTGCTCGATTGGGGTGGTTCATGGGAGAAATACCTGCCCCTCACTGAGTTTGCTTACAATAACAACTACCAAGCCAGTATCAGGATGCCACCATATGAAGCTCTCTATGGGAGGCCGTGTCAGTTGCCACTTCACTGGGATGATGTTGGTGAGAGGACCTTGTTGAGGTCAGATCAGCTCCAGGTGTATGAAGATAAAGTTGATTTGATCAAGAAAAGGCTGAAGAGAGCCCAGGATCGATAGAAGTCGTATGCAGATGCGAGGTGGACTGACGTGCAATTCACCATGGGAGAGCATGTGTTTTTGAAAATTCGACCCCTCCGAGCTATAGCTAAGAATAGAGGAAAGTTGAGTCCCCGATACGTAGGTCCGTTTGAGGTTTTGGAACGGATTGGTTAAGCTACTTATCGTTTGGCCTTACACCCTCAGTATAGTATGATGCATGATGTTTTCCACGTGTCTAATCTAAAGCACTATGTGAAGGACTCGAGCCATGTGCTGAGCATTGAACCTATTGAGCTCCAAGGGAGACTGACATATCCCGAGTCACCTATGAGAGTACTGGATACCAAGGTGAAAGAACTCAGAAATAAAGAAATAGAGATGGTAAAGGTTCTTTGGAAGCACCATGGGGAGGATGAAGCCATATGGGAGTTGAAGACAGACATGGAAAAGGCATACCCTGAATTGTTTGTTTAATTGGCTGAATTTTGGGGATAAAATTCTTATAAGAAGGGGAGGATGTTACAACCTCAATTTTTGCTTATATGACTGTAACTGCAATTGTTTCAAAAGAAATATACTTGGTTGTAAATTGCATGATTTATGATGAATATATGGATTTCTTTCACAACTCCTCCTTGTGCATGGTTTTTCATGGACCCTTTGGTAATAATGGGCCCAAGATAATAAAAGAGGAAGACAAGTTAAAAGGGAATAAGAATTTCATAAATAATAATGAAAATTGGGATAAAGGTGAAAATATAAGAAATAAATAGGTAAGTGTCGGATTGATCATAATGGATGGTGTTTCGAACCCCACATGGATCCTTGAGTTATAAGGAATCGAAATAAAGGAAAATAATAAAGTGAGAGAGAGGAAATATAAAGGAAATATATATATTTAAGAAATAACTTGCACATAAAGAAAAGGTTCGTTTTCTTTTGAATAATGACTCCAAATTTGACACGCCAATAGATTAAGTCATTATTAAGTTTCCCTCAAAATTTGGTATTAAACAGACCCATGGTTTGAGAGTTATCATTTTTCCAAAGTGAAAGGGATATCCTTTATTTCTAAGGGAATTATCCTATTTTCCCTATTTTCTGTTTATGTGGGTAGCATGAAAACCATGGATCTTAGGTCCAACGGTAGAGGTGTCATTCCCTACCTCCAGTCTGACTAGGAAATCTGTGAACCTGGGAGAGATTTCCTCTCCACTTTCCTCGCGATACAGTGCATCATTAGATCTGGAAGTGGGCCCTCTGTCTTCGGGAGGCCACGAGGACTCAATCCATACCAGGATTGAGTACCTGTTGTGATGGGAATAGAGCTTCCCTAATATTAGGGAACCTATGACCCGACCCTATATAAGGGGGGGGTATTGTGTAATGCCAGCAATCACGGAACTGCTGCTCGTGAGATCGGGAGGATTGGGCGAGTGCTTTGGCGTCCTCAATTGGAGAATTCGACCTGTCCTTCACCCCATTGAGGATCTGCTTCCGCTGGAGTGGCACAGTGATGTCTCGGTGCTAGTAGGGAGTGGGTGGTGCAATCAAGGGGTCCTTCGAGTTCGGGATGACTTGGAGGAGCTCCAAGTGGCCTTGGATCGCGTGGAGAAGCAGTAACACGCCAAGTCAACAATCGTGTTGACTGACTACTTGTGGGAGAGATGATCAGAGGTTAACGATGACCAAGGGGAGGAAATTATTTCCCTTCCCTCACGCCTCTATTGAAAGGATTAGCCTTTTTTTGGTAATTTCACCTCTCCTTTCTATTAGCGAGCATGTTGCCCCACTAGCGTGTTTTTAAAATTCGATAAATCCATGTGGATGTTTCTATTTGGTAGAAAAGGATTATCTTGTAAAATACGTATCCAATTGTGGAAATATCGGATGAAGATGATCTATATATGAAAGTTGATCAAAAAAACATGAAGCATCCAATAAAATATAATTGAAGCCTGATTTTTCTTACAATTTAAATAGTACACAAAGTTATCACTTTTAATATATTAAGTTAAGGTAAAACCTTAATTTGTTATGGAACTCAGATTTAATGGTTCTTTTGGGTTATTCTGAGTAATATTAACCTATTGAGAATAAAAGGGAGAGTTAAATTTGAAAAAGGTAATTTTATGCTTGTTTTAGGGTTTTATGCATATTTTATGTTTAGAAACCCTAATTTGGGAAAATAGGGGTTTTAATGGTTTAAATCCAAAAATGTAATTATACAACAGAGGTTTGATGATGTCAAACTTGATTTAAGATTAAAGAACCCTTAATGAGGATAATTGGATTAATTAAGGTTTTTGAAAAATAAGAAATATGTTTTAGTGTTGCTAGTCTAAAAAGGCAATAAAGTTGGAAAGAAACCCTAATGAACCCTAACGGACTTAGAAGCCTTAGAAAGTATCCTCATGTCTTAGGAAGGTGTTTTAACATTAGGTAATCTATATGTTTCAAGAATTAAGGGTTGTATACATTAAGGTGCTTGCTTGGATATCTTGTTGAATTTGGATTCTATTTCTCAAGAACATGTATGTGGTTACACTTATGATTAAATCGCCTTAGTTTCCCGACGATTCCCAAAGTTTTATCGATTGCTTGGAATAAATGGTCGATTGTCTTTTATTCCATGCAATTATAAAGTGAATATGACCATCACCATAATTATATGTGCATAACTAGCTTAGATCATGGTCCTCCTCTACAACTCTGATGTTGATGAGATAGTTGACCTAGTACATGGTCTACCCGTGAGGTAGGACCATCATGTTATCACGAGTCAGGGATTGGACAACCTTTGGGTAGGGTCATGTGACTCCACAACCCTATGTATTGATCAACCTGTAAGGTAGGATCATGGGGGTTAGTTGAGATCTACCATATGAGAGGTAGTATCTATGTCCACTACAAGGACAACACAGAGGCTAGGGTATGTAAGGATTGAGTAGTCATGTTCAAAATATAAAGTTTGCTTGTTAAACCATAATTGCTTGCAATAGGTTGTTACAATTAAATGAAATATTATTGTTTCCCCCACATACCAATATAATTCGTTATACTGACCGCCGTTTTGTTTGTTCATGTTTTAGGTTATGAAGAAAATGGATATTCTTTGAAAGTGATATTGATGAAAAAGAGCTTAATAAAGAATTGGAGGATTATAGATAGATAAGTTCTTTCTTGGGTAAAGAATTCCACTTCCCATAATTTGCAAGGTATGAAAAGAAAGTTTTTATTCCATTAAAAGTTTAATTGCAGTAGAATTTATTAATTATTGTTGATTATTTGCAAAACCACTGATCCTATTTTTGGATAACGTCTCTGACCTCTTGGTCTCCCTTAACTGGGGGTTACCGGGAGGCAGGGTCGTTACATAACATGTGAATATTAGTTGACACCATTGGTCACCACCATCATTTATCATGAAGACAACACCATAGGGTTGTTCCAATGGTACCATCATCGGGTCATGGGTTTATAGAAGAAATCATCGTAAAACCCTATAATTGACCATTGGTGGATAGGAGCTTAGCACCATAGGTTGTCAAACCAACCTGATCCAAGTAAAATTATACCTTAGGATGAATGTACACATGAATACAGGTTTATCTACAACTGAAATCAGAATTGGGAACATTATAAAAATCGAAATCCAAGTCAAGCATATCTTTTTAGTGCATGCATCATCATTTTCAAGCAAGAACATGAGCTAGCAAGCTTATGGTAAGCAATAAATGTGGAGCAAGTTATAAAACTTGCCTCTAATGAGAATTTGCAATCCCAAACAGAAGAAAAATTGAGTAGGTAGGGTATAAAATCCAAGCATAAGTTGTGAACTCATCCATCTAGCACCTTTATTCATCAAATGAGCAAACCCTAAGCATAAGGTGCAAGAAAGGTAGAGTTTTAGAGCTTTAGAGAAATTTCTATCATGAAACAACAAGGTTACAACCTGGATAAAGGTAGGAGGAAGGATAACAAAGACATAAACGTAGGAAAGAAGGGGATTCTTACTCTTTTAGGTCAATATGACTAGAAGGAAGCTTTTTAAACCCTAAAAGGAAGTCAATTGCAACCCTAGATGCTTTTTCCCCAAGAAGATCCCCACTTTCTTCTTCCTTGGATAGGAACTTCCCAGCAGAATAGAGGGAGAACGAGGTTCATAGGAGGAGGGAAGTGGTGGAGAGAAAATGGTTTGTTTGGGTGCTTAGGGATAAGTATATAAAACTTTAAGATAAAGAAAAAGAAGAAGTTGAAGTTCTAGTATCTTTCCAAGTGTCCATGACCTTAAGCTATTAAGAATATACAAGCGCACAAACAAGAAGCTTCCCCACATATCATAGAGACTTGATTATCCCTCATTTCTTGAATTTCCAAGAAAAACAAATAATTCATTAGTTGATAGCTCCTAAAGGTAGCTCATCCATAAAGAGGCAAACCCTAAAATACCCTTGGAGAAACACCTTCAAACCAAGGTTTATCCAGGAGCCCCATAGCTTAAAGAGATCAAGAATGATAAGATAACATATAAGAAACATAATTAATGTGAAAAATTACAAAGAAAACCCCTCTACTGTGTAAATTACAAAAAAGTCCAAAATGTACATAAAATTGCATAACTTGCTCGAACAATGTCCAAATTGGACCAAATTTGAAACTTAAGTTTGTCTTATGATTTCAGAGAATATCACAAGGTTATATTAAGGTTATAAGAATTCAACTATGATAATTAGGCTTGTTCAACACTTTAAACAAGGATAGGGGTCTCACAACCATAAACCCCTAACATGGATTTCGCCCCCAAAATTCAAGGTACACATAGATGGACACTTCTCATGCACATTATCCTCAATATTACACATGGTTACTTCCATATTATGGAAATGTCACATTGCTCTTATAGAGGTCATGTTCTTCTCTTTCTATTCATACATATCTTATCTTGGATCAGCACAAAGACCCCCACATAAGAAGACATTTGCAAATATGGAACATAGAAACTTGTTGTGCCACCTAAACAAATCAAATAGTAACTTTATGAAATTATATCTATTGTATCAACACAATACTCAAAAGCCATATTCGCAGGATTTTATCAAACATAGAACATTATGTATCTCTTATCATATGTAACTTTACAAGGTTTCATCTCTATGCTCCTTTAATGGTTGTTATAATTACCACTCAATCAACCATGTAGGCATCCCCTAAGTTTCAAGAACTATGAGTAATATGTTTTTGGAGGATTCTCCAATCATCTCAATGGTGGACTGACCACCTATTTGGTTGAAGAATCATACACTTGTATGTAACTGTTAACAAAATTAACTTCCTGATTGACCTTGTTAGGGGTGGAGCAACGACATTGTCTTCATCTTATCAGGATTCACATGACATACTTAACAGAGGTATCATAACTCCAAGAGGGTACTCTAGTCAACCCCCAACTCACTCTTGCTAGAATTGTCACACAAGTATAGTTGCTTCAACATTCTTAAGGTTTAGCAAGATGTTAACCTTGTTAATGACCATATCTAAAATACGTTGAGATTTCATCATTCAAAGCTTGCTACAACTTGTAAGACATGACCTGAACACTCTGGTTCCAATATTCATAAATTCTATTGGTACATTGGTTAGTCTAAAGGACATAATCCTAAACTCATCATGGTCATGTAACTTGTGTCATCCACTCTAACTCTTATCCATTGATATTTTGATCCGAGGTTTATCTTAAAGGAACACGGTAACACATGTCGTTGATCAACAAACTATATATCCTTGGTAGTGGTCTTGCCCAACTATCACTAGACCATACACAACATTATAGAATCACTTTTATTTTTCCTTCAAAACAACACTTAGAGGTTCATCATCAACTCTCTCTCTCTCTCTCTTTCTAAGGGAGAGGAATACTTGGAATGTTCATTTAATAAACATCTCCAACCTTCACATACTTCCCATACTGTTGATACATCTTGGATACTAGGATTCATTACCTTGGTATCCACCTCATGTGCTATAAGGAACTCACATCCTTACCTCATCTACTTTGACCAACATAATCAAATCTTAAGATATATAAGAGGAGTCTTCCTAATTATTGGAAGGCTCAAAAGCATACTCATCACAGACTTTATGATCTTGGAACCATAGTCCAAGCAACCTTCTGCTATAATTAGCCAACCAACCTCATGTTTATAATGAATCCACACATACCAAGTGGAAATGATCCACTTGAAAGATGTACCCTAGAAAGGAAAGACACAAAGGGAAACACACTTCCCATATCATAGAAGCATTATTCAAGGATCACTAGAAAAAGGGTAACTAATTCTATTTTCATTATGCAGGTTACAACTTCTTATGTATCATTTTACCTTTTTCATTTCAGGTTCCTTACCATTAGCATAGGAATCAACATGATTAACATATCTCATTACTCCTTCCTTGATGACTATTTATCCCAATAGGGTATGTTATCTTATTTTATTACGTTTTTCAACCACTTATCAACAAGTAAATCATCATATTGTTCAATAAATAGGGATCATCTCCCTAAAGTTCTTTCACATGCCATGCTGATTTTACATTAACTCTTTCTTACACACATAGGTTGGTCTGAGATTAACTCAGGTTCCACCTTATTCCTTTTTCATTGTTCCCATTTATCATCTCATTTTATACTTATCATTGGAGTTTTGTCCATCTTATGTGAATTTCATACCTTGAATCACTTTATAAGAACAAACTTATTTGTCTTTTACATTATTGTCTTCTTGAATTTCATCTTCAAGAACTCTTCTTTTGCTTATTTGTATTCAGATTTAGATTTCATGGTGTTATATCTTTCTCTTATAGTACCAACAATTCAAGTTTTGATAGATAATGATGTAATCCTCATCTTCACTTGAGGTAATATTGAGTTATCTGCACCATGATTTCTGATTCATTATGCTCTTTTGATTGTTTCAAAATGACTACTTGATTAGAGTAACAAAGAAGATAACAATTTAAGAGTTCCATACTTATCTTTTCTTCAATAATTGAATACCTGGCCAGGGAACCCAAATACTGAGATTAGGTAGTATGCATCATATTTTATGTCATATACCTAATTTTGACATCATCTAAGTCCTAAGTCCTAGTGTCCCTGTAGACTCAGTGAACTTAATGCTCTGATACTAACTTATGAGAACCTAATACACTAAATGAGTTACTCAAAACTTAAAACACAATTGATCATTAATTAATCACATACCCAAAAATATGGGTAAATTAAAATCGATTTCAACATCAACACCCTCTCAGAAACATTTAAATAAGAGCCCAACATCTTTCTTGTATCCATACTATGCCAAGAATTTGATACCGATTGTTCTATTGCCTTATCCACATCATATATAAATAGGAGAACAATATTCATATATGCCACACAAACAAGCATTAACATGCTTACAAAAGTCTGATTCTTTTGAAACACCATATACAAAAGTTTCCTGCCCAGGTCTGAGAGTACAGGGATGACTATATGACACACTAGACATCTAATCAGCTTTCTCAAAGATTCATTACTGTAGCTCCTCTTTACTTCCACGGTTCTATTGTTGTCACTATCGATTACCTAAAAAGATGTAGTGAACCACAAGGGTGAGACCCATGTCCCAGCTAGGGATATATCCTCCAACAATGCTTATTCATTACAACATTTTGAATAGTAGATAACTGTGCAGTTGGAGTATTTAATAGTCAATTGAACAAATTGAATAGTTCAAGTATGTTAAACAAATTAAGCAAATAATCTTAGCAACAAGTATGATTATCAATTTAAATATAGGTAACAAATAAATCTATTTCTCTGGATAGATATCTACTCAAATTTCATCAAATTGCATCTAATAACAATCATCATCATTAATTTGACTATAATCATATTCTTGGCTAACAACACTAGCAATCTAGTAGCATAAGCATCCCTGACATCATTAATCTGTCTAGTAACATAACATGGTTGTCAATATTGGCATCTCAAATAAAGGTAACATATCTATATCATAAGTAGAACTAACATCATAGCACAATTAACTACATGGGCAAGATTAGCAGTTTAATCATTTATAAATACATAGGCATGGATAGCAATATAAAAAATAGCTAGCAGCATCATCTTAACTATCAGTGTCAGTATATTTGACAACACAAGAAAGTTTACAACATGAGCATAACTACAACATAAGCATATCTATTATCTCTTATTGTACTATACATGATCTCAATGACAAGAAAGCAAACAAGGGTTATCATCCAATATGAAGCATTGTGTATAAACCTAAATAGATATGCTACACGACTATCTTACATCTTTTTTTATGCCCTAGAGAGTTTGAGTCGTACCACTCAAAGTCCAACTGACCACCGTTTGGTCACAATAAGTTCCATATAGGATCTAGGAAGAGCCGGACTCTAAGATCTTCTCCATACTCAGTCAGTACGAGTCTCCACCGCAGTGACATATAGTCAAACTACAAAACATTGACATATAGTCATGTAACTATCCCACCTTAGTACAAGTCTCGATGCTAGCATCTAGGGTATTCAAACCCAATCACTGAGGTACCATAACAGTTATCCTCTAATCACATCATGTTATAATCATTGAGAGCCGACCACAGTCGTTCTCAAAAAGTAGGCTAGGTATGACTGCAGCCATCCTCCAGAAACACTTGGTGTCAAGATGATAAGCACCTCACATACTCAATAGTATGTGCCCCGAGTTTCCCTTAGGAATACTCATTTCACCATCCAACAATTTTTACACTGAAGATGGTTCTATGGCATAGGGAACTACATGATTAGAGGTTCACTTGATTAGTTATCTCCAATTGGGTGAATTAAGGTTTCATAAAACAAGTGGACTGTAAGGAGTAGGATCCCATAGGGATCCACTCCCTACTAGAAATAAAAAGGGCAACATCCACCAACAAAAATTTTCTCATAAGGGGATGAAACCAGATTTATTTAATCATGATTGTATCATAACACAAAGTAGCAGCGGAATTGAAATATATATCTAACCATTACAAGGCAACTTGTCATACTAAACTTTCACCACACAGGGTGACATAAAGGAAAACTAACTACATATGTAGAACTAACTGAGGATCACCTAACAATTTCAAGCAAGGTCTCCCAAGAAGTCAGCTATCATTGTTGAGGTCCAGGTCCTACTAGATCTCCTCCTCCTTGTCCAACACCTGGGGTTGAAAGTGTACCCCATAAAAGGAAAAGAAAAGAGGATATCAAAAAAATGCTGGTATGAGCATGCTAAAGAGGAATTGAGCATTATATATTTTATGAAAAAGGTACATCAAGTAGAGAAGGCTTCCCATGCAAAGGATAAGAACTACCCAATTGGGCATAAAAGGATAGAATCTCAAATATATGATAAAAGGAATACTTTCCATTAAAAAAATAATAAAAGTGGTGCTACAAAAGCACTCATAAAGATTTTAGGGCACAAAACCCATAAAAACCTGCATGTAGGTGAGATTAACATAGCACTAGAACAACATAAATAATAATTGGCGGCCAACCCTCATAAAGTTGAAACCCAGGTATGGGGCACATAACCACCATCCCAAAATAAACAATAAGGGCACATAACCTAAAACCAATGCAAATTATATTACTCTAGGGCTAGTGAGTCACACAACATGCTTAATAGGGGGGCAAGTAAAAAGGTATAGTCGGATTTACAAATTAATCACCACATAAGTGATCATCATTATCAACCACCTCAAAGTGGGCATATAATAACAAATTGAGTTTCATAATGAACAAGGCATAATAAAGAATCCAAAAGAAATTCATGAAGATATTTTGATCACAAGATCAATAACAAGTAGGGTATTTCACATGAAGCATCATTTTCAAAAGGAAAAGATATGGTTTTAGTTTATTGTCCATAGGACTAAGAGAATGAATATTTAGGTTAATGCTCAATAAAGAAAAATAGAAGATGCTAACATACCTCTCATAGAATCTTAATCAAAACACTTTCCAAAATCCTAAGCAAGATTAGAGTCCACTTGTCCTATTATAATAACCATATACATGTATTAACATTATATGCATTCATTAAGAACTCAAAACCCTAAACTTATCAACTTTGTCTGCAAACCACTGATTTAGGTCTTGAAAACATCACCATTGTCTTATTTAGGGTTTTCTGATCAAAATAACATATGATATTAAGTATTTTGAAGATATGGACTTTTAGGGTTATTCTTAGTGATTTTTCGTTAATTATATCATCCTCCAAAATACTTTTTCGAAAAACTCAAAACCATACATCCAATTTATTTTTATAAAATCGATCATATTTTTCTGAGTTTAGAACATATTTTACTTTTAATTTTGGCCCAAGGGTTTACTAGTTATGAATTATATAAATTACTAACTTTATTAATTAGATCTATTAAAATCAATCATCATAAAACGTTAGATTTAGGTGATAAAACCCTTATTAAAAGAAAGCTTACATTTTTATCATTTTATTGACTACTTATGCATATTTTTCTGATTAGGGATTAATTTGTTATGGATTTTCAAAGATCGACCAATCAGAAACTCAAGAATTACCAAATAAGCAAGAAAGAGAGGGAGAGAGAGGGACCGACCCAGATGACCTGGCCCAATATTGGGCAGCCAAGTCGCTTGGTTAAGGGTCTGCCTTGACTTTGCCCAAAAAAAAGAAATCATGGGAAAAAGCCCGTTATGCCCTTTAGCGAAAAAATGAAGCAAGGAGAAACATGAAGGGAAGAGAAGTAAAAAAACATTGGGGATCATCTTCCCCCCTCACGTCGGATACCATTGCCGCTTGCTCCAGCAATAGCTTGGCAGAGATTTGGGCAAAAACCAAATACGCGATCAAACTCCAAGATATGGGTACCAAAAGAAAGCCCAAGCGAAGAAGAAACTGACCATACGTTCAATTCGATTAGAGAAGCGCTATGGTGAGAGAGAGAGAGAGAGATGCAGCAAGGCTTACTCAAAACCTGGGTTGTCTATGGACAAGTCCACTTTGTGCAAAGAAATTGATGGGGAGGATGAGTTTGGCGGCAAGATACGAAGGCATAGGGACATCTATATATAGGTGAGCTTAGGGTTAACGTGAAAACCGATGTGGCTGTGGGAAGCCGAAAGAAGGAAAGTTGGGTGTTTGCAAAATACTTGACCATAGGTTGCAATTTGTGAACCAAAAGATGCAGAATTATCACACAATCTTGTCGGAAGAAAAATCGATTAAAATGATTAACTGTGGTTTGAGATATCTATGAAGTAATGATGGCAGATCGCAGGGGTACTATTCACCATGAATAGGACTCCACGCAAGGTAGGAGAAAAAATCTCAACCATCAATCCTAGATCGGACGGCTCACAATGCACACACATAGATCACTTGCCAAATCGAATTAGGACCAAAGTGTGACATATATTATTTAAATATTTTCTCTCTCCACTTTTGAAGGTGCAAACGAAACCCAAATTGGCTAAAATTTTGCAGAGAGGCTATTATTGTATTGTAGAATCCGAATATAAAATTATACTAGGAGTGGGTCTAGGATTTGGATAAGGATTCATGGTTGCAACCACATGCATGGAGGCCTACAAATAGAGGCCTTGGGGTGGCCATTGAGATTATCCCACCATCCACCGGTTGAGGTGTGATCCCTCCAGTTGCTTGTTGTGCACTCTGTTGTAGAGGGTGCCAGAGAATAAGAACAACTGGAGGAGCTCTCTTAGTGAATAAGAGAGGGTCTGTGACTTTTCCTTGAAGCAAATTAGCAGCTGACAATTGGTGACACATTGGGTGTACTAACAGAGCAAATCTCTTGGTTAATAAGAGAGGGTCAGCGACTTTTCCTTGAAGCAAAGTTGCGGTTGGTGGTTGCTCCTGGATTTAGGGGTAATTTGCTCCGAGAGGTGTGAGTTATAATCTTTGTGTATTTCATGATGTATTTGATGTATTTTATCCAATATATGTATTCTCATTTTGTATATAAACGGAAACAATGATAATGCATCATTGTGCATGTTAAAATATCTTATAATCACTTTAAAAAATTATTGTACTATTATAAGGAGAATTTAAATATTTTGGCTATTTTTTGTAAATATAAATGGTGTTTCTTTATTTGTCTCACATTTCAAGTTTACTTCACCTATAATTGAGGAAAGAAGTTGATGAGAAGTAACAAATTAACTATTTGCATGTTTATAGCCTTGTACCTCACATATACCGCAAAGGAAGTGATCTATCTCTGGGTATGTTATCTATCAATCTTGGTTGAGTAACTTTTTGGGAAACAACTATGAAATCATATTAGGGAAGAAGTACCAAGGATCTTTGTAGCATTCCAAATGGAACAATAAGTTGCAATAATGAAATTCATCAATACTACTTTTTTAACCATCTTTAAAAATATTTTCTAGAAAAGAAGATATACACAATGGCCACTATCATACTTAGAGGAGCACTTTCCAAATGATCCTAAATATAGTATGGCCAAGCAAATGAAGAGGGGAAGTGTTGGTCACTACTCAACTCAAAGCAAATGTGCCCACTTCTCCCAACCCTGTACATAGGAAATAGGGACAAAAACACCACATGGTCTAACAATGATGACGTCCTTGCTTTTAGAATGGTGTTGATTTACAACAACCATCGTAAGAACTTTCTGATAGCTTCTCAATGCATGATGCTAAACTTATTGTTATATCATACAAAATATATTAACACTATCCAAAATGCTCATCATGTATTCATCTAGTAAAGAGAAGAAATTCATGCTCTAATGTCCATCAAATTTCCTACAAAACCCCATGTTGTAACGTCGGTATATAATATATACATGTGATCATCCAATGTACGTGTTAGCCACTGAAACTTGACAATGACATTGTCATCTCAAATAATATAGCAGTTTCTTTGTTGGAATTAAAGACATATCTGAGGCAAGTTCTAGTTCAACAAAAAAAGGTTCATGTTGAACATTAAAAAAAAGGTATATGCAAGGGATGGGGTGAATCTAATATCATCCAATCTGGATACAAATTAGTAAAGACAAGATTCATATTAGTAATGATATATAAGTAATATTTTTTCACTAAAACAATAATTATCTTTTCACATTCTTATGGTTAGGGTAGAATAGTTAGTAGATTTCTTATATATCTATATGTAAACATACATCTTTGTCTTGAAATGATACATAAATATTTTGTATATTGCCTCATATTTTTCCAGGAAACTTATTTTTAACAAAACAAATTATGTGAACTACAACTTTTATCATAATCATCATTTCCATATTTTTTGACAAACTTTAGTATTTTCTTTTTAACTATGGAATTGTACCTAACTTAAAAATTGTATGAGTTGTGTATCATTAATAATTTACTTAATGGAAAAAAAATCAATTTAGGCACGTAAAAGAAGTTTAAATAGTTACATACACAGTTGATGGAGTAATGCATTCATGGCCCAATCAAGAAGGGATAATCCAACGGGCGGTAAGTGAGAGAAAGCTCCAACTTCTCTCTAGAAACATCCCCGAGGTCAATTCTTCCCCGCCCTGGTGAGCCCCAGTCCGGTGAGCCACAGCCATCGCTCCCCCGCCCTACTCGGTTAGCACATCTGTGGGTTGGGCTTCACGGAGCTCGGTCTTCTCACCCCCAGTCTGTTGTGCCCTGTCCGGATTTATTCAGATCCTCCCCACCCTGGTGAGCCCCAGTCCGGCGAGCCCCAGCCATCGCTCCCCCGCACTTCATAGTTAAGCGCTTCTGGGGGTTTGACTGCTTCAAGTACACTCTTCTCCCCCCTGTATGGTGAGCTCCACCCTTGTTTCCTCAGAGTGGCCGGAGCGATCTTATCAGGTAAACTAAAAAAGGACTGGAACATCTTCCCCTCCCTCTTCACTCGAAGGTTTACCACCTGATTGGTGCGCTAGGCGGTGGCGTAAAGGTACATACTCCCCTCCCTCTTTACTCCTATACCTTCTTCACTCCTCAACAATTAATCTAGGAGTTTGGATCACTCTCGAGGCACCTAAAAAAAGGCAACATACAAAACTTTTAACCTTAACATCTGAATTTCCCCATTAATGGCGGCTGGGGCACATTCTCTCTCTATTTTGCCCAAGATGTTCTGACACTCTAAAACATCCCTTATGCAAATCTCTCCAGACTAAGAACAGACCAGACATTCTCTATAATAATAATAGAATGAAAGTGAATTCCAATGATTCGAGTCTAGATAGCGCACTAATCCCAGCAACAAAAATTGGACCTAAAGCGACGACGCTTGTCTGCTGATTCCTCTCCCTGAAGGTCGATTCGTCCCTCTCTGTGTAGGTCGATTCGTCCCTCTCCCTTACGGTCGAGCTACTTCATCCCTGGCTCTAAAGGCTTGATGGCAGCTATCCTGCTCTGTCTGAGAGAATTGGAATGGAATTGGTGAGGTTTGCTAGCTACCTTTCTGCCGGCTCTCGTTTCCCCTCTCTGTGCCTTAACTACAGTCACTTCGGGATCGAATCACTACTTCCCAGAGAATATTGATTTCAAAATTTACTCACCTGCTCTCTCTGCCAAGACCACATCATGAGAATGGGTGGCCTGCTCACCCTGGCCACATGCATAAACAAGTCTTGACTATCAACAAAAGGCAAAACAAAAATCTTCAAGAGTGCCCTAAAACAGAAAAAAACCTCGGCTTTAGACAACTACACAAGGGTTCCATCTACACCTCCAGACATGGACTCGTGCTTCACCTTCATGGAGTATCCACTCTCAAACCCTTCTTACTCTACATGTGTTCCCCTACCTAAAGCATGGATCTATCACAAGTTCGACCTGTCTCCAGGGTCCTACATGATTAACATATGCCATCGTTCCTTCTCGGTGTTGGTCACTTGGTCTTCCCAAGCTGATCTCCATTGGAAAAACAAAGCATCAACCCTTCTCATCTCTATGGGTTGGAACTTGTTGATCTCTTACCTCAAGCTCAAGCCTGAATGGACTATCTTCATCAAGCTGATCAGAAACCGAACATTCCTGGCTTGGGTTAGGGATTTCAATGCTGACACACCACCTGAGCTAGCACATCTCTATAAAAAACACGATCAAGAGAGATCAACTTCATCAAACTCGGCAGATCAGCTCTTCGTTCGCGATGTACATCAACCCCCGATAGGAACAAAGGCTTGGCCCATCTCAGTTTCCTCTTGCTCAGAGGAGGAAGATGAAGCAGACATAGCGTCAACACCACATCAAACAAGCTCCATCACAGTAAGGTATCATCTTTTTTCTCCCCAAAAGCAAAAAAAAGACTACAAAACTCACACTCACTACGCTCCACAAAACCCTAAACATGTGATCTTTCACAGCGGATGATATCATCCCAAAAGACACTTTTCTCCTAAACCGCACTTTTCCTATTTTAGGCCAGGAAAAATCTGCACACCTCATCAACAAACACTTAGAGGAAAACCCCACAACCCAAACCTGGAGAATAGCCCCTCCTAGAAAACCTTTTCGGCCCCTCCACTACTTTTTTTGCAAAAGTAAACACCATTCAGCTTTCGCCTTTCCCTCTTTACCTGCTTCAGATGCCACCAAGTAGGTCACACCAAAAGAAACTGTAAAGTTCGTCCCCCCTGTAAAGCTCAGAACTCATGCAAACTGACACAATTTTACCGTGCGTATAATGCAAGTGCACGCGTCAAAGTAGTATAGGCCTTTGTGAGGCCCGAGTCAAACTCAGGGACACTGAATTATCTGTAGACTACTACTAACTGGTCGCGATCAGCTAAACCGATTAAAAGAGTTTGAGAGTTGTTGTAAAATAAAAGAAAATAAATAAAACAAAGCAATCGATTAAGGGTTTAGTTTAATCAATTCAAGTGGAGATCTTTAGGATTGCGGTTTCACCGCTGGTTATCATTGTATGAATTTCCATATAATAATTCAGGTTCATCTCTCGATCCAGGTAGTGGCCTGTACTCAGAATTGCCCACTATCATGGTACAATTCACTACCTATGTCTAGGTCGGTTCCACCGTCGTAGTAACATATACCCTAAACTAGGTGCATTAATATCGACCTTTGGGTTTCCACCATTAACCATACATCACCTTGTTCAAGGGATTTGTTAATTAATGTGAGTTTCGTCTCTTTTCAACCGTTAATTCTTCTTTCAAAGTAATTAAAGGCATTTGATTATCATTATGGTGATCAAGCATAATAATATAATTGAGAAAATGAAATCATACCACGGATTTAAGAGATAAACTATGAATTACTATGATAAAAATGTCATACAATGCTTCCCCGGGCTACTCCCAGTCCTAAAGATAAAGGGGATTAGCCCCACATGTTCATCTCAGAGCAAAACATGTTAGAGAAAAGGGGAAACATGGAGAAAAACGTGAATAAGTAATGAAACCCCTGAAACGGAGAAGATCCAAGCGTTCCTCGGCGTAGAATGCATGATCTACAACCTTTCGGCGGTGGAAAACGTCTTATTCGGCTTCCGAAACGGCTGGGGCATGCTTTTGGGCTCCGTTCTTCTCTCCACACCTTCTCGGGATGTGTGCAGTGGCTAATGATGTGATACCCTGCTCTTGGCCGCCGTCATTAGGTATAATCACCGAGTTAGGTTGCAAAAATATCCCAGCCGTCAGATTTGGATCAATCTAAAACAAACTTGTATCTGACGGTGTCGATACCATCGACGCGGGTCGATGGTATCGACTCTGCACGATATCGACAAGTCTTCTTTTCTTTTTGTCGTTGCACCTGATGCTGACTCGATACCATCGACGCGGGTCGATGGTATCGACACCCTGAGGCGTCGGTTTTGTCCTTTTCCGTCGTTGAAGCTCCACGTGTCGATAGTATCAACTGTCTACTCGCCAGCAACCTGAAGGTACGTCGCTACCATCGACTTCCCTGTCGATGGTATCGACTCTGTGCTGCTCCTTGCGTCTGACTGCTTGTGGTCGTGTCGATGGTATCGACAACAGCAAATATGTGTTTTTCCTGAAATTGCAACACAAAACCACATAAGCTAAAATAAGACCTATAATTGTAATCATTTATGTTCAAAATGATAAAATAAGGGAGGTTTGACACTGAGAAGGATCATAGACTAAAGTAAATGAATTATGCAATATTAACCACAAAAATGACCAATAAATGCATAAAACACAAGTAAAACAAGTCTATAAATGCGACTCAAAATCATCGCATCAAACTCCCCTAAGCTTGAACATTGCTCACCCTCGAGCAACTAAACTTTAGAATAGAATTGCGAGGGTCAACTGGAGAACAGATTATCACAACAAACATCACCATATGATCCCCGCCAGACATTCACATTTCGACCCTCACTAACCATGGAATGATAATAACCCTAAAGGCGACAGTAATCATCCATAAAAGATATCTACCTCAAAATTGATGAACACTATCATATAAGGTAGTTAACATAATAAAATTCTCCAGTTCAGACTCAGTGCATCTTGTGATCTCCTATTCTACATTGCTCACCCTAACTACCATCTACATGGAAGCAGCTCTCCCGATATTAACAAGTGAGGAGAAAATCACGGTGGCATACCAATTCAAGCAACGGGTGGATGGAATGGGTGGCTAGTGGAAGAAATGGAAGCATTATATGATTTTAACATGCACAAAGAAAAAATGACTTAAATGATGCATATGCAAATGACAATACCCTAATGCCTACATTTGGGTGGAATGATGCATGCACTAACATCCCGTCTCAAGGTGAGATGGAATATCTAAGAGAGTTACATCATGTACTTATTCTTCTTTAAAATGCAGGCGAGTCTTGTTCCTTTCTCCCTCTCATTACTACTTACATCCCAATTCTCTTTTCTTTTTTTCTTTTTTTCTTCAATTTTTTTATTATTTTTTAAGCCCTTATTTTCATAGTTGACAACGAATTGTTTGTCAGGCTCACTTATTGCTACATAACTTATACACTTGAAGCATCCATAAGGTATGGAACAAGTTAATCACCCATAATGTTCGGAAGATATAAGATGCATGATGTACTCTATGCACAAAAATGTGAATGCAGCTACAACATGATAATTATGCAAATAAATGACATGCACTTAAGGATGATGTGCATGTATAACTAATCTATTTTTTTCATTTTCATGCAAAACATGTGAAAATAGTTGCAATGCAAGACCTATCTACATGGAATGCAATCAAAGAGATTAAAACCATAATGTACTTCCAATTCTTATGGTGGAATATGAAAAACAATGGGCTGGATAGATCACAAGACTAATTGACTGAACCTTTGAAAATTATTATGTGTCCCTCCTTATTGACCTATGTGGTAATTAAGAGGTTTCTCTCGCTTATTTCAAATTAAGGTCTCATTATCATTTGATCAGTTTAGGCTCAAACAACCAATTACGTCCACTTTTCATGAATCCTAGGCATGTACAATTGTGATTTCCTGTTTTAGAGTTGACAAACTCAATCATTTCCTTAAGTTATGTGCTCAAAGGTAACCAACACAAGCTTGCAAACACTATTTTTTTTTTAAATTTTCCCTTGATTCCCATGTACAAGAAGCGAGATGACACATGACTTAAGACATCCACAATTACACTAGATAGAGTGTGGATCCTACAAACAAACTAAAAACTAAGAAAAACAAATGAACTAAGAAAAACAAATGACAAATGACAAAGCAATAAAAACTAAAAACTGAGAAAACTAAAGGATAGAGTTGTTCCAACTCCCCCCCCCAAGCTTGAATTCGACTATGGCCTCATAGTCAAAAACAACCTTAAAAGGTGGAACAGTGATACCTATCATTCTTCCGAAGGAGGCGGGTACTGCAGGGCCGTGGGGTCCCAAGATGGGTACTGCGCCTGAAAGCTCGGATCATATTGGGGCATGGGCGGAGGTTGTGGATACCCCCCAAAGGAATTTTGGCTCCAGTAATGATCGTAGAATGGCTGGTGGTGCATCTCCATCTAATGCAACCTGTCATGGATGTGTTGTTGGTTTTCAAGGAGGAGGCGTTCATTCTCGAAAATAGCCCTCTAGTTATCTAGCAGCCGGTTTGTCGTATCCCGAATACCGACGTATGAAGCTGTATGCTGTAGCTGGATATGCTGGATTTCTTGTAGCATCGTATACATCCCCTGCATGGAGTAGACATCCTTGCCTTGCTGCAAGGGCTGAGGTGGCGGAGGCTGCAAAGAAGAAGATGCACCCGGATGCATGCAGGGATGCTTCCGGGGTGCCACTCATGCGCGAAGAGGAGTGAAAGCCTCCTCTTCCTCTTCATGCTCGTCACCATCATTGTCGTTGTCATCGTTGCCGCCATCTTCATCCAAGTCCTCAATGGCTATGACAGGCCATCAGAAATGCTGAGCGCCCTCAATGTTGAAGACGGGGTCTAGAAGTGAACACTCTTGATATGCGTGATTAACGTGGCAATGTGCGTATGGTAAACCATCACGAAGCAGGATAAGGTTGGAGCTATGTAGATGCTGGAGGTTGACCTTGCTTCTGGTAGAGAGGGGAGTGAGCTGGGAAATATCCAACCCAAGATATACGGCCAATGGTGTGATTATCCCTCCAAAATGGGTAGGAGCTTTCCGCGTACTCCTTTTCACGGCCACCACACGCGTCAAGAAAAATGTGCCCCAATTACACTCCTCGCACTTCAGCAACTTATACAGGAAGGACAAATCTGTCTCTTGAAACTTGCTGAGAGACAAGTCACCACACGCGAACAGGGTGGTGCAGAGCATGCGGTGAAGAATCCACACAAATGGATGCTCGAAATCCGCAACCTCCGCATTGTGGTAGCTCACAGATTTGCCTGGCGCTGCAGTCACCAACTCGGCAAAGATGGCATCATAATCCGTCCTTTTGTCTAGCCGCCGGTGCTGGTAGTTTTGATGAGCCTAGTTATATATAGAATTGAACTGGTTGAGGGTGATGGTGTAGTTGTTGTTGAATAGTCGGAACGACACCCTCCCTTTCCTCCATTCTCAGTCGGTGGCGATTCGGGTCATTGGGCAGCACATTGATGTCTAGTGATGCCATGAAATCCGCCACGAGTTCCTTGTAGGTCGACCACTCACCGAAAAATGGATGGCCCTCGGCGTAGTATTGGACTTCATCTGGCATCTTGTCGGTTCGGTGCACTTGACCTTGGAGAACATGTTGGAGATTAGCCTCAAACCCTAAGTAGCGAACCATATCCCGGTCGATGTAGCGGGTCGGCTCAATCTTGCGCTTCATCAGCTCCTCGTAAACCTTTCGAACCTCCGTGGAAGGATGGATGATCCACGGGCATGGAATAGATGCAGGCGGTGGAGGAACAAACTCAGGGATCTCCATAGGATCCGCCCATGAAGAAGAAGCACTGGCTGTACGCACCATCGTCACAAAAGAAAGAAGGAATAGAAGACGGAGCTCGATGAAGGTCGGAGAAGACAATCTCCGCTCGGTGAAGGCTTGGGGAAGAACGTGCTCCTTGGATGCTCGTAGCTGGGCTCCGATTGCTCAACAGGACGCACGACACAAGTGGAGGAGGAAAGCTCTGAAGGTGTGATGTCATATGATGACAATCCATCCCTTTTATAACCGTGGTCGGCGCTGTTGTGTGCCCGTCGATACCATCGACGTGAGTCGATGGTATCGACTCCTATAGCACAATCCGTCTTCTTCTAGTATCGACGGTTGTCGATAGCCTAATGTGGGGGCCCAGATCGATGACGCGTCGATACCATCGACGGGTGTCGATGGTATCGACCCATCCCACAGATCGACTCTCTCGATGCAGCGATCGACGTTGATTTCCTCTCGTGGATCGGTGACGTGTCGCGTCGATACTATCGACGCAAATCGATAGTATCGACTTCTGCTTAGGGAAACACCCTCGCGAGGCCCAGCCACCGCTTTCTGCCTGTAACTGGGTCGATACCATCGACAGGGCCGTCGATGGTATCGACTTCACTGAGACAATTTTTGTCTGAATATCTCCAGAGATCTCGCGAGTATCGACGCCCGTGTCGATACTATCGACCTCATTTGTTTGATCAACCTGATGGTGTGTCGATACCATCGACGAGGCCGTCAATAGTATCGACACAAAGCGATTTTTTGCAGCCACCTACCTGTGCCCATCTCGATACCATCAATACAAGCGTCGATGGTATCGACCCTGCCTCAGTCCTGCACATTAAACAAATGATCAAGGTATCATTTTTACACTAAAAACAAAATCAAATCAAACCAAAGTACAAATGTGAAAGAAACTAAACGAAGCTACCGATGGCTGGGTTGCCTCCCAACAAGCGCCCTTATTTAACATCTTAGGCTAGACGAAATCAAGCTCCTTATCTTGGGGCTTCCGAAAGTGTTCCTTGGAGATCACTCGACAGTTTGAACTCAACTCGATCCTGGCCAATCCCCAATGTCAAAGTACCACTCCCAATGGCAGTGACAACATCGACCGTCACTTGAAACAGCCTTCCTAAGAGCATTTCGCAACCTTTGCGTTGTGGCATATCCATAACAATGAAATCCACCGGAAAGATAAACCTGTCTACTTTGACAAGTACATCCTCACACACTCTGTATGGCTTAACAATGGACCCATCCACCAATTCAATAGTCGCAGCAGATTTCTTTAATTTCTTCAACCCAAGCTTTTGAAACGTGGACAGTGGCATAAGATTAATGCTGGCACCTGAATCACACTGTGCTTGTGGAAAATGTTGACCGCCTATGGAACATGGAATGTAGAAGCCTCCTGGGTCTTTCCTCTTCTGTGGTAAACTCCCATGGATAATGGATCTCACCATCTCATTCACCCGGCAAAAATCTGTGTCTTTGATCCGCCTCTTCTTGGTGATAATTTCCTTGATAAACCTCCCGTATGATGGAATTCGCTCTATCATTTCCACTAAAAAAATATTTATATGGAGCTTTCTGAACATCTCCAAGAACTTCCTGTAATGTCGATGCTCTTTCTTTGGCCTCAGATTATTCGGAAGAGACAAATTTCCTCATTTAGACACTTATGAGGTGGCACATATGGGCTTTTCGGGGTCTCCTCCCCTAAGCTTGCTTCAATGTCACCCTCTGGCGTAGACTTGGGTACATCATTTATAACAGGTGTAACTTGTGACGGATTCTCCCTCGCAGTGGATGTAGCTTCACCTTGATGCATGGACTTCACCTGCTCTTCTTGCCTAGGTGCGGGCGCGACCGTGATGGGCTCTTGGCGAGTTTTTCTAAATGGACAATATCCGCCTGGTAGTCCATAATGACTGCGAGGATACAGTATTTTTGGTGTAGCCTCCGTATCAAAAATCATTTTGCTTTTGTCCTGGACCTCCACCACAGGGGGCTCTGCCTCAGTAATCATGGATATGTACTTTACCTGATGATATGATTGGACAACATCTGCATTCCCAGCCTGTCGTTGTTTATTAGCATGCTTCATGGCCGCCACTTCATTGGAAATATGGGTCACAGTCATCTCTAGTGCCCTCATCTGTGCTCTGTGGCTTTGCAATGTTTGCCCAAATTTAGTCAAGATCTCACCCTGAGAATGCAACTGCTTACTAAGCATTCTCATCATCTCCTGATTTTGCTGCACCACTTGACTAAGCAACGCGGTGCTTTGATCTTCTGCCGTCGACTGTGGCTTTGCATCTGGATCTTGTAAGAAGTTGTTTGGATCTTTCCATGAGAATTTTCTATCCTTCCTCCATGCATAATCATTATTTCTATAGCCCTGTTGTTGCATAAATTTGACTTGGGCTTCCTCATCGGACTCTGCATCTTCTTTGGCAAGCAATTTCTTGGCTAGAAGGTCTAATTTATCATTCATCTCCTTAATGACCCTGGACTCACCTTCAACTTTTACTTGTTCCGGTGCATCCCTATCGCCCCAAGATTGCTTCTTGGCCATGTTCTTCAAAATTTCCCAGCACCTCGTGCCAGTGTTGTTCAAGAAAAACCCGGATCCTGTGGAATCCAGATTGCTTCTATCATGCTCAGAAAGAGCAAAGTAGAAAATCTTGACTTGTTTTTCTTTATCCAAACCATGGTGTGGGCACCTCCTCAGCATAATCTGGAACTGTTCCCAGGTCTCAGAGTAAGTCTCCCCTGCCTTCTGGCTGAAATTATGGATCTTCCGGACCAAGTCGTTGGTCTTCTCAGGCGGAAAGAACCTTTCAAAGAACACTTCCACCATGTGGTTCCATGATTCCACATACTCATCATCAAGATTATGTAGCCATTCTCGTGCATTTCCTACCATAGAACTCAAAAATAACTTCAAATAGAGCCTCTCTTGTGGAAACTTATCTATTTTGATCATGTCACAATTCTCCACGAACTGGCTTATATGAGTCACCAGATCTTCATTTTTAAGCCCATGAAATGCATTTGATTTGACCAAGTTGATTAATGCAAGATCAATTTTATCAGTTGGAATGTTGATCGCTTGCTTCTTTATTGGCCCCTTTGAAGCAGATGAGGAAGAAGCCTGTATCTTCTCCCATATCGTCTGCTCTTCTGCCATGGCTTCTTGTTCTGAGTCAGAATCTATATCTTCTAGTTGGTCTTGAGTGTAATCATCCTCGTCGTCATGTCCCGACAGTGGAACCTCTGGTGCCTGTTGCGTGTAGTCAGTGCTATGCATCTACACCATGCACAGTACCTACAAAATGATAATTTCAGTTCAGTACTGTGCTAGACGATGACAAAATATGAAAGATAAACTATGAATTTTAAAAATGATTTCAGAATAATAAAAATTAAAAAGTGGCCTAGAATGGCCGCTTGCAGCACTCGTAGTGCTGACAATTGTCGTGTCCCCAGCAACGACGCCAAAAACTTGACACGATTTTACCGTGCGTATAACACAAGTGCACACATCAAAGTAGTATAGGCCTTTGTGAGGCCCGAGTCAAACTCAGGGACACTGAATTATCGGTAGACTACTACTAACTGGTCGCGATCAGCTAAACCGATCAAAAGAGTTTGAGAGTTGTTGTAAAATAAAAGAAAATAAAATAAAACAAAGCAATCGATTAAGGGTTTAGTTTAATCAATTCAAGTGGAGATCTTTAGGATTGCGGTTTCACCGTGGGTTATCATTGTATGAATTTCCATATAATAATTCAGGTTCATCTCTCGATCCAGGTAGTGGCCTGTACTCAGAATTGCCCACTGCCGTGGTACAATTCACTACCTATGTCTAGGTCGGTTCCACCGTCGTAGTAACCTATACCCTAAACTAGGTGCATTAATATCGACCTCTGGGTTTCCACCATTAACCGTACATCACCTTGTTTATGGGATTTGTTAATTAATGTGAGTTTTGTCTCTTTTCAACCGTTAATTCTTCTTTCAAAGTAATTAAAGGCATTTGATTATCATTATGGTGATCAAGCATAACAATATAATTGAGAAAACGAAATCATACCACAGATTTAAGAGATAAACTATGAAGTACTATGATAAAAATGTCATATAATGCTTCCCCGGGCTACTCCCGGTCCTAAAGATAAAAGGGATTAGCCTCGCATGTTCATCTCAGAGCAAAACATGTTAGAGAAAAGAGGAAACATGGAGAAAAATGTGAATAAGTAATGAAACCCATGAAACGGAGAAGATCCAAGCGTTCCTCGGCGTAGAATGCACGATCTATGGCCTTTCGGCGGTGGAAAATGTCTTATTCAGCTTCCGAAATGGCTGGGACGTGCTTTTGGGCTCCGTTCTTCTCTCCACACCTTCTTGGGGTGTGTGCAGTGGCTAATGATGTGATACCCTGCTCTTGGCCGCCGTCATTAGGTATAATCACCGAGTTAGGTTGCAAAAATATCCCAGCCGTCAGATTTGGATCGATCTGAAACAAACTTGTATCTGACGGTGTCGATACCTCGACGCGGGTCGATGGTATTGACTCTGCGCGATATCGGCAAGTCTTCTTTTCTTTTTGTCATTGCGCTTGATGCTGACTCGATACCATCGACGCGGGTCGATGGTATCAACACCCTGAGGCGTCGGTTTTGTCCTTTTTCGTCGTTGAAGCTCCACATGTCGATAGTATCGACTAAAGGGTCGATAGTATCGACTGTCTACTCGCCAGTAACCTGAAGGTATGTCACTACCATCGACTTCCCTGTCGATGGTATCGACTCTGTGCTGCTCCTTGCGGCTGACTGCCTGTAGTTGTGTTGATGGTATCGAATGCTGTCGATGGTATCGATAGTAGCAGATATGTGTTTTTCCTGAAATTGCAACACAAAACCACATAAGCCGAAATAAGACCTATAATTGTAATCATTTATGTTCAAAATGATAAAATAAGGGAGGTTTGACACTGAGAAGGATCATAGACTAAAGTAAATGAATTATGCAATATTAACCACAAAAATGACCAATAAATGCATAAAACACAAGTAAAACAAGTCTATAAATGTGACTCAAAATGATTGCATCACAGACCCTGAGCATTTTTTCCCTAGGAACCTTTCTGAAAAAGGTACGACTTACAGAGAAAACCAATGAGTTCCAAAAAAAAGAGATACAGTCTATAGTCACCCCAACCATCCCTCTCCCTCTCCTCCTCTCACAAGCAATTCCTTTGCATGCCTTGCAAACCTCCCGCCCAAGCATGCAGACACGCCCAAAACCCAACATCAACATATAAACAACAGATTTGTGCCATATTCAAAACCCTGCCACAAGCCACCAAACCACTTAGCTTCACAACCAAAACCCCGTTCTTCTAGTACAACTTTCGGTGCCTCCATACTCAACACCAACACCAACCCTACACCATCAAACATGAAAACCCTAGAACACCTTGAATATGTGATATCCCTTGACCTACCCGCAAATTCCATGAGGCTACTCAAAGTCCTCACTCTAAGGAGCATCCTTATCTCCATTGAAAACAACATAGACAACAACCTAATAAATGTCCTAGATATCACCCGCGCTCTAGCCCTGCTTATCCCAGGACAGACAATCCTAAAACCTAAAATCTTTTCTCTAACCCATCTGATATACACTGTTCCTGAAGGTACAAAAATTAACAATCTCTTCAACCAGATTCTCACTATACCATGTGGATCTAGTTTTATTACATCCAGATTGTCAAAATGGACGGCTAACCTTGGGGCTTTCCCAGCTCCTGCTGGCAACTCAGACTGGGTAGCCATCACCAACCTCCCACGTCACCTCTGGGAAGCTGAGATCTTTAGAGGCATAGCCCACTCCATCAGGGCTACTCTTCAATACATCATCCTGAAAACCATGCATCCTACCCAATACATAAAAGCATTTTGCCTTTTTGCAGTCAAAGGTACTATTTCCTTACCACCTTACATCAATATTAGGATTGGAGAATCTATCTATAACATCAAACTATCTTCCGAACATCCTTTGGAAAATAGAACAACCTTCTCTGATCTTTCAAACCATCCACCTTCATGGTTCTGCCTAAACTAAGATAGAAAGACACCAAATCTTACCCGCCTTTCAGGTGATAGACACCTCGTTTGGGAAAGCAAAAACTCAAACACCACCTCCTCCAGTAACACAAATTTTCTTTCAAGAAGAAAAAGAACCAGAACCCCCACTCCCCCCATTCATGGAAACACCTCTCCACCATCTGGCACCATTTTTCCTTCCCCAACTTCTAGCAAGGATAGCTGCCAATCTCAAAACTAAAGCCAAAACACTTTGAGAAAACAAAAACCCTCCATGCTAAAGGATGCCATCTCTTCGCAGAGTCCTCAGCCGAAGAGCTCAAAGAAAAGGCAAGGAGGCAGCCATACCCAGAAGCTTTTGATGCAAGAACCTGAAGAGGAAAACAAGAAACCCATCGTCAACAGACTGGATTCAGGTACATCCACAAACACTTCACCCAGTTCATCCTGCGCAAAATCTTCTATTCTTGATACCTCTTCCCCACTTCTTACAAAGTCTATAAACTGTGACATAGATAACATAGAGGACCTTGCATCTTGGTCAAACATCACTAGCTTCATGAAATTTGCTAAAAATATAGGCATAGAACTTGAAGATGAGGACAAGGAACATAAAGCTCTAGACAATATTGAACTCTTTATGGGTTGGACCAACAAAAGAGATTTGGAAACTACCAAAGATTTTTTTGACCTTATCACAATTGACTAACCTATTTTTTAAAACCTTCCTTCTCTTTACTAAACATATCCACCAAATATGTGATTTTTATCTTGGAACGTCTGGGGAGATGTAAACCTAAATAGACGTAAGGAAATCCGCTCACACATATACAAAAATAAAATTGACCTGCTCACAATACAAGAGACTAAATCTAGTCTCTCCCCCTTTTCTCTCAAAACCTTAGGAGGCAATAGAATCACTGATTGGGTCCAAATCTTCCCCACTAACTTCAAAGGAGGTATTTTAGATGGATACAACAATCTTACCTTCTCCGCCATAAACTCCACCACTCTAGACTACTCCATAACCATAATTTTTAAAAACACATCCGATGGTTTTTGTTGGAACTTCACTGGGGTTTATGGAGAACCTGGACAAAATAAAACAACCTTCTTAACTGAACTAAAATCGCTTATGACTTATTTCCATATGACTCCCTGGGTTATCAACAAGGACTTCAATTTGATAACCCAAAACTTTGATAGATCCAACCCGACAAATTCCACACAACCCATGTCAACAGCTGACAAACTCTTTAGCCAACTCCTTACAAAACATGCATTAATTGAACTAAAACCATCAAACACATCCTTTACATGGACAAGAAATCAAACTTTCTCCAGGCTTGACCATTTCATCTGCTCCACCCTGTAGTAAGACAAACACCCACTATCCATGGTTCACATCTCTCATAGAGCCATCTCTAATCATTTCCCTCTTATTCTTGATACAACAACAGAATCATGGGGAAAGCGACCTTTCAAATTTGACAATTTTTGGCTCTCCATAAACAACTTTACCACCAGCTGTGTAGAGCATTGGAAATTGGCTGACTCCCAGACCACAAACCTAGGCCTCCACATTCTCCAAAACACAAAAAACATCAAAATACACATCAAAAATTGGAAACACACAAACCCAAACAAGCTCTCTGAAACCCGAAAAAACCATGAAGAACAATTCCTCTTTGTGGACAAGGACCCTACAGCTGACCCAGCTCTTGTCCATTCTATTAAAGCTGACCTTGACTTCACAAAAAAGTGTATTGACACTAGGTGGAGACAAAGGGCAAAAATCACATGGGCAAAAGAAGGGGACAAAAACACAAAGTTCTTTCACAAAATCTATAACAAAAATTACCAAAAAAACTCCATCTCTTACCTTCTGATAAACGAAAGGATCATAACCCACAAACAAACTATCACAAACCACATTACAGACCATTTCAAAAAATTCTTCAACAACAACCACAATCCCTCCTGCCTAAATGACTTGAGTTGGACTATGATCTTCCCTACAAACATTGAAAATGCTCTAGACTTTATAAAGCATTTCTCCCCAGAGGAATTGGACACGGCCATAAAAACACTAGGATTAAACAAATCACCTAGACCTGACGGTCTAAATGTAGAATTCTATCTTGCAAACTGGAATCACTACAAAATTGACTTCCTGGCTTTGCTTAAGACTTTCTATAAAAGTGAAAACCCCCACAACACCATAAAGCACCTAAACCAAACTTTCATCACTCTAATAAAAAAAACTAATCAACCTGACCTTATCTCCCAATACCGACCCATCAGCCTAATCAACACATCATACAAAATCTTAGCCAAAACTCGAACAAAAAGAATAAAACCACACATGAAAAAAATCATTCCCCTAAATCAAAATGCCCTTCTCAAAGGTAGAAGCATACAAGATGCTTACTTGATGGTAAACGAAACAATACATCTCTGTCACAAAAATAGAACACCTTTGCTAGCCATCAAATTAGACTTTAAAAAAGCCTTTGACTTTGTAAACTGGAACTATTTAACAAAAACTCTTACTGGCTTTGGTTTTCCACACAAATGGGTCAGCTGGATCCATGCATGCATAACCACAAACCACTTTTCAACAATCATAAATGGAGTTTCATTTGGTTATTTTCACAATTCAAATGGCCTCAGACAAGGCGACCCCCTCCCCCCTTACCTGTTCATTATAATCACAACTATCCTATCCCGCATGATACAACTAGGAAGAATCAGTGGTCTCATTAACTCGCCAGAGGAATGCAAAGAGAACATTATACAATTTGCCAATGAGACCATAATCCTCTCCTCCCCAGAGGATGCCTCTTTACTCAATATCTTCATAATCCTAGGCATTTTCTCCTACATTTCGGGACTTAAAATAAATCTCCAAAAATCATCCATTTTTGGGGCACACCTTGAACAATCTATCTTAGAAAGATACATAAATCTCCTTAGATGTAATATTGATGACTTCCCCATTCAATACCTAGGTCTTCCCATTACCCCCCACAACATCACAAATGCTACCTGGTCCCCAATAATAAAAAAATAAATAACAACTCTCAACTTGGAAAAATAACTTTCTAAATCTCTCGGGAAGGCTTACTCTTCTAAACAGTGTCATCACTCCTATCACCACATACTACCTGAGTTGTATACCCCTTCCATCCAAAACTAAATTACTCCTTGACAAATTGCGAAGGAAATTCCTCTGGAACAACTATCATCCCTCCATAAAATCTGGAAAGCACTACCATCTTATTAATTGGGACACTATTGTTTCCCCTATAGACCAAGGTGGCTGGGGTATACTAAACATTGAAACCCATGCTTTCTGCCTCATAATGAAAATTATCAATAGTTTGGTTAAAAATAAGACAAAAATCTGGATGAGCCTCATCAACTCCAAATACTATCAAAAATCCCCTCCCTGGCACAAAGTACCAAAAAATCAGCCTCACCCCTCTGGAAATACATAAACAAAAACATCCAAAAAATAACCCAACTCATCAACACTCCTCCACACTCTCACCTAAAAATCTCCTTCTGGGACGATCCTTGGTATGAAAAAAATTCCGTTCTAAACCTGCACACAAATTGGACCATTCCAAACAATCTCCTCAAGATCAACATTGTCAAGGCCCTTAGCCTTCTGACCAGCAACAAGACAAACACTCTCAAAAGATGCATTCGCATGCACCTCAAACCAGACGACCTATGTGATTTAAAGCAGACACTTGAAAATAATTCCTCAAACAATATCACATGGCGATGGGGAAACTCTTACTCCGTTAAAAAAGCTTACACTCACCTATCTTACAGAGGTCTATCCCCCCTACTACAAAAATATGGAAACAAAAATGGCAACAAAAACATAAAACCTTTCTTTGGCTGCTCCTTCACAACAAGCTGCTTACTGGAAAAAACCTTTCCAAGAGGGGCTTCATTGGTCATTCCAGATGCCCTCTATGCAAAATGGACACATACTCGGTAGAACACATTTTCTCCAAGTGTAACTTCTCACTAAACATATTCTCACACTTCACACACAATTACCAGTTAGATCTCCAATCAGCAACCTTTCCCCTATGGATTACACCAAACAGACACTACAACTCCTTCATGGGAAATGATATTTTCATCATCATTAGCTGGAACTTTTGGCTTGAGAGAAACAACATATTCTTCAACAACACTCCAAAACTGAGGCAAAATATCATCTCACAAATAGATGCAGACCTTCACTTGCTCACCATGTGCAGGTAAACATGTTCTAGAGGGAAAGGAAGACTCTGAAGAAGGTGAATCTGAAGCCCATTTTCTCTATGACCTGAAGGCTATGGTGGACGATGAAACCGGTGTTGTTTGCTGCAACAACATTAGTGATTTTATTCTGTTCCAGTAGCGGCAAATTCTCTATAAAAATTTCTGGATTAGTGTTACAAGAGGCTTGTTAAGGGGTGCCTCCCCCTAAAACTTTTAACATCACTTTTATCTCCCAGTAGAACATTACTTATGTATTTCAACCTATTTGACTCGTCAAAGCAGGTGTTTGCTTGCTTTACTTTAATATATGCTATGACCTATATTATTACGACCCTAGTTTTGGGTTCTTTTGGTGAGAAATGTAATTTATCATATTAAAGAAATTGGAACAAATAATGATATAATTTGTTTTGAATAAATGAGTTTCATTTAAAATAGCCTTGATTATTGTGTTGTGGGCTTTATTGGCTATTGGGCCCAATAAAAAGGAAATTCAATTAGTAAATGAATAATTGAGTTTTTGAGAAAAGAAAGGTGTGGAAACCTCTAGAAGGAAAAAGAACTTAATCCAAAGGTGCATTTCGTGCCATATGGGTTCCTTGGGTCCCAAGGAGTCCAAAGTTGCAAAGATAATGCAATAACAAAGGAAAAGATCAATTAAATTTTTCTTTATTAAGAAAGAAATTGAAAACAATGGTAAAATGTGGAAAACAATGAAAAGAGGTGATCCTTTCTGGATTTTCGTATTCCAAGGATTCTTAATGATAAAAGGAATACCAATGAGGAAAATAAAAGAGAAATAAAGAGAAATCCCCAAAAAGAGATATTTTAATAAGAATAAAACAAGATAATGAAGAATAATTCATTTAGATGCATCTAGAAGGATAATGAGTATCCCATAAAAAGGATTTCGAAATAATAAGAGTTTCTTGGGATCCAAGGAGTCACAGTGAAGAAAGAGGAAAGAGAAAATACCTATAAAAGAAAATAAGAATATAATGTGAATACATTATTAATAGATTATGTGGTATTGCTAAAAAGGAGATATTTCCTACTTGAGGAAGATATAATTTCGAAGCCAATGAATTAAAAGGCAAGAATAAAGAGAATAATGGCAAGGATTTTTGAATTCCTATTTATACAAATAATAGAGAATATCAAAAGGATAAAGAAGAGAGAGAAGGATTACTTCTCCTTGTAGGAATATGATTCCTTTTGGAAAGGGACTCTTTGAGTCGTGTATAAGCCAACCTATGGCTTCGTTTCCCACCCCTATATGAGGGGTATAGCCTTGGTTCGAAGGGAAGAGAGAACCCCACATTCTTCTACTTTCTTCTTCTTCCTCTTCCGTGCAAACCCTAACCATGCAGGTATTGTGCTAACCACAGAGCCGCAAGGGGCCATGACGTCGTCATGTTGGAGCCATGACGTTCCTTTGACAGCCTGTGGGTTAGAGATCAATGTCACCTTGCTCCCGCCTGTGTGCAGCATCTGTCGGAGGTCCGCAGCAGGGCTGCGAGTCCCAGACCTGGCAAGCGCTTGCCGGCCACCTTGGCTGCAAGTACTCGACGTGCCTGAGTGTGAGGAGGAATGGCGGAGGTAGCGACACTTCCCCAGTGACCGTCAGGGTCAGTAAGGAAGGGGGAGACACACCTAGGGTTACAGGTCAGTGTTGCTGCAAGCGTCGGGAGGAAGAAGGGGATGGAAGATGCATTGGACCGTTTTACCCTTCTAGGTATTGGAGAGCCGACCACTTAAGGAGGGGCAGAAGAGACATTTCGAAATGTTTCTGAACAAGAAACGTTGCATGGACAAAGGCTACGTGGCGCCTCCCTATTGGCCAAAGTAAGTGGATTTTGTAAAATTCATAGTTAATTATTCGTAGCTCAGATTAGCACGCATAAAATATGAAAGTTGCTCATAAAAATGAGGGGAATCCATTAAAAATATAATTGAAGCCTGATTCTAATTGCAATTCGAAAAGTAATGGAAGTTATCAACTTTAATACTTTAATATTTTGAGAAGATTAAAGTGATTAGTAGGGTTTAATGGATGATTAAAGTTGATATTAACCTGTTAATTGTAAAAAGGTACATTAAGCACAAAAAGGATGAAATTTGCATATAATTAGTTAATTTAGAGTTCATGTGCATGAATATACTTTAATGGGCCTTGAAACCCTAATATTGGTAAATACGTTTCTTAATTGCTTTAATTATTTAAGACTATGAATAAAGCTAAGATATGATGTTTCTAAGCTATTTAGAGCATTAAAGTTCCCAATTATGGGTAAGTACCCTTAATAAAGAAATTAGGGTTTTTCTAACAGATAAAGATGGAATTAATGGCAAATCGAGTTCATATGTGAATTAGACCATAATGAACTATGAATTGATGATAAACGAGCATAATTATTTTGTCATAGATTAAAAGGATAAAAATGGTAGCTTTAATGTTAAAAAAAGGCTTAATGGACTTAATTGATGATTAATTGTGCTGTTTTTGAAATTAAGGTTATGTGTTTGTAAAAGGTAACCTTATTAACTTTCATGAAAGATAGATGAGAAAGTTAGGGTTTAAAAAGAGTAAAGGGAAGTAAAACCCTAATTGCAAAGTAAACCCTAAAAAGGAATAGAAACCATAAGTAGCAAGATGGTTTGGATAGATTTTAATAAAAAGGAATTGAATGTAATTTCAGGACTGAATTGTGTGCTTACTTGATTCTGGATTACTTGCTTGTTTGGATTCTTCCTGCACATGAGTCTACCTGACAGGTATGTGGCTAATTGTGGTTAATCACATTAGTTTCCCGAGGGTTTTCCGAATGTTTCCTCGTATTGAATGCAATCTAAACAGTTGGATGTTCTTACTTGCAAAATTATAAAGTCACTATGGTTATCACAATTATAAAGAAGTGTGTATTCTCGCACATACATGCCACCCTGATGGAAGATGCCATAAAGGTCAGCTCCAAGAGGGTAGACCAATGGGCACCCTGAGAGGTGACCCCAGACACCAAGTTTGGGAACGAGAAGGTGGTCTATGATGCATGACTATGGAGCACCATGAGAGGTGACTCACAGGCACCAAGCTCAGGATTGAGAAGGTGGCCTTAAGTCAATGGCAAGAGAGAAACCCTAGAGGGGTATTATAGGGTTAGGGCAAAAGTAGTGGAGAATGACACATTAAAAATTTAAATTGTCTTGTTAAATAATTTGATTGTGATTATTAAATTGTTAGCCATATCTGTGAAATTTTGGATGTCCCCACATACCGGCATATTCCGATATGCTGACCGACATTTGGTTTGTCGGCGTTTTAGGTACAAGCTTGAAAAGGACAAACAGTAAAGTGGCATATGTGAAATTAATTAAGAGTTAAAGTACAAAGGAGGATTAGTTAGAGTAGACTCATGATGCGGATAGATGTAGATATCCCAGAATTGAAAAAGGTATGCAAAGTTTTATTTTGTACCAGTTTCCAGTTTAGTTAGTAATATTTGTTAATTGTTATTGATTATTTGTCGAACCTTTGATCCTGTTAATTGGGATAACGACACTGACCTTTTGGTCTCCCTTAATTGGGGGTTACTGGGAGGCAGGGTCGTTACAATTGGTATCAGAGCATAGGTTCCTCACTTAATCTTTAATAATTATTAAATATTACAAATTCCATAGAACTAAGGGAGTTATTAGAGGATTGTCTGAAAGATTGAGGTGTCTAGAAAAGGATCACGTCTGTGGGCTGGCAATATTTTCCTCCGCACCTCTAGTCGGAATATGAGGACTCCCAGATTGTGTGAGTGCCTGGTCGATGCCTTAGGATATGACTCGAAATAAGATACCTTTAGGACTCTCTTGTTTTGTTCATCCCTTCTCAACTCAAATTTGGTTAGGATTTTCTCTCTTCTCCCCACCCTCTTGAGGTATGGGTAAGGTTAATAAAGTCTAAGGAATCCTCTACCAAATTAATGAAAGGCATGTAAATTAGATGTCATGGACATAAGCTTAATAGATTAAGCGCAAACTAAAGAATAGATACATGCTTAGGTCGTATGACATGAGTTGTCATCGCTCGCAGGAGAAACCTGAGGCTAGACCTCCTTGTCAGGAGGATGAGTAGAGAGAAGTTACTCTTGGAGGTAGAGACCTCCATTAAAAGTAGAGACCTAGCACATCCTCTAAGGATGATGTTAACCCTAACCCTAAGTGGAGGTTAGAGAGAGATGACATGATGAGTTAGATGTCATGGTTGACTGGGTGTTTGGATGGACATGCCTTTGGTTTGCCATACAATCTGTGAGAGGTTGCATGATCTAGCACCTTTGGCAACCCAATCCTAGGAAGGGTCGTGCATGTTGGAGCGAAGGATAACTCCTTCATTAGTGAGGTTAGTGAAGCACCTATAGAAACCTCATGGGATGTTGCAAGTAGGATATAGCTTACACTCAGAGTACATCTATAGTATGAGTAGTAAGTTAAAACTGAGGCTAAAAGGACAGGATGGATGGCTTATGAGATAAGCATAAGGGGATATGGATATTCAGGAGCAAACATAAGTTTGAGCATAGACTTCACCCACATAGAGGTATTCGTGTGAGCTTGATCCTTCATGGAGAGAGGACCTCTAGTAGTATGGCTGGATGTGGAGTTAGCTCTAGAGAGAGAAAGCAGGACCCCAGCAAGGAGGTTGGAAGCCTAAAACCCCGAGATAGGAGGAACAGTGGGGAGTTGAGGATGATGCAACCTAAGTGGATGATAGGGGTTGCCTTATGCTTGACCCCTGGAGGCTGATGATATCTTGGTTGCTTTTAGAGGAACCAAATTCTAGAGAGAGGATGATGCTTCTGGTACCTATGTGCATATGGTATAAGTGGTTACCTGCTGAGATGAGACAAAGAGTGTCTTAGACCCTGAGGAGGTTTAAGTAACCAGTTGTGAGGCATTATACCTAGTTGGTTGTCCTTGAGGAGGACTCAACTCTAAGGTGTTGCTCATATAAAAGGATCATGGGAGTACATGACATTCTTTGGACATGCTTGATTCGTGGTTAAGAGATTGAGCATGTAGTTGGAGAACCTAGGGTTCCTAGGCCTAAGAGGGGAAGCAGTGTATCTGATGCTCATGATGAGATTTGAGTCTCTATAGTTTGGAGAATGGTACTCCTCATGTGTAGAGGTAAAGGAAACCCCTTATGTTAAGGGTATGTTTGATGAACCCCTAACAACTAAGTTGATCTAATGTTGAGGAAAGAGAACAAGTATGACCTAGCATGGTTTAATAGGTGGTCTGCTTGTGCCTTAGTAGCTGCTGGGTTAGGCATGCTCATGTGAATGTTGTTGGATCCTAGATGGGTGACTTAGGTGCTCTAGAGGGGGGTGAATAGAGCTGAAAGCACTTAAACAAAATTCATTAAACCTTCAAATTATATGACAAGATAAGGTTGCTAAATAGGTAATTTGAGTGCACCTAAATCATGCATAGCAAGGATAAGAGAGATTGAACATGCACCAAATTAGACAAGCTATTTAGAGTGGTTCCACACTTCAAACTAGAAGTGTGTCAGTCCACTTGCCTAGAGAGGTCAACCTCTAGGACTTCAACCAATTGCACTCTTATATTCAATTATAAGACTTACAATACATGACCCACAAAGGACTTACCTATCCAATACAAAGAGTCTTCAACCTTACCAAGGACTTACCCACTTTGCAAGAGTCTTCGGCCTTCTCCAAGGACTTACCCACTCTTGCACAAGTCTTTGGCCTTGCAGGAATTACCCACTCTTCTTGGATCTTCCGCCTTTGACTTCACCTTCACTCGGAGAAGCTTTCCACCAAGGACTTACCCTCTTGAGCTTGAGTCTTCTGCCTTCTCCAAGGGCTTACCTACTCTAGCTCCAAGTCTTCGGCCTTGATTTTCACCAAGGGACTCCTTCCCTTGTTCTTCTTCACCTCTCTTGGACAAGAGAGAGAACCTTCATCTTCAAGATAGGAAATGAGAGATGGGGAGGTGATGGAAGTGAGAGCCTCACAAGATATACAAATAATACTAGCTCTCTTACAAATCTCCTACTCACTCTAATGGATGTAGCAAGTGATTAAGCTTAGAGAGAGAGAGGAGGCTGTAGGAAGCACTCAACTATAGAATAGGAACCTCACAAAGAGTTTGCAATGAATGCTCAACCTTGGAATGAAGCCCAAGGGGTCCTATTTATAGCTGGGGATGCCTCTTAGCCTTTGGGAACACTTGTGAACGAAAAATAGCTGTTTTACAAGTTGCAACGGATCTATTTTGGGTCCCAACAAAGTCTCCAACGGTTGGAAATGCTTTTTCTGCATTCCAGTACAGTCTGATCGGCTGAGTTTCTATAAAGGTAATTCGGCCGAACCACTAAGAGACAAGTCTGAAAGATAGACTGTCGGCCGAGTTTCCTTGGAGAAACTCGGCCGATCGGTCGACTTTCAATTTGGACCGATCAGTGGATCGGCCGAGTTTCCCACCATAGAAACTCGACCGAACAGGGATCGGCTGAGTTGGTAACTCGGCCGATTGCCCAGAAAATTCCAGAATATATGGATCGGCCGAGTTTGGAATTCGGCCGACCAAATCCCTGTTATGGGTATTTTGGAATTTTCGTAAAACTGTACAAATGATGGATTTTTGTGTCCCAATAATTTTTCTAAGCTTAATTACAAGTCATACAATCATTACAAGTGATTACAAAGCAATTCTAAGGTCATTTACATAGAGATCCCAAATTGCACACTTGTAGCTATTTTGACTTGTCTTTTCTCCAATTTGATATGCGCAAGTTAGGGCATTTGGAGTGTGTCTAAACCTAATCTGAAATCACTCAATGTAGAAGCATTAGACACCAATATGTGGAATGGTTAGTCATCATCAAAACAAGGGTTTAGTCAATTTAGACGTGAGTCAACATTGACCTAATTGACCTTGAGTCAACATTCTCCCCCTTTTTGAAGATGACAAACCATTCCATAAATGTATTGAAAGCTTGTAAGTAAAATCATACCTTCGGAGAAACCTAGGGGTTTCAGTAGAATTGAGTTCATATGCTCCCCCTCAATTGATGCTAGTGGAGTTTTCATACTCCCCCTCAATTGATGCTATTTCTCCTGCATGGTTAGCTTTCATAACATTTATAGAAACTATGTCTTCTACTCATATATGTTCTACACATATATGTCTTCTCCCATTTACCTTCTCCCCTTTACATGGACACGCTTCTTTGCTTCATGTAAGACATGCCTTCTCCCTGTTGTCAAAAGAAGACATATCTTTCTCCCCCTTTGTCATTTCAAAAAGGTGGGGGTGTGAAGAAACTAAGAAACACCACTTGTTAAGAGAAAGAAGATAACAAAAGTTATATAAGGAGAGTAGAAGAGCACATATAGGGTCTTGTCCAAGCATAGAAAGAAAAGCAAGTTAAAACATATACTTGAACAACCCAAAATGCAAGATGAAGTGCTGCAGAAAAACAATAAATTACAATTTTGACCCTCAAGATGATGGAATTTGACCAAAAACCATCGGAGCTCATGGCAAAGCAATGAGTCTTGCTCAGAAGGTCATATCTGCATGAAAAACACTATACTTGCACCAAAAACTGAAACTGGAGCAAAAGCTGCATAAAATCCAAAAATACTCCAATTTCTACATATCATGTAGATCTATGTACCCTGCATCACAATGTTATGCAAGCAACGCAAAAAAGTAGATATGCAATTCAAGGAACAATCTTGAGTATGTATGAGATAAGATACAAGCATAACATATGGATGATCAAAGATGGCAATTTTAAACAAGGCTAGAACTACATGTATATGAACTACTAGTAGATGATATCACAAGTTAGGACTACTAGTAGGATCTAGATCATAGCAAGAGATGCACAAGATAAAGCAAGCTATGAGTAGATATAGAGATATATCCAAACCAAGAGATATGCAATTTTAGAAGCATGAGAGGATATAACTCACTATATATGCATCCTTACCATAAGATGATTACCCCTATGAACCTCAAGGTTGTATCAAAACAAGATATACACCTAGATAGATGTAGCAAGTTAGAGCACAACGGAAGCGATTTTAGACACAACTAAGAGATCCAAAGAGATCATCATCAAAACCTGCAAAACAACTCAAAGCAAGTAATTGCAACATATAGATATACCAATTTAGAGCAATTAGAGAGATAGAGTTGTAAGCAAGATAGGCAATTTAGAACATGGCAATATGCATATATAAAGGTACCAAATGGAGTGCCAAAGAATAAGGCTATTGGTTGAGAAAATCTAGTTGAGAGGGAAATTCTCATTCAATAAGCCAACTGTATACTCTGTGAACAGTGTTTTCAGTCGAGTTCTGTGTATTGGAAACTCGGCCGATCGCAGCTATTGGCAACACCCATTGGTGCCTATCGGTCGAGTTTTAGACATGACAAAACTCGGCCGACAAAACTACTGTAGAAAAAGCACATATTTTTCATAAAACATATCTAGAGGCATGCTAAATATACAAACCATATCCAAACATGTCTAAGCAAGTTAGTAGTGCACTATAGAAGCATTAGAAATAGTTTTTGAGCAAGAGTGTGAAGAGAATCACAAAATGTCACTTTTGACTCAAAAACCATATGTATAGTGCACACTAACTTGACAAAAACAAGTTAGAAATGGTTATAAGCAATAAAACCTTTACCTTTGTGCTTACCAATGCTTTTTCACTTGTTGTCACCCTCTACACATCTCACCTTTCTTCTTTCATGTGGATTGAGAAGTCAATTTTCAATTCAATAGCTCAAGTCAATCCATTTGCAAGTACCTACAAGAAGAAAGATGAAATGGTCCCCAATCATGTTTTTGGGTCCGGAGGGGTTAGCTTAGCAACCCAAGTCCTATTGCTCTTGGCTGCTTTCCTAAAAGGACAACAAGTAGAATAATGACCAATTTCATTGCAATAGTTGCATGTGCCCATAGTCTTGGAACTAGAGGATTCTCCATGGAATATTGGAGGTCCTTTATTTTTGTTGTTCCCTTGACTACTATCATATCCTAAACCATGTCTACCAATTTGTTTAGTAGAATTGAGTAGGATGTCATTAAGACTCTTCTTACCAACTAAGAATCTTTGCAAAGATGATCTCAAACTATCATTATCATGCTTAAGAGAAGCAATAGTAGAAGACAATTGATTAATGTTATCTCTAGCATGTAGAAGATCATTTTCTAAGAAAAGAGTTTTAGTTAAATAAGAATCTGTATCAATATGAAGAGCAGCAACATCATTCTCTTTATTAGTATAACTAGAACAAGATTCATTTCCATTGATTTTAGCAAGCAAGGAGGCATTTTCTATTTCTAATTCATTCAAAACAAAATCTTTGTTTTTGTTTTCAGATTTAAGAACATCAATGTCATGCATGAGAGAATCAACAATTAAAGTATGTTCTTCATTAGAATTAGGCATGAGAGGTTGAGCTTCTAGAAATTTAATCTTATCAAGTAAACTAGCATTTTCAAGTTTAAGAGAGTCTACTTGGCTAAGACAATCATTTTTATCAATAAGCAAGCAAGAATTTGCATATTCAAGATCATCTAGTTCTATATGCAAATTATCAACAATTTTAGCAAGCTTTTTCATTTTCTTTTTAGAAGACTTAAGAGATGCACAAATATCATGAATGAGATCAATCAAGGATTCTTTATCTAAAGAGTCTAGATTTACCTCATTTGAGTCTTCACTTGTTGATGCTACAAGAGCAAAATGACATTCTCCTTCATCACTAGAGCTTGAGCTTGATCCTTCACATGAATCTTCACTTGAGCTTGAGTTGGAGGAGCCGCTTGAGTTTGATTGCCATTTCTTCTTGTGAAGATGGGTCTTTTTTCCTTGTGGGCAATCTTCCTTGTAGTGACCCTTCTTCCCACATGTGAAGCACCGGATGGAGGAGGACTTGCCTTTGTAGAGTCTACCTTTGGAGTACATGGCATCTTCTTTAGCTTGAGAGGATGGAGAGACTTTTTCCATGATAGCTTCAATTTGAGCCTTTATTTCAGCCTTCTTCATTCTCTTAAGCTCTTTCTTCTCTTGTCTTTCTACTTCCTCCCTCTTGTCAAGAGTGGCTTCATGTGCTTGTAGATTTCCAATGAGCTCTTCAATGGGGATGTCCTTAAGTGACCTTGCTTCTTCAATGGAAGTCACCTTTGATTCCCACCTCTTGGGAAGAGTTCTAAGGATCTTTGAGTTGATCTCTCCACTAGACATAGGATGACCTAGAATAGCAAGACCATTCACAATGGTGTTGATCCTTGAGTACATGTTGGCTATACTATCCTCCTTTCCCATCTTGAAGTTTTCAAGCAGCCCTTTGAGCATGTAGACTTTGCTTTCCTTCACTTGATCTGTCCCTTCATAAGTGATGTAAAGCTTTCTCCATATCTCATAGGCCGTCTCACAAGAGGAAATCCGGTTGAACTCGGTGGGGGTCATGGAGGCATAAAGGATGTGCATGGCTCTAGCGTTCAAGGTAGCTTTCATCAAGGTGGCTTCATCCCATTCTTCAATGGTTGTCTTTGGTAGAATGTATGGGCTGTTCACCATTTGCCACATCTCGAGACTTGATCCTTGGATGAAGAATTGAAGTCTTCTTCTCCAATAGAGGAAGTTGCTCCCATTGAAGATTGGAAGGCTGGTCGAGAGTCTCCCTCCTAGGTAGTCACCCATCTTCTCCTACTTGTAGAAGTATGCTTGGAGAAGACCCGCTCTGATACCACTTGTTGGATCCTAGATGGGTGACTTAGGTGCTCTAGAGGGGGGTGAATAGAGCTGAAAGCACTTAAACAAAATTCATTAAACCTTCAAATTATATGACAAGATAAGGTTGCTAAATAGGTAATTTGAGTGCACCTAAATCATGCATAGCAAGGATAAGAGAGATTGAACATGCACCAAATTAGACAAGTTATTTAGAGTGGTTCCACACTTCAAACTAGAAGTGTGTCAGTCCACTTGCCTAGAGAGGTCAACCTCTAGGACTTCAACCAATTGCACTCTTATATTCAATTATAAGACTTACAATACATGACCCACAAAGGACTTACCTATCCAATACAAAGAGTCTTCAACCTTACCAAGGACTTACCCACTTTGCAAGAGTCTTCGGCCTTCTCCAAGGACTTACCCACTCTTGCACAAGTCTTCGGCCTTGCAGGAATTACCCACTCTTCTTGGATCTTCCGCCTTTGACTTCACCTTCACTCGGAGAAGCTTTCCACCAAGGACTTACCCTCTTGAGCTTGAGTCTTCTGCCTTCTCCAAGGGCTTACCTACTCTAGCTCCAAGTCTTCGGCCTTGATTTTCACCAAGGGACTCCTTCCCTTGTTCTTCTTCACCTCTCTTGGACAAGAGAGAGAACCTTCATCTTCAAGATAGGAAATGAGAGATGGGGAGGTGGTGGAAGTGAGAGCCTCACAAGATATACAAATAATACTAGCTCTCTTACAAATCTCCTACTCACTCTAATGGATGTAGCAAGTGATTAATCTTAGAGAGAGAGAGGAGGCTGTAGGAAGCACTCAACTATAGAATAGGAACCTCACAAAGAGTTTGCAATGAATGCTCAACCTTGGAATGAAGCCCAAGGGGTCCTATTTATAGCTGGGGATGCCTCTTAGCCTTTGGGAACACTTGTGAACGAAAAATAGCCGTTTTACAAGTTGCAACGGATCTATTTTGGATCCCAACAAAGTCTCCAACGGTTGGAAATGCTTTTTCTGCATTCCAGTACAGTCTGATCGACCGAGTTTCTATAAAGGTAATTCGTCCGAACCACTAAGAGACAAGTCTTAAAGATAGACTGTCGGCCGAGTTTCCTTGGAGAAACTCGGCCGATCGGTCGACTTTCAACTTGGACCGATCAGTGGATCGGCCGAGTTTCCCACCATAGAAACTCGACCGAACAGGGATCGGCTGAGTTGGTAACTCAGCCGATTGCCCAGAAAATTCCAGAATATATGGATCGGCCGAGTTTGGAATTCGGCCGACCAAATCCCTGTTATGGGTATTTTGGAATTTTCGTAAAACTGTACAAATGATGGATTTTTGTGTCCCAATAATTTTTCTAAGCTTAATTACAAGTCATACAATCATTACAAGTGATTACAAAGCAATTCTAAGGTCATTTACATAGAGATCCCAAATTGCACACTTGTAGCTATTTTGACTTGTCTTTTCTCCAATTTGATATGCGCAAGTTAGGGCATTTGGAGTGTGTCTAAACCTAATCTGAAATCACTCAATGTAGAAGCATTAGACACCAATATGTGGAATGGTTAGTCATCATCAAAACAAGGGTTTAGTCAATTTAGACGTGAGTCAACATTGACCTAATTGACCTTGAGTCAACAAATGTAAACCCTAAGAACGGTTGTGACCTTGTTGTCAAGAGTTGTAGTTTCCTCCCATCCTGGGAGAGGGACCCTTTGGTTGGGTGTTTACCAGTTTTATGGGTTTTGAGGTAACCTAAAGAGGTCTCATAGGATCTTGCAAAGCTAAGTGAAAGTACATGGTATGAGAAGGAACCTGCAGACCCATAGATGACCATCTCTAAGCACACGTGGATATGTTACCGTGGAGGTAACTGGTAAGGGGCCTGACCGAGGTAGGCAGGTTTCCATGACCCCTATGAAAGGGTGAAAGTCAGTCATGAATGCAGAGAGAGATGATGAAGGCTTGGGTAAGGTTCTAAGTTGGACATGTACTATAATAGAATCCTAAGTCTGTCCTAGGGTCAGGTAGGGTTAAGACCGATGGAATAAGAAGTTGCCTAATTGTTACACCCCGAACTCACAATTTCCTCAAATCATGAGATTAGGACGTAAGATAGGATTTATATTTAACACAAAGAACACCCTCAACTTCTTACTTTCCTTAAATACTCTTGTTTCATCGCATTGAACCACATAACATCTTAGCAAGGAATCTGAACACTTCTTCTACTAATCAGACTTTAATAGTAAAGATACATGTATAAGCATTCACGATGTCTTTCACACATTATGCATATGAAACTAGCTAACTAGCATACATATCAAAGAGGAACAATATTACACATCGTATTTACAACTCTCTCTCTTATCTCTTACCGAGGATCTAGAGTGACAAGGACCGACTGACTCAACTAATCTCATACTTGACTCATGTGGCAGATCTACTCTGACGCTCTGATCATCTTCAAGTCCACGCGATTAACCTAAAATGTTTGAGTAGAGGGGTGAGCCTACTCGCTCAGTGAATGAGTACTTCATGAAAACAGACTAATGCACTAATGTGATCAAAGATATAATTTGATTAAACGATATGAAATTTAACAACAATAATTACTACACTGAGCAGTTCTAAAGCAATATAATTGAAATAGCAAAGAATATAAATATTGCATCCAAAGAATAACTACTAGAAAACTATGCTCTAGTCATTCTTAACTCTTTCATTTATAAGTAACTCTGTGAACCTATATGATCATATTTTAGATTATGCCCTAAATATATGCAGTGTACTCTGCATATAAAGGTCCGCAACAAGTCCATGCTACGGCCCCACCGTACAAGACTGAGCGACACACCCGGGAATGCTAAGTCTGACGCCAGCCCTGTTCTGCCACAGGACCACAGGCTCTCCGGCCTACAGGCTCTCCGGCCTCAATGCACTACTCTGAGTGCTCTCTCGACTCCTCCTACTAACCTGAGCACACAGGCGGAGGGTCACAGGGTTACCTTCGCGACTCCGCACGAATGGTGTTAGATAACCGTGTTTTCTGGTGAAACCGCAGTGCCATTGTGACACAAGCACAATTGTTGTTAGACACTGCCCTTTTTCTCTTTCCTCGTTTGTCCGCGACACACGCACGGATGATGTTGCAACACGAGTTTCACCCCAAAGCTGCAGATACCACTTAGGGGTTCTACGGTGTTAGGGCACTTAGGTCTATACTTGATTAACAATAAACAATTTAACAGAAATATCACATAGCAACGTCAAAACTCATGTATTCAACATATATCATATCTCAGTAACATCCCTTTCTAGGGCATGTCATATCTCATCACCTGCAATTTATGAGATATATATTGAAATATAAGAAGTCCTGCAGTATGTAGATATCATTTCAGAGGGAACAAGCATATAAAGTTAAATGCACTAGAAACATACAATTCAACAGTTAAGCATCACCACATCTCATATCGAGACCTTTCATATTACCATAGCATGATTCATTGAAGACCCTATCCTTAGGGTTTCATTTACCATATTCATTCATCACATGCCAACACCCTACTCTTAGGGTTGCATTTGCTTCATTCACCTTTTCATTTACCTCATTCACTTGTCACATGGCTCTCATAATGATTTCATAAGATATAAGCATTCACTAAATAAAGATTGTATTCAACAAATCGTATGCAATCAATTTAGACATGAAACCATGGAAATTTAACTAAATTTAGGTTTTCCATATCATCACTGCGATATCATGTATCCAGAATAAGATTCAATTAAGATAACCCACGAGGTACATCCTAACCACTTATAGGATTACTAGTCCTTTTCAAACAGGTTGAAACTCTAGCGATATCCCAATTAGGTCAAACCCTAATTACATCATTTGATATAAATCTAAAAGCATCCTCAATAGGGAGTGTTGCATACGTATCTGATATGAATCTACCATTTAGGAGTCATTCAAACAGAGAAGGAATCCATATCATATCAATTTACAATAACTTAAATCAAATGGACATTTCAGGATTTAGAATTCACATGCTAAGCATTTAGGGATTTGGATGTTATAATCAAATTCGTGCATTAGAATGTTTGAAGGAAGAACCCACTCACCCTAAGGTGTGAAAACACCTCACAACTGCAGCTCAACTCAGGGAATCTCGAATTCCTATCAAATCCCTAGCAAATCTCCCAATTCTTCTTCCATTCAACTCGGGAACCTTGAAAAAGAGGGATTATGAAGAAAGGGTGAGAAAAGAGGGGATTTCGACATCATCTTGGATCAAATCAGAGCAAGGACGGAATCTTGACATGAGAGGGAAGATTCACTATAAAAGTCTATGCAAGGAATCCGAACTTACTTGATTTCACCCTTCCTGGAATCGCAAAACCCTAATTCAGCAATTCCCCCACTTTCTCCACTCAAGCCCTAATTCTCCCTCTCTCTCTAGGAGCTCGTTTCTCTGGAATGAATGACGAAGAATGAGAGCTGCTTGTGTGTGTGGTCGTTCATATAAGTCAATTGAGCTGCTTGGGTCAATTGCATATTGACCCAACACTTAACTTTAATTATCTTGGCTGAATATTCAGTTATACAAAAGTTACTGTAATTCGTTTATTTCAGAGATCAAACCTTCTCCAACAATTATGAGAATTTAGAACGTTGTTAATAATTGATCTATAAATCTTCAGTTAAAATTTGAGATCATTTGGAGTTACCAATAATTAATTAAAAATCGAACAGTGCACTGCTATATTGCAGTCTGCAGAATATATTCGGCCGAGTTTGTCCTGCACAAACTCGACCGACACCCTTACTGTAGGGATTCAAAAGTCATCCAAAAATTATGCCAATTTAACAGAGTGTCTAAAATTGTATTTATCAAATACTGTTAAAATTTGAGATCAATTGGATATACCAATAAAAAGATAAAATTCAATTACCACACTGCTGTAAAATTCTGGAAATGTGATCGGTCGAGTTTGAAACTCGGCCGACAAACAGGTCAGAGCATTCTTCAAAAATTCTGATATTTTCCAATGTTGTTCAAATTTTATATATCTAAATCATATCCAAATTTGAAGTAAATCAGTGTTACACATAAAATACTAAAAATCATTTAGTGAGACATTCTACTTATCAAATTCTGTATTCATGCATCATCAAAACCCTATTTGGGCCGATTAGGGTTTATGCTTCTCAAACCCTAATTCTCAAGACCAAAGAACATTTAGACTTCTTATCATAGTTAAAACATCCTAATTGTGTTATTGTCATTTATTAGATTTCAAGAATGATTATTCCAATTAATCTTTGCAATTGTCTAGGTAAATCCTAGTTTACCAGTTAAGCTCAGATGGGGTCGTAACAACTCTCCCCCCCTTAGAATGTTTCGTCCTCGAAACACGAACCTACAAGAAAGATACATTCAAGGTTATTCTAAACTTCTAAATCCTTCCATGTCATTATATTCTTGTATTTCATACCTGAATGTAGTTTTCAACATTAGATCTTTTAATTCTTTACTAAATCACAACATATTTCAAATAGTTATCGATGATATCAAGCAAATTCTTTATGCCACAGTTCAACATAGAATGCAAAGATAAACCACCACGCTTTCACTGCGCAACTCTGATACTCTGATGCAACTATCTCAACTTATGCTGCTCAGAGAGTTCTATTGTTCTGTATCACCTTTAAGTGACCAAAAGCAAGTTCACCATGCTGTTTTAAACTTTAATCAAGTGCTATTAAAATAGCAAAACAGTCTTGAATTAAAAGACTAAATTCAACAATCAATTGCACAATACTACTCTTGGCATCCCCATTGGGTCATGGATGCATAAGGTGAAGCATTACCACCTCATTCCATACTATCATGTTTCGATCCTGGGACCTGTGGGTTATGGGCCCACACACAATTCAAAGTGTAACCATCGTATTATATCATTTTAGGGTTTCAACAACAGTAATAAGGTAATCCACAATTGTATCAGTCATTCAAGCATTAATCATACTCAATTACCATCACTCAGTTATATTAGAGCTAGGTATAACAAGCTACACCTCATTAGGGTTACTTGTCCCGACAATCTGATTATCATCCCTTCATGTGTTCTGACATCATCCAAACCGTATCACCATATTACAAATACACAATGATAAGATGCATATCAGGTATGAATTACTACTACTATCATACGCCTTTAATTTAACATATAGCTTGCACAAATATACTGAAATCATATGTAGAACCAACTTTCATACCTTAATATGCCTTCAACAAATCATACATGTAAAAACAAATTCACATATTACATAAAGCTAGTGCTTTCCCATATCTCTCTGCTCATTCATTACTTCTTTACTTTTTGCTACCTATCCTTTCATATGATTATATACAATAAACATCATTCTTTCTATCACACAAGAATTTATTTCTTATCGCACTTCATCATATTGAATGTTACTATTACATTCACTAGATGACCCCACCAAGGTAGTTATGCCTCATATATGATTCATTTTCTCTTATCATTTCATTCCCACCTTGCTCTTATTAAGGAATATATGAAAGAGAAGATGATTTTAAGACTTGGAATACTTGTATTCAAACATTCCCTTAATACATTCTCATATGTAGATTTACTTAGTTATCAACAGAGATATTTGATTAATTAGCACTTGCTTGAATCTCACAACCTCTTTATTTTAAAACTGCTCCATCATATTTCAAACCCTGTCTTACGTTTCATAGTCCTCTTACCATATACTACTCTTTAACCCGTCATCTTTTAATTCTAAGTTTTTCTCTTATGACCATGTTGCTTATTCATATGTATGGTCATGTATACCATGTTGCACATATTTCCTCCTTTATCTTTATACTATTGCGAAGTTAACATTTTAAATTAATAGTCCTTCTATTAGTTTTTTCTCATGTTGAATACATTACATATTCTTCATTTTTAAATCAAGGTGATCATGCATGGGTCAAACATAGTTTCTCTTTCAATCAAGTTTTTCTCTCTGAATACAGTCCACCTTTGTATGACTTATTCACTCGTTAAACTACACCTATGTTCTTTGCTTAGAAACTAGTTTGTTGTTCTAGTCTTATGAATTACATGTTCATACGATTCTCTTCACTTTTATGGACCTATTGAAAGCTCAACCCTTTTCTCTACTTAGCCTTTGCTTTAGAGTTCATAAAAGCATTATACTCTATTCTATGATTCATTCTTGCTATCTTGAACCATACATACATTTCACATATCTTTTCTATATTTCATATGTATAGTTCATGTAATATTAGTCAATAAACTGATTATGAACTTCTTATCATGTTCTATTATTCCCAATTAAGGGTTTCACATTTGAGACCCCAAAGTTTAACCTCAGATATCAGTTTCGACTAATTCTTAGTTGTTCTGATCTCGCCCATCTATTTCAACATCTTACTGTATGTACATTCTTACTCTGATGTGGGTCTAATCATTCAAATTCTATTCTTATTATGCTATTGATAGGATTCATTAGATCCTAATAACGCATCCTGCCAACCGGACCAGGCCAAACCTGAAGTCCTGAAGCCAGGAACTACAAAGGATTACATTCTTCATGAACTGCCACTCACAGCTCAGAAACTCAGCCGATCACTCTGGAACTCGGCCGATCGCCTTCCAGATTCTGAAACTCGGCCGACCAACTTCGGCCGATCAGCAGGAAACTCGGCCGATCCTCTGGGGAACTCGGTCGATCGAAACACTACTTGTTTACCTACAAAGAAACTCGGCCGATTCAAGACCAAAACTCGGCCGACCAAAACGCTGTTTGAAATCCTAAACAAGGAACTCGGCCGACCAAAACACGAACTCAGCCGAACCGCGCACAAACTGAAAACCTAAACAGACCTGCTGATGTCAAATTTCACTCGAATCAGCGGGCAAAACCATAGAAACAAAAGCTCATTAAAAAGTCAATTCTAGTCTACTTGTTACAAAGAATGAAATCAATAAATGCTACAATTGCATAGTATACAACAGATATTAAAGACCCATATTTCAAGGTATTGAATATTTCAATTCAAACATATAAGAGCATTTCTATACATTTCCAACAAAAACAACATTATGAAATGTAAATTCTATCTCCTTTTACATTTATGCTCTTAATTCTTGTTTCTTTTCTCATTTTCTAACCCTAACATTTCTAGGGTTTCTCTCTAGCCCATTCTTCCACTGTATACCTGGCCAGGGTATACGTGAGAGAATAGACAGAGTAGCTTGTACTGGTTGATCAAAGTACTCAGATATCGGGCCAGGATATCCAAATACTCAAATCCCCAAAGCTAACATCAAACACCTCCTATCTGCCACACATAGAACTCTAACTTACTAACTTAATGGTCCTTGACAACTCACCCTATGCTCTGATACCAAGTTGTTACACCCCGAACTCACAATTTCCTCAAATCATGAGATTAGGGCGTAAGATAGGATTTATATTTAACACAAAGAACACCCTCAACTTTTTACTTTCCTTAAATACTCTTGTTTCATCGCATTGAACCACATAACATCTTAGCAAGGAATCTGAACACTTCTTCTACTAATCAGACTTTAATAGTAAAGATACATGTATAAGCATTCACGATGTCTTTCACACATTATGCATATGAAACTAGCTAACTAGCATACATATCAAAGAGGAACAATATTACACATCGTATTTACAACTCTCTCTCTTATCTCTTACTGAGGATCTAGAGTGACAAGGACCGACTGACTCAACTAATCTCATACTTGACTCATGTGGCAGATCTACTCTGACGCTCTGATCATCTTCAAGTCCACGCGATTAACCTAAAATGTTTGAGTAGAGGGGTGAGCCTACTCGCTCAGTGAATGAGTACTTCATGGAAACAGACTAATGCACTAATGTGATCAAAGATATAATTTGATTAAACGATATGAAATTTAACAACAATAATTACTACACTGAGCAGTTCTAAAGCAATATAATTGAAATAGCAAAGAATATAAATATTGCATCCAAAGAATAACTACTAGAAAACTATGCTCTAGTCATTCTTAACTCTTTCATTTATAAGTAACTCTGTGAACCTATATGATCATATTTTAGATTATGCCCTAAATATATGCAGTGTACTCTGCATATAAAGGTCCGCAACAAGTCCATGCTACAGCCCCACCGTACAAGACTTAGCGACACACCCGGGAATGCTAAGTCTGACGCCAGCCCTGTTCTGCCACAGGACCACAGGCTCTCCGGCCTACAGGCTCTCCGGCCTCAATGCACTACTCCGAGTGCTCTCTCGACTCCTCCTACTAACCTGAGCACACAGGCGGAGGGTCACAGGGTTACCTTCGCGACTCCGCACGAATGGTGTTAGATAACCGTGTTTTCTGGTGAAACCGCAGTGCCATTGTGACACAAGCACAATTGTTGTTAGACACTGCCCTTTTTCTCTTTCCTCGTTTGTCCGCGACACACGCACGGATGATGTTGCAACACGAGTTTCACCCCAAAGCTGCAGATACCACTTAGGGGTTCTACGGTGTTAGGGCACTTAGGTCTATACTTGATTAACAATAAACAATTTAACAGAAATATCACATAGCAACGTCAAAACTCATGTATTCAACATATATCATATCTCAGTAACATCCCTTTCTAGGGCATGTCATATCTCATCACCTGCAATTTACGAGATATATATTGAAATATAAGAAGTCCTGCAGTATGTAGATATCATTTCAGAGGGAACAAGCATATAAAGTTAAATGCACTAGAAACATACAATTCAACAGTTAAGCATCACCACATCTCATATCGAGACCTTTCATATTACCATAGCATGATTCATTGAACACCCTATCCTTAGGGTTTCATTTACCATATTCATTCATCACATGCCAACACCCTACTCTTAGGGTTGCATTTGCTTCATTCACCTTTTCATTTACCTCATTCACTTGTCACATGGCTCTCATAATGATTTCATAAGATATAAGCATTCACTAAATAAAGATTGTATTCAACAAATCGTATGCAATCAATTTAGACATGAAACCATAGAAATTTAACTAAATTTAGGTTTTCCATATCATCACTGCGATATCATGTATCCAGAATAAGATTCAATTAAGATAACCCACGAGGTACATCCTAACCACTTATAGGATTACTAGTCCTTTTCAAACAGGTTGAAACTCTAGCGATATCCCAATTAGGTCAAACCCTAATTACATCATTTGATATAAATCTAAAAGCATCCTCAATAGGGAGTGTTGCATACGTATCTGATATGAATCTACCATTTAGGAGTCATTCAAACAGAGAAGGAATCCATATCATATCAATTTACAATAACTTAAATCAAATGGACATTTCAGGATTTAGAATTCACATGCTAAGCATTTAGGGATTTGGATGTTATAATCAAATTCGTGCATTAGAATGTTTGAAGGAAGAACCCACTCACCCTAAGGTGTGAAAACACCTCACAACTGCAACTCAACTCAGGGAATCTCGAATTCCTATCAAATCCCTAGCAAATCTCCCAATTCTTCTTCCATTCAACTCGGGAACCTTGAAAAAGAGGGATTATGAAGAAAGGGTGAGAAAAGAGGGGATTTCGACATCATCTTGGATCAAATCAGAGCAAGGACGGAATCTTGACATGAGAGGGAAGATTCACTATAAAAGTCTATGCAAGGAATCCGAACTTACTTGATTTCACCCTTCCTGGAATCGCAAAACCCTAATTCAGCAATTCCCCCACTTTCTCAACTCAAGCCCTAATTCTCCCTCTCTCTCTAGGAGCTCGTTTCTCTGGAATGAATGACGAAGAATGAGAGCTGCTTGTGTGTGTGGTCGTTCATATAAGTCAATTGAGCTGCTTGGGTCAATTGCATATTGACCCAACACTTAACTTTAATTATCTTGGCTGAATATTCAGTTATACAAAAGTTACTGTAATTCGTTTATTTCAGAGATCAAACATTCTCCAACAACTATGAGAATTTATAACGTTGTTAATAATTGATCTATAAAGCTTCAGTTAAAATTTGAGATCATTTGGAGTTACCAATAATTAATTAAAAATCGAACAGTGCACTGCTATATTGCAGTCTGCAGAATATATTCCGCCGAGTTTGTCCTGCACAAACTCGACCGACACCCTTACTGTAGGGATTCAAAAGTCATCCAAAAATTATGCCAATTTAACAGAGTGTCTAAAATTGTATTTATCAAATACTGTTAAAATTTGAGATCAATTGGATATACCAATAAAAAGATAAAATTCAATTACCACACTGCTGTAAAATTCTGGAAATGTGATCGGTCGAGTTTGAAACTCGGCCGAAAAACAGGTCAGAGCATTCTTCAAAAATTCTGATATTTTCCAATGTTGTTCACATTTTATATATCTAAATCATATACAAATTTGAAGTAAATCCGAGTTACACATAAAATACTAAAAATCATTTAGTGAGACATTCTACTTATCAAATTCTGTATTCATGCATCATCAAAACCCTATTTGGGCCGATTAGGATTTATGCTTCTCAAACCCTAATTCTCAAGACCAAAGAACATTTAGACTTCTTATCATAGTTAAAACATCCTAATTGTGTTATTGTCATTTATTAGATTTCAAGAATGATTATTCCAATTAATCTTTGCAATTGTCTAGGTAAATCCTAGTTTACCAGTTAAGCTCAGATGGGGTCGTAACACTAATTCCCTAGTTGCACATGACCATAGGGTCGGGAGGTAACAACTATCATTGTCTAAGGGCCATGGGTTAGGAGATTGATCACCTTCATGAACTCATGGGACCCAAAGGGCAAATGAGTAGGGCACTCTCTGGATGCATAAGAGAAAAGGGATGACCCCAAAAGTGTCGGCACCCTATAGACCTAGAGGAGATGACTAAGGATTGTGCGGTGACCCAAGTAGGTTCCAGATCAGTTTTCCATAGAAGTGACTTTGATATCGAGATGGTTGTGATGTTGAGACATAAGATGTACGTTTCAACTTAAAGGTGTACTGGCAAGGTGGGATGTACCGTCTCTACTCTTGGAACAGGAAGAACTCTGTATTTGGACTGCAGCCAAATGCTTATTTCCTCTTGTTATGAGAGTGAGAGATAGGACAATACGCATGCCATACACTGAGGATAAAGATGATGTGAGTTGGAACGTTGCTACAAGGTATGAGGATAGAGATGATAACATACCTTTGTGGAGCGAATGATACATGGATGGTTTAAAAACACTAAGAGTATTAAGGAAATCATCTTGTGAGGATGTTTTATCTTGAACTAAGTGGATTTTTGCAACTGTTACAAGGAATCACAAGGTGGAGTCTGATAACTAAGAGGATGAGCTCAGAGTGTTCTTGATGAAGATAGACTTAGAGTTTGAGAGTAGAATACATGGAGGTGTATATCTTCAGCATTACCTAACACCTAAGGAGGTGAAGTGGTGATGAATGATCTGGTTGAGATTTAGCTGCCTAGTTTATCTAGAGGCTAGAAGAAGTTGAGGTTGTTTGGATAACCCTAAGTTTGGAAAGAAGATGTGTTTTGGCTAACACTCAGATGTAATAAGATATGTTGAACAAGTTAATGGTTGTTTTATTGGCCAGTTTAGTCCTTGATGGTGATAGAACCTTGGATGCACTTCTTTGGATAGGAAGGTAATAAAACCATGATGAGAGTGGTTTAGGGATTCCGAGGAATCGATCTTGAGGAATTATGACATACAGGAAATCATGATTTTAAGATCACCATACACCATGGTACTACAAAGATAGTAAGTGATAGTAGCATTTTGGTTGCTTGATGTGAAGTTGCATGTAGCCTGTGGCCATGCAAGCCAAGGGTGAAGGACGAACACTAGTAACCCAATGCTTTGACTTAGAGGTTAAATAATCCTTGAGAGGGAATGGGAATTCATCACTACAGATGTGGTGGTAAGTCTTCCCTAGACCAAAGAAGGTCAAGATACAATATGAGTTATGGTAGATCGCCTTACCTAGATGACATGAGAAAGAAAGAATGCTATCAAGGGACAAATTCAGTTGAACTACTTAAGAGAGAAAGATGGTTCAACCACACCATGGTGCGAGTTAAAAAGTTCTTGAGTATGACCTAAAAGTTCACTTCCATAAGGTGGAAGTAGGTACATGAAGAACTCGATGTTAGTACAGTTTAGCACCCTATACTAATGGTTAGTATGATCTAGGCTAGAGGGCCTGATGAGAGCATGTGTTCTCATTCAGGGTGATACAAAGAGACAATTCTTAAGATGTGATGTTAACCACCATAGCCTTTATCAGGATGAAAGAAGATATAGAAGGAGGTTGTGTCGGTCACCACTTCATTAAGATGATGTTGGTAAAGGAGGCCTCACGAAGGTCAGAAAAGAACCACAGTGTATGCAGATGAAGTCACTTTGATCGTGCAATGGCTGAGAGAGAGAGAGAGCCCAGTGGTGACATGAGTCATGAGCTGATGCAAAGTAGACCGACATACAGTTCACTGTGGGAGAATATGTGATGTGAAAATCTGACCCCTCTAAGCTACAACTGAGAAAGCTGAGTCCCCGATATATGGGTCCATTTGAGATGGATTGGTGGAGATGGTTGTGTTTAGCCTTGCCCCTCAGGATAACATGATGTGTAATGTGTTCCATGAGTCTGATCTAGAGCACTATGTGAGGTACCCAAGTCATGTGCTGAGCCTTGAACCCATTTAGCTTTTGAGAGGCTGAAATGTCCTGAGTCACCTATGAGGGTACGATATACCAAGGTAAGAAAGAACTCAAATGGAATAATATGAGATGATGAAGGTTCTTGGGAAGCACCATGGAAAGGGCGAGGCCACATGGGAGCCATGATGGACATAGGAAAGTCTTATCTTGAATTGTTTGTTTGCTTGATGGAATTTGGGGGACAAAATTCCTATAAGAGGGGAAGGATATTACGACCCCAGTTTTGGGTTCTTTTGGTGAGAAATGTAATTTCTCATATTAAAGAAATTGGAACAAATAATGATATAATTTGTTTTGAATAAATGAGTTTCGTTTACAATAGCCTTGATGATTGTGTTGTGGGCTTTATTGGCTATTGGGCCCAATAAAAAGGAAATTCAATTAGTAAATGAATAATTGAGTTTTGAAAAAAGAAATGTGTGGAAACCTCTATAAGGCAAAAGAACTTAATCCAAAGGTGGATTTCATTCCATATGGGTTCCTTGGGTCCCAAGGAGTCCAAAGTTGTAAATATAATGTAATAAGAAAAGAAAAGATCAATTAAGTTTTTCTTTATTATAAAGAAATTGAAAACAATGGTAAAATGTGGAAACAATGAAAAGAGGTGATCCTTTGTGGATTTTTGTATTCCAAGGATTCTTAATGATAAAAGGAATAATAATGAGGAAAATAAAAGAGAAATAAAGAGAAATCCTCAAAAAGAGATATTTTAATAAGAATAAAACAAGATAATGAAGAATAATGCATTTAGATGCATCTAGAAGGATAATGAGTATCCCATAAAAGGGATTTCGAAATAGTAAGAGTTTCTTGCGATCCAAGGAGTCCCAATGAAGAAAGAGGAAAGAGAAAATACCTATAAAAGAAAATAAGAATATAATGTGAATACATTATTAATGGATTATGTGGTATTGCTAAAAAGGAGGTATTTCCTACATGAGAAAAATATAATTTCGAAGCCAATGAATTAAAAGGCAAGAATAAAGAGAATAATGGCAAGGATTTTTGAATTCCTATTTATACAAATAATAGAGAATATCAAAAGGATAAAGAAGAGAGAGAAGGATTACTTCTCCTTGAAGGAATATGATTCCTTTTGGAAAGGGACTCTTTGAGTCGTGTATAAGCCAACCTATGGTTTCGTCTCCCACCCCTATATAAGGGGTATAGCCTTGGTTCGAAGGGAAGAGAGAACCCCACGTTCTTCTACTTTCTTCTTCTTCCTCTTCCATGCAAACCCTAACCATGCGGGTATTGTGCTAACCATAGAGACGCAAGGGGCCATGACGTCGTCATGTTGGAGCCATGACGTTCCTTTGAGAGCCCGTGGGTTAGAGATCAATGTCACCTTACTCCCGCCTGTGTGAAGCATCTATCGGAGGTCCGCAGTAGGGCTGCAAGTCGCAGACCTGGCTCGTTCTTTTCGACCACCTTGGCCGCAAGTACTCGACGTGCCTGAGTGCGAGGAGGAAGGGTGGAGGTAGCGGCACCTCCCCGGTGGCCGTCGGGGTCAGTAGGGAAGGGGGAGACGCGTCGAGGGTTACAGGTCAGCGCTGCTGCAAGCATCGGGAGGAAGAAGGTGATGGAAGACGCGTTGGACCATTTTACCCTTCTGAGTATTGGAGAGTCGGCCACTTAAGGAGGGGCAGAAGAGACATTTTGAAATGTTTCTAAACAAGCAACATTGCATGGACAAAGGCTATGTGGCGCCTCCCTATTGGCCAAAGTAAGTGGATTTTGTATAATTCATAGTTAATTATTCGTAGCTCGGATTAGCATGCATAAAATATGAAAGTTGCTAAAAAAATGAGGGAAATCCATTAAAAATATAATTGAAGCCTGATTCTAATTGCAATTCGAAAAGTAATGGAAGTTATCAACTTTAATGGTTAAGAAACCCTATTGTGAGAAGATTAAAGTGATTAGTAGGGTTTAATGGATGAATAAAGTTGATATTAACTTGTTAATTGTAAAAAGGTACATTAAGCACAAAAAGGATGAACTTTTCATATAATTAGTTAATTTAGAGTTTCATGTGCATGAATATACTTTAATGGCCCTTGAAACCCTAATATTGGTAAATACGTTTCTTAATGGCTTTAATTATTCAAAACTGTGAATAAAGCTAAGAGATGATGTTTCTAAGCTATTTAGAGCATTAAAGTTCCTAATTATGGGTAAGTACCCTTAATAAAGAAATTAGGGTTTTTCTAACGGATAAAGATGGAATTAATGGCAAATCGAGTTCATATGTGAATTAGACCATAATGAACTATGAATTGATGATAAATGAGCATAATGACTTTGTCATAGATTAAAAGGATAAAAATGGTAGCTTTAATGTAAAAAAAAGGCTTAATGGACTTAATTGATGATTAATTCTGTTGTTTCTGAAATTAAGGTTATGTGTTTGTAAAAGGTAACCTTATTAACTTTCATGAATGATAGATGAGAAAGTTAGGGTTTAAAAATAGTAAAGGGAAGTAAAACCCTAATTGCAAAGTAAACCCTAAAAAGGAATAGAAACCATAAGTAGTAAGATGGTTTGGATAGATTTTGATATAAAGGAATTGAATGTAATTTTAGGACTGAATTGTGTGCTTACTTGATTCTGGATTACTTGCTTGTTTGGATTATTCCTGCACCTGAATCTGCCTGACAGGTATGGGGTTAATTATGGTTAATTGCATTAGTTTTCCGAGGGTTTTCTGAATGTTTTCTCGTATTGAATGCAATCTAAACAGTTGGATGTTCATACTTGCAAAATTATAAAATCACTTTGGTTATCACAATTATAAAGAAGTGTGTATTCTCGCACATACATGCCACCCTGATGGAAGATGCCATAAAGGTCAAGCCCAAGAGGGTAGACCAATGGGCACCCTGAGAGGTGACCCCAGACACCAAGTTCGGGAATGAGAAGGTGGTCTATGATGCATGACTATGGAGCACCATGAGAGGTGACTCCCAGGCACCAAACTCGGGATTGAGAAGGTGGCCTTAAGTCAATGGCAAGAGAGAAACCCTAGAGGGGTATGCCAGGGTTAGGGCAAAAGTGGTGGAGAATGACACATTGAAAATGTAAATTGTCTTGTTAAATAATTTGATTGTGATTATTAAATTGTTAGCCATATCTGTAAAATTTTGGATGTCCCCACATACCGGCATATTCCGATATGCTGACTGACGTTTTGTTTGTCGGCGTTTTAGGTACAAGTTTGAAAAGGACAAACAGTAAAGTGGCATATGTGAAATTAATTAAGAGTTATAGTACAAAGGAGGATTAGTAAGAGTAGACTCCTGATGCGGATAGATGTAGATATCCCAGAATTGAAAAAGGTATGCAAAGTTTTATTTTGTACCAGTTTTCAGTTTAGTAAGTAAAATTTGTTAATTGTTATTGATTATTTGTCGAACCTTTGATCCTGTTAATTGGGATAACGACACCGACCTTTTGGTCTCTCTTAATTGGGGGTTACTGGGAGGCGGAGTCGTTACATTTATCAAAAAAAACAGTTGGAGTAATGATAGTAGAATTTTATTTGTACGTAGTTGGTGGTCGACTTTGAAAAAATCATAAATTTTAGCAAACTGCAAATGATAAGAAATACAGTTTTAGTAGTTGAGTAGTTCTAAATATTTAAAATCATGTCAATAGAAATAGTAAAATGTTTTGCTCTTTTAAATTTACGTTTACAATGTCTACCTTGTTCTATATTTTGAATTTGATAAGCAAATTTTATAAATTATGAAAATTATCAACAAAGAAAGGAATTTGTTTACCTAAATAATGTGTCCAGATACTTAGCTTTTGTCAGATGTATTCATATGGGAAGAGGTAGTGATGTTGCTCTCATGCTGATAGCAGACGCAGAATCATAAGGATCAGCCAGCAATAATATCTTGACCGGAACGGATAGCCGCCTGTTGCAGGAGATTTAATTAGCTACTCTAAAAAATATAATGTATGTGAAGTATGAACAGAAAAAATAAAGTAGAAGCAGACTATTCAAGGTGTTGCGTCTAGGAAAAGATCGAAGATGATAATTGTAAGAAATAGTGACGAGGAAAGTTATTATGACGAGAGACGAAGAATATATAGCTGAGAGGAAAAGAAAAGTAGAAAAATAAAAAAATAGAAGATCAGCGGAGAGAAAGACGAAAGAGAGGATTACAAGAGGAAATAAGATTGAGGTGATAACATGGTGGGAGGAAAAGAGCAAGACAACGAGAGAAGAAATCAGGAGAGAGAACGGGTAATCTATTAGGATCGTGACAGGGCACCTGCTTCTCATTGAGCACGGTGTTGTTCTTGGTGAATTCGATGCCGCCACACAGTGCATCAGGTCTCGTGACAGGACGACCTCAACCAACACCTGAAGATCTATTCCGGTTCCTTTTCTGAAGATGCATGTTTCTGTTCAGGTCATGGCGGAGGAGCGGTCACAGAGACTCCACCAATTATGGGACGCGGTGGTACCTGTCATCACCGGCCTCCGTGTAGCGTAATACTCGGCGACGGTGCTAAGAATGTGGTAGTCTTGCCGCTATTAATGTTTTTCTTAGGCTAGTCCAGGAAGATGATGTCGACATAATGGATCTGTATTACGCCCACGAACAAGCGTTGCTCATAGGTAGAGTGGCGCCAATCAGGATGTCCACCGGGGGACGTCGGACGGATCAGTGTTGGATGCCGGCTTTAGTTGTAGAGGGACGAAACCGGGAGGAGGGAGTGATTCGAAGAGACCGGAGGTGACGTATTATTAGAAGAGTCTATCGGTTATATTCTCGAAAGAGTCCAACAATTACACGGAGATTTGAATTGGGAAGAAGTCCAACGATTTGAAGCGAGATGAGTCAAGGATGGAGACGAGTAGTGACACTAGTAGATTTGCCTTTTGACAATTTTTATTGTGGCAAATAAATTAATTACTATTTTCTCTTTCCTCCTTCATTAATGACATTATAATTATCTAAAAATAATATAACTTCACCCATAAGTCTTATTAAGTATGTTGGATATGAATTTATCATTATTTACATTTTTTGGCATTATTTATTATTCTAATTAATGATTTTAATATTTTACACAATTTCTCTCTCCTAAATTCACCTTCTTATCAAATATTTTCTAAATTGAGTCAAAATTCATCCAAAAGTCTATTTTAACATGTATAACACGAATTTGGTATTATTTATTTTTTTGAAGACTTTTATTATTTTATTTAATTCATTTAAACTTTATCACTTATTTATCCTTTTAATTTATTAGAGGCATCTAGAAACCTTATAAAAATGTAAAACTTATCTTATAAGTAATACCAAACGTGTGGAATACTATTTTGGCATTTATTAATTTTTTAATATATATTTAAAATTTTTGGTCTTTAAGTCATTTTCTCTCACCTGAATAAAATAAAATATTTAACATTGATCAAATTAGATGAAGATTCACACATAGACTCACTTTGGTATTTAAATTACGAATCCAAGATTATTTTCCTCTTCTGGAGTCATTTATTATTTTATTTAATATTTGTAAGGAAAAACATTCTTTTCTTTTCTAAATAAACTAGATATGATTATTATTATCCTAAATTGGTGAAACTTGGCCTCCAAGCCAAGGCATAACCTAAGAAAATGAAGTTGAGGTTATTATTATCCAAGAAGTTTTCCTTTTAACACATTATCCAATATTTCTATTATTTCTCTCATTAATAATTCTAATATCTCATTATTCATGTTTTAAGCATTATCTTTGATTTCCTTTTGCTCTTCCTTGCATCCTAAGGCATAGGAAGGATCTAGAATGAATCTACACCATCATTATCCCACATAGGATTATTTATTTCATATTTTGTGGAATTATAACTCATTATCCTCAATTATGAACACTTTGCCTTTTATGCACATATCCTATATTCATTTTATTGCTTTTATGATTAATGTGAAGGTATTGGGTAATATTAATTTATATTCTATATTTTAATGTGATTTATGCATGCATTAATATATTCAAGGTCACCAAAGAGCATATCTTAATCCTTGTTTGGATTAAACCTCCAAGAACTAAGGGTTCTAAACTATTAACCCTGGAATAAGATAAAGTCTAGGTTTTAGTATGTTACAACATACCACCCCTTAAAGAGATTTCGTCCTCAAAATCTAAACAACTATCACCACCCCTTAAAAGGTGCATCTTAATAAGCCAAACAAAACTATAGGTACAAATGTATCTTCTTTCATATGTATCATGCATAAGGAAACATAACTTGAAAGTATACTATAGGACTAAGGGTTACCTTCAACTTGATCATCATCATGGATTTCTTCACCATCCAAAGCAAAAACTCTTCCAGCTCACCTTTCCATAGGTCTCTTACCATTGTTGTTACCATTGTCATGATGAGGCACTTGAGGTTGTTGTTGTTGAGCCAGTACATGTCCATTACGAAGCTGAGGGCACATAGGGCGAATATGTCCAAGTTCATTGCAATGATGGCACACAACCTGATAGTTAGGTTGATAATTTTCTTGGTTCTTATCTTGAGAGCACTTCCCTGGAGGATGGTAACCATTGCACTTAGCACACTTTTCTCTTCTCCTCTCATCTCCTGAAGGTTTCCTCTTCTTATCAAACTCCCTAGGTTGAAACCCTAGGTATGACTCCACGGCCAACACCTTATCGACCATCTGTTGAAAGGTCAAGGGTAGTTGTGGGATAAGAGCACGTCCCACATTGTAGTTGAGCCCTTGGAGGAAAAGGTCAGCCCTTCATTCCTCACCCAAACCAACTGCATAACGCTCCAACAGCAGAAACTTTTGCACATAAGCGGAAACGGATAAGGACCCTTGCTTCAAGCTGTAGAACTCTACTTCTTTCTTCTTTAGGGCAGCAGTGCAGATGTACTTCCCATGAAAGAGAGCCAAAAACTCCACCCAAGACATGGTTGAGACGTCTCTACTCCTTGCAATCCCATTCCACCAAACTCTTGCAGGTCCATCTAAAACATATGAAGAAAATCTAACCTTCTGATGTGGAGGACATGCTATACCTTCAAAAGTCCTCTCAATGGCTTACACCTAATCATCAACTTTGTCAACCATCTCTATCTCACCTTCACCCTTAAAGGAAGTTGGTTGCATCTTCATGAACTCCATGATTGAGAACTCCTTAGGATTCTCAGGTATAGATGGGTCTTTCATCTTCCCTGCCATGGAAGAAGCAAAGAGTTGTTGAAAAATGGCCAACTCTTGCTCTGGAGTCATAGCTACTCCCGAACTAGCAGAAGCTGAGGTCCCCTGACCAAACCTAAGGGTTTAGGGTGTCTCATAACCATACTGGTTGTCAACCGTCGAGTTGTCTCCCGCCATCAGGGTTTTGCCTGCACAAGGCAAGGACACTAGGTATAAGCAACCTAAGAAAAAGGTAAACATCCTAAGGGAGACATGTTTGAAATAGTTAGATTACCGACAACTACAGGCTCTGATACCATGCCGTAAGGAGTGGGATCCCATAGGGATCCACTCCCCCTAAAAATAAAAAGGCCAACATCCACCAACAAAATTTTTCTCATAAGGGGATGAAACCAAATTTATTTAATCATGATTGTGTCACAACACAAAGTAGTAGTGGAATTGAAAGATATATCTAACCATTACAAGACAACTTATCATACTAAACTTTCACCATGTAGGGTGACCTAAAGGAAAACTAACTACATATGTAGAACTAACTGAGGATCACCTAACAAATTCAAGCAAGGTCTCCCAAGAAGTTAGCTATCCTTGTTGAGGTCCAGGTCCTACTAGATCTCCTTCTCCTTGTCTAACACCTGGGGTTGGAAGCGTACCCCATAAAAGGAAAAGAAAAAAGGATATCAGCAAAACGCTGGTATGAGCATGCTAAAGAGGAATTAAGAATTATATATTTTATGAAAAAGGTACATCAAGTAGAGAAGGCTTCCCATGCAAAGGATAAGAACTACCCAATCGGGCATAAAAGGAAAGAATCTCAAATATATGATAAAAGGAATACTTGCCATTAAAACAATAATAAAAGTGGTGCCACAAAGCAGTCATAAAGATTTTAGGGCAAAAACCCATAACAACCTGCATGTAGGTGAGATAAACAAAGCACTAGTACAACATAACTAACAGTTGGAGGCCAACCCTCATAAAGGTGAAACCTGATAGAGAATGACACATAACCAAACTCCCAAATATATTAGCTTGGGCTAACCCTCATAAATTTGAAACCCGGGTATGGGGCACATAACCACCATCCCAAAATAAACAATAAGTGCACATAACCCAAAACCAATGCAAATTATATTACTCTAGGGCTACTGAGTCACTGTAACGTCCCTGTATTTTCACCTTCTCAAAACCCCATGGGGATGAGAAGACAGAATCCAAAAACGTTAGCAATTATATCAGAGAGCGATGCGGAAGCATAATTCGCATACATGAACATACAACCATAGGCATATACCATAACATTTCTCAACAATTAACATGTATATTAATACAAGTTGACTTATTACAACATGAATTACATTTACATATTAAAAGAAGGTTTACAAGTCTATGAACATGTATGCTAATAGTATCTTAACACAATAGGTAAACCTGAACAACTGCTCACTCCCATCTTTTTCCTCCCATGCTATCTCTGAACCTAAAACATATGTGAAACAGCAAATCAACACACAAGGTGTTGTGCACGTGGGTAGAAAGATACATACTAATATGTTTTCATAATTGAAATAACTTGACAAAGAAAGATTAAAAGAAAACATTGTTTAAAGCGATAATCAGGTAAACATTCCTTGCATTACATTCACTTTGATGCGGTTGTACTACACGTACTTGCACTTGACTTACATCTAGTGTGGGAAATATAGTATCATCATACATCTAACATGGGCCAAGGAATCATACATCCATGTTAGGCAACATACATCCATACCAGGCTATGTGCTCTAGTAGCTACAACTCATCATACTCATTTATGTTCTATTAGATTTGGCGAATTATAACTCATACTAGTTCAACCAAGAAATCATATCCAAATACGAGCATTCAAGCTACATCATATCATTATGCATCCACGAAAACTAGTCATATACTTAATAGAAACCCACGTACCTGAGGTCAGATATTCCTCACATATCCATGATCATCTAGATAATCTGGTCATCACCTGATCAAGACAAGATCATATACTATCATCAGGTTCTCAACATCATTAACCCTATTTATATCCATTTTAGGGTTTGCCTATCTCATTATGATATCCTCATGATTACTTGTATTCTTGCCTTATATTTATCTTACTGATGTCATGTTCTAGATTATAGTTCATTATCTGAACATTATGTTTCATATCTTTTTTTTGTGCACATAATAACCCTAGTTTATATACATTATTCAATTTAGGGTTACAACCCATGTATTAAGGGTCATCTTCATATAACATGAATTCTATGCATATAACTGATCTCAGATTTATATATTATATTCCAGTTACAGCTATGAGGGTTTTTTGTAATTCTCATCATTTATTGAGCATGTATGCATTTAATACATCATCTTTAGTGTTATTAGCCCTAATTAGCCATATTAATCAAATTATATGGTTTCGTACATCAACATGACCATATTTGACATCATATGCATTATTAACATGATTATAGACTTACTATCAATTTTCCATAATTTAATAGCATCATTTGATATTTATTACTCATGAACTAAGCATTTTATAACTAACAAGATATCACGGATATTAGTGCATCAAAAGCCTGATATTATGATTTCATATTGTTCTACACATTTTTTTGAGAATTTCGGTACCTTATTTGTATTTTTCTGATAAGCGAGCTATTTACTGTGATTTATTGAAGAACTAAGCATTTACCTTTATCGTAGAATTGGAGGCTGCCACGTGGCATGTGAGGGGCGCAATCCTCTCATCCCTGGTTCTACCAAATTCGGATCCTATGTTGGATCCACGGAACAAAGGATCTTATAACCCGGCTGGGTCTTCTTTCCCAGTCTCGCGTGAACGCCCGATGCAAGGCGCCCGTTGCCCGTGCATCGCCGACACGAGTGTTGTTGTGCTCCTCTGGTCCCACGCCGCCGCCACACAGATCAATGCCGGTGAGAACTCCTAACACCGTTGCCATAGGGCTCTACGCTGTCGCAGACATCCTCTCATGTCCTCACGTTCGCTTCAAGCAGAGTCCACTGCGGGACTCTGGTCTACCGTGCGCGAGCCGACAGTGCGGTGACGGTCCCTGGTGCCGCCGTCGGGTGTGGGAGCGGCAATAGGTGTCGTCTCCTCATCACACACCGTGTGATCTATTCCCCCAATTCTCAAGCTCTCGAGACCCACTGCATGTTCTCCTCTCCCGATCCATGCCACCGCAGGTGCTGGGTCTTCGGCGTCTAGTTGTGAGCAAGCAACATGGAATACCAGATCTATATCCCTTCTTCTTCCAGCTACCCTCCCGAGCCCTGGATGCATCTCTCAGAAAGCAACCTCACCCAATCCAAACTCGGCCAACAAGGAGCGTGGCCACCTGTAAGATAAGAAGAAGACGACCTCCTACACTCTCTGCAACAAGCCTAAGTGTTGGGGTGGAGCACTAGGGATCAAGGAGATTAGAACTTCGGTTGATAACCGACATCACATCCTGCTTCGCCCTCCTGGACTCCATATCCAAGGTGTGGAATGATGGAGCTCAGCCTCCTCTACCATACACCATCCTCTCTACTCCTTCATTACTTCTTCCTACTGTTAATTTGCTGCATACGGCAGTAGTGAGGTGAGTGAAATAGGTTATTGGTATCTCTCTTCTCCCTACCCTAAGAGGCTTGCGAGGGTTTTTTAGATCCAGGGAGTGCGGTAGAGTGAGCGTACTTGGCTAGTCCCCTAGATTCATCGTCATGACTACTTCTTTAAGTGTCTAGATTGCGGCCACCTACTCCTCAGATTTCGGAACTGGCAGATGATGGGAACAAGTGCTCCGTGACCAATTAATAAAATTGTCGAGTATATTTCTCATTCCTATGTAATTAAATAATCTAGTATTATAAATCTCCCATCACTAAATCAAAACTCAATTTGAATTGAAATTCCAAACACATACTCATCTTGACCTACTAAATCTTTATTCCAAATAACATCATACCTAGGATTATCACGATTAAAGATAATTATCATTTGATCTATAACTATAGCTGAACAACTTCAACTCAGTACAATCGTGATAGAAATTTCAGAATTTCTCTTCAACCATTCAGATTTATGTATATCACTACAACATGTTTAATCTCATAAATACTTAAATTAACTTACAAAAGCCACCATCCTAGTTGAACTCAATTAGATGTCACAATCATATGTCACATCTCTAATCAACCCTTATCAATGTAAAAGAGTCCATACTCGAATACTTGATTCCTCAATTTAAATTTTCCCTAAAATTCTAGGTTATCACATTCACCCCATCTTATATGGAATTTCGTCCCCGAAATTCAACCAATCTCATCCTTAAGAGGCTATTTAGGGGTTCAACTTCATATACATCATCATTGCTTGGGTTCTAAGACCACCATAGTTACATGTACTCTAAGTTGTCAGCTTAGAGTCTAGAGATTCTTGGGTGTGTCCACCCCACCTTATATAGGTGGAAGCATCAATTAATGTCTCAGCTATAACATGACATTATGATATCTTAGGATTACATCACCCCTAAGGGTACATGTTTTGTTCATACTTTTAAAGTTCAGGAGGAATTCGTTTATATTCCATGATATTCAGATCATTCAAATCTAACATCATTAACATCTTACAATGATTTTAGCATTAGAGGAGATTTATCTTCATCCTTGACATTAGAATTTTTCTACTTAAGAAGGGCTTACACAACATGTTTGACCATTAGGATTTCACCCCATGGTGTGATATTCATACTCAACTTAGAAGCATATATTGAGAAGGATCAAAGTTACAAACTATATTTCTGATCATATATCCTATGATCCAAAAATATCTTTATATCAAGTTCATGAGTTCAACTTTTTATGTGTTGCATGTATTATGTGAAGGGAAAAAGAGAATATACTAAGTTTATCCCATGATCTCAACATCATATCTTTCATGTTTCATATGAAGGGGAAGAGAATATTTTAAACTCAAATTTATCATGATTTCAATCTTGGGTACTACATGTATGATATAGAGGGGAAATATATATTAGGTCAAGCTTATACGAGTGACTCCTCATATATAACTCATCTATATAGCTCAAGTGAGGTTTCTATCATCGTATATTAAGAAGGAGAAGAAGAAGGGAGAACATGTATGTTGAGTATCTTTTGCATGCACATAACATCATACTCTCATAACTAGGGTTCATATATTACCTCACTTGCAACTAATGATGAGATTTACAAAATATGTCACTCCAGCTAGGACCTAACTCAGCCAAAGGATTGACTTTATCATATGGGTCATCTACCCATCCTTTTCTTTTACCCAATTCTTACATATAGATTTGAATCATGCATAAGGACTCAACTCAACACTCGAGAGTAATCTAGTATAGGACATTTTTTAACACATATCTCATATATTGGAGGCTAGGTCCTATGACCTTCTCCCTGTGGGTCTTACTCTCTCTAGAGTTCACCACATATCTCATCCTACCACTAGATATCCTCCTTGTATAAGAGCTTGAGGCTCATGCACACTCATCTCTATCTTAACTTAGCTTATCTTAAGTAGGAAAAGGGAATGTACTTTCATCATCAAGATTTTGCTTGAATTCTCCAAAATTGGATTTAACTAGTATACAATTTAAACCTTTATAAGGAAACTTATACTATCAGAGATCAAACTTAGATAAGATTGCACATGCTTATTTCAACTATCATTCTATCATCCACTCTATGTATCACATATCTTGATAAGGCTCTAGACATCTAATCTAGACTACTCTCTATTCTATACTGATGTCATTCCCTTTCACTTAGGTTACATGAACACTAACTACTCTCCAGTGTGAGGGACACATTTTCATATTTACATATAGGTAATAAAATATTATATAGTTGTTCTCCGAGAAGGCAGACGTCAGAGAAAACTGTCGAGGCTCGAGCCGATTGGAAAACAAAACCAAATCAGTAAACTCGAGTGTCTCACACACAATAGATAGTCCAGTGTCATGTCACCTAGTGAAATGGTGAGAACATGGTGTAGATTAGTGTAGCCACCCAATACATATGAGCTCTATATGGAGAGGGTTTCATACACTTGCCTAAACCTAGTTCTCAAACATCTAGGTTCTAACCTAGAGGCTAAGTCAAACATAATCCTTATTCAACAACTCACTAAGTTTCTAGTATTTAAAGTGAAAGGTGAAATTTGGTTTTTATGTTTTATGGTGAGCAATTGTTAGGTGTAGCTATTGTTCATGCTCTGATACCAACTGTAACGTCCCTAGATTTTCACCTTCTCAAAACCCCATGGGGATGAGAAGACAAAATCCGAAAACGTTACCAATTATATCAGAGAGCGATGCAGAAGCATAATTCACATACATGAACATACAACCATAGGCATACACCATAACATTTCTCAACAATTAACATGTATATTAATACAAGTTGACTTATTACAACATGAATTACATTTACATATTAAAAGAAGATTTACAAGTCTATGAACATGTATGCTAATAGGATCTTAACACAATAGGTAAACCTGAACAACTACTCACTCCCATCTTTTTCCTCCCATGCTATCTCTGAACCTAAAACATATGTGAAACAGCAAATCAACACACAAGGTATTGTGCACATGGGTAGAAAGATACATACTAATATGTTTGCATAATTGAAATAACTTGAGAAAGAAAGATTAAAAGAAAACATTGTTTAAAGCGATAATCAGGTAAACATTCCTCGCATTACATTCACTTTGATGCAGTTGTACTACACATACTTGCACTTGACTTACATCTAGTGTGGGCAATATAGTATCATCATACATCTAACATGGGCCAAGGAATCATACATCCATGTTAGGCAACATACATCCACACTAGGCTATGTGCTCTAGTAGCTACAACCCATCATACGCATGTATGTTCTATTAGATTTGGCGAAGTATAACTCATACTAGTTCAACCAAGAAATCATATCCAAATACGAGCATTCAAGCTACATCATATCATTATGCATCCACGAAAACTAGTCATATACTTAATAAAAACCCACGTACCTGAGGTCAGATATTCCTCACATATCCATGATCATCTAGATAATCTGGTCATCACCTGATCAAGACAAGATCATATACTATCATCAGGTTCTCAACATCATTAACCCTATTTATATCCATTTTAGGGTTTGCCTATCTCATTATGATATCCTCATGATTACTTGTATTCTTACCTTATATTTATCTTACTGATGTCACATTCTAGATTATAGTTCATTATCTGAACATTAGGTTTCATATCTTTTTTTGTGTGCACATACTAACCCTAGTTTATATACATTATTCAATTTAGGGTTACAATCCATGTATTAAGGGTCATCTTCATATAACATGAATTCTATGCATATAACTGATCTCAGATTTATATATTATATTCCAGTTACAGCTATGAGGGTTTTCTATAATTCTCATCATTTATTGAGCATGTATGCATTTAATACATCATCTTTAGTGTTATTAGCCCTAATTAGCCATATTAATCAAATTATATGGTTTTATACATCAACATGACCATATTTGACATCATATGCATTATAAAATGAAACTTACTATCATTTTTCCATAATTTAATAGCATCATTTGACATTTATTACTCATGAACTAAGAATTTTACAACTAACAAGATATCATAGATATTAGTGCATCAAAAGACTGATATTATGATTTCATATTGTTCTACACATTTTTCTGAGAATTTTGGTACCTTATTTGTATTTTTTTGATAAGCGAGCTATTTACTGTGATTTATTGTAGAACTAAGCATTTACCTTTATCGTCGAATTGGAGGCTGCCACGTGGCATGTGAGGGGCGCAATCCTCTCATCCCTGGTTCTACCAAATTCGGATCCTACGTTGGATCCACGGATCAAAGGATATGATAACCCAGCTGGGTCTCCTTTCTCAATCTCGCATGAACGCCCGATGCAAGGCGCCCGTCGCCCATGCGACGCCGACACGAGTGCTGCTGTGCTCCTCTGGTCCCACGCCGCCACCACACAGATCAATATCGGTGAGAACTCCTAACACCGCTGCCAAGGGCTCTACGCTGCCGCAGACATCCTCTCATGTCCTCACGTTCGCTTCAAGTAGAGTCCGCAGTGGGACTCTGGTCTGTCGTGCACGAGCTGACAGTGCAGTGATGGTCCCTGGCGCCGCCGCCGGGTGTGGGAGCGGCAATAGGTGTCATCTCCTCATCACACACCGCGTGATCTATTCCCCCAATTCTCAAGCTCTCGAGACCCACTGCCTGTTCTCCTCTCCCGATCCATGCCACCGCAGGTGCTGGGTCTCTGGCGTCTGCTTGTGAGCAAGCAACATGGAATACTAGATCTATATCCCTTCTTCTTCCAGCTACCCTCCCGAGCCCTGGATGCATCTCTCAGAAAGCAACCTCACCCAATCCAAACTCGGCCAACAAGGCATGTGGCCACCTGCAAGATAAGAAGAAGACGACCTCCTACACTCTCTGCAACAAGCCTAAGTGTTCGGGTGGAGCACTGGGGATCAGGGAGATCAGAACTTCTGTTGATAACCGGCATCACATCCTGCTTCGCCCTCCTGGACTCCATATCCAAGGTGTGGAATGATGGAGCTCAGCCTCCTCTACCATACACCATCCTCTCTACTCCTTCACGACTTCTTCCTACTATTAATTTGATGCATACGGCAGCGGTGAGGTGAGTGAAATAGGTTGTTGGTATCTCTCTTCTCCCTACCCTAAGAGGCTTGCGAGGGTTTTTTTAGATCCAGGGAGTGCGGTAGAGTGAGTGTACTTAGCTAGTCCCCTAGATTCATCGTCATGACTACTTCTTTAAGTGTCTAGATTGCGGCCACCTACTCCTCAGATTTCAGAACTGGCATATGATGGGAACAAGTGCTCCGTGACCAGTTAATAAAATTGTCGAGTATATTTCTCATTCCTATGTAATTAAATAATCTAGTATTATAAATCTCCCATCACTAAATCAAAACTCAATTTGAATTGAAATTCCAAACACATACTCATCTTGACCTACTAAATCTTTATTCCAAATAACATCATACCTAGGATTATCTCGATTAAAGATAATTATCATTTGATCTATAAATAGCTGAACAACTTCAACTCAGTACAATCGTGATGGAAATTTCATAATCGCTCTTCAACCATTCAGATTTATGTATATCACTACAACATGTTTAATCTCATAAATACTTAAATTAACTTACAAAAGCCACCATCCTAGTTGAACTCAATTAGATGTCACAATCATATGTCGCATCTCTGATCAACCCTTATCAATGTAAAAGAGTCTATACTTGAATACTTGATTCCTCAATTTAAATTTTCCCTAAAATTCTAGGTTATCACATTACAACATGCTTAATAGGGAGGCAAGTAAAAAGGTATAGTCGGATTTACAAATTAACACATAAGTGATCATCATTATCAACCACCTCAAAGTGGGCATATAACAACAAATTGAGTTTCATAATGAACAAGGCATAATAAAGAATCCAAAAGAAAGTCATGAAGATATTTTGATCACAAGATCAGTAACAAGTAGGGTACTTCACATGAAGCATCATTTTCAAAAGGAAAAGATATGGTTTTAGTTTATTGTCCATAGGACCAAGAGAATGAAAATATAGGTTAATGCTCAATAAAGAAAAATAGGAGATGCTAACATACCTCTCACCGAATCTTAATCAAAACACTTTCCAAAATCCTAAGCAAGATTAGAGTCCACTTGTCCTATTATAATAACCACATACATGTAGTAGCATTACATGCATTCATTAAGAACTCAAAACCCTAAACTTGTCAACTTTTTCTACAAACCACCAATTTAGGTCTTAAAAACATCACCATTATCTTATTTATGGTTTTCTGATCAAAATAACATATAATATTAAGTATTTTGAAGATATGGACTTTTAGGGTTATTCTTAATGATTTTTAATTAATTAAATCATCTTGAAAAATAATTTTTCAAAAAACTCAAAACCAGGCATACAATTTATTTTAATAAATAGATCATATTTTTTTGAGTCTAGAACATATTTTACTTTTAATTTTGGCCCAAGGGTTTACTAGTTATGAATTATATAAATTACTAACTTTATTAATTAGATCTATTAAAATCACTCATCATAAAACGTTAGATTTAGGTGATAACCTTATCAAAAGAAAGCTTACATTTTTATTGTTTTATTGACTATTTATGCATATTTTTTTATTAGGGATTAATTTGTTATGGATTTTCAAAGATTGGCCAATCAGAAACTGAAGAATTACCAAATAAGTAAGAAAGAGAGGAAAAGTGGGGGACCGACCCAGATGACCTGGCCCAATAGCGGGCAGCCAAGTCGCTTGGTTAAGGGTCCTCCTTGACTTCGCCCCAACAAAAGAAATCATGAGCAAAAGACTTTTATGCCCTTTAGCACAAAAACGAAGCAAGGAGAAACGTGAAGAACAAAGAAGTAAAAAAACATTGGGGATCATCTTCCCCGCTCACGTCAGACACCATTGTCGCTTGCTCCAGCAACAACTTGGCAAAGATTTGGGCAAAAACTAAATACACGATCAAACTCTGAGATATGGGTACCAAAAGAAAGCCCAAGCGAAGAAGAAACTGACCATACCTTCAATTCGATTGGAGAAGAACAATGGTGAGAGAGAGAGATGTTGCAAGTCTTGCTCGAAACCAAGTCCACTTTGTGCAAAGAAATTGATGGGGAGGACGAGTTTGGCGGCAAGTGATGAAGGTATAGGGACCCCTCATATATGTGAGCTTAGGGTTAACGTCAAAACTGATGTGGCTGTGCGAAGCACAAAGAAGGAAAGTTGGGCTCTAGCAACCCTATGTTACACAGACACACAAACCCTAATTGACTTCTAGAAAGCATGGACATACAAACCCTCATTCTCCTCCTCCTGCAAAACTCATTCTCCCTATGTGTCTCTATGTTACATGGACATACAAACCCTAATTCACTTCTAGAAAGCATATAAATATCACAACTTCATAAGATATAAAATGTGTGAAACATAATTTCTCATATCATCATCACATGGTACTATTCACTTGCCATTCATGAGGCTACACTAGTCATCATACTATCACAAGATATAAATCCTTTTCACAATATCATAGGGTATCAACCCTTATCAACATAAGAGGATTACACCTCATTCAGGGCTCAACCATGCCCAAAAGTCATCAAGACCATCATACTATTCCCTACAAGATCATCATTATCATTCCATGCCTTATAGCAAGGCTCAACAACATCACTTACATATAATACACTAGATCAACACAATATTGCATTAATGAGCTAGGAGATATTCATAAAAAATAAAGAAGGGTTATATTAACGTTAAGATATTCTAGAAATAGTCACCATCTAACTATATACACCCTTTGATTAAAAACATAAAAAGTTCCATTGAGAGTAGGGTAAAACCCACAAGTGATTGTTTATTTAAAACAAGTCGTCAATAAATGAGCTTCTTAAGTTGGTCTCATAAAGGAAACCATTTAAATCACTTTATTAGGACCAAAACATTACATATAGGCATCATTCCAATTTATTGGATGAAGAAACATTAGATCTTAACCATTAGGTCAAGTTCATATATTAAAACCATCAATTGGAGTATAGGTCGGACCATTGCATCAAATGACCCAACAAACCATTGGTTTGAGGCTTAATTGATGCTAAAACTACATGCTTAACTAACTATAGGTTGTGGAGACCTGATCCACCATAACTAGTGACCGTTAAGTCACCATAGGTTGTTAGATCAACACTATATTTATTAATCACCATCGAATATCAAGCTAATGTCACCATTGATTGATAGCGTCATCAGGGTACTTAGTTGTGGATCATTAAGCTAATAATTAGGCTAAAACATGACCTAAGGGGTGAACGTTAGTTGACACCCTTTTTCACCACCATCAGTTGTCATGAAGACAACACCATAGGGTTGTTGCAATGGCACCATCATTGGGTCATGGGTTTATAAAAGAAATCAGCTTAAAACCCTAAATTTGACCATTGGTTGATAGGTGCTTAGCACCATAGGTTGTCAAAACAACCTGATCCAAGTCATATTATACCTTAGTAAGAATGTACACATGAATACAGGTTCATATAGAACTAAAATAATAACATGGAACATTATAAAAATCAAAATCCAAGTCAAGCACAACTTTTTAGTGCATGGATCATCATTTTCAAGCAAAAATATGAGCTAGCAAGCTTATGGTAAGCAATAAACGTCGAGCAAGTTATAAAACTTGCCTCTAACGAGAATATGAAATCCCAAACAGAAGAAAACTTGAGCAGGTAGGGTAGAAAATCAAAGCATAAGCTGTGAACTCATCCATGTAGCACCTTTATTAATCAAATGAGCAAGCCCTAAGCATAAAGAGCAAGAAAGGTAGGGTTTTAGAGCTTTAGAGAAATTTCTACCATGGAACAGCAATGTTGCGACCTGGATAAAGGTATGGGGAAGACTAATAAATAAATAAATGGAGTAAATAAGGGGAGTCTTATTCTTTTAGGTGAATATCACTAGAAGGAAGTTTTTTAAACCCTAAAAGGAAGTCAATTGCAACCCCAAATGCCTTTTCCCCAAGAAGATCACTACTTTCTTCTTCCTTGGAAAGGAACTACACAGAACCACATAGGGAGAATGAGGTTCGTTGGAGGAGGGAAGTGGTGGAGAGAAAATGGTTTGTTTGGGTGCTTAGGGCTAAGTATATAAAACTTTAAGATAAAGAAAAAGAATAAGTTGAAGTTCTAGTATCTTTCCAAGTGTCCATGGCCTTAAACTATGAAGAATATACAATCACACACACAAGCAGCTGCCCCACATATCATAGAGACCTTATTATACCTCAATTCTTTAATTTCCAAGAAAAACAAATAAATCATTAGTTGATAGCTCCTAAAGGTAGCTCATCCATAAAGGGGTAAACCCTAAAATACCCTTAGAGAAAAAACCTTCAAACTAAGGTTTAACTAGGAGCCCCATGGCTCAAAGAGATCAATAATGATAAGATAACATCTAAGAAACATATTTAATGTGACAAATTGCAAAGAAAACCCCTCGATTGGGTAAATTGTAGAAAAGTCCAAAGTGTACATAAAATTGCAAAACCTGCTCAAACAATGTCCAAATTGGACAAAATTTGAGACTTAAGCTTGTATTATGATTTCAAAGCATATAAAAAGGTTATAAAATTAAATATGATAATTAAGCTTGTTCAACACTTTAAGCAAGGTTAGGAGTCTCACAACCATAAACCCCTAATGGGGATTTCACCCCCAAAACCCAAGGTGCACATAGATGGACACTTCTCATGCATATCATCCTCGATATTATAGATTGTTACTTCCATATTATGGTAATGTCACATCGCTCTTATAGAGGTCATGTTCTTCTCTTTTAATTCATGCATATCTTATCTTGGATCAGCACAAAGACCTCCACATAAGAAGACATTTGCAAATACGGAACATAGAAACTTGTTGTGCCACCTGGACAACTCTAATAGTAACTTTCAACTTTAAATTCTATCTATCACCCTAAAATTATATCTATTGTATCAACACATTACTCAAAAGTCATATTCGTTGACTCTTATCAAACATAGAACATTATGTATCTCTTATCATATGTAACTTTACAAGGTTTCATCTCTATGTACCTTTAATGTTTGTTGTAATTAACAACTCAATCAACCATGTAGGCATCCCCTAATTTTCAAAAACTACGAGGAATATGTTTTTAGAGGATTCTCCATTCATCTCAATGGTGGACTAACCAATGCCATTGTCTTCATCTTATCAGGATTCACATATCATACTTAACAAAGGTACCATAACTCCAAGAGGATACTCTAGTCAACCCCCAACTCAGTCTTGCTAGAATTGTCACACATAAGTACATTTGCTTCAAAATTCTTAAGGTTTAGCAAAGATGTTAACCATGTTAATGACCATATCTGAAATACGTTGAAATTTCATCATTCAAAGCTTGTTATAACTTGTAAGACATGACTGAACACTCTGGTTCTCATATTCATAAATTCTGTTGGTACATTGGTTAGTCTAAAGGACAAAATCCTAAACTCATCATGGTCATGTAACTTGTGTCATCCACTCTAACTCTTATCCATTGATATTCTGATCCTACATTTATCTTAAAGGAACACGGTAACACATGTATGCTGATCAACAAACTATCTATCCTTGATAGTGGTCTTTCCCAACTATTACTAGACCATACACAACATTATAGAATCACTTTTGTTTTTCCTTACAAACAACACTTAGAGGGTCATCATCAACTCTCTCTCTCTCTCTCTCTAAGGGAGATGAATACTTGGAATGTTCATTTAATAAACATCTCCAACCTTCACATACTTTCCATACTATTGATACATCTTGGATACTAGGATTCATTACCTTGGTATCCACCTCATGTTCTATAAGGAACTCACGTCCTTATCTCATATACTTTTACCTACATAATCAAATCTTAAGACATATAAGAGGAGTAATTATTGGAAGGCTCAAAAGCATACTCATCATAGATTTTATGATCTTGAAACTATAGTCCAATCAACCTTCTACTATAATAAGCCAACCAACCTCATGTTTATAATGAATCCACACATACCAAGTGGCAATGATCCACTTGAAAGATGTGCCCCAGAAAGGAAAGACACAAAGGGAAACACACTTCCCACATCATAGAAGCATTGTTCAAGGGTCACCAGAAAAAAGGTAACCAATTCTATTTTCATTATGCATGTTATAGCTTCTTATGTATCATTTTCCCTTTTTCATTTCGGGTTCATTGCCATTAGTATAGGAATTATCATGATTATTATATCTCATTACTCCTTCCTTGATGACTATTTTCCCACTAGGGTATGTTCTCTTATTTTATTATATTTTTCAACCACTTATCAACATGTAAATCATCATATTATTCATTTTCTTCAATAAACAGGGATCATTTCCCTTAATTTCTTTCACATGCCATGCCGATTTTAAATTAACCCTTTCTTACACACATAGGCTGGTCTGATATTAACTCATGTTCCACCTTATTCCTTTGTCATTGTTCCCGTTTATCTTCTTATTTTATACTTATCATTGGAGTTCTCTCCATCTTATGTGAATTTCATACCTTGAATCACTTTATAAGAGCAGACTTATCTGTCTTTTACCTTTATTATCTTCTGGAATTTCATCTTCAAGAACTCCTATTTTGCTTATTTGTATTCAGATTTATATTTCATGGTGTTATATCTTTCTCTTATAGTTACCAACAATTCAAGTTTTGATAGATAATGATGTAATCCTCATCTTCTCTTGAGGTAATATTGAGTGATCTGCACCATGATTTCTGATTCATTATTCTCTTTATATTGTTTCAAAATGACTACTTGATCATAGTAATAAAAAAGATAACAATATAAGAGTTCCATACTTACCTTTTCTTCAATAATTGAGTACCTGGCCAGGGAACCCAAATACTGAGATTAGGTAGTATGCACCATATTTTATGTAATATTCCTAATTTTGACATCATCCAAGTCATAAGTCCTAGTATCCCTATAGACTTAGTGAACCTACAGAACTAATACCAACTTGTGAGAACCCGATACACTAAATGAGATTACTAAAAACATAAAACTCAATCGATCATTAAATACATACCCAAAAATATGGGTAAATTAAAACCAATTTCAACATCAACACCCGCTCAGAAACATTTATATAAGATCCCAACCTCTTTCTTGTATCCATACTATGCCAAGAATTTGATACCAATTGTTTTATCTCCTTAGCCACAATGTATATACATAGGAGAAAAATATTTGTATATCCCACACAAACAAGCATTAACATTCTTACAAAAGTCTGATTTGTTTGAAACACCATATACAAACTTTTCCTGCCCGGACCTGAGAGTATAGGGACGACTCTAGGACACACTAGATATCTAATCAACTTTCTCAAAGATTCATTACTGTAGTTCCTCTTTACTTCCATGGTTCTTTTATCATCACTTTCGATTACCAAAAAAGATGTAGCAAGCCACAAGGGTGAGACCCATGTCCCATCAAGAGATATAACCTCCAACAACGCTTATTGATTACAACATTTTAAATAGTAGATAATTGAGAAGTTGGAGTATTTAATAATCAATTGAATAGATTGAACAGGTCAAGTATGCTAAACAAATTAAGAAAATAATATTAGCAATAAGTATGATTATTAATGTAAATATAGGTAACAAATAAATCCATTTCTCTAGATAGATATCTACTAAAATTTCATGAAATTGCATCTAATAACAATCATCATCATTAATCTAACTATCATCATATTCCTTGCTAACAACACTAGAAATCTATTAGCATAAGCATCCCTGACACCATGAATATGTCTAATAACATAATATGGCTGTCAGTATTGGCATCTCAAATAAAGGGAACAAATCTATATTGTAAGTAGAACTAACATCATAGCAAAATTAAATGCATAGGAATGATTAGCAGTTTAATCATTTATAATTACATAGGCATGTCTAACAATATTAAACATAGCTAGTAGTATCATCTTAACCATCAGTGTCAATATATTTGACAACATAAGCAAGTTTACAACATGAGCGTATCTATTATCTCTTATTGTACTATACATGATCTCAATGGAAAAAAAGCAAAGAAGGGTTATCATCCAATATGAAGCATTGTGTATAACCCTAAACAGGTATGCTACATGGCTGTCTTAAATCTTTTATTATACCCTGGAGAGTTTAATTCGTACCACTCAAAGTCCAACCGACCACTGCTTGGTCGCAATCAGTTCCATATAGGATCTAAGAAGAACCAAACTCCAAGATCTTCTCTATACTTGATTAGTACGAGTCTGCACCGCAGTGACATATAGTCAAACTACAAAATAGTGACATATAGTCCTGTAACTAGCCCACCTTGGTACAAGTCATGACACTAGAATCTAGAGTATTCAAACCCAATCATTGAGGTACCACCACAGTTGTCCTCTAATCACATCAGGTTATAATCATCGAGACCTGACCACAGCCATTCTCAAAAAGTAGGCTAGGTATGACCACAACCATCCTCCCAAAACACTTGGTGTCAAGATGAAAAGAACCCCAAATACTCAATAGTATGCACTCTGAGTTTCCCTTAGGAATACTCGTTTCATCATCTAGTATGTTCTGACACTGAAGATGGTTCTATGGCACAGGGCACTACATGATTAGAGTTTCATTTGATTAGTTATCTCCAATTGGGTGAATTAAGGAAGCATCAAACAAGTGAACATACAAACCCTAATTCACCTCTAGCAAGCATATAAATATCACAACTTCAGATGATATAAAATGTGTGAAACATAATTTCTCATCTCATCATCACGTGGTACTATTCACTTGCCATTCATGAGGCTACACTAGTCATCATACTATCACAAGATATAAATCCTTTTCACAATATCATAGGGTATCAACCCTTATCAACACAAGAAGATTACACCTCATTCAGGGCTCAACCAAGCCCAAAGTTCATCAATACCATCATACTATTCCCTACAAGATCATCATTACCATTCCATGCCTTATAGCAAAGCTCCACAACATCACTTACATATAATACACTAGATCAACACAATAATTCATTAATGAGCTAGGATATATTTATAAACAATCATAGAAGGGATATATTAACGTTAAGAATATTCCTTTATTACAACAACATGCAAGGAATCTAGACATGATTAACCCTCATCATATTCATAATGCACATGTTTAGCATAATAAAGTATCAACCATGTGTCTATGATAACCACCGATTAACACATTAAGGTTATGATCATATTAAGGAGGTTATCTCACCATCATGCCACCATATAAGGAGGTTAAAAATGAATACTCATATTTATCTATTTGCATTAGAGTTAGGTTCAACAAGATAAATTATGTCAATGTTACTAATCAACACTCATACCCAAGCCCTAACTCACGACATCCCCATTGGATCATGGATGCATAAAGTGAAGCATCACCATCACATTCCATACTATTCTCAAGTATGAACCCACACATAAATCAAGGTGTAACCATCGTGTTATATCATACTAGGGTTTCAATAACAATAAGAGAGTACTCCATGAATGTATCAGTCATTCAACGACTATTCATACACTACTACAGAAACATCGTTCAATGTCGCTTTACTGGGCGTCGGTTTTTTTACTAAAACTGACGCTGATAACATTAAACGTCGGCTATTCAGTAAAACTGATGTCTATATTTGAAGACCATCCAGACGCGGGTATCGCTTTTTATTCAGCGTCGGTTGGATAAAAGATACCGACGCCTAAAATAACCCACAAAATCAAATTTTTGAGCAAAAAAAATTACGTAATATACAGCGTCGGTGTTTTACTGAACAACTGACACTGTTTTGCTTTGGTGTCGGTTTTTTGTAATGACCGACGCCGATTTTTGACTTATTAGCACCCGTGCAAAGTAGACTCTTCCCCTTTCTCTGTTTCATTGCAATCAAACGTCGATTTTAGGGTCTGGTGATTCCGGTGAGCAAGCAAACTCCCTCCGTGCGCCACTGCCCGCCGCCACTGTTCTCCTTGTCGCCGCCGCCGCTATTCCTTGCTCGCCGCCGCCCACCACCGCCGTTCTCCTTGCTCTCTGCCGCTCCTTCCCCCTACTTGTGCGCCACCACCTGGCGCTCCTACTGCAATGCCGGGCTGACATCGGCTGATTCCTTGCTCGCCGTCGACCTGCTTGACCTCACCTTGACTCGACCTCGCCTTGACCTGCTCGATCTACTCGATCTCGCTTGCCCAGGTACCTGCCGACCTACCCAGGCGGCACCTAGGAGCGCCTAGGCGGCCCAGGCATTCACCTAGGGTCCCAAACCTAGGCGCCCAGCCTAGTTAGGCCTCTGGGATGCTTGGGCGGACGCTTGGGCGGCGCCAAGTCACAATGTTGTTGGGTGTATTTTTTTAAATTAAGTTATTTACTGATTTATGTTTATTTATGTACTGATTTGGTTATTATTTAATCATCTACTTATTTAACTTTATTTATCAACTGATTTAACTTTGTTTATCAATTGATCTATATTTATATATCTACTGTTTGTATTTATTTATGTACTGCTTCAGGAATTAATTGATCATCTACTGCTGCTCGCCGTCTCCCTGCCCGTCGCCTGCTCACATGCCTGCTTGCCTGCCTACTCGCCTACCCTCCGTCTCACCCTCTCTCCCTGTTGATGCCCGACTGGGCTCAAATAGAGGTAAACATCCCCCAAAACCCTATTTTATTACACTGCTTGATCTTTAATCACATAGACTTAATCAACATTGCTACTTGTATGATCCTAGTGATTAAAAGCACTCTTTCCTGGTCCCCTCAGTAACTAATGTTCCCTTGAGATGAGTGTTAATTGATCTAGCTTGCATACTTTCCTTGTAATGCCATCTTTTATGTGCTATGACCCACTAGTCACCTTTAGAGTATTAAAATGATGCAACTTGTACACTTGTTAAATTTGAATCTATAAATCCTATGAAATGATATCACCCCACAAAATCAGTAGTCACTATTATGTCTTGTACACTCTAGAATCAAGATCTAATACTCTTATGTGATTTTAACACCATGAGACCTTTTTTGCTCATTCTAGTGGATTATTATGACCTATGATGACCTAACATGAAACCTTGCTCTTAATGATATGATTTTGTTGGCCTAGAAACCCGTCCAAGATTTACTCATTAGGAGTAAATCTTAGATAGTCCCCGGTTTGGGACTGTTCTTGAACACCTAATCTCACTTAGGATGTAAGAGTATAATGTGTATTGAGTTTTCAAGAAAATTTCGGCAACATTTCCCCGTTTGTTCTCTAAGTACATATGTACTTGGAGAACAATAGGGAAATGCTGCCAAAATTTTCTTGAAAACCCAATACACATTATACACTTACTAGTGAGATTAGGTGTTCAAGAATGGGATAGGTGGTACACATTTATTATATATAAGAATGACAACACATGTATTTGTTGGCCTAGAAACCCATCCAAGATTTATTCATTAGGAGTAAATCTTGGATAGTCCCCGGTTTGGGACTATTCTTGAACACCTAATCTCACTTAGGATGTAAGTGTATAATGTGTATTGGGTTTTCGAGAAAATTTCGGCAGCATTTCCCTGTTTGTTCTCTAAGTATGTCGAAATTTTCTCAAAAACTCAATGCACATTATACACTTACTAGTGAGATTAGGTGTTCAAGGATGGGATAGGTGGTACACATTTATTATATATAAGAATGACATCACATGTATTTGTTAACCGTAGACCCTAATCTTGTCCTAATATATACTTGTTTTCTCTTTGATCATAGAATGGATAGATCATGGATGTCCATTCGCAATCGCTGCACCCTGGAGTTTATATCTGGTCTTGATCAGTTTATTAGATTTGCCGAGGAACATAGGAAAGAACCTGGAGATAGGTTCTACTGTCCATGTAGGCATTGCAGTAACAACTTGAAAGTCAATACTAGTGATGAAATCAAAAGTCATGTCATGTGCAATAGGATTGTACAAGGCTATACAAAATGGCACTGGCATGGAGAGATTTCAAACTCAAAACTAGTGGATGTTGATAGCAGTGCTTGGGTGGAAGAAGAAATTGCCTTCTATGACGTAGATGTGAACGAACCAGTTCCAGTAGACATCATTGATGCGATGTTGGATAGTTGTAGGGTAGAGCACACCGATCCACCTCCTATCTTTAGAAACATTGTGCATGATGTTGAAATACCATTATACATAGGTTGTGCTAAGTTTATGAAGCTTAGCATTGTGTTGAGATTGTATAAGTTGAAAGCTAACAATAGATAGAGTGACAAAAGCTACACTTCATTGTTGACTTTGTTGAAAGAAATGCTTCCTGAAGGAAACGAGCTGCCAATCTCAACATACCGGGTAAAAAAATTGTTGTGCCCAATGGGAATGGAGGCCAAGAAGATACACGCATGCCCAAATGATTGTGTATTATTTCAAAAGGACTGTGTGGATTTGAAAGATGTTCAAAAATGTGGTGTGTCACGGTATAAATTGACGACTTTGGGGGAGTCCAAAACTGGTTCTCCTACCAAGGTGATGTGGTATCTACCTATAATATCACGGTTTCAACGCTTGTTTGCAAATCTGAAAGATGCAAAGAATTTGAGGTGGCATGCAGATGTTAAGAAAAATAATGATGGGATCCTACGACATGCGTCTGATTCCCCACAGTGGAAGAAGATTGATCTATTGTACACCAAATTTGGTGAAGAAGATAGGAATCTAAGACTTGGACTTTATACAGATGGGATGAATCTGTATGGGACATTGAGCAGCCAACATAGCACTTGGCCAGTCATGCTTGTTATATACAATCTTCCTCCCTGGCTGTGTATGAAAAATAAGTATGTTATGCTGTCGTTGTTGATATCGGGCCCTAAACAACCCAGAAATGATATCGATGTTTATCTTGAACCTCTGATTGATGACTTAAAGAAACTTTGGGCTGAAGGTGTGATGGATGACCTATGATGCTTCAAGAAGAGAGACATTTCGTTTGCACGCTAAGTTATTTTGCACTATTAATGACTTTCCAGCATACTAGAATTTGTCTGGATATAGTGTCAAAGGAGCTAAAGCGTGTCCTATATGTGAAGAAAACACTGATTCAATAAGACTAAAACATGCCGACAAGACTGTATATCTTGGTCATCGAAGGTTTCTTTCAAAATTCCATCTGTATCGTAGGAAGTGCAAAGCATTCAATGGATGGAATGATGAACGAAGTGCACCTAAACCTATACCAGGGGATGTTGTTTATGAAAGAGTAAAAGACATTGTCAATGAATTTGGTAAGAAATCACAATGTAGTATGGCCACAAGGAGTGACAATTCTTCATTCAAGAAGAAGTCAATATTTTGGGATCTTCCTTATTGGAGTTCTTTAACAGTCAGGCATTGTATCGATGTAATGCACATTGAGAAAAATGTCTGTTATAGCGTCATTGGTACTTTGTTAAATATACCAGGTAAGACTAAAGATGGGATAAAATCCAGACTGGACCTACGTGAAATGGGAATAAGGTCAGAATTAACAGAATTATGTGAAATGGGTAATAAAAGAACATACTTACCTCCCGCTTGTTACACGTTGTCTAGAAAGGAGAAGAAAGCTTTTTGTGAATGCTTGGTAAATGTTAAGGTGCCACAGGGTTACTCATCCAACATCCGTAGATTGGTATCAATGAAAGATATGAAGTTGATAGGTCTTAAATCTCATGATTGTCATACTCTAATGCAACAAATATTGCTCGTGGCAATTCAATCTATATTACCGAAGCATGTAAGGTTTGCAATCACCAGACTTTGTTTCTTTTTCAATAGTCTATGTAGCAAAGTTATTGACCATGATACTCTCGATAATTTGCAAAGAGAAGTGGTTGTTACCCTATGTCAGCTTGAGATGTATTTCCCTCCTTTGTTCTTTGATATCATGGTACATCTTGTTGTCCACTTGACTAGGGAAGTGAAAATGTTGGGACCAGTTTTCTTGCATTGGATGTATCCCTTTGAACGATACATGAGAATTTTTAAAGGTGATGTTCGAAACCGTTATCGGCCTGAAGGGAGTATTATTGAAGGTTATGTGGCGAGAGAGGTTATGGATTTTTGCAATGACTTTCTGAGTGGTAATAACATTCCTGTTAATGACAAGAATATTGAAGAGGGTAAAGGAATTTTGGGATCATGGGTGAAAGTAATCAGCCGTGAGCAGTTGGAACAAGGTCACTTGTATATTTTACACAACATGGACGAAGTGAGTGTTTATATCGAGGAACATACCAATTTCAGCAAGAGACAACATCCTTGAGCAAGTTCAATGTGGCTTTCTAGAGTGCATAACAAGATTTTTACTAAGTGGTTTGAAGATAAAGTCTTACATCAACTATCTCAAACACCAAATGATATTACGAAAACTATCAAAAGCCTCGCCTTTAAACCAAAACCGAATGTTATGTCTTATGAAGGGTTTGACATTAATGGGTTCACATATTACACAAAGCGCCAAGATGATAAGAGTGTCATCCAAAACAGTGGGGTCACTCTTCAAGCGTCGACTATGTATTTTGCAAGTGCAAAAGATAAGAGTCCACATGAAGCTAAAATGTCATATTACGGTGTCATTGAAGACATATGGGAGTTTGACTACATAGATTTCAGAATTTCGCTCTTTAAATGTAATTGGGATGATAACACCAAAGGAGTTATAGTGGATGAATTGGGTTTCACTTTAGTGAACTTTGAAAAGATTGGCGAGAAGGGTGAACCATTCATATTGGAATCACAGGCAAAACAAATATTCTATATCGATGATCCTGGAAATGATAAATGGTTGGTTGTTCTTCATGGTAAAAGATAGTTCATTGAAGATCCTATAGATGATGAAGAGTACTATGATAAGTATGATGACTCCAGTCCATTCTCAGTTGGGTTGCCAACTCCACAAAATATTGAAGCTAATGATGACTTATATGTGCGCGGAGATCACAATGAAGGACTGTTAATTGATAAAAGATCACAATTTTAGAGGCATGCATGCATGTTTATATTTTTTTATTGAAGCTAAATGTTTGCTTTTTTAATATCAATATCATTTTCAGATTTGATGTTTCATTATCTTCTAGTTAATACAAATGCTAAATGTTTGCCTTTTTAATGACATTTTCAGATGGATGACTATGATGAGCATGATGTCCATGATGAGCATGAAGTCCATGATGAGCATGCTGACATGATGAGCATGGAGAGGATGCCAATGTAAGTTCTAAAAATATATCATGTATTTCTATAAAATTCATTATCTTCTAGTTATGTCATATATCCCATATTTCTATATTGGGCTAATTCAATGTGTTTATTTTTGTCAAATTTTAGGTTGATGATGCACATGTACCCACTGAAGCACTGGAGGAACTTGATGCGCATCACCAAACACTTAACAAGAAAAGGGGCATCACTCTATTGAAGAAGTTAATAGCGCTAAGTGGTAGTGGATCCAGATTGGCTGTGGAGTTTGATAATGGAGGAAATGCAATTGGAGTGAACCGCAATAATTTTGTAAACTATCTTGGGGTTGTCACTCAAAGCCATTGTGGTGTTAAGTATGATAATTGGCATAAAGTTCCTCAGGTGAAGAAAGACATGATATGGAAGGATTTATGCGTGAGTTATTATTATTTGCAATTCTATTTTGTAGATTACAAATTCTATTATTTGCAATTCTATTTTTGGATACTAGTTAATAGCAATTCTATTTTACAGAATCTGTTTGCATTAGATGAGAAGCAGCATCATAAAAGCATGATGCAACGCGCTGGAAAGATGTTAAGGAACTATAGGACAAATCTCAACAGAGAATACATAAAAGATGGTGATAAGAAGAAGAAGTCAGCCCTTGAACAGTGGAACTTCTTGGACAATGAAGATTGGGACACATTTTTTGCTTCAAGAAAATCTGAAGAATTCAAGGTATTAAGTGAGGCGCAAAAAGCAAGGCGTGCACTAAATGTGTATGACCACACTATGGGTCCAAAGGGATATGCAAGCATTTGCCAAAGACTACAGGTAGAGTCTGCTGCTACTCAGGAGTCCTCTACTACATGTGCCACACCCATGCCTCGCCATGATGTCTGGATAGCTGGGAGGCAAAATAAGAAGGGTGAAATAAAGAAGCCCGTAACTGCTGAGGTGGCTGCGAAAATGGTAAAATACAACTTTTAGAGAAATCGTTTGAATATTGATTATTTGTGGTGTTAACTTATCAATTTCTGTTGATGGTGATTAGCGGGAGCTGCACGAGTAGAGGAAACAAGGCACGTTCATCCCTCAGGGCACAAGGGATGAATTGATAGTTGCTATGGGTAACCTAGAGCATCCTGGACATGTTAGGGGTGCATGCGTTGGTGTGGGCATCGAAGCATTCTTTGGGCCATCCCAGCACAAACCCAGAGCGGGACTTTCACAAGAAGAGGTAACCTATTCTTTTTCTAGAATGTTACTGCAAAAGGGAATTGAATATTAGGAAGCTAATGTTTCTTTTATCCATGTATAGGAGAATAAAAGAGTCAAGGATATAGTTGCTAAGAAGGTCAAGGAAGAATTGATGCGGTGGCAGGCATCTCAGGCTTCCAATCAGCCTATGGCGACCCACTCTTCTCCTGATGCACAGACTGAGAGTAATCTTGTAGACCCACCGCCTAACACGTCTGCTGTAAGTATTATTTATGACATTGTAGCTAATTTTTTCAAGATGATATGTTTTCAAGATGATATGTATATATGTATAACATTGTTTACGTAAATTTATAGGCATTGAAGCCATGCCGCTTAAGAATGCAAGACTATGTTGTTGCAGAGGTGCATGCTTACCCGTCCCTTCCTGGGGCAACGTTTCACAGGACTCCAATGCCACAGGGCTACGTTCGTGTGAGCTTGATATGTGTATTCCCCGATTGGAGGGAAGCTACATTGCCATATGCCCACCTAGATATTGATACACTTGCTGAGGCAGAAGGCGGGGTGATATTGTGGCCCAAAGCAGATGTCGTCTACACTACTGAAATTGTAAGATAAATTTACATTACTTTAGATTGTTAATGTGTATATATGAGGTCAACTGATCTGAAATTATATATACAGGTTAAAAAGAAGACACTCAGAGCACCTAGGCCTCCACCTCCACTTCCTGCATTACCAAGTTGGGTTCCAATTGACCTAAAATACCCGTTAGGTCCTGCTTGTAGGGGAATGTCATGTTGGCTATGGGCATATAATATACATTGCCCTATAATTGTTTCTTTAGAAGCGAATTATGCAGGTCAATCATACAAAAGATCTTTATTTATACAAGATATTATTGAGTTGTTTATATACGATTGGCTGAATACATCAATGATAGAGACATGGATAAGGTGAGATCTTGCTTATACATCCATATACCTTGTGTAAGATCCGCTGATCTGGTTTCTTATATATTAATGCATACGTAATACATGTTTTGCAGCTACTTAGTCAAAAATCAATGTAAACAATTTGCATTTTACCATGTGGGATTTTTGATTCCATCATTGATTAGTATGGTAGCTAAAGACCCTGATAGTGTTCAACAATACTGTATAGATGCTTTGACAATTTTTGGTCAGTAAAAGAAGACGATAATAATAGCTCCATTCAATGTCAAGTAAGTTTACTTTACTTATAATTTGGACTTTACAAGTAAGTTTACTTTACTTATTAATTTTTAACTTTTTTACCTCTAGCGGTAGGCATTGGGAGTTACTAGTTATTCTCCCTGGGATGTTCACTATTTATTATCTAGATCCTGTGGGGAGTACATTGAATACTAAAATTGGACACGTAATGAGAATGTCATTATTCTGGTGAGAAATATTTTATTTTTATATTCGTTAACATATGTTATTACATTACTATTTAAATATGCAATTTACTGTCTTACATTAACATGTAGGGGTTTAGATGCATTCAAAAAGGCTGGAGGAAAGGTCCCCAGGAAAAAGAACCAGCCAATAATTTGGGAGAACCTGAAAGTAAGTTCCCGACTCTAATGTATATATTATTTTTGTGAACTATGCTTAGTTGTATTTTTCAATATTTTGTATGTTTCAATTTATAGTGCGCTACAAAAGACAACAGCTGGGTATTCACATACTATGTGATGCGATTTATGTAGATGATTATCCAATATGCCGCATTGGACATTGATACCATACATGAGGTATTATATATAGTCTCATTAGTTAGTATGAAATATATCAATGTTATTTTTATATTATTACTTATATATATACATCATCTCTTTGCAGGTGTTTAAAACTGACCACACTATAGGTAAACGCTTAAAAGATGTACATGCTCCATATACGGTGGAAGTATTAAATGAAGTAAGAGAAGAATGGGCAAGAGTCATACAAGAAGTGGGGACTGTAAAATATAATTGGGATGCTGATAGCGATGTTGAATGATATTTTGTAAATGAATATTTCTAAATGTTTATACATGTCTGAATATTTCTACATGTGTGAATGTGAGAATTGAATTGATTTCTGAATGTATCTACTTGTGTGAAAAGTATATTTGTTGATTTTGCAGGTTTGTGGCCTATTTGTTGGTTGATATCAATGGATGTCGTAAACCTGCAGTTTAGAAAACTGAACTACAGGTTCTCATCCTGCTGACCAGCCACAATAGGCTGACAAACTGATAAGAAAAAAAAATTAAAACATAGGCGTCGATTATTTATAGAACATCATCATCAAAGTCTTACAGCGTCAGTTATTGGATAAAAACTGCCACCTAATGTGACAAACAACCCGACCGTGCAGGAAAGCACGGTCGTGGTGGAAAAAGCGTCAGTTATTAGTACAAAACCAACGCCTATAGTAGCACGGCCGTGGCGTCTGGGAATATGGCGTCAGTTTTTAGTAGCAAACCAACACAGATAGTGCCCTAGATGGCACCCTTTTTTTGGTGCGAAGCCTTTTGGCGTTGACTTACTATAAATAAGTGACTCCTATCGGTGCCCTGTTGGCGTGTTTTCGGTAGTGCGAAGCCTTTTGCCGTCAGTTATAAAACTGACGCCGAAGAGTTCGACCTTTAGCGGCACCCACATAGGCGTCGCTTTAGAACCGTCGCTAAAACGGCATAAACAACCGACGCCAAATGCCTGTTCTATAGTAGTGATACCCAACTACGATCATTTAGTTATATTAAATCTAGGTATAACAAGCTATACCTCATTAGGGTTACCCATTAATTCATTATGGTTATTATAAATTATAATCATATGAGGGAAGGGGTAATACAACAAATTTAAGGTATTGAACCATCAAATTCTCATCACCGGAATCATAACATTACATTACGCGCTTCACCCCAAAAAAATGGGAATATTGAGGCATCAACTTCTAACTATTAAATGTTGAAAAGGTAAATCCATTGGTCATTTACATAAGTAAACATCTTGAACAAACTACCTATGAAGTCATTGAGTTGTTCTCTAGAAAGAGTCACCATCTAACCCTAGACATCCCTTGATTAACAACATAAAAAGTTCCATTGAGAGTAGGGTAAAACCCATAAGTGATTGTTTATTTAAAACAAGCCGTCTGTAAATGAGCTTCTTAAGTTGATCTCATAAAGGAAACCATTTAAAAAATTTAGTAGCACCAAAATATTACATTTAGGCATCATTCCAATTTATTGGATGAAGAATAATTAGATCTTAACCATTATGTCAAGTTCATATATTAAAACCATCAATTGGAGTATAGGTCTGACCATTGCATCAAATGACCCAACAAACCATTGGTTTAAGGCTTAATTGATGCTACAACTACATGCTTAACTCACCATAGGTTGTGGAGACCTGATCCACCATCACTAGTGACCATTAAGTCTCCATAGGTTGTTAGATCAACACTATTTATTAATCACCATAGAATATCAAGCTAATGTCACCATTGATTGATAGCATCATTAGCGTACTTAGTTGTTGATCATTAAGCTTATAATTAGGCCAAAACATGACCTAAGGGGTGAACGTCAGTTGACACCCTTGGTCACCACCATTTGTCATGAAGACAACACAATAGGGTTGTTGCAATGGTGCCATCATCGGGTCATGGGTTTATAGAAGAAATCAACATAAAACCCTAAAATTGACCATTGGTTGATAGATGCTTAGCTCCATTAGTTGTCAAACCAACCTGATCCAAGTCATATTATACCTTAGGAAGAACGTACACATGAATAAAGGTTCATGTAGAACTAAAATAAGAATATGAAACATTATAAAAATCGAAATCCAAGTCAAGCATAGCTTTTTAGTACATGGATCATCATTTTCAAGCAAGAACATGAGCTAGCAAGCTTATGGTAAGAAATAAATGTGGAGCAAGTTATAAAAATTACCTATAATGAGAAGATGAAATCTCAAATAGAAGAAAACTCGAGCAGGTAGGGTAGAAAATCTAAGCATAAGTTGTGAACTTGTCCATCTAGCACCTTTCTTCATCAAATGAGCATACCCTAACCATAATGAGCAAGAAAGGTAGGGTTTTAGAGCTTTAGAGCAATTTCTACCATGGAACAACAAGGTTCTAACCTAGAGAAAGGTAGGAGGAAGGATAAAAAAGTAATAAATGGAGGAAAGAAGGGGATTCTTACTCTTTTAGGTCAAGATCACTAGAAGGAAGATTTTTAAACCCTAAAAGGAAGTCAATTACAACCCTAGATGCTTTTTCCCCAAGAAGATCTCCAGTTTCTTCTTCCTTAGATAGGAACTTCACAACAGCATAGAGGAAGAATTAGGTTGGTAGGAGGAGAGAAGTGGTGGAGCACAAATGGTTTTTTTGGGTGCTTAGGGATACGTATATAAAACTTTAAGATAAAAAAAGAAAAAGTTAAAGTTCTAGTATCTTTCCAAGTGTCCATGGCCTTAAACTATTAAGAATATATGAGAACACAAACAAGAAGCTTCCCCACATATCATAGAGACCTTCTTATCCCTACTTTCTTGAATTTCCAAGAAAAACAAATAAATCATTAGTTGATATCTCCTAAAGGTAACTCATCCATAAAGGGGTAAACCCTAAAATACCCTTGGAGAAAACACCTTTGAACCAAGGTTTAACCAGGAGCCCCATGGCTCAAAGAGATCAAGAATGATAAGATAAAATCTAATAAATATAATTAATTTGATATATTGCAAAGAAAACTCCTCGATTGGGTAAATTGTAGAAAAGTTCAAAATTTATATAAAATTGCATAACTTGCTCAAATAGTGTCCTGATTGGACCAAATTTGAAACTTAAGCTTGTCTTATGATTTCAAAGCATATCACAAGGTTAGATTAAGGTTATAAGAATTAAATTGTGATAATTAAATTTGTTCAACACTTTAAGCAAGGTTAGGGGTCTCACAATTAGGACTTCATGAGGAGAGATTGTTGTAGGCTTCTCAGGGTTTGGAGCAGGGTCACCCCCTCTTTAGCCTCCTCGACGTCGTTGAGGTTGGAACTGGAATAAAAAATAGTTCCACTGTTGTTGATTGGTTTTAGAACATGATGATCACCGATTGGTGAGGGGAAGATACTCCCTTGGTAGGTGGGCATACATGTTCGTCGGGTTTGTGATCTCGCTAGGATAAGGAATTTATGTACTACCTTCCAACCTAGTGAAGCTAGTGAAGCTAACAGGCTTACATCTAAATTAGCTAATATGGAGCTAGCTTAAACAAATGGAGCTGGCCTAGGTAACATATATGTCTTTAAGGACCTTAGGTCGATGCCTCCCCCCATGTTTGGGCCTTTATCGATTAGAAACATGGGACATTGCTTACTTGAGGCGTGAGACGGTTGAAGATACTACAACTTAGTTACTCTTTTCTTTTTCTTGAGTAAGTATTCTCATGTCAAAGATTTGTTTTTTTTTAATTTAGTCGGCATCCTTTTGGTAAAAAAAACTGATTGCCAATCCGGGTATATAAAATATCCCCACAGTTTGGATAACTGGGCTCCGAATTTTGAGAAGGATGGACGTTGATTTAGTATGAGAAGAAGTGCAGATGGAATGATGACGATCATTTTCCCAATACAAATACCTGAGCCTTTGGTCTCCTAGCATGACTTACTGCCAGCTACATAGTATATCTGTATAGAAAATCAAATGCAAACGACATCGGCAGGTAGCCAACAACCAATATTTTTCTCCATGCCCACTTGGACGGTTCCTGCATCAATGACCTCCCATTTTCATGGTCTTTGTTGGGACAAAGCTGATAGTACGGCCGTTGTTAAGGGTCAACGACCACTAGGCTACTTGGAAGAAAACCGATGAGGATCTAGATGGACGGGGAGTGTAGTTTCTTATGGTCACAGAATTGCTTATATATTTGCTGAGGTAGGCATTGTTTCCTGTCATGTCAGATCGACGTCTTAAAATAAAAAAATTCAGGATAGGCCCTTCTACGCCATCTTTTTATAAAATTGATTTGCCATTCTTGTTAGTTCCTTATGACGATCTACAAAATTATGATTTCAAGATCGATACGTCAATGATCATCACAATAAGGCAATATTATCTTGGCGGTAAACGATTAAAGTGGCGTCAGAGGTCATCACAATGTGACAAATAACTAGGCTGGGAAACGATGCAAATAAACAACTATGGTTACGCAGACGAAGTGATCGTCTTGTTAAACAAATGATAATTCCCGAAACTTGTTGAAACACTGGTATCAAAAGGATAAACAAGCCGTAGAGATCACGATGTGATGTCACATGGATTACTTATCGCCTACCTCGTTCATTGGCTCACTTTAAGGCGGTTTATGAGTGCCCTACTTGGGCAGTCCAGATGCGTTCTGATGGTTGAATTTGTGTTTGGTACGTGGACCCAATTCTCCAACTATTGAATAAGCTAAGGGCATGCCGTATTGGACTGCGTTTGTTGATCCAGCAGCGCAAATTTTATGCTTGGTTGGCTGGAGATGGAAAAAGCGAGAGATTCCACATTTTCTGATATGCAGTGAGTGCAGGATGGTCCTTTGCGTCTCAAATTGGCGGGATATCGGCCTCCAGTAGCCCAATCCAGTTATCAGCTGCGTCGAGAGTGGAGACAGGCTGTCTTTTTCTTAGATAAGCTTTTTTAATATTGGTGTTGGCTCATGCAAGCCGCAATAAGTCATATGGTCATGTTGTTGGTACATAAAAATAGCAAAAATTCTGAAGGGATGTGTTCACCAGGGGTATATCCCTAGGTGGTAGAGTTGTTAATAATGTACATATCATCCTCAAAATGGGCGAGACCCCCATTACATAAATAGATCTCGTGGTCTGCTAGAATTAAACTAGATGTGTGGATGTTCTCTGTTTTCCTCACCACCTTCCACCGGGCGTTCTATCTGTGCTCCCATGACATTAGGCTCGACAATTTGGTTGTAGAACTCCCTGTGAGCTCCGTCTCTGTTGTTGTAACCTGCCATATGAGAAATTGTGATAATTTGTATCACCTGTTGGAGTGCTAGCTATATAGATAGAATGTGGTTATCAAACAAAGTCTTGTTACACGATGTCTATATAGACCATATTATAACAACAATAAAGTATTATGTTCGGTGTATCTGTCTGTTCTGCTTCTAGTATTTTGCAGCCTATGGTAGGTGTTGAGATTGGAGTCAGCTGAGATGATGGTGGCCATGGTGTAATGTGTCCAGATCAGTTTGGACATGTGACATCCGTAGAAAAAGTGTTGGGTTCTTTCCTCATTGTTGTCACAAAGTGGGCATCTAGATGGTCCCCGAAATCCTCTATGTCTCACAATCATATTAGTTGGTACTCTATCATGGCAGATAAGCCATATCAGGATGTGTATTTTGGATGGGCATTGTGCCTACCATATAATCTTGTAATGTCTATATGCATGTTTGGCGGTGTATTTAGTTCCCCAAATCCATGTGATGTCTCTGGATGTGTTGTATTCAAGTTGTTGCATGATATTCAAATATGTTGGTGGATCACTCCATCCTCTAAGGAAATTCTTGAGGATGTTGTTTCTATGTGATCCCAATTTGGTCAGTACTTGCATGTTGTTATAGTTGTATATGGAGCTGAGAATGATCATGGTAGGTAATTGAAGGTTGATGAGAATATGTGCATGCCACCAGGGATCATGCCAAAATATGGTATTGTTCCAATGATGTGGTGGTGTTCGAATGGTGTCAGAGATGATGTGGAGAGTGTTGGATATGTGCTTCCATAGTGGTGAAGCCATCCTAGAAGCAATGAAGGACCATAGTGGTTATTGTTTGAGGTATTTTCGGTGAAGATATTCATCCGTAACTTGTCTTCTTTGTTGCTAATGGATGAAGTGATTTTGTGTATGAGACATAGGCTATGGAGTTTGATGTTGATGATGCCCCAGCCACCATCTTCTTTGGGGCTACATATGGTATCCCAGTTGACCAAATGCAGTTTCTTGCCTTGATGTTACCATACGAATTTCTGTCTGATTTTGTTAATAGTCGTGAGGACAGTACTGGTTGGGAGGGTAATACATGATAGATAGTAAATGATAATGGGCATAAGAGCAACGTTAAGTAGGGATATTTGACCCACTAGAGAGAAGTAGTTATTTTTCCAGGATTTAACACAACGGTTGAATTTGTGGATGATCATGTTCCATGCAGGGCATGGTAGAAGTGTGGGGGTGATGAGGAGGCCGAGGTATGAAAATGGGAAGGCTTCATGTTGACATCCCAACATGGAAATGTATCTATTCATCTCAGTTGTACCTACATGGTTGCTAAGAATGGTAGATTTGTTAAAATTAATTTTGATGCCAGAAAGTTTAGAGAATATCGCAAGAATTCTGATGAGGTTGATGACATCTGAATTGTTTGGTTCGATGATGATGATGGTATCATCCTCATATTAGATAACATTGTGTGCGCATCCTCTGAGCATGCTGAAGTACCCATGTTCCATGACATTACACATGAAGGAGTTTAGAACATATGTGATAGTGATGAAAAGGCATGGTGATAGAGGGTCATCTTGTCTAAGCCTATTGGAGTTCTTAAAGAAACAGTGAGGTGATCCATTAATAAGGGTAGCAAAAGTGCTAGTGCCGATACATGAGTGTACCATGAGCACCATTTTGCTGGAAAGTTAACTCCATGCATGCAATGTATTAGGAACTCCCAATTGACATTATCAAATACTTTTTCAAAGTCCAACGTAAGAGTGAGGAACAGTTCTTTGGAGTATGTCAGATGTGTAGGGTTCCCTGTACTGTGATGAATGCATCTTGAATATTTTTGTGTGGTAGGAAAGCACATTGTTAAATGTCAATGATGGCATTAAGAAGAGGTTTCATACGACTACTGAGCATCTTGGCAATAATCTTGTATGATGAGTTTATAAGGCTGATAGGTCTGTAGTCCCGAATGGAGTTTTGGGTATTCTTTTTTCAATTCTATGTGTGTGTGGTTGATAGGTTTGAGGAGATGAGAGATGTTATGTTGTCGGTGCGTCTCTAGACATTGCTTGGTAAAGTCATCTTTGATAATATGCTATGATGCTCGATAAAAGGACATGTCGAAACCATCTGGTCCAGGTGATTTATCAGTCCTAGGTGTGCCATCACACTCTAGATTTCAGATTCGAGGAAGGGTTCAAGAAGGTTGTCTGTAGGAGGGATTTTGTGTGGGAAAAGCTTGTTCCAGTCAAGGGTAACCTGATTGTGAAAAATGTGCTCATTGTTGTATAGTCCCTTTAAAAAGTTGATAATGCGGTTAGTGAGGGTCCATATGGGTGAGTGGTGGCATCAATACCATCGATATTGGTGATCTGAAAATGACAACGTTTGTTGTTGCAAGTTTCATGGAAGAATTTTGTGTTTTTTTTTGTCTCCCTCCTTCAACCATTTGATTTTGGCTCTTTGTTTCCACAAGATTTCTTCATGTGTTTTGAGAACTTTGATGTCTTTTAGAATGGGTATGTGTGTATCTACAGGTGAGTTGTGCTGGAGTGTGGTAAGGAGGTGATTTTCCTTGGCCTTTATGGCGTCTGGGATGGAACCAAAGTATGTCTTGTTCCATTGCTTGAGGGTAGATATGAGAAGTTTGAGCTTGTGTTGTATATCATATCCTGGGTTGTTAATGGAGGGGTGTGAGTTCCAAATGTCGTTGATCATGAGGGTAAAGTCTTGGTGGCGTGTCTAAAATCTCTCAAACTAAAAATGTTTGTGTCCCCATCAAGGTGATCTGGTTTGGAGGAGGATGGGGAAGTGATCAAATAGACTGTATGCGATGAGTGTTGTGTAGGCCATGGGGTGCATATCGACCCATATATTGTTGCATAGAAAGCAATCTAAATGACTTAGTGCAGACATGTATGCCTTGTCCAACATTTGTTATTGGTGTGGAGGTCTCTAAGGTGGTGTGTGGTGATGATGTTGTGGAAGAGAGTAGCATCACGGGGGGTCAGAGAGTAATCTATAGGGTTGGTATGGTATCGTTTTTTGTGAAAAAGAGACAAGGTTGAAGTCGCCTCCAATGATCCATGGCATGGACATGAGTTGTACGGACAATGAATCCAGTTTGCAATGAAAGGTTCTTTATGAGGACTAGAGGGACCATAGACTCCCGTGAAGTACCATAATGTGTTGGTTATGGTTTCCAAAAACTGTATCGTGATGCTATGGTTGAGCTTAAAAGAGTGAGTGGTGTGGTATGTGCTATCATTCCAGCCAATCAGAATGCCACCACTGAAGCCAATAGGAGGGATCTGTATCCATTTATTAATTTGTGTCCACCCAGGTGTTGTAGATGAAAGCTAGTTAAAGTGGTTTTGGTTTCTTGAATGGTGATGAGGTCAATGTGTTGTTGATAAATGGTGTTTCTAATGGTTCTTCTTCTGCCATGTGCAGCCACCCCACAAATGTTCCAAGTAGTGATGGCCATGCAGTTAGGAGATGTGAGTGAGTAAAGGATTAATAGTTGTCAGTTTCAAAGATGCTCATAGCCCAAGGAGGAAGGTATCAATTTTTTCTCTAAATGTCAGTCCAACCATTTTGTGATAGCAGATCCCTAAGAAATGAATATGCAGCCCTAGTGTGTGGAAAGTCCATGCCAATGTTGTGGAAAAATGTAGTGAATGCCTCTATGGCGCGAGGGCGACAATGCTACTAGTCTGAGAGTTGGGGGGACGAAGTGTTAAAAGTTTTGTGGGATACACAATCATATGTTGTATAACTATTTTTAGAAGATAGAGGTGTAAGAAGTTTAGGTGTGACCATACCAATGTCATCGATAATGAAGAAGTTCTTGCACTTTTACGATTCCAGTTTGCATAATAAGGTAACATGATTTCACCACTTCATGTTCCTTCACATCTAGGCTAGATCTCATCAAGTTTGAGCTCGATGAAGCACAAATGTCTTCAATGATGGCGGTCTTCAACTTCTGTAATGTATCTTGGTCCATATCATTGTGTGTAGTGTTCATCCTACTCATGGAGATGGTGGGTGGATATGTATCTAGGGTGGTTTGTTGGAGCAAGTGTGGAAGGTTGGTGTTGTGAGTGCAAGCCTTCTTGTAGCATGGCATAGGTCTCTGAGCTTCAGTGGCTGGGATATAGTTCGTGTTGCCCTATAGTAGAATGGTATGGATCAGAGAAGGGGGTTTGCCGTTGTTAGCAAGATGGTTGGGTTCAAACCAGGTAGCAAGGTGATGAGGGTGGTCTTTGAAAGAGGTGGTGTAGGTGGATGGGTGTTCCGCACACATCTTGACATTGTAGACCATGCTACCACCACTACTATAGAAATGACTTATAACGTCACTTTTAAAGGCGTCGGTTGTATAAATACACCGACACCTAACACATACAACGTTGGTTCAATAAAACCCGACATCTATCTGTGAAGGGCGACCAGACACGGGTATCATTTTTATTCAATGTCGGTTTCTTATTAAGAAACTGACGCCTAAAATTAACCGCCAAATCCAAAATTTCCAGTGAAAAAAATTACCTCCAAAATTTAACATATGGCGTTGGTTATTAACTCTTAAACCTACGACGAAAGGTTTTTCACGAGACAGAAATTGGGCACATTTTGGTCGTCAGTTTTACTACAATAACCAACGCCTATGGGTTTTCCCGCATTGTTCGTGTGAGAATTTTCACACCCCTTGGGCGTTGGTTTGCTAAAGAAGCCAACGACTATGGTAATTAATTGAGAACATTTTTTTTAATCGGCATATGTAGATAGACGTCGATTTTTTTTCTAGTAAAAACCGACGACTATAATTAAGAATAGGTGTCAGTGTTTTTAGATAACCGATGTCATTCATTCTTTGGTGTCAGTTTTTTAAACAACCGACGTTGATGGTGCAGTTAATAGCACTCGCACGATCGACTCTTCCCCACTCTCTCTGTTTTATTGGTTGATCAGTTAGGTCTGGAGATCCTGCCGCCATTGCTCCCCCGCACCGCCGCCACTCACTACTACTGCTCTCCTCGTCGATGCCGCCACTACTTCTCTCCTTGCCGGCATTCTCCTACTCTCCTACCGCCACCCTTCTTTGCTAGCTCCGACACAGAGCCTGCCCATGGTTCGTTGCTTTGGCGCCTGCCTTCTCCTGCGTTGTGGTTCGTTGCTCTGGCACCTGCCCCTGCTCTCTTCTCGCCCCTGCTCTCCAAGCCGCTGCTCTCCTGCCCAGGTAGGCCACTGCCCTTCTTCTTCCTCCACCTCTTCTTCCTCCTGCTCCCTCTCCTTACCAAATGGATTAAAGCAAGGCCACGACCATGTGGGCTGGTTACGGCCGTGGCTGGCCAGCACGGCCGTGGTAGTCCAATGCAACCACAGCCGTGGCCAACCCACACTGTCGTGGCCTTGCTTTTATCCATTTAGTAAGGAGGGAGCAGAAAGAAGAAGATACATTTGCAATTGAATACTAATGTTTGACCTAATTATGTAAATTTTGATGCATGTTGAATTAAGATATTAAAACCCTAATATACATTTCACCATAATCTTGAATTAACTATATTGCTGAAATCTTGTGATCAATCTATGTAAGATATTAAAACCCTAATGTTAAATCTCTGATTTTGTAGTGATGTGTCACCCTAACATCTACATGAATCCCTATTGTATGATGTAGATTGATGATAATACATGAGCTAGTTTGAAATTTTGAAATCAATTATGAATCTCTCCATCCCTAGGTCATACTAATTTATGTGTAATATTTATCTTAATGATGAACATGCATGGACACTCTAAATGTTGAAATCAATGTTATAGAATGACATCACGTGTATTTGTTGGCCTAGAAACCCATCCAAGATTTACTCATTAGAAGTAAATCTTGGATAGTCCCTGGTTTGGGACTGTTTTTGAACACGTAATCTCACTTAGGATGTAAGTGTATAATGTGTATTTGGTTTTCAAGAAAATTCTGGTAGCATTTCCCCGTTTGTTCTCTAAGTACATCTGTACTTGGAGAATAGCGGGGAAATGTTGCCGAAATTTTCTTGAAAACCCAATACACATTATACACTTACTAGTGAGATTAGGTGTTCAAGAATGGGATAGGTGGTACACATTTATTATATATAAGAATGACATCACATGTATTTGTTGGCCTAGAAACCCGTCCAAGATTTACTCATTAGGAGTAAATCTTGGATAGTCCCCGGTTTGGGACTGTTCTTGAACACCTAATCTCACTTACGATGTAAGTGTATAATGTGTATTTGGTTTTCAAGAAAATTTTGGCAACATTTCCCCGCTGTTCTCTAAGTACATATGTACTTAGAGAACAGTGGGGAAATGCTACCGAAATTTTCTTGAAAACCCAATACACATTATACACTTACTAGTGAGATTAGGTGTTCAAGAATGGGATAAGTGGTACACATTTATTATATATAAGAATGACAACACATATATTTGTTGGCCTGAAGTTTTAACCATGCAAAAACTCTAACCCTAGACCCTAATATTGTTGTAATATATACTTGTTTTCTCTTTGATCATAGAATGGATAGATCATGGATGTCCATTCGCAATCACTGCACCTCAGAATTTATTTCTGGTCTTGACTAGTTTATTACATTTGCTGAGGAACATAAGAAACAACCTGGAGATAGGTTCTACTATTTATGTAGGCATTGCGGTAACAACTTGAAAGTCAACACTGGTGACGAAATCAAAAGTCATGTCATGTGCAACGGGATTATATAAGGCTATACAGAATGGCACTAGCATGGAGAGATTTCAAACCCAAAACCAGTGGATGTCGATAGCAGTGCTTGTGTGGAAGAAGAAATTCCCTCCGATGATGTAGATGTGAATGAACCAGTTCCAGTAGACATCGTTGATGCGATGCTGGATAGTTGTGGGGTAGAGCACACCAATCCACCTCCCATTTTTAGAAACATTGTGCATGATGCTAGATATCATTTTACACAGGTTGTACTAAGTTTACGAAGCTTAGCACTGTGTTGAGATTGTATAAGAGTCCACGTGAAGCTAAAATGTCATATTACGGTGTCATTGAAGACATATGGGAGTTTGACTACATAGATTTCAGAATTCTGCTCTTCAAATGTAATTGGATTGATAACACCAAAGGAGTTCTAGTGGATGAATTGGGTTTCACTTTAGTGAACTTTGAAAAGATTGGCGAGAAGGGTGAACCATTCATATCGGCATCACAGGCAAAACAAGTATTTTATATCGATGATCCTACAAATGATAAATGGTCAGTTGTTCTTCATGGTAAAAGATAGTTCATTGAAGATCCTATAGATGAAGAAGAGTACTATAATAAGTATGATGACTCCAGTCCATTCTTAGTTGGGTTGCCAACACCAACAAATATTGAACCTAATGATGACTTGTATGTGCGCGGAGATCACAATGAAGGATTGTTAATTGATAAAAATTTGCAATATTAGAGGCATGTTTATATTTTTTTATATGTTTTATTTTTATGAACGTGAACTTTACAATGTGAATGTGAACTTTACAATGTGAATTTTACAATGTGAATTACTTTACAATGTGAACTTTACAATGTGAATTACTTTACAATGTGAATGTGAACTTTATAATGTGAGCTTTACAATGTGAATTACTTTACAATGTGAATGTGAACTTTCAGATGGCTGAGCATTCTACTAATGACCATGTTGATGATTACCATGAGGGTGAGGACATCAATGCGCTGCCTCACAATGTAAGTTTTAAAAATATATCATATATTTATATCTACATGTCCATTTATAGTTATATCCTGTAAGTGTGTTTATTTTGTCAAATTTTAGGTTAATGATGCACATGTACCCTCTGAAGCACTTGAGGCACTTGATGAGAAGCACCAAAAAGTTGACAAGAGAAGGGGCATCACTATGATGAAGAAGTTAATAGCGCAAAGGGGGCAATGGACCCAAACTTGTTGTGGATTTTGATAATGCAGGAAATGCAATTGGAGTGAATTGCAATTCGTTTGTTTCATATCTTGGGTATGTTACCCGTATCCATTGTGGTTGTAAGATAGATTCTTGGCATAAAGTTCCTAAGGGGAAGAAAGACGTAATATGGAAGGATTTATGCATGAGTTATTATTAATTTGCAATTCTATTTTGTAGATTACTAATTTTTTGGATACTAGTTAATAGCAATTCTATTTTGCAGAGTATATTTGAATTGGATGAAAATTTGCATCGTAAATTTGTGATGCAACGTTGTGGGAGAGTCCTATGGAACTATAGGACAAATCTCACCCAAGAATACATAAAAGAAGGTGAAAAGAGGAAGAAGACAACTACTGAACAGTGGAACTTCCTGGACTAAGAAGAATGGGACGCGTTTGTTGCTTCAAGAAAAACTGATGAATTCAAGGTATTAGGTGTCACTCCGAATTTAATTAATATATGTTGTATTCACCTATTCAAGATTAACATTTAGTGTTACTAACCAAATCATTAATGTGCATACTAACTAGGCCCTTAGTGAGGCACAAAGAGCAAGGCGTGCACTGAATGTGCATGACCACACAATGGGTCCAAAGGGGTATGCAGGCATTCACCAAAGACTACATGCTGAGTCTACTGCTCAGTCTACTGCTACTCAGGAGTCCTCTACTATAGGTACCACACCTCTGCCTCGCCATGATGTTTGGATAGCTGGGAGGCAAAATAAGAAGGGAGAAATAAGGAAGCCCGCAACTGCTGAGGCGACTACAAAAATGGCAAAATACAACTCTTAGAGCAATCGTTCGAATATTGATTATTTGTCATGTTTACTTAATTACAAATTTTTTTTGGTGATTAGAGGGAGCTGCACGAGCTGAGGAAACAAGGCAAGTTCATCCCTGAGGGCACAAGGGATGAATTGACAGTTACTTTGGGTAACCCAGAACATCCTGGACGTGTTAGGGTTGCAGGCGCTGATGTGGGCATCAAAGTGTTCTTTGGGCCATCCCAGCACAAACATGTCCCAAAAGTGGGAATTTTACAAGAAGAGGTAACCTATTCTTTCTTTATAATGTTACTGTAAAAGAGAATTCAATAATCAGAAGCTAGCATTTCTTTTATCCATGTATAGGTCGATAAGATAGTTGATAGGAAAATCGAAGAAGCAATGAGCAAGTGGCAGGCATCTCTGACTGCCACTCAGCATACAATACCTATGGCATCCTGCTCTACTCCTACTGCAGAGGTTGGTAGTAATCCTGTAGACCCAACACCTAGCACATCCGTTGTAAGTATTTTTATGACATAGTAACTAGTCTTTTCAAGATGATATGTTTTCAAGATGATATGTATATATGTATATAACATTCTTCACACAAAAATTTGTAGGGGTTGAAGCCATGCCATCTAAAAAGTAAAGAATTTGTCATTGCAGAGGCGTCGACTTACCCATTCCTATCAGGGGAAATGTTTCATGGGTCTCCATTACCAGCTGGTTGGGTTCGTGTGAGCCCGGTACATATATTCCCCAATTGGATGGATCTTCCATTGACATATGCCCACCCAGATTATGAAACACTTGGTGAGGCAGAAGGTAGAGTGATATTGTGGTCAAAAGTGGATGTCCTCTATACTGAACTGTATGGTAAATTTACATTACGTTAAATTGTTAGTGTGTGTATATGATGTCAATTGATCTGAAATTATATATATATATACAGGTTAAAAAGAAGACACCCAGAGCATATAGGCCTCCACATCCACCTCCTACATTACCAAGTTGGGTTCCACATGACTTACCTGTCCCGTTAGGTCCTAATTGTAGGGGTATGGCAATATGGTTAGGCAAACATGATATAAATTGCCCTATAACTGTTTCTATAGATGCGGATGCTGCAGGTCAATCATACGAAAGCAAACTATTTATACAAGATATTTTGGAGTTGTTTCGATATGATTGGCTGAATACATCTATGATAGAGCTATGGATAAGGTGAGATCTTATACATCCATATACCTTGTGTAGGATCTGGTGATCTGGTTTCTTATTCATTAATGCATATGTAATATATATTTTGCAGCTACTTAGACAAGATATGTGCAGATTTTTCATTCGAACATGTAGGCTTTTTTATTCCATCTTTGATTAGTCTAGTAGCTAAAGACCCTCCGTCAGTTCAACAATACTATTGTGATGCTTTTACAAATTTTTCTCAAAATAACAAGACGGTGATAATAGCTCCATTCAATGTGGAGTAAGTTTACTTTGCTTATAATTTGGACTTAAAGAAAATTACATTTTATTTTGGATTTTAAGTTATTAATTTTTAACTTTTTTACCTCTAGTGGTATGCATTGGGAGTTACTAGTTATTGTCCCCGAGACGTTCACTGTCTATTATCTAGATCCTAAGGGGACTAAATTGAATTCAAAATATGAACACACAATGAAAATGGCATTATTCCGGTGAGAAATATTTCATTTTCATATCCGTTAACATATGTTATTACATTACTATTTAATTATGCAATGTACTGTGTTACATTAACATGTAGGGGTTTAGATGAGTTCAAAAAGGCTGGAGGAAAGGTCCCCAGGAAAAAGAACCAACTAATAATTTGGAAGAACGTGGAAGTAAGTTCCCGACTGCAATGTATATATTATTTATGTGAACAATGCTTAATTAGTTGTATTTTTTAATATTTTGTATGTTTCAATTTATAGTGTGCTACAAAAGACAACGGATGAGCATGTGCATACTATGTGATGCAATTTATGCACATGATTATCAAATATGCCGCAGTGGACATCGATACCATTCCTGAGGTATTATATATAGTCTCATTAGATAATATAAAATATATCAATCTTATTTATATATTATTAATTATATATATACATCATTCTCTTTGCAGGTGTTTAAAACTAACCACACTATAGGAAAGGCCTTACCAGATGTACATGCTCCCTATACGACGGAAGAATTAAATGATGTAAGAGAAGAATGGGCAACAACCATACAAGTAGTCGGGTTTTAAAATATAATTGGGATGTTGATAGTGAATAATGACTAAAGAATGATATTTTGTAAATGAATTTCTAAATTATAATATGTGTGAATATTTCTACATGTCTGAATGTTTCTACATGTGTCTGAATGTTTATACATGTGTGAATGTGAAAATGAATGAAAGTGTTGGTTGCTATATGAATGTTTCTACATGTGTGAATGTGAAAATGAATGGAACTGCAAATTGCTAAATGAATATTTCTACATGTGTGAAAATCGAATGGAACTGCAGGTTGCTTAATGTGTGAAAATTAATGTTGTTAATTTTGCAGGTTTGTGGCCTGTTGTTGGCTGATATCAATGGATGTCGTAAAACCTGCAGTTCATAACTAAACTGCAGGTTTCTCATCCTGCGACCAGCCACAGCAGACCTGCAGACTGATAAGAAAAAAAACATGAAATAGGCATCGGTTATTTTTTTAAAACCGACGACAAATGATTACAACATCGGATAAATAATCATAACCGACGCCTAATGCATGTGATGTGGCATCGGTTATCAATAATCAACTGACGCTGATGGTTCTGGAGTCGGTTGCCCTACTAGTAACCGATGTCGATTTCCCTAATGAGGCCAGACACCACGGCTATGCTGGCCAGCACAGTCGGGGAAGCGGGCCAAACACCACGGCCGTGGCAGCGGGCCAAACAACACGGCTATGCTGGCCAGCACGACCGTGGCAGTGGTGAGATGGCGTCGGTTATCACTAATAAACCGACGCTGATAGTGCCCCAGATGGCCCCATTTTTGTGGCGCGAAGGTTTATGGCATCGATTTCAAAACTAATAACCGACGCTCATACCCCCATGATGGCGTGTTTTCGGTGGCGCGCGTAGGGTTGTGGCGTCAGTTTGAAAATCGACGCCTAACGATTGGCCTTTTAGAGACGCCTACATAGGTGTCGCATTAAAACCGACGCTAAATGCCTTAAGTAATGATACTACAGGCCGGTTATGTACTAGTGCATATCTAATATTGATATCACCAAGAATTGCAGTGTCCTTCATCACCGCAAAAACACGTAAAGTTTTGTTGTAATATGTAGGGTATAATGATTATGGGTTGATGTATTGTAGGGTTGCACCCACAATGTGTGTTATAGATCGGAATACCTTCTCACTCCATAGATGTGGTGGGAGGTCAACAATTGATATCTATCCCGAAGCACCAGAAGTGGCTGGGGTGGCACCTTGCTCTATAGCCCAATAGTTGATGTGTGCTTGGGCGAAGCCATTACCGCATGCAAATGTTAACATCTGTTCTAGAACATGTTTGAAGACAGAGTTCTCAGGGAGGGTGTAGATGACCCTGGTGGGGGAGAGAATTTTGGGTTTCAATATGGTGCATGTCGATATCGAGAGTGCCAGTGCTTTGGTAATCTTGATGCATTCAATGTCTACAGGAGAAGGACATTGCAAAATGTAGATCTTAATAGTGTGTGTAGTGAGCACTTTGAGGATGCGCATAATTTGGGAAGGTAGATCAATGGAGCATTCAAGGGTGGAGGTTTCCATGAAGGATGGTTTGAGTGAGTAGGGGGCTATTTTATTAAGAGTGTGGCTCGGTGATGGGTGTGAATAAATTCTTGATAGTTTAAAAAGAGTGGAGGGTCATGAGGTTTGGGGAGCGAGGTAGTGGATCGTATAGGGGTTATGATAGTAGTAGGGTCAGAAGGCGTAGGGTCATCTAGAAGGGGCAAAATGAATTTTTACAAAAGATCTTGGTGTTAGCTTTGTGCAGCTACAAGCAGGTTAGAGGAGATGAATTGGCGGCTAGTGTTCTAGCATATGGATGAAGAGGGTATCGTTATGGGTTGACATGTGTGATTTTGTGATGGGGGATCCATCCCATTCACAGATGAGGGCAAGATCTGGTGACATGTCCATCTCAGGAGCATGCAAAACATCTAATTTTGTTCTGCCAATGCCGTCGAAGATGACCAATTCCAAGGCATTTCCCACATCTGCTCTTCTGATACCGGTGGCATTGTTTTCAAGTGACAAGTATCCATGGGTTCTCCGAATCATGGTGGTGTGTATCTAGGTGTTGAGATGTAGTACCTCTAGGGTGATTAGTGTCTAGATCCATGGTTATAACAATACTCTCATTAAAAGAAGGGGATGTGTGTAAATTGTAGGTAGTGATGAGATTATACCTGAATATGGGAGGCAGAGGGTCTTCAAACCCTAGGGGACCTCAACGAGCCATAACCAGAGAGGAAGCGCTATCTTCCAGATCATCCACCTGGGCACAATGCTCATCATCATAAGCAAGTTTCCCATTTTGTGTCACAAGCATTTACTCCCCAATGTCGCTATCTTCTGTAACCTCCTCCTCTGAGGAGTTGTTGTTTCTCTTAATTCATAGATGGCAACAAATGTTATGAGGGATGTGATTGATGATATATGTGAGCCACATGTTGATTCTCTTATCCCCCCATGGACGAAGGATGACATGCCAACCCATGCATAAGTTGAGAGTGATGAGCATTTCTCTCCATCCTCAAGTAGATTGAAGGAAGCTCCTTCATGTCAGGTAGAAGTTGACGGGGAAGGTGGTGGAGCCAACATCAAAGTTGATGATGTCATCTATGATTTCCATGTTGATATGTCTCCATGCTCTCAAGAGAAGGATGAATATGATTGTTCTGTTGTCAAGGTATACATCCAGGTGTGTCATCCCTGGAGATGGTTGGTTTGCAAGGGGATGGTTGGTACTGTGTGGATCTCTAGAAGCAACTTCGTCAGTTGTTGTAGAAAGGCCTTAGAGATAAGTTATATGCAGTTGGTGTCTGCAATTGATATGTATTGTAGGCCTAGAAGTAGTGGGTTGTTGTGTAGTTAATGTGGTGGAAATTAAGTGTTGTTGCAAGTACAGTTAGTATGACTTCTCATGCAACTAACTGTACAATCTAAGTGTAGAGAATCTGATCTCATAGGATGTTACAGGTGTCTTCATCAAGATGACATTCGTTGTATACAGAGTATCATTGGGCTATCACTATTGTAGTAATCAGATTGTGGTAGTCAGATGTGCTATATAAAATAGTTGTTGCAGTTTAGATGTGAAGAAGGAACTAAAACTAACCATATCGCTAGTAGCTGGTGTTGTTGGTTCATCTAGAGATGTGAACGGTGTATCCGAAATTTTGAATAATCTATAGCTGTAGTGTGAGTATTAGAAGTATATATGAGATGTTTGGTCTTTCAATGTGGGGTTCTAGAGAGAAGATGAAGCTCTCTATTCTAAAGAGAAGTTGGAGCTCTCTTTCTGACTCCTCCAACTCTCTCAATGGGGAATGTATGCGTGGGATTCATTGGAAACACACAGCTAGAAAAAAGAGACAAGCTGTCTGGCTCGCTTCTGCTCTCTAGTTCACTACTTAACAAAAATAAGAATCTAGAAACTGCTACAAGACCTTTTCACTTTTTAACTCTGATTTGTTCAAACTTATAGAGCAGTAAATACATTTGAACCAAACTTAAACCCCAGTTCTTCATGATTCTCAAAATCCCAGTACATCTGTAATACAAAATTGAAAAATACAGGATTCTCAAGAATCTGAATGAATCTGGTAGACCAAACATGCCTTAAAGGAACTTGTATGAGCTCCGTCAAGCAACTCTCGCATGACATCTTGTGAGCCCTTAGGCAAACATTGATATCAAATTTTCAACAAAGTGGCCATCCACCTTATTGTTCAACATGATGCCGACCAACTGGATATTCCAACTGTGCACATCTCTTCGACATTTTAGAACAAGGTGCATACCGTACTGGATGGCAAAAATTTACAAATCTCACTACCATGCTTTGCACATTTCAATGAAACAAAATGTGTTTGTGGTAGGTCGGGACATTGGTCATAATATTAGGCTGGCTCAAGAGCTTTGCCATGACCTGGACGTTGGGAGGGATGGAGAGAACATAATCTTCAAGGCTGACATGTCCAAGGATTTTGATCGCACTGAATGGGGCTTTTTGATGGATGTTCTGACAAAGTTTGGGTTTGATGGCAGAGTGATGAAGCTAATCAAAACGATTTTGGAAGATACATGGTTCACAGTACACATGAACGGCTAGTGAAGGGGCTTTTTTTCGGCGACAAGGGGCTTACGACAAGGTGACCCCATGTCACCAACGCTTTTCATCTTGATGGAGGAGGCTCTCAGTAGGCTGACTACTCACTTGGGACAAATTGGCTCCATTCAGAGGTTTAATACTAGGGGGCAAGGGACAGTGCCAACTCACCTTCTCTTTGCTGATGACATAATGTTCTTCCTAAATTGCAAGAGCAACTCACTACAACACCTCCTACATGGTCTATCTATCTACACGGAGGCTTCAGGGCAGAGGGTGAACTATCTAAAATCCTCCTTCTTGATGGGAAAGACCTCGGCCAACAGAACAACTGAGATATGAAGCATCCTTCACTGTGATGGTCACAAGGACCACCTCACATACCTGGGCTAGCCTCTAGTTAAGGGGAGGCAGAAAACCACACACTACGAATTCCTCATTGACAACATCGACAAAAAGCTTGGAGCATGGCATAGCAAGCTCCTCAACTTTGCACGTAGGATTACATTGGTCAGAGCAGTACTGACTTCAACCCCAATCTATTTCCTCCTCACTAGCAGAGTTCCAAAGACGATGATCAAGAGGCTAGAAAAGATGATGAATGAATTCCTCTAGGAATGAAGAGATGGCATGAAAAGAAGGGCATGGGTGAATTGGAAGAGGATGTGTCTACCCATGGATAAAAGAGGTTTGGGCATCTAGGACTTGGGCACGACACAACAGGCATGCTTTATGAAGGCTGCTTGGAACATGATTGAAGGTGTATCCGTTTGGGCCTCTTTCTGCAATGAGAAATACAACAGAGCTAGATGAAGGGATGATTTAGATCACCCATGGTATCTCAAGCAAGGATCCTTCACATCAACTTACTGAAAACATGTGTGGCGTTCTTTTCCCAAAGTTATGCCTAATCTGCTATGGGATATAGGTAGGGGGACATATCTTTTGGGTTCTCAAATTGGCATGGAGGTCCCACTTCGGTGTTGTCCCTTAAAAGACCTGATGTGCACTTCAACCCGATGTACAAGTTAAGGGATGTATATAATCCTCAATCAGGATGGGACCTACATTTTCTTTTTTAACACTTCTCCCAGACGGACGCCCAGATGATTCTCTCATGGTCCCTCAATCTTAACCCAAGTAGCAATGGCAAAGCAATCTGGATGGCTACAGAATCTAGGAAATTCACTCTGGCTTCAACTAAAGAAGGTTTGTCACAGAATAGTGGGTCGCCATGGCCAGGTAACAATTGGTTGTGGTCGTCGATTACTCCTCTCAAGGTGGCGGCTCACACATGGAAGTTTCTACAGCGTGCACTAGCAGTAGATGATCGGGTCATCTCCTATAGTATTCCACTTATATCTAAGTGTGAATGTTGTGAAAAAGGGGCGTACGGGGATTTCGATCATTTATTTCTGAAAGGGGACGCAACAAGGATCCTCTGGGCCAAGCTTGAAGATCTCTTGGAACTGCCTTTACTGTAGAATAGCCTTTCCATGGTAGGCACTTTGAGAAGATGCTGGGGCAAGGCGGTTCATTACTCCTTCCTAGGTCTCATACGAGGAATGCTCCCATAGGTGGTTTTATGGTTTCTGTGGAAGGCTAGGTGCTCGAGCAGATTTAACGGCTGAAAGCTTTCCCCAAATGCGATATGGAGACAAGTTATTCAGTTATTCAACCAGACGACTAAGCATTCTTCCGTTGACGAGTCTGGAGGGTAGCAAATAACAGAAGAAGCATGGATGGGAAACTTGTTGGTTACCCTACATTTTAATGCTTGGACCCACAGTCTAGTTAGTTGGTCTAGACCTGCTCAAGGAAGTATCAAGCTCAATATAGTGGCCAGACACTAGAAGAATAGAGGGGGAGGAATGACCTGTTTCATAGCAGTGGGAGGCATAGCGAGGAACTCAGAAGGCGATGTTATTTGGGGTTTTTCATCACCAGATATCTCCACTACCAAGGTGGAAGGTTATATGGAGGCCCTATTTTACGCTTTGAATCTGGATCGTGCATTTGGCACAGGAATTAAGATATACGAAATTGATCTCAAGATGGTTGTCGACTTAGTAACGGGAGCGTATGACACCCCATGGAAGATCAGAAGGTTAAAAGAGGTCGTTACCGAGTCCCTTACCAATACATGGGCGTATTTACACAAAATAGACACGGGGAGCAACCAGATGGCGTGAAGCTTAGCTGATTACGGTAGTACATTATTAGAAAGTTACATCTCCAACTCCCTAGCCTTGATGCCTCCTCCAGTAAGAGAGTTTTACTTTAGGGATATACAGAGTTATACTTACTCCACACGTGTAAAGGCTCAATAGATTTCTGTTTCTTGGGGTTTGTCTCTCCGGGTTTGCTGCAGAGTTCAGTTGTACAAGGTTGAAACCTTTTAGCCTGGGGAAGGAGCCGGGATGAATGAAAATCTCCTTCTTTAAATAAAAAAAAAATGCTTTGCACACAACAGGTTAATGAATTAGGTTCCAAATGTTGACATCACATGCGGCCTTTGCCATATCCACATCCAAAGCATGACTCCAACAAAACAGGTCTCTACTCCCGTCACTCGGGCTACGGACGCGGACAAGGCAAAAATTCTTCCAAAATCTCACGTATCGGTGGCCCAACCTTTTAGCGACGTATGGTCTATGGAATCAGATACTAACAAAGGAAAGACAAAAGTTACAACTTATGAAGGGCTAGAAAAGCATGATATGACCGGACTTGCTTATAAGATCGGAACGGGTATTGGAATTACAAGAAGTACTTCAAAAATAATTATACACTGGCTTCATACGCCATGTGTCCTATATTCCTATTAGACGTGGATGGTCCCAAAGAAAGTCGGATGTGCCCGCATGTGCATCGACTATATGGACCTTAATATGTCGAGCCCAAATGATGACTTCCCACTTCCGTAGATTGATGTTCTCGTGGACAATACAGCTGAACATGAACTCGTCAGCTTCTTAGAAAAGTTCTCAAGATATAATCAAATCAAGGTGGCATCGTCAGACATAGAAAATCACCTTTCCAATGAGTGGGACATTTTCTTCTATAAAATTATGTAAAGAACTTGGGTGCAACTTATTAGTGAGCAATGTTCGCTCTTTTCCTTGGCTCATACGCAACTAAATCGAAGTTGACAAAGATGACATGATTACTATGACATAGAAGACCATGTTGTTTATTTAAAGCATGTTCCAAAAACTACAACATTTCCACCTCCAGCCCAACAAAGTACACCTTCAATGCAACATCTGACAGCCTATTAGGCTATACATTTAGCCAATTAGCTATTGAGGTCAATCAAGAAAAAGCTTGAGTGATCATCGAACTACCCCTTCCTCATACAGACAAATACATAAAGGCGTGCTTGGAAGACTCCAATGCATCATATGATTCACCGTGAGTTGGCACCAGTTTGTGAACCTCTCTTCAAGATGTCGTGCAAGAACTTTGACAATTGTTGCAATGGTCAATGTCAAGCTGCATTCGAAAAGTTGAAGCCAAACTTATACAATCTACTTGTGCTCAAACCTATAGGGCAAGGTCATTTATCAATCTTAAGACTCTCAGTCACTGTAGAATTCATCAGAGGAGTCTGTACACAAAAAGTTGATGATTACACACACACACAATCTAGTGTACATTAAGACATAACAAATATACACTCTAAATGAGAAATATTTTCCTCACATAGGTATGCTACCAATAAGAAGTGAAATTATCTAATGTTGTGTGCAATGATTGCAATGGCATGTCATGAACCACAATTCTATCTATGTGATTGTCCACCTTCAATTTAATGAAGAACCAAATGGAGGGTTCTACTTTCTAAATTCGTCATGACATATATCCCCATGAAGGTGGTGACATCCCATGCATTAGCTTATAATTTGGCAAAAAATCCCACATTCCCTCTAGAAGATTGGAATTTCAATTTCTTTAGTGGTGATATCAGCATGGTAAATGTTGCAACAGCTATAATGTTTGGTTCATGGACCATGCTCTTTGATGAAATCTCAAATCAATACATCGACAATGAAGGGTTAGTTATCATAAGCCTAGTAGGAGAGTACATCCCCTATAGCTCGATGATAAAAAATGATACCACCAACAATGTCATTGAATGTGAAGCCTACATCTCAGGCCACCAACAATGTCATTGAATATGAAGCCTACATCTTAGGCCTACAAGCAGACAAGAAGATGGGTACACAGAAGCTTGATATCATTGAAGACTCTCAAATCATCGGTCACACAAAGTTTCTTATTTCGCACAAAATCTTGACGTCATTAGAGCATCTAATTTCATACCAAGGGTTTCTCTCAAAACTAGATGAAGAATTTGATGAGATCAAATAAACCAACTACAAGATAGAAGCCAAGGATGTCAAGAATGAAGTCATTGATGGCATTTGTGGCAATCATGTGAACGGTTTCTCCCTCACCAAGTGTATCTAGATCTTGGGATATTACTAGAGTATGATGGAGTCAAACTGAACACATTACATATGCAACAATTAGATTTACTAGCCACATGTCAATCATATCCATGTATCTCCACTCACATCTACAAGATAGTAATGCCTTGTCCATTTGCAATGTGGGGGTGTATATGATAGGAAAATTCACCCTAGTCACCATAGACTATCACCAAGTGGGTAGAAGAAACCTCAATATCCATTTCCCTAGTTTTTCATTTATCAAATTATTTTGAATCTAAGTCACCAACACTTAAGGTGTTCCTTGAGAGATCATATCCAAGAACAGTACCACTTCAATCATGAACTTGGTTTAGGAGTTTCTTGTTTTTCTTGGCATCAAGAATCATACGACTTCTCCTTAACCTACGATGAAAAAATTCTTTGAAATAACCAATAATAATCTAATCATGATTCTCAAGAAGACCATCAAGTCCACATGAAAGTGGCACGAGTTGTTTCCCATGAGTCTTTGAGCATATAGAAAATCCATCCACATGTCAACATGTGAAATGTTGTACTCCCTCTTCTATGAGATTGAACTTGTTCTACTGGTTAGTATCAAGGTTACCTCATTATGTATATTCCATTAGGTGGACATCCTTGAGGCATATTGGGTTTAAGATCGTGTCTACACCCTCGTTGTGATTGAAGAATGAAGGCCTCACGCCTTAAAACACACAGATTGTTGCCATCAATGGATGTCTCAATCATTTTCCAAGAAGGTTCATCCCTGACACATCTAGAAAGGTAACCCTATTATGCACATGTATCTCAAATATAATACTCAAGGTAAGTTCAACCTTAACTAGGAAGGTCCATACCTCATTCACAAAGTCTATGCCAACATAGCACTGTGAATTCAAGATATTGATGGTGATATACATCTATAGCAGTCGATCCTACCCATGTGGAGAGGTGCTAGTGCTAGTGATAGGGAAGTTGCATGTGGATGCCTGTAAAGAATAAGTTGTAAACCAAATGTAAATTAATGCACTGATAATCATGGGTCATTAATGAAAGCAAGGGCTAATTCATTAGAATGACCGGCCTGAGACACAACATTCCATGAATACCTACCTCAACTTCATGGATTCATGAATGAATTGACTAAAAATCATCTACCTCAAAATTTTTACCCTAATTCATGTAACCAAATATGATTACATAGTGACTCTTTTGACAAAGGTGCTACCTAGAAAGGCATGACAAAAAATGTGATACATTCGCTCCCTATAAAAAAGGGGTAGTGATGGTCCCACTTTCTTAAGAGATCCTCATGAAGGTAATCTCTAATGGTATATTTAGCCTTCATATTAGAAAGGTGAATTTTACACCTTATCCACAGCCCACTGGGTTCAAAGGAAAGATGGGTTCCTACAAGGAGGTCCCTTTATACTAGTGCTGATGGGGCCACTGTAGGGAAATACAACATCAAATATGCAACATGTTTTTTTTACTAACATATTTCCGATTAACTAGCAGATTGCGTCAATTACTATGCAATGGGAAGGATGGTTTCAAGAAGATATACCTTGTCTTGGAGCAAGTCCAGTGACAATCCCCGTCGATGTAGATGCAAACTCTATCTTAGATGGTGTCTGTGCAACTCCTAATCACATCGAAATCGTCTGACTGCTCCTCCATGGACAGCGGACTTGGACAACCAGTACACACGACTCCTCTGATCTCGCTATGGGCTGCAAGTTGATGTTGGCCTCCTAGAAGCAGCCAAAGGGCTCATGCCTCTAGAGTAGTCCACACAGACCAAATAGAACTTATGTCTTCCTACTAGAATGGATAGGAAGGAGTTGTCCCTCTCGTTACTATACTAGTCACCAACATGCTCTCCCACAACAATGATCCTTAGTTGTTTCTCTCCCATGACTATCCCTCCCTAGTTGGGTAGGACTTGCCTGGGCTCTCGTGGTTACCACAATAAGAGAGGACAAAAATTGTTAGAGTAACTAATTCTCAATTGTCTATATAGTAGTTGTGTTCTAGGAAGCCCCCAGTATCCCTCTATATATAGGAGGGTTTAGGGTCAGGGTTCCCAGTCCCCAGCCAATACAGGACTAAAGTGGGAGTGGAAAGGATAAAAATATCTTGAATTTTTGTAACTTTTCTAGAAATTTCACAACCTGCGTGTGATGAAACGGTCATCTCGCACGCAAGATGATCGTTTCAAACCTTCCAGTTTTGTACATATGTCGGTAATTCAATTACAATTAGTACTTAACTTGATGTCAACACCAAGCCTTTGTGCAATCAAATTGCACTCCTGAAACATGTATCTAGTGTAAATGAGGTGGGCATCTCACACCATCCTAGATGGCCGTTTGGCGAAACTCAAATAGGTGTTTCACACCAGGCCAAACGACCTTTTTGCACAAGCGAGACGGGCGTCTTGCAACCCTGGTCAGGAAGAATTCCAACCAATGTACAATAAAATCAACCTGACATTCCAAACGACAGTCTCAACACTTGAACTGATTGTTTGGCAGTCTAGTCAGCTGATATGTTGCATTAATTGAAATACCTAAACACTTTAGTAATAAATTCAATCATCATTCAAGATCAAACTCCTCTTCAAGAGAGATGCCAGACTGAATAACCTCATCTGCAATGGAAATTGAAGTGTTTCAGAGACTAGAGGTTCAACTGCTCTTATCAAAATCTATTCTGAGATACCAATGTTGAGAAGTGACAAGTGCTACCTTAATGGTCTACAAGACTAGTCCTTTAAGGGCGGATGGAACTTAATTAGACAAAAGAAAGCAGATGTTGAATGTGAAAGATGGTTGTGGAAGAAAATACTATGCTTAGAAGGTTTATCATTCACTGCTAGAAAGATTTCCACCACAAGCTCCTGACTAAAGACAGACTATAAGGAAAAGTCTTCATCTTGGCCTCTAGATGTAGCCTGTTCAAGGAGGCAAATGAAACTAATGAGAACATCCAACCGAAGTGCTCTTTTTCCACTTCCCTTCCCAGAGCATGAAACTTCATCTCTTTAATCCCCAAAAACATACAGGAGGTTCTACTTATGAAGAGCAGACCTGAGCAGAGATTGACGATTACCATTCTTTATCATATTTGGTTTATGAGGAATAAAACAATTTTTGAGGAGGCGAAGCCGAATTCAAATTTTTTATGGCGTTCTATAAGCCAAGACCGTAAATCTCTAAACTTTGTATATATAGGTTGCTTTTATTTCTGTTAAATCCTACACTTGTGATCAATCATTATATTAGAAAGCAAAGGGAAACAAGGTTAATGATAAAAAAAACTCCTCTTCTAGATGAGTTCCTATGTGTGTGACCCTATAGATCCCATATCACATTGGCAGTGAATGTCCATAACAACTTATGACATCACAAGCAAATAGTGGTGCCTAGTCGCACATCATTGCTTCCCAAGTGAATGGAAAGTTGGGGAGAAACTTCAACCTACAATCCATGTATGGTGTTATAGTGATTGTATAGTTCCTTTGTCACTGATATCCAGATTGAACTAGAAACATGGAGAAATCATCCTCATTATTATTCAATCTTGTTCCTTGAACCAGAGCAAACTACATGAGATATATGTAAACTCAATATCACATATTGACTAACGTACATATGGCCATACTTTTCTCTGTCTCTCTAATCAAGTGGCCTTGGATATCATACTCCTGTCAGAGACCATATCTATCACTCACAGTCAATCTCCATGTGTCAAAGTCACTCAATCATCACCATTATAATAACCCATGTTTTAGGATTGTATGTGATGATGACAAAGTGTACCCAATGACATCTGACGCGTGTAGTGATTTCAAGTATAATAACTGCAACCACCACCATTTTTGTGATACCTAACTATGACTTCCATGATGATGGCATCCATGTGTCAGTCTCACGGTGGGTCTATCTAATACACTGTTCTCTAACATGTATCTGTGTGCTTGGTTTGATATTGCCATATCATGACTAATGAGATTTAGTCATCAACCAACTCACACTCTGATCTTATGTGTTATTGTTGTCTATCAACCTTCCATAATAACAATTGATCAGGGACATAATGAGAATATGTATATTTACTCTTAACATCCGTATGATCTCATCCACAAGGTTAGTAACTTGACAACATACGTCATTGAGTAATATAATTATCCAGACATTCACTCTATATCCTCATTATCTCATAACTGAGGGAAAAAGATGAATTGGAAGCTTGCCTTTATTATTATCAAATTAGGTATCTAATGCCATATCCCAATCATCATATGAATGGCTCTCTGGGCATACATACCAACAGACTCCCAGTTGCACTTAGAGTTCATCACCCACAGATCTCATCCGGAGTGACCTAAAATGACTATCATGCTTCTACTGTGCAAGTGCCTTTATAACAGGTTTAGCAACATTTGCTTTAAGTCGGTATTTTGCAGTTTTTACATCTCTTCTCTATACGACTACTCATATGAGATGGAAGTGTTGTAGTATGCTAACTGAGATTCTCAGCCTAACTAGTAGCTCCATTGTTGTCATCAATAATTTCTACTATGTCATCAATAGTTGGAACCTCACATAAGATCACAAATATGAACTTCTTCTTCATCCATAGAATATCCTTTGTTGTTCTCATAACAGAGAGATACTCAACTTCTTTTATAGATTTAAACAACTATAATTAGCTCAGAACTCTTTCTATCTTACAATTCTCATTTGACGTCAACCATAAATTTAGATTGCAATTATTTTGTAAGTTTGGAAGCTTGCATGGATGTAACCATTTACATCCAACATTTTCTTATTACAATAACTAAGGAACACATCCTTTTAGTTCTTCACAAACACCTAAGGATGTTCATTATGGTAGTTTAGTGACTCTCACTAGTATCTGACATTCACCCTCTCATCATGTTCAATACATACGAGATTGATAGGTAGGTATATATGTCTTTTTTTTTTTTGGTCGGTCAAAACTCATGCTGCTCTGTTTCATTTTTGTAAAAATGGGGAATTTACAATGCATCCATTTTCAGGAAGAAAATGGGAAAAGGAAAAAAACTATACAATATGTACAAGATGAATATGAGAGAAATAAATGTCCATTAGGTCGCTTCCAAAGAGATATCTTAAGTATCAACCAGAAATAAAACATCAGATGGATATATCCAAATCCAGCAACCCAGGATCACACCATGATCAACAGACAAACATCCTCACTTCTGAACAAAGATTACCAACAACACCAAAACCAAGGAGTAGATATATTTTTCCATCATAACTCGATATCTTCTGACAGGTTCTCGAGCATAAATCTAGAAGAAAAAGTCCCACAATCCAGCATGATAGTGAGGTCTAGCAAAAATTTCCATCTACAACACCATGGCCTTACCAAAACCAAGAAGAGCCAGTTGATCGGTGGAAACACTAGCAACATGAGCTGCATCCAGATAGCCCAAACTAAAAAAAAGGTTGGAACACCAAACTAACTGAATTAGTTTTGCCAGTCCAAATTAGGATAAACTAAACTCAGGGAAGAAGAGACCATAGTCTACTTTGCAGAATAAGACAGAGGTGTACACTAAGCATAAATAGAATCCATCTAAGATGTAACTGCCATTAAGTCATTTTAGAACCAGGAGAATATAAAACCATCTGAGACATATTTATAATGAGGAAAACCCAGCTGCACAAGCTACAATGGAAACACCAGCAGTAAAACTGCAACTAGAAGACCCAAATTAACCAGAAAAGCAACACCATAGATAGCCAGATGAACAAAGATCATCTTAACCGGATTTAAGCACACCAAGAAACCTCAGATAAAAGACACATAGGATGCTTCTATCTAAAGTCATGAACCCTGAATCAGTTCTGCAACTCCAAAAAAGGATAAATTGAACTCAAATTGGAAGAAGGTGCATAGCTTGTCCAGAGAGATACCTCAAAACAAAACCGACCAAGACAAGGATTTAAGGAAAACTAGCTTCAGAGCTCGAGCATCACGCTCCTGACCCAGCTCACAAATAGTAGAAGAAGAACACCAGAAGAACCATACAACTTTCCTCCTCATCATAAATGACTCCCATCAGAAGATGCACAAAGAAGAAAACATCTACCATATGTGATATATAGAGGAGTATTGATGATTCCAACATCCTTCATCTTCATCTTCACAATATCCTCCCAAATAGCAGGTTGACCATCACACATATACAAAACACAACAGACTAAACATATATATGAAGCCATCTAAGACAAAATTGCCACTAAGTCATCTGAGAACCAGGGGATTAAATAACCATATGATGCATATCTGTAAGGAGGAAACACCAGCAGCACAAGCTACAGCCAGAAAGCCCAAGCTAAAGAAGGAATGGGAACACAAAACCAACTGAATCATTTATGCCACTCCAAATATAGATAAACTGAACTCAGGTTACAAAATACCAAACTCTTCTTATCAAAACTAGGACAACACAGATGTACACTGAGCATAGTCATGAATCCTCTTTAAGACCCAAGACTATATCTTTCAAAGAAGCATCAGAGCCACATCTCATCAGTTGTGAGTGCGCCAAAAAAACCTCAAACAAAAGACACCAAATAGAGCACTGGCACAACAAGTGCTTTTCAAAAACATAGGATGCTAGTATCTATTATCATGAACCCTGAATCATTTATGCCACTTCAAGATAGGATAAACTAAACTCGGGTTGGAAGGAGAAACATAGCCTATCCAGAGTGATACCTCAAACATATCCAACTAAGACTAGGGTTAAAGGAGAACCAACTTCAGAGCCCGATCATCAAGCTCCTGACTCAGAACATAACTAGCAGAAGAAAACACCAGGAGAACCAAAAAAATTCCCCGCCTCATCAAAAAAGACTCCCAACAGAAGATGCACAAAGAATAAAACATCTAACATATCAGACAAAAGATATATCAATAAGGGCACTGAAATCAGCAAAATACTTTTCCAAAGGACATAAGGATTCTTATATCTATTATCATGAACTCTATTATTTCTTTCCTGCTATATGTGATAAACAATAAGAGTACTGATGATTTCAGCATCCTTCATCATCATCTTCACAATATCCTCCCAATTAGTAGGTTGACCATCAATCATTTTCGAATCCACAACAGACTTCCATAAATTCTTGGCAAAGACACATTCAGAATAGATATGGTTGGTATCTTTATACCCATTCATACACAGAAAGCAGATAGAAGCTACATATATACCTCTCCTTCTAGTATAATCCAAGGTAGGAATCTTGTTGTGCATAGCTTTCCAAATGTGAAATTTGCTATTCATATGACTTTTGTTTTTCCAAATCCAACTGAACCTCACATCTTCAGTACCTTTACTTCTAATACACTCCCATATGATTCTGAAGTTCACACATTTGTAACCATTAAATAGCCAGTAATCATCCTCCTTATTACAAATATTTAGAGTTCCATGAAGATCAGTAATGCTTTGTGAGCCACGAGATTTGCTAATAACCCATTCCCCATCCTTTATGATAGTACCAAGATAAGCATCCATAGACAGGCCAGCTCTTATAATAAGATTTTTATTAGCTACCTCATGAAAAAATTTCCCAGAAAACTAGGGATCATTCCAGATTTTAATATTGGACCCAGACCCAATACACAGGCTCAAATGAAGCTTCAAGGCATCCCTACTCTTAAGAATGGAGTTGAACATCCATGACTGATTACACGATACTTCACAACTCCGGAGAGTTTCTTTCTTGAAGTACTTTTCCCCAATCCACTTAACCCACAAGGTGTCTTTTTTACCGACAATGTCCCATGCATTTTGAATGAGGTAGGCTTTTGCAACTTCTTTGCTCTTGCTAATGCCCAGACCACCTTCACTTTTGGGTAACGTGATCAGCTCCCATTTAATGAGATGTAAGTTTCTTTTCCTTTCAGATTGACCCCACACAAAGTCTCCACACATCTTATCAATTTCCTTGAGAGTGGAGCTAGGAATAGGGAAAGCCATAACCCATAACAGGTGCATAGATGATAAAGTTGATTTAACAAGCTCCACCCTTCCAGCCATAGAAAGAAGCTTTGAATTCCAGCATTCAAGCTTCTTTTTAATCCTCTCAATTAATTTATCACATTTTTTTCTTCTTAACTTACCAGATATTAAGGGTAGCCCCAAATACTTGGTATCATCCATGTTCCCAATCTTCATACCCATCTCATTAGAAATAATAGAAGCGCCCTTAATATCTCCCATAAGAATCATGTTTTTCTCTTGATTGACTTTAAGTCCATACATATCTCCAAACTTATCAAGCACCTTCTTAATATTTATAGCATTGTTCGAATTTGCCTTTGCAAAAATCATTAAGTCATCTGCAAAAATAAGGTGAGAACAAAGACAAGTCTTTCAGACAGAAACAAGAACTATATCCTTTTGCTTGATACTCTCTTTCAATAATTCAGAAAGACCTTACATTGCAATGACAAACAAGTAGAGAGCAAGAGGATCCCCTTGCCTGACTCCATTTGAAGGAAAAATAGTCTTAGATGGTTCACCATTGACAAGCACTTGATAAGAAGTAGAGGAAAAAATGATATATACCTGAATTACCACTTGATAAGCACTTGACTCCATTGGCTGTGGCTGGTTTGAGTTTATAACTGAATTACCACTTTACCCTCGACTTAGGGTTCGGCTCTTCTGGCCCGCGGAGGGCAATTCTGTCCAACGCGCTTCCGGCCTTCTTCTACCTCGGGCTGCTTGGCTGCGGCCGCCCTAGCCGCCCTTGCGTGGCTCCTCTTGGCCTCTCTTCACCGTGGAAGTTCCCAAGGTTAGTGATTCTGTCCCCGCCGTACCCTGGCGCACCCAAGGAACCTTAAATAGGTGGCCATAGCAGCTTCAAGCCAGCCCAGATCGGTCGTGAACCTCTGACACGATGCAGCCATGCTGCAGTGATCGCGGGCTTGTGTTCTGCCTTTCCAAGGCACGAACCACTTCGGAACTCTCTCCCCTGCCTCCGCCGCTTCACCTCGTGTCCAGCCACACCTCGACCCACGACCGAGACATCCAAACTAGGGGGGCTAATGTTGCGATCTGCAGCTAGGTCGCAGACCTCTTTGCCGGATTTGCGTGGGTTCAGAGTAGGAAGACAAGGGTAGAGCTTCCTCCGATCACTTGTGGGCACACCAAACCTCCATCTAGGACCCTCCCTGATCCTCCGTTTGCACAAGGGTTCTCCCTACCTCCTTGGTTAGGTTTTGCTCAAAGAAGAACAAGAAGAAGATGGGGAATATAGAGATACGTGTGGGATATCCCTTGGGGTCGACCCTGGGCTATTCCCTTATATAGGAGTGAGTAGTAAAGCCCTAGGATGTTCCTTCAAGAGAAATCAAGTTCTTTCCCATATGGAAACCTATTCCTTCATGGAAAAGTAGTCCTTCTCTCTCCTGTATACTTCCTTGATATTCCTTATCTTATGGACACTTAGAAAACGAGAATTACTTCTTTCACTTTCTTTATACTTGCCTTTTACTCATTAGTCACGAAATCCTATTTCCTTTAATAACAATTACTTTCTTTTAGCAATACCATGTAATATATTAATGGTATACTCACATTATCTTCTTATTTTTCTATTTTGGTTTTTTTTCTTTCTTTCCTCTTTATTGGGGTTCCTTGGACCCCAAGAAACTCTAATATTTCGAAATCCTTTTATTGGATACTCATTATCCTTCTAGATGCATCTAAATGCATTATTCTTCATTATTTCTCATTATCTTGTTCATTTCTTATTAAAATAGTTCTTTTTGAGGATTTCTCTTTATTTCCCTTTTATTTTCCTCATTGGTATCCCTTTTATCATAAGCAATCATTGGGATACGAAATTCCACCAAGGATCACTCATTTATACCTCTTTTTACTTATTTTCCACATTTCATCAATGTTTTCAATTTCTTTATTAATAAGGAAATACTTAATTGATATTTTCTTTTCTTATTGCCTCTTCTTTGCAACTTTTGACTCCTTGGAACCCAAGGAATCTAAGAGGCACGAAATCCTCTTTGGTTTAGCCTTCTAGAGGTTTCTACCTCTTCTTATCTCAAATTCTCAGTTATTCATTAATTAATTGAATATTCTTGTTATTGGGCCCAATGGCCAATAAAGCCCACAAATCAAACAACAAGGCTATTGTAAATGAAATCCATTTATTCAAAATAGATTATATCATTTATTCATTCAAAAGTCTTTAATATGAGAAATTATATTTCTCAGCAAATGAACCCAAAATTGGGGTTGTAACATGGGTTGTGGGGTTCATAAACTTCCATAAGTAGGTGGAAGGTGATGTATTTATACTTGGGTTCATGAGATAAAGTGTATAAGAGGTGTCTTCACCTCATGCTACTAGATGACACGTGTCCATGCATGGTTGACACATGTCCATGCATGCACACATATATCTCTTGCCATGAAAGAGTCTTGAGGATAATCTAGAGGTGATATTTCGGTCACCCTTTATTGTCACAGATCCGTTCTAATCCCAATCCCACTATACAAAAGGGCAGTGTTAGAGGGATGAGAGCGCCCGTCCCTGAGTGGCCCGAAAATCACACACAGATAATATGCAAAAATGAAATAACATCCTTCTTTATTAAAATGAACCAAAAGGTTTAGTACATAAGGCCCGTAGGCAACATGAAAGCGAAAAAGATAAGAACTAGCCAACAACTACATCCCTTTTACAATTAGCTCCCATGTAGAGTCCATAAGTGATGTAGCAATCTTTATTGAAGTGGATAATTGAGTAGATGAATCTAGTTCCTTGCATTACCTAAAATCGAGAAATTCAAGACACAATGTCAATGCAATTGCACAGTACGCTATATAAAAACAAGTAAAGCAGTTTATAAGAAAACTAGTATGCTTGGCAGGACTTATGTTTCAAAACATTATCGAACGATCTTCTAAAACCAAAATGTTATCCAACACAAATTTTATTACGAATTTCCCATTATGTTGTAATTCAAGAAGCATGCTTATATTAGTTTAGGTGACTCTACTACCCCAACGCGATGGGGAGGTCACCAAGATCCTTCTCACCATAGGAGATAGGAGATCAAAGTTTGAAATCCCACCTTCCAATAAGGGAGTTTTGCTTATATTCAATATCAACATTATCAACTTTTCCAACATCATTATCAACATCAATATACGGGCAGTCATAATGGGTATTGTGATTTAGGGTTTCATGTTTCTCAAAATATAATATAGAAGAAAAACGGAAGACTATTCATAGGGAATAATATCTCATCCAAATAACTATCCAAGTGTATTTCAAGAGATACCTAAAAGTATTATCATTACAACCAAGGAGGAGTAGTATAATAGCGTACCTTTTTGAGTGCTAATCGAGTAAAGGTCCAAGAGTGAAAGGTCAAGGTCTCAAGTAGATCCTAGATTAAACAAGATATATATTTGAGGGTCAAGATCATATTATGCAAGAACCATGTATGCAATATTAGGGTTTTGCATTCCTATTACAACCCTAGGGTATATCATCCATTATATCAATATTTCAACATTTAATCAAGCATCAAGCATATATCAAAATGAATGATCCACTTGGGTACTTTTTAGGAATCATATTAGTTAACCCTAATTACATCATCAACATCCAAGCCATTACTCAAGTTTCTAGATCATAATGATAGGTTTGAGACTAAACATTAGAGTATGATTGCATGTTTGATCATGAACTAGATTAGGATCACAAATTCAAGAAAGTTGTTCATTTTATGCTCAAGAGGGTTATTCAAAGGTATTTTCATCAAAATAGATAACAGAGATACGAAACAGGTTCTGAAACCATTTTTATTAAATTGGGCTAATTTTTTTGATAAAAATGGACTATAATTTCGATATATTCGGAGCTAGGGATCTCAAGATATCATTTTTGCAAGTTTAGGCTATTTTCTGGAATTTTGGGCAGAGAGGGCAGAATTACCAAAAAAGCAGGGCCGTTGATCGTTGGTCAATCGTGGTCTCGCAAGGCAGATCAGTGGCAGAGAGAATTCGTGCTCCCAGGCACGTGCTCACGGAGAAGAAGCAGGAGAGGGCTCACGTGGGGATCTGTGACCGTCGATCCTAACTGGGCTCACCGTGGGCTCCAATCTGATGGTTGCTGCTGCTCGCTCCAACAATAGAACCCGCCCGCGAGCAGAGCTACTCCACGGCGGTGTGGCAGCTGGAGAAAAAGTGAGTGAGAGAGTGAGGGCATGACATGGGGAGAGAAGGTGCCGCTCGTGTTCGTGGGGGCGGGCCGAATGCAATAGGGGTCTTTTATAGGAACCTGGTGCTAGGGTTAGGGCTACCAAGGGGGCGACACAACCTATGGGGTCGGCTTGTTTGCTTGGCCTCTGAGCAGTGATTTCACCCTACCAAGCCACGTGGAAGCTTCGAGAAAGGGGTGCGGACTCTTTGGTTGAGTCATCGGGCGCAACAGACCAGGGTTGCTCGATCGGGGTTGGGAGCCATGGTGGCTTGTCCACCGTGGACCTGCCATACTGGGTGCAAGGTAGGGGATGACCCCAGTGTCGTTGGATTGAGATACAAGGTTGCTGGGTTGATCCTCCTTGCCCAGCGGTACCCAAAGCACAGGATGGGTCGGGCCCAACAAGGAAAAAGGAAGAAAAAGGCAAAGAAAACTAGGAAAAGGCTAAAATCTTAGAAAAATCGTATAAAATCATGGGAAGGTCCAAATGATCTCAAATTTGGACCATATCTTCAACATGAAGTGTAGAATAATGTGTACAAGTTTGGAGACCAAAAGATAGAGTTAACTAGTCAAACTTAAGTGTTTGAACAAGGAGGTGTATTAAGCTAATTAAGGTGCCCAAAAGTGCATGAAAATCATAGAAAACAAAAGAATAAGGTCCCCAAAAGGAGTTAACATGAAGTGTAGAATAATGTGTACAAGTTTGGAGACCAAAAGATAGAGTTAACTAGTCAAACTTAAGTGTTTGAACAAGGTGGTGTATTAAGCTAATTAAGGTGCCCAAAAGTGCATGAAAATCATAGAAAACAAAAGAATTTGATTCTAGGTATCCATATTGATCAAGGAGTCAAAAGAGATTATGAATGATCATTATAAAGGTGAAAAATATAAATTAAATAATAGAGAAGAGGAAAAACTCACATTGTCACATCCTCCCCTCCTTATAAAGAATTTTGTCCCCAAAATTCAAACTTCCTTGAAGAGGTCAGGAAAATGTTCCTCTATGTCTGACTTCAACTCCCAAGTAGCATCATCACTCCCATGGTGCTTCCACAACACCTTAACCATATCGATTTTATTATTTATGAGTTCCTTGGTGCGAGTATCAAGTATGTTGACCGGTGTTTCTTGGTACACAAGGGTGTCCTTTAATTCAATTGGTTCATGATTGAGGACATGGCTAGGGTCTTTGACATACTGATTTAGGTTCGATACATGAAAGATGTTGTGCATCATGCTATAGTGTGGAGGTAGAGCCAACCTGTAGGAAAATTCCCCAATATGATCCAAAATTTCAAAAGGACCCACATATCTAGGGCTGAGTTTTCCTTTGTTCTTTGCAATGGCCCGAATTGGTCGAATCTTCAGGAAAAAATGATCACCTACTAGGAACCGAGTGTCAATCCTATGTGCATCAGCATAAGACTTCTGACGATCTTGCGCCCTTTTTAACCTTTGCTTGATTAGGCTGACGTTATCAGAATAGAGTTGTAGTTCCTCAGATTTCAGAATTCATCTTTCGCCTACTTCATCCCAGTAAAGTGGAGATCTACATGGTCTTCCATACAGAGCTTCATAGGGAGGCATGCCGATATTGGATTGGTAGCTATTGTTGTAGGAAAACTCAATGAGAGGAATGTAGTGGTCCCAAGAACCACCCCAATCGAGGACGCATGATCTCAGCAAATCTTCTAGAACTTGGATTGTCCTCTGAGACTGTCCGTCAGTTTGGGGGTGATAAGCAGTGTTGAAATTCAGTTGAATTCCCAGTTCTTCCTGTACTTGTCACCACAAGTGAGAAGTGAACTTTGCATCATGATCTGATACTATAGATACAGGAATTCCATGCAGTCTGACTATCTCTCGAACATAAAGTTCTGCTAACTCAGGAACCTTGGTTGTTGTCTTGATTAGAATAAAGTGGGCTGATTTAGTCAGACGATCAACTACAACCCAAATGGTGTAACTCCCTTTCCTGGTCCTGGGTAGTCCCACCAAGAAATCCATGGTGATGTTTTCCCATTTCCACTCGGGGATAGGTAGGGGTTGTAGAAGACCCCTTGGACGTTGGTGTTCAGCCTTGATCTGTTGGCAGGTCAGACACTTGGAGATGAAAGTAGCAATGTCAGTCTTCATATTCCTCCACCAGAAGTGCCTTTGCAGATCCTTGTACATTTTTGTCGATCCAGGATGCATTGTATATTTTGACTCATGAGATTCTCGTAACACCATTTCTATCATGACTGAATCTTCTGGGACCCATATGCGTTGTTTGTATCGGATTCCACCATCCATGCTGACTGTCAGATGAGTTTGGGGCTTCTCTAATAGCTTAGTCATATCATCAAGGCTCTTGCTATTCTTTTGGGCTGATAGGATTTCGGACTGGAGGCCCGGTTTTGCATGGACACTGGACAATCTAAGAACGTTGCCCATACACCTTGGGGCCCAAGGTGACATGACTTCCATGTTCTTCCATTCAGAAGTAAATACAGCAACACATTTAGCCTGCTTCCTGCTGAGTGCATCAGCCACCACATTTGCCTTACCGGGGTGGTAGACAATGGTGAAGTCATAGTCTTTAAGGTACTCGAGCCAACGCCTCTGTATGAGACTGAGATCCTTCTGTGTCAAGATGTATTTCAAACTCTTGTGGTCGGTGAGGATGTCGAAGGTGGCACCATACAAGTAGTGTCACCATATTTTCAAAGCATATATGATGGCGGCAAGCTCGAGGTCATGGGTTGGGTAGTTGACCTCATTTGGCTTCAATTGTCGAGAGGCATAAGAACTACCTTTCTCTCTTGCATGAGAACACAACCCAGACCGAACCTTGATGCCTTAGTGAAGATGACAAACCCATCATTTCCTGAGGGAAGAGTCAAGACAGGTGCAGTTGTCAGCTTTGTCTTTAGCTCTTGAAAACTGGACTCACACTCCTTTGACCAGATAAACTGTTCTCCTTTCCTGGTGAGCTTGGTGAGAGGCAAGGCAGTCCTGCTGAAGTTCTGAATAAAACGTCGATAATAGCCAGCAAGACCCAGAAAACTATGAATCTCCAAAACATTCTTTGGGGCTTGCCACTCAAGAACAGCCGAGACTTTAGCGGGGTCAACAAAAATTTTCCCACTAGAAATTATGTGGCCCAAGAACATGACTTCAGAAATCCAAAATTCACATTTTGACAACTTTGCATAGAATTTCTGAGATTGGAGGATGTCAAGAACTTTGCGAAGGTGAATGAGGTGTGATTCAGCATCAGTCAAATATATCAGTATGTCATCAATGAAGACCACTACAAACTCATCGAGGAAAGGTTGGAAGACACTATTCATCAAGTTCATAAACACACCAGGGGCATTAGTCAACCCAAAAGGCATGACAAGGAATTCATAATGCCCGTATCGGGTTCGAAAGGCTATTTTAGGAATGTCTTCATCCTTAACTTTGAGTTGGTGGTAACCAGAACGGAGATCAATTTTTGAAAAGACATGGGCAGAACGGAGTTGATCGAAAAGGTCATCAATTCTGGGCAGTGGATACTTGTTTTTCACAGTAGCTTGATTGATCAGATGATAGTCAACACACATGTGAAGGGAACCATCCTTTTTCTTGACAAATAAAATGGGGGCTCCCCAAGGAGAGGTACTAGGGAGGATGAAACCCTTGTCAAGCAATTCCTACAACTGCTTTTTCAACTCAATCAATTCACCAGGAGCCATCTGATAGGGTGCCCGAGAAATAGGTGCGGTACCAAGTGCTAAATCAATAGAAAACTCGACATCACGATCTGGTGGTAACCCGGGGAGCTCCTCATGAAAGACACTCGGGTACTCTCGCACTATATCAATGTTTTCTAGGGCACTCGTATCAGGATTGACTATGGTTACAGTTGCTAGGTATGCTTTGCACCCTTTAGCTATCAAATTTTGGGCTTTAATCAGAGAAATGACAATGTTTTGATTTCGATCTTTCCTTCCAGGAATTACAAGAATAGGGAGGTTGGGTTTGGAAATAATGACTTTCTTGGCACGACAGTCGATTAGAGCATGATTGTTATGGAGCCAATCCATCCCTAAAATAAGGTCAAAGTCTTCCATGTCTAAGATTATGAAATCTGACTCAAAACTACGTCCAACATACGATAGAGGGACTTTCTTGACAATATAGTAGGAGACTTTCATCTTCCCACTTGGGGTAGTTACATCAAGTACGTACCCTAAGTCCCTTGTTTCAAGTTTCAACATAAGGGCAAGATTCTTAGACATGAAAGTGTTTGCTGACCCGGAGTCAAAAAGAGTAACAAAAAAATGGTCGGAGATTTGCATCATACCTACGTATACATATATTTTGTGTAAGGACCATGTACAATATAATCACAATATAAAGTTCTGGAAATAATCTTGAATTTTAAAAAGTACCTTCCATGAGTTTGTTTTCATTGGCCTTCGCCTCATCTGCATTCACAGCAAAGACACGAGCATGTCTATGTTCACCTTGCCTGGCCCATGCTGGAGGAGGGTGGGGGCAGCTGTCTCTGAAGTGTCCCTCCTATTTGCAGTAATGGCAGACCGGGGACGGATACTTGTACTGGCCAGGGTGGAAGTTACCACAGTTACGACAACGAGGAATATTGGCGTTCCGGCCTGGACCCCTATTTTGACCAAGATTCTGGTTTTGTGCAGGACCACAGTTATAATTCTGATTCTGGCCTTGTGCAAGAGGATTTCTCTGGTTCTTCTATCTATTCTTGTTCTTATTGCCACCAATATGGGGTTTTCCCTTCTCTTCAGGTTTTGCAGGTACAACTTCAGTCAGGCCTAGATAGGCAAGGGTAGGTAATGGTTTCTTGTGTCCCATCCCTAGGTTTCTCTCCATGGACAAGGCATGGTCATAGGCATCTTGAAAATTGGTGGGTTTGGATGAGGATAAAAAAGCTTTTAGGGTAAGGAAAAGCCCATCAATGTAGCGGTCAAGTTTTTGTTCTTCGGCAAGGTTGGTGACATGTCTCTCCAGCAGGTAGAACTGTCGGCTGTATTCAGCCACTGTGTTAGTTCGTTGTGTAAGGGTGAGGAATTGTTTTTGTTTCTCCTTTCTCTCAGATGTGGGTTGGAAACAGTTGGTGAAAATGGGTTTGAAGGCTTCCAAGTTGACAGGGATGACCTACTGTGACTGGATATAATTCTCCCACCACAATTTGGCCGCTCCCTTCAACTGGTAGGTGGCAAAACCAACCTTGTCTTGTTCAGGGCACCTCAAAACCCTAAAAGTGTTTTCCATGGACACTAACTAGGCATCAGCCTTGTCTAGGACATCATCTTTGTCTTCCCCATAGAAGGTTTTAGGGCTGAGTTTCAGAAAATCCTGGATAGTAATGGGTTTTGGGTTATGGGTTGGCACAAGGGATGTTGTACAGACAGCTAGGTCATGGAGGGCATCCATAATGGCCTTTTGTTTTAGTTCCCATTCCCCCATATTGTTGGTCTTATTGGAAGAACTGACATCTTCATCATCATCCATGTGGGGCTTCTTCCCCTTGTCTTTAGTACCAGAGGTCCCTTCACCATCCATGTTGTTCCTGGTTTTTGGGGCCATCTACAAGAGTTCAACTGATATAAGTTTTCTTGTTCATAACTTTCAAAGCAAGAATATGATAGATCATTGCAACAAGTTTTCTCAATTTATTTTCAGATTTTAGTTGTTCCCATCCTTAATTTACCCAAAAATAGAGAGAGTATATAGATCAAGTCATGACACCTTAAGGAGAACGAGAAGATGAGAAGTCATCCTACTTCTTTTTAATAGGTGGCTTGGGAAATCCTTAAAGAAGAGATAAGATGCTAGAAGACTCTCTAGGGTTATAGGAAGTCCTTCCATCCATTTCTGGATCAACTAAGGCCAGGTGGAGCAGGAGGAACCTCAACCACCATGAAGACGGATAGGAGGAATTATGCCAGAACCCCCTTTGTGCTCTTTCTAGACACCTCAGCTTTCACCATAGTGAATTTTAGGGTTTCCTTGGTTCAGCGATTAAGAACATCATTTCACTAATGCATATGAAGTGTGTTATGGCTCTGATACCAACTATCACGGATCCGTTCTTACCCTAATCCCAATCCCACTGTCCAAAAGGGCAGTGTTAGAGGGATGAGAGCGCTCGTCTCTGAGTGGCCCGAAAATCACACACAGATAATATGCAAAAATGAAATAACATCCTTCTTTATTAAAATGAACCAAAAGGTTTAGTACATAAGGCCCGTAGGCAACAGGAAAGAGAAAAAGATAAGAACTAGCCTACAACTACATCCCTTTTACAATTAGCTCCCATGTAGAGTCCATAAGTGATGTAGCAGTCTTTATTGCAGAGGATAATTGAGTAGATGAATCCAGTTCCTTGCATTACCTAAAATTGAGCAATTCAAGACACAATGTCAATGCAATTGCACGGTACACTATATAAAAACAAGCAAAATAGTTTATAAGAAAACTAGTATGCTTGGCAGGACTTATGTTTCAAAACATTATCGAACGATCTTCCAAAACCAAAATGTTATTCAACACGAATTTTATTACAAATTTCCCATTATGCTGTAATTCAAGAAGCATGCTTATATTAGTTTAGGTGACTCTACTACCCCAACGTGATGGGGAGGTCACCAAGCTCCTTATCACCATAGGAGATAGGAGATCAAAGTGCAAAATCTCACCTTCCAGTAAGGGAGCTTTGCTTATATTCAATATCAACATTATCAACTTTTCCAACATCATTATCAACATCAATATACAGGCAGTCATAATGGGTATTGTGATTTAGGGTTTCATGTTTCTTAAAATATAATGTAGAAGAAAAATGGAAGACTATTCATAGGGAACAATAGCTCATCCAAATAACTAGCCAAGCATATTTTAAGAGATACTTAAAAGTATTATCATTACAACCAAGGAGGAGTAGTATAATAGCGTACCTTTTTTAGTGCTAATCGAGTAAAGGTCCAAGAGTGAAAGGTCAAGGTCTCAAGTAGATCCTAGACTAAACAAGATATAGATTTGAGGGTCAAGATCATATTATGCAAGAACCATGTATGCAAGATTAGGGTTTTGCATTCCTATTACAACCCTAGGGTAGATCATCCATTATATCAATATTTCAACATTTAATCAAGCATCAAGCATATATTAAAATGAATGATCCACTTGGGTGCTTTTTAGGAATCATATTAGTTAACCCTAATTACATCATCAACATCCAAGCCATTACTTAAGTTTCTATATCATAATGATAGGTTTGAGACTAAACATCAGAGTACGATTGCATGTTTGATCATGAACTAGATTAGGATCATAAATTCAAGAAGGTTGTTCATTTTATGCTCAAGAGGGTTATTCAAAGGTATTTGCATCAAAATAGAGAACAGAGATACGAAACAGGTTCTTAAACCATTTTTATTAAATCGGTCTAATTTTTTTGATAAAAATGGACTATAATTTCGATATATTTGGGGCTAGGGATCTCAAGATATCATTTTTACAAGTTTAGTCTATTTTCTGGAATTTTGGGCAGAGAGGGCAGAATTACCAAAAAAGCAGGGCCGTTGATCATTGGTCAATCGTGGTCTCACGAGGCAGATCAGCGATGGAGAGAAGTCGTGCTCCCAGGCACGTGCTCGCGAAGAAGAAGCAGGAGAGGGCTCACACGGGGATCTGTGACCGTCGATCTTAACTGGGCTCACCGTTGGCTCCGATCTGATGGTTGTTGTTGCTCACCCCAGCAATAGAACCCGCCCGCGAGCAGAGCTGCTCCGTGGAGGTGCGGCGGCCAGAGAAAAAAGGAGCGAGAGAGTGAGGGCACGACGTGGGGAGAGAAGGTGCCGCTCGTGTTCGTGGGGGCAGGCCGAAGGCAATAGGGGTCTTTTATAGGAACCTGGTGCTAGGGTTAGGGCTACCAGGGGGCGCACCCTATGGGGTCGTCTTGTTTGCTTGGCCTCTGAGCAGCGATTTCACCCTACCAAGCAACGCGGAAGCTTCGAGAAAGGGGTACGAACTCTTTGGTTGAGTCTTCGGGCACAACAGATCAGGGTTGCACGATCGGGGTTGGGAGCCATGGTGGCTTGACCACCGTGGACCTGCATTACTGGGCGAAAGGTAGGGGATGACCCCAGCGCTGTTGGATTGAGATCAAAGGCTGCTGGGTCGATCCGCCTTGCCCAGCGGTGCCCAAAGCACAGGATGGGCCGGGCCCAACAAGGAAAAAGGATGAAAAAGGCAAAGAAAACTAGGAAAAGGATAAAATATTAGAAAAATCGTATAAAATCATGGGAAGGTCCAAATGATCTCAAATTTGGACCATATATTCAACATGAAGTGTAGAATAATGGGTACAAGTTTGGAGACCAAAAGATAGAGTTAAATAGTCAAACTTAATTGTTTGAACAAGGAGGTGTATTAAGCTAATTAAGGTGCCCAAAAGTGCATGAAAATCATAGAAAACAAAAGAATTTGATTCTAGGTATCCATATTGATCAAGGAGTCAAAAGAGATTATGAATGATCATTATAAAGGTGAAAAATATAAATTAAATAATAGAGAAGAGGAAAAATTCACATTGTCACATTTATCTTGTTGGATAAGTTATCTCATCTTTATCTCATAAAAAAGGAAACCCAATACACTTTTTGCAAGGAACTTGCAATTCATCATGGACCACCTCCTTGAGGTGCTTTTCCTGTCATGGCCTTTGACAAGGCTCAACAAAATGATAGGAGACTCCTACTATGGCTCCTTGGCTGATAGGGCTCCTATATCAAGCCTACAACTCGATACAATACATATAAGGCTTTACCTTCAACTCATTATTGGTCTTTATATCACCAAGCGTTTCATCACTCAAAGGTTATTTAAACATAGTGTATCCTTCTTCCTCTTTCCTCTAAAAGATACATAAAAGGAGTAGGGATACTCTAGAGGTGGTAATTTGCATTCCATCCCTATATTTTGGGTAATTTACAAATCGTACCAAAATTGGTGCACATAGTACTAGCATTGTTCAAACAAGTTATAACTTGATATTTAGGCTTTTCACAAGCCATCACTTAGCATCATTATATCTCTTATGATACTAAAACACTTAGAACACATTCAACATGTGACATTTTACAATGTAACCCCTCATCTTGGGCAAATTACGCTTTTCACTCAGACTATCATATAATGCACAAATAGTTTGCATTTAAACTCTAACTTGAAAACAAACTTCACAAGAAGCCTTAATTACTTTTCAAAAGATTAGAACAAGTTTGTGAGTAACATACTTAAGAAAAACTTCTAGGGTTAATCCATAACCCAGGTCAGGGGTGTTACAATTATAAACCCCTAACAAGGATTTCATCCCCAAAATCCCAGGTGAAAGAAGACAATTGTCATTCATGCATAATATCATCAAGTCTTCACATAAAATATCATTTTCATGGAGATTCCATATAACTTTGATCAATACACAACCCTTCCAGTTAGGGTTATCAAAAAACCTACCATACAGGATACACACACAATTGTCTTTTCATTAATGACTGCAGTGTATATTCTGTGTCAGGTAACACTTTCTAAGTCAAAGAAGTGCTATTCATACTTCCAATCATTCAGGTGTCAAACCTCACTTAGTTTTTGCATCTCTCTTTCATGGAGATATTATAGTTACATTCTGTCACCCTCTTGGGACTATAAGTCTTATCATACATCTTCCGTGCCACTCTAATCTGTGGACACCATACACAACTTTCTTATGACTTGTACCAATTATCTTCCTAGTTGTACATTCTCTTGTCATATGGAAATGTCACTTATTAAAGAAGAACTTATCTCAGAGGTATCTCTATATGTTAGGTATAATATGCCTCAATATATCTAGATAACGATATTCTAAGGAACTTATTTTTAGTTTGATAAGCTTTTTTCTCAAAATGATTCTATAATTGTTCCTTCAATTAATACATCCTTATCGATGTTATGTTTATGCAGAGAATAAACCCCTAACATATGATATCCATACTATAGCTATCTCAAAGTTGGCCCTTCTAGGTAACTGAACATTATTCATCTTATCAGGAGTCATATTCTCACTTTCCCATACCACCTGGCACTTCTTGGATACCAGAATTCCTTACCTTGGTATCCATCACCTGTGTCGAAAACACATCACATCCTTATCATATCCATCTCTCTATTGTTAATACCAAAGTTAAACATACAAAACGATCTTTCTTTCATCTTGGGACATAACCTATTAGACACATATTTACCTTGGAACCAAAGTCCAAGACAAACTAATACTTTTCCAAGTATCCATCAATAGAATAGTTCTATCTCATGCACATCAGGTGTCATAAGACTCACTTGATTGTCATGTCCCTGAATGGAAAGAACACAAAGAACATATTCCTTTTATCACCCCATCATTACCCAGGGTTGTTCATCAAAGAGGAGATGCTATCATATCCTCAGATTATTACCTGAACTTTCAACTATTCATGAGTCATTTACTCTTGTTTTACCCTAGGTTCCTTGCTATCTGCATAGGAATCATATGGATGATTACATATCATCATCATATATGGATATTTAAACTCTCAGTTCACCACTAATCTTTCCCAAATTCTTTGTAATCAGGAAGACCACTAAGCAACCTAGTGTTATTGGGGAGTCCATTTAGAACCCCTATTTAATTTGGGGAGTCCACTAAGCACCCTTGTTTAATTTGTGGAGTCCACTAAGCATCCCTATTTAATTTGGGGACTCCACTAAGCACCCCAGTTTAATTTGGAGAGTCCACTAAGCACCCCAGTTTAATTTGGGAAGTCCACTAAGCACCCCTATTTAATTTAGGGAGTCCACTAAGAACCCCTGTTTAATTTGGGGAGTCCACTAAGCACCCCTGTTTAATTTGGGGAGTCCACTAAGCACCCCTATTTAATTTGGGGAGTCCACTAAGCACCCCTATTTAATTTGGGGAGTCCACTAAGCACCCTTGTTTAATTTTGGGAGTCCACTAAGCACCCCTATTTAATTTGGGGAGTACACTAAGCACCCCTATTTAATTTGGGGAGTCCACTAAGCACCCCTGTTTAATTTGGGGAGTCCACGAAGCACCCCTGTTTAATTTGGTACTTCAAAGAAAGGTTTAATATGTCATCAAGTATTTTCATGATTCTTTGAAATATATAAAACTCATAGAATCTCCATCTTTTATCATGAGGATTATACTTTTTACTTCCTCATACACACAGATTGATCTGGGATCATCTCAGATTCCATTTATTGCACTTAGGATGTGATAAAAATATCCATGCCATATTTCCAATTTTGTTATGCTCACTAGATTGTCTCAAAATGACTACTTGATCAGAGTAATCAGAAAGATAAAATCTAAGAGTTACTTACATTATCTTCAATAGTTGAATACCTAGCCAGGGTATTAAAGTACTGAGATTAGGTAGTATGCACTTTGTTTAATTTCATATTCCTTACTTTTCATATCATCAAAAACTTAAGACTTAGCATCCCTGTATTTTCTTCAGGCATCTCCTCTACACCTCATCCTCTTTCACACAGATAAGAGCAATTATAAAGCATTTAAAAGAATATTGAACAAAATATAAATTCTAGTTCTCATCATTTCTTTCCTATGTTCCCATAGGGCAATCAATAGGGAAGTCAATAACATCAATCCTTCTTATGATTATCAGATAAAATCAAAAGAAGGCATATCAAAATGAAAAGGCTCTATCTGACTGTTACCCCTCCTGGTCATCTACTGCTTCAGGTTGACTCAACACATAGAGTCTAGTTGTTTCATGTTGCTGCTTTTGCCTTTTTACACTATTGGGCTGTAATCTTTCGTAAGCCGTGCCGAGTCTACCTCGGTTGTTGGGTCATTTCCTACCTTCTTTTTAAACAAAAGTGTTTAGTATGCTCAACTTATCTATATCTATAGCATGTCTTATCCTTGTACCATGGTCTTATCGGTCTTATTACCAATGTAGAAGCTGAGTTAGGAGTTCTTACAGGTGGAAAGTTAGGGCCTTTGCCTTTACTTAGTGACTACTTCCCTAGTGCACAAGGCATTTATTGCACTAGTGGCACCAAAAACTTTGGCTTTTTAGAAAAACTAAGAAAATGTCTCTAGAATTATAGAGACCTTTCCTTAATTCTCAGCTTATTGCCCCTCCTTGGGCACTGCCATCACCGATGTACTATCTGTCTATACTTATGGTAGAGTCTATTTTATTTCCATATGTTAATCTTTCCCACATTTTCCATTATTTCAACATGACTAAGTCATACAGGACCCCTTTTAGAACCTAAAGTTTTTGCATTGGTGACTGGTAACCTAGGTTGTAACTCTAGTATCCTATCTATTATGTGCATCATTGTTGCCCTTACCTACCTATCAAGAGTATAAAAATTAGGATTCTCTATTCTGATTGGGTCAAGAAGGGAATTCGTAGGCACTCATTCTCCTCTTGCCTGATCCCTTGCACCCTCTCTTGGTGCAACGACATTGCTCTCAACAATGTGTTCCTCGTGTTCTCCAATCATTTTTAAACTTCCCCCTTTCTTCTGCATAAGCATAAAGCACTATAGGGTTTGCTAGAGGATACTAGAACAGACTCAACACCTTAGTCCTATGTCTCTGTAGACTCAACAAACCTTAAGCTATGATACCAAACTTGTAGCGACCGCCACCAAACTGACAGCCAAAATGTTACTAATTAATGTGAAATAATCATAAACAACGGATTAACAAAATCGTTAAAATGTAAAATCATTTTGCAAGGAGATTCTCTTCCAGGGAACTCTTACTAAAAGATACAAAACTTATACATATCATGATCCACATTATACATACACTGTTTCATCTCATCTCAAGGATAGCATATAACAGTTGCTCTGTCAAAACACATGCTAAAGCAACATAAAATCGTGAGGCTTACAAGACAAAAACTCAGATTTCTCATGAAACCATTGCGAACTGACTCCAAGGACCTAAGAGTACAGACATGACACATAGGACTTCTATCTACATGACATGACAGATAGTACACTCAGCCTGAGTTGTACTATCAACACAAAGTACATAGGACTCATATCATAAGTATTCAATCATATTTATTTATTTTCATCATTTATCATTAAATGATTATCAACACAAAGTATGAGTTTCTCTCTCATCCTTAGTAGGATATTGATTACATCATACTTTTGGTTCAATCCTGCTCTTGAGGAATATTAGCTCATTATTAACAATTCACATCATCTTTTATTTTGCAATTAACACCACATTCAACATATGTCACTCAATCAATCACATATGATTGAAGTGTCCCTACCATATCGGGTATCAAGATGTGTGTATGTTAACATATCATACTTTAAGATACATTCTTTATTTCATGTCATGTATCCATATTGGGCATGTGGTATAACCACATCACCATGTCATATTATAGGGTGTATCCCCTAATCATCATATTGTGTACTCATATCAATTTGACTATCACTTAGTTCTTATCAACTCAAGATAACTTCATATCGGGTATGAGCTAGGTGCTTGACCCCATATCAGGTATAAGCTATGTGCTTGGTTCCATATTGTGCACAAGATGTGCACCATATCGGAAAAAAAGTATATTCCTCATCATGTATCATTTAAGTGGTATATACAAGATACCATATCAGTTTCCCATCCGAGATTATCATATCGGGTCTCCATGTTGGGTAACATATCAGGTTACCATGTTAGGTAGACCCTTAGGATCATAACCTCTTTATACCTTCAAGGATCAGTCCTATCACATAGTTACATGACAATCTAGGTGTCTAATTGAATCCTCTTACCACAATTCATTACACATAGGATAGGGTATATCGGATTTCAATCCTTCGTCTAGGATTTTCCACCATATTGGGTAGAATGGACCATATCATGTATAAGGTATGAATTGAACCTCATATCCTTCACAAAGTAGAGGTAGGTGCTATTCCTCTCCTCCAAGGAATATGAATCATATCATGCATGTGGTACCACTCACCACTTATATTGGTATACCCATCACCTTGGGTTTCGAACTCTATGTTGCTTAGAGTGCTTACTATCTCTATATCCTGCAAGAGGTGTAGTCTTAAACTTGTATCTTGTATAAGGGGTAAGTGGGTATCTCCCATATCATTCATTAGATGTGGCTCATATTGTGTATGAGCTATCATCTATCCCCATATTGGGTTAACCCCCATCTTGGGTTTTAAGGTATTTCAACCATATCGGGTTATACCTTGTATTAGAATCAATACCTTATATTGTGCATAAGTGTATGCTCAATCAATCATATCATGCACCAGATATGTGCTTCAAGATATCGTGTACAAAGTGGGTACTACATGATCATATCGTGTAAGAGGTACTTGTTTATCTTACTCATATTGTGTTACTCAAACTAGGGTTTTAGCATATCGACTTACAAGTATACACATGAACCTATATCATGCATGGAGTATTTGCTTGACTTTCTATCATGAAAAAAGGTTTGTGGTTAACACCATATCATGTTCAATATGTGAACTTCATCTCCATATCGTGCAAGGATCTATAATCTCATAAGCATATCGTGCTAGTGATGTATGTTCATAACCATATCAGGTTAGAGGTACTTGTTTGTATGCTTGAACCTGATATCACTTCATAAAGTGATACCACCTTCTTCAAGCTCTAAACCTTCATTCGAACTGTTACAGTACATGGACAATAGGTCCAACATCTACTAGAACTCATAATTTCACCAACTATTCAAGAAGATTTTGGAACTGAAAGTAGATCATTAAGTATAGAAAGATAGTTGATGAATAATAACATGATTGGGTTCAAGTTATATAACCCGCCTTATGAACAACTTCAAAGGTCCAAGCTCCAAAGCTTTACATTCCTGAGGTTGAATATGAAATTCTCCAAGGTCCAAGGCTCATTCACAACTCCTCCTTATACAAGAAATCACCATAGTTGAGAACTTGGTGAAGAAGGAAAGAGAGGAATATCCATATCCTAATATCTTACTTCAACCAAGGCTGAAGATGACCAAAGCCTTAACTAAAGCTTGGTGCACGAGCTCCCCTTGCTCCTTGAGCTGCTTTGCATGATATCTAAGAGTCTTTGAACGATATCTCCAAGGTAGAGGGTTGTGGGGTTCATAAACGTCCATAAGTAGGTGGAAGGTGAAGTATTTATACTTGGGTTCATGAGATAAAGTGTATGAGGTGTCTTCACCTCATTCTACTAGATGACATGTGGCCATGCATGGTTGACACATGTCCATGCATGCACACATATATCTCTTGCCATGCAAGAGTCTTGAGGATAATCTAGAGGTGATATTTCGATCATCCTTTATCTTATTGGATAAGTTATCTCATCTTTATCTCATCAATAAGGCAACTCGATACACTTTTTGCAAGGAACTTGAAAATCATCATGGACCTCCTCCTTGAGGTTCTTTGCCCCTCATGGCCTTTTCCAAGGCTCAAAAAAACAATAGGAGGCTCCTACTATGGATCCTTGGCCGATAGAGCTCCTATATCAAGCCTACAACTCGATACAACACATATAAGGCTTTACCTTCAACTCATTATTGGTCTTTATATTACCAAGAGTTTCATCACTCAAACGTGATTTAAACATAGTGTCTACTTCATTATCTTTCCTCTAAAATATACATAGAGGGAGTAGGGATACTCTAAAGGTGGTAATTTGCATTCCATCCCTATATTTTGGGTAATTTATAAATTGTACCAAAATTGGTGCACATAGTACTAGCATTGTTCAAACAAGTTATAACTTGATATTTAGGCTTTCCACAAGCCATCACTTAGCATCATTCTCTCTTTTATGATACTAAAATACTTAGAACACATTCAACATGTGACATTTTGCAATGTAACCCCTCATCTTGAGCAAATTGCACTTTTCACTCAGACTATCATATAATGCACAAATAGTTTGCATTTAAACTCAAACTTGAAAATAAACTTCACAAGAATCCTTAATTACTTTTCACAAGATTAGAACAAGTTTGTGAGTAACATACTTAAGCAAAACTTCTAGGTTTAAGCCATAACCCAGGTCGGGGGTGTTACAATTAGATATGCTCACACCATGAAAAGAATCATATTTACATTGAAAAGCACCATTGTATAAAATCTTATCAATCTTTGAGGAAATAAACCTATCACCCTCTTGTTTGATATCCCAGGTGAAAAATGGTCCATTCAGAGTAAGTTCAAATAGAACATTATCAAGAAAAAAATCGGTAAAATCTAACATAGATTTAGTAGAAGGTGGCAAAATACCAATCTTTTCTTCAGTTTTCCTCACAACATTAAAATCTCCTATAATAATCCAAGGTTCATCCACATTTCTAGAAAAATTATCGAAATTTTTCCACAAGTTGACCCTACCAAAGTCATCATTGTTCCCGTATACAGTAGATAAAAGAAAATTTTCTATCATCCATCACAAATTTAACATGAACAACCGGATCACATTCCCCAATATAATTAGCATGACACATCTCCTCCTTCTAGAGCACAAAAACCCTACTAAGACTATGGGATTTCAGATTGGAAACCCATCCATATTCATTTAAATACTTCTTCATGAGCTTATCCGCCTTCTTCTCTCTAATTTTTGTTCAACAAGAATAACTAAATCCTAGTTAGCTTTTCTTATTTCCTCTTGGATGCTCAGAACCTTATTACTGATGCCTCTGACATTCCAAGAGGTGATAGAGGTGTTGAGATTTATTTAGTACTAGGGGATATTGAACTGAAAACCTCAATACTTTTAGAAACCATATCTAACTCACCTTGAATTAGCGAATATGTTGGATTTTCCACTCTATAATAGATACCCGCAATCAATTTAGCTTGGCACCATGGTGGGCCTTTCTCCTTTAGATCATTATTAACTGAACTAGTTGAAGCCTGTGAACATAGTTCACTATTAGGGGATTTATAGGGAATAGCCAGAGCTGAGATTGGGTTTGAAGGACCTGATTCAATTCTTTGTGACAGATCCTCTTCCTCAGGACACCCATACCTATACTCTTCCAAATTGTATTCAAATCCTTCATTCACCTCCTTTGATAAATTTTGGTCTTCTATTATCAGTTCCTTCTTAGACATCTTGATCTTTTCTCAAATGATATCTTCTTCATCCAGTTCTTCATCTATAGCAAACAACCCATCATCTTCAATATTTTCAGACAACATTTTATCCTGATGCGGAGTGTTCTGTTTCTTTCTAACTTCCCAAACCTATTTCTGACCCTTATTGGTTCTAGTAGATTTTATAACTGGAATAGACTTGGTCAGACATACATCATGGCCCAAGTACCCACACCTTTTACATTTGTAAGGAATCCAATCATATTCTAATTCAATAACTTGTTCATCTCCTTCATCACTAGGCAAAGTGATCATACCAAGATATGTGGCATCTTTGTTCATAATAACTTGAATTCAAGAAAAGTTGATACATCTTAGAGATTGTGTTCTTTCATACATCCTAACAGGCGTGCCTAAGAGTGAGCCAATTCTTTCAAAAATTCTGAAATCCCAAAATTTAAATGGCAGATTCCTAATAGTAACCCATACTGGAACATCTTCCAGGACAACCTTCATTTGCTTGTTTCCAATAGACCATTTTTTCAGAATGACAGGTCTGTCTCGGACATACCAGTCTCCATTCAATAGCGCATCCAGGTCATCTTGTTCGGAAAATCTTATTAGGAAGAATCCTTCACCCCTATCAAATATCTCGAAAAAACCTTGTACGTTCCATATGCCAGTAAAGTAGTTGGCGAGAGTGGGAATGTGAGGCCACAAGTCGACTATATACCCTAGCAAGAACTTGCTCCATCTATCAGCATTCTCCATAGCTTCCTTCTTAGGGTAGGCTAACTATATATGTCTTTTCATCATGACAATACATATGAGATGACTGGATATCCTCTCGCATGTCCAATACATACGAGATAATGGGATAAACACATACTATTGCAAGATAGATCCAATTGTAGATACATATGGCATCTATCCATGTGTTCCTATTCTTCATAAGAATTAAGACACTAGGATCTTGAAAGAAAACCTTTATGGAACATGGACAAGTTTTTCTCTCACTGAGTCTTGCATGTTGAACCCTTCAACATCTTGCCAATGTGTGTGCTCTTACTTAAGTCATGAAGCTTTCCAGATCTATCTCTATAGACCTCGATCCCTATCACATAGGAAGCTTTGCCTAAACCCTTCTTGTAGAAGGTTATTTCCTTGCCAGGTTTTAACATATGGAAGATAAGGATGTCATTCCCCATCATTAAGTGGAATATTAATATGCTCCCACTAAATATTTTTTAATCATAGTTTCCATCTTCATTTTGACTCAAGTCAAACCCTTTGACTGTCTTGTCAAATAGAAGGTTCCAGCTCTGAGATACTTGCTTCAATCCAGAGATTGACTTTTTTAGCTTATAGACTTTATTTGCATTAATGGATTTATAAAACCGTTAGGTTGTGTCACATACGCATCCTCTTAAATATTCCAATTAAGGAATGTGGTTTTAACATCCATATGTCAAATCTCACAACCATACTAAGCTACAACAATAAGCATGATCCAGATGGATTTGACCATGGCAACTGGTGAAAGACTTCATCATGTTCAACACTTGAACTAGTTTGAAACTCTTTGAAACTAATATACCCTTCCATGTCGGTCTCCTTTCAAAGACCCAAATGCACCCAATGGGTTTTACCCCTTCAGGTGGATGCACCAAGTTCATACCTTGTTGGTTTACAAGGAGTTCATCATTGATCTTATGGCCTCAAGCCATTTCTCAGATTTTGGTGCCTTAATAGTTTTGGGGTAGGTTGTTGACTTATCTCTATGATCAAGTTACCACCTTCTTGAGTTATAAGACATCATAATCTTTCAAACTCAAGGCGTGTTCAACTAGAACTATGAGTTCTATGTGTTACACAAGGAATTTGAGATTCCACAACAACTTGTGATTCTCCTTGTTCCTATTGTACCTCTTTAGGTTCTATGTTTCCTTTCTTGTCTCAAACATTTTGAGTTCTACTTTTACTCCCACTGATTCCTTTTGAACTAATTTCTATTTAGGAATCCATCCATCATATCAACAAACATTTTGTTGTCGGGTTGGACTACAAGTAGTATTCAACAAGTTAACATTTATGTGATTTGTTGATAAAGACATTTAAGAAATAATGTTCTTATGTAAGACTTCAATCCTAATCACTAAAAAAGACACATCGGGATACTTCCCATTCCATATCTCATGGTGTCATTTTAACCAATTTACACGGTACATTATTTTAGTGTAAAGCATGTGCCCAAGAGAAACTATAAGACCAACTAGATTTTAATTGATAATCGCCATGAGTTAACAAGGTGTGATTCCTTATTTATGACACGTCAGTATGTTTTAGGTTGAGTTCAATATGATACACTATTACGATCTCTCCAGAAGGTCCTCAAACTCTTGGTTCAAAATATTTCAACATTGATCACATCAATGCATCTTAATACTTTTACCAATTTAGTTATGTACTTCATTTATGATTTCCTTGAACACTTCAAGAGATCCAAACTTGTATTTCATTAAATACAAATTTCTATATCTACTGATCATATAAGTAAATATAATGAGGTACTTGTAACTACCTTTAGCATTCATTCTAAAAGTTCTATGTACATTAGTATGTACTAGTCCTAATGGAATAGTTGATCTCTCACTACATCTAGTGAAGATGCTTTTGTCATATTGCCCAACAAATAAGGCATGCATGTCTCTATTAGTTCAATAACCAAAAGAGTCTAGATAACCATCATATGGACTTTAGAAATGCATTTATCATTTATGCGCTCCAGATGACAGTGCTTAGGTATTCAATGTTTGAGTTATCAAGTCATTCATTATATGTGTCATACAAATTTGTCTCTACAAATATCAAGTATAGTTTGTGAGACATAGGGCATTGGCGTAAAAGATCATAATGTTCTTGTCATACAAAACATATGATGTTTGACAAGTACACAATAGCAACTATCTAATTCTATTATGTTCCCATGAATGAAAATTCCTACACAATAAAGGCAGCAACCCTTGCTCCATATAGTTCTAGCTTACTTCTTCTCAGGTCCTGAAGTGGAGATCTCTATCTCTATCTTCTTCCTGAGATCTATTAGGAAGAGGATAATTGCTTTCCAATGTCTAGACAAGTGACAATGGTGGCATTTTCTTTTCTTTATCCTTTAAGTGAAAAAGGACAGATTCCTTTTACACTTACCCTTCTCCATATATTGAGTGCAGAAGACTTGGGCTTCAGCTTAGCCTCAGAACACTTCTTAGCCTTGATTTTGCCCTAGGACTCACTTCCTCTGATCACCATCACAGATTTGTACTTCTTCTTCCTTTCTTTTGTCATCAATTTCCCAAGCATGTGATAAACTGACTATATGATTCATGCAACACTTGCATAATCATATTCATGGTCAGCTCTTGACCTAAGAAAAATCCCACTCATTCCACATTTCCAATCACAGTGAACACATGGGGTTCTACTAGACCTCCCATTGTCAGTTTGCACTCAAATTAGCACTTTGGAGACATTACAACTTCTTTGCCTTACATGATTTATAAAATGTGTTACCATCTTGAGAATGTCCATGTATTCATATTGTTCATGCAACTCATAGTTCATGCAACATATCATTAGGTATTCAAATGTCTATGGCACCATTGACATGCTTCCAATAAGTGTCCATTTACCCTTAGGCGCATTTGGAGCGGGTTCCTCTGGCATTGGTCTATCAAGGACATAGAGCTTCCACTCATTGATGAGAACATTTCTGAAAGTCCTTAACCAAATGTGGAATATTATCCCATTTTGTCCTTCTTGAGGACTAATCACAATTTGTATGTGTTTGTGTTTGACATTTGATTATACAAAGAAATATTGCAACCTATTTCAAAACATTTTGATTTGGTTTTATTTGATAAATTTGACAATATTAATTAGGTTTTTAATTAACTATCCCTCCCACTATTTTATTCAAATTGATAGCCCTCAATATCAATTCAAAATATTATAACAGACAATATTCTAGTGGTCTAGATCCAAGATAATTCAACTGTGGCCCGATCAACACCGCAAACATAGTCAACCATCAAAATAGGCAACTCTTGCCAATTGAATCATATGCAATTCTGGATAGATGATATGCTCAACCCCTTACCATAATCATTTGCATACTTCTGGGCCTAGATGCTCTGAGAATCACCCGTCAAGCCTGACCCAAAAGCCGACATGAAAATAATGCACCCCACAGAGGTGGAACCTACATTATTACCATCAAAATTCCATGAGATATACGGTGCATCACGTGGAGGTGGAACCTCCACTTGGTCGATCAAGATTTTCATGTGGTACACTTTTGGAAAGAATCTAAGACTTGATATTATAATTGAGGGACTTTGTATTTATAAGTATATACATATACTTTACCCAATCACCTCATATATAGTATGTATCATATACATTCTATCATTGCAAATGAGAACATGCAATAAATAAAACACACAAGCGATGGTTATGTCCATACTAATGTAATTCCTTGGAGCCACAATGAATTACTAGAACCTATGATCCACATTGTATGAAACTTGTTGTTGGTAAAAAATTTTACTCAAACCAATCTGGGTAGATTGGTTCAACTTTTAAATCGGAAGGCTCGCCTCATGGTCGCTCGGTTGGGATCTTCTCAAGTGGTCATCTGGTTCATAGGTCCAAGAAGCATATGGACACCTCCAGTCGGTCGGTTGGGCCACCAATCGATCAGTTCATCCTCCTGTTGTCTGGCCTCCTCAGTCCTCCAATCAATCGGGTCATATCATGAGTCGATCGTTTTGTCTTGTGCAAATTGTCATCTCTTGTTGAAACATAAATTAAAAATATCATATTTCTTATTACATTATATATGGGGAAGACCTCGAGTTACATTAAGGAGAAATAGGAAGAAGGGCATTAATTTACATTTGGAAAGGAGAGAGAGGCTTAGTATGTAGACTGATTAACAATAGGAATAAATAACTATAATCATGCACACACAGATCTGGCGTTTTGGCCATAACCATGCTTCACATCCACCATCAAAACTAATTTTATGGCGACGTGTATAAATTGCATATATATATACATATATATATATATATATATATATATATTCATTTGGGTTCTTTATATGGTGATAAGACGGATGTGCACATCAACCCGTTTAAATATTCACATCACATGCAATAAATAAATATGGTAAAACCAAAATCCGATCATATCAGTTTTCCCAACACATAATTATTTGACGTTGCTCTGATACCACTATAGGGAAATAAAACATTAGATAAGGCAGTGGAAACAAAAATTTACTGACATATTTCCCTTTAACCAGCAGATAGAGTCAATAACTATGCAATGGGAAGGATGGTTTTACGAAGATATACCGGGTACAGAGCAAGTCTAGTGACAATCTTCATCGATGTAGATGCACACTCTGTCTTGGATGGTGTTTGTGCACCTCCTAGTCACACTCGGACTCGTCTGACTACTCCTCCCTAGACAAAAGACTCAGACAATTGTTGCAGTGGCTCCTCTAATCTCACCATAGACTGCAAGTTGATGTTGCCCTCCTAGCAACAGTGAAAGGACTCCTACCTCTAGAGTAGTCCAAATGGACCAACTATAACTCATGTCATCCTACTAGAATGGAGAGGAAGGAGTTGTCCCTCCTTTTGGTGTACTAGTCACCAACATGCTCTCCTGCAGCCATGATCTTCAATTGTTTCTCTCTTGTGGCTATCCCTCTCTAGTCAGGTAGGACTTGCCTGGGCTCTCGTAGTTACCACAACCAGAGAGGAATACAATTGTCAGAGCAACTGGTTCTCAATTGTCTGCATAGTAGTTGTGTTCTGGGGAGCCTCCAGTGCCCCTTTATATATAGGAGGGGTTAGGGTTAGGGTTCCTTGCCCCCAACCAATACAAGACTAAAGCGAGAGTGGAAAGGATAAGAAGATCTTGAATTTTCACAACTTTTCTGGAAGTTTCACAACCTGCAAGTGACGAAATAGTTGTCTCACCCAGTGAGATGGTCATTTCACTAAGCAAAATGGTCATTTCAAACCTTCCAGTTCTGCACATATGTCGGCAATTCAATTACAATTAGTACTCAACTTGATGTCAACACCAAGCCTTTGTACAATCAAATTGCACTCCTAAAACAGGCGTCTGTTGTAAATGAGATGGGCATCTCACACCATCCCAGATGGCCGATTGGTGCAACTGAGATAGGAATCTCACACCAGGCCAAACAACCTTTTCACATAAGTAATATGGGTGTCTCGCTAACTGGGTCAGGCAAAATTCCAACCAATGTACAATACAATCAACCTGACACTCCAAACGACAGTCTCAACACTTGAACTGATTGTTTGGTAGTCTAGTCATCTAATATGTTCTGTGAATTGAAATACATAAACACTTTAGTAATCAATTCAATTATCATTCAATATCAAACTCCTCTTCTAGATGAGTTCCTATGTGTGTGACCCTATAGGTCCCATATCACATTGGAAGTTAATGTCCATAACAACTTATGACATCACAAGCAAAGAGTGGTCCCTAGTCACACATCAGTGCTTCACAAGTGAATGGAAAGTTGGGGAGCAACTTCAACCTACAATATGTGTATGGTGTTATAGTGTTTGTATAGTTCCTTTGTCACTGATATCTAGATTGAACTAGAGGCGTGAAATAGTCATCCTTATATTATTCAATCTTATTCCTTGAACCAGAGCAGACTGCATGAGATATATGTAAGCTCAATATCACATATTGACTCACTAGCATATGGCCATACTTTTCTTAGTCTCGCTAATCAAGAGGACTTGGATATCATACTCCTGAAGGAGGGAAAAATCCCATATCTATCACTCACAGTCAATCCTCATGTGTCAAAGTCACCCAATCATCACCTTTATAACAACACATGTTTTAGGATTGCATTTGATGATGTCAAAGTGTACCCAACGACATGTGATGAGTGTAGTGATTTCAGGTCTAAGAGTCACAACCACCACCATCACTATGAGATTTCACTATGACTTCCATGATGATGGCATCCCTATGTCAGTCTCATGGTGAGTTTGTCCATTACACTGTTCTCTAACATGTATTTGTGTGCTTGGTTTGATATTACCATATCATGACTAATGAGATTTAGTCATCAACCAAATCACACTCTGATCTTATGTGCTGTTGTTTTCTATCAACCTTCCATAATAACAATCGATCAGGGGCATAATGGGAACATGTATATTTACTCTTGACATCCACATGATCTCATCCACAAGGTTAGTAACTTGACAACATATGTCATTGGGTAATATAATTCTCTAGAAATTCACTATGTATCCTCATTTTCTGATAACTGAATGAAATATATGAATTGAAAGCTTGCATTTATTATTATCAAATCAGGTATCTAATGCCATATCCCAATCATCATATGATTGGATCTCTGGGCATACATACCAACAACCACCGCATGCATAATCGCTAGAATTCAAACTTAGGTTATTTAAATATGGGAAATCCCCATGCATTATGCTTAAAAGAACCACACCCTCATCCTTAGGCTCTTAGAACCACTTATTGCATGATGTATGTGCTACGAAAATACACCCCAATAATTATAAACACATCAAAATTCTACACAATGTCAACAACCAATGAGGAACCAACCTTCATCCTAAGGTTGTAAGTACCAATGTCAAAAGTATTAAACTAGACTAATAAAATAATGTGACACATACTTGTGATTACCAAAAAAGGGTTAATTAGATGTTTGAAATTTGTGGGAAATCATTTGATAGATTTAGTGTGGAAATAATTCCTTCTCATCCCTAGAAAGTGAACACTCATCCTAAGTTGAATCTGGGGAAAGAAGGACACATAACCCCTATTAAAACCCACACTACGTGTCAATGATGTTGGTTGTAATACTAATGGATGAAACTAGGTGGAACCCATCTACTCATACTTAAAATCCTCAATCAAACCTCCCTCTGATATCGTGCCCTCATGGTTTGTCTTGCTTGGCAAAAAGGATATTATTACCAATAGGAGTTCTAAGCCCCTATGTAAAATAATGCAACTAGTTCGAAGTCAATCATGTCATAAACCATTGATGCATCAAAGGAATAATATATCATTTTATATCACTTTAGTCGTTGTGGATACTAATTTACAAAAAAAAATAGAAAATAAGAAAAGATAACAAAAGCAAGATGAAATTATTAATATAATTTGGATCCAATCCTCCCTATACATTGCCTTCATAAGTACATGTGACTTCCAGTCATGATAACTTCATACAATGCCATTCATACTCTATAGAAACCCCATAGACCTAAGGGTAGGCATCCAAGGTCAACAAACTATGATATCTCCTACCTTAGTGATAATCATGAAGGGATATACTTAAATGATGTTAAAATGCTCCCACCATCTCATTGGAAAATCATCCAATGTACAAAAGTCCACCTAATGCATCTCTAAATGTCAGAGGAACACCATCAAGTGATATAACACACAATGCCTAAGCCACAAGAGACCAATGGGGTTGCAATGCCCTTCCATCACCAACAAATTAGACTATATGCTTTTGCATGTTGTCACCTAGCATCTTGATCAGTCAAAGCCCCCAACTAGTGTTCTAGTTGACCCCTAGATATGGGAATCCCATCACCAACTGTATGAGAAGAGTTACATCATAAACACACTACATCCACTTGCCACTCCATGGGTAGCACAAACTCGAAATAGAGAAGGTGTGTTACAATTCAAATCCTCAATGGAAGGACAAATCTACCCTCCATGAAGTCATGGTTCTTTTCAATAGTTAGTCACTTGAATAGTTTGTGCATGATGAAAGTAAGTACACACTCACCTCAAATGATGGCCTCCATTGATGGAAGCAGTTGTGTAGATATTTAATCCCTAGGATGATAAAATAATGTCTTCTTGAACAATGTGAGAAGAAACACCGCTAGGAAACCTATCAAGTTGTGACACCCAAATGGTCACCTCTCTAATTAGAAGAAGTCCCATAACCTTTATAGTTACACCATCTTTCCTCCCATACTTGCAAAAGAAACTGCACATTCGTTTCATGCCCAGATTGGCATCTAAAAGACATACTAGGGAGTATCGAGTGCACTGGGAGGACCACCTATTATGCAATGATAGGTTTGTAATGTATGCCATATCTTCTAATGTTGGTCTGATATTGGTTTGGACAAACCAAAATTGTTGACTTCTAATCCCAAAATTGCACCACAACAAACTTCAAATCCTTGTTTACCAAGAAGTATATGAGATCAAAAATACCGTACACATGAAGGCCATCTAAATGACCCATATCTATCTGATTATATCAATTTTCCTATGTAGCCACATCCATGTCTCGAATGGGCACTGATAAGTGCCCAACTTTAGCCACTTAGCATCCCTTTGGCATTGGTGGAAAGTCTACAGTTTGGAATGAAGGTCATATTCAATCAACTGAGGGGAGAGAGATAGAGAAATAAAGTAAGGCATGGATTGACACACAATGTGGCCTAGAATATGATCTAATACATTCTCCTGTTATTGTTTTTCACTTATCAACTACAACATGAAAATAAACTCAAACACAAAACCGTACATATAATGATAGTCAAAGGGGTGTGCACACTTAATGACACCCCTAGGATTGCCATTGTTTGGGAAAAAACAAGTGCTAACACCGCAGCTCCACCCCAAACCTAAGGTTTTACTACAAGAAGGGGCACATGTTGGATACATGCCCCACATGGGTCAAGTCCCTGACCAGATATACCGACCGAACACATGCACTTGACACAATTCATTCAACTAGGTCGAGTTTCTAGGGCCAAAATGCTAATTCATAATACTTTAAGGCCTTTTACAAAGGTATTTCAACTCCCTTCCACTCTACCAAGATGACATATATTACCAATATCCATATTTGGAAACTTATCCCTCTCACAAATGTGAGTGATTCAACTTCAACAAACTTATATTATAAGAACCCTATTACAAGATTTGTATATGCAAGAAATTTTGTCATTTTACTCTAGAGCCTTGTGAAGACCAAGAAGATGCCTCAAATTTGAATTCAAATCTTTACTTAGGTGAGAAATATATGGATGTCTATATTGGTCTTACTCTGACTATGAGTACGACTATCTCACTTCCACATTCAGTGTCAATGAAGCAACCAGTATGACAAAAAATGATTGTCTGTTAGTTTAGGACTTCAGTCCTTATCATGAACAAATTCACCATCCATGCTTTATTTGCACTCCATTTTAAGTCCATTTGATCTGGTTACTGAATGAGAAAATCCATGAGAAGTGTTAATCAAGATGATTAGAAAATCATACATAGATACGCAACATGAAATATTGTAGCTGGAATAGATTAAGAGATGAGTTGTGGGCGTAACTATAGTTACCAAAATCTTGATGTGAGACACCAAATGTCACCTTTATAAGAGGGAAAGCAACACAAACATATTTTATCTACGAGGAACTCTTGAGGGATATTGGAATACTAAAAATAGTTTTAATGTAGTGCTCAATATATCCAATTGAACACAAGAGATTTGACTAGATGTGTGATGAAATATCAAAATATGATCTAACAATCAAATAAAATTGGAAAGTCACTTGTTTGATTAATGAAATATAACCTTATATCTGTTATATTGTAGACCATTTTCATACAATTCAAACATAAAATTCCTACAGTGGGAAGGCCCTGAACTAGAGTACATCCAATTTATTGACACTCACTATGTACTACCTTTCTTGGGTGTTGTCATTAGGGCCCCATTTTGATACGATACCATAAGTAGTTCCTACCACCCAGTATGAGGGTTTTATTCATACAAATGCACCTCTAAATTTGTATATTCTTGTGACTTATGACCATATTGGGGTCCAAACCCACATGAAATAACCCATGTAACCACCATGGCCAAGTCTGGGAAGGGATCTTACCATATGCACACCCTACCCTTGGGATCCGATCCCACTAAAAGTCAACCCTAGATTAAGTGAGTTCAAACCAAACTAAGCCATCGGAGGCATGCCACCTACATAGCTTGAACACTATCTTTCTTGCCCATTTGGGAACACATGAATGTTGGTTATAGTACCTGAAATCCATCATGTGATATTGTAATGGGATACTTCATATATGATTTGGTTATTAATAAAATGCAATTCCATTTATTATATTAGTTTTAGAGTTTATACCATGATTGAATGTAGTAGTGTCCTAATATTGTTTTTAATTGATGAAATATGGTTATATGTAGAATGTACATGCAATGATATGAGTGTATTACTTATGTTTCAAATTCATTAATAGATAAAGATATAAGATCTTGAAAGTCATTATATGTTCTTTCTTTTCCAAGAGTTATTATATCACTTTTCATACATATTGAGTATAAAATTTAATGACAAGATGTTAGACCTTTCAAATTAGGATTTAGATAATAAACCTTATATAAGATGCTCACCAAGAGGCTCTTCAGATTAAATAAGATGCACTTTTGTGCGATCCAAGAGGCACTTTGTTGCAAACCAAGAGGATCTTCAGGGAAAATCTAAGAGGCACTCCAACGAAATCCAAGAGGCACTTGATATAAAGAGAATTTGCACTTCAATGAAAGTATGTCAGTTCTCTTACAAGTAACATAAAGTTTAATGACATAAAATCACTTTATATGTTTATAATGTCAAATGTTTTATTTCAAAGTATATGCTATTTATGTTATAAAATTTTCAACTCCATTTATGAACTGGTTTAAGAACGCATGGGGGCAGGATGTCCATAGATGAGGAGCAACAATAATGGTAAATTTATCTGACATACAACTCAAGGATTAGGTCAAGGATGCCAAAAATTGAACCAAGTGGGGTGCCAAGTATCACATAACAATTAGTTCAATTTCCATTTTGTTCATGAGAGACATGCACTAGCTTAGTTTAAAGTGCAAGTTTTCTTTTGTGGGACATGGGAAATTAGAAATATTATTTTATCCTATGTTTTTTAGATGAACTTTATTTTGGTGTAATAATGATGTTAGTGATATCCCCTTGAAAATGAATAGAAATTTTTAGTTCTACTCAATAATATATGTGTTTGAAAGAGTGGGGTGTTCCAATATGGTATCAGAGAAAAAAATATAGTTGGTCATGAAACTATTCTAAAAAACTCATCCACTTTATGTACTCACTTGAAGATGGTTCCTAAAAAGATATATGATAAGGGAAAAGAGCATGTAGATGGAGAGGAAAGATCCTACAACATGGGGAGAGAGCAAAATGGCTTGGGAGGGGCCAACCCTAATGGTATTCCTAACACACATACTAGTTTTGCTTATCAAGGCTCTTATTGATTCTGTGGCTGATCAAAATGGGAGTTCGGAAAAGCTGAGAAACCAAGTGATGACTTGAGTGGATTTTCTAAAGATCTATTGAGATACCTTATCTAGAGAAGCTAAGACAAATGTAGTTGGCCATGATAAAGAGTGATTGATCAACATCAAGCATTGTTCCTACGATTTGGGATGCCATGGGCAATTTAAAGTTCACTTTGGTGCAAACCAACTAAAGAGAACAACACACACCTAGTGGGAGAACTTTGCCAATGCCTGAGGACCTGATGTTGAGACACTGGTCTGGGAGTTCACCAATTTGTTCCAGAATAGTTACATCTTAAACTCAATAGTCAAGAAAAAATAGGTGAATTTCAACATGTAAAGTAGTATAGAGATACCATAGTCAGTTAGTATGCAGTGACGTTACATATGTTGTAGAAATACATATATGGATTAGATGAGACACCAACTGAAAGAAGTTCATGCATGGTTTGAATCCTCTAATTTAGGATACACTCTGACTAGATGCAACTTCAAGACAATGCACAATGCACTCAAGGTTGTTCTGGAGCCGGAGGATCACCCAAGACAACACTAAAAGAAAGGAGGATCCTCTGGAGGCAAGTAAGAGCACAACAACCATAATGACTAAATTAGTAAGGGTCAAGGAGAGCCTGATCAAAATTATCTTGCAATGAAAATGTGCCAAGTTCCATGTGTCACATAGGAAAGTGAAGATTCAGAAGAGGAGTGTGCTACTTTGGTGCTGAAGCATCCCACATCAAGCCCAACAATCCCAAGCTCGTATAAAAGAAAGAGTCCCATGATAATTAAGCCCGTAAGGATAAATAACAAGCTAGGATCTTTTCCATGGTGGATGAGTATGAAGAGAATAATAATGAATTATGTATGGTTTAATTCTGGAGTTATGTAGTATCCTTTCCATATGTTAGGTACAATTGTGGTTCTCTATACCTTAGGCATGCATATATGTAAATTAATGAAATTGTATGACAATATTAATGTATTAGGTAGCAATCTAGGAGTATATAAACCTTGAGGTGAATAAAATAGTACACTATTGAGGACAAAATTCATATAATGTGGGTGGAATTGAAACATACCTAAAATTTGATATAGAAAAGAAACTATATAGTTTACATCATCTTAAACCCTAACTTATAATTTTCAAGCCTTAATCTACTCTAACATACAATCTTCACCTTTCATTAACATGATAAAACCTAACTTACCTAAGTCAATTCCAAATATATTAAATGCATATCATGAATTTACTTGGTTATAATACAATGTCAAGTAAAAAAATTACATATGAAACTTCTTTTCATCATAATTGAAAATAATTAGGCCGTTGTAATTTTTTTGCCTAGACTATAGACCCAAGTTTTAAATAAGTGACAAGTGAGGATTATATTGAAATTGACCTTTTAAGTGGGTATAATTTCATAGAATATATACATGTTTACTACTATAATAATTCTCTTTCCCTAAAATACAAGCCTTTAAATATTTTTAGGCAACCCTATATGATTAACCACATGCTATAACAAAAAGAAAAATATTGATACTTGTGAATATCAAACATAGAGACTAATTGATTTTTTGAGTTCCTTACAGTCATCAAACATGGATATTTGGGTAGTTATAGACATTCCAATTAAGTTTAGAAAGAAGTCATTTAAATAACTAGATTACCATAAATAAACGCATCCAGAATATTATAGATTTCTTGTTTTAATCAATGTATGACCAAGGTCATGAGTCATGTGTGTTATCTTATTCCTTTTTTTAACATAGGCTCATTTATAGACATATATCAAGATATGAGAGCTTCAACCTTGTCTCCTACCTCACATAGGTCTCTATGGCAAGGAGGAATAAGAGTACCCATCATCAACTATTGTATCTAAAACTCTCTCCCTCTTTGCAAAATACTAATCCAATATGAATCTCCCTCCACCTTTATCCCTTCCTAGAAATCTTAGTGACCCCCAATACAGTAAAGTTTTATTTTTCCTAGTCTCCAATTTGGTGGGTCACGTTTCCTCATATATACAAATATAAATAACATTCATCCTTGGCAATCATAAAATATGCATAAACCAATCACGATGGAAAATCTCACAACCTTTCAGTTTCACTACTCCCTCTAGATCTGATGTTGTCGATCTACGAACCAAGATCCATTCTAACCCCTCAAAACCCCAAAACTAACTGAAAATCATCATAAACATTTGTGGGACTTCCACAAGGTCAAAGGTCCAATCAATACTCCACAATAGTGGTAATCCCTTGTTCCCCTCTTCCAACTTCCATGATTGTTGCAGTGCATGAACCAACTATGTATTTTGGCATTTTGATGAAATTTTTTCTTGGGTTTTCCTCCTTTGACTTCTATGTTTCTCTACAAAGTTAAAGGAACGCTCATTTTTGGTCCCTATCTCCCTATTTTTGGACGATCGAGCTCTTCTACCGGCCTTCGGGGCTGAGGTGCTTGTTTGGTCTCCCTCCCACCTCATGACCTATATTTGGGCTTTCCAAGCTTGGTTGGTGACCAGAAAGGTGACTAGATCCTTGGATTTTATTGAGAAGGATTGGATTTGACTTTCAAAATAAGAGATCCTAATTGTTGTAGCATTGTTTCTTTTGGTTGTTTACCAAGAGAATAAACGAGCTTATATATTATCTATTTTGACCCATGTTCAAATATCAATTTGTCACACTTATATAGGAATCTACTTCTTTTCATGTTTTACCCCATGACAACCATATTTTTTTTGTCAATCCTGTCTCGACCATGTGGCTATACTTTGATTTATCAATATCAACAGGTGGACCGGGCTTGTACTATTTTAAATCCTTGATTTTTGAACATAGACATTTTCTTTGAATTCAGATTGGCTTGTAGAAAATTGCTAATATAATATCAGTATATATTTGTACCTAGTTAAAGCTAACAAGAAAAAGAACTTTGTTTAGCCTAGTTTTATTGCTTATTCCGACCATGCACTTCCTTAAATAATTAAATAATCATGAAAATCATGAAATTAGAATATCAATTCTTAACATATGTTAAATGATTCAACCTCAAAATAAAAAATTGGAAATTCTTCAAGAAAGGTAAGTGGTCCATGCCCTTTGAACATGATTAATGGATGCATACATGTGATATGTATAAGGTACATGTAATGATATAAATATATTAGTTATGGTAAATTTCTTCAATAAGGATAAATTTATAATATTAGGGAAGTCATTATATGTTCCTTACAAGAGTTATTACATCACTCTTTATGGATATTAAGAAAAAAAATCAAGAACAAGATTAAGATATTTTGAGTTATTGAGAAAGATAATGAATCTTACTTAGGATGCTCACCAAGAGGCTCTTCAAAGAAAAATAAGAGGGACTTCAATGCAACTCAAGAGGCTCTTCATGAAAAATTCAAGAGGAACTTAGGTGCAATCCAAGAGGCATATTGCTACAAAAAGAAAAGGCACTTCAGTGAAATCCTAAGGATTCTTATATAAGACAAAATATAACTATAAAAAATCAATTTTACTATCTATGAATTTGAATGTTTTCTTTCAAAGTATATGTTATTTTATGTTATAAATGCTTGATTCCACTTATTGACAAGTGTAAGAATGTAGGGGATGCTATGTCCACTGGTGAGGAGCAACAAAAGGGCAGATCCATCTAACATATATCTTAGGGATTAGGTGAAGGAATACAAAGACTCAACCTACTAGGATGTCGACTACCATTGAACAATTAGTTTAGTTTTCCTTATCTCTATGGGAACCATGCACTATCTTAGATTTAAGTTCAAATATTCTTTTTGAATCATGATAAAATGATAAATGTTATTTTATCCTTATGTTGGTTGAATGAACTTTATTTTTATGCAATGATTATTTTTGTTAGTGACATCCCTTTGAAAATGAACGAAAAATTTTCTTCTACTCAATGATATATGTGTTTGAATGAGCAGGATGTTACATCCCTAGTAAGATATTTTTGTAGAAATTATGGGATAATAATAATTCATGAGAGTAGTATGTGTGGTGATTGCTGACTACATCTCTTTAGTCATGATATTGGATTTCAAGTCAGAGACATAGGTACCTATTGGAAAACAAGTTGCACTAGAAAATACCAATTTGAGAATGATACAGACAACATGTAACAATGGATAGTGTCATGTCTCAATGTGAGAGTGGTGACTATGATACTTATAACCCAAGTCACTACGTTAATCACATGTTGTTTTGTGTACATAAACACTACTCAACGTGACTATGAACAAGGGTTTCCATACATGTAGTGATTGGGTGCACTATGACACTTGTTGATTATTATGAGTGATGTAGATGAAATATGTCCCTCCTACTTGAGCGATATCATATCCAATTGAGAAGTGAGAGTATGAATGATGAATTTCCATGCTTATGTGAGTCAATATATGATAGTGAACTCACAAATCTCAATAATATTCTCTATTTCAAGAATCATACATTGAATGTTAAGAGCATAACTAATCCATTCCTTAGGTTCAATCACAGGGTTTATATAGTCATGATGACATTATTAAAAAACATGTTGAATTTATTCTCAACTTATCCCATTTACTTGGGGAGCAATGAAATAATTTACCAATAATTATTGTGAGGTTTTTTTCATCACTTCCAATGTAATGTTAAACCTATAGGGTCACACACAAAGTTGTAGAAGGGAAAATAACTACAGTCACACACATAAAAAGAATGGTCCAAAATTATGTACATGCTTAATTTTTATTGAGATGGTTGACTGAACAAGTCATCCAAATGAAAAAATGACTAGCCAGTTGGTTAATTGACTATCAGTCGATTAGTTAATCACATTTTGGGAAAGTGACCAAAAAATTGAATGAACTAGTTGTTCAATTGAGTGGACACCCTAAGTTGGAAAAGTTAAATAGGAAGGTCAAACAATTAGGAATATGAATAATAGTTATAATTATAATTGGACAATCCAAAATAGTAGCTTTCTTTGTGAACTCCTAGTATTACTCTAGAGATTGATGAAACCCTAGTTACCCTGTTCAATCAATTAACATTCATTTAGTCATTGATATTCAAACTAATTTCTAGGTTTTCATGGTTCTTTAATTGTTTTGGGTAACTTGTGGTGAAGACAAGTTATAAAATCATATTGAACATGTCCCTTCTAAGCTTTCCATTTTTCACTCATACATTTTTTTAATGTTATATGAATTTCCTATAAACCTTTAAAGGATGGTCCAATCAGAATAAAAGAATTACTCTATACAAAATCCTAGGAATGAAAACCCTAAAGGATTGGCTCACCTTTTGGTATGGATAAATCGGAATATGGCCTCATGGTCAAAACCGGCTTGCCAAATCCAGTTTGGCATCTCACGAGATACAATACAAAAATATTCCTTTGCCCATGTAACTTTGACTATTTCATTTCAGAATTGGGCTAAAAATAAGGGAAGTACAACCTTTCTTTTTATCCTCCAATTTGAAACTTGAATCCAATATTTTTAATTGAAAATGAAGGTGCTAGTCACCTTACTCATTACCTGCCAAGATCAGAGGGCCCAAACAAAAGCTTTGAGGAGGTCAAGAGACCAAAAAAGCACCTTTAACCTAATAAGCAGGAGGAGCTTGATTACTTATAAACAGGGGGAGAGGTCCCAAAAATGAATCTACCTACATCATCATAGAGAAATATTTATGACAAAAGAGGTAAACCGAAGTAAAAATGTCATTAAAATGATAGAATACATCACTAATTGCACTACAACAAACCATGTAAGTAGAAAGATAGAAATAAGGGATGATCACTATTGGGGAGGATTGATTAGACCTTTTACCTCCAGGAAGTCCCTCAAATGTTTTTGGAAATTTTCCTTCAATTTTGGAGGTCTGAGATGTCTGAACCGACCATGGTTTACAAGTGGGTGATGGGAAGATCTGTAGCAGTTGTTGAATCTAAGAGACTATGAGATTCAACATCAAGATAGCTTTCTATTTGATTTTTAATCAAGGAGGGATATTATTTATATTTGAAGGAATGAGGAAACAAGACCAACGACTGAAATTTGTGAGAGATTCCATACTGGTGGTAAGACCAAGCTAAAAAAGACTCTATCTCATCCATATTAACTAATTGGGAGAAAGAGATGAACGTGGAGGGAGGTTTAGATTGTATTCAGTTTTAGCAAAGAGGGAGAGAGATGCAGATAAAGTTGGAGTTGAGGAGGGTACAAGTTCCTCCTTGGTTCAAAGATCTTAGTGAGGTAGGAGATGAGGGTGAAGATCTCATATCTTGATCTAATGGGTATAAATGAGATTGTTTCTTAAAAGGGAATAAGGAAACATGTGTGAAACATGACTTTGGTCAGATCCTAATTAGAATTGAAGTCTATTATATTCACGGTTATCGTATTTAAGACATATTAGTTATTTATGTGATTTTCTTTCTAAACTAAATTTGGACATCTAGAACTACCCAAAATTATCCAAATTTGGTGTCTTACCTAAACTGAATATGAGGAGTCTGAAAAACCAATTAGTGTCTAGGTTTGATAATCACAACTATTTATATTTAACTTTTGAGGAATTGTGTGGGTCTTGAGCATGAGCTTATCCTTAAAGGAGAAGACCATTTATACAAGGTGCAACTACGATAAGGACAACTAGAAACTTCTTAATGACAAAAATAACCTCAGATCTAGATCTAGAAGTGAAATATTAATGGCATCTGAGATGTACCCAATTTTTATACAACTAGTATGCACCATAATATATTTGATATTCTTTCTATGTCTGCTAACATTTTATAACTATAGAAGATCCATTGTATAAGGGTTTTTGTTGATTGTTTTGTATATTCTCTACTCCTCACACAAAACCCTAAAGAATGCCCTATATCCACACCATGAAGTTTGCAGAAGGAGGGGCACATGATAGACATACTCCCCCTCATTAGGGGTGAACCCCACCTTGACTGGTCAACACCACATCATTCAGGCACCCTCAAAAGACTCTATATGATAGGGAACATGCCAAGAATATACCACACAATCTGCACTTTGATAAGTCAATTTATCATCATTTTAAAACCACCCATAAGCCCCTATAAGGAGGATATCGTTTATCCCATGCCCCGCCCCTTTCATCCTTTGCATATTGAGAAAAAGTCTAATCCAAGCCCTAACCCTAGGTACCATAGGCTTTCAAAATATATCCCCTTCTGCCATAATTTACAAGGACTAGCTTCAAGAAACTTTGACAAAAGCCTAGCTAGATCCCAATGGGTTCCTAAATGTTGAAAATCAGATGTTGGAACTATTGGATACCATTTTTAAAAGGCTAGTCACCAAAAGACTTGTTGACACCATGCTAAGATATAGAAGAAAGCAAACCTTTCCCATTCACTTGAAAGACGAAAGACCATTTTCTCCTCCCAAAAATGATCAAGCAAGGTAGATATGTGGGTCGGATAAAATGTGAACTGTTCTACACCCACCACTTCGAACCCCTAAGTGGAGGGGGATATTGTAACCCATGTTTGATAATAACTCATATACTTTTATTATCAATAGCATTTTTCTTGTAAGAAATTTCTTGTTATTTATTTCTTATTTATGATTATGAACCTTATCATAAGAAAAAAATATTATGACCTCATTGGGACTTATGATACCACATGGGTTTTATGGGGGTGTCTAACACCTTTCCCTATTATAACTTGACACCTTGTCCTTTTATCCAATTTTCTTTTTAGCCTTATCTACCCAAGTTTCTGAAACCTCTTTATGGTTTTCCATATAAGCTTGGTGGAAACTCCATTCTCCCAACCCATCCATTGACGTCGACCCCTAGTTTTGTAAACACACATAAACCATTAGTGTCCTATGATAATTATTAAGGGGTGATCATTGAACTAGCTTGTCAAAAAGAGCAATGGATGATTGAGATAGGTGTCATGGATTCGACTAGGAAACCAAATCATATCCATCATGAAATGGAAATGAAACTCACCTATATGATGTATGAAATGCAACCTAATGACTAAAATACAGTTATTATGATCAATGAAGTATGCAAAAAATACCTTATCCTACTGACTAAATAGGGTGTAGGTTTTCTCATGACTAACTAGATTCCATATTTTTTCCATTAGGATTTTTAAATAAAATATAAGATCCATCATAAAAACACTCCCCTTTACTCCTTTATTTCAATTTTTCTTTTTTTTCTCTCTCTTTTTTCTTCTTTTGATTTTTGATAATATTTTTTTGGTCAGCTAAACTCCTTTCTCTTTTTTTGTAAGAAAAAAAAGTTCATAGTAGAAAAATGAGAAAATATATACAAGACCCTCGAGTCAAAAATAAAAGTACAGGGGATAGAGTTCTCAAAAACAAAGAAGAGAGAGAGAAAGTAAAAAGAAATAATGAACAACTATAATAATAAGTAGGCTTCAGTTGAGGATAAGATAAAGAAATAGTCCCTCGCAGAACATAAGATCTCGCAAATTAAAGAAGAAGCTTGTTCTACATGGAAAGAACAAGGTGAAAAATAAAGAGCTGCAACTAGATCTACTATTCCAGCAATCATCTTCTGAGAAAGTAGAAAAAAAGTGATCACCCAAGTTAACACTATGAAGACATATACAAATGTCCAACAAACAAACAATAAGGGAGATATAAAGTAGGCTCCAACACAAGGAGAATGAATCTATGAATAACAAGATCGAATTGATCACACATATCAAGTCACTTTGATGGGGAGAACATACCATGGTAAAGATATCACAACAAGATCCTCATCAAATAGAGCGAGTAGGTGGAAAATAGGAAAATTGATCCATTAATATGCCTCTATAGAAAGCATATGTAATCAGAAACTCTCCATTGATGTAGGATAAACATGTTGAATACAATGGAATATCATTGAGAGAGTGCTATGGTGTTAGGGTTTTCACATGACAACAACCTCAAATAGGAGGAGGAAGAAGAATGCTTACCAAGATCAACCACTAGATCATCCACAAACAACGCCATTGAGAATCCCTCTACATAGGAAGTCTAGTTTACCATTAGATATACACCAAGAATCAAGATTCTAATGACTCAAAGAACATTATTGACAACGATGTTGAGATAGTCGTTAATGGTAATAATGGTAATCCTCAGATATCTTACAAGGATGTAACCACTAGACTAGTTGCATTCTAACATATCTGGATCCAATCTATCCTAATAATTTGAAAAGAATAAACACTAATGTTGACCTAAGTAGTATCCTACCAACTTTCTCTATGCTTAGTGAAGTTATGCAACAACTCCTTGAGCCATTGTAGTAGAAAGTCATCGATAAAGCAATGGACATCAATCTGACATTCCAACTTGGTAAATAAGATCTACTTCATCTGAAAATATTGACAGAGGTTTGGAGTTATTGATCTTGAATAAGGTTACTAAATCATTCAACTCTCCAACCACAACTATTATCAAGAAGCAATGTTTGGAGGTCCAAGGATAATATTTTCATCTATCCCTCGATCAAATACCAGACACCCTCATTTCATCGATTTGAACTAATCTCCAAAAAACTAGTGGGTTGGATATCTATTCATGATATTCCTATATGTTACTACCAGAACCAACTCCTTAGTCGCATAGGAGATGTCATCGGAAAAATGATAAAGATCGATAATCATATGTCACAAGGAAACATGGAAATTTTCTAGAATAGTAATCAAATTTGAAATTACAAATTATTGACTCTATATTATCTTTTTCAATTACGAACACTTCTAGATTGAATATTAAAACCTTCCCACTATCTGTATTAAGTGTAGAACATTGGGTTAGATCCAGTCAGAATGAAATAAAGACAAAAAATACCCTATAAATGCCTCATCACCTACCCTAGAAATCCCCAGACTAAGAATTTCATATACTATGGATATCCATGCAAGCATTTTGAGGTAGTTTTATCCGTGGCCAAGAATATTTCCCCCAATAGGTTAGAAAAACAACACAAAAAAGAATAACAACCATAAATTTCAAAGGGATAAAGCAATCAAGATCTCTTAATAAGATGATAATATAATCGATGGAGATGGTTTCACGAAGCTCTAGAATAGGAAACAAAAGATGCTTATTGTAAGTAGTACAAGTAGATATCTCTAGTAAGGATAATCTAAATGCAATACAATCCCACATAGCCGATATTGATGACAATATGGCAATATCACCGACTAGCAACAAAATTAGGAAATGTAGATCTGACTCCAATGGCGACTCAAGCTCTTACAAGTTCAATGTAGATAATGATGTTAACCAAGGATCTACTTTCCATCCACTTATATGGCATGGTAGAGGTAGTAGTGGATTCTCATGTTGAGGAATATAATGATTATCTACTGAGTTGTCCTTAGTCCATATAGGATTAGGAATAAGGGTAAGATAGATCACCCTTGTGAGATAGAAGAAGAGGAAAAGGAACATGAACCTCCATCTGATGTTAGGTTAGTCCTTGATTTCCAAGATTACCTTAACTATGTAACACTTTATGATCACATGAAATCTGAATCAAAGGAGATGTTTGTTGGACTACATGCAACCTTTAAATTACAAATGTACTTAATTCCAACTGATTTTAATGAATATTTTCTATTGAAATGTTCAAGGTGCCTAATCTAGAAGAAAAATTCAGCTTTGAAAGGATCTAAATATACTCATCAATTTCTACAATTATATAACCAAGATGCAACTGTAGATGAAATTATCAAGAAGGTTGGATTTTTTCATCTCATTGCATTATGACTATTGAATTTTCAGGTAGTATTTGTATTTGTGAGAGAAGAAAAAATTATCAATTGAATTTTTCTTCAATCATCACCAGAAAAATCACTATAAAGTGGATCTATGTTGGGACTTTATTGTGGTATAAGACATCTCAAATCCAAGACGTCGTCAGTTCCTATGGAAGAGATTGAAGGAGCTATGTTCTGTGATCGCTAGTGCATGAGAGGTTTTGGTGACTTCAATACAATGTTTCACATAAATGAAAAGAAGGCAGGTAAAACTTTTGATAATTTCTATTGTGCACACTGTACTGAATTATTTTCAAGAACATGGATTAATGATATGAAATCCCAAGTACAATGGTACACGTTTAGGCATTGTGGTATGCTTCAAAAATTTGAGACTATTATTGATAATGAAGACTTGCTTAGCTCAAACAACAATGTGTCAGTCATAGTGTTTCCCTAAGTTTATCTAACCATATACATTACATATCATGTGCAAAGTACTTCCCAATAGGATATGTGTTTGTAAAACAAATTATTACTAGAAACTTATCCTTGTATTCCACATAGATCTATTAATAAAGTGGAATAGAGATGCCTCCTTTTCTAAATCCCTTCATAATATCCAAGATGTTGCTTTAAAGTGGGATAATAAGTGTTTTACTAGTCAATTCAATGTGAGATAGTCTTTATTGGTTCATATTTACAAGGGTCAAGTAACGTTCACATCCTACACCTCTTATTATAATGATAATCTTCCTATTAAAGTTCATGAGAAATATAATCAACTCCTCATATAGGAGGAGGCTGATTGGATACAACAAGCACATATCTACTATCTTAGGTATGGTGAGGGAAACATATTCTTTTGAAATCCTTTATCAAAGCCAGAAGACATTTCAATAAAATTACAAGGCTCAAAGAAGACATAAGAAATTGGTTCATCTATGTTGATGATTTAAAGGTGCATGTTCGTGGTTTCTTACTCAACCTCATTACAGTTGTGAACAATACAAGTCCTACTACTATTATGAACCACCATGGACAATTTTTCAATCTTACCACTGCAAAATACATGAATATGAGAAAATGCCCCTCGTTACAAGAAATAAGATATATTATGGGCCCATCCAAGGTTCTAATCCTTGATTATATGCACAAAGATTCTATTGGAAGTAATGGGAATCAAGTTGGTCCTTAAACCATCAATACCTATCTTTATAACTGAGAGAATGGACCAATCTATTTCTAAATCACACATTGTGCTCATACCAAAAATCAAGGAACCCCTGAGATGTAGTTTACTATGACTTATTTCTTTGAACAATAAATTATTGAATCTTCTCTCGAAGATTCTTGTGGAAAGAATCAGACGATTCTTAAATTCTTAGATCTCTTTTAATTAGTCTAAATTTATTCCTGGCACCGAGAAGTGATAGAATTCTTATATTTAACACTCTATCCAATAAATTAAGATTAAAATATTAATAAAGAAATCAATTTGCATTTATATGGAACCATCTTAAGCTTTGATACTATAATTTTGGAATTCATTAATGATAAACTCATTACAACTGGCATGTATTTGAAGACAAACACTCTCATTATGTGGATCATTACCAATGGACACACTTCTACATTATAGGAGGGTAACCCTATACAACTATTTAAAGCCAGTTAATGTGTATATTAGGGTGATTCAATATGATCTTATGATTTTGTTCATTGCATGAAATGGTTGATTCCATCCATAACTAAGTCTGCCAAAGATGGTATACAGAATCCTATGACCCTTATGAGAGGAGGTACCCACTTACCCATGTCTACTTTGCAAACAATATCCTCTTATTTTCTAAAGAGTAAATAATACAAGCATATATATTTATCTCCACTCTCAACAACATCTCCTAAGCCTCAGGGAAGGTGGTCTCAAAAGAGAATTTGAAGTGTGTTTCTTTAAAATGATTTTCCCTTTAAAATATGAAATTCATCATGATATGAGGTTTTCCTTGCATAAATGACCTCGATAAATACATGGGGGTCCTATACCAAAGAATCTACAAAGCACCATATGGATATTACCATTGGGGATTGAAGAAACTCAACAAATGGACTATGCATCACCTTTCTCTTGAAGGTAGAGTCACTTTTGAAAAGAGTACTATATAGGATCCTTCAACTTAGACCACTTAATATATGAAGCTCTCTCTGCATATCTATTATTTTAAGCCCCCTAAAAAATGAAAGATCCTCCCTTCTTTTGTGGACGTGGAAGAGCCAAATGTATTATAACTATCTCATCAGGAATTGGGGAACACATATTTTTTTCTGTGCATGGAGGTAACACTTCCAACAAAGGTAATTTTAGTTTGGGTGTCAAAGATTCTGATGACTAGAATACTTCCCTCCCGATGATGAATTTAAGTCCCCTTTTAAACCAAGTTAATAAATTTTGGGTTCAAATATTGAATGAAAAATATAGACAAAGTGACATTATAGTAAAACCTTTCTCTTCTTCCTAGGTCCTCATTAAGCAGCACCTAGTCAAGATCAAGGGCAATGGTCATTAAATTGTGTCAAAGGGAATACCAAAAATATGTGTAAAGATTACTAGATTTGTAGCCAATCCTTCACTGATATTCTACCTAATTCTAAATCCCTAAAGAGATAATATTTTATCTCTATCTACCAAATTATAGTTGAGCCCAGTGGGTGGGACTAGAACTTTATTTAGGCCTACCTACCTATGGCCTCATTACATACCATTGTCGATATATTAGTTCCTATTAGCAATCCTCTTGAGGATCTCTACACCTAGAAACTAGATGGTAAATGAAAAATGATCAACCAATTTGTCTATTGATAGATCAAATTAGCAAAACAAATTCATATAGTGGGCAACTAGAAATTTATATGGAGTGTTAAGTCACCCGAATGCATATGCATTTCCCTTTTTATTTTACACTACAAATCTCTCCGCACAAATGTTGAGAATCACAATCAACATATTTATTTTAATGGAAATTGCCCCTAATGTAATGATGATGAATATACCCTTCTCCATTCACTCTAATGGTGCAAACAAACAAAGTGAGTACTTCTCAATGAATACCATCAAATGTCTTATTTCAATTTGAATGAATAAGATTGGATAGATTTAGTAGAAAAATCATCAAAATATTAGGGATGCCTCGACTCTGTGGGTTGTAACATGTTGGCATGCATAATGAAGAAGTTTATGCTAGATTCAAAAGGTTGGTGGATGACAAATATGAATTCATTGCATAATGTACTACTTGTCTCCTAAATAATTACATTCCACTTGACATTCATACCAATGTGCCATTATTCTACCATATCACAAGATTTAGGGATGTTGCGTATCAAACTTATTCTAAGCTCACACGACATCAACATCTATATAGTTGATGGCTATGGTTCTTGTAAGATGATTTTTGGATACTCAACCAAACAACATGAACTCTTGAACTTGAATATATTTCTATTTCCATTTCCATAGAGGTCTCTAAAGAGGAGACAAACTTCTGTATCCTTTTTACTCAAGACAAGCTATTGTAATATGTGACGATGAATGCTCAATACCATGTAGATCCATACCATAGTCAAGGAGGTTTTAATCCTTCTGATAGATTAAGAACACCCCAATGATCTTCTACATTCCATGTACTACCAACATTTCATATGAATTTATTGCAAAACAAACTCTATTCATAGCTCATTTAAAATAGCTACAAAGCTTGAATGGATAAACTTTAATGTTGAGATTGATCTATCATTTGTTTTTATCCACTACAGAGCATGATCAATTATAAATAAATCTAGAAAATAATTTGGGTTCTATGGTGTCGAGACTGGAGACCAGATAAGCAATATGCTACCACCACATCTAGGTAGATTTGGGGAAGGGGGCCACTGCTACACCCTCTCCCCCAAGTCATGTGCACTTATACTCTCCTTCTCTCTTCTATGAGTAGCTATTCTCATCCATAGTTTCCAGATTATTGAGTTTTAGTGTTGTGTATTCCAAGATGAGTAGTGGTGCAATGGAGTAGTGTGAACATTGTTTCGACTACTCCCTCTTCATTTCTCTATCTCTTTAGGATGATTGGAATAATGTGATTTCTTGTCACCTATTTGTTGTTGACCGTCCTTCTCCTTTGGTGAGTTTGGTTTCCTACATTATCTTGCATCTCCTCTTATCCTTATTAGTTTTATTTAGTTATCTAGATTTTTAATTTCTTCTTAGGTATATTTAAAATTCTTCATTTTTTTGTTATTCGGCTTCACTTCTTATTACTTAGTGTTGATTATCGACTCTTCTGATGAGTGATCTTGGGATTTGTTGTCAATGTTTCTTATTCAATTTGAATTTTTACAGTGTCAAATGAGCTTCACTTTTTGGGTTTTTCACATGCGAGCTAAGCATTCTTTCTCATTCCCTCTATCTCATGAGCACTATTAATTTGAAGGTATCTCTTATTCATATATTCTTTGATCAACTTTGTTCTATGAGATCTACACTAAATTTTCCTATTGCCTCCCAATATGAGTCTATGTGTTTGAGTGAATTCAATTAAGAAGTTTATCTATATTACATGTGTTCAAATCTCTTTATGTAGATGAAGTATGTCTTATAAGAAATTATATCCTCATCTTAAACAAAAAATAATCTCTAGTCAAAGGAAACATATGTCTTCAGACTAGGGATTTTACTTAACAGGAGATGGACAAGTGAGTTAGGTTGTTCCATTGTTGATTAAGTATGTCAGAAAATAGTCAAGGCTACTACCCCAAGTAAAACATGCAAGGATGTAGTATTTTTGTAGTTCATTCAATTTTAAATTCATAAGTAAACAATTATTCATGCTCTAAAATACATAAGCTAAGAATTTTTTCAAAGAGTAAGATATTAATTTTTGGATATGATCATGAGAACTAGATTGACAAAAACAGTCATTATATAGAATTAAACAAAGAAAATAGATAAAATAAGATAAAAATGTATAGAATACACAAGATAGATTGTCATTTTTTGCCTCCCTCAAGCTTGTCAATAACACTATCCTTAGTGTCAGGATGACGTAGGGTAGGGATTGAGTACATGTGTACCCAATATTATATAAAAATGATGGCATGTTCCAATCTAATTATAAGTGCTCTAAAGTGGTTGAGTACAACTGGTATCAATATAAATCACTCAAAAATAGGTTAAAAGTATAAAATCATGTATAGTTACTCATTCTAAATTATTTTTACATTCTCTACAAATAAACCGAACTAAAAGAAATGAAAGGTAGAGAAACTAACCAAGACTGAGTTTCCTTATATGAGCACAATTTTTATAGTCCTAGGCTTAACATAATAAATCTTAACTTGTATCACTTACAAATGATGGTGAATTTCCAAATGAACACAAATTAAAATAACAGACAATCATCGTCTATGCCTAATGTCTGATTCCTTGTTCCTATATAGAAAATCTCACTAGTAGCTACACAGAAGGGTCAACCTTACATTAGTAGTGCACCATTGTCTTCCTGCATCTCCATGACCACCAATTTGGTGGGCAATGCAAATTTCCCATTTTGCACCAACACATCTCCACATTGCCTAATGGATGCACAATAGACTTGGTTTCATAATAATTCCCTTTGGTTGTATCAAACTTGACTTTTAAAAGTAGAAATATGAACTAGACTCATACTTGGACACGAATCATAAAATGCCTCTACAGATGATAGGTTCCCTATAGAGCAAGGGACATTGAAGCAACCATGATCATTTGGTGTGTGTGGTGGGTCACTTAGGATCAAGGCACTAACCTCCTTGTAAACCACCACAACATCACTATCAATGATCTTCTCATATGTGGAAAATTCCTCTAGATCAAGGCACTAACCTCGGCATACACCACCATAGCATCACTTTTAGTTATCTTATGCTTCCTCTTTTTTATATTCTTCAAGGAATTTTTATACACATGTATTATGCCTCTATCACCTCTTTAAAGGGAATATGGATTTGCAACTTGAAGAAGAAATCTAGAAACTTTTTGAACTGGTTGTTGATTTTCTCTTTGTTTAGGATGTTAGTAAAATGTGTAGGGTTCTACGGATGTGATAGGTGCAATAGAAAAAATAAAAGTTTTAAATCCATGTTAGCACGAGTAGATCTCAACGAAGTAGTGGGAAGAAAAGGATACAAGGTATGCATTTGTCATAGAGTAGATTCGGCGATGATGCTCAACAAAACATGGATGATGGGGGATGTCATTAACATTCTCCCAATGTAGCCACCAACATATCAGTTGTTGGTATGTATGCCCAAAGAGATAATCATATGATGATTGTAATGGCATATGTTCTAAAAAATTTGATTATTGATAAAGCAAATGTTCATCTATATGTTTGCTCAATTACGAGATGATGGTATAACACAACAGATGTCTAAAGAATGATGTTACACGATGGCGTTTGTATTCAGGTTGAGAACCTGAATAGTGAGATCATACCAATAATAAGAGTACATACATTCTAGTTTTGTCCCTAGTCGGATGTTATTGTGGACGCTAATAGACAAAAATAACATATAAGACTAGAGTGTGTGTTGGTTGATGACATAATCTCATCAATCATGATATGTGACATCAAACCAAATAAATAGGTACGTTTTGGAGAATAGTGTATCAGGTAACCACCTTGGGAGTGATGCATGGAAACCATTAAATGATAGTCAGAATCATCTCTCATAGTGATATTGGTGATTGTGGTTTTTAGACCCAAAGCCACATCATTCATCACATGTCGTCAATGTGTTCTGACACCATCCAATGTGACCTTGAATAAGGGTTTCCATGAAGATGATGAAAACATTGTGATACATGGTGAATGACTATGAGTGATGTAGGTGGGATTTGTCCCTCTTGCTAGAGATGATATCCTATCAAGACTAAAAAATGTATGGCCATACTCATGTGAATCGATATATGATATGTGAGGTTACATGCATCTTAGACAATCTTCATGAGTATAAGGAACATGGATTGAATGTTGATAGGATGATGTTTCCATTCCTTGAGTTCAATCTGAATATCAAAGACCAAGGAACTATATGTTCACTATAACACTAATCATATATGCAGTTTGAAGCAGTACTCCAACTTTCCAATTACTTGGGAAGTAATGATGTGTGTTGGATGCTGCTCATTGCTTGTGATGTCATAGGTTAGTTATGGGCATTCCCTGCCAACATAATTTTGGACCTATAGGGTCACACACATAGGATACACCTGGAATAAGAGTGTACTCACGCATAAGGTTTAACTTGAATACTAAAGTGTTTATATATTCCATTTAAATAAGATTGGATGAACTAGAAAATGAATTGAGTTGTTCAGAATATGAACCGATAAGTTCAAATTTTGAATCTATCGATTCAGATTGTGAATCACCTAGTTCAATGATCAATAATATTGGATCACGGTTGATGGTGGTGTCATATTGTGCATTATTCTTCACATTAAAGCCAATCTGTTTTTGAATAGGAAACAATGTAAACCAATTGATTCAAATGTTGAATCAACCATTTCATATGTGAACCGAATGGTTCACTAGTGAATCAGTCATTTTGTGGTTCATAGATTCTAGATAATTAATAAAATTCCATCTCTTCGATCCTGGTTGATTTGGAAACCTTGACCCTAGCCCTCCTATAAATAGAGGGGAAGTTAAAGCTTTCAAGAGAAACAACAATAAGAAATGAAAATTATTGTCTTCTCATGGTTGTTGTAACGTGAGAGGCTAAAAAAGTCTTACTCATAAAACTGAGACACAACAAGGGAGAGACAACAAGGGGGAGCAGTAAACGCTAGCATGTTGACATCAAAGGAACAACTCCTTCCCTATTAGTTTCAAAAGAATTCTAGGAGTTCCTGGTGGTCAGAGTGGACTACATAGAGGCATGGAGACCTTTTCCACCCATTAGGATGATGTCGTCAACCACCGTCCATGGTGCTACACCAAGAGGCCGCTGTCGACAATCTTCTAGGCTTTGCTTGCAAAAGAATCCCACCACTGCAAGGATAGTCGATGGACTTGCTTCGGAACCAAGTACATGTCTTGCAACCTTTCTTCCCAATCCATAGTTGTTGACACAATCTACTATTTATGGGGAATATGGCAAGAAAATATTTATTTTCTCTGCCATCTCTGTCGCCATATTTCCCTACAGTAGTATTAGAGCCACGTCAATTTACTATGTTTTGGAATTTAATCAGAATGAGCAAACTTTTATTTTATCATTTATTTTATTGTGTACACTGCTAGTTTTAAAATGATTAATGTACATGTCCTATTGAATACCATATATGATCCCTACATATATCATATATATATATACATACAATTTATACACATCTCCCTAAAAGTTGTTTTGATGGTGGATGTGAGTGTGGTTATGGACAATACATGTTGGATATGTGTGCATTGTTGAATGGTTTTTTTCCTACCTTTTAAATTCGATTTGCATACTGAGCCTCTCTTTCTATTTTTCCATATGTAAGTTAATTCTTTCCTTCCTCTCCAGTGTAACTCGAGGATTCACTTTTACAAGTAATAAGTTAAATAGAAATATGATAAATTTCATATTTTGGCAAAGAGAAGGCATTTTGCACTAGATGCATCGAGCAAATCAGAAGTTGAACTGATTGAGTGAAGGACCGATGAGGATATACAACAGGAGTAGTTGAATGATCAAATAATAGCCAACTGGTCGAATGAATGAGTCTAGATGCTTCTCAAACTAGAGGCTAGTTAACCGATCCAAGAAACCAATCGACCAACCAGGAGGCCAAATGATCAACTGAAAGGTTGATTCGACCGACTAGACTAGTTCCAACATAGATTTATGCAAGTACAAATTTTTAGATATGGTGTGGACATTAAGTGATACAAATTTATTGTTGCTCCAAAGAATTGCATTAGTATGTCCGTAACCATCGCTCATACTTTAATATTCATGTTTTGTTTTTGAATATAGTATGTATATGATACATATTATCAGTATGTGGTGATGGGATATGTATGTGCATTTATATATAAATTTAATCCTTCAATACAATATTAAGTCTTAGATGCTTTCTATAAGAAACACACTTGAAAAGCTTGATCGACTAAATGTGGCCATGACAAGCATGGTGCATCATATATCTCATGAAAGTGTGATGGTAGTTATATGGGTCTGCCAAGCAGGGTGCATTACTCTCATGTTTATTTTTGAGTCAGGCTTAACTAGATGACATTAATGAGATTAAGTGCCTAGAAGCATATAGTTGACTATGTCAAGGAGTTACACTAAGAACAACATGAGTTGCAATTAGAAAATTCTTCCTACCTTAACAATTTGTTATGAATGCTGACATAAGCCGAGTAATAACTTAATAGTTTTGGATCTTAGAACACTAGAAGGTTGTACATTGTAATCTTCTAAATTGATATGTCAGGGCTATCAATTTGAATAAAGTATTGAGAGCGATAATTAATTAAATCCTAATTAATATTATCAAATGAAATAAAAATGTTTTAACAAATTGCGATTTCCTTTTGCAAAAAAATGACAACCAGTAACACGTTTTCCTTGTGATCGGTCTTTGAGAAGGACAAGTTGAATGGGAATAATTTCCAAGACTAGTTTAAGATGTTGAGAATCATTCTCACACAAGAGCGCAATGTGCATGCTGTGTAGACACCAGAGCCAGATGAACACCCCCAACTATGCCTAAGGCTGATAGGGATTCTTGCAAGAAGCACTCTAAATATGTCGTTGATGTCAAGTGCCTGATGCTATACTCAATGAACTACAAGTTACAGAGACAACATGAGAACATGGATGTTATTGAGATGGTAGCACATCTTAAGAACATGTACCAAGATCAGGCAAGATAAGAGAGATATGATATCTCCAAGGCACTGTACAAGTGCAATATGGCATAAGGAGATTCGGTACGTCCTCATTTGCTCCAGTTGATTGGATATTAAGAGAACCATACTAGAATGGGATTTCCCTTGGGTCAAGAGTTGGACACATATTTGATCCCATAGTCACTTCCCGAATCATACAACCAATTTGACATGAACTACAACATTAACAATTTTGATAAGATGTTGTGAGAATTACTTGGCATGTGGAGAACTACTATAGCACAAATGAAAATGGACACACCAAATCTACGATGATGATAAAAAAAGGAAAGGGGAATTCCATGGGAAAACACAAAGATAAATAGAGTTCCAAAGTTGGCTAGCATTTCAAGTCTTTAGCACTCAAAGCAAAGGGAAAGGGTGACTAAGGGAGGAAATTGTCACAACTATCACCAGCCTGGTCACTGGAAAAGGAATTGTCCTCTTTAATTGGAGGAACGTAGGAAGAAGGAGGGGATAGAGATATCCACTTCAGGTATATACATTATTGAGATAATTATGTCTACTTCTTCACCATATGTTCTATATACTAGATGTGGATCTCACATATGTTTAAATATGTAGGATCTGAAAAGAAGTAAGCCTTTAAGAAAGGGTGAGGTCGAAGTGCGCTGTTGCGGATGGAGTGAGATTTGATGCCACTATAGTTGGAACCTATCATTTATCTATCCCCACGAGGCTTGTAATAGAGTTAGAGTACTGGTAGTTTGTACTTTCACTAATAAAAACATTATTTTGTTATCTTGTATGGACAATAATGGATCTGAATTTCATATAAAGAATGGTAAATTTTCTATTTCAAAACATGAGATATTTAATTATAGTTCCCCAATGTTTATTAGATCTAGATACAAATGTTTCTAAAGTAAATACCAAAAGGATAAAACTCAATAACTCTAACAAAGCATATCTTTGGCATTGTCATCTAGGGCACATCAATGAGAAATGCATTTCTAGAATCCTTAAAGATGGATATTGTTGAAACCTCTCTTTTGATCAGCATAAATGCTAGTCATTAGAGAGAAAACCTAAAACTAAACTCCCATTATGCAACAAAACACTTCATTGTTGAAAAAGATGATAAATACAATATACGAAAAGCACATAATTTTTTTCCTTTTTCTTTCTTCACAATTTGTCAAACTAATGTCACATCAAGGACCTCACAATAAGATAATACATATCTCATTCAACTATATCAAAACTAGAATCATATTTTATGGCTCATGTCCAATTTAGTTTACAATAGATGCATCTACATGAATCAACAAACTTTGTATACTACCCATCCTAGGAAAGAGAGTGTACAGGGACAATCTATTCTATCTATATTATTCTTCTATTTACATATTCTTTGTCACAACCTCTTTGCTGAAAAGAATTATACCTAAAATCATTTGAAACAACCTCATGAGACTCATATAGAGTCCCAGTTAGTGGATACCTCCTACTCAAGGTGATTACATGCATCAACATCAAATTAAGTATAATGAGCATAAAAGAAACTTGTAGATATTGAAAAGTTTAGTAGATAATTCTAGCATAAGTCAAATCTAGTTTTCAATGGTAATATAATCAAACAAATAAGGTAATGACTTAAACCAATATTAACTTTAGAACATATTTTAGGGCATGTATATGAACAAATCAACATATACTTCTTAGTTTAGATTAACAATCCTTTTGCATGACTAATAAGTCAAGTTCTAAGCATTTCGAATCAATACATAACAATAACATTATATTTGTGACACATCGACCAGCCGTACCAGGAACACATCCAGTAGTCCTGAAGATGAATTACACATAAGACATGTCTACCAAAAATACTATCAAATGACAAGCAATTCAAATCATCTTCAAAGTAGATATAAATCCCAAAATTTACTTCTTGTCAACAAGATGGATCAAAATATGAAACATATACTCTCTATAAAAACATGATTACTTTCTATGATTAGAAACATAATCAACAATAGTAAATAATTAGTTAGCAGTAAATGTAATATAACAAACATTCAAATCATATTCTACATGACTTATCATCTTTTATTCATTTTCCCTGAAACAACTTGGCTTACAACTCACCAAGTAGAAGTCTCCATGCCTGATTCTCATGTCAATGACTTACCATCACTATCATAGGGTTTAGCCGACCACCGTAAGATATCAACGACAGACCCTCGCTACCTCGGGGTTTCCTAAAGAGGCTCACATACTCATCTTAGGTACATGAGATAGGATCCAACAAAATCGTATATCACTTATCACAACATTTCACATATTCTCAAATTTCACATATTTCATTTCATCAGAGCCTATTCCTCATGGACATAAAGTTTCATAACAAGGATTTAGAACACTCCAGATGACTCACTATTAAATCTTGGTGGTCTAACCTTTAAAGTACCGATCCACACTCTGGAAATCCTTCTCATAATTCATCAATCACCACAAGGAGATCCATTTTGTTTCCCCAGTGTGGTCCTCAAGGGAAACTCATGATGTTCAAGGAACCTAAGTAGATGTTTAATCATTTCACTTTTTATTAATCTCTTTTACTCATCTTAAATGATTTCAAAACATCATATATCATATTTGTGAATTCTTGCGTAACTAGAATAACATGAAACACAATAGGCTTTTCAAAAAGACAATGATTAAATCAAAAAGTAAAACAAATATATAGTTTGCAACACATGATTAGGGTTTTATCATGATCAGTGGGCTTTCATCCTGAGACATAATCTCATTGTGCGGGATTTACCCTCATCAGGGTTTCTCAAATGTAAGAAGTGCATATTAAATTCAATTTCAACATATTTCTTATCATTTCATTCTATATCGTAGTTCTTAACAAATATTTACAAAATGAAAGCATATAGATATCTTGTATCACTTATCATACTCAGAATAGATATATCATACAATATATACTTATTCCATCCAATTTCAATAGATGCAAATAAATTTCATGCATACACATGCATAACACACTTAGATATCTTCTAATTTTATTTCACATTCTTTAGTTAGGGTTACTCATCAACATATGTTGAATATAATTTGAAGTCCATCAAAATAGTCCATCCTCATAGTAAAACTATTCTAACAAACAATCACAATCCAAGAATACATTCTTATAAATCAATTCATATGCTTGCACCTCATCTTTTAATTGAATTCAACTAAATTATGTGTATTCCTTAATCTCTCAATTGAGACCATTATCCAATAGCATCATCTAGCTCATAATTTTAGGTTCTTAGATTCTTTTAGTAATTCTCATCTTTTTCCTTCATTTCATATTCTTTAGTCTCAACTTCTTTCATGTCATGCTCATTACATTATTAGAACCAATCATTCTTAATTCACTTGATATAAAATTCTTCTCTTCTCATTGACATCCATCAAAGTCCAATTTTAATATATTTCATTCAATTTGTGTTAAGCCACATGTAATTAAAATAAAAGATTAAAGACTTCATCATAATAACTTCATTAGTTTCATCATAAATTTTCCATCACAATTCAATACACTTTTCTTCATATTGTTTCTCATATTTAGATAAGTGTACCATGTCATTGATTTCTAATATCATTCCCATAATCAACAATGATCATTCTTTATTATACTACTCACTTTAGTTTAAAAGAATGGTTTAGATTCTTGCACCATAATCTCTAATCACCCTTCATGATTCATTGTTATGTAGCTTGTATAAAAGGACCCACATTCATTTGAGGGCTACACATCATTTCATAAGTCATACTAAAATAGATGAATTAGGGTTTGGATCGTATTAGTAAGACTCACCATATTAAATTGAAGTATTAATAGTTACACTTCAACATTTCATCACATTTACAACATTTTATACAAGTTCTAACTTCATCACTCATACTCGTATTATCACTAAACTTCTAGGGTTTTCAAGAAGTGATCCTTAGATCAACCCATAATAAGAATTATATCATTCAATAATTTCATCATGATTCACAAGGGTTCATTAGGGCTATTCACCCACATGGAAACCATAGTTTCCATTTTCACATATTTCATTCATCAATCATAGGTTTACATTGAATCATTAGCTCATTTGATTCAATCCCTGAATGTAAACCCTAAATAGGGAATATCTCCACCTCACAGTGATCTTTATGTATATATCAGATTCAATTTTAGTAAGACTCAACACGACACTTGTATAGTTCATTTTAATACATTGCAAATATAATTTTATACATGTCAATTCAATTCCTAAGCATATTGGCCATTGGCCTATTTTTTAGGTATTATTGACATGAAATAGCATAGTCATATATCTATAGGATTCTCCATGGATCCTCAATCAATATATCAAGAACTAAGCAAGTTGTAATCAATGATAAATAATAAAAAACTCAGTAGAATTTGATTCGTTAATATCTTTCAAAGCAATATCTAATCACATATAGTTACAAGCAAAGTTTCTAATTATTTTAGCCAGATAGAATTATGCTTTCAACATGAATACATAGCTTAGGAGGGATAATAACACTCACCTAAGGTGACAAGCACCTTAAAAACATAGGTAAAACTCTGAATTTCTAGAAATCCATTCAAACTCTAGCAATTGAATCCATTTATTCCTCCTCTCAACTCGAAAACCCTAGAAAGGGAGATTAGAAGAGAAAGAGTGAGAAAAGGGGATGATTTGATGTAATTTTGAATCAAATCATAGGAGCGATAAAATATTAACATGTGAGATAAGAATCACCATGAAAGGCTATGCAAAGAAGATAAACATACTTGATTTCATCATATCTCAGGTAGCAAAACCCTAGATTAGCAATTCCACCACTTTCTCCTCTTAAACCCGAACTCTCCCTATCTCTCTAGGATTTCATTTCTCTGGATTGAATAACAAAAAATGAGAACTCCTAGTGTGCTAGGTTGATCATATAGAACAATTGAGGTGCTTGGATAATTTGCACATTGGCCCCTTACTATACTTTCTCTTATTTCAGCTAAATTTTCTAGTCATTAAAAGGTTATTGTAAATCATTTACTTAGGACGTTAAACTTCCACTAAAATTATGAAAAATTATAATGTTGTTTATAATTGAATTTAAGAGCTGCACTTAAAATTTATGATCATTCAAAATTATCAATAAATAAATAAAAATCAAATATTGCACTGCTATATTACAGTCTGTAGCATGGTCAGCCGAGTTACAAACTCGACCGACACCCCTCTTTATAGTGATAAAAAATCATCCAAAAATTACAGAAATTAATAGAATATCTATAATAGAGTTTCTAAACTACATTTAAAATTTGATATCAATTGGATATATCAATAAAAATATAAAATTTAATTAAAAAACTGCTATATTTCAATCTGAACACATGATCAGCTGAGTTTGTCCTGGGCAAGCTAGACCAACAAACATGTCATAAAATTATTCACAAATTATGATATTTTTCAAGAATGTTCATATTTGAGTATACAAATTATATCTAAATTTTTACAAAATTAGAGTTGTATATAAAATACTAAAAATCATTGAGTACACCAATATACTTATCAAATGTTTTATTCATATTTCATCATAATTCATATTGCATTAAGTTAGAAAGACTTTCATTTTATATTTGTTTCATATGACATCATTTTTTTGTATTAGATTGATATTGCATCCCTTGTCATCGTCATATCTCTCCTTGAGTATTACAAACATTGACTTCAAAAATCTTAGTAACACATCATTTATTAATATCTAATTCACATCACCTTTCACATCCTTTTAAAATTTGATTATGTATCTGATAGATCAAGATTACAACTCCTTCAATATTATCATCTATATTCATCTTTTTACTTCATAAAGAAGATCATTTAGTGTGCATCATTGTTAGTTCTTAGCTTTGTTTTTACAATTTCAGATTTCATATTTGGATTCAAACTCATTAGAGATTATGTTCATAATCCATTAGGATTTCGTCCTTCTTATATGAAATTTCCTGCTTGCCATATGTTCCATATTGAATTATAAAATCCTTTTCTCTTTCACCTAGTTATCACCATTCTTTTTTTTCATCATCCATATTAGTATACTACCAAACTATATTCATCTCAATGCTTGGTCAGGGCATCCAGAAGAAGTACAGCCGGTAGTTCCATACTAGCTTATCTCCATACCCAAATCTTACCTAGATGCTGAGGACCAATGTGAGTATGTGCAACATTCATCTTATGTTCAACATCAACATTATCATTTTTCCTAGATCCTATTGTCCCTGTAGACTCATCTAACCTAGGATCTGATACCACATTGTTGAGACCTCTCTTTTGATCAGCATAAATGCCAACCATTAGAGAGAAACCCTAAACCTAATCCCCAATTAAGAAACAAAACACTTAATTATCGACAAAGATGATAAACACGATATATGAAAAACACATATAAAATTTTCCTTTTTGTTTCTTCATAATTTTCAAACTAATATCACATCAAGGACCAATGTCTGAATGCACAATATTCAGGTTATGTTCAACATCCACATTATCATTTTTCCTAGATCCTATTGTCCTGTAGACTCATATAACCTAGGCTCTAATACCACATTGTTGAGACATCTCTTTTGATCATCATAAATGCCAACCATTAGAAAGAAACCCTAAAACTAAATCCCAATTAAGCAACAAAACACTTCACTATCAACAAAGATGATAATCACAATATACCAAAAACACATATAAAATTTTCCTTTTTTTCTTCACAAATTGTCAAACTAGTGTCACATCAAGGACCTCACAATAAGATAATACATCTCTCATTCAACTCTATCAAAACTAGAATCAAATCTTATGGCTCATGTCCAGTTCAATTTACAATGGATACATGTACATGAATCAACAAACTTTATACACTACCCATTCTGGGAAAGAGAGTGTATAGGGACAATCTATTCTATCTATATTATTCTTATATACATCTTCTTTGTCACCAACTCTCTGCTAAAAAGCATTATACCTAAAAACATTTGACACAACCTCATGAGACTCATATAGATCCCCATTGAGTGGATACCTCCCACTCAAGCTGAGTACATGCATTAGCATCAGCTTAAGTATAATGAGCATAAAAGAAACTTGTAGATATTGAAAAGTTTAGCAGATAATTCTAGCCTAAGGCAAATCTAGTTTACAATGGTAATATGATCAAATAGAAAAGGTAATCACTTAAGCCAATATTAACTTTAGAAGATCTTTTAGGGCATGTTTATGAACAAATCACCATATACTTCATAGTTCAGATTAACAATCCTTTTGCATGAGTAATAGATCTAGTTCTAAGAATTTTGAATCAATACACACTACAAAAAATTTGGCCTTTATTGAAGAACATTTGTGAGGAACCATAGATTGTGAATAATGATGTCTATTTGTGAGGGCTCATCCTTCAAATATGGGACCAAATCCCTCAACCGTGTTTTTAACATCCTTAGAACTTTTATGTGAACACTAATCCCTCACAAATACATTACTCACTAATCACCCCGTAAAAAATACCATGACAAATCTTTCCCTCCATCTCATATCGCTTCCCTCCATTGTAAAATACAACATTTGGAAATCAAAATAAAAAAGGAAAAGAAAAACCTCAGCCGGTCCTCCCCTCTCCGCACCTGTCCCTTTTCACTCGACGAGCACCTCACTTCTTGCCCTTTTCACCGGATCCCTCCACCCCGACTCTCCCCGATCTCTCCACCCCGACTCTCCAAATGCCTTTCCTATCTCCTCCCCTGCCATCTCCTTCCCCGCGTCGCCGTCGCTATTCCTTTTGTCGCTAACAGCAGCCACTACTCCTCCCAATCATCGCAACTCCTCCTTCCATGCGACCAATCCTCTTTGGGTTTGCTAGGGTTTTGACCCCAATTTCTTCTCCTTCTATATTGTCTCTTTCCTCACCGTCTCCCCCTTCCCTGATGAAGCCCCACGCTACTCGTTCTAGCGATTGAAGGCGTAATGGTGCTCGTGCTCATGGTTTAAGGCGTCAAAGTGCTTGTGCTTGCAACAACCATGATTTGACGATCGAGGATTCCCTGGTCTTGCCTTGAGAGGTAATGTTTCTTTCGTAATGTTCTCCTTCTTCCTCACTCTTTTTCATTCTCATACACATCTCAGTCTTTAGTGATACGCACGACTGCACCACCGCTACGCCAATTTTGATCGGGCAGAGCTTGAGCATGAGTGTACTGGGCCGGAGGCGTAGCCCAGTTGTCGAAGACCCAGACTCACCGTCGAGTCTTGCGACGCAGAGAGGGGAACCCCTATGCCATCCTGGGGAGTTGTCAAGGCACCAGTAGCAGCAACAATGCCTGAGGGTTCGGATGCTGCCGCAAAACTTGATTGGGAAAGCAACCTCCATTAATCGTGCGATGTCAAAAAAGAGAGGACCAGGGAGGTGGATGGGAGGTAGATAATCCTTTATGAGCCTGACCCTCTTTGCCTGTGGTTCAATCAAACTTTGCACACACTTCCTCTCCCCACCTTCTTCTCCGTCCTCTGCGTTCCCCTTCTCCGCAATGATCCCATAGGTAGTAGCATCTCTTCTTCAATGTATTTACAGTCTGCCCTTGTTATGAATTGCTCCACTACCAAAGCTCCAAGTCCTCCACCGTCGTGTTTCCATTTGCCTCTCTACCTCCTTCCATCCCTTCCCTTTGGTCTAATTTTCTTCATCCGTACTTGGGTTATGTAGTACTGCTAATAGGGGGTTTGTACAATGTTTAGTAGTTTAATAGTACTACTAACTTGCAGTGTTTATTGCTGATATATGCTTGCATCTACTTAAAATTGACTAGGGTTGTTACATTTGTACTGATTGAGTTTTTCATTTTGAACTGCATTGACTAGGAAGTTTTCATTTTATGGATTGGTCTGTTATTTATAACTACATTTCCTAGGGTGTTCATTCTACGTGATAACTTGGTTGCTCATGTACAAATACCAAAGGGAGAAAGCTAGATTCTTCTACAACCTCTTCAGACTCTATGAGCTGGGCTTTGAGGGAAGAAACAACAGTGCTCGTGACAAGCCATTGACTTACTGGTATGATTCACTTGCACCTCTAGATATTTATTGTTATCCATTACTTATATGTTCTAATTCATGCTAGTTTTTTGCTCTCATTTAATGTTGAATATCATGTATGATCTATTTTCATGTATGATAGTAGTTTATGACTAATTCATGATAGTTGTTTTCTCTCATTTAATATTGAATATCATGTATGGTCTTATGTAGTGTTTGATATGGCTTCATTTCATGATCGGTTCATTTCTGACTAGCCACAAAAATACACTAATCTTGTTGGGTATGTCAAGGTGCCAACTGGTTTTCAATGGGCCTTTTGGCAGGTTGAACATGGCTTTGTGAAGGCCAATTTGACATAATGTATCCCACTAACCTCGTTAGTCCATGCCCAAGTATCTGAAGGAGATTCTGGCTTTGGGGGATTGATTCATGATCAATGTAGTACATTCTGAAAGCAAGCATTCATGATCAATGTAGTGCAGTCTGAAAGCAAGCATTCCTGAAGAAAATCTGAGCATTACTCTATTGCATAATTACCCTTCAGGCTTGCTTGCACCCATCCTATGTAGAGAAAGTGCAAAAACACTATACATGATTATACTTTTGTGCCACTATGATATTTTTCTTTTTGTTTGCTTGGTTTGCTTTTGACCCATACCTAGTGTGTTCTCCTTAGTCAAAAGAATTGTCCTATTTTTTTTGCAATTTATAAAGCCCGGGGAAAGGGTGATATAACCCATCATCTTTTACCCATGATGGTGAGCAAGCCCAATAATCTTACCCCCACACCAATGATGTAGATTTTAATGCTCACTGTCCATCGGTTCTTGCGTTGGCATCCTAGGGCCCACTTATGCATATACATGTCATGGAGGGTACCAAGAGGATGTTATTTTGAGCAATTCACTTCAATGTAGCTTCATACCAGTAAGAAGATGAACTCATTAAGTCCTTGACTTCTTTTCCTATTTCAGACTCACCAAGGTGCAGACCTCTATTTATTCATCAGGCACCATCTGGGTATTTACTCATTATCAAAAAGCAATGTGTTTATACAATGTGTTCAATAGCTTTCAGCAAGAGTAAAGCATGGATCCTACTGGGTATAAACTGTATATACAATGTGTTATTATAGGTCATATTAGCATATATAATAAATTATCCTTAACACATAATTCTTAAACTGCTGGACCTATATAGAAATGACCTAGAATGTGTTTCACATGAAACACCCACATTACTGGACCTATATACATTCTAGGTTTCATTCCTAGAATATAATATGTTGGACTTTCCACATTACTGTATCTTGTCCCCTCGTTTAATATGCTACACATTGCTGTTTGACCTATATTAGGTGTATACATTACTATATGACATGTTGGTTTTATCATAAAAGACTTGTATAAGGACAATTCTAGGATAATAGTTTAAGCCAGTTTCCTTTCCAGTAGCTTTCACATGATATTCTTTAACATGTGGTTGCCCCTGCTATCCATTAAAACATAGTTGTAACCTTATACATGTGGTTTATGTCCATTAGAACAGTTTCATTATTTTGCTTTATATACTAGGCTATTATTATGCACTGTATTGACTGATTTGAAAATAAAGGTAACGAGCCTGATGCATGATTCTAAAATATGGCTTTGTCAATCAGATTGTAAACAACTCTTGAGAAATGTTATGATGTTTCTGCTAAATAATTAACTTTTTATTAACTTGATATGGCTTTGGCTATATTTGTTGACATGCTTCTCGTTACTGTGATGAAATCTGACCCTTCAGGAAAAAATTTGGAGGCAACAATAGAGTCATATTTGAAGCAAGAAAAGGAGATGAGGCTTGCTGGATATGTTACTGGAATCAGGGATGTTGTTATCTCAATAATAAAATCTTATTATGAAGCTCATGCTTGGAAGACTTTGAATGAACAGATTGTTCTTTTGTCAAAGTGAAGGAGTCAATATAAACATGTAGGTTTTGTTGCATAACCAATTAGTTGGTGCTTTTGTTCTTATAGAAAACAATTGTGATGGCGTTAGGTCTCACATATCAACTTTTTCTGTAGCGAATTCGAAGTTGTTATTAGTGCATAACCTGTCAAAACAATTGGGAGCACCGTGCAAGTTAATTAGGAGCCGTTATTAGGCATGTGTCAAAACTTTGTCTATTCTTTTTAAATATGTAGCAGCTTATTTCCCTTGCTTGATTATGTCTAATGAGTTTCCTATATAAACAGTTCTAAATATTTCACAGACTATCTCTATCTATGTTAATGATTCAGCCAATTTTACAGATATGTTTCTGAATAGCTCCATATAACAAACATGTACACATCAAATTGTGTTTTCTCCTTGATATAATCAAATTCACTATTGAGTTTGGTCATTTAACACTTTGATTTCTAGGGAATATGATTTCTGTTCCACAACACTTATTCCAAGCAAACCTATATTTAGTAGGACTGACACAAAGTGTTTGATTATCAATAGTAGGACTAGTGATATCGGAAGATTTAGCTGGTAATCTAAGGAGTGTTAGTCTCTTATCTTCCTTTTTGTAAATCAGATATGTCTTAATGATGTTCTATTCATTAGTTTTTATTGTTTTGGGTGCAATCTCTGATTTTTTCAGTCACTGTTTCCAGCATAGGATACGGTGGCCTTATAGGAACATGGCCATTACTATGAATTTCTTCCCTCTCATCTGAGACCTTCCTTATAATGCCTATCTCTGTGCAGGATATACAAGAATGGAAGTACTATATCTGTTGATGAGTCTCTAGATTACGGAGGCAATTTCTCTCACATGTTAGGTTTTGACGATCCTAAAATGTTGGAGCTCATGAGGTTATATGTTACCATTCATACGTGAGTATTCTTTTTATAAGACGTCAACATATACTTTACATTTGCGTTTTGCACATGGTGTTTACCTACTTTATCTTGGATATCTACTTACCTTGGTACCTTTTATACAAATGCATAGATGCATTAGGATACTTAGATGTCCTCATGTGTGCCTTGCATAATCATTCACTGTTTTATTTACTTGCATTAACTCATAGTACATGTTGGTTCAAACTAGCTAAGCCCTTTGTCTCTCCTAGAACTCACAACTCTTTCTGAAGGCATCTTGGTCAAATAATTATCATCCAAGGAAGTTTATAATTCTAAATCAATATAAATGCATACATGCATGTATGTCCACTTATCCAATTAAGCTAGTTCTACTTCTAACTTCCCAGTCATGCAACCTCTTCAAGAACCTTTCCCTACAATAGTGACATAGGAAATGCCTATTAAAATATGAGTGTATTCTGTATCCAACTGAAAATATGTTAGATAAAGATTGATGTTCTTAAATATTTGTTGATGAACTAGTGAAATCATTCCAAGATATGAAGCATAGCACCCAAAAGAATACAAAATATGCTTGCAGAAAATGGAGACACCACCTAATGCAGTGTTGTATACTACATGCTATGCTTCACACAAGACATAAACTCCATCAAAACCATCTAGGACTTGATTAGAAAGAGTTTATCATTGTGCATATAAGAAATAGTGTTGCAAATGTTGGAAAGTGCAATGCTCCTTATTTCACTATAGAATATGCTATTCAGTACATTAACTTTTTGCTTCACCTACTGCTTACATCAGAAATTTCTTCATCATATGCCCCCATTAATTGTTAAACTATGTAGATACTAGTTAAATGTGCCAATTGTTACAGACAACTTTGTATTTCTCTCTTTACTTAGCCAAAAAAATTGCAATAGCAGATGATCTACAATTAAATATAAACAATACATAAGATGAGAAAAACTTGTTTGAACAGACTATGGATGTATTCATGTTCTAGTTTTACAATTAAATATATCAATAAGTGTAAACATATACTGGAAACTTTTTCTAGCTTTAGAATATTTTACTCAAGTGCAAGTAGTCTATTTATATCATCGTGCCATTTGCTGCAATGTTCCCTAAACCATCTTTTATATTATGTCTGTAATCAGATTATAAATCATCTCAGAAAGTAGGTGGTTATATTGCAGCAATCTACCTGCACTATGATATACATACACTGATGAAATATGCCTTCTTTAGTGTCATTGCTCTATGATATACATTTTTGTAGCTTTGGAAACTGTCATACAAAAAGTAGCTTATTTTACATTCTTGTATTCTTTCAGTTTTGTTGTAGCAATTTTAACATACATGTCTCCTATTGTGCAGTTCTTTGAACATGGCACACAAAGCCAAAGGATGCAACTTGCAAGTCAGCTAACTGGGCAGGTTTTGGATCTCAGTTTGCAAATGTATGGCTGCAAAGTTATTTAAAAGGTATTGGTGGTATTTTTTGGAATCCCTGTTTTTCTTCTTCTGTCTATTCTGTCCATGATCAATTTTGTTTATACACATTTAAAGACATCTCTTTTGTTTTGGAGATTTTTCATTAAAGCATAGTTATCCAGGCTCCCGCCTGGGCTCCTCCTAGGCTCGCCTAGGCCACCTAGGCTTTAGGTGGCCCCCCTTAAATTAGGGGCCTAGGCTTTTAGATAATTAAAGTGAATGCCTAAGGCCTTTTAGGTCCAAATTAAGACACTTGAAGACAAAATTAACACAGATTAGGTTAGAATTTGGTCAAATTAGATCATGTTTAGTTATTTTGGGGAAGAAATAGATCTAATGTAGGCCAAATCAGAACTAATTTGGGCAGATTAGGTCTGATTTGGGGGAAATAGGTTTGATTTGGGAAAAAATGTCTTGTTTGGGGGAATTAGACCAGATTTATCTAAATGAGGGCTCGTTTAGGTCAATGTAGGACAATTCTGCATTGGGCCTCTTCTCACATGCAAGTGATAAGTGACTCTAATACAATATACAAGAAGCAAAATGCCTTATCAGTAATATTTTTGTTGTGCAAATAAGTGGGAATGTATTTCACAGTAACGACGCTCAGGCATTAGACAATTCTGCACATTCGTTTGTGAGGCAAGCAGTTGATGCCTTGCATTCAAATATTAATCCTGCAAATCTCTCTCATGTAGCTGTTTCTTAAAAGCTCAGCCAGTAGTGTCGTGCAACTTCTAGTATTGCTCTATGATTTGAATACCTTTATTGTTATTTAATAATTTAGGCCTTCAGGGTTATTCACAGCTAAGCATGAAACACATGTTATCAAAATAATATGAACAAACCATATGTGCATCCTATTCAATTTCATTTTGCAATATCTTAAAAGTACAACTACTATAATAGTTAAAATCTTACAAATTTCTATAAATAATGGACAATTGATTGAGGGCATTCTATATCTAAAAAAATCAAGTTTTTTATTGCAATCATGATTTAAAACTTAGTGGTTTATGTAGGACATATACGTCAAATTCTACCTATTTAAGAACCATTGTGGGGGGGTGTTGGAAGATAGTGGACAAGCTGCACTATGTCAGTGGCTGAATGCACACATTGTGGATGGGTCATCCCAAGGAAACCCACTACAAGCTATATGGGTTTCCACCTAGGACAACAAACTTGGAGACATTGCGAGGATGTTAGGGTTGATTTTACCCATCATATTCTAGTTAAAGATGAGTACAACTAGTTAATGAGGATATGTGCTTCGACAATTACTGCAACTCTCTGTGAAAGGACCTGGATCATATACCGAGGAAGTTATACATGTCGTGAAGATGAGGAAGATTGGTGAAGGGGACGGCCTCTACTATATGGGCAAGTCTCATGTAGTGTGTGTTGTTGTATCCCTTATGCACATCCACAATCCTCTTGGCCATTGTTAGTGAATAAATTTAAAGTGTTGATCCCTAAGTCAGAATGTGAGTCCTATTTGACTAGGTAATCACCAGCAGGCTAATTTAGATGTAGGGGAAAAAACTGAGAGTCCATTTTACATTTTGGTTCGCTCTCATCTGTGGGGTCCCATCTAAACTTAGTTGCAAATACTTTTTTGTATTTACTAAAAATCACTTAATGTGTAAGCCCAGATTGAGGGTAAAAATGATTTACAATTGATTACAATCAAATTGAACTTTTTGATACTCTAAAACTGGTGCTTTATATAAGCCAATGGTTTGATCCTACTTTAGAAACCATAAAAGCAATGTAATAGATTTATATCATATTAAAAAATATTACTTACTGCAAAAAAGCCTCCTGCCCCATTTCCAGCATCAACAATGATGTGGAACCCATACAGAGGCTTCTCTGAGAAAATGGGTACAAACAAGTCATTCCAATGGTCAAATTAGAACTGTTAACTCAAAGATACTAAGTAGAATATGATGAATAACTACTGGCTTCTGACTGTCACTAAATGCAATAATGTAGTAAAGCAGTATCCAATCAAACATGCAATATCCTTTATCAAACACAAAATTATAAACTGTTATCAAGATTTCCCACAGATCTACGAACAGCAGCTACAAGATCTGATGTATATATACTCATATAATCCGCTCTTCTTATGAAAGCAGAAGCGTTCCTTTCTGATTCTTTCAAACTTTCAACTAAGAGTTGTTCATATATATTTGCAGCAAAATCTAAGATGACCTTGACGTCATTTTTCCCTAAGCCTCCAGTACTCGTGAAAAATTTAAACCCATTCCGGTTATAGGGAAGATGACTGGCTGTTACAATAGCAAGAATTTACAGCTATTAGACTTTAAACTGAAAGTCATGTCTATCTAGCTTTCCAAAGGAAAAACACAAACAATATTAACACTACATATGAGCACATGCAAGAGCCTGCTGTCAATGTTTGGCTCAGCTGTTGAATGAGATTCATTTTCCACAACTACAACAGTTCTGTATAGATAAAAGGTTCCATACAAAAAAATTGTTGTGTGAACCCTAGAAAGAATCTTCCCAAACCAAGACATATCCTTGCATTCATAGTTTGTTTAGTTGAACGGGGTGCTAGTGCAAAATGTACTTTAGCAATGTATTTTTATAGTTTGTTTAGTTGGACGTGGTGTTATTGTACTTCCGATTATTCTCTTAGTTTCTTCACAACTTGCTGTAAGATGACTACTAAATGTAGTATATTAAATCTATTGGGAAAATAGCACAAAGGTTGTTTTTTATATTTTTCTCATAGCTGTAATTCTTTCGTGGTTTCCTTTCAGGCCTTAGAGGTGGTCGATTTGGAGCATCAGACTCAAATGTTTTATGAGCTTGATGGTTCTATAATGAAATGTGTCCGTGATCAGAATGGTAATCATGTAATTCAAAAGTGCATTGAGTGTGTTCCACAAGAGAGGATTCAGTTTATAATAGCGTGCTTTTATGGGCAAGTTGTTACCCTCTCCACTCACCCATATGAGGCCTGGCATTGATGAAGAGCACCACACCATTTGAAGGAAAATGGAGACATTATAGATCTTAAGAGTTTCTAGCATGATATGTTCATTGTCATCAATCTCAAAATTTTGAACCATATGTACTCTTTATTTATACAAACGTTGAGCACACAATGTATGGATAATATTTTGCTTCAATAACAAAATTTGGTTTGAGGTGATTTAACATTTTTATGTGTCATTTTGGTGTTGAATCTTCTTATGATGTCATGTGAATTAGTATAAAAATTTTGCTTGAGGTTATGTATACAAAGTTTTCATTTAAAATTTGATATTCACTATAGTAACAATTAATTATCATTTAATAAATCATTCAATAATCAATAACAAAATCATTTACAGTAGTCCCTCATAAATATATTGATGAAGGTCCAGATTGACCATCAAAATTGCATTGATGACGACCACATTGCCCCTCAAAATAATATTAATGAAGGCATTATCCTTCAAAAATATATTCTCCAGGACCATCAAGTCCCTCAGAAATGTATTTATGAGAACTAAATAGTCCCTCAAAAATATATTTATGAAGGCTAAATAGTCCCTCAAAAATGTATTAATGAAGGCTAAATAGTCCCTCAATATAACATTCTTGAGGGTCAGTTGGTCCGTGACAATTGTATTCGTGAGGGCCACTGGTATTTGTCACGTGAGTTCTCTTCACGGACCATTTGTGAGGGCCAGACCCACAACCGTCCCTATTTCTGAGGGCCTGTAGAGAGGGGTTTGTGACAGGACTCTCCCGTGAATAATGGCCCAGTTTTTTGTAGTGACATAACAATAATATTATCTTTTTGACACCCCACTGGATGGACCATGAACACATCATGTAGTCCTGAAGGTGAAGTACACATTACACATGTGTACCAAACAATAGTATCATATGACAAGCAATCCAAATCATCTTCAGGGTAGATTAAATCCCAACATTTACTACTTATCAACAAGACAAATTAGAATATGAAATAGATAATCTCTATAACAACATGATTACTTTCCTCAACAAGAAACATAATCAACAATAGTAAATAATTAATTAGAAGTACAAGGAATATAACAAACATTCAAATCATATTCTACATGGATTGTTATCTTTTATTCATTCGCCCTGAAACTAATTGGATTGTACCTCACCAAGTAGAAGTCACCATGCCTGATTCTCATGTAAACGACTCACCGTCACTATCTTAGGGTTTAGCCGGTCACCCTAAGATATCAAAAATAGACCCTGACCACCTCAGGGTTGCCTAAAAAGGCTCATGTCCTCATCTCGGGCACACGAGATCGGAACGAGCAAAACAATATATACATATCACAACATTTCACATATTTTCACATTTCACATATTTCCATTCATCAGAGTCTATTCTTCACAGACATAAACTCTCACAACAAGGATTTAGGGCTAGAGCCACTCCAGATGACTCACTCCTAAATCATGGTGGTCTAACCTTTAAGATCTTTATCCACACTCCAAAAATCCTCATAATTCATCGGTTACTATTAGGAGTTCCATTTTGTTTCCCTAGTGTGGTCCTTGAGGGAAGTCATGGTGTTCATGACACCTACGTAGAACTTTTAATCATTTCAATTTTTATTGATCTCTTTTAGTCATCTTAAAATAATTCAAAACACCATATATCATATCTGTGTATTCTCCTGTAACTAGAATAACATGAAACATATTAGGCTTATCAAAAAGATAGTGATTAAAGCAAGAAGCACAACAAATCTGTAGGTTGCAACACATGATTCTTTTCATTTTTTACATTATCTCATAGCAATCATCATCAGTGGCTTTCAACCCAAAACATAATCTCATTGTGAAACATTTACCCCATCAACATTTTATCATCATCAGTGGGCTTTCGGCCCTAGACATAATCTCATTGTGCAACATTTACCCTCAGTTTCTCAAATGTAAGCAGTGCATGTTAAATTCAATTTCAACATAATTCTTATCAAATAATTATATATCAAAGTTCATAACTAATATTCACATATGTATTAGAACTAGCAGCAATGAATGTGTATAGACATCTTATATCATTCATCATACTTAGAATAGATTTATCATACAATAGATGAAAATAAATTTCATGCATATACATGCATAACACACTTAGTTCTGTTCTTATTTTATTTCACATTCTTCAGTTAGGGTTACTCATCAATACATGTTGAATATCATTTGATTTCCATCAAAGTAGTCCATCCTCAGTGTAAAACTATTCTATCAAACAATCACAATCCAAAAATACTATCTTGTAAATCAATTCAGATGCCTGAACCTCATCTTTTAATTGAATTCAATAACAATTATGTGTATTCCTTAGTCCCTCATTTGAGATCATTATATTATAGCATCATCTAACTCATCATTTAAGGGTTAGAGTTTGGTTCTTAGATTTGTCTACTAATTCTCATCTTTTTCCTTCATTTCATATTCATTAGTCTCAACTTCTTTCATTTCATGTTCATTACATTATTGGGACCAATAATTCTTAATTCACTTGATATACAATGCTTCTCTTCTCATTGACATCCATTCAAATCCAATTTTAGTATATTTCATTCAATTTAAGTTAAGCCACATGTAATTAAAATAAAAGATTAAATACTTCATCATAATAACTTAGTTAGTTTCATCTTTAGCTTGCCATCACAATTCAATACATTTTTCTTCATATCGTTTCGCATATTTAGATAGGTGTACCATGTCATTGATTTCTAATATCATTCTCATAATAAAAATGATCATTCTTTATTATACTACTCACTTTAGTTTAAAATAATGGTTTAGGTTACATCTTCTTACACCATAATCTCTACTTACCCTTCAGAATTCATTATTATGTAGCTTCTATAAATGGACCCACATTCATGTGAGGGATACTCATCATTTCACAAATCATACTACAATAGATGCATTAGGCTTTAGATCATATTAGTAAGACTCATCATATTCAGTTGAAGTATTAAGACTTACATTTCAACATTTCATCACATTTACAACATTATTTACAAGTCTAGCTTTATCACTCATACTCGTCTTATCACTAAACTTCTAGGGTTTTCAAGAAGTCATCCTTATATAAACACACCATAAGAATCATATCATTCAATAATTTCATCATGGTGCACAAGGGTTCATTAGGGCTATTCAGGCACATGGAAACCCTAGTTTCCAGTTTCACATATTTCATTCATCGATCATAAGTATGCATTGAATCATTAGCTCATTTGATTCAATTTCTCAACACAAACCATAAACAAGGAATATCTCCACCTCATACTGATCCATATGTATATATTAGATTCAATTTCAGTAAGACTCAACACAACACTTGTATAGTTCATTTTAATACAATTCCAATATGACTCTATACATGTCAATTCAATTCCTAAGCATATTGGGCATTAGGCTGATTTTTAGGCATTATTCACATGAAAAATAGCATAGTCATATATCCATAGGATTACTCATGGATCCTCAATAAATATTTTAGGAACTAAGCAAATTCCAATCAATGAGAAATAATAAGAAGTCAGTAGAATTTGATTCACTAATATCTTTTCAAATGAATATCCAATCACATATAGATACCAGCAAGGTTTCTAATTATTTTAGCTAGATAGAATTATGCTTTCAACATTAATACAGATCTTATGAGGGAGAAAAATACTCAACTATGATGGCACACACCTTAAAAACGTAGGTCAAACTCTGAATTTCTAGATATCCATTCAAACTTTAGCATATAAATCCATTTCTTCCTCCTCTCAATTAGAAACCTTAGAAATGGAGATTATAAGAGAAAGAGTGAGAAACGGGGATGATTGAATGTAATTTTGAATCAAATAAGAGGAGGTATGGAATTTTTACATGTGATAGAAGAATCGCCATGAAAGGCTATGCAATGAATCTAAACTTACTTAATTTCATCATATCTTGGATAGCAAAACCCTAGATCAGCAATTCCACCACTTTCTCCTCTCACACCCTAACTCTCCCTCTCTCCCAAGGATTTCATTTTTCTAGATTTAATCATGAATTATGAGATCTCCTAGTATGCTTTCTCTTATTTGAGCTTAATTTCCTATCATTAAAATGTTTTTGTAAACCATTTACTTAAGATGTCAATATTCCTCCAAAAATTATAAAAATTTATAAAGTTGTGTATCATTGAGTTTAACAACTCTAAATAAAATTTTAGATGATTTATAGATACTAATAAATAAATAAAAATAAAATAGTACACTGCTATATTGCAGTATGTAGCATGGTCGGTCACGTTACAAACTCAACCGACACCCCTCTCTGTAGAGTTTAAAAATCATGAAAAAATTTACAAAAATATAAAAATATAATTATAAAAGGGTTTCTAAACTATAGTTAAAATTTGACATTGATTAGAAGTACAAATAAAAATATAAAATTCAATTACCAAACTACTATATTTCAATCTAAATACATGATCAGTTGAGTTTGTCTTGGGTAAACTCGACTGAAAAATAGGTCATAAATTATTCCAAAATTCTAATTTTTTTGATAGTGTTCATATTTGAGTTATAAAAATTATATACAAATTTCAACTAAATTAGATTTGTATATAAATACTAAAAATCATTGAGTATACCTCTATATTTATCAAATTCTACATTCATATGCCATCAAAATCTTAATTTTGGCCGATTTGGGTTTTAAATTCTCAAACCATAATTATTTGAAATAAAATCATATTTAGATTGGTTCATTAATTTCAAAGAATCATGATTAAAATACCATCATTAATCTAGCTTTAAATAACTATCAATTTGGTTAAGCATACAATCATCCAAGTAAACCCTAATTAGCTGACTAATTTGAAACAAGTCATTACATATATCTAGACTCTTTTGATTTCAAATCAATAGAGGCATGCAAATCTTATTTGTTGGTCAATATGAGAAAGGTTCCTCTCATTGGAAACAGTGAGAGAGTGAGTGATTTATTAAGACTTATACATATGGATGTAAGTGGACCTTTTATAACAAATGCTAGAGGTGGTTATCGATACTTCATTACCTTTATTGATGACTTCATTTGGTATGACTATGTTTACTCGATGAAACATAAGTTATAAAACCTTGAACAGTTCAAGAATTTCGTGAATGAAGTGAAAACCAACTTGGTAAAAGTGTTAAAGTACTTTGTTTTGATCGAGGTGGAGAGTACTTAAGACAAGAATTTGACGACCTTCTACGAGGCTTTGGTATCATATCATAATGGAATCCACCTGGAACACCAAAACATAATGGTGTATCAGAGAGAAGGAATCGTACACTATCAGATATGGTCTAGTCAATGATGATTTTTTTTTGTTTTATGACTTCCTTCTGGGGACATTCTTTAGAAAGCGCAATGCTTACACTAAACCATGTACAATCTAAATTGGTTCAAAGACAACATATGAGATATGGTATGGAAATTGCCCCAATGTGTTGTTTATGAATATTTGGGGATGTGAAACTTATGTGAGAAAGCAGTTCCCCAAAAAGCTTACACCCAAATTGGACAAATGTTATTTTATTGAATATCCTAGGGAAACCAAAGGATACTACTTCTATACTCCATATGACAACATAGTGTTTGTTTCCCACAATGTTGTAATCCTAGGAAAGGAATTTATTTCCAAAGGAATTAGTGGGAGGAAAGTAGAACTTGAAGAGGTTCAAGACTAAGAAGAAAACATTGAATCTATATATAGAGGTACATGAGGAACATAGAGGGTCACAAACTATTGTGGAATCTCAAATTCCTCCTGTAACATAGGAACCTCACAGATCGAGTAGGACACACCTTGAACCTAAAACATTTGATTATATTGTGATTCAATAAGGCAATGAGTCGGCCATTAATGATGAGCCACTGACCTACCTAGAAGTCATAATGGGACGATAGTATGATAAGTGGCTTAAGGCCATGAGATATGAGATGGAATCCATGTAAACCAAAAAGGGATGGACCTTAGGGGATCCACCTGAAGGGGTAAAACCCATAGGGTGCAAGTGGGACTACAAGAAGAAGATTGGCATTGATGGTAATGTAAATACTTACAAAGGCTGATTGGTTCCAAAGGGTTTCAGACAATAAAGGTGTTGTCTATGAGGAAACCTTTTCTCTAGTTTCCACGATGAAGTCCATCAGGATCATGCTTTCCATTGCAGCTTATATGAAAATGAGTTTTGGAATATGGATGTTAAAACCTCATTCCATAATGGAAATTTTCTTGAGGATGTGTACATGACACAAATCGAGGGTTTTATAAGCCTAAAGGATGCAAATAAAGTTTTGTAAGCTACAAAGGTCAATCTATGGATTGAAGTAAACATCTTAGAGTTGGAATGTTCAATTTGACAAAACTGTCAAAGATATTGGCTTTAGTCAAAATGAAGATGAACATGTGCTTACAAGAAGGTTAGTGGGAGCATGATTGTATTCCTCATATTTTATGTAGATGACAAACTGTTGATGGGGACTGACATCCCTACCTTACATATGGTAAAAATCTAGCTAGGAAATACATTCTTTATGAAGGACTTAGGTGAATCATTTGATATCTTAGGAATCATGATCTATAGAACACTTATTGGCCTAATAAAGAGCACATACATTGACAAAGCACTGAAGAGGTTTAGCATGGAGAACTCAGAAGGTTAGTGGGAGCATGATTGTATTCCTCATATTGTATGTAGATGACAAATTGTTGATGGGGACTGACATCCCTACCTTACATATGGTAAAACTCTAGCTAGGAAATACATTCTTTATGAAGGACTTAGGTGAATCATCTGATATCTTAGGAATCATGATCTATAGAACACTTCTTGGCCTAAGAAAGAGCACATATATTGACAAAGCACTGAAGAGGTTTAGCATGGAGAACTCAAAGAGTGAAAACTTACCCATGTATCATGGTGTTAGTATATCTAGAGCTCAATGTACCAATTCTTGTGTAGAATGGGAACACATGAGTAAGACTTTGTATGTATTTGCAATTGGATCTATCGTGTATGCAATGTTATGTACTCATCTTGATATCTCATATGCCTTGAGTATGACTAGATGGTATCATTCAAATCTCGATGAAATTCACTAGACTAATGTAAAGAAGATCCTTAAGTACTTGAGAAGAACTAAGGATAAGTTCCTTGTCTATGGTGGTGAGGAAGAATACACAAATGCAAGCTTCCAACTGACAAAGATGACTTCAGATCACAATTTAGATTTGTGCTTTGCCTCAACAATGGACACGTAGCCTGGAATATTTCCAATAAAGAAATAGTTGTTGATTCTACAACAAATTCTGAATGTTTCTACATCCAATGTGGCAAAAGAATCTTTTTAGATCAAGAAGTTCATCTCTAAACTTGGGGTGGTTCCAAGCATCAATGATGTGGTAGAGTTGTATTATGACAACAATGGAGATATTGTACAAGATAGGGAAACCAGATCACATCATTGTTCCAAGAACATACAATGGTGGTTCCATCTCATACAAGATATCACAAAACAAGGAGATGTGAAGATTTGCAAAGTACCGACTGAAAGCAATGTTGCTGACCCCTTGATAAAAGCACTTTCATAGAAGATGCATGAAAGTCATGTTAGATCACTTGGGATTACATTCATGGGTGATTGTCTCTAAGGGCAAGTGGGAGTATGTTGTTTTGTATGCCCAGAGATCAAATCATATGATGATTGTAATGGCATATCTTGTAAATGATTTGATTAATAACAAAGGCAACATTCGTCTATGTGTTTGTTCAATTATGGGATAATGGTATAACATGATAGATGTCTAAAGAATGATGTTACTCAATGATGTATGTCTTCAAGTTGAGGACCTACATAGTGAGATCATATGAATGATAACAATACATACATTCTTGTTATGTCCCTCGTCAGATGTTATTGTGGAAGCTAATAGACAACAATAACACATTAGAATAGAGTGTGTGTTGTTTGATGAAAAAATCTCATTAGGCATGATACATGGTATCAAACCAAACACATAGGTGCTTGTTAGAGAATAGTGTACCAAAGAGACCCATCTTAAGAGTGATGTACAAAACCATTGGATGGTAGTCAGAATCAGCTCTCAAGTGATACTAGTGATTATGGTTCTCTGAACTGAAGTCACTACACTCATCCATGTCATTTGATGTGTTTTACACCTTCCAACAAAAACTTGAATAAGGGTTTCCATAAAGATGATGCTTGAATATATTGTGACACATGGGGAATGACTATGAGTGATGTAGATGAGATTTGTCCCTCCTATTGGAGTTGACATCATTGCCACTTGATAAGCAAGAATGAGAAACTTATGGCCATAGTAATGTATCAAAATTTATGTTATTTGAGCTCACATCCATCTCAAACAGTCTACTATAGTTCAAGTAACATGGTTTGAATGAAGAGACGATGGCATTTCCATGCCACAAGTTCAATCTAGATATCAGAGACAAAGGACCTATACGATCACTATAACATTAATCACAGATGTAGGTTGAAGTTGTTCTCCAACTTTCCAATTACTAGGGTAGCAATGATGCATTTCTAGATACCGCTCATTGTTTGTGTTGTCATAAGTTAGTTATAAACATTCACTACCAACATAATTTGGGACCTATATGGTCACATGCAAAGGATGCACCTGAAATAGAAGTTTACTCATGAATAAAGTTTAAATTGATTACTAAAGTGTTTAGGTATTAAATTTAAACAAGATTGGTTGAACTGGAAAATGAATTAACCTATTTAAAATATCAACTGGTTGGCTCAGATTATAAATCGACCGGTTCAGATTGTGATTTGCCTGATTCAATGATCAATAAGAATGGATCAAGGATTGATGCTGACATCATTTTGTGTATTAATTGTCACATTAAAACCAATATGTGTGCAAATAGGAAATAATTTGAACCGACCAATTCAATATTGAACTGACTGTCTCGTGGTTTGCAACTTCTAGAAAATTTATGAAATTCCATCTCTTCAACTCCCAGTTCATCTAGAAACCCTGACCCTGACCCTCCTATAAATAGAGGGGTCGTCGATGCTTTCAGGAGAAACAACAACTAGCTCTGACAATTGTTGTCCTCTCACAGTTGTGGTAACATGAGAGCCTAAGTAAGTCTTACCCGTAAAAGGAAGAGACAGCAAGGGAGAGACAATCAGAGACAGAAGTCAAATCTTGCATGTTGACATCAAAGGGACAACTTGTTCATGTCAGTTCTAAAAGAGCAACATGACTTCCCAGTGGTCGGCATGGACTACATAGAGGTGTGCAGGATGTTGCCACCCGCTAGGAGGATGTCATCAATTGACGTATATGGTACTACACCAGGAGGTCATTGTCGACAACTACACAGGTTCTACTTATGAAAGAATCATGTTGCTGCAAGGATTGTTGTTGGATTTTCTCTAAGAATAGGTATATGCCTTACAACCTTCCTTCCCAATCCATATTTGTTGAAGAGATCCACTATTTATTGGGAATATGTCAAGAAATATTTTATTTCTGCTACCATCTCTGACGCCATATTTTTTAACATCAGTAACTCTATATAATCCACACAGATGAAAGAAAATCTATTTTGCACTTCAAGAGAAACCATGAAAGGAGAAACCTTTTATTGGCATGTATGCCTAAAGAGTCAACCATATGATGATTACAATGGGACATAGATACATGATTTGATAATAATAAATGTAATTCTACCTATTATGTTTTCCTCACTCATGAGATGATGGAACATGCATAGTTGATGTCTAAAGAATGATGTTACTCGATGACATATGTTACAACCCCAATTTTGGGTTCTTTTGATGAGAAATACAATTTCTCTTAATAAAGATAAAATGGGCAAACAATGGTGTGATTTGATTTGAATCAATGAATTTCATTTATAATAGCCTTGATGGTTGCTTAGTGGGCTTTATTGGCTATTGGGACCAATAACAAGGAAAAGAAAAAGGAAATTTAACTAGTAAATACATAATTAAGAAATGGAGAAAAGAAAGATGTAGAAACCTCTAGAAGGCAAAGGAATTTTATCCAAAGGTGGATTTCGTGCCTCTTAGGTTCCTTGGGTTCCAAGGAGTCTAATTTGCAAAGATAATGCAACAAGAGAGTGAAAATATCAATTAAATATTGCTTTATTAAAGGAAATATGAGATAATAATATTACAAGAAATATGTGGATATTTGGATAATGGATCCATCTTAGATGAGATTTTGTGTCCACATAGTTTCTAATGGAAAAAGGAATCAAGAATCAAAAGAAAAACCAGAGATAAACAATTAATCAAGAATATTTGAAATAAAGGAGATAATGCAAGAAATAAAGAGAGAAGTGAGGGTTTGGTCATAATGAGTGATAATTCGAACCCCACTTGCTTTATTAGATTACAAGGAATAGAAATAAAGGGAATAAGAAAATAAGAAAGAGAAAAGATGGGACAAATAAGCCTAACTGAGTAATATCTTACACCTAAAGAAAAGACACGTTTTCTTTTAGATAATGAACCCAAATTTGGCAGAGAGGTAGATTAAGTCATTATTAAGTTTCCCTCAAATTTTGGGATTAATGGGATTTTCGGTTTGGGAGTTATGGATTTTACAAGATTCCCTAAAGTGTTGTGATTATAGTAAATGTCACAATTTTATTTGGAATAGGAAACTTGGGCCCAGCCCATGTACATGTCAGGCGCATTACGGGCTGTTGGATTCAGATCCAATGATGATCCCTTTGTCTCCTAGCTTGCGACAAATTAGGAAAGTGGTGAACAGAGGGAAGGACCTTCTAAAGCATTTTTCTCACAATTTAGTTCACGAGTGAACTTGGAAACTTGCCCATCAAGTTTGAGAGTCTTGGACAGATTGAACAACCTTGGGTTTCGGAGGGGGGGGAGGGTTCGTGGTGAGAACAGGGAATCCCCAATTCTCAGGGTGGGTGATGGATACCCTATATAAGGGGGGTGATTCATGACACCAGAAAACTCCCAAGCAACCTTCGTGAGGCCGTAGGGGGAAGAAGAACACTTTTGTGCCCTCTTTTTGAGTTTTACCCCAATTCACACCCTCATCATGGAGCAGCTCATGCCAGAGATAGTCGGAGACGTCCCGATGATAGGAGACAGCAAATGAGCAATTAAGGGGGTCCTTCGAGTTCGTGGTGATAGGATGGAGCGTTCCGTGGCCTGGGTTCATGTGCAGATGCTCTGGAGCTCGAAGTCAACATCCCAGTTGATCGCCGGTTCACGTGAGAAGAGAAGAGAGAGGTTGAAGATGACTAGTGAGGAAAAGCCATCCCTTCCCTCGAGCGCGAGTGAAAGAGGTAATGACATTTTGGTTCTTCGCATACTTTAGATCAAAGTTTAGGCACGTGGATCCTAGGCCATTGGATCCTGCGTGGACCAGCGGACCATGGATCAAGCGGTCCCCGATTTTCTAGGATTATTGAATAAATAAAAAAAATGATTTTTCTTGTGAAAATCATATATTTTGTTAGAAAACTCTGATGAGAAAAGTTTATACATGAAAGTCAATTAGAAAAATACGAGGAATAAAATAAAAATAGTTTGAAAGCCTAAATCAGTATCTTTTTGCAAAAGTACATAATTTTGATGGAAAAAGTATTAATTTGTGGTTAGAAACCCTAATTGATGATAAAGGATAGATTTAATATTGAAAATAAGTTAATTTGAGCATTGTTAAAGTGTATAGTGATAAAGATGAATCTTAACCTGTTTTGAAGATCAAATTGCAAGATTTAGGGTTTTAAACCTAATATGATGGTTAATATGCTTAGAAACCCAAAATAGGGGAAAAAGGAAAGAAAAGGACCTTTAATATGAAATTAGGGTTATATGTTGTTAAAAGGTAACCTTAATACCTTCCATGAGGAGTAGATGAGATAATTAGGATTTGTGAGTAATTTTATAAAATTAGGGTTTAAGAAAGTAAAAATGAAGTGAAACCCTAATTGTAATCAAAACCCTAAAAGTGGATTAGAAACCCTAGGAAGCGAGCTAGGTTTAATAGACCTTGATGGCCTGATCAATGATAGGAAAATTGGATGCATATTTCAAGATCATCTTGTGTGCTAGCTTGTTTACTGGATTTCTTGCTTAGTTGGATTATTCTGCACTCAAGTCAGCTTGACAGGTATGTGGTTAATTATGGTTAATCGCATTAGTTTCCCTAAGGTTTTCCAGATGATTCATCGCATTGAATGCAACCTATCAGTTTGGATGTTCATACTTACAAATCATAGTCACTATGATTATCACAATAATAATAAAAGTGTGTATTCTCGCACCTACATGCCACCTTAATGGATGATGCAAAAAGGTCAAGCCTAGGAGGGAAGACCCATGGGCATCATGAGTGGTGACCCCAGATACCAAGCTCGGGATTGAGAAGGTGGTCTTTATTGAATGACTAATGGGAACTATGAGAGGTGACCCCCGGCACCAAGCTCGGGATTGAGAAGGTGGCCTTAAGTCATTGGCATAAGACAAACCCTAAGGTGGGTATGTCAGGGTTAGGGCAAAAGCGGTGGAGAATGTCACACCGAAAGAATAATTTGGCTTGTTAATTAACTTGATTGTGATATTTAGATTGTTACCCATATTTGCGAAATTTTGGTTGTCCCCACATACCGGCATATTCGTAACAGGGGAAGGATGTTACAACCCCAATTTTGGGTTCTTTTGATGAGAAATACAATTTCTCTTAATAAAGATAAAATGAGAAAATAATGGTGTGATTTGATTTGAATTAATGAATTTTGTTTATAATAGACTTGATGGTTGCTTAGTGGGCTTTATTGGCTATTGGGCCCAATAATAAGGAAAAGAAAAAGGAAATTCAATTAGTAAATAAATAATTAAGAAATGGAGAAAAGAAAGATGTAGAAACCTCTATAAGGCAAAGGAATTTTATCCAAACGCAGATTTTGTGCCTCTTAGGTTCCTTGGGTTCCAAGGAGTCCAATTTGCAAAGATAATGCAACAAGAGAGAGAGAAAATAGCAATTAAATATTACTTTATTAAAGGAAATATGAGATAATAATATTACAAGAAATATGTGGATATTTGGATAATGGATCCATCTTGGATGAGATTTCGTGTCCACATAGTTTCTAATGGAAAAAGGAATCAAAAATCAAAAGAAAAAACAGAGATAAATAATTAATCAAGAATAATTGAAATAAAGGAGATAATGCAAGAAATAAAGAGAGAAGTGAGGGTTTGGTCATAATGAGTGATAATTCGAACCCCACTTTCTTTCTTGGATTATAAGGAATAGAAATAAAGGGAAATAAGAAAATAAGAAAGAGAAAAGATGGGAGAAATAAGCCCAATTGAGTAATATCTTACACCTAAAGAAAAGACACATTTTATTTTAGATAATGAGCCCAAATTTGGCAGAGCAGTAGATTAAGTCATTACTAAGTTTACCTCAAAATTTGGGATTAATGGGATTTTCGGTTTGGGAGTTATGGGTTTTACTAGATTCCCTAAAGTGTTGTGATTATAGTAAATGTCACAATTTTATTTGGAATAGGAATCTTGGGCCCAGCCCATGCGCATGTCACGCGCATTGCAGGCCGTTGGATTCAGATCCAATGATGATCCCTTTGTCTCCTAGCTCGCGACAGATTAGGAAAGTGGGGATCAGAGGGAAGGACCTTACAAAACATTTTTCTCATGATTTAGTGAACGAGTGAACTTGGAAACTTGCCCATCAAGTTCGAGAGTCTTGGACGGATTGAACAACCCCGAGTTTTTTTTTTTTGGGGGGGGGGTCATTGTGAGAACAGGGAATCCCCTATTCTCAAGGTGGGCGATGAATACCCTATATATGAGGGGGGTGATTCACGGCACTAGCAAACTCCCAAGCAACCTTCGTGAGGCCACAGGGGGGAGAACACTTTCATGCCCTCTATTCGAGTTTTACCCCAATCTGCACCCTCGTCACGAAGCATCTCACGCCGGAGATAGCCAGAGACGTTCTGATGATAGGAGACAGCAAACGAGCAATTAAAGGGGTCCTTTGAGTTCATGGTGACAAGACGGAGCATTCGGTGGCATGGGTTCACGCGCACACTCTGGAGCTCAAAGTCAACATCCCAGTTGACCACCGGTTCACTTTAGAAGAGAAGCGAGAGGTTGAAGATGACTAGTGAGGAAAAGTCATCCCTGCCCTCGAGCGCATGTGAAAGAGGTAAGGACATTTTAGTCCTTCACATACTTCAGATCAAAGTTTAGGCATGTGGATCCTACGATGTTGGATCTTGTGTGGACCAGCGGACCATGGATCAAGCGGTCCCCGATTTTCTAGGTTTATCGAATAAATAAATAAAATGAGTTTTCTTGTGAAAATCATATCTTTTGCTCGAAAACTCTGATGAGAAAAGTTTATACATGAAAGTTGATTAGAAAAATATGAGGAATAAGATAAAAATAGTTTGAAAGCCTAAATTAGTATATTTTTTCAAAAGTACATAATTTTGATGGAAAAAGTATTATTTTGTGGTTAGAAACCCTAATTGATGATAAAGGATAGATTTAATATTGCAAATAAGTTAATTCAAGCATTGTTAAGTTGTATAGTGATAAAGATGAATCTTAACCTATTTTGAATATGAAATTGTAAGATTTAGGGTTTTAAACCTAATATGATGGTTAATATCCTTAGAAGCCCTAAATAGGGGAACAAGGAAAGAAAAGGACCTTTAATCTGAAATTAGGGTTATATGTTGTTAAAAGGTAACCTTAATACATTCCATGAGGAGTAGATGAGATATTTAGGGTTTGTGAGTAATTTTATAAAATTAGGGTTTAAGAAAGTAAAAATGAAGTGAAACCCTAATTGTAATCGAAACCCTAAAAGTGGACTAGAAGCCCTAGGAAGCGACCTAGGTTTAATATACCTTGATGGCCTGATCAGTGATAGGAAAATTGGATGCATATTTTAGGATCATCTTGTGTGCTTGCTTTTTTATTGGATTTCTTGCTTAGTTGGATTATTCTGCACTCAAGTCAGCCTGATAGGTATGTGGTTAATTATGGTTAATCACATTAGTTTCTCGAAGGTTTTTGAGATGATTCATCGCATTGAATGCAACCTATCAATTTGGATGTTCATACTTGCAAATCATAAAGTCACTATGATTATCACAATAATAATAAAAGTGTGTATTCTCGCACCTACATGCCACCCTGATGGATGATGCAAAAAGGTCAAGCCCAGGAGGGAAGACCCATGGGCACCATGAGTGGTGACCCTAGACACCAAGCTCAGGATTGAGAAGGTGGTCTTTATTGAATGACTAATGGGAACTATGAGTGGTGACCCCAGGCACCAAGCTCAAGATTGAGAAGGTGGCCTTAAGTCATCGACATAAGAGAAACCCTAAGGTGGGTATGCCAGGGTTAGAGCAAAAGCAGTGGAGAATGTCATACTGAAAGTGTAATTTGGCTTGTTAATTAACTTGATTGTGATATTTAAATTGTTAGCCATATTTGCAAAATTTTGGTTGTCCCCACATACCGGCATATTCGTTTATGCTGCTGACGTTTTGTTTGTCGGCGTTTTAGGTACAACCTTGAAAAGAACAAATAGTAAAGTGACATATTGTAAAAGTAAGAATTAAAGTGCAAGGAGGATTAGTTAGAATAGACTCCAACTGGGGATAGAAGTAGATATCCAAGTTTTTGAAAAAGTTATAAATGTTTTATTTTATACCAAATTTCACTTTAGTTTGGTAGAATTTCATAATTATTACTGATTATTTGTCGAACCATTGATCTTGTTAATTGGGATAACGGCTCTGACCTTTTGGTCTCCCTTAATTGGTGGGTTACTGGGAGGCGGGGTCATTACAACATATGTCTTCAAGTTGAGGTCCTAAATAGTGAGATCATACGTATGATAAGAGTACATACATTCTTTTTATGGCCCTAGTTGGATATTACTATGAAGGCAAAATAGACAACAACAATACATAAGATTAGAGTGTGTGTTGACTGATGACAACGCCTAATTAGTCATGATATATGATATCAATTCAAGCACACAAATACATGTTAGAGAATAGTCTATCGGACAAACCCACAATGAGAATGATACATGGATACCCTAGAATGGTAGTTAGAATCAACTCTCATAGTGATAATGGTGATTGTAGTTCATAAACATGAAGTCACTACATTCATCACATATTGTTCATGTACTTTGACATCATCCACTGTGATCCTGAATATGGGTTACCATAAAGGTGGTGCTTGGGTGCATGACATCGGGGGATTGAGTGTGAATGATGTAGATGGAGTTTGTCCCTCATATAGGAGATTGATATCTAGGGAACTTGATAAGCGAGACTGAGAAAAATATTGATCATACTCATGTGATTCAATATGTGATATGTGAACTCACATGCATCTCATACAGTCTGCTCTAGTTCAAGGAACATGAATTCAACATTAAGAGGATGAAAATTCCATGCCTAGAGTTCAATTCGGATATCAGAGACAAAGGATCTATACAATCATGGTAACACAGATCACATATTGTAGGTTGAAGTTGTTCTCCAACTTTATAAATTACTTGGGTAGCAAGGATGTGATCCTAGATGCTACTCTTTTCTTGTGATGTCATAATTTGTTATGGACATTCACTGCCAATATAATTCTAGACCTATAGAGTCACACACATAGGATACACTTGGAATAGGACTATATTCGTTAATGATGTTTAATTTGATTACTAAAGGTATTTAGGTATTCAATTAAACAAATGAGGTTCAAATTTGACTGAATGGACTCTAAACCGACTGGATTAAATGTTTAACCAATCGATTAGAGTGTTATGTCAATCAAAATCAATATTGCTTGAACTCTACCTGAATTGGATATCTCATACAACCATTTCACTTGTGAAACAACCATTTCACTAAGTCAAATGACTGTTTGACTGTGTGAATCGACTGGTTCACCGTCTGGGTCACCCCATTCAGTTAACAATTCAATTGGAACAACAAATGATGCTAATGTCATGTTTAGCATGAATCGAGCATTGATTACCAATTTGATTAAGAACAAGAAATTGCATGAAATGACCTATTCTCTATGTCAACCAACTGGTTTTCACGCAAAACGAATGGTTGGATATGAAAAATAACTAGTGTGCCATGTGCAGGTTCTAGAAAATTTGTGAAACTATCCGTTTTCAACTCTCACACATATTTGGAACCTTGACCCTAACCTCTTCTATAAACAGAGGGGTATTGGGGCTTCTATGGCACAATAGTTTCTTTAAAAATTGTTGTCCTCTCTAGTTTTGGTAACCAATAGAGAGCTTGAGCATGTCCTTCCCAATAAATGGAGGGATAGAGAGGGAGAGACAATTTTGGGAGAACAAATCAACTCTAGCAGGTTGATGTTTGAAAGGGACAAATCCTTCCAAATGTCTCTGGTAGCACAACATGGAGTTCTTGGTGGTTTGCTTGGTCTACTCTAGAGGCGGTAGGCTGTTGTTTGTTGCTAAGAGAACATCATGAACTTCCTTTTGTGGTGCCTAACCAAGAGGTCATTTCTGATGACTATTCAAGTGTTGTTGTAGAAGAATCAAGTTTCTACCTGAAGAATAAGCGTGTTGCTGCTTGGAGAAGAAGAACGGTATTGCATTAAGAGTTTTCGGTGGACTTGCTCTAGGACTAGGTTTAACTCTTGTTACTTTCATTCCTAGATACACTGTTGTTGACACAATCTTACAGTTAAGGGGAATCATTATTTTAATTTTTGTTTCTGCTACCTTATCTGTTGACCTGATTTCCCTACAGTGGTATCAGAGCCACGCCAATTTACAGTGTATCTGGATTTAAATAGATATGATTAAATTTATTTTTTTGCATACGATGAGAATGTTAAACTGGTTGAAGTTCTTATCTAAATAAATATAACATATGACTCCACATACTAAAATATATATGATATGATATATATGAAACTTACATGTGTTACCCTAAAAGTTGGTATTGATGGTGGATGTGAACCATGGTTATGTCCAATAACCCTAGATCTATGTGTCATGGCTGTGGCTGTTTATTCCTATTTGTATTTTTATTTGCATACCGAGCCTCACTGTCCTTTCCACATGTCAATTAATTCTCTTCTTTCTATTTCCCCTCAAATGTAACTCAAGGTTTTCCCTTATTCAATGTAATAAGAAATATGATAGTTTTAATTTGTGTTTCGTCATGAGAAGATGTTTTGAACAAGACAAATGGACTGGTTCATGAGATGAACTGATTGACTGGAAGACCAATGAGGCCAGATGATAGGATGATGAACTGATCAACTGGTGGCCCAACTGATCATTTGGAGGAGTCCAAACATTAGTTGAACCTGAGACCAGATGACCATTTCAAGATCCCAATTGAGGAACCAAGAGACAAGCCAACCAGTTCAAGAGTTGAACCGATCAACTAGATTGGTTCAATCACAAATCTTCATCAACAATAGGTTGCATATGACGTGGACCCTAGGTGGTAGTAATTGCTTGTGGCTCTAAGGAATTAAAATAGTATGGTCATAACCATCACTTGTGTGTTTTATATTGCATGTTTTCGTTGTGGTTATAGCATGTATACGATACATATGTTTATGTTGATTGGATATGTATATGTATTTATATATATAACCCCTCAATGAATATTAAGTATAAGGTGTTTTCAATATGCATCACACATGAAAAGCTTGATCAACCAAGTGTGGGAACACCCTAGAGTGATGTGCCATCTATCTCATGCAAGTGTGATGTTGATATGTGGATATCTATCGTGTTGGCTTACGGGTCTGGCTTAACTAGGTTACCTTAATAGTACAAAGTTCCTAGAAGAATTCAGATGGATTGTGGCAAGGAGTTTTGCACACCATCTATCCAAGAATAGCATGAGATGCAATTCACAAAAGTTGCCTACTTTAATAATTGGTCATGAGCACCAACGTTGGTTGGGTGTTGACTTAATTGTTTTGGATCTTGTCTCACTAGAAGATTATATGATGCAATCTTCTAAATTGATACATGAGGGTTATAAATTTGAACAAAATAGTGTGAGCGACAATTAATTAAAGGTATAACTAATATCATTAACTTATAAAATCAAACAAATCAAAAATATTTTAAAAAAATTGTAATATTTCTTTGTAGAAACTAATAACAAACACTATTGTGATCAATCCTTGAGTAGAACAAACTAATTGGGATTTACTTCCACATATGGTTTAGCATTTTGAGAAGCGTTCTCATAAATGAGAAAATTTATAAGTCCTTAAAGGACCAGAGCCAGAAGAACCCACATCAATTGTGCCTAAAGCTGAAATGGATGCTTCCTAGAAGCATGCCAATGATGCCATAGACATTTGAGTAGTTATGCTATGTTGTATGAACTATGCGTTTCATGTGCAACATCAAGGTTGGAAATTCTCAAGATGGTAGCATATCTTAAGAATCATGTAAAGCAAGTAATGTGTAATGTCTCCAAAGCATTGTTTGAGTGCAAATTGATTGAGGAAGATCCAGTAGAGCCCCATGTGTTCAATATGAATTAACCATAGGTATGAATCTACAAATCATGGTATGAATTATACAACTAGTTTATTAAGTGTTACTACTTGAGTAACTTGGATAAACCACTGTCATAACTACTTGTCATGTTGATGCCAAAGTTAGAATGAAGAAGGACAAATCTTTGATGGTGACCAGAAGAAGTGAGTCCAAGGGCTAAGGTAAAGCCCAAAAGGGTTCTGAGGCTAAGATAAAGTCCAAGTCTTCAGCACTAAAGATAAGGAGAAGGGTAAGAAGAACATAGATAGAGATGTCTACTTCATGACCCAATAAGATGTTAGCTAGAACTATATGGAGAAAAATTTGTTGCTATTACAGTTGGAATTTATCATTCTTGGGCATGTAATGGAATTAGTAAATTGCTATTATGTACCTGCCATTGAACATATATCTTGTATGGACAAAAATTGATGTTATGGTACAATGCCCCATATCTCAAAATCTATACTAGATAGTTGTAGAGACAAATGTGTATGAAACATATACCAAATGACTCAATGACTCAAACAATGAATAACTATAGCATTATCATTCGAAGCACATAAATGAGAATTGCATTTCTAGAATCCATAATGCTGGTTATCTAGACTCTTATAGTCATTGAATTGATAGAGGCATGCAAATTTATCTATAGGGTGATATGACCAAGGCATCTTCACAAGATGTAGTGGGAGAGCGACTATTCTATTAGGGCTCATACATACAAATGCATATAGACCTTTTAGAATAAATTCTAAAGGTAGTTACAAGTACCTTATTATATTTAGTGATGTTATTAGTAGATATGGAAGTTTGTATTTAATGAAAATATCTTGAAGTGTTCACGAAGATTATGAATGAAGTATGTAACTAACTTGGTAAAAGTATTAATACACATTGATATGATTGATGTTGAAATATTCTAAACCAAGAGTTTGAGGACCTTATGTAGAGATCGTGATAGTGTATCATAGTGAACTCCACCTGAAACATAATGATGTATCCAAATCAAGGTATCATACCCTGTTAACTCATGGTGTGATTATCAATAAAATCTAGTCAATCTTACAATTTCTTTTGGGCACATTCTTTACACTAAAATAATGTGCCATCTAAAATGGTTCAAAAGACACCATATGACATATGGCTTGGGAGGTGTCCTAATATGTCCTATATAATGATTAGGATTTAAAGCTTATGTAATAAAATAGTTTCTTGAAAAGCTTTGTCCAAAAATCACATAAATATTATTTTTTTTAAATACTACTCTTATCCCAATCCAACAACAAAGTTGTTTGTTGATCTGGATGGCTATATTCCTAAAGAGGAACTATTTCCAAAGGAATCAATTGAAGGAAAAGTAGAACTCCAAACGTTTGAGACAAATAAGAAAACATTGATCCTAAAGAGGTATAGTAGGAACAAGGAGAATCACAAGTTGTTATGGAATCTCAAGTTCCTTATGTAACACACAAGAACCTTAGTTCCAGTAGAACACGCCTTGAGCTGGAAACATTATGACATATTATCGCTCAAAAGGTAGTAACTTGGTCATATATGATGAGTCAACAACCTACCTAGAAGCTATTGAGGGACTAGAATATGAAGCGCGGCTTGAGGCCATGAGATCCAAGATGGACTCCATATAAACCAATAAGGTTTAACCTTGGTGGATCAACCTGAAGGGGTAAAACCCATAGGGTGCAATTAGGTCTTCAGGGAGAAGACCAACATGGAAGGGTATGTTGGATGCAAAGAGTTTTGAACAAGTTCAAACTGTTGAACATGATGAAGTCTTTCACCAGTTACCATGGTTAAATCCATCAAGATCATGCTTGATGTTGTAGATTATTATGACTAATGAGATATGGAAAATGAATCTTAAAACCACATTCCTTAACTAGAATAATAGTGAGGATGTGTATGTAGCATAACCTAGAGGTTTTATAAATCCATTAATACAAATAAAGTCTATAAGCTAGCAAGGTCAATCTTTGGATTGAAGCAACCATATCAGAGCTGGAATCTTCTATTTGACAAGACAGCCAAAGAGTTTGACTTGAGTCAGAATGAAGATGGAATCTGTGTTTACCAAAGATTTAGTGGGAGCATATTTATATTCCACATCATGACGGGGAATAATATCCTATAAATATTAAAACCTGGCAAAGAAAGTACCTTCTCTATGATGAGTTTAGGCAAAGCATCCAATGTGATAGGAATTGAGATCTATAGAGATAGATTTGGAAAGCTCCTTGACCTAAGGAAGAACACATACATTGGTAAGATGTTGAAAGGGTTCAACATGTAAGACTCGATGAGAGAAAACTTGTCCATGATTCCATGGAGTTAGTCTCTCGAGATCCTAGTGTCCTAGTTCTTATGAACAACAAGAACACATGGATAGATGCCATATGCATTCACAATTGGATCTATCATGCATGCAATGTCATGGACTCATCCTATTGTCTCATATATATTGGACATGATGAAAGGATATATACCTATCTAGAAATCTCATATGTATTGGAAATGATGAGGGGTTATCTATCAGATCCTAGTGAAGGTCACTGGAATATCATAAAGAACATCCTCAAGTACTTGAGAAGCACTAAAAGGATTTGTTCCTTGGTTATGGTAACAAGGGAGAGTTGGGTGTAAAGGGTTGCATCGATGCAAGCTTCCAAAATGACAAATAAAATTAATGATCATGATCGAAATTTATGTTTTACCTTAAAACAAAAACTATAATCTGGAAAGGGTTCTAAGATAGAGACAATTGCTTAAATTCTACAATAGCAGTTGAGAATATCTGAGTTATGAGAACAACAGAGGATACTATATAGATCCAATATTTCATATGGATGAACTTATGGGATGTTCCAACTATTAATGACACTATAGAGATATTGTGACAATAATGGATATACTGGATACGCTGGGAAGCTCATATAGAATGCTACAACACTTCCATCTCATACGAGAAGTCATACAGTGAGGAGATATGAAACTTGCAAAATACCAACTTGAAGCAAACGTTTCTAACCCACTATAAAAGCACCTGCACAGCAGAATCATGATGGACATGTGAAGATCACTTGGAATAGGATTCATGGGTGATTGGATATAAGTGCAAGTGGTATTCTATTGGTATGCATGCCCAGAGACACAATCATATGATGGTTGAAATGGGGCAGTAGATACATGATTTTATAATAATAAAGGTAATTCCATCTATTATGTTTGTCTCACTCATGAGATGATGACATATAAATAGTACATGTCTATAGAATGATGTTACTCAATGACATATGTCTTCATGTTGAGGACCTAAACAATGAGATCATATGTATGATAAGAGTACAAACAGTCTTGTTATGCCCCTAGTTGGATATTACTCTGGAAGAAAAATAGACAACAATAATACATAAGACTAGAGTGTGTGGTGACTGATGAAAAAGTCGCATTAGTAATGATATGTGATATCAAGTCAAGCACATAGATACATGTTAGATAACAATGTATCAGTCAGACCCATCATGAGAGTGATACATCAATACCATGGAATCGTAGTCAGAATCAACTCTCATAGTGATAGTGTTGCTTGTAGTTCTTAGATTGGAATTCACTACATTCATCACATGCCATTCATGTACTTTCACATCATCCACCTTGATCCTAAATAAGCATTACCATAAAGGTGGTGCTTGGGTGCATTGAGACACATGGGGATTGAGTGTGAGAGATAAAGATGTGATTTGTCCCTCCTATAAGAGATTCATATCCATGAAACTTGATAAGCGAGATTGATAAATGTATGGTTGTGTGCATGTGATTCAATATGTGATATGTGAAATCACTTGCATCTCAGACAGTCTGCTCTAGTTCAAAGAAAATGGATTGAACATTACGAGGATGACGATTCCATGCCTCAAGTTCAATACGAATAACAGATACCAAGGAACTATAAGATCACAGTAACAATGATCAAGGATTATAAGTTGAAGTTGTTCTCCAACTTTCTAAATTACTTGGGTAGCAATGATGTGTTTGTATACACCTCTCTTTGCTTGTGATGTCATAATTGTTTATAGACATTCATTGCCAACATAATTGTAGACCTATACTGCATCAAGAGTTATTCTCTAGGACTAGGTATAACTCTTATTGCTTTCCTTCCTAGATACATCATTGTTGACATGATCTTGTTGTTAAGGGGAATCAAGATTTTAATTTTTATTTCCACTGGCTTATCCATAGCCCCAATTTCCCTGCACCTTTTTGTTTGTAATGTGCTAGATTGCACAAGTTCTGTCTCTATCTTAGTGTGGGTAATGATGGCTAAATTGTGTCCATAATTGTGGTCTCATGCCCCTGTTTATAGGAAAGCCTAAAAAGTGAGTTTTTAATAAACCCTAGGAAATAAAAAGCAACAATCACCTTTTAGCAACTTTCTTGGAGACAACTGATCATTCGGATGGCTTACTTCAGTCAATTGATTGGCTTGGGAGGGCTTCTTTACCACAGCCTGAACAAGACATCCAATCAAGATACTGACCAACCAAGTCGATGGACTAGACTTGGGGAAACATTTATTGGATCCAATCGTCCGATCCATTGATTTGATCCACTCGGGAGTCTATACTAGCTAGTCGACCAATTGGTTGATCTTGTCTAGTCAACTGAATGAGCTAGTTAGTTGATCGATTAGGCCAACCAGTCGATTGACTTAGCAGCTAGTCCACCAATTGGGTGCATCTTAGCCAGTTGACCAATATTCCAGTCAGTACAAAAATGATCAAATTGATTACATAGACTTTTGTAATAACCAAGTAATAATGTGCTTGTAATATACTCCTCTTCCCTATGCATCCTATGTGTGTGAGCCTATAGGATCTAAACTATGTTAGTAGTGATATATATAATCATACTTTGATTTCACAGACTATGATTGGTATCTAGAAAGACTTCATTTCCACCCAAATAATTCGATAAATCTAAGAATAACTTCAATATAGTATTGTGACCAATGTTACAATGGCCATATAATCCCTTTGTCTCCAATATCCAGATTGAATTTGAGGGATAGAAATGTCATCCTCGTAATGATCAATCTATGTTCCATGATCTAGAGTAGATTATATAAGATACATATGGGCTCAATATCATATACTGACCCACAAAAACATGTCCATGTATTTTATAGTCTCACATGTCAAGTGTCCTTGATATCACTCTTATTGTAGGTATATATTCCATCTACATCACTCACAATAATCCACACATGTCATATTTCTCTGAAGCACTACCGATATGGCACCCTTATTTAAGGTCGCTTTGAGTAGTGTTGAACTATACCACACAACATGTGGTCATTGTAGTGACTTAAGGTCTAAGGAACACAATCATCGATGTCACATGAGACATGATTATGAATGCCATTTATGGATTCCATGATCATACTCATAGTGGGTTTATGAAGTACAACTGTTCATAACAAGTACCTATGTGTTTGACTAGACATCCAATATCATGACTCATGAGACATGGTCATTATTCAACATAGATAATCTTAATGTATTATTGTTCTCCTATATTCCACAAAAATATCCAACTAGGGACCTATACAAGAATGGAAAGTCTTAGCATACACATGATCTCATGTTTAGGTCCTCAATCCAAATCACATGTCATTGAGTCATTCATTCTTAGAGCATTATTATATTTATTCATTATCTAAAATTGAAGCAATATAATATTTGAATTTGCCTTTGTTAATTCAAATCCATTTCAAAGTATGTCATTCCAATCATCATATGATTGGCTCTCAGGGCATACTACCAACAAAAGAAACATGTCGTACTACCATGCACTTGTGTGGGGGCAACATATGCATCCTTGTGGGTTTTATCCTACCCTGATATTGATTAGGAAAGGTTATCTATGAATCCTATACTGTATGGATCTCCTGATCAACTTGTGGACTATAGAAATGGGATTAGGAATCACCCCCTATAGTTAATGTGATCCACAATCGTCATGCGACTAATCAAAGTTACTATATTGCATTGTTGCTGGTTTGGAGGAACTTGTTGTTATGGATTCTTTAAATATGTAATATTAACTGCAAATTTGCAATCTGAGTCTCCAAGATATGGATTTTTTCTCCCTAGTCATACAATTTTGGATACTTTGATCAATGTATTGTTCATTCTTCTTCTCATACTTCCCATGCATGTCATCTAACCTTGAAAATTCTAATAGATGTTCCTTTGGTACTATCGTAACATGTACACAACAACTTATCCTATTGATTATGTGTTGTTGGGATGCAAGAATCCCAGTTTATTTATCAAAATGCTGAGTTATGGCATCATTTCTAACATTTATTTCATCTCTACAACACTTTTCACTTATTTTCAGTTTTTACAATCACTACCTCATGATTGATTCATGGTTATGTTTTTTAAGATCTCATCTAGCATCAGGTTGTGTAATTGTTTAGAAATAACCTCCTCCTATTGAGTCAAGCATGGTTATCTCTGTCATGCACTTCCTATGGTAGAAGTTTTTACCCAAGTCATTGATTTTGATCATATGATGAGGAAATCTCCCCAATATGTCACTAAATTGCTAGCAGGTCTAAGAGTAGGACTCGCCCACATCCTAGTTGAAAACATGTATTTTTAATACAACTCATTCATCTTAGGAAGTGGGAAATAGAACTCAAATATATATCAACTAGCTCATCCATGTGCCTATGTATTTCATTGCTAAGTTATTGTACTAACTCTTCACATTATTAATCAAATAAAATTGGAAAATCATTAAATAGTTCACCATGGTCGGTGCCCTATCTGTGTTCAGAGTGTCAAAGCATTCCATAAATGAACAAATCTAATGAATCAAACCTTCATGAAGGTGTTTGTGGAATGGTAAAAACTTCACCAGTGCCACCAAACTCATATTGATTTAGTAACTTCCCATTAAGTACTTGACGTCAAATAGATCCCTTCTGGGTTGTAGCAGAAAAATCTTGAATCTTGTCCTATATAGCCTATTTATATTTGGCCTCATGATTGGAATTTTTTTTTTATGATGTTTGCATATTTTTCTTCCCCTCAGTATCACTCATCTCGGTATGTTTTCCTATTTCCATTTGAATTACAAGTAGTATGAGTGGGATAGAACCAAAGACTTTTCATGACAAATGATCTCCTTTTGGGTCATATATAATGGTTTAAATTTGAGTGTGAGATGTTAGCAGAATCTATACTATTCAAAGAGTAACTAAATTAAAAATGGAAGTGTAAGATTCACACATTAGACAATTGAAATACAAAAAAAATAATGGTGGCATAGCTTGTCTAGTCGTAGCTTCTTAGTACACGTTATATTATTCACCAACTCCTTAACAATGCACCAAAACTTGACGCACCAATACTACATGTGTACATGCAAGTACACGATCATCAATTAAGAAAGGAAAATTGAGCCTTGAATTGTAGATCCTTAGAGAGTTGGGCAACTAGAAATTATTACCAACTGATATAAATCATATAGGCTGATGAAGAAGGTAGACTATGGATCGTTATTTATCTTAATGAATAAACTAAGAACCACTTAACTAAATCTGGTTGAATACTATGGGAAGACTGTCAATAAAATCATATTCACCACAAAAATACAATTTTAGTTGTTGATTTAAATAACAAGTTATTGATATACATATTTAATTTAGCATCGCACAAAAGTTTTATGCCCTTTCATTTCATAATATTGTATCTAGTAGTGAGGAACCCTAATTTGTTGTTCCAAAAATGTCTAAATCCATTTTTTGTAAAGTCTATAATGACAAAAGCCTCATTCTCAATAGACTACTTTTGTTCTCTTACATATGTGTGTTCTTCTAGAAAATCTGACATAACAAGTGTCTTTTGATTATTAATCCTATCTGAAATCCAAAATAGGGAGCTAATCACATTAAATGTGAATAAATCTTAAATTTTAGAAATAAAAATCAATTAGGATATATAAATTAATAATGATTATTATCAAGTAGTTTCATACCAAGCTAATCCTGAATTCTAGAGAAAATTATGAAGTTCTTGCAAAAACTATAAGCGTAAATAATGAGCTTATATATAGTAGTATCAATTTACTCATCCTCACAAGTATATATGGTCAAAGTAGTAGAGATGTTTCCAAAGGGACCCAGACCTTTCTAGGCACATGAAATCTAATATTTCAACAATCTAGGGTGATTTTAAGAAAAAGATATGGTTGGAATGAATTAAAAGATTGTGTAGAAGCTAATGGTTTGAAGATGTCAGGATGAAATATTTTATACTCAGGGTTTCAACACACTAGACATCTTGTATCAAATAATTACTTATAAAAAAGTACACACATTCTTCAATAGAAGCAAGTGGTTGATGTATTATTCTCATCAATAAATAGATTAACCTAGTTTTGTACTTAGAAATCTAGTCACAAGGCAAGGCCTAAGTCTTTTGGTATCCTAACTCAAGCTAAAATCCTCTATTGATTGAGTTAATCGATCACGATGCAATCTAGTTACTCTCCCATGAACCTTCCTAGCATATATTAGAAAACATACAACATTTATTTAAGGAGATCAGCCATAAACATGTGTAATTTAGGACACACCACTGATGAATAAGAACTAGAACATATAATTAATTCATCAGTAGCAGTTGTTCAATATGAAATGACATGGATGTTACTCTCCCATGTCAAAGATAAGTGACTATTTCCTCATGGCATTGATTTGTAAGCATTAAATGAAAACAATATTATCTTCATCTCATTAACAAAAAGATATCCTAGATACAAAGAAGAGAAGAGATGATTAGGAAACTCAATTCATTGATGGACAATGCCTATTAACATCCTCCTATCTCCTTCAAGGATATGGATGGAGTAGAGGATGATCCATATATGAAGATGAGGAACAACAATCGTTGTCAATGGAGAATATCCACTCCCACTTCTCTTCCCATGCTCCAAGATGGTGCAAGTCATCTTTTTCTTCTACTCTACATGTCTCTCACCTCCTTTGATCTAATATGACATGTATCCCTCAAAATTACGGAGGTCATACCATGTTGTATGTCATTCAAATAGTCAATTAGTATTTTTATTGGGAGACATTTAAATGCCATGTAACTTGATTTTGTAGCTTGTAAGTTATCAATCAATGTTAATTCTAGAGTCTATTTATATGAAACATATTGTCTAGTTGAGAATTGTACCATGTTGTTTGGTTAGTTATGAGGCAACATTTTTTGTGACAATGTAAATATGGAAATATGATGTGTATGTTATTTAGAGCCTTGACTTCTATATCTAGCAAGGAACACTCCATGTAATCAGATACACATCATTTATTTCTCTATTAAGCTCAAATGCCTTATGATCTTTGTAAATTGCCAAATTATATGTCATATTAGATCTTGTCTCTTTAGACGTAGATGCGATGAAATAATGGTACCTAGAATTAAAAATGAGAAAAAATTCTACAAAAGGCGTAATTTGGTAATATTTGATATGTAATGGAGATAAAACTAATTGATTAGTGCCCAAATGGGTCAAGAAATGTGATATAAAAAGAGCTTATCAACTCCTCAAAATATTAAACTATTGCTTGTCTTCAAGCAATCAATTCAGACAATCAATGTGGAAAACCAATAGATGTCCATATCATGTACCAATTGCCAAAAATATTGTCTATCCAATTCAACTTTTAGAATTTTAAAGTGTTAGAAATTCCAACTCAATTCTTAAAAGTTTTGAATTTAAGTATTTGTTATTAGAGATTTTGTTTTAGTGAAAATATCAACTGAACAACAATACTAGGGTGAATTAAATGCTCCTACCAATTCAAAAGAAAAAAGAAAGTAAAATCATCCAAAATATTAGTATTTATTAGATTTTTAAATTCAAATTAAGCAAAAACAATTCATGTAGTCCATCAATGCAACAAATAAGACTTGAAAATGAAAAGCACATGTTCCAATACCAAGCTACTATTAAAGACTTATTCTTGCATGGAATGTTAGTTGGGTCCAATCATCCCTCTTTAGTAGATATTATTCCATCATCACGTCCAAATTACTAAATGGAAGCTATATCAACATACTATGTAGGCATCTTGGCCTTGTTTATGAGTAACTATTGATTCAAGAAAAATCATTTCTAGTTGTACTATGGAACCACATCGACTTATTCTGATTGCCCCTCACATCGTACATGAAACATATGAGTTGAATCACATTAATTAGATTGCATTGGCTTGAAACAAGCATTGAGATAAAAAGTAGCTAAAGATCCACAATAAGCATTATAAACATCAAAATTACATTTACATGCTATTAACTTGATAAACCACAAACATAAGTCTATGATATGCATCGATCAATAAGAAATTTTTATGCATGTTATCTTTCCAATCAAGAATTATAAAATTACCTTTATAGAAACTAAGTTATATTTGTCATATTTTAGTACACATTTGATATATAATGAGATCACTTCCATAGGATTACATAAAAGGAGGACAACATTGTACAGTCTATCTAAGCAGTGTGTCCAAATCAATAAGCATCAATAATTCCATGTCATATTAGAAAATAAAAAAATACCTTAGAAATAGAAAATTTATTAAACAAATGACAAACACAAATATAGCATAAATATACACTACTGACAAGTTTCTCCCCTAATATGAAATTCTAAATTGTCCTCACAGTAGGTCCAAATCTAGGAGCGGAAGCATGATACCTCACTTTGGAGGTGGGAAGGGATGGTTGTAGGCTTCTAAGTCCTCACAAGTGTCATTATTCTATGTATCGACAGGAATTAGCGGTTATAGGACTAAATAGTGTCCCATGTCTATGTGACATTAGTCCATACATGTAACCATGGTAGGTATCTTTCTATATTGGTGCTACAATTGTGTGATCTGGACCTATTATCCCCTCAAGATCTATTTTAGATATCCATACATATCGGCCAAGACAGGAGAGGCCAAGGTGTATTTATTTTTAGTGTTGGGGGAAGGGGAGATAGTCTCATAGAGGGCTATGTAGAAAGAGATTGTTGGAAATAATATCCATCTATATATGCATAGGACTCATCTGAATTCCCATACTTCCACATAAAAATTATAGCACTAATTCTCCTTCTTTAGTCCAGTGTTGTCTGAGTCTGGAAGCTCAAAGAATTTCTCAACATACCTGTCAAAATATTGGCAATTTTCATTGTCAGATGGGTCTTGCATTAACATCTGAAGAAATTAGAACTTTCATGTTAACCAATTTTCCATAGGAAGAAACTCAAGATGTTACAAGTAAATGATCAGTTTCATAGCCAGCTAATAAAATTTTCCTTGAATTATAAGGTTCCCATTTGTGGCCTATCACACCTTAATGAATTTTTTGATTGATAGATAACCAACATTTTCTTTCTAACCATGTCGCATGACATACAACAAGAGAATATCTCTTGCAACCCCTTTGGTTTCCTTCTTTGCAAATAACCCGATATTCATGAGGTAGTGGATGTACTAGAGAATGGGTTCATTGATGGAGGATCAAGTAGATGAGCATGCTACTAGTCCACCTTAGTGATCTAGGACCATAATCCATACATCTTGAACTTATCTGCAACACATATTCTCATCTATATATAAAACCATGTACTTACAAAACCTCTTTAATGCTTGTACTCAATGTCAATCACTAGGAAGATGATGAACCCAAAAAAAAAATCAATGGTTTTATTGGGTAAGGATGCATCTTTAGTGAGGTGACGAACTTGTATGTGAGCCTAGGGTAAGTATGAACATTAGTTGTACACTGGTCGAGTATGTGGTGTGTCTCCGCTAGAGGTGCAACACACTAGCCAATTTGACCTGACTAGATGCGCCCCACGAGGTCGGAACACACATGATGGGGATTTTCTTTCAAAATTTATAAACCTAACTTAACACCTACGTCTACTAAAACAACTACACCCGCAAGCGCATGGGGTCGCATCGTAGTATAGGAAGGTGGCAAGTATAGAGTCGATCCACAGGGAAAAAATGGGGTGCTAGAGCTAGGTTAGTTTTGTTGGGTTCCTACTGCAGAGACTAGGGTTAAGGGTTTAAAGGTTGTTTTGATTGTTAAACTATTATGAACAAGCAAGCAATTAAAGGCGAGAATGAAATCTATGTTAACCCTAGACTAGATTAAGACTAAGTAGGAAAGAAAGGACTAAGCTAGGTATGAAAAGGAAAATTACACTAAGGCAACCAAGAGAGAAGATAAAGTTCAATTAAAGAGCTACACTAGCATGAACAAGACAAGAGCAAAGCAAGAAGCTAACTAAGTAAGGAAAGAACTAATTAAGCTATGCAAGCACAAAACTAGGGTTTCAAGTAGTAAAGAGATGTGTGGGTTGTTTAGGGGTATGAACTTATCACTTAAGTTGGGGGTGACATATGAACATTATGATTCCATTTAGATTATCCAAACCAAACAACAAGTTAGAGTCTAATGAATTAACCTAAGCTACTAACTGGTCATGGATATGCTAGGTTGTGCATAGGGGAACTAGTCCCTAACACCCCCTACTACCCTTACGAAGCTCAATTGGGTTAGGGGTTAGGTTCAATTTGATTAGAGTCTAATCAAGTATAGGTTTCTAGATTAGGCATTCCTAGGGAAATTAGGGGCCAAGGGTAGTAATGGGGAGGTGAAATTAGGGTTTTGGACCCCAATTCCCCCACATTCTAGCCTTGAGAAGGCTCCATGCTAATTGCACTAGAATTACCTAATCTAGCTACTTAGATCTCTCACTTAGGTTTAGGGAGATTGATTAGGATGTAGGAAGCTAGGAGGCAACCTAGGGATCCAAGAATTGGACCTAGGGGCAAATCCCAAAATTCACACATATAAGCAATTTGCCTAAATTCCTAGGTGATTCCACACACAAACCAATAAAAATCCATTGAGAATGAGATGAAAATAGAATATAATCATTAACAAATGGAATTACAACATTTACATGTCATTTTCCCCCAACATGGTATCAAAGTAACATAATTCCCCCCAAACAGCCCACCCACAGGGGCCTAGCTACTCATAGAAATGGAAAAAACAAAAAGAGAGAATAAAGAGATAGAGGTGGCCATGGAGCTCGAAGTAGTAGCCGAAATCCCCCTCTCCAGTAGCTACAGGTCATCCTCCTCCCTCCTCCAGGATGCAAGGGTGAAGAATGAAGGGGATTATGGGTAGGAACTAGTCTAAACTGGTGGTTTGGTGGTGGAAATGGTGAAATGGAGTGGATTTGAGGTGAATATGGAGTGGAATGTAGTGGATGGCGATTTGGGGAGCTAGGATGTGGTGGAAGGTATCTAACCTCATGCCCCATCCGCCATCTAGATATATATAGGTGTGGGGAGGAAGCACTAGGTCAAGTAGGGGCAAAATAGGTAACGTAGTGAAAACTAGGTCGGTTTGGTGAGTAGCACGACCGTGGTGGGTCACCACGACTGTGGTGGGTAGAGTAGACCACAACCATGGTGTATGGGAATGGTCGTGGGAATTAAAATAGGCCAAGTTACAGGGTTTTAATCAATTTTGGGCTGAAACAGCCACGGCCGTGGTGGGATCTGGTAGCACGGTTGTGCTGTGTGGCACGACCGTGTTGGAAGATGGTAGCATGGTCATGCTGCATGGCACGAACATGGTGGAAGATGGTAGCACTGCCATTCTGCATGGCACGACCATGGTGGGTGGTCGCAGCACGGTCGTGCTGCATAGCACGGCCGTGGTAGAGTATGCTCTGCAGCTGCTTCAAAATTTGAGATTTTTCCGGTGATTTCTTCATTTGCAGCACGATCGTTCTGTGTTACCACGGTCGTGTTGGGGGCTTTGCTTGCACTTTGAGCTTCAAACTTTGTTATGCATGGACTTCTTTACTTAATCTTGACTCTTGGCCACTAGGGGTAGGTTGGGGGAGCTCTGGGGCCTTCTTTGGGCCCCACCATCTCTCTCGTCCATCCAAGTGTGGTCCAAGTACCTGAAAAACATGCAAATAATGTCCATAAGTGCATTTTACACAAATACGCATATTAAGGGAAATAACATGTAATCTAATAGGTATAGATGTGATTGAAATGCAAAATGCCACAAGATGAAGCCCTAAAATAGGGCTGAATTAGTATGCCATTCTTCTCAAGAAGCTAGCATGTCTTGTCAATGATGTCCAATGCATCCATTATATAAGATAGCATGAGATGAGTGTTTATGATCCTATGAATCATGAAACTATTATGAATAGCCAAATCCTCATTGGACTTGATGTGGAATGAGGCCATGGAGACAAAGGGTAGAACAAAGGATGTAGAAGAAGACTCACTATGGGGCTTCTTGACATATTGCTTCTTTAAAGTTGTTGCATATAACACAAGGAGGAAGTAGAAAGGAGAAGTGAAGAAAATGTGTAGATACAACATTATGATGTGTTAAATCTAGAGGCGGGTTGATAGTTTCTCTAGATAGTCACAACATAGATAGGATTTGACATGTTGTGAAGCGTGGTGAAGAAAGTTTTACAGTAGTTGGGGCTCTTTGGGAAACTGGTCACATGCCCAAAAATTTTGTCATTGTTTCTATGGAGAGTTCTAAAAATGTCACACACACAAGAATAGCATCTCTAAGGTGTGGTTGAGGTGGATAAAAGGTTCACGATGCTAAAGTTGGAGTTGACGGTGATGATTCCTGATCTTGGATGGTTCCTTGCAGACTAAGCAATTGAAGGTGACAATTGAAGCTATTCTTGCAGACTAGTTGCTCATGGGTAGCTTCTCCTTTGTGGATATGGAAGTGAAGAATGAAAAAATATGTGGTAAAAGGAGGTCAAGTATGATGGATGCAATGAGATCTTCAAAATCGATCTTGAGGAGTGGTGGATGGAATCTTGATAATGCTTTGTCTTGTTTGTGGGGGAAACTAGGATTGTCGTTGGATATCTTTTCAATACGGTGTATGTTCAAGTGAGTGTTGGAGTTAGGAGGGTTCTATAGGAGGCAACTTTTACCATAAATTTGAATAATGAGAATGTCATAACTTGTCCTTTACATAATGTCGGCATACTACTACAACTTGGGCCATACAATATCATGTTACAAGTTTCGTGACACGTAAATTGGTTTATGATGTGTCTGGATTTCCCTTCCACTTACTAACCAATTTGACAACACATTATGTAATTGAACTTTACGGTGTGTTCGCTAATCCTAGATTCATGTAGTGTGTAGTTCAAAATTACACCTTCTGGATAACACTTGATGTTTCATTTTCCTAAAAAAATATAAACACAACATATAATTGGATCACAAATCACAATGTAACATATTACTTCTTATTGGGCTCAGTATAATAGTGCTTATTGTTTCTATGTATGCCCAAGAACGAATCATTTGATGATTATATGGGGCATCATGTACTTGATTTGATAATAGTAATAAAGGTAATTGCATCTATTATGCTTGTCTCGGTTATGAGATAATGACACAACTATAACAGATACCCAAAAGGATGATGTTACTTGGTGACAAATGTCTTCAAGTTAAGGACCTAAAGGATGAGATATAATAACATTACATACAATCTTAGTCTCTGGTTGGATATTATTGTGAATAAAAATAGACAAAAACAATACGTAAGACTAGAATGTGCATTGACTGATGACAGAGTCTCATTAGTCATGATATTGGATATCAAGTCAAACACATACGTATGTGTTAGAGAACAGTGTACCACACAAAACCACCTTGAGAATGATACATGGAAACCATGAACTGGTAGACAGAATCAACTATCAAAGTATAGTGGTGATTTTGGTTCATAGACCTAGAGTCACTATACTGATCACATGTAGTTCGATGAACTTTGGCACCATCCAACATGGTCATGGGTAAGGGTTTCCATAAAGGTGGTGATTGGGTATATCGTGACATATGGGGTTTGACTGTGACTGATGTAGATGGGATTTTTCCCACCTATGAGAGTTTTATATCCTAGGACCTTGATAAGCAAGACTAAAAAGTGCATGGGCATGCTCATGTGAGCCAATATATGATATTTAAACTCACTATATCTCAATATTCAAATGTACTTCAAGAAACATAGATTGAGTATTAAGAGGATCATGATTCCATGCTTCAAATTCCACCTAGATATCATAGACAAAGGAACTATACAATCATATTAGCAGTGATCACAGATTGTAGGTTGAAGTTGTTCTCCAACTTTTGAATTACTTGCATAGCAATGATGTATTGCTAGATAACACTCATTGCTTATGTAGTACTAATGGTTATGTACTTCACTAACAACATAATATTGGATATACATGGTCACAAGCATAGGATGCATGTGGAATAGGAGCTTACTCATGGACAATATTTACTTTGGTTACTAAAAGAGTTTCGGTAATCAAACTAAATAATATTGTTTATGCCAATTGACCAGCGAGAGTATCCATTGGTTCAACTGGTGTGCCATTTGATCAAGTGGAATGTCCCATCCATTAATAGGAGTTTACTGACCCTTGCTGATGGAATAAACTAGTCGACCATCTAGAGTTTCCAACCAAACAACTGAATCAGGTTCCCAGGGAATCGTCAAAATACTGAGTCAACTGACTAGAATGTCTATTTGACCGACTAGATGCAAAACAACCAGTTACCAGTTTGATTGGGTCAAATGATTAATGATATGTGTAACGATGTGTATTAATCATTTCATTGAAAGACAATATTATTCCGTCATTGGAACAAGCCAATCTATTGACTGGATTGTCCATTTGATCTAGTCGATTGATTAGATGGTCCACTCAACCTAGTGGTTGTCCACAATAGTTGTCAAGCCATGAGATCTAAACTTTCATATCCCCTAGGTTTTGGAAACCCTATCCCATCCACTCCTAAGGATGAAAAAGTCTCAAGACACACAATAGATACAAGTATAGAGAGGAAGTCAAGAGATTGTCTCAAGACATCTCAACTCACAATTCTAATAATGTGTGAGAGAGCCTAGATGTTTGACCCAAAAGGGAGTGATGACAAGGGTAAAGAAAGTCGACACTAGCAAGCTGAAAAGAAAAGGATAACTCCTTCTTGTTTTCTCTAGAAGCGAAATGTGGAGTTCTCGGTGGTCCACATAGGTTACTTAGTGGCGTAAAACCTTTTATTATCATGCTAGGAGGACGTCATCAGCTATTGTTCATGTGATATACTGGGAGGACACCTACAATTTCCATTAGTGTGCTACTTGAGAAGGAAGCACATCTATCTGTAGGAATAATCGATGGACATGCTCGAGGACAAGGTATGTCTTGTACCTAGATACAAATTCATTGATGCATCTGCTAGTTAAGAAATATAGACAGAAATGTTTCATTTTCAATGCATACTATGTCCCCATTTTCCCTAAAGAGGTAACAGGGCCACATAACTTATGGTTTATTGATATTTAAATTGATATGATTAGATTTATTTTAATTTTTATTTTGTTTCATACAATGCAAACATTTAAATGGTTAATGTTTGTATCCAAATAAATACCACATACACTAGTAAATGTCTCGTATCTCCTATATATGTATATATATGCATATACATGTATATATATATATATATGTATATATATATGCAATCCATATGTGTTTCCCTCAAATGGTTTTGATGGTGGATGTATGCATGGTTATGGTCAATACCCCTTGGATTCTTGTTTGGTTGGATGGTTTATTTCCCATCTTATAAATTCAGTTGCACACCAAGCCTTCCTTTTTTTTCTTCAAATTTAATTAATTCTCAAACCTCTATGCTCCCCTCGAATGTAACTCGAGGTATTCTCCTTACACTATGTGATATATAGATAGGATTAGCATTAGTTTCATTTTGGCAAGAAGAAGGCATTTTGACCAGGCGAGTCAATCGACCGGAAGTTGAGTCAATTGACTAGAGGATAGTAGGAGCCAACTGATCAAATGGAGATCCAACCGACCAACTAGATTAGTCCAACCAACCACTTGAGCCAGAAGCCAGTGGACCGACCGACAAAAACAAGCCAACTGATAGGAGGTCCAACCAATCGACTGGAAGGTCCATTAGACCAATAGACATGTTCCAAGCAAAAGGTATTTTAGTACATGTTGCATGCATATGATGTATGACATTAGGTGGTTAGTGTTTGTATCTATGCCTAAAGAGCCAATCAAGTGATGATTTAATTTTGCATGATGTAATTGATTTGATAATAATAAATGGCAATTATGTTTGTTCTATTTTATTCAATTATGAGATAATGATATAACATAATAAATGTATAAAGAATGATGATACTAGATGATAAATGTCTTCAGATTGAGGACCCAAACAATGAGATCACATGTATGATAAAAGTATATACATTTTTGTTATGTCCCTGGTTGGATACTACTATGGAAACAAAATAGACAACAATAATACATAATACTAGAGTGTGTGTGTTGGTTAATGACAAAATCTCATTAGTCATGATATGTGATATCAAACCAAACACATCGGTAGTTGTTAGAGAATAGTGTACTGGACAAACCCACCTTGAGAGTGATAAATTGAGACAATCAACTCTCATAGTGATATGGTGATTGTGGTTCTTAGACCCTTGAAGACACTAATCTCATTACATATCGTTCAATGTATTTTGACACCATCCAATGTGACCTTGAATAAGGTTTTCCATAAAGTTGATGCTCATGTACATTATGACACATGGGGATTGATTGCAATTGACATCGATGTGATTTTTTCCTCCTTTTGGAGATTGATATCATGGCCACTTGACAGGAGAGATTGAGAAATTTATGGTCATGCTCATGTGATTCAATATGAGATATTAATCTCACGTACATCTCAATAGTCTTCTCTAGTTCAAGAAATAAGGATTGAACATTGAGAGGATAAAGAATTGATGCCTCTAGTCCAATATGGATATCAGAGACAAATGATCTATATAATCACCATAACAATAATCACACATTGTAGGCTGAAGTTGTTCTAAAACTTTACAATTACTTGGGTAGCAATGATGTGTTTCTAGATACCTCTCATTGATTGTGATGTCATAAGTTAGTTATGGGCATTCATTGCCAATGTAATTTGGGACCTAAGGGTCACATGCATAGGATACACATGTAATAGGAGTTTACTCATGAATCAGGTTTAACTTGATTACCAAAGTTTTTATGTATTCAATTTAAATAAGATTGGATGAACTAGGAAACTAATCGACTGGCTCAAAATCGAGCAGTGTAGATTCTAGATCACCCAGTTCAATGATCAATAAAATGGATCAAGGATTGATATGGACTTCACATTATGCATTAATCATCGCATTAAAGCCAATATGTTTGCGAATAGGAAATAATGTGAACCGACTGATTCAAGTGTTGAAATGATTGTTTCCCATGTGAACTGACCATTTCTGTAGTGAACCAACTAGCTTGTGGTTCACATCTTCTAGAAAATTAATAAAATTATGTCTCTTAGACTCCAAGTTGGTATGAAAATCCTGACCTCATCCCTCCTATAAATAGAGGGGCAGCCAAGGCTTTCAAGCCACACAACAATAAGCTCTGCCAATTGTTGTACTCTCATAGTTGTGGTAATGTGATGGCCCAAGTAAGTCTTACCCATCAAAGGGAGAGACAACACCAAAGAGACAACAAGGGAAAGTAGTCAATGCTAGAACGTTGACATAGAAGGGGCAACTCCTTCCTGTCATTTCCAAAAGAAGGAAATGAGTTAACAGTGGTCCGCATGGACTACGTCGAGGCATGAAGGATGTTGCCCCCTACTAGGAGGACATCGTCAACTACCGTGTGTGGTGCTACACTAGAAGGCCTCCAGTGACAACTGTATGGGTGTTGCTTGGGAAAGAAGCACGCTGCTACAAGGGTAGTTTCTAGACTTGCTCCAGGACTAGGTATATGCCTTGCAACCTTCCTTCCCAATCCATAGTAGTCTATGCAATCCATTGGTCAAGGGGAATATGGCAAGAATTTTCTTTTTCTGCCATCTATGTCACCATATTTCCCTATAGTGGTATGAGAGGCAAGTCAATTTACTATGCTTTGAGAGTTAATGGATAAGATTGGATTTGTTTTATCTTTTATTTTATTGCATTCAATGCAAATATTTAAAATGATTAATGTGCATATATGATTACATGACACATATGATCCACATATGATCCATATATATATATATATATATATATATATATATATACATATATATATACATATATATATAATATGAAATGTATATGCATCATCCTACTATTTGTTTAATGGTGGATGTAAGAATGGACGTGGCCAATACCCCCTGGATATGTGTGCATGGTTGAATGGTTTTATTCCTGACTTTTAAATTCAGTTTGCATATCGAGCCTCTCTCTCTCTCTTTTTCCATATATAAGTTAATAGTTTCCTTCCAATGCTCCACTCAAATGTAACTTTAGGTTTCAATTTTATAATGTAGTAAGTTAAATAAGAATAGGATAGTTTAATTCCTATTTTGGCAAAGAGAAGGCATTCTTCACCAGATGAGCTGACCGACTCAGAAGTTGAACCAATCAACTGGATGATCGAGGCTGCCAAACGACTGGAGGAGCCAATCAATCGATTGGTGGCCCAACTAATTGACTAGAGGAGTCTAGTCGTTGCTTGAACTAGAGGCCAGTCAACTGATACAAGAGACCAATCGACTGACCAAGAGGCCAATCCATTGACTCAAAGGTTAAGTCGACCAACCAGTCTAGTTCTAGAATAGAGTTATGCAAGTACAGGTTGTTACATATGATTTGAACCTTAGGTGGTAGAAATTGTTTGTAGCTCCAATTCATTGCATTAGTACAGACATAACCATTACTCATGTTTTATGATTGTATGTTTCATTTGTGGATATTGTATGTTTATGATACATATTATAAGTATGTGGTGATTGGATATGTTTATGTATTAATATATAAATAAAACCCCTCAATCAAATATTATGTCTTAGATGTTTTCCATAAGCGACACACATGAAAATCTTGATGGACCTGTAGGTTAAGCCAAAGTGTGGTGCACTGTCTATCTCGTAGAAGTGTAATGATAGATATGTGGATCTGCCAAAGCAGTGTGCATATTCTATCGTGTTGGCTTTTAGGTTAGGCTCATCTAGGTGTCTTAATTGAGATTAAGTGCCTAGAAGCATAGAGATGGATTGTGACAACAAGTTGTGCACACCATCTATCCAAGAGATGCATGGGATGCAATAGTAAAAAGTTGCCTACCAAAATAGTCAAGTTGTAGGCAGTCAACCAAAGCTGACTCGTAATTTGATGAAATACGTATCTTGGCTTACTAGAAGATTCTACACTATAATATTCTACATTAGTAGTGAGGGCAATCTGTAAAGACCTGATCTTTATGATCAAATATTTACAAAATAATATCACAAACATAAACAATCTTTATTACAATCATGCTTGTACATTAGAGTCACGGAAGCTTATAAATATGATTACAAGTTTACGAAATAGAATTCATTCTATCTAGTCTTCAACGGAGGACTACCCAGTGCATGTCTCTTCAAGCTCTTCCATCTACCACATGTCCATGAGTTCCCAGAGGGAACGAAACCACACATGGACCCCATTGAAGGAAAATAAAGGGTCAGCAAAGCTGGTACTGAATCCAATCATTGAACTATGCATGAAATATGATTTAGATGCATAATAAAAATTAGGAAAGGACTATTTGGTGGACTAAGGCTAACAAGAAGAAATTCTAATATCAAATTCTAAATGACAAATTTTTCACAAAATCATTACTAAGCAAGGTTCAATATTTCAAGTATGCAAATTTGTCCAAGCTATTCACAAAGTATATCAATTCAAGATGTTCTATTTGACAAGTTTTGACAAGCTAACCCTATTCCTAGCCTTGACGTCGTTCACTTTCATTTAGGTGCATGCCTACCTCCTACTCATATCTGAGTGGTAACACACTTGTTAGGGTTCCTACCTAGAGGAGTTTAAACTTTTTTGTCACCACTAACCTTCTGCTTTAGGGTGTTATCTCTCTCTTAGATCTTTTCTCCTTTTATGGACGACCCACCCTAGGTCAGGTCACCAAAACCAAAAGTTGCACTAGGGGTTAGGTAACCACTTATTGTTTGTGTTTCCAATGCATACTCCAGCCTTCCATGTATATCATGCATGCCTAACCTATGTACTTGCATGCATGTATAAACTAAGTTATCCAACTTATTGGGTTCTCTCTCTTTGTCATTGTGTCCACTTTTATTATTTGGTGAAGGATGCCTTAATCTGTAACACTCTTCTCCCCAAAACTTAAGAGGAGGTGGAGAGAGAGAAAACCTTAAGAACATAAAGTTTTTCCAGTGAAAGGGAGTAGAGAAGGGATGAAAGTAGATAAGAAGACATGTAGGTATCTTGTTTCGAGTCAAATCTTCAAATTTTAGCCAAGCAGTCACACGAATTCTTGGAGTCCTCCTAAATCGACTAGCAGGGAGGAGGAAAATATTAACAGCCCCCAGATCATGATCCTTTTTTAGACACCTCCATCTTTTAAAAATCCTCCAATAACTCCCTTTGGGCTCTAAATAATTTGTAAATTTTAATAATTATTAGAGATTATATAGAAAACCAGGCTCTAATACTGAATGTAATGACCCACCTCCCGACAACCCCCAATTAAGGAAGTCCAAGAAGCTAGATTCATTATCCCAAACAGGATCATATGGTTTTTTAAATAATAAAAAATAATTAATAAATTCTACCAATTAAGCTTCATGCAGGATATAAATTTTTTTGTTTTCACATACCTTTCAAAAAGATAGGATTTTTGGACTTTAGCCAAGGAGAGAACTAGCTAACTATCTTCCTCCAAACATTATTTAGCCTTGTTCTTCTTCAATGTCACCTTTTATTGAACATTCACTTTTCATTAAGCTTGTAGATGCAACTGCATATTACCCTAAAATTCCAAGAAACAAAATATTGGTCAGTATAACATGTTATATTGATATGTGGGGGACACAAAAGTTTTCATCTAGTTGTAACAAGATATTGCAACAAAATTATTGTTTAACAGATCAAACCTTATGTCTTAAACATAAATATTCAATTGCGACATATCCAAGCCTCTATGTTTTCCCTGAAATGGACATGGATACTACCTCTCCCATATGGTAGATCCTCAATAGCCCCTTTTGGTCCTACCCTAAAAGTAGACCAAGAGTTAGAGTTTTATATTCATATGATCCTACCCAAAGGTAGACCAAACCTAGACTCATGATAGTCTGTTGATCCTACCCCAAGGTAGATCAATACGTAGATCATCAATTTCTCACATATATACAAAGCTACAGAGGAGGTTTAGGATCTGAACTAGTCATGCACATATTTATGGTGATAGCGATAATCACTTTATAGTTGCAAGAAATAAAGTTCATGCAAGCAGTTTATTTCAAGAAAATCGGTGAAGCCTCATAAAATGTTGTGAAACTAACATGAGTAATCTTAGTTGTAGACACATACGTAATATGGAAGTCTAAAAACCAAGAAAGACTTATAATCCAATCAATAAGTCCAATCAACCAAGCCAAGCAATAAATCAAGCAACTTGACCTAAAAAGTATTTATAACATCTAATTGTTATAATCGCATCCAAACATCTTTTATTAACTTGGATTCCATTCTAGGGTTTCTAAGCCTTATTAGGGTTTCCTTAGGGTTTCTTGGTGTCCAAACTTTTTACTTTCCATTTTAACCCTTTTTGGGTCAACAAACCCTAAAAAGCACTTTTCTACTCATAAAAACCCAAATTACTCAAATTATCAAAATTAAGGGTCTCTATCCACAAATTAGTTCGACAACATCATATTCATGCCTTTTTTATTTATTCCCATATTTAAATCTATCAAACATCATAATTATCAGAATTAGGGTTTCTAAGTCCATTAATGCACTATTATAATCATGGAACCCTATTAACCAAATCATGAACAAATATCATCCAATTAGATCTAATCCATCCTTTTTATGTCAAAAGCCTAAACTTTTCTCATGATAGTCAGGGAACATCATTAGATCCATTAATCTTCAAAACATAAGTTTCCAAATTAATTAAAACTAATAAAAATAGCATATTTACACCACTTTTGAGATACGAGAAGATCTAGGTCTTGATCATATTTTTATTGCATTCCTTGCATTCTCTTGATAAATTTTTGTATATAGTTTGCCTTGATTTGAGTTACCAATCATTACTTATCATTATTGCAAGGATTACTACATTTTGCCAATAAAAGAGTGACACATCATCATCAGGCTATATAATTGACTTACCAAAAACTCAGCTCATGACTGGGTAAAGGACCATGCCTACCTTCGATCTTGAATGCATGACCAGTGGCAATAGAATAAATTGCCTTTGTCCCCTCCCTCTCCTTGCGTGCGCGTCCGACAGACGTTTCTCCCTGCGCGGTTGTGCGCTACCACGCTCGCTATTGCAGCTGAAGGGTAGCCTTCTGCCACCACCACGGCAACCCCTAACCTTATCCTAGATTCTTACTCCTCCTCCAATCTTCACCGGTGGCAAGACCCAATGCCTACTTCCTGGGTGCATGTGTTCATTACCGTCATTGCATGAAGCTTCGACGATAGGTTAGTAGCCTGAACTTCTGAGCTCCCCTTGTTGAGTAGGTGCGCTCATGCTTGGGAGGGCTCTTCCTCACCCTACCAGCCGTTATTTCTACATGTATGGTGCACCTCCTTCTTGGTGCCAACATGCACCACAACATGATGATGTCATCTTATCCTTATCCACCCCCGGAGCCATCTCTAGGCTAGTCAATGACCTACTAGCCATAGAACCCTATGGCTACCTTCATGGAGAAGAGACATGTACTGCGTGTTGGATCCTAGATGGGTGATTAGATGCTCTAGAGGGGGGGTGAATAGAGTTGAAAGCACTTAAACAAAACTCATCAAACCTTCAAGATATATCAAAAGATAAGGTTGCTAAATAGGTAATTTGAGTCCAACTAAATCATGCATAGCAAGGATAAGAGATATTGAACATGCACCAATTAGACAAGCTATTTAGAGTGGTTCCACACTTCAAACTAGAAGTGTGTCAGTCCACTTGCCTAGAGAGGTCAACCTCTAGGACTTCCAACAATTGCACTCTTATATTCACTTATAAGACTTACAATACATGACCAACAAAGGACTTACCTATCCAATACAAAGAGTCTTCAACCTTACCAAGGACTTACCCACTTTGCAAGAGTCTTTGGCCTTCTCCAAGGACTTACCCACTCTTGCACAAGTCTTCAGCTTTGTAGGAATTACCCACTCTTCTTGGATCTTCTGCCTTTGACTTCACCTTCACTCGGAGAAGCTTCCAATAAGGTCTTACCTACTTGAGCTTGAGTCTTTTGCCTTCTCCAAGGGTTTACCCACTCTAGCTCCAAGTCTTCTGCCTTGATCTTCACCAAGGGACTCCTTCCCTTATTCTTCTTCACCTCTCTTGGACAAGAGAGAGAACCTTCATCTTCATGATTGCAAATGAGAGATGGGGAGGTGGTGGAAGTGAGAGCCTCACAAGATATACATATAGGACTAGCTCTCTTACAGATTTCCTACTCACTCTAATGGATGTAGCAAGTGATTAAGCTTAGAGAGAGAGAGGAGGCTCTAGGAAGCACTCAACTATAGAACAGGAACCTCACAAAGAGTTTGCGATGAATGCTCAACCTTGGAATGAAGCCCAAGGGGTCCTATTTATAGCTGGGGATGCCTCTTAGCCTTTGGGAACACTTGTGAACGAAAACTAGCCGTTTTGTGGCTTGCAACGGATCTATTTTCACTTGTTGCAACTCCACAACGGCTAGAAACACTTTTCTGCACTTTTCTGTACAGTGCATTCGGTCGAGTTTCTATATGTGTAACTCGACCGATGCAATCTTCAGAAAATCAGCCCAGGTGGATCGGTCGAGTTTCAGGGTGGGAAACTGGACCGATTCAATCTTCAGAAAATCAGTCCAGGTGGATCGGTCGAGTTTCAGGGTTGGAAACTGGACCGATCAAGTGCCTGTAATTGATTTTCAAAGTTGTATTAAAAGTGCTCTAATATTCGATCTAAGTGTTCCTGATATTTTTCTAAGATTAATTACAAGTCATACAATCATTACAAGTGATTTACAACATGATTCTAATGGATATACATCATATTACAAAAACGTGCACTTGTATTGACTTTGACTTGTCTTTTCTCCAATTTGATATGCGCAAGTTAGGGCAATTGGAGTGTGTCTATGCCTAATCTGAAATCACTCAAGTAGAAACATTAGACACCAATATGTAGAATGGTTAGTCATCATCAAAACATGGGTTTAGTCAATTTAGACATGAGTCAACATTGACCTAATTGACCTTTAGTCAACATTCTCCCCCTTTTTGAAGATGACAAACCATTCCATAAATGTATTGAAAGCATTTAAGTAAATTCATACCTTTGGAGAAACCTAGGGGTTTCAATAGAATGGAGTTCATATGCTCCCCCTCAATTGATGTGCATGGAGTTTTCATACTCCCCCTCAATTGATGCTATTTCTCCTGCATTGTTAGCTTTCATAACATTTATAGAAACTATGTCTTCTACTCATATATGTTCTACACATATATGTCTTCTTCCCTTTACCTTCTCCCTTTACATGAACATATTTCTCTTCTTCATGTAAGACATGCCTTCTTCCTCTTTTAAAAGAAGACATACCTTTCTCCCCCTTTGTCATTTCAAAAAGTGGGGTTATGAAGAAAATAAGAAACATCACTTGTTAAAGGAAAAGGAGATAACACAAATATATAAGGAGAGTAGAAGAGCACATATAGGGTCTTGTCCAAGAATAGAAAGAAAAGAAAGTTAAAACATATACTTGAACAACCCAAGATGCAAGATAAAGTGCTGCAGAAAAATAATAAATTGCATTTTTGACCCTCAAGATGACAGAATTTGACCAAAAACCATCAGAGCTCATGGAGAAGCGATGAGTCTTGCTCAGAAGGTCATTTCTGCATGAAAAGCACTAGTCTTGCACCAAAAACTAAAACTGGAGCAAAACCTGCATAAAATCCAAAAACACTCCAATTTCTACATACAATGTAGATCTATGTACCCTGCATCACGATGTTATGCAAGCAACTCAAGATAGTAGATATGCAAATCAAGGAACAAGCTTGAGCATGTATAAGCATAGCATATAGATGAGCAAAGATGCCAATTATAAACAGGGTTAGAACTACATGTATATGAACTACTAGTAGATGATATCACAAGTTAGGACTACTAGTAGGATCTAGATCATAGCAAGAGATACCAAAAGATACACAAGTTAAAGCAAGCTATGATTAGATGAAGAGATATATCCAAACAAAGAGATATGCAATTTTAGAAGCATGAAAGGATATAACTCACAAGATATGCATCCTTACCAAAACATGATTACCCCTAAGAACCTCAAGGTTGTATCAAAACAAGATATACACCTAGATAGATGTAGCAAGTTAGAGTACAACGGAAGAAATTTTTAGACACAACCAAGATATCCAAAGAGATCATCATCAAAACTTGCAAAACAACTCAAAGCAAGTAATTGCAAGATATAGATATACCAATTTAGAGAAATTAGAGAGATAGAGTTGTATGCAAGATAGGCAATTTAAAACATGGTAATATGCATATATAAAGGTACCAAATGAGTGCCAAAGAATAAGGCTATTGGTTGATAAAATCTAGTTGAGAGGGAAATTCTCATTCAATAAGCCAATTGTGTATTCTGTGCACAGTGTTATCGGTCAAGTTTTGTGCATTGACAACTCGACCGACGACAGCTGTTGGCAACACTCTTGGTGCCTATCGGTCGAGTTTCAAAGGGAAAACTCGACCGACAGACCAGCTGTCAAAGAGCACATATATTTCATGAAAACATATTTAAAGGCATGTTAAATATACAAACCATTCCATAAATGTCTAATCAAGTTAGTAATGCACTATAAAAGCATTAGAAATAGTTTTTGAGCAAGAGTGTGAAGAGAAACATAAAATACCACTTTTGACTCAAAAACCATATGTATAGTGCATACCATCTTGACAAAACAAGTTAGGATTGGTTATAAGCAATAAAAACATTACCTTTGTGCTTACCATTGCTTTTCCATTTGTTGTCACCCTCTACACATCTCACCTTTCTTCTTTCATGTGTATTGACAAGTCAATTTGCAATTCAATAGCTCAAGTCAATCCATTTGCAAGTACCTATAGGAAGAAAGATGAAATCGTCCCCAATCATATTTTTGGGTCCGGAGGGGTTAGTTTAGCAACCCAAGTCCTATTGCTCTTGGGTGCTTTCCTAAAAGGACAGCAAGTAGAATAATGACCAAAATCATTGCAATGATTACAAGTGCCTGTAGCCCTTGGAATATTGGAGGTCCTTTATCTATGTTGTTCCCTTGACTACATTCAAGTCCAATGCCATCTCTACCCATTTGTTTGGTAGTATGGTCTAGGATTTGATCAAGATTCATTTTATCACCAAAGAATCTTTGCAAAGAAGATCTCAAACTATGATTGTCATGCATAAGAGAAGTAAAGGTAAAACACAATAGATTCATATCATCTCTAGCATGCACAAGATAGATTTCTAAGCAAACATCTTTAGTCATATAAGAATCTTTATCACAAGATAGAGCATCAAAAGCTTTCTCTCTATAAGAAAAGATAGTATGAGGGTCAAGAGTAATTACATTACTATGCAAGGAAGCAAGTTCATATACAAGACAAGTTATCTTTGAAGGATAAACTTTATCTACACATTATATTCCTTGCAAAGTAAGTTCTTGACTCTCATAAGCACATTTAAGAGCATAAGAAACAATAGAGAGAGAAACAATAGTAGTAGCAAGCTCTATATATGAAGTAGTCATAGAAGGTTGAGATTCTAAAAACTTAATCTTATCAAGCAAGCTAGAATTTGCAATTTTAAGAGCATTTAGTTGACTAAGATAAGCATTTGTTTGAATCTCAACACTTGAATTTACCTCATTTAAATCTTTAATTTAGCTTGTCAAGAGGGTGCAATGGCATCCTCCATCTTCAAATTCACTAGATCTTCCACTGGTGCTTTCATTTATTGATGGAGCCTTTGTGATCCCTTTTTCTCTCTTGTTTCCTTCTATTGCTCTCTTTGAAAGTTGCCCATCTTCATAATCACCCATATTCTCCTACTTGTGGAAGTATGCTTGGAGAAGACCCGCTCTGATAGCACTTGTTGAAGCGGAGATGAAGCGTGCTCAACTCAATGCTAAAGCCGTGAGCATCATCTACGCTGCCCTTACACCATCAGAGTTCAACCACATCTCTTCGTGGGACACGGCGCATGAGATATGGCACAAGTTGTGTGTCACCTATGAAGGGACCGAGCAAGTCAAGGAGGCCAAAGTCTACATGCTTGGTGGTCTTCTTGAGAACTTCAAGATGGGGAAGAATGAGAGGGTAGAGGATATGTACACAAGGTTAAATGTCATCTTGAACAACCTTGCAGCCCTTGGGAGTGTCATGGATAGAGGTACAATCAATGCCAAGATCTTGAGATCTCTTCCAAAGAGATGGGAGTCAAAGGTCACCTCTATTGAAGAAGTTTACAAGCTAAGCGAGTTATCAACCGAGGAGCTGGTTGGTAACCTTCAAGCCCATGAACCTAGGCTTGACAAGCAAGAGGAAGAGGAGAAAAGAGAAGAGAAGTAATCAAAGAAGATAAAGGACACCGCCTTCAAAGCTCAAATTGAAGAAATGGTCTGACAACAACAACTTGCCATGAAGTCTCCCTTCCCTTCCTCTAGTGAAGATGAAGGTGTCAATGATCATGAAGCTAACTACTCCAACGGGAAACACTTCAAGAGCAAGCCCTCCTCCTCAACTCCTAGGTGCTACGAGTGTGGTCAAAAAGGCCACTACAAGAGTGACTGCCCAAAGGTCAAGAAGAGCCATCATAAGAGCATCCACAAGAAGGATGACAAGTACAAAAGAGAAGCAAAGTACAAGAGGAAAGACAAGAAGGAAAGAAGATCCAAAGATGCAGCTCATGCGGCATGGGAGTCTTCTTCTTCAAGCACCTCAAGCTCTGAAGATGGAGAATGTCATCTTTCCCTCATGGCCTCTACAAGTGAAGATGTAATTGAGGTAAATGAGGTAAGCAAAGTAAGTGATATTAGTTTACATGAGCTATCTAAGGAAACTCTTATTGACATGCTTAATGAATGCCAATCATCTTTTGCTAAATGTAAATCTAAAAGAAAAAGATTAGGAAATATAGTTGATGATCTTTATGCAAAAATTGACATTCTTGGTGAAAATGAAAAATTGCATCTTAATAGTATAGAATCCTTGCAAGGGCAATTTTTTGACCTTGAACTTCAATACAATGGAGTAGAGGTTGAGAATGGTGTATATCTTAAAAACATTGAAAATCTTAAGATAGAAAACCAAAATTGCCTAGATGAGCTTGACACTCTTAAAACTGAAAATGTAGAACTCAAGCTTATTGATGATGCTAGGAGAAAAGAAGTCTATGCCTATCAAAGAGAAATAGTTGTGCTCAAATCTGAAAATGCAAAATTGCTTGCTCAAATTAATGATTTATCTTCTAGACCTGTTTTTCCTAGAAATGAAGTTGCTAGCTTAACTCTAGAAAAAGATTCTCTTCTTACTAAAGCCCTCTGTCTTGAGGCCGACCTTTTGCATGCTAGAGAAGATCTTGAAAATCTTTCTACTAATGTTATAAACCTTAGTGATGATAATGCCAAATTAAGATCTACTTTGCAAAGGTTTCTTTCGGGTAAGAAATCCCTAAATGATGTCCTAGAGCACTCTACCAAACAAGTTGGTACTAGTGGTTTAGGATATAATGGAACTACTCCAAAAGGTAAGAAGAAGAAGGGTAAGAAAAAGAGTGTGGAACCTCCAATTTTCAATGGAGAGTCTTCCGGCTCTAAAAACCCCATGGTTTGTATTCATTGCAAATGTGATGACCATTATTCTACCTATTGTCCTTACAAGCCCAAGGGGACCAACCCAAAGATGAAATGGGTCCCCAAGCTAACCCCGGACCCCAAAGTTTGAGTTGGGTTCTGACATCCTCTTTTCTTGCAGGTGAAAAAGAAATGGATTGTTGATAGTGGCTGCTCTAAGCATATGACTGGAGAAATCAGCCATTTCAACAAATTTGTGAAAAAGAAAGGAGGATCGGTAACCTTCGGGGACAACAAGAAGGGTAAGGTTATAGGTGAGGGTGATGTAGGCAATGAATTATGTATTAAAAATGTATTTCTTGTTGATGGCCTACATCACAATTTAATTAGTGTTAGACAATTATGTGATAATGGTTATCTTGTGTTATTTACTGCTTTAGAATGCTTGCTTCTAGATTCCCTCTCCTATAATGTTAGATATAAGGGAACTAGAAATGGAAATCTTTATGTTATTGTTCTCGATGCTCTTAAGCCCATACTAAATAGATGCTTAGTTGTGGATAAAAACGATCTTTCGCTTTGGCATCGTCGTTTGGGTCATGTGAATTTGCATCAAATGAAGAAATTGAACAAAAAGGACTTGGTTCGAGGACTTCCTAAATTGGATTTTGAAAAGGATGAGGAATGCCAACCTTGTACACAAGGGAAACAAACCAAATGGACAAAGAGAAGGTGAAGCATACCATCTTTGTGTTGAAGCAAAATGTTAGACATTGGTTGGACATTGAGGTCGAGAAGACACTGGGGAAATCATTTCTTGGATGCTGTTGAGGAGGGAGTTTGAGAACATATACTTCCCTTTAACCTATCTAGACAAAAATATCCCACAATTTGACAAGGTTAGGAAGAGGTCGATGATGGTGAACGAGTATGAAGCTTGGTTTTTAGAGTTGTGGAGTTTTTCCTAGCACATGGTACTGACCAAGACAAAGAAGATTTGACAATTTGAGAAGGGGTTGGATCCCTATTTGTCAAGGTTGGCATCGAGTACCAAGAGAGTTCTTGAGCTTCTTCATATTGATCTTTTCAGACCAATGAGAACACAAACACTTCGTGGCTCCAAGTATTGTCTTGTTATTGTTGATGATTTTTCTAGATATACTTGGACTTTCTTTCTCATTTCTAAAAGCCATACTCTTGATGTTTTCTCGAGCTTTTGTAAACGAGTTGAAAACGAAGCTTCTTGCCATGTTGTTTCTATCCGTAGTGATCATGGGGGAGAGTTTGAAAATGATCTTTTTGAACGTTTTTGTGAAAAATCGGGCTATTCGCACAATTTCTCTTCTCCTCGCACACCTCAACAAAATGGAGTTGTTGAGAGGAAGAATAGATCGCTATAAGAGATGGCTAGGACCATGCTTCTTGAGTATGACACTCCTAAGAAGTTTTGGGCTGAAGCCGTTAGCACGTCATGTTTTGTGCAAAACCGAGTTTTCACACATCCGACTTTCAAGAAAACCCCCTATGAACTATGGCGTGGTAGGAAGCTGTCTATTGATTTCTTTCATATTTTCAGTTGTCCTTGTTTTGTTTTAAACACTAAGGATTCTCTTGACAAGTTTGATCCGAAATCATACAAGTCTTTCTTCCTAGGCTATAGCACTACTAGCAGGGCATATAGAGTATTTAACATTGAACTATCTAAAATTGAAGAATCTATAAATGTTAAATTTATTGAAACTAACCCTATTATTGGCAAGCATATTGGTGATGATGATGTTGCAGATGAAATAATTCCTATCTTAAAATATCTCAACATCAAAGACAAAGGCAAGCAGGTTGCAGAAGAAGAAAAAGAAGAAGAAAAGAAGGATCCCACTCCCTGCTTTGCAAAGAATCACCCCAAGGAGTTGATCATTGGCAATCTGTTTGAGAGAGTGAGGACACGAGCTGCTCACAACAAAGAACAAGTAGATAGTGCCTTCATCTCCCAACTAGAGCCAAATAACATCAAAGAGGCCCTTGGTGATGATGAGTGGATCCTTGCCATGCAAGAAGAGCTTGAGCAATTTGAGAAGAACCGTGTGTGGACTCTAGTGCCAAGACCAAATGATAGAAAGATCATTGGCACCAAATGGGTCTACCGCAACAAGCTTGATGAGAAAGGAAAAGTGGTAAGGAACAAAGCAAGGTTAGTAGCACAAGGTTACAACCAACAGGAAGGTATTGATTTTGATGAAACTTATGCTCCTGTTGCTAGATTTGAATCTATCCGTATGCTACTTGCTTTTGCTAGTTATAAAAATTTCTTTCTTTATCAAATGGATGTTAAAAGTGCGTTTTTGAACGATACAATCGAGGAGGAAGTTTTTTTTGCTCAACCTCTGGGCTTTGAAAATGACAAATTACCCAATCATGTTTATTTGTTACAAAAAGCTCTCTATGGACTCAAACAAGCCCCTCGAGCTTGGTATGAGAAATTAAAGAACTTTTTGTTAGATAATGGGTATGTCATGGGCAAAGTTGATTCTACTTTGTTTCTAAAACACACTTCTAACCATTTTCTTATCATCCAAATATATGTTGATGATATCATATTTGGCGGGACTGATCTTGATCTTTGTAAGGAGTTTAGTTCTCTTATGCTGAGTGAATTTGAAATGAACATGATGGGTGAGTTGACCTTCTTCCTCGGCTTTCAAATCAAGCAAACAAAGGAAGGAAACTTCATCAACCAAGGCAAATACACAACTGAACTACTCAAGTGCTTTGGGATGGAGAACATGAAGCCGATGGATACACCCATGTCAAACACCGCCAAACTTGATAAAGATGAAGAAGGTGAAAAGGTAGATGAGAAGCTCTATAGAGGTATGATAGGAAGTGTACTTTATTTAACTGCCTCTAGACCTGACATTATGTTTAGTGTTGGCTTGTGCGCTCGCTTTCAATCTTACCCTAAGCAGTCGCATCTCACTGCTGTTAAGAGAATTTTGAGGTACTTAGCCAAAACTCAAAATTTTAGTCTATGGTATCCTAAATCAAGGGATTTTACTCTTACGACATATAGTGATGCGGACTATGCAGGGTGTTTGATTGATAGAAAGTGCACAAGTGGCACTTGCTTCCTTCTAGGACCATGCTTAGTGTCTTGGTTCTCCAAGAAACAAAGCACAGTGGCATTATCAACTACCAAAGCGGAATACATCGCAGCCGGGAGTTGTTATGCACAGGTCCTATGGATGAAGCAAATGCTCCAAGACTTTAACATATTTTTTGATGCTTCTCCTATCTATTGTGACAATACTAGTGCAATTAATCTATCTTACAATCCTATATTGCATAGTAGAGCCAAGCATATAGAGGTTCTCCATCATTTTCTTCGTGACCACATTGCCAAGAAATATATCTATATCACACATGTGGACACAGAAAATCAGTTGGCGAACATCTTTACAAAACCTCTAGCTAGAGATCAATTTAATTTTATTCGATCTAAATTGCTTATTTCTGACTTGAATGATCTTGCTATGTGATCTAGCTAGTGGTCTCTATCCTATATACTTGCTCATGTCATTCTTCACCTTATGTTGCCTATACATGCTTGCTTGTGCTAAATTTGCCAATCAATATGCTTAGTTTGTGCTTGTTTTTGGGTTTTTATCGAATTTCACATTTTATCGCTAAATAGTGCCCAATGATGAGCAAAATGTGCCTAGGTATGTTATTTATGCATAATAGAATGGAAAAATAAATTTAATAGGCATGTATGTGGCTAGAATCTACATTTTAGACTGCTAGGTCAGGTTGACCTTTGGTCGAGTTTCCCCCTGGAAAACTCGACCAATCAGGAGTTGAGAGCATATCTTCAGTGGACCGTTCGGTCGAGTTTGTCTCCCTCAGAACTCGACCGATCCGCGGGCTGGGCCACCTTAAAAGTTAGGATCGGCCGGCTATTTTCCCTTGCAACTAGAAAATAGTCGACCGATTCCTCATCTCCTAGCCCTGTTCTCTCAACCCAAGCCCTAACCTCCCCCGTTCCTAACCCTAGGGCAACCTAGCACCTTTCTCTTGACCTTCCCATGCGTCTGTGGTGTGTCTTCTTCGGTTTTTGAGGTTTATCTTGCTTGTGTGCACGTTTTCTCTTCTCGTTTTCATTTCTATGTCTTCCCATAGGAGAAAACGTGCCGCCCCTAGTAATGCTCCTGCCTCCTCATCGGTTAATCGGTTGATTCCTTTTGATAACACATCTTTTGTATCTCTAGAGGCGGTCAATAGGTATAAGGATCTCCTTCCTCGGTCTCCTTTTCCTTTCCACCCCCTAGTTAGTGCAAACCGTTTTCAAAACCATATCAACTCCATCGCTCAGCTTCTTGCCAAACACAACCTTTCCGCCCTTGCGATCGAAAGTGACTGCTTCAATAATCAGTTAACTAGTACAAAAGCAGTTCACGAGTTCTACGCTAATCTGCGCTGGAACTATGATTCGATTGTTCCCCCACCTAATACCGAAATAGTCCTAACATCGATGATCGCCAGTCGTCAGTTTCAAATCTCCGAGGAGAATTTCAATCTCTATCTTGCCGGAGACAAAGAAATCACTACTTGGTGTCGGGGCTATGACGAGTATTTTGATCTTTTAGACCCGGAAGGCTTTTACAAACATCATGAATTGACTTTACCGGATATTCATCAATTTTTGAAGAAGCCTGACGTGGCCTATAAGAAGCGGTCCACCCTTTCCTCCTCCTCCCTTGACCTCTGAAAGCGCATCCTAGCCCTTGTGCTCAACTGCAACATCCATCTGAAGCGAAATCAAATGGATATCGTGGAAAACACATCGGTTTTGATGTATTGTTTGTTGAACAACATAGGTGTCAAGTGGGCTCGTTACATTCTACATCATATGACCTGCTTTGACAACGGCAAGAACACCAAGGGCACCCACCCTCCCTATCCAGCCTTGATCTGTGGTCTCTTCCAGTTCGCCACTGACAAATCACTCTTTTCCGACTTCCATTACCTGGTTGCTCGAAAGGGAGTGTGCATTAGTGAAACCACTCTTCTGAAGGCTGTACCTACCCCTGCCCCTGGTGCTTCTGCCTCCGATTCTTCCTCTGCTTCTGCTGCCCCTCCCTCCTCCACCAGTGCCCCACCCCCGCAGCATCACCCCCACCCTAGCCGTGCGTCTTTCCATGCATCTAATGAAACCCTTCTGGGATACATGATGCATGAACAGGCGTACAATCGCCAGGTCCAGGAGCACCTGCACCAGGATTTGTGTTCAATCATGTCTACCATGAACCTATCCTGTGCTTCACCCTACCCAGTCTACCAGCCATATCCGGGTAGTGCTTATGCCTCCTATGCATATGAGCATTACTTTTCTGCTCCACCACCGTTTGCTGCCGAGCCTTCCGCTGCTGCTCCACCTCAGTATCCCTCTAGTAGCTCTACTCCTGCATATCTACCGCTACCTGCTGGCCCCCTGGCCACACTGCTCGCGTCCTTGGGGGACTCTGCTCCATCCTTTCCACAGGCCCAGGAGCTCCTAGCTCTTGGCATGTCGTGGGCTGAGCAGAATGCCCACTGGCCTGGTCGCTCTTTTGGTCCTGTTGACGAGGACATGCCCGACCAGGCTGAGGATGCCGCTGAGGATGCAGATGAGGATGTTGATGATGCTGATGGTGATGGTTCTTCTGCCGAAAATGGCGATGCTAGTGCTGGCACAACTGCCCCGCCTTCGGATGGTGATGAGGACTACAACCCAGGCAACGACGAGGATGCAGTTGACATCGATAGCTTAGATGTCTAGGAGGTTGTCTTAGATTATAGTCTAGCATGTATTTTATATATATCTTTCTAGACTCTTCTGTATAAGAAACATCCTGGCACATTAGTCTGAGCTGTACTATTTTCTTATTCACTGTTTTCTCTCTTTTATGGTTGTAGTCGCTTATGCGAACATCTTTCTGAGTTGGAATATTATTGCTATGCACTTTGCTTATTTACTCTATGTTCTCTTCTGCTTGGTGCTTGTTGAGCTATATTTTGATTCTGACTTGGATTGTATGTTCACCTTCATGGTTGTATGATATATGCTTTTACATTGCTTATTCCTTTGCATATATGTGTGGTTGAGTCTTGGAGAAGACCTAGTTTTTTGCTCTTCTACCCCCCTACCTTTTTGATAATGTCAAAAGGGGGAGAAATACCTCATGGTTTGAGACTCAATCATATTGTTTCTTGTGATTATACTATTGCTTTCTTGCCTAAGTGATCCTTTTCTTGTTAATTTGCTGATTGATCATATGACATGTAAAGGATTACATATTACATGGATATTGGTTTTTGCTATGTATAGAAAACCTAACATGCAGGTGAGAGGAAGCATAGATTGAGGGGGAGCAATTCCAATTGTCCTTATCATGAATCCCCCTAATAAACAAGGCAAAGGTATAACTTTCTTATCCTTTTCAATATGTTTGAGGAATGGTTTGTCATTGTCAAAAAGGGGGAGAATGTTGACCCAGAGGTTGTACATTACCTATATTTTGATAATGAATTAACCATTCCATTCATATGTATCTAACATGTGCGTTAAAGATTGTTTGCAGACATTAGGTACATGAAAAGGATCACATATACAAGCCCTAGAATGGGCCAAGTGCAAGCCAAATTGACTACAAGTGTGCAATTTAGGATTTCTATGTAAATCACCTTAGAACATAAATGTAATCACTTGTAACGATGTATATGCTTGTAACTTAGAAGATAAAAATGTTTGGGACAAAATTCACCAAGTGCTAATCACTTTTATTGCAAATTAGAAAATCCATTTCAAGCACTTGGTCGGTCGAGTTTCCCACCCTGAAACTCGACCGATCATCCTGAGTCGATTTTCTGAAGATTGCAATCGGTCGAGTTGTGCATTCACAGAACTCGACTGATTGGATAGTAGGCCAATTCCAGTTGGAATGGTCGGTAGAGTTTCCTCAGGACAAACTCGACCGATCAATTCAACATCGGATTGCCTGCTACCTGATCGGTCGAGTTACACCCATTAATACTCGACCGATTGCACTGTACGGAGTTTGCAGAAAAAGTAATATGACCGTTGGTGAATTGTTTTGGGCAAAAATATAGCCGTTTTCTTGAAGGCAAAATGACCACTTATGCACCCAAGTGTCCCACAACATAAAGGGCCACCCTCAACTATAAACAGAACCCCTTGGACTTCATTCCAAGCTGCTCTTCCATTGCAAACTTGGTTCTAGCTTAGTTGAGAGTGTTCCAAGCCCTTGAGCCCCTTTCTCTCTCTACCTTCAAGACAATTTCGTGAGTGAGATAGGTCCTTGTGTATGAGAGCTATCCTTTGTGCTATGTAAAGCTCTCCTTTCTTTCTTCCCACCTCTAAATCAAATAGAAGATTGATTGAAGCTACTTCTCCGAGTCAAAGAGGAGTTGCTGCTGTTCTTCTCCGAGTAAAGGGGAAAATGTGTTGCTGATCTTCAAGAGTGAAGATTGATCATTTCTCCAACTCCCTTGGTGAAGGGAAAACGTGGGCAAGCTCTCCAAGTGCAGGAGAGGTGCAAGGCAAGCTCAAGTAAGATAGGTAATTCCTGCAAGGCTGAAGACAAAGGTGAGATTGGGTAAGTCCTTTGTAGAAGGCCGAAGAATCTCGCTTTGTGGGTAAGTCCTTGGATAGGTAGAAGATCTTAGCTTGTGTAATTAAGCCCTTGGTTGTGTGGTTTATGTTTCTTGTAATCTTATCGTGATATATAAGAGGACCAAGTTGAAAATCCTAGAGTCTAACCAACTCTAGGTAGTGGACTGACATCGCTCCTAAGTTTAGGACGTGAAACCACTCTAAACCACCTGTCCAAGTGCATGATATTCATTATCTCTTATCTTTGCTTTGTATGCTAGAATAGGATATCAAATTGCTGCTTGCATTAGTTTATGCACTTCAATTAAATTGGTGGCCTAATCGATTTTGTAAAGTGTGTGTAGCTCTATTCACCCCCCCCTCTAGAGCCCATCGATCCAACACTACGTTGTTCCCATGGCCCTCACTTATATAGCCAACCCAAGGACTTTTAGGTCTTCAAGGGAGAAATACGACAATAAGAGTTGTGGGAAATGATAATTGTTTCCTTCTTAGGGCATTGTAGATGTTAGATATAGAAAGTGATTTTAATCTTGTCATGATTCAATTTATGGAAAAGTATTTCTGAGGCTACAAATTCCTTTACAATCATGTAATATCGGATACACAAAACCCCTCCACAAAAGGCAATTTTTTTGGCAAAACAAAAGCCATCAAAGAAGGTACCAGGACCATGCATCATGTATTGGGGAAAAATAGACCATTAGTCTATTAGGAAACTCCTTAATGGCTAGGAGTCTAGATTATTCTTTCTCTTTATCTTATATTCTATTGGTTCCAAATTATTTAAAGAAACCTTTTAAATATTTAGATCTTAGTGTGGCAAGATTAGTGGCAAAATACATAAAGTAAATGCCTTTTTCATTCCCTTAAGCAACAACTTTATTTAATTTATTTTAAGCATCAAATTAACTCTTTTCTATTTCTATCTTTTCCATATTTCTTTTTATTACTTTCACATTAGAAACCAAGTGAGGATGAAAACTAATCAATGGTGGCCATCTTTGCCACTTTCTATAGAATTCAACAAAATTCTCTCATCTATAAACAATTATCATCTATTTCTTTTTCTTTTTTCTTATTATGGGATTTCTTATATCCATTTTCTCTTTTATCCATCATTAGATTAATAAAATATTATAATTCATGAAATTTATCATGCAAGAAAAATTTGCAAAGAAATCCATTCTTTAAAAATAAAGCACTTAAATTTCCAAACAAGTCTCTTTTCATAGAATAATTGCACTTCAATATAAGTGAAATCTCAGGTTATAATAGTCACACACATAGGAACTCATCTAGAAGGGGAGTTTAATCTTAAATGATGATTGGATTGATTACTAAAGTATTTAGGTATTTAATTCATGCAAACAATTGTCTTACTACACTGCCAAATGACCATATCACAGGGTGATATGACCATTTGGACAAGCCATACAATCATCTGAAGTGTTGAGATGGCTGTTTGGGTTGTCAGCATGATAAAAAATTGAATGGGCTAATTTCTACCCAAACGGAGGTGTGAACCGACCGGTTCATTCTATTAAACCAACCAGCTTGGCTTGACTCACCACACGTTTGTCTGGGTGAGCGAGATGGGCATCTCGCAAGTGTGAGACAACTCGGTTGGGGCTGAATGAATGTCTTGGAAGTTTCCTAAACTCATTTCCATTGCACAATACTTGTGGTGCAATGAATTAATATTTAACATTAATTGGAATTGAACTGCCAAATTTGTGTGTGATTGGAAAACTACCAGACGACCATCTTGTAGTATGAGATGACCATCTTGTAGTATGAGATGACCATCTTGTGTGACCATGCGACCATCTAGGATACCAAACTACCGTTTCATGTCTTGTAGGTTGCTAAAATTCAAGATCATTCAGTCCCTTCCACTCCCACGTAGATCCTAAACAGACTGGGAACCCTAGCCCAAACCCCACCTATAAATAGAGGGGTATAGAGAACTTCCCAGAGTACAACATAGACAATTGAGAATTAGTTTCTCTAATAATTGGTGTATTCTTTGGTTGTGGTAACCAAGAGAGACCAAGAAAGTCCTACTTGATAAGGGAGAGATAGCGACAGGAGAGAACAACTAAGGATCATTGTTGGTGGGAGAGCAAGTTGGTGACTAGTACATCAATGGGAGGGACAACTCCTTCTTATCTATTCTAGTTTAGAAATAGGAGTTCTAGTTGGTCCATGTGAACTACTCTAGAGGTAGGAGTCCTTTGGCTGCTGTTAGGAGATAAAAGTCAATCTACAGCCTGTGGCGAGACCGCATGAGCCACTACAGAAGTTGTCTTATCTGCACAACCACCATCCAAGAGCAACTAGAAGACAGTTGCACTACAACAAGTTCTTGTTGTTGGACTTGCTCTAGGACTAGGTATAAACTGTTAAACCATCTTTCTATTTCATAGTAGTTGATGTGCTCTTGTTGTTATGAGAAATATGGATAGATAAAAAATTTATTTCTACTACTATACTCTGTGCGCATATTTTAAAAAAGTGGTATCAGAGCCATGTCAATTTACTATGTTTTAGGATATTCAATATGATCAAATTTTTATTTTATCATTTATTTACTGTATACGATGTGAATATTTAAACTGCCTCATATGTGTATCTGAATAAAGACTACATTTTCCCAAACTAATGTATATATATGAAATATATGCAATTTACATGTGTCCTCCTAAAAGAAATTTTGATGGTGGATGTGTATCATGGTTACGGCCAATAACCCTATATATGTGTGTGGTTGGATGGTTTGGCTTTTCCTATTTATCTCAGTCTATGTACCAAGCCTCTACCTCTCTCTTCCTAATATAAAATTAATTCTTTCCTAACCCTTTGCTTCCCTCAAATGTAACTTGAGGTTTTCCTTTACAACGTAATAAGTTTAACAGCAATAGGATAGTTTTATTTATCTTGTACTGATGAAGAAGATAATCCTTGTCGGATGAGATAAATAGTTCGTGAGATGAGCTAACTGTCTGGAGGACCATGAGAGACCGAACAATGGAGCCAGATGATTGCCTAGTGGACCCAACTGACTATTTAGAAGGAGTCCAAACATCGGTTGGATAGGAGGCCAGATGACCATTTGTGACGAACAACCCACTGGCCAAAAGGCGAGATGACCGGTTCAAGGGTTCAACTGAGCTACCTAGATTGGAAAGTTCAAATTTACACCAATAATAGGTTCATATATATGATGTGATGATTGACCTTGGTGGTAGTAATTCCTTGTGGCTCTAAGGAATTACAAGTAGACATGGCCATAACCATCACTTTTTTTATATTGTATGTTTACATTGTGGTATATAGCATGTATATGATGTGTACTATATATATGTGGTGATTGGATATAGTATATGAATATATATATATATGACACATATATAAATCCCTCAATCAAACGTATTAAGTCTAACATGTTTTCTATTAGCAACACCCATGAAAAGCTTGTTTCACCAAGCGCAGGTTATGCCTCTGTGTGGTGTGTCATCTAACTTGTGGAAGTGTGATGATATATATGTAGGTTTTGCCTTTACAAGATGCATGTCTATCATTTTGGCTATTGGGTCAATCTTAACTAGTGGTTCTTAGAGCATCTAATCCCAGAAGCATACAGATAATTATGAAAAGGAGTTTCACAATCTATAAAGAATTGCATATGATGTAATTGGAAAAGTTGCCTACCTTGGTAATTAACTGTGTTTTGCGGTATTTGTCGGGCCATAGTTGAATTATCTTGGATCTTACTCGTTAGAAAATTGATTCCTTGCAATTTTCTGAAATGATACTAGAGGGTTGTCAATCTGGACAAAATAATGAGAATGATAATTAATTAATGACCTAATTATTATTTCCAAATTTAAATATAATCAAATGAAATCAAAATGAGTTTTTGACAAAATTGTAAATTCTTTTGTATCACCTAATGGCAACAAACAACATTCACTTTTCACTATGATCGGTCCTTGAGAAGGACAAACTAACTAGTAACAACTTCTACGGCTAGTTCAAGACATTGAGAATCGTTCATACACAGGAGTGCAAGCTCTATGTCCTAGAGACGCCATAACTCATAGAACTACCTTAAAATGCACTAAGGGCTGACAGGAATGCTTATAAGAAGCATACTAAAGATGTCATGGATGTCAAGTGTCTAATTCTATGCTCCATGAACTATGAGCTGTAGAGGCAGCATGAGAAGATAGATGTGATTGAGATGGTCACACATCTCAAGAAAATGTTCCAAGATGAGGCAAGATAGGAGAGATATGATGTCTCCAAGGCTTTTTTCAAGTGAAACATGGTAGTAGGAGATCTAGTAGGTCCTCATGTACTTAAGATCATTGGGTATGTGGAGAACCAACCTAGACTAGGATTCCCCCTAGGTCATGAGTTGGCCACTAATGTGATTCTACAGTCTTCACCAGAGTCATATAGTTAGTTTGTCATGAACTACAACATGAACGACTTTGACAAGCCGTGGATAGAGTTGTTGGGCATGTTGAGAATAGCTGAGACACAAATGAAGAAAGACAAGACCAAGTATGTGATGGTAATCAATAAGAAAAAGGGGAAGTCTAAAGGCAAAGGCAAAGCTAAGAAGGGTTCTAAAGCTAGCTAGAAGCCCAATTCTTCATATCTCAAAGCAAAGGGAGGAGTAAAGAAAAGAGGCGATTGCCACAATTGTCACCAGCCCAAACATTGGAAGAGAAATTGCCCAGTTAGGTTAGAGGAACTAAAGAAGAAGAAGGAAGACACTCAAGCCTCCATTGTATGTATAAACAATATAAGATAAATTGGATTACTTCTTCATCCTGGTATATGATACGAAACAGAGATCTGACATACTTGATGTGCAGGATCTGACAAGAAGTAAAATCCCTTCATCAAAGGACAAAGATGGACAAGGCAAAGTAAGAGTTACGGAAGGCTTAGTCTACATTTAAATTTATCTTATCCCAATGGGCATGTAATGAAGTTAGTACAACTACTATTTCATTATGCTAATAAATAGAAACATTTACTTTAAAGCATCGTGTATGACAAGGATGATAAATAAATAATGGTTTTGAAGTTTCTATTTAGTAAGATATGATCTAGTATGTAAATGCCCAAACATATAAATGGTATTTGTACAAAAGATTTTGAGATGAATGTTTATATCATTTATACTAGAGGATTATAATTGACAACTCAAAACTATCATTAGCATTAGTCATCTTGCACATATATATAAGAAATGCATATCTAGAATACATATTGATGTAAATCTAGATTCCCTTGGTTATCAAATCTAAGGAAACATGCAAACCTTATTTACTCACAATATGACATAACATTCTTCACTAGATGTAGTGGGAGGATAAAACCTTCCATCAGACCTCATACATATGATGCATGAAGATATTATGCAATGAATCCTATAGATAATTTCTTATTTCTCATTTCATCTACTGATAATATGATGATATGTACTTAGTAAAATAGAAACATAAGTCTCTTGAAGTGTTCAAGGAGATTATAAATGAAGTATAACTTTGATAAAAGTATTGAAGAACTTTGATGAGATCAAATGTTGATATACTTTACATCAAAACTTTGAGAATCTTCAAAAAGAATTGTGATAATGTATCACAAGTCAAATCCATCTGAACATGATGATATGTCAGAATGAAGGAATTATACCATCACATAATTATCAATTAATCCAATCTTCTTATATCATCATGAATATATACTTACCACTATATAAGGCACCATCTAAATGGTTTATGAGACATCATATATGATATGACTTGGGAATGTCCCAATATGTCTAAAGGATTGAAACCTAGATTGAGAAAGTAGTTTCTTGAAAAGGTTTATCCACAAACCATAATTGTTGAATGTTACTATTAATCTCAATCCAATAATGAAATGTTTTGTTGAAAGGCTAACTCAGTTCCTAATGAACCAGTGGGAGTAAGAGTAGAACTCAAAATTTACAAGGTCAACAAAGAGGTGAAATGAGAACAATATTTGTAGTAAAATATATCTGAAATTGGAGGATTGTGAATCCAACAACTCAGACAGGTTGGTCATAAGAGGATGAGCCAACTAATCAACTAGAAGCTATTAAGAACCATAATTTGGGCCATTTTTATATCCATCTGACCTAACAAGTAGGACCTTGATAGTTCCACCTAAAGGGGTAATACGTAAAGGGTCTAATAGGGTCTTACTATAAAGACTTACATGGATTACTTAAAGGGACAAATTTTTTGAAAAGTAAATCAAGTCAAGTTGTTGAAGATGATAGGAATTCATTTATCAGTTTTCATGCTTGTTGTTGTTGTTGAGATAGACTACAAGATTTGGCATATGAAGTTTGAAGTTGGATTCCTTAAAGGGAATATATGAAAGGATTGTTGGATCCTAGATGGGTGATTAGATGCTCTAGAGGGGGGTGAATAGAGCTGAAAGCACTTAAACAAAACTCATTAAACCTTCAATATATATGACAAGATAAGATTGCTAAATAGGTAATTTGAGTGCAACTAAAACATACATAGCAAGGGAGAGAGAGATTGAACATGCACCAATTAGACAAGCTATTTAGAGTGGTTCCACACTTCAAACTAGAAGTGTGTCAGTCCACTTTCCTAGAGAGGTCAACCTCTAGGATTTCCAAACTATTGCACTCTTATATTCATTCATAAGACATACAATACATGACCAAACAAAGGACTTACCTATCCAATACAAAGAGTCTTCAACCTTACCAAGGACTCACCCACTTTGCAAGAGTCTTCGGCCTTCTCCAAGGACTTACCCACTCTTGCACAAGTCTTCAGCCTTGCAGGAATTACCCACTCTTCTTGGATCTTCCACCTTTAACTTCACCTTCACTCGGAGAAGCTTCCAGCAACGTCTTACCCACTTGAGCTTGAGTCTTCTGCCTTCTCCAAGGGCTTACCCACTCTAGCTCCAAGTCTTCAGCCTTGATCTTCACCAAGGGACTCCTTCCCTTGTTCTTCTTCACCTCTCTTGGACAAGAGAGAGAACCTTCATCTTCATTTGTAGAAAAGAGAGACAAGTAGGTCGTGGAAGTGAGAGCCTCACAAGATGTACATGTAGGACTAGCTCTCTTACAGATTTCCTACTCACTTTAATGGATGTAGCAAGTGATTAAGCTTATAGAGAGAGAGGAGGTTGTAGGAAGCACTCAGCTATAGAATAGGAACCTCACATAGAGTATGCAATGAATGCTCAACCTTAGAATGAAGCCCAAGGGGTCCTATTTATAGCTAGGGATGCCTCTTAGCCTTTGGTAACACTTGTGAATGAAAACTAGCCATTTTGTGGCTTGCAATGGATCTATTTTCACTTGTTTCAACTCCACAACGGCTAGAAACACTTTTCTACACTTTTCCGTATAGTGAAATCGGTCGAGTTTCTATAAGTGTAACTCGACCGATAGAGTAAAAGACAAAGCTGATATTCAGACCATCGGTCGAGTTTGTCCTGAGGAAACTCGACCGATAGAGTAAAAGACAAAGCCAATATTCAGACCATTGGTCGAGTTTGTCCTGAGGAAACTCGACCGACCAATGAAAATCAATTTGGTCAATTACTCCATCGGTCGAGTTATGTGTAAACACAACTCGACCGATGCAATCTTCAGAAAATTGATCAAGGATGATCGGTCGAGTTTTCAGGCTGGGAAACTCGACCGACAAAGTTCCTGTAATCAATTTTCAAAGTTGCATCTAAACTGCTCTAATATTCGATCTAAATGCTCCTGATATTTTTCTAAGCTTAATTACAAGTAATACATTCATTACAAGTGATTTACAACATGATTCTAATGGATATACATCATATTACAAAAACATGCACTTGTATTGACTTTGACTTGTCTTTCCTCCAATTTGATATGCGCAAGTTAGGGCAATTGGAGTGTGTTTATACCTAATCTGAAATCACTCAAGTAGAGACATTAGACACCAATATGTGAAATTGTTAGTCATCATCAAAACACGGGTTTAGTCAATTTAGACGTGAGTCAACATTGACCTAATTGACCTTGAGTCAACAATCTCCCCCTTTTTGAAGATGACAAACCATTCCATAAATGTATTGAAAGCTTTTAAGTAAAGTCATACCTTTGGAGAAACCTAGGGGTTTCAATAGAATTGAGTTCATATGCTCCCCCTCAATTGATGCACATGGAGTTTTCATACTCCCCCTCAATTGATGTTATTTCTCCTGCATGGATAGCTTTCATAACATTTATAGAATACTATGCCTTCCACTCATATATGTTCTACACATATATGTCTTCTCCCCTTTACCTTCTCCCATTACATGAACATACTTTTCTTCTTCATGTAAGACATGCCTTCTTCCTCTTTTTAAAAGAAGACATACCTTTCTCCCCCTTTGTCATTTCAAAAAGTGGGGTTATGAAGAAATAAGAAACATCACTTTTTAAAGAGAATAGAGATAACACAAATATATATAAGGAGAGTAGAAGAGCACAGATAGGGGCTTGTCCAAGCATAGAAAGAAAAGCAAGTTAAAGCATATACTTGAACAACCCAAAATGCAAGATGAAGTGATGCAGAAATATAATAAATCACAATTTTGACCATCAAGATGACGGATTTTGACCAAAAACCATCAGAGCTCATGGCAAAGCGATGAGTCTTTCTTAGAAGGTCGTTCCTGCATGAAAAACACTAGTCTTGCACCAAAAACTGAAACTGGAGCAAAATCTGCATAAACTTCATAAATACTCCAATTTCTACATATCATGTAGATCTATGTACCCTGCATCACAATGTTATGCAAGCAACTCAAGATAGTAGATATGCAATTCAAAGAACAGGCTTGAGCATGTTTGAGACAAGATACAAGCATAGCATATAGATGAGCAAAGATGCTAATTATAAACAAGGTTAGAACTACATGAATATGAACTACTAGTAGATGATATCACAAGTTAGGACAACTAGTAGGATCTAGATCATAGCAAGAGATACCAAAAGATACACAAGATAAAGCAAGCTATGAGTGGATGTAGAGATGTATCCAAACAAAGAGATAAGCAATTTTAGAAGGATGAAAGGATATAACTCACAAAGATATGCATCCTTACCATAAGATGATTACCCCTAAGAACCTCAAGGTTGTGTCAAAACAAGATATACACCTAGACAGATGTAGCAAGTTGGAGCACAACGGAAGTGATTTTAGAAACAACCAAGAGATCCAAAGAGATCATCATCAAAACCTGCAAAACAACTGAAGGTAAGTAATTGCAACATATAGATATACCAATTTAGAGAAATTGGAGAGATAGAGTTGTAAGAAAGATCGGCAATTTAGAATATGGAAATATGCATATATAAAGGTACCAAATGAGAGTGCCAAAGAATAAGGCTATTGGTTGAGAAAATCTAGTTGAGAGGGAAATTCTCACTCAATAAGCCAAATGTATATTCTGTGCATAGTGTTATCGGTCGAGTTCTGTGCATTGACAACTCGATTGATGACAGATGTTGGCAACACCCATTGGTGCCTATCGGTCGAGTTTCAACCAGGACAAACTCGACCGACAGAGCAGCTGTCAGAAAGCACATATATTTCATAAAAACATATTTAAAGGTATGCTAAATATACAAACCATATCCAAACATGTCTAAGTAAGTTAGTTATGCAATATAGAAGCATTAGAAACAGTTTTTGAGCAAGAGTGTGAAGAGAAACACAAAATTCCACTTTTGACTCAAAAACCATATGTATAGTGCACACTAACTTGACAAAAACAAGTAAGAAATGGCTATAAGCAAGAAAAACATTACCTTTGTGCTTACCATTCCTTTTTACACTAGTTGTCACCCTCTACACATCTCACCTTTCTTCTTTCATGTGGATTCATAAGTCAATTTGCAATTCAATAGCTCAAGTCAATCCATTTGGAAGTACCTACAAGAAGAAAGATGAAATGGTCCCCAATCATGTTTTTGGGTCTGAAGGGGTTAGCTTAGCAACCCAAGTCCTATTGCTCTTGGTTGCTTTCCTAAAAGGACAACAAGTAGAATAATGGCCAAAATCATTGCAATAGTTGCATGTGCCCATAGTCTTGGAACTAGAGGATTCTCCATGGAATATTGGAGGTCCTTTATCTTTGTTGTTCCATTGACTATTAGCATAACCTAAACCATGTCTACCAATTTGTTTAGTAGTATGGCGTAGGATGTCATGAAGACTCTTTTTACCAACTAAGAATCTTTGCAAGGATGATCTCAAACTGTCATTATCATGCTTAAGAGAAGCAATAGTAGAAGACAAATGATTAATATTATCTCTAGAATGCAAAAGATCATTTTCTAAGCAAAGATCTTTAGTTAAATAAGAATCTCTATTAATATGAAGAGTAGCAACATCATTCTCTCTATTTGTATAACTAGAACAAGATTCATGCCCATTGATTTTAGACAGCAAAGAGGCATTTTCTATTTCTAATTCATTCAAAACAAAATCTTTGTCCTTGTTTTCAGATTTAAGAACATCAATATCATGCATGGGAGAATCAACAATTAAGGTATGCTCTTCATTAGAACTAGTCATAAGAGGTTGAGCTTCTAGAAATCTAATCTTATCAAGCAAACTAGCATTTTCAATTTTAAGAGAGTCTACTTGGCTAAGACAATCATTTTTATCATCAAGCAAGCAAGAATTAGCATGTTCAAGATCATCTAGTTCTACATGCAAATTATCAACAATTTTAGCAAGCTTTTTCTTTTTCCTTTTAGAAGACTTAAGAGAGGCACAAATATCATGAATAATAGCAATCAAAGATTATTTATCTAAAGATTTTAGATTTACCTCACTTGAGTCTTCACTTGTTGATGCTATAAGAGTAAAATGGCATTCTCCTTCATCACTAGAGCTTGAGCTTTATCCTTCACTTGAATCTTCACTTGAGCTTGAGTTGGAGGAGCCACTTGAGCTTGAGTGCCATTTCTCCTTCTTCTTGTGAAGATGGGTCTTTTAGCCTTGTGGGCAATCTTCTTTGTAGTGACCCTTCTTTCCACATGTGAAGCACCGGATGGAGGAGAACTTGCCTTTGTAAATCTACCCTTAGAGTACATGGCATCTTCTTTAGCTTTAGAGGATGGAGAGACTTGTTCCATGATAGCTTCAATTTGAGCCTTCATTTTAGCCTTCTTCATTCTCTTTAGCTCTTTCTTCTCTTGTCTTTCTACTTCCTCCCTCTTGTCAAGTGTAGCTTCATGTGCTTGTAGATTTCCAATGACCTCTTCAATAGGAATATCCCTAAGAGACCTTGCTTCTTCAATGGAAGTCACCTTGGGTTCCCATCTCTTGGGAAGAGTTATAAGGATCTTTGAGTTGATCTCTCCACTAGACAGGGGATGTCCTAGAACAGCAATACCATTCAAAATGGTGTTGAGCCTTGAGTACATGTTGGCTATGCTCTCCTCCTTTCCCATCTTGAAGTTTTCAAACAGCCCTTTGAGCATGTAGACTTTGCTTTCCCTCACTTGATCTGCCCCTTCATAAGTGATGCAAAGCTTTCTCCATACCTCATAGGTTGTTTCACATGAAGAAATCCGTTTGAACTCGGTGGGGGTCATGGAGACATGTAGGATGTGCATGGCTCTAGAATTCAAGGTTGCTTTCATCAAGGTAGCTTCATCCCATTCTTCAATCTTTGTCTTTGGTAGCATGTATGGGCTGTTCACCATTTTCCAAATCTCAATACTTGATCCTTCGATATAGAATTGAAGCCTTCTTCTACAATAGAGGAAATTGCTCCCATCAAAGATTGGAAGGCTGGTCGAGAATCTCCCTCCTAGGTAGTCACCCATCTTCTCCTAGTTGTTGAAGTATGCTTGGAGAAGACCCGCTCTGATACCAATTGTTGGATCCTAGATGGGTGATTAGATGCTCTAGAGGGGGGATGAATAGAGCTGAAAGTACTTAAACAAAACTCATTAAACCTTCAATATATATGACAAGATAAGATTGCTAAATAGGTAATTTGAGTGCAACTAAAACATACATAGAAAGGGAGAGAGAGATTGAACATGCACCAATTAGACAAGCTATTTAGAGTGGTTCCACAATTCAAACTAGAAGTGTGTCAGTCCACTTGCCTAGAGAGGTCAACCTCTAGGAATTCCAAACTATTGCACTCTTATATTCATTCATAAGACATACAATACATGACCAAACAAAGGACTTACCTATCCAATACAAAGAGTCTTCAACCTTACCAAGGAATTACCCACTTTGCAAGAGTCTTCGGCCTTCTCCAAGGACTTACCCACACTTGCACAAGTCTTCAGCCTTGCAGGAATTACCCACTCTTCTTGGATATTCCACCTTTGACTTTACGTTCACTCAGAGAAGCTTCCACCAAGGTCTTACCCACTTGAGCTTGAGTCTTCTTCCTTCTCTAAGGGCTTACCCACTCTAGCTCCAAGTCTTCAGCCTTGATCTTCACCAAGGGACTCCTTCCCTTGTTCTTCTTCACCTCTCTTGGACAAGAGAGAGAACCTTCATTTTCATTTGTAGAAAAGAGAGATAAGGAGGTGGTGGAAGTGAGAGCCTCACAAGATATACATGTAGGACTAGCTCTCTTACAGATTTCCTACTCACTCTAATGGATGTAGCAAGTGATTAAGCTTAGAGAGAGAGAGGAGGCTGTCGGAAGCACTCAGCTATAGAATAGGAACCTCACATAGAGTATGCAATGAATGCTCAACCTTGGAATGAAGCCCAAGGGGTCCTATTTATTGTTGGGGATGCCTCTTAGCCTTTGGGAACACTTGTGAATGAAAACTAGCTATTTTGTGGCTTGCAACGGATCTATTTTTACTTGTTGCAACTCCACAACGGCTAGAAACACTTTTCAGCACTTTTTCGTACAGTGAAATCGGTCGAGTTTCTATAAGTGTAACTCGACCGATAGAGTAAAAGACAAAGCCGATATTCAGACCATCGGTCGAGTTTGTCCTAAGGAAACTCGGCCGACCAATGAAAATCGATTTGGTCAATTACTCCATCGGTCGAGTTCTGTGTAAACACAACTCGACCGATGCAATCTTCAGAAAATTGATCAAGGATGATCGGTCGAGTTTTCAGGCTGGGAAACTCGACCGTCAAAGTGCCTGTAATCAATTTTCAAAGTTGCATTTAAAGTGGTCTAATATTCGATCTAAGTGCTCTTGATATTTTTCTAAGCTTAATTACAAGTCATACAATCATTACAAGTAATTTACAACATGATTCTAATGGATATACATCATATTACAAAAATGTGTACTTGTATTGACTTTGACTTGTCTTTTCTCCAATTTGATATGCGCACGTTAGGGCAATTGGAGTGTGTCTATACCTAATCTGAAATCACTCAAGTAGAGACATTAGACACCTATATGTGGAATGGTTAGTCATCATCAGAACACGGGTTTAGTCAATTTAGACGTGAGTCAACATTGACCTAATTGACCTTGAGTCAACAATCTCCCCCTTTTTGAAGATGACAAACCATTCCATAAATGTATTGAAAGCTTTTAAGTAAAGTAATACCTTTGGAGAAACCTAGGGGTTTCAATCGAATTGAGTTCATATGCTCCCCCTCAATTGATGCACATGGAGTTTTCATACTCCCCCTCAATTGATGTTATTTCTCCTGCATGGTTAGCTTTAATAACATTTATAGAATACTATGTCTTCCACTCATATATGTTCTACACATATATGTCTTCTCCCCTTTACCTTCTCCCTTTACATTAACATACTTTTCTTCTTCATGTAAGACATGCCTTCTTCCTCTTTTTAAAAGAAGACATACGTTTCTCCCCCTTTGTCATTTCAAAAAGTGGGGTTATGAAGAAATATGAAACATCACTTGTTAAAGAGAAAAGAGATAACACAAATATATATAAGGAGAGTAGAAGAGCACAGATAGGGGCTTGTCCAAGCATAGAAAGAAAAGCAAGTTAAAGCATATACTTGAACAACTCAAAATCCAAGATGAAGTGCTGCAGAAAAATAATAAATCGCAATTTTGACCCTCAAGATGACAAATTTAGACCAAAAACCATCAGAGCTCAGGGCAAAGCGATGAGTCCTGCTTAGAAGGTCATTCCTACATGAAAAACACTAGTCTTGCACCAAAAACTGAAACTAGAGCAAAATCTGCATAAAAATCTATAAATACTCCAATTTCTACATATCATGTAGATCTATGTACCCTGCATCACAATGTTATGCAAGCAACTCAAGATAGTAGATATGCAATTCAAAGAACTGACTTGAGCATGTTTGAGACAAGATACAAGCTTAGCATATAGATGAGCAAAGATACCAATTATAAACAAGGTTAGAACTATATGAATATGAATTACTAGTAGATGATATCACAAGTTAGGACTACTAGTAGGATCTAGATCATAGCAAGAGATACCAAAAGATACACAAGATAAAGCAAGCTATGAGTAGATGTTGAGATATATCCAAACAAAGAGATAAGCAATTTTAGAAGCATGAAAGGATATAACTCACAAAGATATGCATCCTTACCATAAGATGATTACCCCTAAGAACCTCAAGGTTGTATCAAAACAAGATATACACCTAGATAGATGTAGCAAGTTAGAGCACAACGGAAGCGACTTTAGACACAACCAAGATATCCAAAGAGATCATCATCAAAACTTGCAAAACAACTCAAGGCAAGTAATTGCAACATATAGGTATACCAATTTTGAGCAATTGGAGAGATAGAGTTGCAAGAAAGATAGGCAATTTAGAACATGGAAATATGCATATATAAAGGTACCGAATGAGAGTGCCAAAGAATATGGCTATTGGTTGAGAAAATCTAGTTGAGAGGGAAATTCTCACTCAATAAGCCAAATGTATATTCTGTGCACAGTGTTATCAGTCGAGTTTTGTGCATTGACAACTCGACCGATGATAGCTGTTGGCAACACCCATTGGTGCCTATCGGTCGAGTTTCAACTAGGACAAACTCGACCGACAGAGCAGCTGTCAGAAAGCACATATATTTCATAAAAACATATTTAAAGGCATGCTAAATATACAAACCATATCCAAACATGTCTAAGTAAGTTAGTTATGCAATATAGAAGCATTAGAAATAGTTTTTGAGCAAGAGTGTGAAGAGAAACACAAAATGCCACTTTTGACTCAAAAACCATATGTATAGTGCACACTAACTTGACAAAAACAAGTTAGAAATGGCTATAAGCAAGAAAAACATTACCTTTGTGCTTACCATTCCTTTTTCCACTAGTTGTCACCCTCTACACATCTCACCTTTCTTCTTTCATGTGGATTCATAAGTCAATTTGCAATTCAATAGCTCAAGTCAATCCATTTGCAAGTACCTACAAGAAGAAAGATGAAATGGTCCCCAATCATGTTTTTGGGTCCGAAGGGTTTAGCTTAGCAAACCAAGTCCTATTGCTCTTGGTTGCTTTCCTAAAAGGACAACAAGTAGAATAATGGCCAAAATCATTGCAATAGTTGCATGTACCCATAGTCTTGGAACTAGAGGATTCTCCATGGAATATTGGAGGTCCTTTATCTTTGTTGTTCCCTTGACTACTATCATACCCTAAACCATGTCTACCAATTTGTTTAGTAGTATGGTGTACGATGTCATTAAGACTCTTTTTTCCAACTAAGAATCTTTGCAAAGATGATCTCAAACTATCATTATCATGCTTAAGAGAAGGAATAGTAGAAGACAAATGATTAAATTTTATCTCAAGAATGCAAAAGATCATTTTCTAAGCAAAGAGCTTTAGTTTAATAAGAATCTCTATTAATATGAAGAGAAGCAACATCATTCTCTCTATTTGTAAAACTAGAACAAGATTCATGCCCATTGATTTTAGCAAGCAAAGAGGAATTTTCTAGTTCTAATTCATGCAAAACAAAATCTTTGTCCTTGTTTTCAGATTTAAGAACATCAATATCATGCATGAGAGAATCAACAATTAAGGTATGCTCTTCATTAGAACTAGTCATAAGAGGTTGAGCTTCTAGAAATCTAATCTTATCAAGAAAACTAGCATTTTCAAGTTTAAGAGAGTCTACTTGGCTAAGACAATCATTTTTATCATCAAGCAAGCAAGAATTAGCATGTTCAAGATCATCTGGTTCTACATGCAAATTATCAACAATTTTAGCAAGCTTTTTCTTTTTCCTTTTAGAAGACTTAAGAGAGGCACAAATATCATGAATAATAGCAATCAAAGATTCTTTATCTAAAGAGTTTAGATTTACCTCACTTGAGTCTTCACTTGTTGATTCTATAAGAGCAAAATGGCATTCTCCTTCATCACTAGAGCTTGAGCTTGATCCTTCGCTTGAATCTTCACTTGAGCTTGAGTTGGAGGAGCCACTTGAGCTTGAGTGCCATTTCTCCTTCTTCTTGTGAAGATGGGTCTTTTTGCCTTGTGGGCAATCTTCTTTGTAGTGACCCTTCTTTCCACATGTGAAGCACCGGATGGAGGAGGACTTGACTTTGTAGAATCTACCCTTAGAGTACATGGCATCTTCTTTATTTTGAGAGGATGGAGAGACTTGTTCCATGATAGCTCTTCCTTCTCTTGTCTTTCTACTTCCTCCCTCTTGTCAAGTGTAGCTTCATGTGCTTGTAGATTTCCAATGAGCTCTTCAATAGGAATATCCCTAAGAAACCTTGCTTCTTCAATGGAAGTCACCTTGGGTTCCCATCTCTTGGGAAGAGTTCTAAGGATCTTTGAGTTGACCTCTCCACTAGACATGGGATGTCCTAGAATAGAAAGACCATTCAAAATGGTGTTGAGCCCTGAGTACATGTTGGCTATGCTCTCCTCCTTTCCCATCTTGAAGTTCTCAAGCAGCCCTTTGAGCATGTAGACTTTGCTTTCCTTCACTTGATCTGTCCCTTCATAAGTGATGCAAAACTTTCTCCATACCTCATAGGATGTTTCACATGAAGAAATCTGGTTGAACTCGGTGGGGGTCATGGAGGCATATAGGATGTGCATGGCTCTAGCATTCAAGGTTTCTTTCATCAATGTAGCTTCATCCCATTCTTCAATCTTTGTCTTTGGTAGCATGTATGGGTTGTTCACCATTTGCCACATCTCAATACTTGATCCTTGGATGTAGAATTGAAGACTTCTTCTCCAATAGAGGAAATTGCTCCCATCAAAGATTAGAAGGCTGGTCGGGAATCTCCCTCCTAGGTAGTCACCCATCTTCTCCTACTTGTTGAAGTATGCTTGGAGAAGACCCGCTCTGATACCAATTGTTGGATCCTAGATGGGTGATTAGATGCTCTAGAGGGGGGTGAATAGAGCTGAAAGTACTTAAACAAAACTCATTAAACCTTCAATATATATGACAAGATAATATTGCTAAATAGGTAATTTGATTGCAACTAAAACATACATAGCAAGGGAGATAGAGATTGAACATGCACCAATTAGACAAGCTATTTAGAGTGGTTCCACACTTCAAACTAGAAGTGTGTCAGTCCACTTGCCTAGAGAGGTCAAACTCTAGGACTTCCAAACTATTTCACTCTTATATTCATTCATAAGACATACAATACATGAACAAACAAAGGACTTACCTATCCAATACAAAGAGTCTTCAACCTTACCAAAGACTTACCCACTTTGCAAGAGTCTTCGGCCTTCTCCAAGGACTTACCCACTCTTGCACAAGTCTTTAGCCTTGCAGGAATTACCCACTCCTCTTGGATATTCTGCTTTTGATTCACCTTCACTCGGAGAAGCTTCCACCAATGTCTTACCCACTTGAGCTTGAGTCTTCTGCCTTCTCCAAGGGCTTACCCACTCTAGCTCCAAGTCTTCAGCCTTGATCTTCACCAAGGGACTCCTTCCCTTGTTCTTCTTCACCTCTCTTGGACAAGAGAGAGAACCTTCATCTTCATTTGTAGAAAAGAGAGATAAGGAGGTGGTGGAAGTGAGAGCCTCACAAGATGTACATGTAGGACTAGCTCTCTTATAGATTTCCTACTCACTCTAATGGATGTAGCAAGTGATTAAGCTTAGAGAGAGAGAGGAGGCTGTAGGAAGCACTCAGCTATAGAATAGGAACCTCACATAGAGTATGCAATGAATGCTCAACCTTGGAATGAAGCCCAAGGGGTCCTATTTATAGCTGGGGATGCCTCTTAGCCTTTGGGAACACTTGTGAACGAAAACTAGTCATTTTGTGGCTTGCAACAGATCTATTTTCACTTGTTGCAACTCCACAATGGCTAGAAACACTTTTCTGTACTTTTTTGTATAGTGAAATCGGTCGAGTTTCTATAAGTGTAACTCGACCGATAGAGTAAAAGACAAAGCCGATATTCAGACCATCGGTCGAGTTTGTCCTGAGGAAACTCGACCGACCAATGAAAATCGATTTGGTCAATTACTCCATCGGTCGAGTTCTGTGTAAACACAACTCGACCGATGTAATTTTCAGAAAATTGATCAAGGATGATCGGTCGAGTTTTCAGGCTGGGAAACTCGACGGACAAAGTGCCTGTAATCAATTTTCAAAGTTGCATCTAAAGTGCTCTAATATTCGATCTAACTGCTCCTGATATTTTTCTAATCTTAATTACAAGTCATACAATCATTACAAGTAATTTACAACATGATTCTAATGGATATACATCATATTACAAAAACGTGCACTTGTATTGACTTTGACTTGTGTTTTCTCCAATTTGATATGCGCAAGTTAGGGCAATTGGAGTGTGTCTATACCTAATCTGAAATCACTCAAGTAGAGACATTAAACACCAATATGAGGAATGGTTAGTCATCATCAGAACACGGGTTTAGTCAATTTAGACGTGAGTCAACATTGACCTAATTGACCTTGAACCAACAATCTCCCCCTTTTTGAAGATACAAACCATTCCATAAATGTATTGAAAGCTTTTCAGTAAAGTCATACCTTTGGAGAAACCTAGGGGTTTAAATAGAATTGAGTTCATATGCTCCCCCTCAATTGATGTGCATGGAGTTTTCATACTCCCCCTCAATTGATGCTATTTCTCCTGCATGGTTAGCTTTCATAACATTTATAGAATACTATGTCTTCCACTCATATATGTTCTACACATATATGTCTTCTCCCCTTTACCTTCTCCCTTTACATGAACATACTTTTCTTCTTCATGTAAGACATGCCTTCTTCCTCTTTTTAAAACAAGACATACCTTTATCCCCCTTTGTCATTTCAAAAAGTGGGGTTATGAAGAAATAAGAAACACCACTTGTTAAAGAGAAAAGAGATAACACAAATATATATATAAGGAGAGTAGAAGAACACAGATAGGGGCTTGTCCAAGGATAGAAAGAAAAGAAAGTTAAAGCATATACTTGAACAACCCAAAATGTAAGATGAAGTGCTGCAGAAAAAATAATAAATCGCAATTTTGACCCTCAAGATGACGGATTTTGACCAAAAACCATCAGAGCTCTGGCGAGCGATGAGTCTTACTTAGAAGGTTGTTCCTGCATGAAAAACACTAGTCTTGCAGTAAAAACTAAAATTGGAGAAAAATATGCCTAAAATCTATAAATACTCCAATTTCTACATATCATGTAGATCTATGTACCCTGTATCACAATGTTATGCAAGCAACTCAAGATAGTAGATATGCAATTCAAAGAACAGGCTTGAGCATGTTTGAGACAAGATACAAGCATAGCATATAGATGAGCAAAGATGCCAATTATAAACAAGGTTAGAACTATATGAATATGAACTACTAGTAGATGATATCACAAGTTAGGACTACTAGTAGGATCTAGATCACAACAAGAGATACCAAAAGATACACAAGATAAAGCAAGCTATGAGTAGATGTAGAGATATATCCAAACAACGAGATAAGCAATTTTAGAAGCATGAAAGGATATAACTCACAAAGATATGCATCCTTACCATAAGATGATTACCCCTAAGAACCTCAAGGTTGTATCAAAACAACATATACACCTAGATAGATGTAGCAAGTTAGATCACAACGAAAGTGATTTTAGACACAACCAAGAGATCCAAAGAGATCATCATCAAAACCTACAAAACAACTCAAGGCAAGTAATTGCAACATATACATATACCAATTTAGAGCAATTGGAGAGATAGAGTTGTAAGCAAGATAGGCAATTTGGAACATGGAAATATGCATATATAAAGGTACCAAATGAGAGTGCCAAAGAATATGGCTATTGGTTGAGAAAATCTAGTTGAGAGGGAAATTCTCACTCAATAAGCCAAATGTATATTCCATGCACAGTGTTATCGGTCGAGTTCTGTGCATTGACAACTCGATCGAGGACAGTTGTTGGCAACACCCATTGGTGCCTATCGGTCGAGTTTCAACAAGGACAAACTCGACCGACAGAGCAGCTGTCAAAAAGCACATATTTTTCATAAAAACATATTTAAAGGCATGCTAAATATACATACCATATCCAAACATGTCTAAGTAAGTTAGTTATGCACTATAGAATCATTAGAAACAGTTTTTGAGCAAGAGTGTGAAGAGAAACACAAAATTCCACTTTTGACTCAAAAACCATATGTATAGTGCACACTAACTTGACAAAAACAAGTTAGAAATGGCTATAAGCAAGAAAAACATTACCTTTGTGGTTACCATTCCTTTTTCCACTAGTTGTCACCCTCTACACATCTCACCTTTCTTCTTTCATGTGGATTGAGAAGTCAATTTGCAATTCAATAGCTCAAGTCAATCCATTTGCAAGTACCTACAAGAAGAAAGATGAAATGGTCCCCAATCATGTTTTTGGGTCCGAAGGGGTTAGCTTAGCAACCCAAGTCCTATTGATCTTTGTTGCTTTCCTAAAAGGACAACAAGTAGAATAATGGCCAAAATCATTGCAATAGTTGCATGTGCCCATAGTCTTGGAACTATAGGATTCTCCATGGAATATTGGAGGTCTTTTATCTTTGTTGTTCCCTTGACTACTATCATACCCTAAACCATGTCTACCAATTTGTTTAGTAGTATGGTGTAGGATGTCATTAAGACTCTTTTTACCAACAAAGAATCTTTGCAAGGATGATCTCAAACTGTCATTATCATGCTTAAGAGAAGCAATAGTAGAAGACAAATGATTAATATTATCTCTAGCATGCAAAAGATCATTTTCTAAGCAAAGAGCTTTAGTTAAATAAGAATCTCTATTAATATGAAGAGCAGCAACATCATTCTCTCTATTTGTAAAACTAGAACAAGATTCATGCCCATTGATTTTAGCAAGCAAGGAGGGATTTTCTATTTCTAATTCATTCAAAACAAAATCTTTGTCCTTGTTTTCAGATTTAAGAACATCAATATCATGCATGAGAGAATCAACAATTAAGATATGCTCTTCATTAGAACTAGTCATAAGAGGTTGAGATTCTAGAAATCTAATCTTATCAAGCAAACTAGCATTTTCAAGTTTAAGAGAGTCTACTTGGCTAAGACAATCATTTTTATCATCAAGCAAGCAAGAATTAGCATGTTCAAGATCATCTAGTTCTACATGCAAATTATCAACAATTTTAGCAAGCTTTTTTTTTCCTTTTAGAAGACTTAAGAGAGGCACAAATATCATGAATAATAGCAATCAAAGATTCTTTATCTAAAGATTTTAGATTTACCTCACTTGAGTCTTCACTTGTTGATGCTATAAGAGTAAAATGGAATTCTCCTTCATCACTAGAGCTTGAGCTTGATCCTTCGCTTGAATCTTCACTTGAGCTTGAGTTGGAGGAGCCACTTGAGCTTGAGTGCCATTTCTCCTTCTTCTTGTGAAGATGGGTCTTTTTGCCTTGTGGGCAATCTTCTTTGTAGTGACCCTTCTTTCCACATGTGAAGCACCGGATGGAGGAGGACTTGCCATTGTAAAATCTACCCTTGGAGTACATGGCATCTTCTTTAGCTTGAGAGGATGGAGAGACTTGTTCCATGATAGCTTCAATTTGAGCTTTAATTTCAGCCTTCTTCATTCTCTTTAGCTCTTTCTTCTCTTGTCTTTCTACTTCCTCCCTCTTGTCAAGTGTAGCTTCATGTGCTTGTAGATTTCAATGAGCTCTTCAATAGGAATATCCCTAAGAGACCTTGCTTCTTCAATGGAAGTCACCTTGGGTTCCCATCTCTTGGGAAGTGTTCTAAGGATCTTTGAGTTGATCTCTCCACTAGACATGGGATGTCCTAGAACAGCAAGACCATTCAAAATGGTGTTGAGCCTTGAGTACATGTTGGCTATGCTCTCCTCCTTTCCCATCTTGAAGTTCTCAAGAAGCCCTTTGAGCATGTAGACTTTGCTTTCCTTCACTTGAGTTGTCCCTTCATAAGTGATGCAAAGCTTTCTCCATACCTCATAGGCTGTTTCACATGAAGAAATCCGGTTGAACTCGGTGGGGGTCATGGAGGCATATAGGATGTGCATGGCTCTAGCATTCAAGGTTGCTTTCATCAAGGTAGCTTCATCCCATTATTCAATCTTTGTCTTTGGTAGCATGTATGGGATGTTCACCATTTGCCACATCTCAATACTTGATCCTTGGATGTATAATTGAAGCCTTCTTCTCCAATAGAGGAAATTTCTCCCATCAAAGATTGGAAGGCTGGTCGAGAATCTCCCTCCTAGGTAGTCACCCATCTTCTCCTACTTGTTGAAGTATGCTTGGAGAAGACCCCCTCTGATACCCATTGTTGGATCCTAGATGGGTGATTAGATGCTCTAGAGGGGGGGTGAATAGAGCTGAAAGTACTTAAACAAAACTCATTAAACCTTCAATATATATGACAAGATAAGATTGCTAAATAGGTAATTTGAGTGCAACTAAAACATACATAGCAAGGGAGAGAGAGATTGAACATGCACCAATTAGACAAGCTATTTAGAGTGGTTCCACACTTCAAACTAGAAGTGTGTCAGTCCACTTGCCTAGAGAGGTCAACCTCTAGGACTTCCAAACTATTGCACTCTTATATTCATTCATAAGACATACAATACATGACCAAACAAAGGACTTACCTATCCAATACAAAGAGTCTTCAACCTTAGCAAGGACTTACCCACTTTGCAAGAGTCTTCGGCCTTCTCCAAGGACTTACCCACTCTTGCACAAGTCTTCAGCCTTCCAGGAATTACCCACTCTTCTTGGATCTTCCGCCTTTGACTTCACCTTCACTTGAAGAAGCTTCCAATAAGGTCTTACCCACTTGAGGTTGAGTCTTCTGCCTTCTCCAAGGGCTTACCCACTCTAGCTCCAAATATTCAACCTTGATCTTCACCAAGGGACTCCTTCCCTTGTTCTTCTTCACCTCTCTTGGATAAGAGAAAGAACCTTCATCTTCATTTGTAGAAAAGAGAGATAAGGAGGTGGTGGAAGTGAGAGCCTCACAAGATGTACATGTAGGACTAGCTCTCTTACAGATTTCCTACTCATCTAATGGATGTAGCAAGTGATTAAGCTTAGAGAGAGAGAGAGGAGGTTGTAGGAAGCACCCAGCTATAGAATAGGAACCTCACATAGAGTATGCAATGAATGCTCAACCTTGGAATGAAGCCCAAGGGTCCTATTTATAGTTGGGGATGCCTCTTAACCTTTGGGAACACTTGTGAATGAAAACTAGCCGTTTTGTGGCTTGCAACGGATCTATTTTCACTTGTTGCAACTCCACAACGGCTAGAAACACTTTTCTGCACTTTTTTGTACAGTGAAATTGGTCGAGTTTCTATAGTGTAACTCGACCGATAGAGTAAAAGACAAAGCCGATATTTAGACCATCGGTCGAGTTTGTCCTAAGGAAACTCGACCGACCAATGAAAATCGATTTGGTCAATTACTCCATCGGTCGAGTTCTGTGTAAACACAACTCGAACGATGCAATCTTTAGAAAATTGATCAAGGATGATCGGTCGAATTTTTAGGTTCGGAAACTCAACCGACAAAGTGCCTGTAATCAATTTTCAAAGTTGCATCTAAAGTGCTCTAATATTCGATCTAAGTGCTCCTGATATTTTTCTAAGCTTAATTACAAGTCATACAATCATTACAAGTGATTTACAACATGATTCTAATGGATATACATCATATTACAAAAATGTGCACTTGTATTGACTTTGACTTGTCTTTTCTCAAATTTGATATGCGCAAGTTAGGGCAATTGGAGTGTGTCTATACCTAATATGAAATCACTCAAGTAGAGACATTAGACACCAATATGTGGAATGGTTAGTCATCATAAAAACACGAGTTTAGTCAATTTAGACGTGAGTCAACATTGACCTAATTGACCTTGAGTCAACAATCTCCCCCTTTTTGAAGATGACAAACCATTCCATAAATGTATTGAAAGCTTTTAAGTAAAGTCATACTTTTGGAGAAACCTAGGGGTTTCAATAGAATTGAGTTCATATGCTCCCCCTCAATTGATGTGCATGGAGTTTTCATACTCCCCCTCAATTGATGATATTTCTCCTGCATGGTTAGCTTTCATAACATTTATAGAATACTATGTCTTCCACTCATATATGTTCTACACATATATGTCTTCTCCCCTTTACCTTCTCCCTTTACATGAACATACTTTTCTTCTTCATGTAAGACATGCCTTCTTCCTCTTTTTAAAAGAAGACATACCTTTCTCCCCCTTTGTCATTTCAAAAAGTGGGGTTATGAAGAAATAAGAAACATCACTTGTTAAAGAGAAAAGAGATAACACAAATATATATAAGGAGAGTAGAAGAGCACAGATAGGGGCTTGTCCAAGAATAGAAAGAAAATCAAGTTAAAGCATATACTTGAACAACCCAAAATGCAAGATGAAGTGCCGCAGAAAAATCATAAATCGCAATTTTGACCCTCAATATGACGGATTTTGACCAAAAACCATAAGAGCTCATGGCATAGCGATGAGTCTTTCTTAGAAGGTCGTTCCTGCAGGAAAAACACTAGTCTTGCACCAAAAAATGAAACTGGAGCAAAATCTGCATAAAAATCCATAAATACTCCAATTTCTACATATCATGTAGATCTATGTACCCTGCATCACAATGTTATGCAAGCAACTCAAGATAGTAGATATGCAATTCAAAGAACAGGCTTGAGCATGTTTGAGACAAGATACAAGCATAGCATATAGATGAGCAAAGATGCCAATTATAAACAAGGTTAGAACTACATGAATATGAACTACTAGTACATGATATCACAAGTTAGGACTACTAGTAGGATCTAGATCATAGCAAGAGATACCAAAAGATACACAAGATAAAGCAAACTATGAGTAGATGTAGAGATGTATCCAAACAAAGAGATAAGCAATTTTAGAAGCATGAAAGGATATAACTCGCAAAGATATGCATCCTTACCATAAGATGATTACCCCTAAGAACCTCAAGGTTGTATCAAAACAACATATACACCTAGATAGATGTAGCAAGTTAGATCACAATGAAAGCGATTTTAGACACAATTAAGAGATCCAAAGAGATCATCATCAAAACCTGCAAAACAACTCAAGGCAAGTAATTGCAACATATAGATATACCAATTTAGAGCAATGGGAGAGATAGAGTTGTAAGCAAGATAGGCAATTTAGAACATGGAAATATGCATATATAAAGGTACCAAATGAGAGTGCTAAAGAATAAGGCTATTGGTTGAGAAAATCTAGTTGAGAGGGAAATTCTCACTCAATAAGCCGAATGTATATTCTGTGCACAGTGTTATCGGTCGAGTTTTGTGCATTGACAACTCGACCGATGACAGCTGTTGGCAACACCCATTGGTGCCTATCGGTCGAGTTTCAACCAGGACAAACTCGACCGATAGAGCAGCAGTCAGAAAGCACATATATTTCATAAAAAACATATTTAAAGGCATGCTAAACATACAAACCATATCCAAACATGTCTAAGTAAGTTAGTTATGCACTATACAAGCATTAGAAATAGTTTTTGAGCAAGAGTGTGAAGAGAAACACAAAATGCCACTTTTGACTCAAAAACCATATGTATAGTGCACACTAACTTGACAAAAACAAGTTAGAAATGGCTATAAGCAAAAAAACATTACCTTTGTGCTTACCATTCCTTTTTCCACTAGTTGTCACCCTCTACACATCTCACCTTTCTTCTTTCATGTGGATTGAGAAGTCACTTTGCAATTTAATAGCTCAAGTCAATCCATTTGCAAGTACTTACAAGAAGAAAGATGAAATGGTCCCCAATAATGTTTTTGGGTCTGAAGGGGTTAGCTTAGCAAACCAAGTCCTATTGCTCTTGGTTGCTTTCCTAAAAGGACAACAAGTAGAATAATGGCCAAAATCATTCCAATACTTGCATGTGCCCATAGTCTTGGAACTAGAGGATTCTCCATGGAATATTGGAGGTCCTTTATCTTTGTTGTTCCCTTGACTACTATCATACCCTAAACTATGTCTACCAATTTGTTTAGTAGTATGGTGTAGGATGTCATTAAGACTATTTTTACCAACTAAGAATCTTTGCAAGGATGATCTCAAACTGTCATTATCATGCTTAAGAGAAGCAATAGTAGAAGACAAATGATTAATATTATCTCTAGCATGCAAAAGATCATTTTCTAAGCAAAGAGCTTGAGTTAAATAAGAATCTCTATTAATGTGAAGAGCAGCAACATCATTCTCTCTATTTGTAAAACTAGAACAAGATTCATGCCCATTGATTTTAGAAAGCAAGGAGGCATTTTCTATTTCTAATTCATGCAAAACAAAATCTTTGTCCTTGTTTTCAGATTTAAGAACATCAATATCATGCATGAGAGAATCAACAATTAAGGTATGCTCTTCATTAGAACTAGTCATAAGAGGTTGAGCTTCTAGAAATCTAATCTTATCAAGCAAACTAGCATTTTCAAGTTTAAGAGAGTCTACTTCGCTAAGACAATCATTTTTATCATCAAGCAAGCAATAATTAGCATGTTCAAGATCATCTAGTTCTACATGCAAATTATCAACAATTTTAGCAAGCTTTTTCTTTTTCCTTTTAGAAGACTTAAGAGAGGCACAAATATCATGAATAATAGAAATCAAAGATTCTTTATCTAAAGAGTTTAGATTTACCTCACTTGAGTCTTCACTTGTTGATGCTATAAGAGCAAAATGGCATTCTCCTTCATCACTAGAGCTTGAGCTTGATCCTTTGCTTGAATCCTCACTTGAGCTTGAGTTGGAGCAGCCACTTGAGCTTGAGTGTCATTTCTCCTTCTTCTTGTGAAGATGGGTCTTTTTGCCTTGTGGGCAATTTTCTTTGTAGTGACCCTTCTTTCCACATGTGAAGCACGGGATGGAGGAGGTCTTGCCTTTATAGAATCTACCCTTGGAGTACATGGCATCTTATTTAGCTTGAGAGGATGGAGAGACTTGTTCCATGATAGCTTCAATTTGAGCCTTCATTTCAGCCTTCTTAATTCTCTTTAGCTCTTTCTTCTCTTATCTTTCTACTTGCTCCCTCTTGTCAAGTGTAGCTTCATGTGCTTGTAGATTTCCAATGAGTTGTTCAATAGGAATATCCAAAAGAGACCTTCTTCTTCAATGGAAGTCACCTTGGGTTCCCATCTCTTGGGAAGAGTTCTAAGGATCTTTGAGTTGATCTCTCCACTAGACATGGGATGTCCTAGAACAGCAAGACCATTCAAAATGGTGTTGAGTCATGAGTACATGTTGCCTATGCTCTCCTCCTTTCCCATCTTGAAGTTCTCAAGCAGCCCTTTGAGCATTTAGACTTTGCTTTCCTTCACTTGATCTGTCCCTTCATAAGTGATGCAAAGCTTTCTCCATACCTCATAGGCTATTTCACATGAAGAAATCCGGTTGAACTCGGTGGGGGTCATGGAGGCATATAGGATGTGCATGGCTCTAGTATTCAAGGTTGCTTTCATCAAGGTAGCTTCATCCCATTCTTCAATATTTGTCTTTAGTAGCATGTATAGGCTGTTCACCATTTGCCACATCTCAATACTTGATCCTTGGATGTAGAATTGAAGCCTTCTTCTCCAAAAGAGGAAATTGCTCCCATGAAAGATTGGAAGGCTGGTCGAGAATCTCCCTCCTAGGTAGTCACCCATCTTCTCCTACTTGTTGAAGTATGCTTGGAGAAGACCCGCTCTGATACCAATTGTTGGATCCTAGATGGGTGATTAGATGCTCTAGTGGGGGGTGAATAGAGCTGAAAGCACTTAAACAAAACTCATTAAACCTTCAATATATATGACAAGATCAGATTGCTAAATACGTAATTTGAGTGCAACTAAAACATACATAGCAAGGGAGAGAGAGAGATTGAACATGCACCAATTAGACAAGCTATTTAGAGTGGTTCCACACTTCAAACTAGAAGTGTATCAGTCCACTTGCCTAGAGAGGTCAACCTCTAGGACTTCCAAACTATTGCACTCTTATATTCATACATAAGACATACAATACATGACCAAACAAAGGACTTACCTATCCAATACAAAGAGTCTTCAACCTACCAAGGACTTACCCACTTTGCAAGAGTCTTCGGCCTTCTCCAAGGACTTACCCACTCTTGCACAAGTCTTCAGCCTTGCAGGAATTACCTACTCTTCTTGGATCTTCCGCCTTTGACTTCACCTTCACTCGGAGAAGCTCCACCAAGGTCTTACCCACTTGAGGTTGAGTCTTCTGCCTTCTCCAAGGGCTTACCCACTCTAGCTCCAAGTCCTCAGCCTTGATCTTCACCAAGGGACTCCTTCCCTTGTTCTTCTTCACCTCTCTTTGACAAGAGAGAGAACCTTCATCTTCATTTGTAGAAAAGAGAGATAAGGAGGTGGTGGAAGTGAGAGCCTCACAAGATGTACATGTAGGACTAGCTCTCTTATAGATTTCCTACTCACTCTAATGGATGTAGCAAGTGATTAAGCTTAGAGAGAGAGAGAGGAGGTTGTAGGAAGCACTCATCTATAGAATAGGAACCTCACATAGAGTATGCAATGAATGCTCAACCTTGGAATGAAGCCCAAGGGGTCCTATTTATAGTTGGGGATGGCTCTTAACCTTTGGGAACACTTGTTAATGAAAACTAGCCATTTTGTGGCTTGCAACGGATCTATTTTCACTTGTTGCAACTCCATAACGGCTAGAAACACTTTTCTGCACTTTTCCGTACAGTGAAATTGGTCGAGTTTCTATAAATGTAACTCGACCGATAGAGTAAAAGTCAAAGCTGATATTCAGACCATCGGTCGAGTTTGTCCTAAGGAAACTCGACCGACCAATGAAAATTGATTTGGTCAATTACTCCATCGGTCGAGTTCTGTGTAAACACAACTCAATCGATGCAATCTTCAGAAAATTGATCAAGGATGATCGGTCGAGTTTTCAGGCTGGGAAACTCGACCGACAAAGTTTCTGTAATCAATTTTCAAAGTTGTATCTAAAGTGCTCTAATATTTGATCTAAGTGCTCCTGATATTTTTCTAAGCTTAATTACAAGTCATACAATCATTACAAGTGATTTACAACATGATTCTAATGGATATACATCATATTACAAAAATGTGCACTTGTATTGACTTTGACTTGTCTTTTCTCCAATTTGATATGCACAAGTTAGGGCAATTGGAGTGTGTCTATAACTAATCTGAAATCACTCAAGTAGAGACATTAGACACCAATATGTGGAATGGTTAGTCATCATCAAAACACGGGTTTAGTCAATTTAGACGTGAGTCAACATTGACCTAATTGACCTTGAGTCAACAATCTCCCCCTTTTTGAAGATGACAAACCATTCCATAAATGTATTGAAAGCTTTTAAGTAAAGTCATACCTTTGGAGAAACCTAGGGGGTTCAATAGAATTGAGTTCATATGCTCCCCCTCAATTGATGTGCATGGAGTTTTCATACTCCCCCTCAATTGATGCTATTTCTTCTACATGGTTAGCTTTCATAACATTTATAGAATACTATGTCTTCCACTCATATATGTTCTACACATATATGTCTTCTCCCCTTTACCTTCTCCCTTTACATGAACATACTTTTCTTCTTCATGTAAGACATGCCTTCTTCCTCTTTTTAAAAGAAGACATACCTTTCTCCCCCTTTGTCATTTAAAAAAGTGGGGTTATGAAGAAATAAGAAACATCACTTGTTAAAGAGAAAAGAGATAACACAAATATATATAAGGAGAGTAGAAGAGCACAGATAGGGGATTGTCCAAGCATAGAAAGAAAAGTAAGTTAAAGCATATACTTGAACAACTCAAAATGCAAGATGAAGTGCTGCAGAAAAATAATAAATCGCAATTTTGACCCTCAAGATGACGGATTTTGACCAAAAACCATCAGACCTCAAGGAAAAGCGATGAGTCTTGCTTAGAAGGCCGTTCCTGTATGAAAAACACTAGTCTTGCACCAAAAACTGAAACTGGAGAAAAATCTGCATAAAAATCCATAAATACTCCAATTTCTACATATCATGTAGATCTATGTACCCTGCATCACAATGTTATGCAAGCAACTCAAGATAGTAGATATGCAATTCAAAGAACAGGCTTGAGCATGTTTGAGACAAGATACAAGCATAGCATATAGATGAGCAAAGATGCCAATTATAAACAAGGTTAGAACTACATGAATATGAACTACTAGTAGATGATATCACAAGTTAGGACTACTAGTAGGATCTAGATCATAGCAAGAGATACCAAAAGATACACAAGATAAAGCAAGCTATGATTAGATGTAGAGATATATCCAAACAAAGAGATAAGCAATTTTAGAAGCATGAAAGGATATAACTCACAAAGATATGCATCCTTACCATAAGATGATTACCCCTAAGAACCTCAAGGTTGTATCAAAATAAGATATACACCTAGATAGATGTAGCAAGTTAGAGCACAACGGAAGCGATTTTAGACACAACCAAGAGATCCAAAGAGATCATCATCAAAACTTGCAAAACAACTCAAGGCAAGTAATTGCAACATATAGATATACCAATTTAGAGCAATTGGAGAGATAGAGTTGTAAGCAAGATAGGCAATTTAGAACATGGAAATATGCATATATAAAGGTACCAAATGAGAGTGCCAAAGAATAAGGCTATTCGTTGAGAAAATCTAGTTGAGTGGGAAATTCTCACTCAATAAGCAAAATGTATATTCTGTGCACAGTGTAATCGGTCGAGTTATGTGCATTGACAACTCGACCGATGACAGTTGTTGGCAACACCCATTGGTGCCTATCGGTCGAGTTTCAACCAGGACAACTCGACCGATAGAGCAGCTGTTAGAAAGCACATATATTTCATAAAAACATATTTAAAGGCATGCTAAATATACAAACCATATCCAAACATGTCTAAGTAAGTTAGTTATGCACTATAGAAGCATTAGAAATAGTTTTTGAGCAAGAGTGTGAAGAGAAACACAAAATGCCACTTTTGACTCAAAAACCATACGTATAGTGCACACTAACTTGACAAAAACAAGTTAGAAATGGCTATAAGCAAGAAAAACATTACCTTTGTGCTTACCATTCCTTTTTACACTAGTTGTCACCCTCTACACATCTCACCTTTCTTCTTTCATGTGGATTGAGAAGTCAATTTGCAATTCAATAGCTCAAGTCAATCCATTTGCAAGTACCTACAAGAAGAAATATGAAATGGTCCCCAATCATGTTTTTGGGTCTGAAGGGGTTAGCTTAGCAACCCAAGTCCTATTGCTCTTGGCTGCTTTCCTAAAAGGACAACAAGTAGAATAATGGCCAAAATCATTGCAATAGTTGCATGTGCCCATAGTCTTGGAACTAGAGGATTCTCCATGGAATATTGGAGGTCCTTTATCTTTGTTGTTCCCTTGACTACTATCATACCCTAAACCATGTCTACTAATTTGTTTAGTAGTATGGTGTAGGATGTCATTAAGACTCTTTTTACCAACTAAGAATCTTTGCAAGGATGATCTCAAACTATCATTATCATGCTTAAGAGAAGCAATAGTAGAAGACAAATGATTAATATTATCTCTAGCATGCAAAAGATCATTTTATAAGCAAAGAGCTTTAGTTAAATAAGAATCTCTATTAATATGAAGAGCAGCAACATCATTCTCTCTATTTGTAAAACTAGAACAAGATTCATGCCCATTGATTTTAGCAAGCAAGGAGGTATTTTCTATTTCTAATTCATGCGAAACAAAATATTTGTCCTTGTTTTTAGATTTAATAACATCAATATCATGCATGAGAGAATCAACAATTAAGGTATGCTCTTCATTAGAACTAGTAACAAGAGGTTGAGCCTCTAAAAATCTAATCTTATCAAGCAAACTAGCATTTTCAAGTTTAAGAGAGTCTACTTGGCTAAGACAATCATTTTTATCATCAAGCAAGCAAGAATTAGCATATTCAAGATCATCTAGTTCTACATACAAATTATCAACAATTTTAGCAAACTTTTTCTTTTTCCTTTTAGAAGACTTAAGAGAGGCACAAATATCATGAATAATAGCAATCAAAGATTCTTTATCTAAAGAGTTTAGATTTACCTCACTTGAGTTTTCACTTGTTGATGCTATAAGAGCAAAATGGCATTCTCCTTCATCACTAGAGCTTGAGCTTGATCCTTCGCTTGAATCTTCACTTGAGCTTGAGTTGGAGGAGACACTTGAGCTTGAGTGCCATTTCTCCTTCTTCTTGTGAAGATGGGTCTTTTTGCCTTGTGGGCAATCTTCTTTGTAGTGACCCTTCTTTCCACATGTGAAGCGTCGGATGGAGGAGGACTTGCCTTTATAGAATCTACCCTTGGATTACATGGCATCTTCTCTAGCTTGAGAGGATGGAGAGACTTGTTCCATGATAGCTTCAATTTGAGCCTTCATTTCAGCCTTCTTCATTCTCTTTAGCTCTTTCTTCTCTTGTCTTTCTACTTCCTCCCTCTTGTCAAGTGTAGCTTCATGTGCTTGTAGATTTCCAATGAGATCTTCAATAGGAATATCCCTAAGAGACCTTGCTTCTTCAATGGAAGTCACCTTGGGTTCCCATCTCTTGGGAAGAGTTCTAAGTATCTTTGAGTTGATCTCTCCACTAGACATGGGATGTCCTAGAACAGCAAGACCATTCAAAATGGTGTTGAGCCTTGAGTACATGTTGGCTATGCTCTCCTCCTTTCCCATCTTGAAGTTCTCAAGAAGCCCTTTGAGCATGTAGACTTTGCTTTCCTACACTTGATTTGTCCCTTCATAAGTGATGCAAAGCTTTCTCCATACCTCATAGGATGTTTCACATGAAGAAATCCGGTTGAACTCGGTGGGGGTCACGGAGGCATATAGGATGTGCATGTCTCTAGCATTCAAGGTTGCTTTCATCAAGGTAGCTTCATCCCATTCTTCAATATTTGTCTTTGGTAGCATGTATGGGCTGTTCACCATTTGCCACATCTCAATACTTGATCCTTGGATGTAGAATTGAAGCCTTCTTCTCCAATAGAGGAAATTGCTCCCATCAAAGATTGGAAGGCTGGTCGAGAATCTCCCTCCTATGTAGTCACCCATCTTCTCCTACTTATTGAAGTATGCTTGGAGAAGACCCGCTCTGATACCAATTGTTGGATCCTAGATGGGTGATTAGATACTCTGGAGGGGGGGTGAATAGAGCTAAAAGCACTTAAACAAAACTCATTAAACCTTCAATATATATGACAAGATAAGATTGCTAAATAGGTAATTTGAGTGCAACTAAAACATACATAGCCAGGGAGAGAGATTGAAAATGCACCAATTAGACAAGCTATTTAGAGTGGTTCCACACTTCAAACTAGAAGTGTGTCACTCCACTTGCCTAGAGAGGTCAACCTCTAGGACTTCCAAACTATTGCAGTCTTATATTCATTCATAAGAGATACAATACATGATCAAACAAAGGACTTACTTCTCCAATACAAAGAGTCTTCAACTTACCAAGGACTTACCCACTTTGCAAGAGTCTTCGGCCTTATCCAAGGACTTACCCACTCTTGCACAAGTCTTCAGCCTTGTAGGAATTACCCACTCTTCTTGGATCTTCTGCCTTTGACTTCACCTTCACTCGGAGAAGCTTCCATCAAGGTCTTACCCACTTGAGCTTGAGTCTTCTGCCTTCTCCAAGGGCTTACCCACTCTAGCTCCAAGTCTTCAGTCTTGATCTTCACCAAGGGACTCCTTCCCTTGTTCTTCTTCACCTCTCTTGGACAAGAGAGAGAACCTTCATCTTCATTTGTAGAAAAGAGAGATAAGGAGGTGGTGGAAGTGAGAGCCTCACAAGATGTACATGTAGGACTAGCTCTCTTACAGATTTTCTACTCACTCTAATGGATGTAGCAAGTGATTAAGCTTAGAAAGAGAGAGGAGGTTGTAGGAAGCACTCAGCTATAGAAGAGGAACCTCACATAGAGTATGAAATGAATGCTCAACCTTGGAATGAAGCCCAAGGGGTCCTATTTATAGATGGGGATGCCTCTTAGCCTTTGGGAACACTTGTGAACGAAAACTAGCCATTTTTTGGCTTGCAACGGATCTATGTTCACTTGTGGCAACTCCCCAACGGCTAGAAACACTTTTTTGCACTTTTCCATACAGTGAAATCAGTCGAGTTTCTATAAGTGTAACTCGACCGATAGAGTAAAAGACAAAGCCGATATTTAGACCATCGGTCGAGTTTGTCCTGAGGAAACTCGACCGACCAATGAAAATCGATTTGGTCAATTACTCCATCGGTCGAGTTCTGTGTAAACACAACTCGACCGATGCAATCTTCAGAAAATTGATCAACGATGATCGGTCAATTTTTCAGGCTGGGAAACTCGACCTACAAAGTGTTTGTAATCAATTTTCAAAGTTGCATCTAAAGTTCTCTAATATTCGATCTAAGTGCTCCTGATATTTTTCTAAGCTTAATTACAAGTCATACAATCATTACAAGTGATTTACAACATGATTCTAATGGATATACATCATATTACAAAAACGTGCACTTGTATTGACTTTGACTTGTCTTTTCTCCAATTTGATATGCGCAAGTTAGGGAAATTGGAGTGTGTCTATACCTAATCTGAAATCACTCAAGTAGAGACATTAGACACCAATATGTGGAATGGTTAGTCATCATCAAAACACGGGTTAAGTCAATTTAGACGTGAGTCAACATTGACCTAATTGACCTTGAGTCAACAAGGATGTGTATGTGACACAACTAAAAGGTTTTATAACTTCATGAATACAAATAAAGTCTAATAATTACAAATATCAATCTAGGATTGAAACAAACATCTCAGAGATGGGATCTTTTGACTTGATAAGATATCGAAAGAGTTTGATTTGAATCAAGATAAAAGGTGAAATTTGTGATTGTAGAATATTTAGTGCGAGCATATATGAATATTCCTCATGTGATGAGGACTAATGTCTCAATATTGAGAACTGGCATAAAATCCCTTCAGGAATTAAGGACAAGTTAAAACATCTTATGAGATCAGGATCAAGATCTTTAGAGATAGCTCTTGAAAGTTTCACAATGTAAGTTTAAGCACACACCATAGTAAGATGTTGAAGGAGTTCAACATGAAGGATTCAGTGAGAGAGAATCTAGATTAGTTTCTCATGAACCATATGTTCCTATTTTTACAAAGAAAAGAAATATCATGAATAAGATGACATATGATGGATCTATCATGAATGCTATAAATGTGCTTATCCCATATAGTCTTGTATGTATTAGACATGACAAGATGATATTAAAATCCAATAAGGGTTATTGGAATGTCATTAAATATATCCAATAGTACTTGTGAAGTACTTAAGGATAGATTGATGGTTGATAAGGATAGAAATTGTGGCAACACATCCCACTATCACACAGACAACGAGGTGTTATGCGAAAATGTGCGGAAATCACCATAACCACAGATTAATTAAAACCGATTGCAGAAAGTGGATAAACTGAGAAACTATTACATTCCACTCCACATCCTACAAGAAACAGGTTATATTAACATGTGCATGCCTTGATACGTGCCCACAGTTTAGAGCAATAGTTGTCTTGTCATCACATGAGTTCATCACTTGTTTATACATACATAAAGGCCCACATCCGGCCAGCAGCAGGATAAACAAAACATCAACAGCTATACATCGTGAAACAATGTCAAAACGCCTCCAAGGACCTGAGTGTACAGGGATGACTCTAAGATTCTACTACAAAACATCCAAAACAGTAGCATAACCATCGCTTGCCTTCTACTGCTCTTCTTGCTGCTCGGCCGCAACTCCGCAACCACCACCACGTCTAGCTCGACCACCTAAAAAGGGTGTAAACTAGCGGGGTGAGACACACAGTCCCAGCGAGAAACATAACTCCCCGCCAAAACTACAAAACCTCATAAAGATAAAGCAGATAACTGATAAGAATATAACGAGAGCAGTAAATAAAGTAAAGTTGTTCATACTATTAAGCTTACCAGATGTACTCAAGGCATATAACCAATCCTTTTATGGAACATGATTAACAAGATAAGATATATTGCCACATAACATGAGGAACATATAAGTAACTACAGGATATAACAAGATTAACTACACAAACAAGGCCTCAACCAATGTTTCGTGTTTGTCTTAAGTAGCAAATACTAAGCGGCTGGATTATGTATTATTATGCCCTGAGGAAGTGAGTCGTACCGCTCAGATCCAACCAACGGCTGCAAAACTCGGAGTCGGTGCCATACAAGGTCAAATGGAAGAGCCGGACTCCACGACCTCCCACCTCGTGGTCAGTGTATGAGTACAACACAAGCAGGACCGCAATCTCATGCTGAAGTGGCCTTTAGCCACAGGGTCAGGCTACCCTCTGCCTAGCCCGCCTTGGTACAGGTATCGACGCTAGTGAAACTGAGCCACGGGCCTGTTCACCATGCTCTGAGCCATGAACGCATTCATGCTCCTCATATCACATATCCTGAGCCATGGGCCTGTTCACCATGTTCTTATCACACTTGGGCTACGGGCCTGAATCCGCACCCTGGAGTCTACAACCAAAGTTGCACTCTTACCTCCTCACTTTAGGCTAGGAGAAACCTCACATATTCAACAATATGTGCTCCGGGTTGACCCATAGGAGAACCCATTTCACCATCACCAATTCCTGACAATGATGGATCTATGGCCAGGGCAATTACATGATATATTCCACTGTGATTAATTAATATCTTTTATATGGATTGCAAGATTCAACCAAGTTGTATAACATGCAATTATAACAAAAGTAAACAATATAAAACTCAACGTTGTACTTTTACTACAATTCACATCATATTGATCCATCACAAGGATCCCACATCACATGTTATCACTTGGCCTCTTGCCAATCAATCTAGATCAATCTCAAGGATCATCACATGCCATGGGATCTCAATCCCTCATCACATAGTGCCACTGCCACTCAAGGCTTACATCATCATCACGGGATAGCAATCCCCAGTACTTTAGTTATGTACATTATACAGATTATTTCAACATCAAGAGTAATAATCACAACAGAGTTACTCAACATATACATATACCTCATAGCCCTTTTAATTGGCTAAGCATCACCTGCATGGTTAGTAACAATAATCGTAGGCTTAACAGAAAGACCATGCTATTAGTAAAAAGTTACATTAATGATTATATACTTTGTCAATCATGCATCAACTTATGATCATATGCATAAGGCACATCATTAAGAAAATCATATTACATGCTCATTATTCTCCTTAGCATTATACAGATATTCATGATGATCAAATTCATGTATATAGTCATGTTAGATAAAAAGGACTAGTGTTACCATAACCATTACCATTGAGTAAAACGACATATATATGTGGGCAGAACCCTCACTAGAGGTATCACAAACCCTCACCAAAAGCTGTAATGGGCATCACACATCCTATCACCCAACCATAACGTTCATCTCATAACGGCCGTCACACTAAGACTTGTCGGCCAAGATCACGACGCTATGTTGGGCTAGCAACGCTGCGTTCAGGGTATGTCGTGCATCTTATGCCTATCGGGCAATGACTGTGTCGGGCATCTCAGCGGCAACTCCCGTCACAAGGTGCATATCATGTGACACACAAGGACTATTGTGACGCCCATCTTAGGTCTACTAGCAACGTTGATAACCAGCAGCATCTAGATCAGGTGTATAACCCAACTACCACTAAGGGACTTATTGTCCAGCCAACTATACCATGGCCTATCGGCCGTCACAGGGCAAGGTGATGGTGTGACGCCCGTCACAGAGACTAGGTATCGTCCACCACCAGAACTTCATGTGTCGTGCAAGGGGTCTAGGTCAAGAGGGTTGTCGGGAAGCATCTCCCCACACTCATAACGTCCAAGGTGTGACTCACAAGATCATCACAACCCCAAGCACAAGGTACCAAACCCTAGAGGGTCAAGGAGATGGCTCACCTCAATCAACGAAGAAAGAGGGGTCTTGCACATCAACTATCACCTATCGAGCAACACAAGGCACAACTCTAGCAAGGTTCATGACTATCACCAAGCTCACCCTTCAAGTCCATGGTGAGAGGAGAGTGTTTCTCAAGCAACTAGAACACAAGCTCACCTCTCAACTTAAACGAGAGAGGGGTATTGCCCATGCTACAAGAAGCTCAAACTCACTCCTCTAGAACAAGGAGAGAAAGGAGTATTGCTCACCAAGAAACCCTAGATCACAAGGATCGGCCAAAAAGGAGATACTAAACAAGGTACCAATCTAATAACATATAAACAAGATTATAGAAGGAGATAGAGTAGTTAGGGTTAGGAGTTATGAAACCCACCTTAAGCAAGCTCCAAGCTCCTAGCTCCAAGCACCACCAAGCAAGGAAGAAGAAGACACCAAGGATATCGGCCACCAAGCTTGCTCTCCCAAGGGGTATCGGCCACCAACTAGAAAAGGAGAAGGGTGTGTGTCGTGCACACCAAGGTGGAGAAGAAACTAAAGAACCAAAGGAACTCTTAGCAAAGGAAAGGAACCACCTATATAGAAGGAAAGGGATGAGAAAACAATGTAGATCCAAGCAAGGTGTCGCCTACCTAGGGACACTTGTCCTAGTGCACGAGCCACCACTCTAGCAAGCCCTAAACACATGTCCAAGGTCATTGCCACATGCAATCATCATGCACCAAGTGTCCACTAGTGGTGACACAAATGAGGTCAAAGCTTGGTCAAAGGCTCTAGGGAGACACACTCCCCATGGGCGACACACCTCCATGGGTGACACACCTCCATGGGCGACACACTCTCTCTTGCCCGATACAAGGTGCAACCAAACCAAAGCAAGGCACCTCAAGGCCCAACAAGCTCAACCAAGCCCAACAGAACTCCAAGCAATGATCCCAAGCCTTCCTCTCTACACTAGAGGAAGAAAAGAGAGAGGAACACCTCACAAGGTGGCAAACTTGCCCACAAACCCTAGACATGGGTTATTTGCAAGTAGCACCTCCAACTCTCAACAAAGCACAACCAAACCCTAATCACCACTCAAGGTGATTAGCAAGGAACAAAGCACCAAGGTTAAGCAAAGCAAACAAGGTAAACCCTAAACGAAGGTCAGGGTCCTTACAGAAATATAAGGAAGAGTTGTATGTAAAGGGTTACATCAATGCAAGCTTCCATAATGACAAAATGATCACAATAAAATATGTTTAAATATAAAGAAAAGTGTTATTAGTAGGAAGTGTTCCTAACTAATAGCCATTTAATTCTATTCTACAATAGACACCGAGTATACTTGTGTTATGAACATAGAGTGATACTATATGGATCTAAAAGGTTCATATGATGAACTTATAGATGTTCCAACCATTAATGACTTAGTAGTAATATTATGACAATAATAGAGCTACTTGATAGGCAAGGAATATCAGATACCATATTATGGTGGTTTCGTCTCAGAAAGAAGAGATAAGAAACATGCAATATACTGACTGATACCAAAATGTTCCTAACCCGTTGGAATAGCACTTACGTAATAGAAACATGGTGGCCATGTTTAGATAACTGAGAATGAGATTTTTGGGTGATTGGCTCTAAGTGCAACTGGGAGTCTGTTGGTAAGGTATGCCTAAAGAGGAAATCATATAATTATTGACATGGCATTAACACAAAGGATTTGATTAATACTTATAAAGACAAACTTCCAAGTCATCTATTTCACTCAGTTATGAGATAATGAGGAAACATTATGAATGTCTAGAGAATAATACTACTCAATGACATATGTCCTCAAGTATAGGACTTGAGGAAATGAGATCATGAGGATGTTAAGAGTACATACACATATTATCATTATCTCCCTAGTTAGTTGTTACTATGGAAGGTAGATAGACACTAGTAATACATAATACTAGAGTGTGGGTTGGTTGATGAAAAAATCTCATTACTCGTGATATGTCAATATCAAACCAAGCACATAGATACATGTTAGAGAACAATGTATTAGACAGACCCACCTTGAGAGTGACACATGGACACCATCATTGTTGGTCATAGTCATCTCTCATAGTGAACGTGGTGATTGTGATTCTTAGATTTGAAATCACAAGACTCATCACACGTCGTTGGGTATGCTTTGACATTACCAAACGCGGTCCTGAAACATGGGTTGTTATAAAGGTGATGATTGGGTGACTTTAACATGTGGGGACTGACTGTGAGTGACAGATATGGAATTTGTCCCGCCTACTGGCATATGACATCCTAGACACTTGATAAGTGAGACTAAGAAATGCATGTGCTTGTACATGAATCAATATATATGATATTGAGGCCACATTATCTCAAATTTTCTGCTCTTGGTTCAAGGAACATGGGTTGAACATTGAGAGGATGATGATACATGCCTCGAGTTCACTCTGGATATCAGATATAAAGGAATTATACAATCACTGCAACACCTTACACAGATTAAAGGTTCAAGTTGTTCTACAACTTTCAATTCACTTGGGTAGCACTAATATGCGACTAGGCACCGCTCCTTGCTTGTGATGTCATAAGCTAGTTGTAGACATTCACTGTCAATGTGATATGGGACCTATAGGGTCACACACATAGGAAATCATCTAGAAGAGGAGTTTAATCTTGAATGGTGATTGGATTGATTACAAAGGTGTTTAGGTATTCAATTCATACAATAAGTTGGCTGACTACACTACCAAACGACCATCTCACAGGGTGAGATGACCGTTTTGACAAGTCAGACGATCGTCTCAAGTGTTGAGACTGTCGTTTGGGTTGTCAGGATGATAAGCAATCGAATTGGCTAAGTTATGCCCAAATTGAGGTGTGAACCAACTGGTTCATTCTGTTGAACCGATCAGTATGGTTCGAATCACTAGACGGCCAACCGATCAGTATGGCTCAACTCATCAGACGGCCATCTGGGTGATCAAGAAGAGCATCTCGTATGTGTGAGATGGCTTGGTTGGGGCCCAAAGAAAGCTATAGAAGTTTCCCAAGCTCATTTACATTGCACAATACTTGTGGTTCCAGGAATTAATGTCTAACATTAATTGGAATTGAATTTCCAAATTCATGTGTGATTGGAAAACTACTAAACGAGCATCTCGCAATACAAGATGTATTGTATCAGTTGACTAGACAAACGTCTGGGTCAGTAAATGATCGTTTCGTGTCTCGTAGGTTGCACAAATTCAAGATCTTCTGGTCCCTTCCACTCCCACACATATCCCGAACAAATTGGAAACCCTAGCCCAAACCCTGCCTAGAAATAGAAGGGTATTGGGGGCTTCCTAGAGTACAACATAGACAATTGAGAATCAGTTTCTCTGATAATTATTGTCCTCTCTGGTTGTGGTAACTAAAAGATCCCAAGCAATTCCTACCCAACAAGGGAGGGATAGCGACGGGAGAGAACAACTGAGAATCATTGTTGGTGGGAGAGCAAGTTGGTGACTAGTATGCCAATGGGAGGGACAACTCCTTCTTGTCTATTCTAGTTGAACAACAAGATTTCTAGTTGGTCTGTGTGGTTACTCAAGAGGAAAGAGTCCTTTGGTTACTTCTAGGAGAACAAAGTCAGCCTGCAATCTGTGGCGAGACTATAGGAACTGCTACAGAAGTTTTCATGTCCGTTGCTCGAGGTGAAGACCAGGAGCTACACAACCACTGTCTAAGAGCAACTAGAAGACAGTTGCACTGCAACAAGTTGTTTTCACTAGACTCACTCTAGGTCAGGTATAAATCGTCAAACCATCCTTCCTATTTTATAGTAGTTGACGCAATCTTGTTGTTATGGGGAATATGGATAGATAAAATTCTTGTTTCCGCTATTGTACTCTGTGCCCATATTTTCCAACACATACCTTACCCTCCTCTTTTGATGTTACAAGGAAATAGAAAAGGGTAAACGGGAAATGGGTAAGAAAAAAATTTACCTTTAACCTTACCCTACAGGTTCTGGATAAAGGGTAAATGGGTAATACCCTCCCCATTGACAACCCTAGCTGAGATCTAAGTCATGTGACTAGGTTCAGCAGCTGGTCAACATGTGGCGCCTAACGAATGTAAGCGACAACCTCATGTGGTTGAATCAGAAGGGCTATGATGTGCAATTATTAGGGTGACGAGGCACAGACCGTCATTGGATCTACCGCTAACGGTATCGATCAAGATGCAAATGAATGGTAACGCCCTCCTCAATATCCTCTATAGTTCTTGATGCAAACATTCAAATATTCATAACTCTCTCATTTTAAGGCCACATATAGCAAAAGTATATATGAAATTGATCATCTTGAAAAGATCTACCAAAAGGACTAGATTTCAAACCCTAATTGTACCGTTTTCTCCCCTTTTCCCCTTAAAGATGAAACCTTTGATGATGAAATGCAATAAATGCATGAACATGAAAACGTTCAGAACTTAGATGCACATCCATCCTCCTAATCATAAAATTAATAGATCTTGTGTACTTTTAAATATAATGAAGGATCTAAAACATCTTGCTTGCTCATGAATGACCCTAATTGTACACATGTAATTTTTTTGGATCTTAATGTTGTACTTTCCCCTATTAATACTTGTCTTGGTTCTTACTGACAGTCAATGCTTAACAAACTTTAGAATCATTAACTTTTGCCCTAAGTATGAATCTAATATCAATCTCTCTTTTCCCTTTTTGCAATGTTTTCCTATATGACTTAAGATGCATGAATGTGACTTATTTATGTGAATGGTTGGTTATACTTTGAACCTATGATGGGTTTGACCTAACTTATGCTAGAACCAAGGGTTATTCTGATGCCTTGATCTTGGGGACATCCACATATGTTAGATATATGCTTCATGTTCCCTAATCTTACTAATGTAATCGTATATCTTTGTTGGTAATGCATGCTCGTAGAGCCAATCATATGATGATTGACATGGCATAATTACCTAAAAGGATTTGATTAATGATACCATATATGTATAATGACAAGCTTCCAATTCATCTATTTCACTTGGTTATGAGATAATGAGGATTCAGAGTGAATGTCTAGAGAATTATTACTCAATGGCATATGTTGTGAAGTTCCTACCCTTGTGATGAGATCATACGTATGTTAAGAGTACATACACATATTCTTATTATGCCCATGATCGGTTGTTATTGTGGAAGGTTGATAGACAATAATAACACATAAGATTAGAGTGTGAGTTGGTTGATGACTAAAACTCATTAGTCATGATATGGCAATATCAAACCAAGCACACAGATACATGTTAGAGAATAGTGTATTAGACAGACCCACCTTGAGAGTGACACATGGTTATGGTGGTCACAGTCATCTCTCATAGTGAAGGTGGAGATTGTGATTCTTAGACCTAAAGCACTGCACTAGTCACATGTCATTGGGTACACTTTGACATCATCAAACGCAGTCCTCGAACATGGGTTGTTATAACGGTGATGATTGGGTGAATTTGACAAAAGGGGATAGACTGTGAGTGATAGATATGGGATTTTCCCCTCCTACTAGAGTATGATATCCTGACCACTTGATTAGTGAGACTGAGAAATGCATGCACATGCACATGTGAATCAATATATGATATTGAGGTCACATTATCTCAGACAGTCTGCTCTTTGTTCAATAAGCATGGATTAAATGTTGAGAGGATGATCTACCATGCCTCGAGTTCATCCTAGATATCAGAGACAAAAGAATTATACAATCACTACAACACCTTACACATATTGTAGGTTGAAGTTATTCTCCAACTTTCCATTTCACTTGGGTAGCACTGATGTGTGACTAGGCACACTCTTTGCTTATGATGCCATAAGCTAGATATGGACATTCATTATGAATGTGATATGGGACCTATAGGGTCACACACATAGGAACTCATCTAGAAGAGGAGTTTGATCTTGAACAAAAATTGGATTAATTACTAAAGTGTTTAGGTATTCAATTCACACAACTGATTACTTGATTGTCTGACCAAGTTCGCCAAACGACCATCTCACATAGTGAGGCAGCTGCTTGGGTAGCTAGACGGGTGTCTCAAGTAGTTGAGACGAATGTTTGGGGGTCAGGCAGATCAGAAATCGATTTCACTTAATTATGCCCTTGAACCGACCGATTCAAATATGATTGAACCGATTGGCTCAACTCATCTCACCAGACAGCTTTCTGGGTGACTAAGATGGGCATCTCACTTGGGTGAGATGGCCTGGTTGGGTCAAACAAATTTTTGGGATGTTTCCTGAATAGTTTTGATTGTTCTTTACTTGAGGAACAAGGAAATTAATTATGAGATATTAATTGGATTCGAAATAACCAAATTCGTTTCAATTTGGGAACTGTCAATTGGCCATTTGGCCGTGCGATATGGCCGTCTCGTGCACTAGATGACCGTCTAGGTGTGTAAAATGGTTGTTTCGTCTGTTGTAGGTTGTGAAAATTCAAGATCATCATGTCCTTTCCACTCTGGTACATTAATCATGTATCAGATAGCAACTAGGAACCTTGACCCTAGACTCTATTATAATTAGAGGGGTACTGGGGGCTTCCCATAGTGAGACAACTGAGAATTATTTCCTCTAAAAACTATTGTCCTCTCTGGTTATGGTAATCAAGAGAGCCCGAGGCAAGTCCTACCTGAAAAGGAGGGATAGACAATGCGAAAGAACAACTGAGAAGTTGTCATCGTGGGAGAGCAGGTTGGTGACTAATACACCAATGAAAGGGACAACTCCTTCTTGTTCGTTCTTGGCAAATGACATGAGTTCTAGTTGGTCCGTGTGGAATACTCTAGATGCAGGAATCCTTTAGGTCATGCTCGGGGAGCAAACTCAACCTACAGTCCATGGAGAGACCACTATAGTCACTACAGAGGTCGTGCAGAAGTTGTTCATGGTGAAGACCAGGAGTTGCACAGCCACCATCAAAGAGAAACATTCAGCAGTTGTATAGAAGCGAGTTTATCACAAGACTTGCTCCAAGACCAGGTATAACTCACTAAAACCTTCCTTCCTATTTCATAGTAGTTGATGTGATCTTACTGTACTTGGGAATATGGATAGATAATTTTTTGTTTCTACTGTTATACCTTGTGCTCATATTTCCCAACAGTGGTATCAAAGCCACGTCAATGTACTATATTTTAGGATAATTGATATGATTAGATTTTTGGTTTTATCATTTATTTATTGCATATGATGTGAATATTTAAATTTCTCTCATATGTATATCCGATCAAAGACCACATAATCCCAAACTAATATATATATATATATATATATATATATATATATATATATTTGTGTGTGTGTGTAATTTATACGTGTCACTGTAAAAACAATTTTGATGGTGGATGTGTAGCGTGTTTATGGCCAATACCCTTTATCTGTGTGTGGTTCGATGTTTGGTTCCTATTTATCTTGGTATGCATACCGAGCCTCTACCTCTTTCTTCCCAATGTAAAGTAAATACTTTCCTATCTATGCTGCTCTTGAATGTAACTCAAGGTTTCCCTTATTCAATGTAATAAAGTAGCAATAGGATAGTTTCTTTTCATACTATGATGTTGAAGATGTTCATCCCTAGTTGAGATGACCAGTTCGTGAGATGAGCTGATTACCTGGAGGATCATGGAGGATAGAGGAGGATGGAACCAGATGATTGCCTGGTGGGCCCAACCAACCGTTTGGAAGGAGTCTAGACTTCAGTTGGATAGGAGGCCAGAAGATCATCCCTAGAGGCACAACTGATCATTTGGAAGGAGCCCAAAGATCGGTTGGACAGGAGGACAAACTGATCGGCAAAGACGCGAGACAACCAGTTCAAAGGTTGAACTGATCTACCCAGATTGGAAAGCACAACTCTACATCAACTGTAGGTTCATACATATGATGTGATGATTGACCTAGGTGGTAGTAATTATTTGTGTCTCAACGGAATTACAAGTAGACATGGCCATAACCATTTCTTTATGTTTTATATTGCATGTTTATGTAGTGGGATATAGCATGTAAATGATACATACTATATATGTGGTGATTAGATATAGTATATGTATATATATATGATATATATAAAATCCACCAACCTAACATATTAAGTCTAGGATGCTTTCTAATAGTTATACACAAGAAAAGCTTTATCGACCAAGCGTAGATTTGCACAAAGCATGGTGCATCATCTATCTCGTAGAAGTGTGATGGTAGATACATAGATTTGTACAAAGCATGGTGTGTATCTATCGTATCGGCTATTGGTTTAGGCTCTACTGGTGGCTTGGAGAGCCCAAGCCCAGAGGCAAGCAGATGATCATGGAAAGGTGTTGCGCATATCATCTATCCAAGAGTTGCATATGATGCAATTGGCATGATGGCCTACCTAAATAATCAAGTTGTAGGTGATCAGCAAAAGTTGATTCATGACTTGATGAAATATGGATCTTGGCTCATTAGAAAATTTTTCGTTGCAATTTTCCGGATTGATACTTGAGGGTTATCAATTTGAATAAATAATAAAAAGGTCATTAATTAAAGACCTAATTTTTATCGCCCCAAATTTTAATCAAATCAAATCAAAATGAATTTTTGACAAAATTACAATTTCTTTTATAGAATCACATGGCCACACCGAACAATCACTTTTCTCTGTGATCAGTCCTTGAGAAGGACAAACTTGTTGGGAACAACTTCCATGACTGGTTCAGGATGTTGAGAATTGTTCTCACACAAGAGTGCAAGCTCTATGTCCTGGAAACACTAGAACCAGAGAAACATGATCAAAATGCTTCAAGGGCTGACAAGGATACTTAAAAGAAGCATACTGAGGATGTCATGGATGTCAAGTGTCTGATGTTATGGTCCATGAACCATGAGTTGCAAAGACAGCATGAGAACATGGGGATGATTGAGATGGTCACACATCTCAAGAACATGTACCAAGACCAGGCAAGACATGATATATATGATGTCTCTAAGGCATTCTTCAAATGTAGCATCACAAGAGAAGATCTAATAGGTCCTCATGTACTCAAGCTCATTGGGTATGTGGAGAACCTAGTTAGATTAGGATTCATCTTGGGTTAAGAGTTGGCCACAGACGTGATTTTACAGTCCCTATCAGAGTCATATAGCCAATTTGTCATGAACTACGATATGAATGACTTTGAGAAGTTGTTGACAGAGTTGTTGGGCATGTTGAGGACAGTTGAGACACAAATGAAGAAAGACAAGCCCAAGTCTGTGATGATGATCAGCAAGACAAAGGGGAAGTCAAAAGGCAAAGGCAAAGCTAAGAAGAGTTCTAAAGCTAGCTAGAATCTTAAGTCTTTAGATCTCAAGGAAAAAGGTGGAGTAAAGAAACTAAGAGGTGATTGTCACCAGCCTAGACATTGGAAGAGAAATTGACCACTCTAGTTAGAGGAACTAAAGAAGAAGGATGTCACTAAGGCCTCCACTTCAGATATAAATAGAATAAGATAAATTTGATTACTTCTTAAAATTTGGTATATGATACCAGATAGAGATCTAACATACTAATGTGCAGGATCTGATAAGAAGTAAAATTCCTCATAGAAGGACAAAGATGGACAATGAGGAGCAAGAGTTGTGGATGCCAAAGTCTACATTTAAATTTATCTTAGCCCAATGGGCATGTAATAGAGTTATTATAACTGCTATTTCATTATTCCATTATAATAGAAACATTTTCATTATGAATCTTATATGGACAATGATGATTATCAATAAAGAATCATTAGTGCTTCTATTTCAAAGATATGATCTTGCATGGCATTGTCCCCAAAACATCTTGTGATATTTATGCAAAATGGTCCAAAGATGAATGTTTATAATATTTATACCAAATGATAATAATTGATAACTCAAGATTATCATTAGCATTACTAATTTTGTATGAATATGAGAAGTGTGTACCTAGATTACATATTGAGTTGGTTTAGATTCCCTTGGTTATTGAACCTAAGGAAACATGCAAGTCTTAGTCTAGCATAATATGACATGTCGTCCTTCACTAAACATAGTGGGAGGGTAAATCTTTCATTAGACCTTATGCATATGATGCATGAAGATCTTATGGAATAAATGCTATAGATAATTAACTAATACTTCATTTTCATTTACTGGTAATATGATGATATGTACCAAATGAAATGAAAGAATTAATCTCTTGAAAATGTTTAAGGATATTATAAATGAAGTGTGACATTGATGAAAGTATTAAGCTACTTTGATATGATCAAATATTGAAATACTTTTACATAAATATCTTGAGAACCTTCTGGAAAAGACTATGATAATGTATCACAAGTCAAATCCACTTGAGCATGATGATGTGTCAGAATGAAGGAATTACACCATGATGAGTCATGATATAACTGGCAATTAATCTCTTCTTCTTACATCCTCATAAATATATACCTATTACTAATAATGTACCATCTAAGTGGTTTATAAGACATCATATATGATATGATTTGGGAGTACCCCAATATGTCTAAGGGATTGAAACATACCTTGAGAAAGTAGTTTCTTGAGAAATTTTATCCAAAGCCATGACTGTTTAATATTACTATTAGCCCCAATCCAATAACAAAATCATTTTGTTAATAGGATAACTGAATTCCTAAACAATCAGTGGGAGAAAAAGTAGAACTCAAAGTGTTAGAGGTCAAAAACAAGGGTACAATGAGAACAATGAGAATCACAAGTTGTTGTGGAATCTCAGGTTCATTATGTAATACAGAACAAAATATTCTAATAGAACACATCTAAGATCGGAGGATTGTGAATCCAACTATTCAGATCGGTTGGTCATACAGGATGAGCCAACTAGTCAACTAGAACCCTTTTTTTCTAAGCTATATGGAATCCACATAAGCTCACAAGGTAGGAACTTGATAGTGCCACCTAAAGGGGTAACACCTAAAGGGTACAATAGGGTCTTATGATCAAGACTTACATGGATAACATAAAAGGACATATTGGTTGAATAAATCAAGTTCAAGTTGTTGGACATGATAGAAATTCCTTTACCAATTGTCATGCTTGTTGTTGTAGTTCGAATCGACTATGATATTTTTCATATGAAGATGGAAATTGGATTCCTTAAAAGGAATACATCATAGAATGTGTACATGACATGACCTAAAAGGTTTCATAACTTCATAAATGCAAGTTAAATCTATAAACTACAAAGTTCAATCTGGGACTCAAACAAGCACCTCAGAGATGGGATCTTTTGACCTGATAAGACAGTCAAAGAGTTTGACTTGAATCAAGATAAAAGATGAAATTTGTGTTTACAAAAAATTTAGTGGGAGCATATGTGAATATTCCATATATGATGAGGAGTAACATCTCAATATTGTGAATGTTGAGAACTAGCATAAAAACACCTTCAACAATGAAGGATTAAGTGAAACATCTTATGAGATAAGGATCAAGACCTATGAGATAGTTATTGAAGGTTTCATAATGGAAGTTTAAACACGTACAATAGCAATGTGTTGAAAGAGCTCAACATGGAAGGATTCAATGAGAGAGAATTTGGATTAGTCTCTCATGAACCCTATATTCCTATTCTTGTAAAGAATGGAAATATCACGAATTAGATTCCATGGACCATCCTAATAGTGGATCTATCATATAATCTATTAACAAGCTTATCTCATATAATCTTGTATGTATTGGATATGACAAGATGATATAAATTCCAATAAGGGTTATTGGAAAGTAATTCAAGATATACACTAGTACTTGAGAAGTGACTAAGGATAGATTTCTAGTCAATGATGATAGCAATAAAAGGGAAGAGTTGGATGTAAAGGGTTACATCGATGCAAGCTTCCATAATGAACAAAAAATGATTAAAAATTAAATGTGATTAGTTGGAAAGGTTTCGAACTAATAGCCATCAATATTATTCTACATTAGAAGCTGAGTATACTTATGTTATGAACACAGAGTGACACTATATAAATCTAAAGGTTCATCGTATGAACTTATACATGTTCCAACCATTGCTGACTCAGTAGAAATAATGTGACAACAATGGAGCTAATTGTTAGGAAAAGAAAATCAGATGCCATATTACGGTAATTTCATGTTGGACATGTTGATATGCTGACTATAAGCCAAGTGTTGCTAACCCACTAAATCAGCACTAGCACAGCATAAACATGTTGAACATGTTGAGATCACTAAGGATGAGATCCGTTGGTGATTATCTCTAAGTGCAAGTTGAAGTTTGTTGGTAAGTGATTCAACCCTATTTTAGGGCTTCATCTTGTGTCATATTGCTCTTCAATAACATCTATACCTGTTAGATTACATGTTATTTCTCCCAATATGCTTATTTGTGTAAAATGCACTTATGGACATTATTTGCATGTTTTTTAGGCATTTGGACCATACTTAATGGAAGAGAGAGGGAAGGAGTGATCCTAGGGTTTCTCTACCCTTGGAGAGGCCCAAAGTGAAGTCCGGTGCTCCCTCAACCTACCCCTAGTGGCCAAAGATCCATTCAAGCAAAGATGTCCAAGAAAATCCAAAGAACAAAGTCAAAGTGTTGATCCAGGACCTAGCACGGCCATGGTACCACAGAACGGTCGTGCTAGGTCACTTGCAAAATCAACAGAGTCGCCCCCAAGTCAAGTTGAAAGCACCACGGCCATGCAGCAAAGAATGGCCATGCAAGGGACAGACACCATGGCCATGCCACCTAGCATGACCATGCTACACAACTGAAGAACAGGTGTGGTGCAGAACCATGGCCACCATCACCTAGCTCACAACGGCCGTGGTACCCAGCACGGCTGTACTACCCTCAACCCACCACGGCTGTGGTGACCACCATGGTCGTTCCAGTTTCAGTGCAAAAATGACCACCAACCTGACATTTGACCATTTTAATTCACACGATCATTCTACCCCACCACGATTATGTTCATCGCTACCCACCACGGCCGTGGTGATCCACCACGACCGTGCTACTCACAACACCTACCCAATTTTCCACTACTTTACTCATATTGCCCCTACTTAACCTAGTGCTTCCCCCACATCGATATATACATAGGTGACGGCTGGGGCATGAGGTTAGCTACCCTACAGCCGCTCTAGCCTCCCCATTTTGTCCCCCACCCATTCCCACTTCATTCCACCTCCATTTCACCATTTTCACAATCAAAACCATACTTTCCTTCCATTTCCACGATACATCCATGCCATTCACCTATCTTGGAGGAGGAAGCTTGAGCTACAGCTGCTAGGAGGTGGAGAAGGAGGAGTCTTCACCGAGATCATAATGTCTTTTCACTCCTCTACTCATTCGTCTTCCTTTCTTTTTGTATTTTCCATGTCTATGAGTAGCTAGGCCCCTCTTGGTGGGCTTTTTAGGAGAAATTATGTTACTTTGATACCATGTTGGGGGGAAATGATATGTAAACATTATGATTTCGTTTGGAAATGATTATGTTCTCTTTGAATCTTATTCTCCATGAATTTCTTATTGGTTTGTTTGTGAAATCACTTAGGAATTTAGGGAAATTGCTTATATATGTGAATTTTGGGATTTGCCCCTAGGTCCAATTCTTAGATCCCTAGGTTTCCTCCCATCTTCCTACATCCTAATCAATCTTCCTAAACCTAAGTGAGAGATCTAAGTAGCTAGATTAGATAATTCTAGTGCAATTAGCTTGGAGCCTTCTCAAGGCTAGAATGTGGGGGAATTGGGGTCCAAAGCCCTAATTTCACCTCCCCATTACTACCCTCAACCCCTAATTGCCCTAGGAGTGTCTAATCTAGAAACCTAGACTTGATTAGAATCTAATTGAATTGAACCTAATCCCTAACCCAATTGAGCCTTGTAAGGGTAATGGGAGTTGTTAGGGACTAGTCCCCCTATACATTTCCCATCTCATCCATGGCCAGTTAGTAGCTTAGGTCAATTCATTAGACTCTAACTAGTTTTTTGGTTTGGATAATCTTAATGGATGAGTAATGCTTGCATGTCATCACCCCCAACCTTGTTGACAAGTTCATACCCCTAAATAACCCACACCTCTCTTTACTGCTTAAAACCCTAGTTTTGTGCTTGCTTAGCTTAGTTAGCTCTTTTATTGCCTAGTTAGCTTCTTGCTTTGCCTTTGCCTTGTTCATGCTAGCTTAGATCTTTAATTTCTCTTTCTCTCTTTTCTTGCTTGCCTTACTGTCATTTTCCATTTTCATATCTAGTTTAATCCTTTCTTGCTTCTTTAGCTTTAATCTAGCCTAGGGTTAACTTAGGTTTCATTCTTGCCTTTAATTGCTTGTGTGTCCATATTAGTTTAACAATCAAAACAACCTTCAAACCCTTAACCCTAGTCTCCTCACTAGGAACCTAGCGAAACTAAACCTAGCTCTAGTGCCCCCTCTTTTCCCTGTGGAACGACCCTATACTTGCCACCTTCCTATACTACGACATGACCCCGTGCGCTTGTGGGTGTAGTTGTTTTAGTGTGAGCAGGTGTTAAGTTAGGTTTTATAAATAGCAAAAGTGAATCCACCATGTGTTCCAATCTCATGGGGTGCATCTAGTCGAGTCAAATTGGCTGGTGTGTAGCACCTCTGGCGGACACACCAAGCTTTTTGGTGCCGTTGCCGGGGCGAAAGGCGCTTGACCTAGATAGTTAGTTTTGCTTTCACTTATACTACTACCCTCATCATTGATATTCTTTATTCATTATTCTTTGCATTTTTTGTGTATATTGGTTTACTAACTTGCTCTCTTTTGTTTATTGTTCTTTGTGCATGTGACAAGCCATTCGGGGGAAGACAATATGGAAGGCCAAAATGCACTTTCATGCCACTTCAAGACTACTTCATGCCTAGCAACTACAAATCGCCAATTGCTACCAGGGCTGATTATATGCCAGGGGAGCAATTCTCCATCCCTCCAGGTCTCCTTGGGCTCCTGCCCATCTTCTACAGCTCAGAGAGTAAGAACCCCTACAAGCACTTGAATTCCTATCTTGAAGTATGCTCCACATTCAGGACGCCGACAACAAGTGATGCTACAATTAGGTTGACTTTGTTTTCCTTCTCCCTGAATGATAAAGCCAAAGAGTGGTATAGTTCAGGAAGAGACATCATGAGTTGGGGAGAGATGAAAAATGCTTTTTTGAGAAATTCTACTCTATAACAAAGTTGACACAGATGCGGCGTGCCATAGCAAGTTTCAGCCAACTAGATAATGAGCGATTTCATGAGGCTTGGGAGAGATTTCAAAAGATGTTGAGAGAATGTCCACATCATGAGATCCCTTTGTGGTAGCTAGTTCAGTCCTTCTACTCCGGTCTATCTCATGCAAGTCAAGATACAGTGGATTCTTCTTGTGGAGGAATTTTTATGGCTAAACCACCTAAGGAGACATGACCCTTGTTTGAGAGTTTGGCAGAAAGTTCAAGGATGAAAGCTTCTAGTATGGTTAGTGGAAGTGACCTATAATTTGGTGTGACATCTCCAACTCACAATGATTCAAGCCCACAGTTGATGAAAATGTTTGGTGAAATGGCAAGCTTCATGAGAAACTAAGTGACCAAACCTCCTTGTCATTCGGTCCATGCTATTGAGTTCTATGGGGAAGAAAAGAAGACACCTCACTCCTATAGCTATCAGGAACCACAAAGTCCCACATATAGCTCAAGGTTTGAGGAAGAGGTTCTCTCTAGATTGAAAGTATTTGATGATGTTCAAAGAGATGTTGTAAGGCTAGAAGAGAGAATAGAGCATCAGTCTTCCATAATCGCTCTCCAAGAAGAAAAAATGTCTTCAAAATCCATCATGAGCCACCATGAAGCAAGTGGACCTACGCCTTCTTCCCACATTTTCTATAGTCCACCCCCCATGCAAGTACATTCCATTCACTCCTTTTAATGCTATTCCAAGCATTACACTCCTCCACCACCTCCCTCACCTCAAATTTCCTAAAACTTCACTTTCCAACCCCAATTCTCTCCTCCCCCTCAATTCTTTTATCCACCTCAATTTCAATCCCAAGTGTCACCTCCACCTCCTCCACAGCCACAACATGCTCCCCCTCTCCACCATGAGCAAGGTAGTGTTGTGATAGTTCTAAGGAGTGGGAAAACTCTTGAGCAGCTCGCAAGTCAAAGAAAGGTTGATAAAGCAAAGCAAAGGTAGCCAAGTGGTGATACTGTGATTGATATTGTTGAAGATAATATTGTGATATCACATGTTGAGTTAGGGATTCCATGTGATCCACCACATATGCCTTTTGCAGGTCTTACCATCCCTAGTGTTCCTCCTCAAGTTCATGCAAGTACGGCAAAAATTAGTGATCCTCCATTCATTGAAGAACTAGATGAGCCACCGGAATTGAAAAGGAGGCAAAAGCATAATGTTGATATTCTTGAGGTGTTTCACCAAGTGAAGGTGAACATTCCACTTTTTGATGCTATAAAGCAAATCCCATCTTATGCCAAGTTCCTAAAGAACCTATGCACTGTAAAAAGAAGGACAATGGGAAGGATTCCAAAGAAGGTGAGATTAACTGAACAAGTGACCTCCATCATACAACACTCATTTCCCGTGAAGAGAAAGGACCCAGGAGCCCCACGCATACCTAGATACATAAGGGGACATCACATAGACTGGTCCTTACTTGCTTTGGGATGTAGTGTGAATTTGATGTCGTACAATGTCTATGTTGAGCTGGGCTTAGGCAAGTTGAAGCCAGCACATTGCACTTTCCAATTGGAAGATAGATCCATAAAAGTGCCTAGGGGTAGAGTGGATGATGTCTTGGTGATGATAGATAAAGAAAAAGGCACGGTGTTCTTGGCATATTTCATTGTACTTGATATGGAGCCAGAGGATAGGAAGATTCCCATCATCTTGGGACGGTTGTTCTTCTCTACAAATGATTCCGACATTCATGCGCACAGTGGCACTATGACAGTCTCATTCATGGACATGAAGATCAACATCAACATGTACAAGACCCCAACTCGGTGAGTCTGAGATAGGGATATTGGACATGATCACTTCACGAGTCTAAAGGGGCATTTGAGAGAAGGAAACCAAGGTGAAGAAATTGGTGATGATTATTGTGATGAAAAGGATGAGGAACCTAGATTGAGTGCAAATGAGGGATGCAAGTTTTGCAAGAATGGACACATGAGAATTCCAAATGGATGAATGAAAGAAGAATCACCAAGAAGCCTAGATAAAGGCAAGAAACTCAGCGCTTGTGGGAGGCAACCCACCTAGGTTTGGGAATTTTTTACCCAACCTTACATTTTTTATACTTTTGCTTTGTTTTTACATTTTTCCAAGAAAACACACACACACTTGTATTTGATAGTTTTTGTGCAGTTTTGAGTTGTGCAGGTGAGAACATAGTGAAATGAAGAAGAATGGACAAAATTTTGACAAAGAATCAATGGAAGATCAACTTGAGATCAAAGTATTGATGTTTGAATAAGGTTTGAGTGTCATACTATAGTTACAGTGCCCACCATGGCTGTGGTGACATGGAACAGACGTGGTGACATGGAACGGTCGTGGTAGTGCACTCACTTTCGATAGGGAAATCATTAGAATTCGAGAAAATCAACTAAGTATGGAATCAGGGTAGAACGGTCATGCAAGGCAGCACGACCGTGCTACATGAAGCCACCACGGTCATGATGCGCAGCATGGTCGTGCCGCAGCCCGATTCTAGCAACTTGAGTCAGAATTTTGCAAAATTCCAAATCACTTGCTCATTTCTCTAAGGAACAAAATGCTCGTGCTCCGTGCCCTAACGCCCGTGCAACCTTCCGCCCACCTTCTCCAACCCTCAAATCTTCACCAAATCACCCCCAAATCATTCCAAATCATTCTCCCACCATTTCCACTACTTTAATCTCTAGATTCCACCAATTTCCATCCACAAAATCACCATTTTCTCTCCATTCCACCCCAACAGCCCCGTTCTTCGAAGAATCTCGAAATTTGTTAATTTCACCTCCATTTTCGAGCAAGGATGAAGAAATTTTCAAGGAAAGTAGTGGAGAAGACTAGGGGTGTCATCTCCTATCAAAGGAAACCAAGGAACAACCACCCCTGGTTGGCAGAGGCCGAATTGGATGACTTGGTGGATCCTATCACGGAAGAGACCTCCGCACAGCCACATCAGGGGACACCGTCACTGTCGAGAGCATCAAAGCCACCATTGTATGCTTCCCGGCCATCTATCTCATCTTAGAGACCTTCAGCTTTAGCACCATGACTATTTGTTTCTTCGGCAACGCAGTCGCAGCCAGAGTTGTAGCCACAACCACGTCGGGAGCTCTTACTTGATGAAGAAGAGGATGAAGAGATTTCATATGCGTGTCAGAATGAGATACCACAATAGCGCCCCCAACCACAGCCTGAGGTTACTATCAGCAGGGAAAAGGAACCTAAGCACCCAGAGTGTTTGACACACAAAGTGATAGAAACTCGCTATGTGTGCCAATCAACAATGGAGGCTATGGGCTTCTACACCTATTTCCAGGGCCTGATGGAAAAATGGGATTGTTTGGGATCTTAACACTGCAGCAAGAGTCGTACATTGAGTTGACTCGACAATTCTTATATACACTGGAGAAAATTACTGATGAGGGCGAGAATGCCATTAAAGTGATGATTGGGGACAAGAGGTGGAAGATAACCTCAAAGCTTCTGAATCCGATTTTTTCCCCAAGTGAAGAGATGGAAGTCCTCTTAGATGGAGGAAAGACAGAGAATGACTCTAGTTCCACATATCCATCCATGTGGAAATACTTCATTGGCCAGAGTACTTTTGTAGTGGGGAAATCCAAGATGAGTGCTATCCATAATCCATTCCTCCGCTATGTTTAGAAGGTGTTAGAAAACACCATCTTTGGTAGGTATGAGAACCAAGGCAGCTGCACAAACAATGATCTTTTTGTACTTGGTTGGATGACTAAGGAGAAGCATGTGAATCTGGGAGCTTTACTTATTGAGCATCTGAGGACAATCCCTTCCAAGCACACAAATCCATTTGTAATGGGAGGGATTTTGACGTCCATAGACACTACCTTAGCACATGACATGATAGGTTACACAAAGGCAGATGGAGGAAAGTTGGTTGACTTGCATTACTTTGCCCGCTCTTCCCATGATCATAGTTTTGGAGCAGAAGATCATCTACCAAGTCAACCAACCATACCCAGGAGTCCCCTTGGAGCTACCGTACCATACTCCACCCATCATGGCACAATATGGACCCACATAGGATTTTCTGGAGAAATTGAGGAGGTATGGGGAGGAAAACCCTAGAGGAGATGGCATCCCTGAGGTGGTTTTTGTAGAGGGTCTAGGAGAACCCTCATAGGTAGCTGAGCAGAGATGGGTGGTGGAGGACAGAGTGGCATGATGAGTGATACAGAGAGAGGAGAGAATAGGGGCATCAGAGCCACAAAGCCCTCAATTAATGCATATGATATGGGTACCATTCATGCACAGCTGGAGAGCATTCAGGTGATGCAAGACAGGATACTATGGGCACAGGAGGGCTTTCAGTAGACACAGGATTCCATGTGGTTGGACCATCAGCATATGCATTACTAGGTCAACCATCTTTACCAGTTCCAGAATGCCCAGGCCTAGAGGAACCTACAGTGGGGTGAAGACTGGTGGAGTTCTTCAGCAACTTTTCAAGACAGCTATCCGCCTAGACAGTCAGACTACTAGAGTACCTACTATAGATAGGGAAGAGCACCCCCACCACCACCACCATAGTTATTGCCTACCCTATCATCCTAGACTTTAGTGTCATGCTGAGGACATCATGATTTAAAAGTTTGGGGTGATAGGGCGGTATGCCCTTGTTCCATTTCCACACATTTTATATCTGAACTGTTGTTTACTTTTTGTTTGTTGTTTTTCCTCTATTTGTTTGATTTTTCTTTCTTTATCCTAGAGTTTACCTTCTTTGCATACCTACATGCCATGTAGTTTGCTTTCTTTCCATTTTTGCGTAATTTAAAAAAAAATGCTCTTTTTGCCATGCATTGCATATCATGTAGATTTTTGGTAATTTTTGCATGTTTTAGCTAGGATTTGCTTATTTGCTGCTTTAAGTTCAATAATATAGGTTTAGATGTGATTGGAGGCAACTTGGCACCGTTTTGGCCAATTTTGCCCAAATTTGAGATTTCTTGTCTAAAAAGTGTTTTTTGACCCAATCTCTACTGTTTTGAGCAAAAATGACGACCTTTGACAAATGCAAGTGAAATGTCATGATTTATTGCTAAGTGGTATCAATGTTTGACTTTTTACATGTGCATCACCTCTCTTATGATTGTGATTGATTTGGTTGAATTGTGAGTTGAGCAAGCTTTGAACGCTTAGTGTTTGTGGAATCACTTAATTGATATATTAATTTCATCTTGTCATTCATGTGGTGTGATATCTGGGATGAAGTATTGGATTAATTTTCATGCATGATATCTTATGTGGAGAATCATACCAATGACTCCTCTTTGACCTGACTATTCACTCACCATCTCCTTACCCCTTCGCCTCATGAAAGGATGCCAAAGTGCACATATCGGCCGTGTCCACCTCTAAAAGTTTGGGGTGGCCACATCTACATCTCACCACTTCACTCTCATAACCATATGCCCTATCTGCTTCAAGGGTAAAGAAAAAGAAGAAGAAAAATACAAAAAGAAAATAAAAGGATGCTCCTGTTTAAGAGCATTCAAATAAAGAAAAGATGAGTGCTCTATGTAATAGCACTCCAAAATCTTACCGCAACCATTTCTTCCATCTTTATACCCATTTATGTAGGAAACATCAAACCTAGCTCATTTTTCCCTTTTCCACAACCACGTGGATCATTTGGTGTGATTTGAAACATAATCTTGAATGCATGAATGTGAAACAACACTCCTAGTCATCCTAGATTAACACCACCATGAAACAGTTTACTCGAAACATTATGAAAGAAATATGGATAACTTGTGTATTCTATGCACTATATTTGAAGTTCATATGATTTGTTCTCTTTTCATGATTGGATTGTGAAAGAAGGAGAGGAGAGAGGTAAAATGCATGTACACAGTCATCTTTGATCCCATTCAGCAATAATCATCTCTTACATTGCATTTGTCATTTCTTGTTTGTGGAAAATTTGTAGAGAGATTGAGTTGGAGCATACTCGAGGACAAGTATGTTTCAAGTTTGGGGTGGTGATTCAGCCCTATTTTAGGGCCTCATCTTGTGTCATATTGCTCTTCAGTCACATCTATACCTGTTAGATTACATGTTATTTCTCCCAATATGCTTATTTGTGTAAAATGCACTAATAGACATTATTTGCATATTTTTCAGGCATTTGGACCACACTTGTTGGAAGAGAGAGAGAAGGAGTGATCCTAGGGTTTCTCTACCCTTGGAGAGGCCCAAAGTGAAGTTTGATGCTCCCTCAACCTACCCCTAGTGGCCAAAGATCCATTAAAGCAAAGATGTCCAAGAAAATCCAAAGAAAAAAGTCAAAGCGTAGCACCACAGAACGGCCATGCTAGGTCACTTGCAAAATCAACAAAGTCACCCCCAAGTCAAGTTGAAAGCACCACGGCCATGCAACAAAGAATGTCCATGCAAGGGATAGACACCACGGCCATGCCACCTAGCATGGTCGTGCTATACAACTAAAGAACGAGTGTGACGCAACACCACGACCATCATCACCTAGCTCACCACGATCGTGGAACCCATCACAGCCATGCTTACCTCAACCCACCACGGCCGTGGTGACCACCACAGTTGTGCCAATTTCATTGCAAAAATGACCACCAAACTAACATTTGACCATTTTAATTCACACGATCATTCTACCCTACCACGACCGTGCTCATCCCTACCCACCACGGCCATGGTGATCCACCACGACCGTGCTACTCACAAAACCTACCCATTTTTCCACTGCTTTACCCATATTTCCTCTACTTAACCTAGTGCTTCCCCCCACACCTATATATACCTAGGTGGCAGATGGGGCATGAGGTTAGCTACCCTACAGCCACTCTAGCCTCCCCATTTCGTCCCCCACCCATTCCCACCTAATTCCACCTCCATTTCACCATTTCCACCATCAAAACCCTACTTTCCTTCCATTTCCACCATACATCCATGCCATTCACCTACCTTAGAGGAGGGAGCTTGAGCTACAACTACTAGGAGGTGGAGAAGGAGTCTTCACCGAGCTCATCATGGCTTTTCACTCCTCTACTCATTCTTCTTCCTTTCTTTTTGTATTTTCCATGTCCATGAGTAGCTAGGCCCCTCTTGGTGGGTTGTTTGGGGGAAATTATGTTACTTTGATACCATGTTGGGGGAAAATGATATGTAAACATTATGATTTCATTTGGCAATGATTATGTTCTCTTTGCATCTTATTCTCCATGAATTGCTTGTTGGTTTGTGTGTGAAACCACTTAGGAATTTAGGGAAATTGCTTATATATGTGAATTTTGGGATTTGCCCCTAGGTCCAATTCTGGGATCCCTAGGTTGCCTCCCATCTTCCTAAATCCTAATCAATCTTCCTAAACCTAAGTGAGAGATCTAAGTAGCTAGATTAGATAATTCTAGTGCAATTAGCATGGAGCCTTCTCAAGGCTAGAATGTGGGGGAATTGGGGTCCAAAGCCCTAATTTCACCTCCCCATTACTACCCTCGACCCCTAATTGCCCTAGGAGTGTCTAATCTAGAAACCTAGGCTTGATTAGACTCTAATTGAATTTAACCTAATCCCTTACCCAATTGAGCCTCGTAAGGGTAATGGGAGTTGTTAGGGACTAGTTCCCATATACATATCCCATTTCATCCATGGCCAGTTAGTAGCTTAGGTCAATTCATTAGACTCTAACTAGTTGTTTGGTTTGGATAATCTTAATGGATGAGTAATGCTTGCATGTCATCACCCCCAACCTTGTTGACAAGTTCATACCCCTAAACAGCCTACAGCTCTCTTTACTACTTAAAACCCTAGTTTTGTGCTTGCTTAGCTTAGTTAGCTCTTTTATTGCCTAGTTAGATTCTTTCTTTGCTCTTGCCTTATTCATGCTAGCTTAGATCTTTAATTTCTCTTTTGCTCTTCTCTTGCTTTCCTTAGTGTAATTTTCCCTTTTCATATCTAGTTTAATCCTTTCTTTCTTCTTTAGCTTTAATCTAGCCTAGGGTTAACTTAGGTTTCATTCTTGCCTTTAATTTCTTATTTGTCCATATTAGTTTAAAAATCAAAACAACCTTCAAACCCTTAACCCTAGTCTCCACAGTAGGAACCTAGTAAAACTAAACCTAGCTCTAGTGCCCCCTCTTTTCCCTGTGGAACGACCCTATACTTTCCACCTTCCTATACTATGACACGACTCCGTGCGCTTGCAGGTGTAGTTGTTTTAGTGTCAGTAGGTGTTAAGTTAGGTTTTATAAATATCAAAAGTGAATCCACTGTCTATTCTAATCTCGTGGGGTGCATCTAGTCGAGTCAAATCGACTGGTGTGTAGCACAATTGGTAGACACACCAGTAAGGTATGCCCATAAAGCCAATTATATGATGATTGACATGGCATAATTACCGAAAAGGATTTGATTAATGATACCACATATGTATAAAGGCAAGCTTCCAATTCATCTGTTTCACTTAATTATGAGATAATGAGGATACAGAGTGAATGTCTAGATAATTTTATTACTCAATGATGTATGTTGTTAAGTTCCTACCATTGTGATGAGATCATATGGATGTTAAGAGTACATATACATATTATCATTATGTCCATGATCGATTGCTATTGTGGAAGGCTGATAGACAACAATAACACACAAGATTAGAGAGTGAACTGGTTGATGACTAAATCTCATTAGTCATGATATGGCAATATTAAACCAAGCAGACAGATACATGTTAGAGAATAGTGTATCAGACAAACCCACCTTGAGAGTGACACATGGTTATGGTGGTCACAGTCATCTCTCATAGTGAAGGTGGTGATTGTGATTCTTAGACCTTAAATCACTACACTCATCACATGTCGTTGGGTACACTTTGACATCATAAAATGCATTCTTGAAACATGGATTGTTATAACAGTTCTGATTGGGTGACTTTGACACATGGGGATAGACTGTGTGTGGTAGATATGGGATTTGTCCCTCCTACTGGAGTATGATATCCTGTCCACTTGATTAGTGAGATGAGAAACACATGTGCATTCACATGTGAATCAATATATGATATTGAGGTCACATTATCTCAGACAGTCTGCTCTTCATTCAAGAAGCATGGATTGAATGTTGATAGGATGACCTACCATGCCTCGAGTTCATCTTGGATATCAGAGACAAAGGAATTATACAATCATTACAACATCTTACATAGATTGTAGGTTGAAGTTGTTCTCCAACTTTCCATTTCACTTGGGTAGCACTGATGTGCGATTAGGTACACTCTTTGCTTATGATGTCATAAGCTAGTTATGGGCATTCACTGCAAACATGATATGGGACCTATAGGGTCACACACATAGGAACTCATCTAGAAGAGGAATTTGATCTTGAATGACAATTGCATTGATTAATGAAGTGTTTATCTATTCAATTCACACAATTGATTGCTTGATCGGATGACCAGGTATACCAAGCAACCATCTCACTAAGTGAGACATTCTTTTGGGCAGCCAGATGGGCATCTCAAGTAGTTGAGACAGCCGTTTAGGGGTTAGGATGATCAGAGATCAATTTGGCTTAATTTTTCCCTTGAACTGACCGGTTCAATATGATTGAACCAACCAGCTCAACTCATCTCACCAGATGGTCATCTGGGTGAGTGAGACGGGAGTCTCCCTTGGGTGAGATGGTCCGGTTGGGTCGAACAAGGGTTCAGGATGTTTCCCAAATAATTTAGATTGTTCTTTACTTGAGGAATAAGGAAATTAATATGAGATATTAATTGGATTCAAAATAGCCAAATTCATTTCAAATTGGGAACTATAAAACAACCATTTAGTAGTGTGAGATGATCGTTTGGGTGTGCAAAACAGCCGTTTTGGCTGTTGTAGGTCATGAAAATTCAAGATCTTCCTATCCTTTCCACTCTTACACATTAATCTCGTATCGGATAGCAACTGGGAACCTTGACCCTAGCCTCTATTATAAATAGAGGGGTATTGGGGGCTTCCTAGAGTATAACACAACTAAGAATTAGTTCCTCTAACAACTGGTGTCTTCTCTGGTTGTGGTAACCAAGAGAGTCCAAGTAAGGTTTACTTGAAAAGGAGGAATGGCCAATGGGAGAGAACAACTGAGAAGTTGTCATTATGGGAGAGCAGGTTGGTGACTAGTACACCAACATGAGGGACAACTCCTTCTTGTCTATTCTTGGTGAATGACAAGAGTTCTAGTTGGTCTGTGTGGACTACTCTAGAGGCATGAGTCTTTTGGTTGCTGCTCAGAGAGAAAAGTCTACTGCAGTCCATGACCAGACCACCAGGGTCACTGCAAGTGTCACGCAGACGTTATACGTGGTGAAGACTCGGAGCTGTACAACCACCGTCCAAGAGCAACTTTTCAATAGTTATAAAGAAGTGAGTTTTGTCTCTGGACTTTCTCCAAGACTAGGTATAACTCTTTAAAACCATGCTTCCTATTTCATAGTAGTTGACATGATCTTGTTGTACTGGGGAATACAAATAGATAATTTTTTGTTTCCTCTACTATATTATGTGCCCGTATTTCCCAATAATCTTATCTAAGTTGCACAACTTGATGAATCTTTCCATTGGTTGCTCTATTATGAGTCTTTAACCCCAAAATGTACCTAAGGGACATGGATCTTGTAAATATATATAATGTACTAATAATAAACCTTGAACCTAACTTGGCCAAAACCCTAAAAATGGAGCTATCTAAGGTTAATGATGAGAATCTAATGTTTGTCTGTAATATTGTGGTTAACCAAGTGTTTCTTGAGATCTATATGGTCAAGGATAGGTTATGAAATCTCTAAATCAGGTACGAGCTTTAACAAATGTATAAATATGGCTTTCTTGGGTGAACTCTGATATGTATGCATGTTTTTTCAATTGCTCAATATTGTCATGTAGTATTCTAATTTTATACTCAATGTTTGTATCATTAATTTTATAAATTGAACACATAATGTAGATCTCCATTATACAAAACTTGTACACATGTCTGTAGTCTTGGGATAAGGACACAAGGTTGGACATTTTACTTGAGTTATCAAGATAGGGCAAACCATGTTGATACAAGGGTTAGCTCTTGGTGATGTCCTTGAGGTCCCTTACAAATAGGGTTAACTCTTGACATTTAGTCTTGTAGTGCTTCATGTTGAAATAGATTAGCTAGTCTTGAGCACCATCGCATGCCCCTTATTTTGAGAAGATGGTCAAAGACCTTATGATATATGACATTGTTGGTATCTAATTAGATTAAATTGACTAAAACATGGGCTCTTGCTTTTCTAAGTAATTACCTCATTTATTTTTTCATTTGTTTACTTTTCAAATTGTGCAAAGCTTTTATATTTATATATATATATATATATATATATATATATATATATATATATATATATATATATGCATCTTTCTTCCCTATACTCAACACCTTGTGTGTTGACCCACTTGTTTCACATATTTTTTAGGTTCAAAGATAGCTTGGGAGTTTATGTCTAGTGAGAAGGTCAAGTGTACTTGTTGTAAGATCCTATCTAGTGTACATGAGTAGACTTGTGTAAATGTACTCTCAATTTGTAATTGAATCTTGTAACAAAGAATGTTTTCATTAATTATACTTGTTGATTGTTGAGATTATGTTCATGATTTCATCTTGTTATATGTTCATGTATGCTAAGCATTTCACACTTTTCCATGTTGTCTTTGGTATTACATTTGGTTTGTGGGGTCGAGATTCTGATCTTGTGACAGGAACCCCATAAGAGCATAAAACCCTTGGGGGTCAAGAGAAGATTACTCCAAAGGTACCTATACTCATAGAGACCTTAAGGGAATGCCTAAGGCCAATGAGACCTGAGATGTAGTTATAAGTAATACAAGAAGGCATGTAATAGTGTTTGATAGAATCAAATGGAATTGTGCATAGACTCAAGAATTACTACAAAATCACTTTCCATGTAAGAGCATGAATGAAAATTATGTACCCATGGTCTGGAGTCATGACTAAGAGTCACTCAATGCAAAAACATTAAAAATTAGAAGATGATGTGTGAATACACCTTATCTACTCTTGGAATGGGATGAACTTTGTATTTGGACTGCAGCCAAGTGCTTATTTCATCTTTTTATGAGCATAAGAGATTGGGTGGACACATGTTATGCTTAAAAATCGACGCATGAGAATGAATACCTAAGTTGAAATTTAATGGAATAATCTAGGGTTAGAGTTGTTACCTCACCCTTATGTGAAATTAATGAATAATAGATTGGAAAACTTGGTGAAAAGGTACTTAGGAAGTGAAATTGAAATCATAAATGAAAATGTAACTACCAAGTGGAATTGGAATCATGTAGTAATAAATGAGTGAAAAATCATGTAATGGATGAGGTTGTGGATATATCCTAAAATTAAATTTGGATACAAACTTTAGTAATGTGAGAAATTTACATGTTATTCAAAATTGGTAAAGAGGATCTAGATAAAGATATCCAAGAAGGGTTTTTAACCCTAAGGTCTAAAGTTAATAAGAGTTTGAATTCACCTTAAATCTAATTTGGCTTAAATTTTGGGGGAAATTTCCTTTTAAGGAAGGGTGAATGTTAGATCCCCCAGTTTTGGTAAATTTTTATTCTATAAATATAAGACTTGATTTGATAAGAAAATTCCCTAATTTCATAATTGATAAAGTAACAATGTTATCTTGGATTTACTTTTAGCATGGGCTCAAACCAGGGTCCAAGTATCGAGCCTAATTGTTTTGTTCTGAAGCAAAGATGTTTCAATTTGTGGGGCTATTGTTACATGAATCAAATGTTTCAGTTCATCCAAAAAATATGGAATAGATGTATGTACTCCACTACAATAGTCAAATATGAGACTATATACACCTTAAAGTTCATATGGCAAAAAGAGGTTATTTTGTAAGGCCCATGAGACTATTTGCTTTGCAAATAGGTCCTTGGGGTACAAATTTAAGAAATAAGATATTGCATGCATAAATAAAGGATAATGACTTGGTGAATTGTTAGATAATTGAAATATGAGATAATGTGTAGGTTTATAAGAGATTCTAGGATAATGTGTGACTTAGATAATTATTGGATTATTTATTTAACCATCTTTATAACACAATTTTTAGGCATCAGATAAAGATATCTCGATCTTATTTTTAGAACACTTAAATATAATGAGAAAACTAAGAAAATTTTAGAATTTGAGAAAAAAAGGACCTTTCAGTTGATGTGTGTAATAGTCTTAACTGAAAGAGAAAGATCTGGTAGTTATATCTAACCCTATAAAGCCCAAATCTTTAAATGTAAGTGGGGGAAGATTATTGGCTATTTTCCCTTTTACATAAAAGTTTGTCGAATCCAAGTTTTAATAAGAAAGGGGTAGTTTCCTTTGCGTAACTTTTATATCTATAGAGTAAATATATGAGGTTATTATTGTAAGGAAAGGAGGGAGGCATATAGTTAGTACTTTTTTAGCATTATACCTTGCCAATTGTATAAGGAAACTATATTCGAAACTAGACCCATTGATTTTCAACCTAATGTTATATATGTATGGTTTGAAAAGGAGACAAACCATCCCAAACCCTCTTTCCTTGTGGTGTCACCTTCTTCCTTATATTTACCCAGCCTCTTTCCCACAAACATGACTTTGCCCCTTGTTGTTATGACATTTTGTGGTTTTTGTGACCTAAAACTTGCCATCCAGTAATGGTAGGTGGTGATATAGTGCATGGAAGTCCAAAAACCACTGCATTGATCCTTTACTTTCTTTTGGCTCTCCTAGGGAAGCTATATACATAGGTGAAGGCTAGATAATGGCATCATGTCATGGTGCTAGTCGACGTTGGAGGGAGTCTACGATTGATCGGGAATGCTTGTGAGCAGCTTCAGGAGTTTTAGAACTCTGTGGATCCACTGTGGACATAAGAGAGAATCTGGGAAGCCTTATGGGCTCTCTTATGAATAGTTTTCATCCTCGTCCTTTGACCTCTTGCAGGAGATATGAGAAGAAGATCGGCGGCAAGTTCAAGTGAGGAAGAAGAATGAAGGGTGGAAGGGTCATAGGGGGGCCTTGAGGCCTATTGGATGAGGTGTTGTGGCAACAATGACTCCAATAGTCAGCACTTTCAGTGATCAGGAGGCTCGGGTGGTGTTGGTTGCAACACAAGAGTTGGTGTTGAGTGCTACAGCTAGCGGGCATGGGCATCTAGGTTATCCAGAACCTCACGCTAGAAGGAGGGTGAAGGGAGAGGAGTCCAAATCTGGTTGGGCCTAGACTGGCCATCTCAAGCTCAGCCTGACACGTGGATGTGCCCTCTGATTCTGTTGGATCATGAGTATTGGGTGGCGTGGCCAATGGGAGACTTCCATGTCACCAATATTTAAGGTATAATTCTTTTTATTAAGTACATCTTCCAAAATCATAGAAATTAGTAGGACTACCCACACATAGCAAATTTATATATCAAATTGATAACATAAACATGTAGAATATAAATAAAATATGTTTGAAACCTAATTATAATCATAGTTCTAAAAGTAAGGCTAATACATGTATAAGTGGTGTTTAATATAAAGGAAACCCTGGATCTAATAATTCAAATGATGAATATGATAAAATGTTTACTTGGCATATAAATTGATATTGTTAAATATCATAGGTATTCAATATGATGATAATCATGATAATTAATAATTCGAATATCTAAAGTGAATAATCATTATGATTTTGAACACCAATGATGTAACTTGCTATGACCTTAATGCACATAATCACATATAAGTGCTCATAATGCAATAACATGGTAGATCTGATAATCACAATACACTCAATATGAATTTGGATTATGGGGTCATTAGATCAATGAACATTGACAATAGGGTTTCGAAGAATAACCCTAGTGATAAATCTATACAAAGGAAACCCAAAACCTAGACTAAACCATGATTAATATTTTGAATATGATTGTTGACACTTTAAAATATACATATATGCATATTACATGTTGATTGCTTGGATCCATATTTTCTTGCTTGATTGGATGATATGTTTAAAATACTTGAAGTAGATTGCATGGTTTGCAGGGTTCTACACTGAGATACATAGTTACACCTATAAATACTTTCCTTGTCGACTATTGTGGTTTTCCAAAGTTTCCTGAATGGATTGCAATTAAACTGCTTGGTTTCTTATTTACTTCCTGCAATCTCTAAGGCCCATATGAGTATCACTATAGATAAACATAACTTGTTTCTTATTTACTTCCTGCAATCTCTAAGGCCCATATGAGTATCACTATAGATAAACATAACTTGCTCAAGCCCACAATAACATCTCTGAATAAAAGCATGCATGGAATTTATAGAGATTACTTCCAACGAGTGGGTATTCCATTCAAATACTCCCAGTGAGTGATTTTGATATTATGAATACCCCCAGTGAGTGGGCATGATTAGAAATTAACCCCTGCAAATGGGTACATCATTAGAATACTCCCAACGAGTGAGTATAATATTATAAATACCCATGATGAGTGGGTATTCCACAAAGATTGAGAAAATGCAGGTAGAAGTTGTATCAAGAAACTACAATTTTGATTATATAAAAATAATTTCTGATATAGATATTTATGATGTCACACCTGCATGCTTATATTTTGTTTCCCTCACTTACTCAACATATTTCAATATACTGAACACATTATTGTTTCACGCCATTTTAGGTGTAACTACAATTATATGAAAGATGGATATCTAGAGAAGACACCAAAAAACAAGATATTCAAAGTCTACTGGAGAAGTATAGATAGTTAGATTTACCTTATGTTGCACCTTTAGTTTCCATGTTTCATGTAACTCCCAAGAAGAGCATCTTATAAACCATATTTGAATTAATGGAATTTATTTGCTATTATTTATTGTTTGTTAAAATCTAGATCTTGGAAATTCTAGGTAATGACTCTCAACTTTAGGTCCTTCTTTAATTGGGACATGTTGAGAAGTGAGGTCATTACACGACTCTTCTAGAATGTATGTCTTATTTTGAGGCTTTCTAAAATTTCAGATGTAATTTTAATTGGAAAGTATGTGTCAAAAATTTGATTAGATATCATACTTAGAATTACATGTCGACAGATATAATTTGCTTTCTTCCAATCAACAGAGTCATTTTTAGGCTTTGGTTCAGATAAAGGAAATGCTAGATTCCAAACTTTCAGACTGGAAAAAACTTTCTTTTGTCAACACCGGTAATGCGGCCTATTGCAAGGTTCGATTTTTGTAAAATTAGGCAAAGGAGTTGTGAAGTGATAAAGCGTGCACACGTAAATCATAGTGTCTGGATGAGCGACATGCAATCGTCCTTCCAGCGATGAGACACACGTGCACAAAGAATTGATGGTCACATCAACAAAATGAGAAGAAAAGAAAGCAAGAGAAATTCTATTTTTTGGATGGAAGAAAGACTCACATACTTCTTTGTTTAATAGGAGTGTAACACAGATGGACAAATGCAAGAAGTTGTGGTTATCGAACAAACAAATCACAATTGTAGTCGATGTGCACTGACATGTCTGATTAAAAAGTTTCTGAACCAGGCCGACACAAACCCAGTTGAGTTGCCACCATATGCATGTGAAGACCATATCCCATTGTAGTCGTCAAATATACATTGGATAAGGAATCATATATCAGGAGAAGAGAAATTCTTGAGTTCCCTAATATGGGACTAAAGCTCTTCCTCTTGCATTTGAAATATCACAATACATAACAAGTTGCAGGTTGAATACATGATCAAAATTTATCCTAAAGAGCAACCAGAACGACATTTGAAATTGCAAATTGGATCTCATTTTCCAATACCACCATCAAACATACACAATCACTCTGATGATGAACGTAAATATGGTGGTTTGTGGGCCCATATATTCTCCTCCACCCCACTGACTTTTGGCCCTACTTGTGTGGGATCAATGTAGCAATGTTGATCCAACAACCACAAACACACAGAAATCTAGAACACACACAAAATGCTTGGATTCAACCTCTTAGATGCTATCTGTACCCCACTCCACATCTCTTCCAATCGATGGCTCACAACAGAGAACATGAGACAACATCTTTCCTTTCCTATATACCCATATATGGCAATCTATGGCTGCCAGGATAGCCAGCAACCTTTTTGGTTATATCAATATGGATGTCCCAGTTATAGGCATAGGATGATAGTAACTGGTTTTACTTATTGAGGATCGATGGAACCTGTTTGATCCCCTAATAATTGCACCCTTGGAAGATGTACGCACCTTACCCTCAGTAGCTTTAGTCCAAACTCTCCTAAGAAAAGGTTGTATGCCGTCCTGCTCCAATGCCCAATCAACACAATGGCAACTATTCATATGAATTAATTCAAGATCTACTTATTTTTGAAACTATTTCAAATATCACAATACACAATAAGTTGTGGGTTGAATACATGGTCAAAATTTACCCTGAAGAGCAACCAGATTGACATTTGAAATTGCAAATTAGTCTCATTTCCCAATACCACCGTTACACATACACAATCACTCTGATGATGAAGGTAAGGATGGTGGTCCATGGGCCTATATATTCTCCTCTACCCCACTAACTTCCGGCCCTACTTGTGTGGGTTCATTGTAGCAATGTTGATCCAGCAACCATAAACACATGGAAATTTATAACACAAGCAAAACACTTGGATCCAACCTCTTGGGCTCTATCCATACCCAAATCCACATCTCTTCCAATCAACGACTCACAGCAAAGAACTCAAAACAACATCCTTCCTTTCCTATATAACCATATATGGCAATCTATGTCTGCCAGGATAACCAGCAAACTTTTTGGCTACATCAAAGTGGAAGTCCCAGTTATAGGAATAGGATGATAGTGACTGGTTTGACTTATTGAGGATTGATTGGAACCTCTTTGATCCCCTAATAATTGTAACCTTGGAAGATGTGCACACCTTACCTTTAGTATCTTTGGTCCAAACTCTCCTAAGAAAAGGTTGTATGTCATCATGTTCCAACGCCCAATCAACATAAGGCCAACTACTTGTATGAATTAAATAAAGATCCACTTCTTTTTGAAACTATTTGAAATATCACAATACACAACGAGTTGTGGGTTGAATACATGGTCAAAATTTACCCTTAAGAGCAACGGGAATGACATTTGAAATTGCAAATTGGATCTCATTTCCCAATACCACCGTCACACATACACAATCACACTGATGATGAAGGTAAAGATGGTGGTCTGTGGGCCCATATATTCTCCTCTACCCCACTAACGTACGACCCTACTTGTGTGGGTTCAGCATAGCAATGTTGATCCAACACCCACAAATATATAAAAATCTAGAACACAAGCAAAATTCTTGTATCCAACCTCTTAGACACTATCCGTACCCAACTCCACATCTCTTCCAATCCAATGGCTCACGACAAAGAACCCGAGACAACATCCTTCCTTTCCTATATACCCGTAAATGGCAATTTGTGGCTGCCAGGATAACCAATGACCCTTTTGGCTACATCAATATGGAAGTCCCAATTATATGCATAGGATGATAATGATCGGTTTTGACTTATTGAGGATCAATGGAACCTCTTTGATCCCCTAATAATTACACTATTGGAAGATGTACACACCTTACCCTTAGTAGCTTTCCTCCAAACTCTCCTAAGAAAAGGTTGTATGTCCTCCTATTCCAATGCCCAATCAACACAAGGGCCACTATTCCTATGAATTAAATCAAGATCCACTTCTTTTAGAAACTATTTGAAATATCACAATGCACAACAAGTTGCAGGCTGAATACAAGGTCGAAATTACCCTCATTTGAAATTGCAAATTGGATCTCATTTCCCAATACCATCGTCACACATACGCAATCACTCTGATGATGAAGGTAAAGATGGTGGTCTATGGGCCCATATATTCTCCTCTACCCCACTAACTTCCATCCCTACTTGTGTGGGTTCAGTGTAGCAATGTTGATCCAACACCACTAACACACAAAAATCTAGAACACAAGCAAAATGCTTGGATCCAACCTCTTGGACGATATCTGTACCCAACTCCACATCTCTTCCAATTCAATGGCTCACAGCAGATAACCTGAGACAACATCCTTCCTTACCTATATATCCGTATATGGTAATCTGTGGCTTCCAAGATAACCAGTGACCTTTTTGGCTACATCAATATGGAAGTCCCAGTTATAGGAATAGGATGATAGTGACCAGTTTGAATTATTAAGGATCGATGGAACCTCTTTGATCCCCTAATAATTGCACCCTTGGAAGATGTACACACCTTACCCTTAGTAGCTTTAGTCCAAACTCCCCTAAGAAAAGGTTGTATGCCATAATGTTCCAACGCCCAATCAACACAAGGGCAACTATTTGTACGAATTAAATCAAGATCCACTTCTTTTTTAAACTATTTGGAATATCACAATACACAACAAGTTGCAGGCTAAATACATGGTCAAAGTTTACCATGAAGAGCAACCGGAACGACATTTGAAATTGCAAATTGGATCTCATTTCCCAATACCACCGTCACTCATACACAATCGCTCTGATGATGAAGCTAAAAATGGTGGTATGTGGGCCCATATATTCTTCTCCACCCCACTAACTTCCGGCCCTACTTGTGTGGGTTCAGTGTAGCAATGTTGATCCAACAACCACAAACATATGGAAATCTAGAACACAAGCAAAACGCTTGGATCCAACCTCGTGGACGCTATCCATACCCAACTCCATATCTCTTCCAATTTGACGGCTCACAACAAAGAACTCGAGACAACATCCTTCCTTTCCTATATATCCGTATATGGCAATCTGTGGCTACCAGGATAACCAGTGACCTTTTTGGCTACATCAATATGGAAGTCCCATTTATAGGCATAGTATGATAGTGACCGGTTTGACTTATTGAGGATCGATGGTACCTCTTCGATCCCCTAACAATTGCACCCTTGGAAGATCTACACACCTTACCCTTAGTAGCTTTAGTCCAAACTCTCCTAAAAAAAGGTTCCGTGTCTCTCCTGTTCCAATGCCCAATCAACACAAGGGCAACTATTTGTACGAACCAAATCAATATCCACTTCTGTTCTCTTCCTGCTAGCTAGGACGAATTGCTCAATTTCGTTTGGAAAAATGTTGGACCCATTCCCTTGGACGCTACCCATGCACACCTTCCGTGATTCCTTCTGAATCAGACAACTCACAGCAGAATAGGTTTGCACAGGGTAGCTCCCTTCTGAAACGAAGTACAAAGCAACCTGTGGTGCCGAGAATGCCAGCAGTCTTTTCGGTTAGAAGTCAATGTGTACGCACATGATGACGTATTATGGTCGGTGATGTGTTCCACTTTGACCCACAAATAAAGAGTAATTCTATGCATAACCGGCCACATACGCGGGGCCTTACCCGGACATCGGTAATGCCCACATGTTCGTCCAACTACCTGCTGCGCCACCATGCATATTTAAAGCAATATCTGCGGCACCAATTCTCCATGTTTCTACATGCAAAAGCCATGTATGAAATGATTATGTCGTCACCAAATACAAATCTACCACCTCAATTTTCGATTTCCCTATAATGATTTCCTCTATTTTATTTTGAATTTCGTATATAACTGCAAATCCCCTCAATCATCCCCTCCTTATTCATTTCCGCCCAGCTCTGAGTAAGTATTGTACGTACCATTTGTTCATGTTGAACCAGTTCCGCCCAACACTGAGTAAGAATTGTACGTACTATTTGTTCACTTACACAATTCAAAAATAAGTACAATACCTAATTATTGTTCTCATATCAGTAATAAACCTAATTACGCTACTCAACAAGCCATTAGTCACCCATGTGGTATATTCTCGTATATATTGCTAGGTATTGTGCTTATGGATTAAATTTGCTAGGTATTGTACTTATGCTTGAGTAAATGAGTTAAAATTAACAAGTAGACTACTGTACTTATGGATGCATTTTCCGCCAAACACTGAGTAAGTATTGTACATATCATTTATTCATATTGAGTATTATACAAATACGTATTCACTTTGTGTTCTTTTACAAATACGTGAGTACTGAACTTTTATCCTTTATATTACTAGGTACTGTACTTATGAACTAAATTTGCTAGGTACTGTACTTATACTTGAGTAACTGAGTTAAAGTTAACAAGTGGGGTACCGTACTTATGGATGCAATTTTATAGTTGATGCTTGAGTTGGTGTGCACTGTACTTTTGAGACCATTAACAAGTGGGTATCGTATTTATAGATGTATTTTATAGTTGATTTTTGATCTGATGTGAACCATACTTTTAAGATCATTAACAAGTGGGCACTCAACTTAATCTGCATTTTGTAAAAAAAATATGTCCAGATGACAAATGTTGCTATTTGATTCCGTAGGTGTTGTGCTTATGCTTTCAGATCGCTTATACAGTTATGCTTAATTTTGTAATTTGCTAGGTATTGTACTTATGCGTCAGTAACTAAGTTGAAACTAACAAATAGTTTGTACGATACTTATGGATTCACTTTATAACTTATTCTTGTATTGTACTTCCGCGAGAACGTAGAGGTGTTGAACTTAAGTAATAAAAAATTTTGTTTTTAAAAAAAATTAGACGGCGGACAGCAGTTGGGAGAAGCTTGGGAGTCCTGAACTTCTTTTCGGCTTCTGAGGTACGCAGAAGGTAGACATTAATTAAAAATGACTGAATAGAGTCTTTTTGCATATTACCAAGTAACCGAGTGGGCAGCCGGGTGGGACTGCCGAGTGTGGGTAGTGTTACTCCAAATAAACGCTCCTTAGGAGAAGGTCTCGTCACCTAACTATTTCAATGCAACTCCACAGGGTCATGTTCACAACGTGTTCAACTAGCTAACCTCGGCAGCTTAGAGTTTGATTGGGCCCTGGCCGCCTGGAACTGCACATCGCTCTAGGTTTGTTGTTTTTGTGATTGTTCATTGACTTTGAAATAGAGAAGCTACAACAGTAGGGGCGGCAGGGTGTGTGGGTAGGAAAGTACATCGGTCTATCGTCCCACCCTATCATATCGTCCCACCCTATCAGAGGGAACGTGTGTCTATGGTGCTCCGGTGATGACCGGGAGGAGAAATCGATGCAAGAAAGAAACAAACATACGCAACATGTAATATGATACTGTACAACGCAACAGCGCCTGGGCTGTGTGGGACATTACAGTACAAAGCAAAATATCTTTCATATATATATACATTTTACTGCTTAGCAAAATAAAAAAAAACATCACGCTGTGAAGTAACACATATAAAGATTTAGAGGCAAAATTCTTCTAAAACAAAAAACAAAATCTAGAGGCAAAAAGGCCCGGTTTAGATACTTTAAAAAATCTATGAGCTCACGCTGAGGTCATGTTTGGTAGGGCGTAAAATAAAAGAATGACGTTTAAAAGAAACGAGTTCGAGTAGCAATTTCGTTTGGTTTGCAGCTGGGAAAATAAATTCCATAATTTCGGACCCGCAGAAGGCTCCATTTTGCTCTGAATTTCCGGAATTTGTTTCGCACCGGAATTCTGAGTGATCGGTGTAGAAAATAGCAGTTGCTACGTTGAAAACGTATTTACTGTTGCCATCTCTCACAAAGTTGCATGCTACCAAAAAGATGCAAACGAAAACGGTGTCTCAGACCTGCACGGAACCAAATATACAAATTGACTTCAAATTCCTGCCTTACGAACTGTACACTTTTGAATTCATGATACTACCTCCGAGTACTCCCTACCCAACTGGCCCTGAGGGTATACATTTCTTAAAGACAGCTATTAGAAGATATGGCTCTCATAGCAACAATATCACATGGTATGATCATGGGTTAAGGAACAAGATCATTTGCAATCATCCTTTTATTCATTTTTCGGTAGTTTATTAAGTGATTGATGGACACTAATGAAAGATGTTGATGGGCTTTTTTTGGGTGGGGGGAGGGGGTGTAACTTATATATGCATCGCATACATGCAACATATAGATTTTACGTCCTTGGTCAAAATATAATGTAAATTTCTTAGTGTTATATAAATCTCAATAGGGCAAGGTCGTTTACTATTCAGTTATTGATATGTGTTGCTTGAGGTAATAATCTTTATATAATCTAATGGTTCTTCCTAACCTAGGACGTAGCTATGCTTTTTAGACATTGTTTCATAATGGCTTTATGAACCGAGTAACTAGCTATGCTTTTCATTAAGAGGGAAATAAATGGAAGATGATGTCTTGTATTTTGTTGGTTGTAGGGCATGGGTCAGAGAAAAAATATCAAATTCTATGGGTGAAACGGTGAAGAAAAAATACATGTTTCATGATTTTATTCATGTTCCAACATAACATGCACTAGAAAGGTCCATTAAGACATATCAAGATTGAGACCAATGGGGAGTTTACTAGTAAGAAGTAGATCAAAAAGGGTACTATTAGTTTTGTTTGTGTTTTCTATTTCAAATAGGCGATGAAGAAAGGGGTTGTGGAGAAGGTTAAAGCTAAAAAAATTTTATGCTTAATGATCGATAATGAACCACCCCATTTTTAGGTCATTGTGGGTTATGGTCGGGAAAGGTAGGAAAATTTTGATTTTATTTTGAATGTGGAAAAGGAGGCCAGCCATTGACGGTTGACATAAATTCATTATGCTGAAGGATATTGAGTTTTTTGTGGATGTGTTTATTGAAATGTTGGATGGTGTGAACAATGTTTAGAAAGGAATTAGGTATAGAGGGTCTAGAACCTTAATTTTAAGAATCTATCCAAGTATTGTAAGGAGACATGTTTTTTATGTCTATAAATGTTTTGAGGGAATCTTTCTCTCTTCTTGAACTTTTGCATAACAAAGGGATCAAACTTTTACTCATCACCACTAGGGTTGTAGACGGGTACAGGTAGACCCACAGACCTGTAAATCCGGTCCCTCTAAAAACCCATCACGGGTCTAAACTTTTGTACCCGCATACACATGGAGCTGCATACTCTTGAACCCGCATATATGCAGATCCACTAATGGGTATGTTTGGACCTAGACCAATCAGACTCGTGTTCCCACTATAAGTAAGTAATATGTTATTTATATCATACTTTACTAGTCCAACTAATATACTACTTGAGATTATATCATATTATAATTGTAATAAAGATGAGACTAGTCATCTAATTGAGAATTAATTATTCTAATTACAATCATGAACAACATATGTAAACAAAATTTCAAAATAATACCATTATATGCTACATAATTAAAATGTTGTGATGATGACTACAAATATGTAAACAATTAACTCAACTAATCAATATACAAAGTATTACATTATTTTATATAACTATATCATGTTAACATCCTATATGATAACAATTTCTCATTGTATTATAATATATAGAAAATATTTATAAATTTTCTTACCTAAATAATACGATGTTACATATAGAACTTCTTACCCGCATACCTACACCACATACCAGCTATTAATACGGGCACAAATATGGTGTGGGTCTAGATTTTTATAATGAGGGTCTAGAACCAAAACCGGGCCCGTTAAATTAAATAGGGTAAGGGTATGGGTATGGCTAGATCCCCACCATACCCATACTATTTACATCCCTAATCACTACCCTATAAATGATTTTATGAATGTATGACCATGTCCAAGTATGTCTTGTGGCCAATCACCGTTTGTCGATTGTTCATGATGAACTTCTTATAACCACGAGAAAAATGTTCGATGGCCTTGCTAATGTGAAAAAAAGGCAAAACCCGTATTGGCTTTGTGCATCTATGGTGGGTGTACCATGGCATGGTCATTTCTTAGGGCCAACATTCAAATGTAAAACTGCTTTGGTGTTATGCTAAACTAAACTACATAAGTCTTAGAATTTAGTTTCATAAGATACAAGGTGATGACATATGGTGTTGTAATGTCCCATTATGTGTTGCAAAAATTTCTATTTTGGCATCTTTTGATGCAAAATCTTCTTCTAATGTTTTTGGTTGTCGTTCAATTCTTGGAGGATCTCTAGATTAGATAAGATAAAGATACACCCATCTTCTCATTCAACTATATAATTGTAAATTTCCAAAACATCCATATCAATCTTTGATAAATGATTCTTGGAGGCTTATTGTAATAAATTTCACCATAGGTAGTGGTTTTTCACTTATTTGTGCTTTTATAATGCATGTGTCAAATCTTACATAGAAACATGTATTTGTACATCTTAGTCAATTGAAATTTTTTCTTTCTTCCCCTTGTCCATTAGGAATGGATTTCATGCTTTTTCCCTAGGAGTAGAGGCAATTTTCAAGTTATAAATTGATTATGTCTTTTGGAATGTCAAATTATCTTTTAGATTGTTAATATTTGTCTAGTACATCTTCCTTGCTGGGACAAATGTTGAATTTTCTGCCATGAGAAATAGTAAATTTTGGGACAGAAATTATCAAATTTTCTTTTTAGATTGGAAGTGCCAACGCTTCATCGAGTTCCTAGTTTGTTGGAGAGAATTAGTTACTCATTTGAAACTCAATAAAAAACATTAAGAGGTCCTAGAAATGGGGGGTCCAAAAAAACTAGTTCACTCTTCAACCTATTATCCATGCAACAATGCCAATAGTTTTCCCAAGATCATACAAGTCGGGACCATATTAAAACCACTATTAATAGAGGCATGTAATAGAGCCATAGCCTAAATATTCAAGATAAAACCAAAACCAAGTGAATAATGATTAAAGGGAAAAACAACAAGTCTTTTGATGTGTAACAACTCACCAGGTAGGTGCAAGTCAACGGAAGCAAATATAATGTTTTCCATAACATGGGTCACTTGTCTTGGATAAATGTCAAAAAACTTGATGGTTAAATCAATAAGATAAATGAAACACCATGCTTTTATATAAAATATATTTTAAAAGGAGAATTTCTTACATAACAACCTCAATTTGTAACTAAATTCTATCACATGGATGCCAAAGAAATGCATTGCATAAGCACATGTAGAAACTGGATTGTAGATCTTCTATGTTGTAAATGGCACTCCACGTGATAATATTTGGAATTATAATGTTAAAATGCTCATTTGAAACGACCATTGTTCCTTAGTTTAGGGACATCTTGTCCCACGACCATGCAAAATAGAGAAATACATTAGTTAGAAGTACTATATGTTTTATTAGAAAATGACATATGCATATATAACTAGAAGTAAAAGAATCTTAACATGTACTAACATTGAGAAATCTCAATATATTTTGGCATGTAATGCACTAATAAATTATGAAACATTACTATATATCATCTCTATGTAACTACCTACATAGGGAACCTCATGTGCGGAAGGACCTTCATTTCTACAAAACCCCATAAGTTATTTAATTCTTTTCTTTTGAACATCAACATCACCATTATAATAGTGACATCAATGTAAATGTCATACATCCACATCAGGTAGGCTAAGTCTCATCTTAATTGCACCAAAGTGCAACATCAACTCATAATGGCAAATAAACATCACGAGGTCGGCAAAGTAGTGATGCTTTGGTGAAGGGTTGGTCTCCCCAGAGTAGGAACCCAGGTTTGAATCCTTGTGTGCTGCCCCAGTGATCATTTATCCATTCACACATGTCAGCTTCTGTGTATACCATGTCTCCCCTGGTGTGCTAATAGCTAGTGGGCGGGGGTTTACACTATCAGGGGGTCTCACTTAATCGTGGCCCATCCTAAGGGTGGTTCCCATGTCATCAAAAAATAACACCATGAGGATCTATTCACATGATTAGTACATTATGTTTGATGGGATGATATGTCTTAGACTTAACTCATTCACATTAATAACATCAAAATTGTATCAATTATAATACTTGAACTTAAAATTTTAAAAATTATTATAAAACATATATAATAATCAATGTACACATTATACTTGTGTGTGATAGCATGACTCATTTATCTAGAGACAATCTATCAAAATTGAAACTTCTTTATCTTGAATCGGTCCCAACTATCCTAAAAATAATATGTTCATATTAATTTCTACACCAATTATCATCTTGAACATAATCTTGTGTAACTTGGAAAAATTGATCCAATCTTAGTTAGAACATGGTCTTAAATCCCCGTACTTTAGTTACTTATGTAAATACCATTCCAAAGGATATGTTTATGTTGTTTTCTGATCACGCACTTAATTATTTTATTTTTGATGATTGGAACCAATAAAAAATAGAGAAATCCAACGATTTTTGTTTACTTATAAACAAAACCAAACAAAAAATGTGGGGCTCGTGCCTTGAAATCCCAAATGAAGTTTTCGATGTTGTCTATCATATACAAGAAGAATGTGAATTCAACCAAAGAAATGATACATGTAAGATACCATGTTACCCATTATGTGTGTTAAATATCAAAGAAAACCTACAGAATAAACTGTAGATGAAATACTAGCAGCATTGAAAGAAACATCTTTGACCAAAATTCCTCTTCACTAAATTAAAAACACAATCTATAGAAAACTTGTTGTCCCTTTAGTTCCTTTGGTCACAATAAAAGTAGGTTTAGTCTATGAGGCAACTTGAAGCTCAAAAAGGCTTCCCCTCCATACAACCATGAGGAAGAAGATTGAAAATGGGAAAATGTTTCAATACATGGAAAACTAGGGTTTACAAATGACCCAAAATGGTCTAATGAATGTTGATATTAAGAAATCTAGGGGCTTGGTAGCAAGAGGGTTAAGTATTGGTTCATGGTTATGAAATTGTACATGAAAGGAGTAAAAAGTGAACACAATCATCTTACCATAACTGACTGAAATGGTTGCATTATGATGTTTAAGAGGTTTCATAGAAACAAACTAGGCACTCTAGAGTAATCACAGTGGTGCATACTATGAGACTAGCCCTTTCTTGAAGTAAAATTAGTTGATGTTGGGATGTTGGATCTTCATGTAAGTGAGGAAGAAAGGGCATTAGATTAATGATTATGGGTGTCTAAAGAAGGTGGGTGATAGGTTAGATTTATAAGTGAGGATTGGTGGTGTTATTTGAGTTTTTTCTTGTGAACAGTGAGGATTACAAGTTTATTGAGAGTATATATATGATCAAATCCCACCAAATCTAGGCTCATGGGGTCATCAATATGAAAGAGGGAAACAAGAGACAAATGATGTTTGGGGAAGTTTAGAGTCCTATAGACATTGGAGTGGGTGAGGGAGATGACCCTACTTTTATCCAATTGATTCATATAAAGGTAGAAATAAAATTATTGTTTTATATCAAGTACAACAATAAAAATCAAGGTTGATATTTATTAGAATTATGTAATCATTTTAAAAGTGTAGTTTATTAAGGGTTATATGGTTATCAATGATAAATAAAATTGGTAGGTTACATATTCTTAGTATGAGGATTCTAAATATCAACACTCTTTTTGGTTTTTGACAATCAAAACTATTTGGATTTGATTTTTTGGATAATCCATTATTCAATCACCTCTACTATCCAAAAAGATTTAGAGACCATACTTCAACCAAATTAATGAGCTAAAGAATGTTAAAAACTTGATGATATTGGTGGAAATAAGGTAGCATATATATTTTGAGTTAATTAACAACTTATTCGAACAAATTAGAGTTTCATTCTACCTAAATAATATATTTTTATTTGAGTTAGCTTATTTGGATTTATAGTGTACAACAAAGCTAGGATTTTGAAAAGTTAGTAGAAATATGTTGAACTTTCTAATCCAGCTTTTAGTATGATTTGATCTTTTGACTTTGTTGTTGAAGGTTTTAGAGTTATGATAGATGCAACGATAGTGGCAGTGGTCAACTCTCTTAGTGAGTAGTGAAATTGTGTTTTCAAGCCAAATCCACCACCTATACATGAAGGCTTAACCATGACATAATAAGCTTCTGAACATAGATGTATTGGAAATGGTCACACCTGCTAATAGATAGAACGAGAGGAAGTGGAAACACAAGGCAAAAGGTGCTAGATCTCATGCAATGCTAACACATGTCAACATCAATTTCCAAGCACCAACTTAGCCACCTCAAAAGCAATATGTCTAGCCTCAAGTGTTGCCTCTTTACATGCCACAATATCGGTACGCTACAAAACATTACCACGACTTAACACTTATACTATTTCAACTACTTTTATGTATTTTATAGTAAAAACAATGTCTTCTCATATTGAAGAACGTGTCACATTCACATCTATTCAAGATCAACCAATGATCTAACAAAAGAATCTCAAGAATAAGTTCATTCATCTTGGATCATCCCTCAATACCAATTGACCAACCATACAACATTTGTTAAAATTTGCAGCTATCAAAATTCCTCCAAGCCTACTATCGAATGGATACAAATCCAACACCAACTATCACTTTCATGAAATAAAGGGGCATAAAATCAATACTTTCATTCCTCCCAATAACAAAAAAGTTGATCCAAGTGACTCTTAGAAGGTCAAAGTTAGCTCTATAAAAGAATCTCCTATGAAATCTATAACATACCATTTTTGCAAGTAACCTAATTGATATATTCTACACCTTATTATTTTTAAAACTAGATCCACCATAGATGAAGTAGTCGGGTGTAACTATATTCCCACGTTATATACATTCCTAAACATTTGTCATTATAGTGCATATATGGTCAGTTGATAGCCGTATATGTTTTACAATTTTAAAAAATATTATATGCATGCTCTACATGACGTGAAATAAACTCATACTGAGTTTGTGGATTTGACGGGTTTCATATAGAAAGATACAAATTTATTATCCAAGAATGGATTATGAGTTGTTTCATATATTTATAATTTTGTTTTAAGGTTAAAAGTGTTTATTTGTGTTCTCTTTATAAATATATGTCATTCTCAGAAGATTTATGAGATTTTGTTATGATTTGAGTAGGGAATAAATTTAACAAAGATAAGGCTAGATGTGTTAGCGGTTACACATACCAAGGAATTAAATAAATGATAAATGATGTAGTTCTCGATATCTAGAGATGACAATGAAATCAAATTAGGAGTCATAGTTTAACATAAATAGACCTAGGTTCCAATTTTGAATATAATTATAAAGAATATTTTTGGTGACTGAGAAAACCCACCCCATGCAAGCCCAACATGGTAAACTCTAGAAGCATGAGAGGGTGTGATTCAGTCATCCCCTCCCATTCCAAATTAGTGTAGATTACTATTCACAAAGTTCCTTCTGTGAAGTTCGAATCTAGCTCCTTCATTGGGACTTAATGATCTCTTACCACCCGGGCTACTCTGGCCAGACAACTATAGAGAATATTCAATAGTTATAGTGATGAAAATACTATTATCCTTGAGAAAACTTGAGTATGTCCTTGTTTTTATTTTAAAAGATGTTTTTCCTAATTATATAGAGGGGAAAATATTATAAGATACCTTTGTCAATATAAATTATAAACTAGGTATTTGGTTAGATAAATAAATAGTGGAAGGTAGAATTATATTTGGAGTTATTATTTTTAAATAACTTTAGACATATTTTTTAATCATTTTCTTAGGCCAAGACAACATGAAAAAAATGACAGAATTAGAAATAGTGAAGGATAGCAGAGTAAGTTGCTAAACTTTGAAAAACAATTGCTTGACAAATTAATCATGGGGAGTAGATAATATTTTGCAATTCTATTTTTAGGGTTTGATGTCTCTACTTCTTTTTTGGGAAAGTGTTATGAGCGTGACATATTTAGGGAAAGCATCTTTTTTGGAGAAAACTAATGGAATGATATTTGTAACGAGCGGAACTCATTTGATCATTGAATTCAATTCTAAAAATATTATGTGAATTTCATTATTTTTTATCAAACTCTAATGTATTACAATTTAATAGGCAGAATTTTAGATATGATACATTTATGAAAATAAAATGGATATATATGTTATGACATGAGTTAATTTTCGAAAAAAATGAAGATGTTTTGATGGTTTAATTGATTGTTTAAAGTAGTCAATTAATGTTTGCAACTTTTTCATTTATATTTAGCTAATTTTAATTAATGATAGGGAAAATTTTGGCCTATACTTTTTTTCGAAGATATTGGAATTTTGATATAACTTTGATGAGACTACTTTGAAGACCTTATGTAGAAAGAAAAAACAAATAAACAAGAAAACTACTAAACAAGGAAGACTCTTGAAATTAGTCCATGACGAGCCCATGTTAGTAGAATAGTCATGAAGGGAAGGGTCCTTGGCTGAAGAGGTACCAAAACCCAAGACAAGAAAACTACTAAACATGGAAGACTCTTGAAATTAGTCCATGACGAGCCCATGTTAGTAGAATAGTCATGAAGGGAAGGGTCCTTGGATGAAGAGGTACCAAAACCGAAGAGCCAAGTACCTTGTGTAGGACACACTCTTTAGGAATTGAAAAGTCGGTTAGACACTACTTAAGAAGTGCCAAAAGGCTAATAATGTTCTAAGACATGAAATTACCTACCATGAGTTGCATCAACAATGCCTATAATGATGCCATGTCAGGAAGCGTCGATCAGACAGTGGGCCAGCGTGGGTAATGCACATTCAGATAACCTACAAAGGAAATAATAAAGGGGTAAGTGTTTTAGTTAGAATGTTATATTTTTATGATATTCTAAAATTCATAAGAATCGTCTTAATTCTAAAAAAAAGGCACCTAAGGGGTTTTTGTAATTCCATACAAACAACGTTCATTATGGAATAGAATCCATACCTTGATAAGTATTATGTAGCCTACTTTTTTAAAGAAATGATTAGATATATAAGTATATACTAATAAACTAATGATTTTACATGACATAGGCAATTCATGTGACATTTCCAAGAATTATAGCATCACATGCATGGAAGGGGAGATGAACTAAATGATTTTATGTAGAAGGATTGGGTAAGACTGCATAATTCTATGAGAATTTTGGGATTTTGTCTACAAAGTTGAGAAAGAGTTGAGTAAAATCAGTATTACTTATAATCTATTGATATTTTGATTTCTAAAAGGATCAATATATTATAAATTTTCATTATTTTATTACCAAACATATATTATTGATATATGATGTAGTCATATTTGATCATGTTTGGAGTTTTTGGATTAATCTATGAGGAAAGTCACTAAGCATGTGTATTATCATATACAAACACCCATGTAATACATTGATGAGTAATATGGAGCATATTTATATTAAGTATGATATAATTACAAATGAAAAGTCATAACAGGCAACTGTAAGAGGTTCGTAAGTAATAAATTATGGACATAGATGCATACAAGTTATTGTTAGAATTGTTGAGTACCTAAGAAGAATCTACCAACATGATTATTTGGTTACATATTTGTATATTCCATTTGGTAATGTAATGGTTAGCCATGATATCAAGGTGATATTGGATTGGTACCCCTATATAACAATAAAGTAAGGAAAAATCTTAAACAGAACTAGAGTATAGTTTGGGGAATGAGTAAGGTGAAGTAATTTACATGGATTCTAATGAAAGATAATGTCTTTTCAAGATACATACTTGACCAGAGGAACCTAAGACGGGTTTTTTTTCTCAACAACCTAAGTAATTGGGATTTGTCGATTGAGAAAATCTAAATATGATATCTTAGGGTTGTGGGTGTTCACATGAGATATTAAGATTACAATCTTGAGTATATAGAACTAGAAATATATCTATTGTGAGAAAACATCTAGTTTCATTCATGAGTATGTTACATGTATATTTAAATCAGATTCCTATGAGGATAATTTAAAATAACTATCATGATATTCAACATGGATATACTTCATGTTCTCCTAATACTCATGATATCATATTTATAAGTAGTTAGATTCTTCATGCAACATATTATTTTTCCAATTAATATTCTTACATGTCATGAGTACTCATAATTGACAACAAGAATATTATAGTTTAGTTTTAGTGATTTAGCGCATTATAACACAAAATTTATATTTATCACAAATGTGAAATTCAAATATGATTTTTATAGTATCATATATAATCACATGTTTAACAACTGAGATTTAGATTTAGAAGAAAAAACACAACACAAAAAGAAATAGTAATATAACATTATATGATGGGTCTCTCTATTCATAGGAGGAAAAGTTATGCCATAGAGGAACATTATGTAGATTGTTGATTCACCAAACCAAATACACTTGGATTTAATGATACTTTGGTGTCAATTGATTGGAATCATTTGAGACAAGGCACACTTTACAAATATGTAGTGTTACCATACCAAAGGAGGACTCTATCACAATTAGGAGGAAACTACTAGACAAGAAGAATAATTTTATGTGTATGTGAAATTAGTATGTTTCTAATGCATCTCTCTATAAACAATGTATGTAAATATGTAAGTGAGACTAGTGAAACAATGTAAGGTGTGGCGTAAAAGATGTTATTTATTATGATTCTTGAATATTATATATCTCTCAATGGCTCTTGATTACCTTGTGCGACTGTGTTTTTAGTTTTTAGATTTGTGATTTTGAATTCATTTATCTTGTTGTATTTCTTCAGCATATCACACTCTTCAATGAAAGAGGAAGTTGATTTTTTAACCAATTTATTGATGTTAAATGGAAACACTTTATTGAATTTTCTTAAGATTTCAAGTGACTAATATTTTCAACAAAAATATTAGAATTTTTAGGCTTCAAAATGGAGTCACTACAACATTTAAAATGGTGATAGAAAACCTAGATGAGGTTCTTTATGTATCTAAGATCATGAACTACCCATCACTAGTTGGGATCTCCACATGAGACTGATGACAAGAATTCCTTAGCAAGGCTAAAGAGCACCACAAGAAAATCAGATAGTCCACATGCAATTTCATGAGGCAGTCCTTGTCAATGTTTTTCTAGTACTAAGACAGGAACAAAACTTGAGGTCTGGGGCTTTGTACATGTTGGTTTAGTTGATGCAACCACTAAAATGAATGTCCTAAGAATAGGTGAAATTTTAACTAATCTAGAAACATTTTAAGTTTTATAGATAGATAAATATGATGCACCTAGAAATATAGCATGGTTGGTGCTTATGCTAGACTATATGCTCATTATACATGCACTTGGTAATCTAATCAACCTTAAATGATGTACGTGCTCATTATATGCACTAGATTTATCCTAGAATTTATTTTGAACTATGTGAACTACTTACATAACTGTTCAAGGAGTTTCTTTGTAGGTACTTACCTGCTTGATCATTCTTATACAATGATCATGATAATAGGTATTGAGTTTGAATCTATGAAGGGAACAACCTTTACGTGGCCTAGCACAATAAGGTATATCATGTTATGCTTTAAGGATATGAATTTTTCATACTTCTCACCCTATGAATAGTGATAATCTTGGTAAGAATTAGTATTATGTCCATTTGGTAAACATCAAGGTGTATTTTCAAAATTCATGGAATTAAGATAAGTTCTTAATAGAGGAGAATACTGCACTAAGGGTGGTCTTAAGACTATGTATATTTTCTTGGGTTTGCACACAACATATTATCTCTTTTACATATTGGAAGCATTGGGATTTTTGTTTGGTTAGGGAATGGTAGATAATTTAGAGATCATACAAATTGAATTGTTAATTGTCCAAGAGGTTGGGAAGTTGATTTATACAAATAAACTGAGTTGCAATTTATACAAAGCAGGCATCTACAATAAGTATGGATGAGATGGTTCTTGAGGAATGGTTTTTACTTGTTGTTGAGGTTTATGAGATGGATGAACCTTTCCTATGATATTCTTATAAGCTACTTCCACATGCATTATCCCCTATATCCTCATAGGTGAGGTTAATGTGGGTGACTTCCCACATTATAACAATATATTTGTTATGATTATTCTTATTAAATATCTTATTAGATGTCATACTTTTCACATTAAGTCTTTTGTACAAATAGATCAATTACATTCTAGATTCCTAAATGCATAATCCCACTTTTACAATATTATTTATAGTGAAAATGTGTAAAGTGATAAAAGGGTAGAGTGTTGGAGTTGTCCAACAAATGACCAGATTGGGGGTTTCATTATTAGTTGACTTGGACTTGATTTGTTCTACAAACTCCCTTCCGCATCCTATAATTATTATAAGGCTTTAATAGATATTTTATTTTAGATCTTCTAGGTCCTTCTTGATCAATTCTTGGTCAAGCATCTAGGCATATTAACTGAAAATTTTTCCCAATCTTCGCATGTCTTGATTTATGGACAGTCTAGTTTGTTGTACTGAGTTAGTGGTGATGTTATCATACTTCTATAGTTTCACCATGTCATAATTGTTTTTATAAGAAATTTGATGTCCCTTTCATGAATGGAAAACCATTTTTAAATTATGAAAAGATGATCTGCGTAAACTTCTAACATGGAGTATGTTGCTAGAATATCATAGATAATGGAAGCATTTATGCATCTTTTTTTATTTTGTCTTGATGGGTCTGTTTATTCTACAATAATGATCACATATCAATTCAAGTGCCTTTAGGGATGAAATAATATTTAATACAAGCAAGTAGATCATTCAATAGTGATAAAAATGTTACAGATAAATATTCCCTCTTATTCCATTGCTTTTTTATGATTAGTCCTTCGCTTTAGCACATAATATTGTTAGGGAGGAGGGTCCTTATATTCTCTAGGGTGATGGATGACAACTTTGAATGGTAAAATGATGTTCTTCTCACTATGATATACACCCTTGATACACCATGAAATCAAGATAGTCATACTTGGTCGAGAGGGGGTGTCCTTAAGGTCTTTTCACATGTAGCACACTATTAATTTAGTATCTTTACAAACACCCCCACATATCATCTTAAAATCCAATATGAATGTTGGAACCCTTACCATTGATGCCTGGGATTTAAGACATGTAAAGTTTTTATGTATTCATTATATGATTTCAAACACAATGCCATTAATATCAAGTTAATGCCTTGAATTGTAACTAAACAACCCTAGGAAGAGATGAGATCTTCACAACCCCTCATTTTCTCAAAAAAAAAACATTCATCATAGACATATGTATTTATATATTTGCATGGAAAGAAAAGAAGATGCTTCTTGACTTCTTTTATGATTTAGCATGAAATGGAAGAGGAAGTCAATGATGTTTTCTATTGGAGAGATTAAGAATAAACAAGGAGAGGAGGTATAGGAAAGAAAGGGTGAATATGATTCACCTTTCCTTCTCTTTTATATCCTCTTTCCATTTCTTTTCCCTTTCTTATGTTTTATCTTTCCTATGAAACAAATTCATAAACCAAAAAGGAAAGAGAGCAAAAGAAAATGAAGAGGAAATCCAATGTCAAACTAAAAGAAAAAGCTCCTAATAATACAGATAAGAACTCCAATTGAAAAAGTGCTTTCCAATAAAGTTACCAAACTATTTTACTCAAAAAAAATCCATACATGTGTGGATGATATTCACATAGTTATTATAAGATAAAAGCATAATATATATGATAAAATGATATCAAAAAATGAGTTTCACTATATTTTAATATATATTTGAGGGAAAACATAGATTAGTGTCTAAATCATTGAAAAAAATGCAAATACGCTCAAATTGACTACACCCAAGGGTGATAAGCAAGAAACATTTGGCTAAAAGACCAAGCAAGGATTTCATATTATGGTCAGGGAAGGTGTTAGGAACCTCCAAACCACCCAATGAGAATATGTATTTCTCATTCTTTATCATGTTTGAAAGAAGAAAAAAATGTTGTGGTTAGTGTTTGTGTTTGCATTGAGAATAAAAATGACAAAGAAAACTTTTAACAATGAACTTTAAATAATTTTCTTACAATATTCTATTGTTTATTATATTGTGACTATTTTATGATCTCCCATTGTTGATATCCATCTATGACAGCAGGAACAAGATTAAATGATTTCTAATAGATGATGGAAAAAAGGTCATTAGTAATATTCATAAGACAACAATCAAGTCAAAATTGAGATGATTAGATAATAAAGCTACATCATGATATTGTATCCTACTTTACATGATCGATCGAAAGAGAACTTAATAGTAGATGATAGAAGTCAACTATGAAGAAGGCATATGATAGATGCACTAAAAGAGAGGATTTTCAAGCAACTATAGTAAGAACAAGAATAGTTATCAACTAGGACTAGGTCAAGTTGTCAATTATAGAGAAATTAATGGTCTACATATATAAGTATAATACTTTAGAAAATTTGGGGGAAATAGTAAATATATATCTAGATATAAAAGAAAAGGTAGAGATTTAAGAAACCAACTAGATCCAGAAGCCCTATTTTTCCTCCTCACAATTTCTATAAGTTATCATCTTGTTGGTGTTGTTGTCCTAGAAAAAGGATCTTTTAGATAGACAAAGAGGTTCGTATTATAGAGTGGAGGTGTAACTCATGCCCAATGATTTACTACAAAACCTCAAGTGAAAGCATAGAATCACATAAAACTAAAACATGGGCCAACATCACATATCTGGCATACCAAGCATCCAAATAACCAAAGTAACTGAGCTAAAATAGAAAGTTTGACATAGTAAAATGCAAAGTTTGTGGATAACAATCCCAACATGAACATGAAATTAAACAAATAAAATAAATCTCCAAGCCGGAAGGATCGCCTAAGATAATGTCCCACTAGTGAAAGATATCTCCTGAATCTTCAAGCCCTCAAACTAGACCTCGGACAGCTGCTCGCTATCTGTGGACGTCGCGTCCCCAGCCATGCACCGAAAAAGGAAAATCTAGGAGTTAGAGTAAGTGGTAAGAAATCTACTATACCAAGTATAAAATGTATGACAAACTGAAAGATCTACTGAAATAGAATAAACATTTTTTAATTACTCATTTTATCTTAGTGGCCACTATTATACGATAAGTCCTCCTTTGTTGACACCGAACTGTCCTCTATGGTGTAACACACCCTCTGTTGACACTGAAGTGTCCTCTATAGTACAACACACCCTCTGTTGGCACAATGTGTCCTCTGAAATGGAGTAAACACTCCTGAAAAGGCAACATATGCCTCTAAATAGTCTCAAGACTCTCTGAATGAGGACTTATCATATAATGTATTAAATTAATGTTATAATGTCATTTTCTATCTATATTCTTATTTTCTTATCTCTGCATCTATATTTCTATCCTTGAGTCTGTAACACTATCTCTGATTCTGTATCCATTATTTTAGCATTATGGATTAATTCTGAATATAATCTAGATCTATGTTTGGAATCTAAAACTTTGTTTTCTAGGTCTAACTTGACTCAAATTTTGAGTCCACAAGTATAAACTATATTTTCTATTATATGGACTATTCTAGATCTCATGACCTTAAGTCTCAAAACTAACATCTCACAATATGTCTAAAGTACATAATCGAAGGAACTGGAAGCAAGAGAATATTCTGAATTTGAGAAAATTAGACATCTTGTCTAAATATGAAACATGAAATAGATTTCTAGGGCATGGCCCACTTACCTGGTAGTAAACCAAACTCCTATCCGCATTGTCCTTCTGCAAAATCGGATCTAACTCTCTCCTGAAAAACCCCAATGGTTTTATCAGATCACATATCCCTTTTTGGCCAACATATTTAGGGTCATTAGAGAGTGTTGATGGCTATTATTATTATATTCACTATGTATTTCAATTATTCATACATAAGTCCACTCTAGTTTCTCATCATAGTATATAAGAATTAAGGTTAGACAAACACGATGCATGTACTAATCACCAAGTTGTATTCTTATAACATAATATTTTACATATATACACATTTAAGTAGATTAGGAATTTAATCCATTGATGATACTATAGTAACTACTTGTTTAGGGACGGGGTTATTAAATGTTTTGATTTAATTGCTTTAGGTTAGGACAATAACTTAGTGGGCCAATATTATACTACTATTCATTGTTAGCATCGATTCACACATGAGTGAAAATACTTAAGTGAATAGTATCATATTAAGTAGTCATCACCTAGGATTAATATAACACTGAATTGGTTGTTCATTCAAAACAAGTGGCCGAGACTAGTGCTATAGGTACTAATCTTTAAATTAGTGAGTGAGTTTATACTAGATTGACAACAGTGTCACAGACACAGTGCTAGCATATGATAGCCTATCGGTTTTGATCATTTAGTTTGGGTGTTGGGTTGAGGAAGTGACAAATAGGGTACATGATCTGCAAGAAGGATAAGGGATTGTGGTTAGGTTCATGCAATGTATTAATGTATAGGTTGCACATGGATTCAATGCTAAAAATCAGGGTCGATTGGAGAAGAATATACTTAGGTAAGGATACCAATACACGAAGAATGTTGCCTGTAACTCCAAGTTGAGCAAGGATCTGACTAATAATTATATGTATCATTAAATATCCAGTTATATATTAGTTGGCATGGTATGACTAAAAACAACAACTTTGTCACATATCTGTCTAAGTACTTGCATTGTCTATTGGCTTTTAAAATTATAATGTATATTAGGCCAAAATCTATTACCCCGTGTGTAGATTAATCACCTTGTTCCCCATCTTAGCAGGAACGATCATCATAGAGGCAGTTAATAAATAAGAACTAAAGGGAGTAGCGAGTGTAGAAGAACGTACTTGCTGAACTGCACAAGGGACCGACAGTTTACAGAATTTTCAAGGATGCTTGTAACATGAGTGAAAGAGTTGGATGCTAATGCATATCCACGTTGTATATGCCAAAGGTAATGTCCATGCTAATGCATTAGATTATGTCAAAACAACATAGTGGTTCAAAATAAAGAGTTGCGACTAGAGTTGGCTTTTGTCGTGAAGCTTAACCAGGTTTGCATGGACCAGTGCAACTAAATAGGGAGGACTTAAATCTAGAATATTGAAAGAACACTAACGAACTATATTTCAGAACTGGGCCAAAAAGAACCAGGCATTGATGATTAGATCATGTGCGATATCTGATCTGGTAAGACCACAGTGGAAAACAAATTGGGGTGTCCTCACATGAACGCCCAGAACGACCAGATTGAGAAGTTCTCCAGGTCGTGGCATCGATGCTCATGAGAAATAGAAATCACAGCAAGAAGGGAGGACATGAACTCGGGCCAAAGCGGACAGAAATGATCATGAAGATGGGTCAGCAACGTACTATAGGTTCCAGGAAGTAGGCCAAGCAAGACAAGGCAAGAAATGATGCATGTGAGTCCAGGTGGATTACCTTTCGCAGAGACTCAGACACGGTAGGGGAAGTTGTAGCAGTCTCCAATCATCCATTTGTTTCCTTCAGCCCAGTCGCATACAACCATAGTTCCTTGTCGGTGGGTTCCAATTTGTTGTTGTTATGAGGCCTGCCGGTAGAGAATAATAGGCTCTCACACGAGGGATAGGATGGGGTGATTAGTGGGGAGCTTGTTGGTGGTTCAGCTGTAATGGGACACCAAAGGAGATGATGGAAGATGAAGAACGCTGATGAAGAAGGTAAGAGGCATGACTGGCGATGGAAGGTTGGGTGCCTCTTTTTATATATGATGATTCCTAGGGTTTGAGCCAAAGATTGCTATTGTTGGGATGTTTTCACGAAGCCAGCGACGAAGCCCATTTCCAAAACGAACACTCGCATGGGGAGAAAATCTGATCGGGACACAAAGTCTTGCTCTGAGTGGAAAGTTGAAAAAAAGGGTTGATGGTTTTGATGGTTTGGATACACCGTGCGCCCAAATTCGACAGTACACAAAAGGCTCAAAAGAATATATTTTCGGGAAAAAGGCTTTACCCTAATAAAATCTCTATTATCTTGTAGAATTTAGTTATCTAGTCAAATTAACTTGGATTGAGTCCAAATTTTGACCAGTTGGTCTTTAATGGGTTTAAAAAAATCTCATATAGTTAGTTTCCACATTTGATGACCAAACTAATTACTATGATTAAAATGAGACAAAGCTTAAATACCACATAAATAATTATTCAAAAAGAATTCGATCTTGATATTTTGGGTGTCGTCTTATTTACATGTTTCCTCTTAGTAGTAAATTTTATACTGTATGATAATAACCACAAATATTTAAATTTGACCCATTTATAACATGTGACCATAAAGTATATGGTATCAAGAGAGAAAAACATTGCAAATAAGTACTTGGAAATTGAGGATGTTACAATCGTCTCCCCCTTAAGAAAATTTTGTCCTCGAAATTTCAAGGGTTAAAGAGCTCTAGGTACTTATTTAACATCTCATCTTTGAGTTCCCAAGTGGCTTCCTCGAGATTGTGATTTTTCCTTAGGACTTTAACTAGGAAAATGTCTTTCTTCTGTAGTTGCTTTGTTCGAGTATCCAAGATCCTCAATGGAATCTCTTCATAAGATAAATCTTTTCTGATCTCAATAGGTTCATGAGAGAGGATATGGAAACTATTTTGGACATACTTCCTCAACACAGATGCGTGGAAAACATTATGAATTATATTCGTACAAATGTAGCAAAGCTAACCTATAGGCACTCTCGCCTACTCTCTCAAGGATCTCAAAAGGATTAACATATGTAGGACTGAGTTTGTCTTTTACTTTGTATCTAGCAATGGACTTTATGGGTTTGACTTTTAGGAATACATGATCCCCCACAAAAAACTCTCTATATGATCTGTGTGCATCTTCATACTTCTTATGTCTATCCTGAGCTGCCTGCATTCTCTTCCTGATGAGTGGTACATGATATGTATAAAGCTGCAACTCTTCACTCCTTATTAAGCTTCTCTCACCAGGCTCATGCCAGAGCAATGGTGACTTGCATGGCCTCTCATATAGGGCCTCATATGGTGCCATGCCTATACTTGCATGATAACTATTGTTATAGGCAAATTCAGCAAGTGGAAGATACTTCACCCATGAACCTCCCTAGTCTAGAATGCAAGCTCTGAGCATGTCCTCAAGGGTCTGAATGGTCCTCTCCGACTGACCATCAGTCTGAGGATGGTAGGTAGTACTAAAGTGAAGCTTGGTACCCAACTCTTCTTGGACCTGTTTCCACAGTTGTGAAGTGAACTTTGGATCCTTGTTAGAAACAATAGAGGTAGATACTCCATGCAAATGTACAATCTCCTGGATATAAAGCTCGGCCATGTCTGAAACTGTAGTGGTAGTTTTGAAAGCCAAGAAGTGAGCACTCTTGGTCAAATGATCGAAAACTACCCATACTGCAGCATACCCCTTCCGGGCCTTTGGCAGTCCTGTGACAAAGTCCATGGTTATCTTGTCCCATTTCCATTCATGAATGTCTAACGGTTACAGCAAACCTCCAGGTCTCTGATGCTCTACTTTCACCTACTGACAAGTGAGGCACTTGGACACAAACTCTGCTTATGTCTCTTTTCATGCCCTCCCACCAGAAGGCTCTCTTCAAGTCCAGGTACATCTTTGTAGAACCTAGGTGAATCGTTTACTTTGTCCCATGTGCCTCTAAGAGGACCTTCTGCTGTAACTTAGATGTAGGTACCCATAATCTATTCTTCATCAAGATCTCACCATATTTACCTTTAGACATATTAGTGTTACCCTTCTGCAGTTGTCCTAGCATACGAGGAAGATCACGACTATCTTGTTGAGCTTGTAACATCGTAGAAGTCCAATCTGGCTGAATTGTTAGATGTGCCATCATTAACTCCACCTCTTTAAGCTGCGATCTCCATTCTGCCAAATTCTGCATCATCTTCCATTCATCAACAAAAGTTGCTACATTGGCTACTTTTTTCTGCTCAAGGCATCAGCCACCACATTGGCCTTACCAGGATGATAAGAAATAATGAAGTCATAGTACTTCAAGAACTCAATCCATCAGCGCTGCCTCATGTTCACATCTTTCTGACTTACAATATACTTGAGACTCTTATGATCAGAGAAAATCTCGAACTGTGTACCATACAAGTAATGTCTCCATATCATCAATGCGTACACGATAGCTACCAGCTCCAGATTGTGAGTGGGGTAGTTCTCTTCATGTGGTTTGAGTTGTCTGTATGCATAAGCTATAACTCTACTATTCTGTTGCAAAACACAACCCAAACCTAACTTTGATGCATCACTGAAGATGATGAAACCATCATTACCAGAAGGAAGTACGAGCACATGTGCTAAAGTGAGTCTCCTCTTCAATGTCTGGAAACTTTGCTCGCACTTCTCACTCCACACAAATTTTGTTTCCTTTCGAGTGAGTGCAGTCAAGCGCTTTGCTATAATGAAGAAGTTCTGAATAAAATGCCTATAATAACCAGCTAACCCCAAAAAGTTTCTGATATCTGATGGAGTAATAGGGGTAGCCCAGTTCATCACTGACTCAACTTTTGATGGATCTATTGAGATATGGCCATCAGAAATTATATGCCCAAGAAACATAACTTCACGAAGCCAGAACTCACATTTAGACAACTTCCCGTACAACTGATGTTGTCGAAGTATCTCCAGAGTGACGTGAAAGTGTTCCTCGTGCAACTAGTCATTATTAGAATAGATAAGAATGTCATCTATGAAGAGAATAATAAAAGAGTCCATATACCGGTGAAAGATGTGATTCATTAGGTCCATGAAGATGGTAGGGGCATTAGTGAGGCCAAAAGACATAACAAGAAACTCAAAGTGCCCATATTTGGTGTGGAAGGTTGTCTTCTCTATATCATAGGGTTTGATCTTTAGATGATGATATCCACTATGCAAATCTATCTTTAAGAATACCTTTGTTGTCTATAGCTGATCGGATAGGTCATCGATTCGTGGCAGAGGGTACTTGTTCTTTATTGTCATCTGATTCAACATTCAGTAGTCGACACACATATGGAGAGAACCATCCTTCTTTTTGATGAAGAGAACAGGTGCTCCCCAGGGAGATGCACTAGGACGAATGTAACCCAGATCTAGAAGTTCGTATATCTACTTCTTCAGTTCAACGAGCTCTGTACGCACCATTCTATATGGGGCCTTAGAAATATGTGCAGTTCCAAGAAGGAGATCAATGGAGAATTCAAGCTCTCGGTCAGGTGGTAGGCCAGGCAAGGCCTCAGGAAAGACATCTGGGAACTCACTAACTATAGGAATATCGACAATAGATTTCTCCTTTTCATCTATAATAGACACCAGATAGGTTTGATACCCCTTCTTCTATAGCTTATCTACCTAAATTGTAGAAACAAAGAAGTCCTTGCGATTCTTCTTCCTTCCTTTGACAATAAAGGGCTCCTCATTGGGATGAGATATGATGACTAACTTCCTTCTATAGTCTAGGAGTGCATAGTGCTCATGGAGCCAACTCATCCCCAGAATAATATCAAAATCGGTCAAGGGCATAATCATAAGATCTGTGGGAAATACTCTCCCTTCCAGGGTAATCCCAACCCTAGAAATCATTCTCCCAGGTACATTAACATGTATACTTGTTGTTTTAATTTTAAGATCATAATGAAGGTCCTCCACTGGTATTTCTAGCATTGATACTAATGCGGAAGATATGAAAACATGTGATGCACCAGAATCAAATAAAACTTTAACAGATAGTTGGCTGATATAAGCCATACCTTCAATGACCTGATCTTCATCTGCTTCCTCTACAGTTATGGCAAAGACCCTTGAATGACATTTCTCCCTATGGTTGTTCTGACCTTGCTTCAGATTGTTGTTGCAAAACTTTTGTTGCATATTTGGATAGTTGATCTTGATGTGGCCTTCCTCACTGCAGAAATAGCATATATGTTTTCCATACTTGCACTCCCCATGATGAAACCTCTGACACTTGGGGCAAATTGGAGCAGGTGGCCTCTGGTCTCTTTTTATGGGTGGTGGTGGTCGTCTATGGGCTGGTGGTCCTCCTGGACCTTTCTGCATTGGTGGTCCCCCTGGACCTCCCTAAGTTGGGACACCTCCAGGTGCCTTCATCTTGTTATTATGTCCACTAGGGTGATTACTATGCTAGTAGCTATTTCTGGAAGATCCACTATTCTTCCAGCTTCAACCTAGGTGGTCCTCCAACTCCAAGGCTGCTTCCAGTTCCTCCTACACTCTCCTAATGCCGCATCCTACCAGAGAGAAGCGAAGATCAGGCTTCAGGCCACGCATGAACTTCTTGCCCAGGTGTGCCTCATCTTTAGACCCATACTTCTACAACATACGAAACTTCATAGCGTACTGGTTGACGGTGGAGTCGTACATCTTGAGGCGTTTGAACTCCATCTCCTTCTTCTCGGTCATTGCTTTTGAAATGTAGTAGTTCTGGAAGGCAGTGGTGAATTCCTCCCAAGTCAGTGGTGCAGCATTGGGTCCTCTAGCGTTGATGAAGTTTTTCCACCAGACTCTAGCAGCACTCTTCAGCAGGTGAGTCCCGAAATGGACCTTGGAATGCTCAGGGCATCCTAAATCGCGAAAGCAATGTTCAACGTTCAACAACCACTCCTCAGCATGAGTGACGACATCTGCCTCAGCTTCACCGATGAAAGTCTCTGACTTGATTTTCAGGAAGTCAACCAGGGTCAGCTCCTAGTTTATAGGTACAGCTGTCCTCTGTGTTGTCCAGACAGAGCATTAGTCAATGCCTTTATGAGCACGTCAAGAGTAGGATTGGGGTTGCCCCCTCCAGAGCCAGCACCCACACTTCCCATGCTGTTAGAGCTTTCCTCTCCATCTACGTGATCTTTGCCCTTATCAGACCTCTTCTTGGGAGTTGTCTGTAGAGAAAGGACATCTATAAGAGGTCTATCTAAAGATACCAATCACTAATGGTTATTAAATCACTCTGATACCAAATTGTAATGCATGCCCAATGATTTACTACAAAACCTCAAGCGCAAGCATAGAATCTCACATAAAACTAAAACATGGGCAAGCATCACATATCTGGCATACCAAGCATCCAAATAACCAAAGTAACTGAGCTCAAATAGAAAGTATAACATACTGAAATGGAAAGTTTGGGGATAACAATCGCAACATGAACATGAAAGTAAACAACTAAAATAAATCTCCAACATGGAAGGATTGCCTAAGATAATGTCCCACCAATGAAAGATAGCTCATGAATCTTCAAGTCCTCAAACCAGACCTCAGACAGCTGCTCACTATCTGCAGACATCGTGCCCCCAACCATGCACCAAAAGAGGAAAATCTAGGAGTTAGAGTAAGTGGCATTAAATCTACTATACCAAGTATAAAATGTATGAGAAATTGAAAGATCTACTGAAAGAGATTAAACATCTTTTAATTACTCATTTTTATCTTAGTGGCCACCATTATATGATAAGTCATCCTCTATTGACACCGAAGTGTCCTCTATGGTGTAACACACCCTCTGTTGGTACATTGTGCCCTCTGTTGACACTAAAGTGTCCTCTATGGTACAACACACCCTCTTTTGGAACAACATGCCCTCTGAAATGGAGTAAACACTCCTGAATAGGCAACATATGCCTCTAAATAGTCTCGGGACTCTCTGAATGAGGACTTATCATATAATGTATTAAATGTTCTAATGTCATTTTCTATCTATGATCTTATTTTCTTATATGTGCGTCTATATATGTATCTTTGAGTTTGTAATAGTATCTCTGACTCTGTATCCATTATTTTAGCATTATGGATTAATTCTGAATATAATCTAGATCTATGTTTGGAATCTAAAACTGTGTTTTCTAGCTCTAACTTGACTCAAAGTTTGAGTCCACAAGTATAAACTATATTTGCTCTTATATTGACTATTCTAGATCTCATGACCTTAAGTATCAAAACTAACATCTCACAATATGTCTAAAGTACAGAATTGAAGGAACTATAAGCAAGAGGATATTCTGAATCTGAGAAAATTAGACATCCAGTCTAAATATGATACATGAAATAGATTTCTAGGGCATGTCCCACTTACCTGGTAGTAAGCCAAACTCCTATCCATGTTTTCCTTCTGCAAAATTGGATCTAACTCTCTTCTAAAAACCCCGATGGTTTTATCAGCTCACATATCCCTTTTTGGCCAACATATTTAGGGTCATTAGAGTGTATTGATGGCTATTATTGTTATATTCACTATGTATTTCAATTATTCATACATTAGTCCACTCTAGTTTCTCGTCACAATATATAAGAATTAAGGTTAGACAAACACGATGCCTGTACTAATCGCCAAGTTGTATTCTTATGATATAATATTTTACATATATATTCATTTAAGTAGATTAGGCATTTAACGCATTAATGATATTATAGTAACTACTTGTTTGGGGATGGGGTTATTAAATATTTTGATTTTATTGCTTTAGGTTAGGAAAATAACTTAGTGGGCCAATATTATACTACTATTCATTTTTAGCATCCATTCACACATGAGTGAAAATACTTAAGTCAATAGTATCATATTAAGTAGTCATCACCTAGGATTAATATAACACTAAATTGGTTGTTCATTCAAAACAAGTGGCCGAGACTAGTGCTATAGGTACTAATCTTTAAATTAGTGAGTGAGTTTATACTGGATTGACAACAGTGTCACAGACATAGTGCTAGCATATGATATCCTATCGGCTCAGATCATTTAATTTGGATGTTGGGTTGAGGAACTGAGCAACAGGGTACATGATCTGCAAGAAGGATAAGGGATTGTGGTTAGGGTGATGCAATGCATTAATGTACAAGTTGCACATGGATTCAATGCTAAAAATTATGGTCGATTGGAGAAGACTATACTTAGGTAAGGATAACAATACATGAAGAATGTTGCCTGTAACTCCAAGTTGAGCAAGGCTCTGACTAACAATGGTATGTATCGTTAAATATCCAGTTATATATTAGTTGGCATGATATGACTAAAAACAACAATGTCATCACATATCTGTCTGAGTACTTGCATTGTCTGTTGGATTTTTAAATTGTAATGTATATTAGGCTGAAATCTATTACCCCGTGTGTAGATTAATCACCTATTTCCCCATCTTAGCAGGCACATGGAGATTGGGTGCCTGAGGTCCCCCAACTTGACCCATCCATTCTTGAAAACCCTGCCTACCAACAGCTTATGGGGAAATTTATGGCTACGATGAATCACATGGTGGAAATGTTTCTAGTGCCTTAGCCAAGAGCACAGGCTCCCCATGGTGAAGCATCGGGTATTGGGAAGACCTTTGAGCGGCTTCGCTAAGTCAGAGCGTCAGATTATGCTGGGACGGTTGATCCAGCAGATGCAGATCTGTGGCTGACTGGTCTTGAGAAGGCCTTTCGGATCCTCGACATCCCCGAAGTAGACAAAGTCAAGCACGTTGTCTACCTTCTGAAGGGTATTGCTGGCCACTGGTGGGCCATTGAGGAGGAGAAACGACCCGGTGAGGAGATCGGTTGGGAGATATTCCTGCGAGAGTTCGTCAGCAGATACTTTTCGAAGACGTATCTGGATGAGAAGATCAACCAGTTTGAGCGTCTACGCCAAGGAACGATGAGCATCACCGCGTATGAAGCCAAGTTCATGGACTTGCTTAGGTTTTTTCCTCACATGGAGGTGACAGATGATGAGCAGATCAGGCGGTTTGAGAAAGGTTTGAGTACTAAGTTATCAACACCTGCTGCTGCTTTAGAGAATCGGGAGAAGTTTGCCACATTTGTGGAGTCCGTCCGTAGGATTGAACACTCAGTTAAGGAGAAAAGGGAGTCCATGACCAGGAAAAGGCCTGCTCAGTTCCAGGGATAGAATTCTGGTGGCTTCAAGAAGTCAACATTTTCAGCACCTTCCATGATGAGAGGTCCTCATGCACCGTCACAATGGTCTCTGAGTAAGGGGAGAGGTCATGTTTCTTCTCTATCGAAGGCACATAGTACAGCTTCTTTGGCAGTGATAGGGCCATCTAGGCCGCAAACGGAAGGCAGGTCATGTTACCACTGTGGACAGACTGGGCACTTGAGGTCAGATTGCCCAAAGAGAGATGTTGAAGTAACACAACATCCAAGAAAGAATCAACAAGGGTCAGACAGACATAAGCCCAGTGCTAGCAGAGGGCGAGGACACGATCAAGCGTTGCAAGTGGGATCATCTGCTCAAGGAAGCAGAGGATGTGGACAATAAGCAATGGCTCGATTCTATGCTATGAGTCAGCCGGAGGCGATAGTCAACCTGCGAGTGGTGATAGGTCAGATGGAGTTATTTCATTCTGATTTGTCTTCTTCTTGCTTTATATCTGTTTTGGTTGACCTGGGTGCTACACACTCTTTTATCACACATAGTATGCTTGATAGCTGTCCTTTACCTGTTAGTTGTAAGAAAGATAGCATGTTATTAGAAACCCCGCTCGATGGTTCCGCGATGCTTCGAGAGGAGTGTCCATCTTGTGTCTTATCTTTTTCGGGACACAAAATACAAGTGAATCTTATACCACTTGATATGCATGGATTCGATGTGATCCTTGGGATGGATACCTTAGAGAAGTATAAGGTTGTGTTGGATTGTGGTTCCAAGCAGGTGGTGTTTGATGACAACAGAGAGAAGTGAATCTTCCAAGGAGATAGGAAGATTCTTCCGACATGTCTAGTGTCAGAAATGGTGGCAAAAAAGTTGTTGTGGCAAGGATGTAAGGTGTTCTTAGCTCACGTTGTGGATACCAAGGCGAGAGGTCCTAGCCTTGAGGAAATAACGGTTGTCTGAGAGTTTGCGGATGTGTATCCTGATGAGTTCCCCGGTGTTCCCCCACCCCGAGAGATTGATTTTGAGATCAATCTGGTACCAGGAACGCAGCTAGTTGCACAGACACTGTATAGGATGGCTCCAACAGAGATGGCAGAGTTGAAGAAGCAACTATAGGATTTGTTGGAGAAAGGTTTCATTCGACAAAGCATGTCGCCTTGGGGTGCTCCAGTGTTGTTCGTTAAGAAGAAGGACGGGTCGATGTGGTTATGTATAGATTATCGACAGTTGAACAAAGTTACGATCAAGAATAAGTACCCGTTGTCGAGGATTGATGATCAGTTCGATCAGCTGTGTGGTGCTACAATGTTCTCAAATATCGATCTACGATCTGGATATCATCAGTTGAGGATTAAGGCAGATGACATACCTAAGTCAGCATTTAATACGAGGTATGGTCACTTTGAGTTTGTGGTTATGCCGTTTGGGCTAACCAATGCACCTACTGCTTTCATGGACCTGATGAACCGAGTGTTCTGTCTATTCCTAGATCAGTTTGTTGTAGTCTTTATAGACGACATTTTGATCTATAGTCGGGACAGGCAAGAGCATGAGCGACATCTTCGACAAGCATTGACTCTTCTTCGCCAACATCAGTTATATGCCAAGTTCAGCAAATGTGAGTTCTGGTTGAAAGAAGTGACATTCTTGGGTCATATGATATCTGCAGAAGGAGTTAGAGTCGACCCCAAGAAGATGGAGTCAGTTGAAGATTGGGAGCAACCAAAGATGCTGACGGATGTTCGTAGTTTTCTGGGTTTGGCCGGATACTACCGGAGGTTTATCAAGGACTTCAGTGCAATCACGTTGTCGATGACAAAGCTGACCAGGAAGGATGTACCTTTTGTTTGGGATGATCGTTGTCAGCAAGCCTTCCAAAGTTTGAAGGAGAAGCTGACTAGTGCTCCAGTACTAGTGTTGCCAAAGCCTGGGAAGGGCTATGTTGTTTTCTACGATGCTTCCAAGAAAGGCTTAGGTTGTGTGCTAATGTAGGAAGATCATGTGGTTTCTTTTCCTTTGTGACAGCTTAAGAAACATGAAGAGAACTATCCAACACATGATTTAGAGTTGGCAGCGATGGTCCACGTATTAAAGATTTAGAGACACTATCTTTATAGGGAAGTGTGTCAGATCTTTACAGATCAAAAGAACTTGAAGTATATCTTTTCGTAGAGTGAGCTGAACATGCGACAACGTCGTTGGATGGATCTAATGAATTATTATGATTACACCATTGGGTATCATCCTGGTAGGACAAATGTGGTAGCTGATGCGCTTAGCAGAAAGTCTTCTTCTCTCCCCACTAAGAAGGCACAGTCGAGCTCCTTGGTATGTCATAGACAAGATATATTTATCTCCATGCGGCAGATGAATGTGCAGTTGGAAGTTTCCTTGTTGGAAAGACTGTTGGCACATATGCAAGTCAAGCCTATGCTTAGACAGTAGATCAAAGATGCACAGGGGGAAGATGATACAGTGCAGTCGATTAGGTCAGAGCTTGGCAGCAAAAAGCGTGATGGGTTCCATGAGTCCGAGGATGGACTAGTTTGCTATCATGGTAAGATGGTGGTCCCCGACAGTGATAATCTAAGAAAGCTAGTGCTTGAGGAAGCACACACATCGATGTATGCTATGCATCCAGGAGTCACCAAGATGTATCATAATCTGAAGGACCTGTATTGGTGGTCTGGCTTGAAGAAGGATGTAGCTGAGTTCGTGGCTAAGTGCACAATATGTCAGCAAGTTAAAGTTGAGCATCAAAAGCCAGCAGGTATGTTGCAACCCATGCCGATACCACAATGGAAATGGGATCACATAACCATGGATTTTGTAGTTGGTCTACCTAAGACAGCTAGGAATCATGATTCCATTTGGGTAATAGTGGACAGGTTGAAAAAATCTGCTCATTTCATACCAGTAAAGATGACATATACAACAGAGAAGCTTGCTCAGGTATATGTAGACGAGATAGTGTGTTTGCACAGTGTACCAGCAACGATAGTATCCGACAGAGGTCCTCATTTCACAAGTAGTTTCTGGGAACAGTTGCACAAAGAGTTGGGAATGCAGTTGAGGTTTAGTACCGCTTTCCACCCATAGACGGATGGACAGTCTGAAAGGACTATTCAGACTTTGGAGGATCTTCTCCGAGCTTGTGTTTTGTAGTTCCTCGGCAGTTGGGACATGCATATCAGTTTGATAGAGTTCGTTTATAACAATAGTTATTAGCAGAGCATTGACATGGCTCCTTATGAGGCTCTATATGGAAGGAAGTGCATATCCCCTTTATGCTGGTATGAGTCTGGTGAGTATCAGCTTTTGGGTCCTGCGTTAGTACAGTAGACAATAGAAAAGATCAAAGTAATACAACAAAAGTTGAAAACGGCACAGAATAGATAGAAGTCTTATGCAGACAATCGTCGACAACCCTTAGAGTTCCAAGTGGGAGACAAAGTGTATCTCAGGGTCTCACCTTGGAAAGGCGTGCTAAGGTTTGGCCAGAAATGCAAACTGGAACCCAGGTATATGGGGCCATACCCAGTAATAGCACGTGTTGGCAAGGTAGCTTACAAGTTAGAGCTCCCGCCAGAGTTGCCCAGGTTACATCCAGTGTTCCATGTCAGCATGTTGAAGAAAAGTCACCCAGACACAGGGACGGTGATACAGCCAGTTGAGGTTGAGCTTGATGAAGACATGACCTACGAGGAAGGTCCGGTGGTGATCCTTGACAGAATAATAAAGAAGCTGAAAAGGAAGGACCTGGTTCTTGTGAAGGTTCTTTGGCATCATCGTGGTGTTGAGGAAGCCACGTGGGAGCTTGAGGAAGAAATGAGGCAGAAGTATCCCTCACTTTTCTCTTCGGATTTCGGGGATGAAATCCTTTTGTAGAGTTTTATGGCTTGTAAGGACCTTGACCTTCATTTTGGGCTTACCCTGTTTGTTTTGCCTAAACCTTGTGCTTGGTTGCTTGCTAATCATCTTTAGTGATGATTAGGGTTTGCTTGTGCTAAGTTTAGAGCTGGATGTGCTACTTGCAAAATAACCTGAGATAGGGTTGGAAAGCAAGTTTGTCACCTTGAGAGATGTCTTTCTCTCTCTTTGCTTCCTCTAGGGTTGAAAGGAAGGCTTGGGCTCGTGCCTTGAGTTGTCTTGGGCTTGGTTGAGCTCTTTTGGGCCTTGTTTTCCCTTGTTGGGCCTTGCCTTGCTTGGTTGAGCCCTGTATCGGGCAAGGTTGCTTTATATCGGCCATGGGGTATCGCCCATGGGGGTGTGTCGACCTTTGACCTTTGTTGACCTTCTTGCCTTGATTGTGTCACCCTAGCTTGGACATGTGGTCGATCCTTGGTTGAGTGGTGGCATGGCATGTGCATGAGTTTTGCAAGGTGGTCAAACATGTGGACAAGTGTCCCTTGGTAAGGTGACAGCTTTCCTTGGTTTAACCTTGACCCCCCATCTATATATGCCTTGCCTTTCTCTTCCTTAGGAACCCTTTAGCTCTTTGTTGCTCCTCTCTTCCTTGTGTGCATGATACACCTATCCCTTGCAACCTTGGTGGCCGATACCCTTGGAGGAGCTAAGGTTGGTGGTCGATCCCCTTGAAGGAGTTCTTCTTCTTCCTTTAGCTTGGTGGCCAAACCCTAGGTGGGTCTTGTTCTTTGGTAAGCATCTTCTCTCTCTCCTTAGCATCTTCTTCTCCATCTTGCCTACCTTTCGACCATGGTGGTTATGGTTCTTGTTCCTTTTCTTGAGGTGGCCGAAGTAGTGTGCTTGGACCTAGGAGCTTAAAGCTTGGAGCTTTGGAGCTTGAGGAGTTTTCTTAAGGTGGGTTACATAACTTCTAACCCTAGCTATACTACCTTCTCTATGTTTCATGTTATGTATCTTGCTCTAGCACATGTTGTTGATCTTATGGATTTAATGAGCATGATGTTGTTGATGGTCTATGTGCCTTTACACCTAGTTGGCCGAACCATGGTTTAGGGTTTCCTTGTTGAGCAACACTCTTTTCTATCCTTGGTCTAGAGAAGTGAGTTTGAGCTCTAGTAATGTGATCAATACCCCTTTCTCATTTAATTTGAGAGGTGAGATTACATTCTAGTTGCTTGAGCAACACCCTCCTCTCACCATGGATTAGAGAGGTGAGCTTTTGGATAGGTGATGACCTATGTTGAGGTGGATCCTTATGGTTGCCCGATTTGTGATAGAGGCTGTGCAAAACCCCTCTCTCTTAGTTGTTGAGAGGTGAGCCGACCTACTTGATCAATTAGGGTTTGGTACCCTAGTGCTTGAGGTTGAAGATGACCTTGTTGGGTTGTGTCTTCCACGATATGAACTTGGGATAGTGATGCCCGATAGACTTATCTTGGGTTGTAACCTTGGGCGACACACCTAGTTAGATGGTTGGCTTGGTGCCCGTTATGCTTTGGCTATTATGGAGCCTAGTTGGCTATCCTTGTGTTGGGCGATAGGGTTTAGTTGTGGTGATTCCCGATATGAGTTGAGTAGTGCACCTTAGTGAGTATCCTAGTGATGTTGTTCCTTTGACCAATATGCCTAGTTGGACTTGGTCGATACTCTTTGAAGAGATGGAGCTTGGGGCGGTACACTTTGAGCTTGTGCTCTGAACGACACACTCTGAAGTAAGGTTATGCAATGCCCCCCCTTACCTTGTGTTGATCTTGGTCGATATGCTTTGTTGAGCCTTGGTGGCTTGATGTCCGGTATGTCTTGGCCGAGATGACGCTTGTCTTGGATATGCTTTGACCGATATGATGTCTAATAGCTTTTCTTGTATTGGGCAATATGAAGTATTCTTGTGATGCCAGAGGTGATGGCTGTATAGAGAACGCTAGGTGGTGCCTTAGTGGTGGCCGATATGAGTAGCTTGATCTAGATGAACGTTAGGCCTATGTTGGGCATGGGGTTGTGTTGCCTGACGCACCCCTAGTGGAGTTGGAAGAGATGTTGTTTGTTTAGCCAGCTGGTCCATGAACGATATGGCACCTTGGGCGATAGGGTGCCCTGGTCGATATGAAGGACTCTTGGATGACATGCAAATGGATGCTCTTAGAGGCGTCTTGGGTGTTATCCCCCTTGGCCGATATGGTCAAGTGTTGAGGGTTAGACAATAGAGGAACCCTAACCCTGATTCTTGTGCATGATAGGCCTTTGGCCGATAGCATCTATTGATGCACGGTACACCTTACCCGACACCATGTGAGCTGGTGGGTTCTAGTTGCATGATAGGTGAAGTGATGGGTTGACCGATATGGTGGTGAGCTTGTTTGGGGTTTGAAACCCTAGTTGATGCATCCTCTGATGAGGGTATGACCATACCCGATACACCCTTTGGTGAGGGTTGGCATTGATCGCCATACCTTTAGTGAGGATTACAAGAGCTTTGGTGAGGGTTATATATATGGTTGATAGTTCTCTTTTAATAATGATAATGGAAGTGACATGATGTAATCACCTTGAATCCTGCAACTATGATGATGAGATAAGATGATAGGTTGTGAACCAAGTATGTTTGGGAAGATATGATGTTGCTTCACATGATGACGTGACACATGCATATGGTCACACGTATAAGGCAGAATATATGCCCATGATTGATAATAATACTATGAACGATAAAGCTTATGTGTGATGTACTCATGGATGCTTCTTTATACTTGATAGTATAATAATAATCCTATTAATCCATGATGGCTTCAGTTATCTTTATGGATGTGTGCACTAACCATGCAGGTAATTCATGTGGATTCATAACCTGGTAAGAGCTATATGTGATGGAATAGCACCATGTGGTAATATGGCAACAAGTTGATAGGTCTGAGGACCTGATATAACACTGAGTGCCTAGTTGAGGTGTTATCCTCTGATGATGATATAGGGGATGTGTTCCCAGGATGCTCATGCATGATTGTGATGCCTTGAGAGGCCGTGGTTGATATCATGAGGGGTTGAGGTCCTAGGACAGTATGTTGATGGCAATAATAATGTAATTCTATAAGGATATGTTATACTTTGGTTTGCCTCAACAATTGGCTTAAAATATACTAATTAATTATAGATAACCATATCATGTAGTTTGCCCTGGCCATAGATTCATTACCGTCAGTACTTGGTGATGGTGAAACAGGTTTATCCTGCGAGATTACCTAGAGCGCATATTGTCGAATATGCGAGGTTTCCCCTAGCCTAAAATAGGAGGGTTGAGTGCAACTGTGGTTGTAGACTCAGGACATATGGAGCATGGTGAACAGACCCATGGCTCAGGACATGTGATGACGAGCATGATGCGTTCATGGCTCGGATGTATGCACTAGCACATATGATGAGGTGAGCTAAAGATATGGGTAGCTTGCAGAGCTGACCCAGAGGCTGAGGCCCTATAAGCATAAGACTGTAGTCTTGCTTGATGATTCGTGTATTGACCATGAGAAGGTGAGGTCATGGAGTCCGGATCTCCTTAGACCTTGTATGGCACCAGATTGGGCTTCATAGCCAATGGTTGGACTTGAGCAGGGAAGGCTCACTTCCTCAGGGCATAATAAAACATAATCCAGCCGAATAAGTATTTCTTGCTTAGAGCAAAACACAGAACATTGATTGAGGCCTTGCTTATATAGTTGATCTAGTTACACCTTGCGTATATTAGTACGATCCTTATATTCTGTGATAAGTTCTTATAAAGCTTATCTTGTCAATCATGTTCCATAAAGAAATACTTGGTTATATGCCTCCCAGATACCTTGGTGAGCTTGATGGTAATGATAGTTTTGCTTAGTATGCTACTTTTATTATACGCTTTATCAGTTATCTGATGTTATCTACTTTAACCATTGAGGTTTTATAGTTTCGGCGGGGAGTTATGTTTCTCGCTGGGACTGTGTGTCTCACCCCGCTGGTTTACACCCTTTTTAGGTGATCACTCTAGACGCGGTGGTGGTCGTGAGGTTGTGGCTGAGCAGCAAGAAGAGTAGTAGAAGGCAAGAGATGGACATGCTATTGTTTTGGTGGTTTTGTAGTAGAGTCCTAGAGTCATCCCTGTACTCTCAGGTCCTCGGAGGTGTTTTGACGATGTTTCACGATATCTTGCAGTTGTAATTTTTATATAACATGTTGTTGGCCGTACATGGCCATTATGTATGTATAAATAGGTGTTGAACTCTGGTGCGAACGGTACAGCTGGTTCCGATAAGCTTTGTACATATAACAAGGCTTGTGAATGTTTATATAACATGTTTCTCTACAGGATCTGGATGCAAAAGTACTCTCATGTATGCTTTCCGCAATCGGTTTTAATTAACCCATGTTTTCGGTAATCTGTGGTTCCACACATTTTTGCGTGTCATCTTGTTGTCTGTGTGATGGCGGGGTGTCGTAGTTTGTTTGGTATCAGAGCTCTAGGTTTGCTGAGTCTACAGAGATCTAGGACTTGGTTTGCGTCTGTTCTTGTGTGTTATCTAGATTTTCTTACAATAACCTTCTGCCCTCAGTGGAAGATAAAGCTTAAAGATGTCTGGAAACCATGAAGAACATGTTGCCGAGAGCAGCGATGATGCATCAGTTGATGGAGCAGGAGGGCAGGCACATGGAGATTGGGTGCCTGAGGTCCCCCAACTTAACCTAGCCATTCTTGAAAACCCTACCTACCAACAGCTTATGGGGTAGTTGATGGCCACAATGAATCACATGGTGGAAAGGTTGCTAGTGCCTCAGCCAAGAGCACAGGCTCCCCATGGTGAAGCATCGGGTATTGGGAAGACCTTTGAGCGGCTTTGCCAAGTCGAAGCTTTGGATTATGCTGGGACGGCTGATCCAGCGGATGCAGATCTGTGGCTGGCTGGGCTTGAGAAGGCCTTTCAGATCCTTGACATCCCCGAAGCAGACAAAGTCAAGCACGCTATCTACCTTTTGAAGGGTAGTGCTGGCCACTGGTGGGCCATCGAGGAGGAGAAATGACCTGGTAAGGAGATCGGTTGGGAGATCTTCCAGTGAGAGTTCGTTAGCAGATACTTTCTGAAGACATATTTGGACAAGAAGATCAACCAGTTTGAGCATCTACGCCACAGAACGATGAGCATCGCCGAATATGAAGCCAAGTTCATGGAATTGTTGAGGTTTTATCCTCACATAGCGACGACAGATGATGAGCGGATCAGGCGGTTTGAGAAAGGTCTGAGTGCTGAGCTATCGACACTTATTGCTGCTTTAGAGAATCAGGAGCAGTTTACCACGTTTGTGGAGTTCGTCTGCAGGATTGAATGCTCTGTTAAGGAGAAAAGGGAGTCCATGACCAGGAAAAGGCCTGCTCAGTTCCGGAGACAGAAGTTTGGTGGCTTCAAGAAGTCAAGGTTTTCAACACCTTCCATGATGAGAGGTCCTCGTGCACTGTCACAATGGTCTCCGAGTAAGGGGAGAGGTCATGTTTCTTCGCCATCGAAGGTGCATAGTATAGCTTCTGTGGTAGTGACATGGACATCTAGGCCGCAGACGGAAGGCAGGTCATGTTACCACTGTGGACAGACTGGGCACTTGAGGTCAAATTGCCCAAAGAGAGATGTTGAAGTAACACAACAGCCAAGATAGAATCAATAAGGGTCAGACAGACAAACAGTAGCCCAGTGCTAGTAGAGGGTGAGGACGCGGTCAAGCGTCGCAAGTAGGATCGTCTGCTCAAGGAAGCAGAGGACGTGGACAACAAGCAACGACTCAATTCTATGCTATGAGTCAGCCGGAGGCGATAGTCAACCCGCAAGTGGTGACAGGTCAGATGGAGTAATTTCATTCTGATTTGTCTTCTTCTTGCTTTATATCTATTTTGGTTGACCCAAGTGCTACACACTCTTTTATCACACATAGTCTGCTTGATAGTTGTCCTTTACATGTTAGTTGTAAGAAAGATATCATGTTATTAGAAACCCCGCTCGATGGTTCCTCGATGCTTCGAGAGGAGTGTCCATCTTGTGTCTTATCTTTTTCGGGACACAGTATACAAGTGAATCTTATACCACTTGATATGCATGGATTCGATGTAATCCTTGGGATGGATACCTTAGAGAAGTATAAGGTTGTGTTGGATTGTGGTTCCAAGTAGGCGGTATTTGATGACAACGGAGAGAAGTGGATCTTCCAAGGAGATAGAAAGATTCTTCCGACATGTCTAGTGTCAGCAATGGTGGCAGAAAAGTTGTTGCGGCAAGGATGTAAGGCGTTCTTAGCTCACGTTGTGGATACCAAGGTGAGAGGTCCTAGCCTTGAGGAGGTAACGATTGTCCGAGAGTTTTTGGATGTGTTTCCTAATGAGTTCCCCGGTGTTCCCCCACCCCGAGATTTTGATTTTGAGATCAATCTGGTACCAGGAATGCATCCAGTTGCACAGACACCGTATAGGATGGCTCCAGTAGAGATGGCATAGTTTAAGAAGCAGTTACAGGAGTTGTTGGAGAAAGGTTTCATTCGACCGAGCACGTCGCCTTGGGGTGCTCCAGTGCTATTCATTAAGAAGAAGGATGGGCCAATGCGGTTATGTATAGATTACCAGCAGTTGAACAAAGTCACGATCAAGAATAAGTACCCGTTGCCGAGGATTGATGATCTGTTCGATCAGCTGTGTGGCGATACAGTGTTCTCAAAGATCGATCTACGGTCTGGATATCATCAGTTGAGGATTAAGGTGGATGACATACCTAAGTCAGCATTTAAGACGAGGTATGGTCACTTTGAGTTTGTGGTTATGCCATTTGGGCTAACCAATGCACCTTCTACTTTCATGGACCTGATGAACTGAGTGTTCCATCCATTCCTAGATCATTTTGTTGTAGTCTTTATATACGACATTTTGATCTATAGTCAGGACAGGAAAGAGCATGAGCGACATCTTCGACAAGCGTTGACTCTTATTTGCCAACATCAGTTATATGCCAAGTTCAGCAAATGTGAGTTCTGGTTGAAAGAAGTGACATTCTTCGGTCACGTGATATCTACAGAAAGAGTCAGAGGGGACCCTAAGAAGGTGGAGTTAGTTGCATATTGGGAGCAACCAAAGATGCCGACGGAAGTTCGTAGTTTTCTGGGTTTGGCCGGATACTACCGGAGGTTTATCAAGGACTTCAATGCAATCGTGTTGTCGATGACAAAGCTGACCAGGAAGGATGTACCATTTGTTTGGGATGATCATTGTCAGAAAGCCTTCCAAAGTTTAAAGGAGAAGCTGACTAGTGCTCCAGTGCTAGTGCTGCCAAAGCCTGAGAAGGGCTATGTTGTTTTTTGTGATGCTTCCAAGAAAGGCTTAGGTTGTGTGCTGATGCAGGAAGATCATGTGGTTTCTTTTGCTTCGCGACAGCTTAAGAAACATGAAGAGATCTATCCAACACATGATTTAGAGTTGGCAGTGGTGGTCCACACATTAAAGATTTGGAGACACTATCTTTATGGGGAAGTGTGACAGATCTTTACAGATCATAAGAACTTGAAGTATATCTTTTCACAGAGTGAGCTGAACATGCGACAACGTCGTTGGATGGAGCTAATCAATGATTATGATTGCACCATTGAGTATCATCCTGGTAAGGCAAATGTGGTAGCTGATGCACTTAGCAGAAAGTATTCTTCTCTCCCCACTAAGAAGGCACAGTTGAGCTAATTGGTACGTCATAAACGAGATATGTCTATCTCCATGCGGCAAATGAATGTGCAGTTGGAAATTTCCTTGTTGGTAGGACTGTTGGCACAGATTCAAGTTAAGCCTATGCTGAGATAGCAGATCAAAGACGCATAGCGGGCAAATGATACAGTGCAATCGATCAGGTCAGAGCTTGGCAGTGAAAAGCGTGATGGGTTCTATGAGTCTGAGGATGGACTAGTTTGCTATCATGGTAGGATGGTGGTCCCCTACGGTGATAATCTAAGAAATCTAGTGCTCGAGGAAGAACACACGTCGATGTATGTTATGCATCCAGGAGTCACCAAGATGTATCATAATTTGAAGGACCTGTATTGGTGGTCTGGCTTGAAGAAGGATGTAGCTAAGTTTATGGCTAAGTGTGCAGTATGTCAGCAAGTTAAAGCTGAGCATCAAAATCCAGCAGGTATGTTGCAACCCATGCCGATACCATAATGGAAATGGGATCACATAACCATGGATTTCGTAGTTGGTCTACCTAAGACAGCTAGGTATCATGATTCCATTTGGGTAATAGTGGACAGGTTGACAAAATCTGTTAATTTCATACCGGTAAAGACGACATATACAACAGAGAAGCTTGTTCAGGTATATGTAGATGAGATAGTGTGTTTGGATGGTGTACTAGAAATGATAGTCTCCAACAGAGGTCCTCAGTTCACAAATCATTTCTGGGAACAGTTGCACAAAGCGTTGGGAACGCAGTTGAGGTTCAGTACCGCTTTCCACCCATAGATGGATGGATAGTCTGAAAGTTCTATTCAGACTTTGGAGGATCTTCCCTGAGCTTCTATTTTGTAGTTCCTAGGAAGTTGGGACATGCATCTCAGTTTGATAGAGTTCGCTTATAACAATAGTTATCAGCGGAGCATTGACATGGCTCCTTATGAGGCTCTATATGGAAGGAAGTGTAGATCCCCTTTATGCTGGTATGAGTTTGGTGAGTATCAGCTTTTGGGTCCTGCGTTAGTACAACAGACAACAGAAAAGATCAAAGTAATACATCAAAAGTTGAAAACGGCACAGGATAGACAGAAGTCTTATGCAGACAATCGCTGACGACCCTTAGAGTTCCAGGTGGGAGACAAAGTGTATCTCAGGGTCTCACCTTGGAAAGGCGTGCTCAGGTTTGGCTGGAAAGGCAAATTGGCACCCAGGTATATGGGGCCATACCCAGTAATAGCACGTGTTGGTAAGGTAGCTTACAAGTTAGAGCTGCCACCAGAGTTGCACAGGTTACATTCGGTGTTTCATGTCAGCATGTTGAAGAAAAGTCACCCAGACACAAGGACGGTGATACAACCAGTTGAGGTTGAGCTTGATGAAGACGTGACTTATGAGGAAGGTCCGGTGGCGATCCTTGACAGAAGAATAAAGAAGCTGAAAAGGAAGGACCTGGTTCTTGTGAAGGTTCTTTGGCATCATCATGGTGTTGAGGAAGCCACGTGGGAGCTTGAGGAAGAGATGAGGCGGAAGTATCCCTTGTGTTTCTCTTTGGATTTCGGGGACGAAATCCTTTTGTAGAGGTTTATGGCTTGTAAGGACCCTGACCTTCGTTTTGGGCTTACCCTGTTTGTTTTGCCTAAACCTTGTTCTTGGTTGCTTGCTAATCATCTTTAGTGATGATTAGGGCTTGCTTGTGCTAAGTTGAGAGTTGGAGGTGCTACTTGCAAAATAACCTGAGATAGGGTTGGAAAGAAAGTTTGTCACCTTGAGAGATGTATTTCTCTCTCTTTGCTTCCTCTAGGGTTGAAAGGAAGGCTTGGGCTTGGTTGAGCTCTTTTGGGACTTGTTTTCCCTTGTTGGGCCTTGCCTTGCTTGGTTGAGCCCTATATCGGGCAAGGTTGCTTTGTATCGGCCATGGGGTATCGTCCATGGGGGTGTGTCAACCTTTGACCTTTGTTGACCTTCTTGCCTTGATTGTGTCACCCTAGCTTGGACATGTGTCCGATCCTTGGTTGAGTGGTGGCATGGCATGTGCATGAGTTTTGCAAGGTGGTAAAATGTGTGGACAAGTGTCCCTTGGTAAGGTGACACCTTGCCTTGGTTTAACCTTGACCTCCATCTATACATGCCTTGCCTTTCTCTTCCTTAGAAACCCTTTAGCTCTTTGTTTCTCCTCTCTTCCTTGTGTGCATGATACACCTCTCCCTTGCAACCTTGGTGGCCGATACCCTTGGAGGAGCTAAGGTTGGTGGTCGATCCCCTTGAAGGAGTTCTTCTTCTTCTTCCTTTAGCTTGGTGGCCGAACCCTAGGTGGGTCTTGTTCTTTGGTAAGCATCTTCTCTCTCTCCTTAGCATCTTCTTCTCCATCTTGCCTACCTTTCGGCCATGGTGGTTATGGTTCCTGTTCCTTTTCTTGAGGTGGCCGAAGTAGTATGCTTGGAGCTAGGAGCTTAAAGGTTGGAGCTTTGGAGCTTGAGGAGTTTGCTTAAGGCGGGTTACATAACTTCTAACCCTAGCTATACTACCTTCTCTATGTTGCATGTTATGTATCTTGCTCTAGCACATGTTGTTGATCTTATGGATTTAATGAGCATGATGTTGTTGATGGTCTATGTGCCTTTACACCTAGTTGGCCGAACCATGGTTTAGGGTTTCCTTGTTGAGAAACACTCTTTTCTCTCCTTGGTCTAGAGAAGTGAGTTTGAGCTCTAGTAATGTGGGCAATACCCCTCTCTCATTTAAGTTGAGAGGTGAGCTTACATTCTAGTTGCTTGAGAAACACCCTCCTCTCACCATGGATTAGAGAGGTGAGCTTTTGGATAGGTGATGACCTATGTTGAGGCGGATCATTGTGGTTGCCTGATTTGTGATAGAGGTTGTGCAAAGCCCCTCTCTCTTAGTTGTTGAGAGGTGAGCCAACCTTCTTGATCAATTAGGGTTTGGTGCCCTGGTGCTTGAGGTTGAAGATGACCTTGTTGGGTTGTGTCTTGCACGATGACCTTGGGATAGTGATGCCCGATAGCCTTATCTTGGGTTGTAACCTTGGACGACACACCTAGTTAGATGGTTGGCTTGGTGCCCGTTATGCTTTCGCTGTTATGGAGCCTAGTCAACTATCCTTGTGTTGGGCGATAGGGTTTAGTTGTGGTGATGCCCGATGTGATTTGAGTAGTGTGCCTTAGTGAGTATCCTAGTGATGTTGTTCCTTTAACCGATATGCCTAGTTGGGCTTGGCTGATACTCTTTGTAGAGATGCATCTTGGGGCGGTACACTTTGAGCTTGTGCTCTGAACGATACACTCTGAAGTAAGGTTGCGCGATGCCCTCCCCCCTACCTTGTGTTGATCTTGGCCGATATTCTTTGTTGAGTCTTAGTGGCTTGATGCCTAGTATGTCTTGGCCGAGATGACCCTTGTCTTGTATATGCTTTGACCGATATGATGTCTAATAGCTTTTCTTGTGTTGGGCAACATGAAGTATTCTGATGCCAGAGGTGATGTCTGTATAGAGAACCCTAGGTGGTGCCTTAATGGTGGTCGACATGAGTAGCTTGATCTAGATGAACGTTAGGCATGTGTCGGGCATGGGGTTGTTGCGCGACGCACCCCTAGTGGAGTTGGAAGAGATGTTGTTTGTTTAGCCAGCTGGTCCATGCACGATGTGGCACCTTGGGTGATAGGGTGCCCTGGTCGATATGAAGTACTCTTGGACGACATGGAAATGGTTGCTCTTAGAGGCGTCTTGGGCATTATCCCCCTTGGCCGATATGGTCAGTGTTGAGGGTTAGATGATAGAGGAACCCTAACCCTAACCCTGATTCTTGTGCACGATAGGCCTTTGGCCGATAGCATCTTCTGATGCACGATACACCTTACCCGACACCATGTGAGCTGGTGGGTTCTAGTTGCATGATAGGTGAAGTGATGGGTTGACCGATATGGTGGTGAGCTTGTTTGGGGTTTGAAACCCTAGCCGATGCATCCTCCGGTGAGTGTATGACCATACCCGATACACCCTTTGGTGAGGGTTGGCACTGATCACCATACCTTTAGTGAGGATTACAAGAGCTTTGGTGAGGGTTATGTATATAGTTGATAGTTCTCTTTTAATAATGATAATGCAAGTGACATGATGTAATCACCTTGAATCCTGCAACTATGATGATGAGATGAGATAAGATGATAGGTTGTGAACCAAGTATGTTTGGGAAGATATGATGTTGCTTCACATGATGACGTGACACATGCATATGGTCACAAGTATAAGGCAGAATATATGCCCATGATTGATAATAATACTATGAATGATAAAGCTTATGTGTGATGTACTCATGGATGCTTCTTTATACTTGATAGTATAATAATAATCCTATTAATCCATGATGGATTCAGTTATCTTTATGGATGTGTGCACTAACCATGCAGGTAATTCATGTGAATTCATAACTTGGTAAGAGCTATATGTCCTGGAATAGCACCATGTGGTAATATGGCAACAAGTTGATAGGTCTGAGGACCTGATATAACACTGAGTGCCTAGTTGAGGTGTTATCCTCTGATGATGATATAGGGGATGTGTTCCCAGGATGTTGATGCATGATTGTGATGCCTTGAGAGGCAGTGGTTGATATCATGAGGGATTGAGGTCCCATGACAGTATGTTGATGGCAATAATAATGTAATTCTATAAGGATATGTTATACTTTGGTTTGCCTCAACAATTGGCTTAAAATATACTAATTAATTATAGATAAACATATCATGTAGTTTTCCCTGGCCATAGATCAATTACCGTCAGTACTTGGTGATGGTGAAACAGGTTTATCTTGCGAGATTACCTGGAGCGCATATTGTCGAATATGTGAGGTTTCCCCTAGCCTAAAATAGGAGGGTTGAGTGCAACTGTGGTTGCAGACTCAGAACATATGGATCATGGTGAACAGACCCATGGCTCAGGACATGTGATGACGAGCATGAAGCGTTCATGGCTCGGTTGTATGCACTAGCACCTATGATGAGGTGAGCTAAAGATATGGGTAGCTTGCGGAGCTGACCCAGAGGCTGAGGCCCTATAAGCATAAGACTGTGGTCTTGCTTGATGATTCATGTACTGACCACGAGAAGGTGAGGTCATGGAGTCTGGATCTCCTTAGACCTTGTATGGCACCGGATTGGGCTTCGCAGCCAATGGTTGGACTTGAGCAGGGAAGACTCACTTCCTCAGGGCATAATAAAATGTAATCCAGCCGAATAAGTATATCTTGCTTAGAGCAAAATACGGAACATTGATTGAGGCCTTGCTTATATAGCTGATCTAGTTACACATTGCATATATGTGTACGATCCTTATATTCTGTGATAAGTTCTTATAAAGCTTATCTTGTCAATTATGTTCCATAAAGAAATACTTGGTTATATGCCTCCCGGATACCTTGGTGAGCTTGATGGTAATGATAGCTTTGCTCAGTATGTTGCTCTTGTTATACGCTTTATCAGTTATCTGCCGTTATCTGCTTTAACCTTTGAGGTTTTATAGTTTCAGCGGGGAGTTATGTTTCTCGTTGGGACTGTGTGTCTCACCCCGCTGGTTTACACCCTTTTTAGGTGATCGCTCTAGACGCGGTGGTGGTCTTGAGGTTGCGGCTGAGCAGCAAGAAGAGTAGTAGAAGGAAAGAGATGGACATGCTGCTATTTTGGTGGTTTTGTAGTAGAGTCCTAGAGTCATCCTTGTACTCTCAGGTCCTCAGAGGTGTTTTGACGATGTTTCGCGACGTCTTGCAGTTGTAATTTTTGTATAACCTGCTACTGGTCGTACATGGCCGTTATGTATGTATAAACAGGTGTTGAACTCTGGTGCAAATGGTACAACTGGTTCCGATAAGCCGTGTACCTATAACAAGGCTTGTGAATGTTTATATAACATGTTTCTCTACAGGATCTGGATGCAAAAGTACTCTCATGTATGCTTTCCGCAATCGGTTTTAATTAACCCGTGTTTTCGATAATATATGGTTCCGCACGTTTTCGCGTGTCATCTCGTTGTCTGTGTGATGGCGGGGTGTCACAGGTAGTTCTTCTCTTTATATTGGATTGGTCACGAGGGGTGAAATGATATAGGTTATAAATGGGTACTCAATTGTTTTTTGGGGGAGGGTCATAGAATAGAGGAATTCAGGGTTTTATGAGCATATTGTTTTCTTGATTCTAAGTTAGAATTGGAAGTGGGGCCACATCGTCTCATGAACAAGTACAATCTAGAGGACAACACTTGTTGGACTAGGATAATCCCAAATGGAAAGCATAGTGAATTATATCAATCCATGGTGTGTGCTTCCTATGAATATTAGATTGGATCATGGCAAAGGTTCTTAGTGAGGAACTTATAATCTTTTTTATTATGAAATAATTATTGAAGAACATAGGAAGTAGAAAAAGAATAATAAGAAGAAGAAAATACAAAAGAGGTAAGAAAATTGAAGGTTCTAGTTATATTCTTCCCCTTATCATTCTTTTAGATAAAGGAAATATATTTAGAAACTAATACTTCATTTATTTTCAATAGTAATTGAGTTTTTGGGTATGATTCATATTGATAAAAAATTAATCAAACCAAATTCTATTGGGAAATTATTATAAAAATGTTTTATAAAGATCAAATGAATTCCAAATTGAGCATTGATTGTGAACATAATTCATTTAATATGAGAATAAAAGGTACATAAATAGGAGTAAATGGATGTATTAGTTAAGCAGAAAAAGTAGTAGTAAACAAAATGGGGGAATATTTATATGCTCTAGGAGAACAATTTGATCCAGACCGTAGGTGAGGAACAAAAAAATTGAGTGTCAAAAACTCGATTCCTTCTGTAATACTTTTAGTTTGGTATCCCATGGTGTTCAAATAAAAACAACTTATGGTGTAAAGGCATAGTGAAATTTTAATTAATATTACTATGCTAAATGCAACCGATGGGCACTCTTTTTTAGTGTAGTCAAACAATTCTCACAAATTGGAAATCATTTTTCATACACCATAACGCCACTCTTATATTGAAGATATGTGTGTATTCTAACCCCACGCAATGATAAGTCTTGCCTTTGTGTTTAGATACGTTGGAAGATAATAGATGAAAAATTATAAGTTGGAAGATAATAGATGAAAAATTATAAACCAAGTAATATGTTTCTCTATTTGCAAGGGTCCACTTTGGTAGAGGGTAGACTATGTCATGTGTTTATAAATCCTTATTAAATTTGTGAAACTTTAAATCAGTAGTTAACAATTGGGTGAATCATCAATGGTGTGTTCTAGAAGCCATTTTATATTTGTCTTATCATTATGCCATGTTAAGTTCATTGAATGTTCAAGACATGTCTAAATTTTTGTATATTTAAAAATAAAACTATATTTTCATAAAAAAAGCCAAGCAGTTTTATGTCGTCATGTTTTATATTCAAGACAAGTATCAAATAAGGTAAATACTTTCTAAACTAAAATGTAATATACTTGACAATTCTGTTCATTTGATAATCCATATCAATGGATTATACACAAATTCCTTTTTGCCCTCATACGTACATTGTAAAGTACATTGTCTTGTTTAAGAATGCCTTTATTAGATCAAATAATGTCGTGAAACTCATATAGGTCCATCTATCACATGATTTCATGTTGAGTGGCTCCTAGTCAACTGATAATAATTAGATTTACTTTTTTAAATGGAGATACAAAGATATTCTGAATTTTTCATCAATTTCCCATTACTAATCTTGACTTGTTGTCACAATGGCTAGACATAGTTTCTAATGTCGTTCATAATAAACACAATAACTAAATGTAGATGAATTCAAGAGGGCAGGGGATAGCAGTAGAGCCGACCACGTTACTAATGGGGATCACATATTATTATTAAAAACCCTAGAAAATGACTAATGGAAGGGGCACAATCGTTTTGTGGAACAATTAACTAAAATTCTCAAAGTAGCATACGTTTTTGGGTATTATAACTATTTTGTATACTAGAGGTGTGGTTTCAACCTTATCATCATGGAGACATGAACAAGGGTGTTGAGAACCCACGACCTATAGTTAACAAACTAGTAACGTTACTAGTTGGAAATGTGGTTTCCGAGATAGTAGTTTTTGCTATGCAATCATAAGGTATACATGTATATCCATGCATAAGATTTATAAGAAAAGGAAGGCTCATAAAGTTTAATGTTTTTGAATTAGTCATTTAGGAGTTCTGCTTGATATTTGATTGAAAAGCAGCCAAATCCTACCGAACCACCCAGGATCCATCAACGACAAATGGTTAAACAGAGGCCTCGTCGGGCGATAGATGTGATATACTTTTCTCTAGTTTGGCATAGGATTATTTCAACTGAACCCAACACTCTGACTCTTCCTTAGTCCAAAGAACATAACATAAACGACTGATTTGCTTCAACCCCACACTCTCACTCTCCCTTGGTACATAACATAAAAGACTGATTTGCTTCCGAGAAGAGAGGGAGGCGACACCACTCCAGCATTTTAATGGTGCACCATTGTATGATTCGCTAATTAAGTTACTAAACAGAATAAAAGATTGGGACCTGTGGAGCCCCATGTGGCTCTAGGGATTGTAAAACTCCCTAGGTGGCTCGAGAGGACGGTAAAACACGGCATCCACCCCTAGGTTTTGACAATGACGTGGATCTCCATACTGTTCTTGTAGGGTGGAATGGATGCTTTGTTCGTTCAGCACAATCACATACACCGTCTGATCTAGATCCCAGAATTTATACAATTTTACCCTGGCTTCACAACAAATAATGACTAGGCACGTGCAGTACTGCAGGAAAGAAAAAAAACGAAAACATGAGTATAATAATGACGGCTTCGAAATGTATCCCAAGGTACGTGTGGATTCAAATCTGTTGTTCCAAGAGTTCTCAAATATATTTTAATTGATCCTAATCATACATCTATCCTGAAAATTATGTTTCAGTTTATCCTAATCATACATCTATCCTAAAGACCCATATTTTTTAAAAAAAATTGAGTGTTTGTAATTTGTAAGACAAAGATTAATAAATGTAACACATCTGGAACATCCTGCATCGGCGGAATTGGACCCAGTGCAACTCTCGATTCATATGTGCCGGAATTAGCAATGACCTCGTTGCTTGAGCAGACTGTAATTTGGATACCAAATGCCGGTGACCATGGTCGTATGTATAGATGCTAACTCCCTGGAGCCCAACTTGGTAAAAGGCCGAGGTTGCAGCCACGGAGTTTTCTTTCAGTCACAGTGCATGAGGCCAGGGTCCTCCGTCCTCAAACTTGCGTTGGGCGAGCTTGGTCAAGGAGGGCCTGAAGTAGATGATCTGGTCCACGCTTCCTTGCTGGTCCTGATGCGCACAACACCTCATATTTTCCTACAATGGAGGCCTCTATGACTCTATCCGTTATTAGTATTTGTTCATAGGACCAAGATAAAAGTGGGAACAATGGCCGTCAAGGGTTGGATTGGGCCAAACTTGATATCTGGCTTGACACTAAGCTTGTGTTTGGCACGGGACGGAAACCCGGTTTGGCCTTGTCTTTATGTGCCAACCCCGTCAAACAAGTGTCGGTTTGAGGTTGATTTTTGTTTGGTTCGCAACCCTGAAAAACTCCCGTTTTGGGATAACGGACCCCCCTAACCCGGGTTCTCCCAGTCCCATGAGGGGCGGGATTCTGATTCATAACTCGGTTTCCGCGATCTGAGTCCATTTCCGCCTCGCCCTTTCTGCGATGGTGTCATCGCCCCCCCCTCGACGCCTCCCCGCCCCTTCGCCTTTCCCCTCTCCCTCTTCTGCTCTCTCTCTTTTGCTCCCTCTCCCGAGAAGTCGACGCCCTCCCAACAGTTACTATTTTCTCCGTGAGTTATGACGCCCTCTCTCGAGACATACAGCAGCCCATCGTTTCGTGTGGCAGGGCAGTATCGTAGGGATAAGCCTGGACAGTGGCGTAGGCGCAACAGCCGGTCAATCAAGCCGGCGGAGGGGTACGGTGGGTCATCTACAATTGTCGAGCTACACCGCCAGTCTAGACGATGAAAATCAGGCATCATCCCGAGTTGTCATCTCCCATCAAAGCCCCCCTTTTCACTGTGTGCAAGCCCAGTAAACCCTAGCAAGGGCAAGCACTGCCGCTGCAGCTATATAGTGTTGTGATTCATGTCTGAAATCCTCCCTGTTCACCTTCGCATTCTCCACAAAATCTTCTCTGAAACCGCCGTTGCCGAGCCCCTGTACTCAGAAGTCGCCCAGCTGCTTGAGAGGTATGTCTTCGCCGACCCTCTTCTTTGTTTCAGTAGGCTAGCGACTTGACTCCTGTATCCATGTACCTATAGATTATTTCTTCAGTAAGCTAATGTGTATTCCCTCTACATTTGTTGTATGTACCGTCCTTGACATGTGCTCCTATCTTCAACCTTGATTTCGGCTGACCATGTATTTCTCCTGATCAATACGAACACGTTTTTTGTATAATGAACCAGATATATGATTTTATTTTTCATATAAGAGAAAAAAAATATCTCGTCTTTTGGGATATTCCAAGATAAAAGGGATGTATTGAAATAAAATAGGTCGACCATATGGGATAGGAACAAAATAATAGTTATATATTTATATTGACAATTTAATTAATGAGTTCTCCCTGCTAATAACCTCATTTACGTGAACATGGTTATATTTAGACATGATTGTTGTAGCTTTAGTCATGGAAGGAACCCGAGAAGTAGATTTATGTAATATTTGTCAGTGTGTTTTCAGGTGTGTTTTCATATTAATATGTATCATGTATTATGTTTGTGTAACATCCCAAGATTTGAGGCCTCAGATAACATGATCTTAAAAGGAATGATTGAACTACCCATATCACCAAGGTGCACCTCCTTTTCCGGGAGCCCATCACTAAAGAACTCCATAGTTAAGCGTGCTCAGCTTGGAGTAGTACTAGGATGGGTGACCAGTCGGGAAGTTGATCCTGGCTTACGCGTCAGTCTGGACAAAGTGCGCAGTTAAGGCTAGTGGTGGTCTGTGGGGCCAGTCGTCATTCCTGAAACTCTACTAGAGCCTTGGTTAGTGGGCCTGAGTGTTACAAATGGTATCAGAGACATAACCCCTCTAGTATGTGGGGCCCACATGAGCATGGCATGCCAGTCTTGAGTCGTGCTTTCCAGGCATGTAGGAAAGGGATGTTCATGGTTGATGTAGCCACCCTTGCGCTGGTATTCTATGATCGGGAGCTGGGTGTCCATGGGCCATTGTGGGTCTGCACTGAAATTGGGTCAGATTATGAGGCCATATAGTTGAGCCTTGACGAGGACGTCAAGAGTCTAAGTGGGGTAGATTGTAACATCCCAGGATTTGAGGCCTCTGATAACATGATCTTAAAAGGAATGATTGGACTACCCATATCACCAAGGTGCACCTCCTTTTCCGGGAGCCCATCACTAAAGAACTCCATAGTTAAGCGTGCTCAGCTTGGAGTAGTACTAGGATGGGTGACCAGTCGGGAAGTTGATCCTGGCTTGCGCGTCAGTCTGGACAAAGTGCTCAGTTAAGGCTAGTGGTGGTCTGTGAGGCCAGTCGTCATCCCTAAAACTCTACTAGAGCCTTGGGCAGTGGGTCCGGGTGTTACATTTTGATAGGTCATTAGTTGTTCAGGTACAAATATCTTATGGAATGTATTTTTTAAGTTGGAACAAGTATGTGCTATAAGCCCTACATTGAGGTCTGAATCATTCATGTAGGGTTTTTTTATGTGTCAACTTTTCAAAACTAGAATTGGGACACCCTAATTTTGATTATTCAACTTCTTATTTGTGTGATGACTGTAAGCCTTGACTGCTTATGCTTTGTATATGTGCAAATTGTACACCCATTAGTATAGGTAGATCTTTTTCATAGTCATTTCATTTATTTTGTAAACTTTAGTACCAACTTTGCTTTGTGTTAATATATTTTGACACCTTGTACACATCCCTTGACTGAGGTCTCTCCCTCCAAACTAGGTCTACTATGATGGTACAAAATTAGAATCCACCTATTACATATTAATTATTTTTATTTGGAACATACTAGTGTGTAGTGTACATTGTATATGCTCATAAACATACTAGTTTGTAGTTGGAACAATTATGTGCTATAAGCCCTAATTTGATTGGTCACTATTTGTTCTGTTTTAAATAATATGATGTAATATTTTTGTTTAAGTTGAAACATATATCTGAATGCCGACTATTGTGTTGTAGATCACCTAAATTATGGTGTTGTTAATCATGTTATAAACATCAATACACCAACATTAGATGTAGAGCACAATATTCTGCTGCTCCTGTCACCATTTTGTGACGCTGACTTAGTCTAATTTGGTTCCAGAATATTATTTGCCCATCTAAACAAGTTGTTCATTATTTATTTCAAATAATCCAACTATTTTGTCTAATCTGTATTCCCTTTGCATTTATTGTATGTACCGTCCCTGACACTATCACTTGCTCATCTCTTCAACCTTGATTTCGACTGACCATGTATTTCTCTTGATCAATACGAACACGTTTTCTGTGTAATGAACCAGATATATGATTTTATTTTTCATATAAGAGCAAAAAAGTATGTCATCTTTTGGGATATTCCAAGATAAAAGGGATGCATTGAGATGAAATAGGTCGATCATATGGGATAGGAACAAAATAATAGTTATATATTTATATTGACAATTTAATTAATGAGTTCTCCCTTCTAGTAACCTCATTTACGAGGACAGGGTTATATTTAGACATGATTGTTGTAGCATATTGTTTGGTCATGGAAGGAACCCGAGAAGTATATGTATCATTTATTATGTTTGATAGGTCATTAGTTGTTCAGGTACAAATATCTTATGTAATATATTTATTTAAGTTGGAACAAGTATGTGCTATAAGCCCTACATTGAGGTCTAAATCATCCATGTAGGTTTTTTTTATGTGTCAATTTTCAAAACTAGAACAGGGACACCCTAATTTTGATTTTTCAACTTCTTCTTATTTATTTTATGACTGTGCGCCTTGACTGCTTATGCTTTGTATACGTGTAAATTGTACACCCATTAGTATAGGTAGATCTTTTTCATAGTCATTTCATTTATTTTGTAAACTTTAGTACCAACTTTGCTTTGTGTTAATATATTGTGGCACCTTGTACACAACCCTTGACTGAGGTCTGCCCCCGCCCCCCCAACTAGGTCTACTATGATGGTACAAAATTGGAATCCACCTATTACGTATTAATTATTTTTATTTGGAACATACTAGTGTGTAGTGTACATTGTATATGCTCATAAACATACTAGTTTGTTGTTGGAACAATTATGTGCTATAAGCCCTAATTTGATTGGTCACTATTTGTTCCGTTTTAAATAATATGATGTAATATTTTTGTTTAAGTTAAAACATATATCTGAATGCCGACTATTGTGTTGTAGATCACCTAAATTATGGTGTTGTTAATCATGTTATAAACATCAATACACCAGCATTAGATGTAGAGCACAATATTATGTTGCTCATGTCACCATTTTGTGATGCCGACTTAGTCTAATTTGGTTCCAGAATATTATTTGCCCATCTAAACAAGTTGTTTATTATTTATTTCAAATAATCCAACTATTTTGTCTAATCTGTATTCCCTCTGCATTTGTTGTATGTACCGTCCCTGACACTGTCACTTTCTCATCTCTTCAACCTTAATTTCGGCTGATCATGTATTTCTCCTGATCAATACGAACACGTTTTTTGTGTAATGAACCAGATATATGATTTTATTTTTCATATAAGAGCAAAAACGTATGTCGTCTTTTAGGATATTCCAAGATAAAAGGGATGCATTGAAATGAAATAGGTCGACCATATGGGATAAGAACAAAATAATTGTTATATATTTATATTGAAATTTAATTAATGAGTTCTCCCTGCTAGTAACCTCATTTATGAGGACAGGGTTATGATTAGACATGATTGTTGTAGCATATTGTTTGGTCATGGAAGGAACTCGAGAAGTAGATTTATGTAATATATGTCAGTGTGTTTTCATGTGTGTTTTCATGTTAATATGTATCATGTATTATGTTTGATAGGTCATTAGTTGTTCAGGTACAAATATCTTACGTAATATATTTGTTTAAGTTGGAACAAGTATGTGCTATAAGCCTTACATTGAGGTCTGAATCATTCATGTAGGTTTTTTTTGTGTCAACTTTTCAAAACTAGAATTGGGACACCCTAATTTTGATTATTCAACTTCTTCTTATTTGTGTTATGACTGTGCGCCTTGACTGCTTATGTTTTGTATATGTGCAAATTGTAAATCCATTAGTATAGGTAGATCTTTTTCATAGTCATTTCATTTATTCTGTAAACTTTAGTACCAACTTTGCTTTGTGTTAATATATTTTGGCACCTTGTACACAGCCCTTGACTAAGGTCTGCCCCCCCCCCCCAAACTAGTTCTACTATGATGGTACAAAATTAGAATCCACCTATTACGTATTAATTATTTTTATTTGGAACATACTAGTGTGTAGTGTACATTGTATATGCTCATAAATATACTAGTTTGTAGTTGGAACAATTATTTGCTATAAGCCCTAATTTGATTGGTCATTATTTGTTCCGTTTAAAATAATATGATGTGATATTTTTGTTTAAGTTGAAACATATATCTGAATGTTGAATATTGTGTTGTAGATCACCTAAATTATGGTTTTGTTAATCATATTATAAACATCAATACACCAGCATTAGATGTAGAGCACAATATTCTGTTGCTCCTGTCACCATTTTTTGATGCCGACTTAGTCTAATTTGGTTCCAGAATATTATTTGCTCATCTAAACAAGTTGTTCATTATTTATTTCAAATAATCCAACTATTTTGTCTAATTTGTATTCCCTCTGCATTTGTTATATGTACCGTCCCTAACACTATCACTTGCTCATCTCTTCAACCTTGATTTCGGCTGACCAGGTATTTCTCCTGGTCAATACAATCATGTTTTCTATGTAATGAACCAGATATATGATTTTATTTTTCATATAAGAGCAAAACAATATGTCGTCTTTTAGGATATTCCAAGATAAAAGGGATGCATTGAAATGAAATAGGTCGACCATATGGGATAGGAACAAAATAATTGTTATATATTTATATTGACAATTTAATTAATGAGTTTTCCCTGCTAGTAACCTCATTTACGAGGACATGGTTATATTTAGACATGATTGTTGTAGCATATTGTTTGGTCATAGAAGGAACCCAAGAAGTATATTTATGTTATATCTATCAGTGTGTTTTCAGGTGTATTTTCATGTTAATATGTATCATGTATTATGTTTGATAGGTCATAATTTGTCCAGGTATAAATATCTTATGTAATATATTTGTTTAAGTTGGAACAAGTATGTTCTATAAGCCCTACATTGAGGTCTGAATCATTCATGTAGGTTTTTTTATGTGTCAACTTTTCAAAACTAGAACTGGGACACCCTAATTTTGATTATTCAACTTCTTCTTATTTGTGTTATGACTGTGCGCATTGACTGCTTATGCTTTGTATACGTGCAAATTGTACACCCATTAGTATAGGTAGATCTTTTTCATAGTCATTTCATTTATTTTGTAAACTTTAGTACCAACTTTGCTTTATGTTAATATATTTTGGCACCTTGTACACAGCCCTTGACTGAGGTCTGCCCTCCCCAACTAAGTTGGAACAAGTATGTGCTATAATCAATACACCACCGTTCGATGTACAACACAATATTCTCTTTATTTTTATAATCAATACACCACCATTCTCTTTATTTGTATTTAAGTTGAACCATATATCTAAATGCCAACTATTGTGTTGTTGATCACCTAAATTATGGTGTTGTTAATCATGTTATAAGCATCAATACACCACCATTCTATGTAGAGCATAAGATTTTGCTGCTCCTGTCACCATTTTGGGATGCCGACTTAGTCTGCTTTGGTTCCAGAATATTATTTGTCCTTCTAAAAATTTGTTCATTACTTATTTCAAATAATCCAACCATTTTGGTTAATCTGTATTCCCTCTACATTTCTTGTATGTACTGTCCCTGACACTGTCACTGGTCGGGCTCCTCTTCAACCTTGATTTTGGATGACCAGGTATATCTCCTGAGCAATACGAACATGGTTTCTGTGAATTCCATATTGAATGCTTGCTATTGATGTACTTTTCCTGTAATGAACATATTGGATGATGTGTTTGCTAAAAACATATTGGATGTTCTGTTACAAGTATCTATATATTTATGTGTAACCTCATATACGGGGACATGTTTATATTTAGACATGATTGTTTTTGCATATTGTTTGGTCATGTAGCTAATGCTACTGTGTTGTACATCACCTAATTTATGCTACTGTTAATCATCTTATAAACTTCAATACACCACCATTCGATGTAGAGCACAATATTCTGCTGCTCCTGTCACCATTCCATCAGTAATTTAAACATCGACCTTATATTAGACTACTTTAATACAAGTTATCACTTTCAAATACGTAGACTCATACTAGGTGTTGATAACAGTTTCGTTTAAACACCCTGACTAAAGTGATATATCGCAGTGTCATTGCTACTATGGCTGCACCAGACCCGAGGTTCCGTATTGTATGGTCGAAAGAGTTGGATGAGTCTCTGGTTGCGGCATTGAGGAGACAATATGACATGGGTAGGTGTGTCGATGGAATATTTACTAGGGACGCGTGGAGGGAGACGCTACGCGATTGGCATATCAGGATGGGGAGGAATGTGGGTACATTGGATCAGTTAAAAACTCAGTGGAAGAACCTTAGGAGAGACTATGTAAAGATAAAACTGGTGGTCAACAAAAGTGGTGTTGGATGGGATGACAGCAGACACAAGCCAATATTGCCTGACACCCCGGAGTGGAGGGAGGCACTTGCGGTATGTCTAATAATATACACTCCCATGAGTATTATATATTAAATTAAACTTATTAATATTGACCTAATTAGTAGTTGTCCCCTATTTTAGGCAAATAGGGAACTAGCGAGATTGATCAACAAACCATTCTACCACTACCACGATGTCGAGTTGATGGGAGGGAGGAACATAGCTAGGGGCCATCATGCAATGTCCTCAACCGATAGACATCCTCCTTCTGATGTTGCATCTGAAGATGATGTTGTTGTTGACCTAGATGCATATGATTCATTTGTCAGCCCAGAACCGACCGGTCCAACCGGTTTCACTGAAGACATGGGTAATTTTGGGACACAAAGTGAGGACACCAATGGCGGATCACACAAATAAGGTGTTGGTGCAAGGACTCCCACCACGATCAGACACAGGAAGTGAGCGTCAAGCTCACAGGACAGTTGTGTCCTGTCTAATGAGTCGTTTCTGAATTCACATAGGTATTTTCCAAGGTACATGAGATGGGCATCGGAATTGATGCTAGGTTTAATGACAAAGACGAATACCAAACTATTTTGCACCACTTTCATGCAAGCTACCCTAACGTCCCTTTCCCAGTTTTTACCACTCTTGTGCACGCCATAAAAGATCCATCTAACTGTAACATTTACCTAAGCCTTATGGACACCCCACAAAAAATTACCATTTGGTTGCAAGACTTGTGGGAAATGAAGAACACAGCTTCTGGAGCTTCTGCATCACAATCACCCTTCACGTAGGGTTGTCAATGGGGAGGGTAAGGTCTTACCCTTACCCTTACCCACCAAGTCTGGCGGGTAAGGGTATGGGTAATTCCCCACTCCACCAATATCCTTACCCTCCCCTTACCCTTACCCTCTTACCCACAGGGTAAATGGGGAGGGTAAGGGTTAAGTGGGGAATTTATATGTCATCTTCAAATTTGTGGTAATATTAACAATATTGGTCTAGCTAGTACATTCATTTATTTGAGTGAAATATCAAGATGTTCCATAATGGATTTTAAATATCCAAAATGTTTCTAAGTAATATTCTACAATTATTGTATTGAATGCGTGTACACATGGCAGTACCCTAACATTGGTGTGTGAAAAAATAAATTATTCCTAGTAGATTAAGACTTCTACGTTAAAATGATATTAAAGGACAATATGTCATAGAGAGTTATTCTTAGAAACATGCATATCTTATACCCTCTAAAATGTTGTAGCATCCAAAAAAATAAAGCACAAACAAAATAGATAACACTACCTCACATATGTATTAAATGATACATTAAAGACTAAATCTTGTTATTATATACATGTTTGACTTACACCACAAATAATTTAATGGAACATAGACTACATATATACATGTGTCTTGCACCTCCAAACTGTGTTGCATACACAACCAAGTTAACTATATAAGAAGTAGAAAAGAATATCATGTATTATTTAAAATGATGACCCAATAAAATTAAATGTTACATAGATTCAAACAACATATTACCATACATTCAATATATTATACATAAATATTGGTGGGTAGTGGGTTATAGGGTATGGGTAATGGCTTACCCTTACCCTTACCCTTACCCACTAAGGTAGCGGGTAGGCGGGTAAAGGGTAAGAAAATCCTTTACCCTTACCCTTCCCCTACATGTTATGGGTAAAGGGTAAATGGGTTTATCCTTACCCATTGACAGCCCTACCTTCACGCCACCACCATATCCTACCCCGCCGCCATGCTTCTGAGGTTGTCTAATTTAAGAACTATATCAGTATCCTACCTTTTATTTTATGAACTTTCTCAAAAGTTGTTGTTGTACTATTTAATTCCGTTGGGAATAATCTCTGAACTATGGTACTGTGTAATGGTTTATCTTGTTATTTGCTATTTAGTCAGTATTTGCTATGTTGTTGCTATAGCCCTAATTTCATTTCTGCAATATCTCAATATTTTTCTTATGTGGGTATTCACTTTTAATTCTAGACGTGATGGCCGATATTCATCCATATGAAACAACTAATGACATTGTACAACTACTGGATCTTATGTCTGGTCCGGCTAATGACATTGCTAATGCAATATCCTACCAAATAGCTGACCAATATCCCACAATATCATGTAAAATTCATACGCCGTAACCACACACCAACCAATACCGACATCGGTTAGTATTAGGAGTGGCTATCAAAAGGTTTTAGAAATAATAACCAGCCATGAAAGGAGGGCGTACAATCTTTACCATATGCTACCCAACACGGTTTTAGCCTTTGTTGACAAACTTTAACACCGAGGTTTGTTGAAAAGTACCAGAGGTGTGTCATCAGTGGAGGCAGTTTACTACTTCCTTCAAATAGTTGTCCATGGCCATACCAACCGTGTTCTGGATGAGGAATACATTCACAGCGGTGAGGCCATAAGTATAAAGTTTAACGAGGTGTTGGATGCAGTGTGTGCTTTGTGCAATGAATATATTGTCATGCCAATTGCATCCACAACTCCGCACCACCGCATCACTGAGAGTTCAAGATTTTACCCTTACTTCAAGGTATGACCATCACTTAGTTGACCATTGTCCATTCCGTTGTTAATATAACCATTGTCGTCATCGTTGAGTTTGGTATTTACTTGCATATTTCTTATATACTTGTCTTAGGATGCCTTTCAGGAAATTTACGGGACACACATCCCCATTTTGGTGAAGCGCGATAAGAAGAACCGATATAGGAATAGAAAAGGGAATGTTTCCATGAATGTCATGGTTGTAGTAGACTTCTCAATGGAATTTACATATATCATGACTGGTTGGGAGGGATCTGCTGCTGACCAAAGGATACTTCATGCAGCTACAACCACAGGCGAGTTCAAAGTACCCGTTGGGAAGTACTATCTTGTTGATGTAGGGTACGCCAACACCAGCCAATTTCTTGTGCCATATCGAAATGTTGCTTACCATATAGCAGAGTATTGGGGTAACAGAAGCTCATACACCAACAAAAAGGAAATGTTCAACCACCGACATGCTCAACTATGTAATGTTGTTGAGTGAGCCTTTAGTGTTTTGAAGAAGAGGTTTTCCTACTTTTGTAAAGGAGTAACTTTTCCCATGTAGTCTCAGTCTTGGATTGTAATGGCTTGTTGTATCGTTTACAATTTTATCCCACGCCAAAATGATGGTGATCCTATGATGGATGAAAACTTGGATGAGCCTCATACTACCACTGACATCTTAAATGAATTGAGTTCTCTCCAACACACAAGGCAGGCCGATGCTAGAGAGGGAGATGTTTTGCGCAAAACTATTACTAATTCTATGTGTGCAAATCAGTGATTTATACATATATTTTCTCAAACTCTATTGTTGACTACAATTTTGCCTACTTATAAATAATGTCAAATTATGTCTCATTAGGTTTTCTGTTTAGAAATGGACAATGAAATGTCGTCGTGCCGATGTGGTCTGCAGTGCACCGTATGAGTGTACATGGATGCCACAGATGCGGCAAATGGACGGTTTGAAGACAACAATCCCCACATGCCATATTTTACATGTGGTAGGGGTCTTGTACCAACCAGATGCCATATGAGGTTGCCCACGCAGCAAGTACAACCCACAGTGGCCACGCTGACTGCAATTAGGGATGCAATGGTATCACAACTCGCATATACACGTAGCGAACACAAGTTCTAGTCAGAACATTGTGACTTTGTCTGTTCAACAAGAGTAGACACTGATAGGCTACAAGAAGAAATTTCAAGTATGCTGGAGAGGTGTCGATATCTTCGCCACCGACTTCAAATAACGAGTGATAATGACTATTCAACAGAAGAAGATGGATACAATACGTCATAGATATACTATATTATGATCTCCAAATGAACTGCAATTGTCTGTTGCAACAATTAGCTACTCCTAAATAAATGTTCTTCATATTATCTTTGAAAACTATGTCATGAACCCGACATTTTTTTATTAATCATCAATTTTTTTTTATTAGACGTCGATGATTCCATCTGAGGTTCTGAGGTGTGATTGTGGGCTAAATGCAGCCTTACGGCTTAACACAGAGGAAGCAGGTTATATGACTTTGCCATTCTGAGTCAAAGGTCGGGCGAAATGTATTACATATGCCCTACTCGTGAGGTGCGATGGTACATCAATAAATAATAGACTGCCCTTGTTGAGGCTCTGCATTCTTTGCCATTAACTTGAACTTGATACTACATTTTAGGGAAAAGACTGATGCAAATACTTCCATTGGGCAGTCGATCTCCCCCAATAATTGATTCATTGAAAGCAGAGATTATGTTACTAACTATTGAGTGCAAGTCAGTTTGGGGTCAGGCGATGAACATGAAGGACTTCGTTGAAATTCATCACAACTACGATGAATTACACACTAACAAAAAGTATGAGCATGAGGTTTTAGAACGCAACGTTGCCCGTCTGGAGGAAGATTGTTGTCTGCTTGTGGACATCCCTTCACCTCAAATGACTCCAAAATGTTGAATGGAAAATACATTTACATTGTCTTCTCTATTTAAAATGATTATCAATGGATGTTATGAACATCATACACTTGTTTAATTTAGGTACTTTTATAAACATTGTATTACATTATAAGTGTTATAAATTTTTTCTTCATGTTGGTGAATGTTTTATTAATGATGTATGTTATTAATCAAAATTTTTCTTAACATTATGTAAAACCAAATAATACAATTAATTATGATATGCACCCTTACTTTTGAAATATATTACTTACAGAATATGCTATATGGCTGGCCAACCGCCGCCACCATCTTTTATGTGGTCTACCGAGCTTGATATGGTTCTTAAGGGTTTGATGAGAACCCAATATCATGTGGGTAGATGTGTAAATAGAGTATACTCTACACAAGCTTGGATGGAGGCATGACACCAGTTCTATACATAACAGGAGGCCCTTATATTTCATTGGCTGAGTTGCAAATGCGATGACAATACATCAAGAGAGAGTTTGTAAGAGACAATATTTTCATATTGGGAGATTTATTGCCTCCCCCCACATTGGTCGCACAACAAGGCATTGAACAAAACTTTTTGACGACGCGTCGCACTTACCCACCAGGGATTTCTGCATTCTTTACCACTGACGATTGAAATAAATAAATGAACTTGTAACATATGTGCTAAATGTTGTAGTTGTATGTTTGCGTCGTAATATTTTACATGCTCTACTTATGTATTACAATATTATATGTTGCTACCATAATGTGATCAAATTTCCTACTTCATTATTATGTTTACAAAAATTGCATCACCTTCAAACTTAGTATCACCTAAGTTAGGTTGCATTATTTATTTGTAAAACTTATTGACACAGTTACTTTACGAATTTCTGTTATTTGTTCATACCTTTGTTTTTATTAATTTTAGATGTCGACATCGCGTGCAAAGGCAAGGACAAGGGCAAAATTTAAAAAAATGTTGATGTCTCTGAAAAAAATTCAAAAATATGTTGAAGATAACCTTTTATGCAAAAAACCATGTTGCAATCACACAAAGGAGGAGGAGGGCAAAATTGGGACCGATGAACAAGTCAAGGGTCGGATCAGTCAGCATGTTCCTCATTTACTGTTGTTGTTTGATTGGCCAAAAGACGACATCAAACAACAAAACAAGCAGCCGGTGCAGGAACCATGCCCAGTGTTATGGGACGAGTACGATGAGGCCATAATGTTGGCCAATTTAAATCAAGATTCACATCCAACCATGTTCCCCCAAAGTGACTTGTCAAAATCTTAGCTTCTATTTGGTTGTTTAGTGCTATGGCATGCGTCCCCTTTTTTGTCTGTCTCCCCTGACGTAGTTCACCCATAAATAATTATTTTATTATCAGTGACCATTTATGTTTAACTAATGACGACAATATGATTATTATCAGTTATTGTTAGTGACGATAATGTTATTTGTTTATGTTATGAACAAAATATATTAGGCCAATTTCATATTTCATGTTGCTTGACAATTACTGTGTCGAATATGTTCATCATTACATATATATACCACATGCAAATGTCGTTCCATACGACAGTAGCGTTTCATTAATTTTTAATCACCACGTAAAAATTAGTATTATCATATCTTATTTGCACTTTTCTAAATATACAAAATAACACCCACACAACACAAATATTTTTTTAATAAATTCTAAACTTAGGTTGAAGTGGCATCACAAATTCACATTCTGCCTACTTGTTCAAACAGTTCTGTAAGAACAGGACATAATAAGCAAATACTGACGACGTTGCCAAACAAAATCAGACTTACAGCCAAACAGATTCAAACTGCTCACAAACTCAAATCAGACCAGCTGACCAGAATCAGACTGTGTTGTCAAACACTTACAGCCAAACAGATTCAGACTGCTCACAGACTCAAATCAGACCAGCTGACCAGAATCAGACTGCGTTGTCAAACAAAATCAGACTGCATCCTGACTACCCCAGTATCGGAATCCAGACTAACCCCGACTAACCCAGTCCAGATTCCAGAATCCCAATCATGTGCCAAACACAGGCTAAGGGTTAGTTTGATTGGGTATAGTAGGATGTAGTTTTATGAGTTTGCAATGTAAAAATATGCATCAAATACGTACTTTGTTGTCCAATTATATTTTACCAAACAAGCCCTAAGGCTCCTATTGGTTTGATGTAAGTGATGAGTTCTGCAGAACTCATTTTCTGGGAACTCTAGTTCAGTTTTTGGAACTTAAGTTCCATTCACTTCCATGTGATTGGTTTGTTGTAAGTGTAAATATGGAAATCACTAAAAATATTGTTAATTTTTGTTGTATAATACAAATAAGTGAGCATGGTAAAGACATAAAAAAAAGAATCATATCCGTAAAAAATCATAACATTCTTGAATCATAATAACCATAACAAGAAGTTATGGTGCCGATGTTGCTCCTTTAAAAATATTTTATTATAGTACAATTATAATCTTAATAAAAATATTATGATTAAAATCACATCACAATATTTTTATTTTACTTTGTATATACAAAGTATTGTAATAATATATGTATTTCATGTGCTTGTAATTATAAATTTTAGTTCATCATTGTTTAACACAATGTAAAATATTAAATTAAAAAAAAATATCTATACAGAAATTTTACTATATTATTTGTACATGGTTACAATTAATTATCATTTTACACATCATATTGTTTAAACATGAAGAATAAAAATATATTACGTAAATCACATTATTTTTATATGGTGTTGTGTTTTTTCATAATATTTGTATTTTTTATTTTGTAGATTGTACTGATAATGGTGGTTATAGTGTTAAATATTTTACATAGAGCGATTATATTGTATGATATTTTGTCATATTATGTTGTAGTTTTAGCAATGAACTATATCCTCACTATTAATATTTCTAGTCATAAATATTTTTACATGTGTCACTTGTAACGAATGAAGAATATAATTATATAAAAAATGTTGTTAGTTGTCCCAGAACTCGTTTTCCGCTCTTTTTAAGAGGGAACTCAAGAACTGTGTTTTATATATACGTCTGTAACTCCCCGGAAGTCACAGAACTCAAATTCCAACACTTACTTTAAACCAATTATGAAAAACTGCTCAAGAAACTCGAGATCATGTATTTTCCGGACCAGTTACGACAAACAAATCAAAGCCTAAGCGATCCGCAGCTTCAAGCGGGTTGACAGGTATGAGTGCCTTCTTGTTGGTGGGTTGCGGCCACCTAGACGAAGGTAACATTTCGCGGCTGAACTCACTTTCTGTTGTTGCACTCCCGGTAAGAGCTGAATGTAGAGGAAGATGAGGAGAAATGAGGTATGCCTGCATAGCAGCAGATCTCCTTATCACGAATGGCGTATCGTGCCGCAGGTGCAAGGTAGAATGAGTCTTGTTCGTGTTGGCGCCCCGTTTTTCGAGATTATATAGAGAGCTTTAATTCCGATTCCGAGTCGGACAGCTATTTGCACAGTGTATGACTCTTGTTTAGGTTATGACTAACGCTAATTTCCGAGATAACTCCACCTGTCACTTCTTTTTCTAATAAATTAAGCATAAACCCATGTATGCACGTTTATTTTATTAAAAGGGTGAATTTCATATAAACACATGACATTTTTTATTCTTCACAAATCTATCATAACGTTTTAAAAATTACAGACATATCATTCGTTAGTAATTTACTTTTCATTTCTATCAAACTCTGTAATTCCATTAATAAATCAAGTATAATCACTTATCTTGGCATCAAAACAAAATCAGTTAGCTCGCATACATATGCACGACGTAAAACTTTGTTTGGATCGGTTGTCTCTCTGTCCTACGAACTAAATTGGCTGGGTACAACGACTATACCAGGTAAGTGAAGCTTGAATGTATTAATCTGAATGAAACACGTAAAGGCCCAGGGTGGCTAAAATAACAACTTGACTTCATCAACCAAGAGTAGATCACATTGGGTGCCTAGAGAGTCACATGATTATAGTGGTGGAACCAGCCCCCTGATGAAGGGGGGGAGGGGGCACATATAAAAATTATTTTAAGTACATATGTGAAATTTATACTGAGTGTCAGCATATCTCACTTGACCTATTTATTTGGATCTAGATAGGAAAATAGATTGATCTTACATAAATAAAAAAAGAGGTTGAAGACATAAGTCATCACTTGGAGAGTACTTAATTTTAGATCTATGTATATGGATCATTGTATATGTATATTATAATATACTACATACAATTATGACTTTTTTACGTTTAAGATGAGTTTGAAATGGTAACTTCCGATACTGAAAAGATTTAATCTTTTTTAGAAGACCAACTATTCTATTAAATTAACTCTCCATAAATATAGGTCATTTCGATAAAAAAATATATAAATTTAGTGTTTAATATTGACGGTGTGAATTATTATATATTTTTTTAAATCAAACAAATAATTTCTTACTTGATGAGCTTGACAACTCAAGTAATTAAAAAGTAACATAAAGCTAAGAAAATTGAATATATTAGTACTATGTGACAATTACTATTATTATTTAAAAATAAAAAAACAACACTATAGCAATTTACTTATGATGGCGTTAAACCTATTTATTAATTTTACTTAATAAATCAATAAATGTTGTTACAATATATTATTCACTAAATTATTATAATTGTTATTTCTATATTGCGTTAGAAATTAGTTAAATATAAAAAATCTATTATCTTTGACATCATGATGAAATAATATGTATAATTTAGAGGAATAACATTTGCACAACTTACGAATAGAAGTATAATTTTAAGAATTAATATCACAAGATACATGATATTATATTATTTTAACAAATATTTATTAATGTATAAAATTCAAAACAATACTCATATTTTACAAATATTATTAGTAAATTTATCGTGAGACCATGTACTATTAAGAATATCATATTTCATTTGTCATTATTTTTATTAACATACATTACACTCATAATAGAAAAGAATCAGAATAAATCTGCACATGTAACATATACACATATGGACTATGTTGTTGCTATAGTTTTTATAGATTTAGATATTTATACATAATATAGTACTATTTGATATCCAGAGTATATCATTAATTATGGATATTGGTTTTTTGTTTTCACATTACCTATGTACTTACTATATTTGTTACACACTTAATTATTTATATATACTTTATAAAATATTTGGCATTGCATAAAGTATATAAATAGTTATAGATACTAGTTTATTTTTTCCCATTCTCCATACAACTATGTACTTATTATATTTGTTATACATTTAAGTATTTATTTATACATGATATAAAAATATTTGACATTTCATAAAGTATACTATTGATTATAGATCATAAAGTATATTATTAATTATAGATATCAATTTCTTATTTATTCATTATTAAATATTGGCGTAAACTAATACTTAGCCAATTGACATTAATGTATGTATTTTTAGTATTGTTGTTAATATGTTTAATAAAAAAACACAACTTGTTAATTATGTAACAATGAGATATATTTATAAAAATAAAGAAACGTCATTTTTTAAATAAAATTTACCCTAATTTAATCTATTTATATTTGTAATTTGTACTTAAAATCGTATTGATAATGATGTTATTTATAAAAGAAAGTTTACATAATTTGAAAATAGGCTAATAAGCGTGTGAAACGGATAAAATATAAAAATTATTATTAACTTTGATACTATGTTACATATACATAATATATATGTTAAAAAAAATCAAAATTGGAGGGGGGGGCACTTGCCCCCCTCCCGCCGCCACTGCATGATTAACATATTGTGCTTTAATACTCGATTGCGCCTCACAGATAGCTCTGTTACTTGAGACGAATCAAACCAATCTGACAAATGCAAATACCGATCTGTATAAGTCTTTAAAGCATGAGAATGAGGTAGTTTGTGAGTTCTCCAGGTACATGTAGCGGCACTGCACAAAAAGACTCACACACTCACAGAAACCAGGCCATATGATACTCGCATCAGTAAAGGTACCTATATATCAATGGTGATGATAGTGAAGGTATTGTAGTAGAAATACTGCCCGAGTAAAATTTTCTGTGGCATAGCTCTGTGAAGTGACCAGGTATTACTAATTAGGTACTCAAAGACTCGACGATCTGGGTGAGGCTGTGCCACTGTCTAATGGGCAGAGTAGAAGCATTTTATATTTATGTATGAGACACTTATCTACAGCAAGTGGCCGGATGACCGTAAGTATAGGGATATTCTTCAATATGAGACACTTATCTTTGACGGCGTAATCTATTTGTTGGAGACACAGGTATTAGGTACAGTTGGTGTTCATCTAACTAGTTAGTAAATGACTTATGTAGTCAGATTTGATAAAAACGAAAAACAAGTTCCTAACAATTGATACGAATGTAATTTTTGAAATGTCATGATAAATTTATGAAGAAGCACAAACGATATGTATTAATATGAAATTAACCCTTATTAAAATAAAGAAAGATCAACTTGTGATTTGGAAAACAAAAGTCAGTGTTTAGCCAACTTTCTTTACATTCTCTTACATATACATAGATAGGTATAAAAATTACAAAGGATCGATTAATAATTTTAAAAAGTAAATTAAAATATTTCATTGAATTCTTTTTACCCAGATTTATGGATGTAGTTTTACAAAGATTAGACTTTGCCATCCAAAAGGCACTAGTGCACAAATTATTACCCGCATGTCTTCCTTTTCATTGTAATTGATATAATCTTTTTTGAAATCACTGATAAACGAGATGAGACTCTCCTATAAAAAAATTTAAGAATTACTTTCAACTTTCTTTCTATCATATCATTGAGATAAGCACGAGTCTATTCGGTTCGAATCTATAACCATTGTGTTCACATCCTTCTTAGATCCTCACGTGAGAAAATTATAAAACATGTGTCCAGGTGACCTACACTCATATTCATTATTCGTACATGTAATTGTAACATTATGCATATTAACATGAATTTTTATATGATACATTAATCATATTTTTTCAAATTAAAAATAATAATGGATAAAAATTGCACTCAATCCCTTTTGTCAGCATTCTTCTATGATATGATTGAATCTTGTTGTACAATATATAATTTTAAAAATAAAGACAAAAGTATAAATTACCCATAAAATAATATGTTTGTTATCCAAAAAAATAGTGAAGAAATTACTTATAGCCTCTTACACAAACTTTCTTGTGTAGTATAAATGAATCTTCTTATATAATATTTAATTTTGAAAAAATAAAAACAAAAATATCATACACACATGGATCATTTTATAATTCTAAAATAATAAAAAAATTACATTCAAACAAATTACATTTCTGCAGATTTTCTTATATAATATAGAATAGCTATAACATATAATTTTAAAAGTGAAGACAAAAATGTAATCTACAAATTTGTAATTTATAAAGGGATAGATTTGTATTAAACTCATTCCTTAGATTTCCTTTGATATTATAGAAGAGTCTTTATATAATATAATTATTTTGAAAAAATAAAAGTAAACGTATAGGATATACACATAGATCAATTTGTGATTTCAAAAGTTAATATAAAATTACATAGGCCCCTGCACACACTTTCTTAATACAGGATAGATTCGTGTTATTGTCCGTGTCATCCTGGACGGACATGCTTATCTGAAAGGGGTACTGAGTCCTCGATCATCAATGTTGGTTTATAGAAAATAAAAAATGAATGCCGAACGGACTCATTCGTGTCTGATATTTGCCAAAAAATAAGTATGCTTCCCTTCGCTCCTCCCTCCTCCAACTCCTCTAAGCTTTTGTCGTCTCTTCTAGAGCGGAGTCGGGAGAAAGAAGAAGCGCAGGTCTTTGGTCCCAGAGGAGAGGGACGGGAAAGGTCGTATCTCTTTGCAATTGCTAAAATTAGAGTTTTTTCCAGAAGCCCCCCTTAAATTCACCAAAATTCCATAACCCCCCTCTTATCTAAAATTCCTACAACCCCCTCCCTTTTATCCTTAATTCCTACAAACCCCCTCCACCTAACTCCGTTCCGAACAGAGTTAACGGCCGCTGCTCCTTTAGTTGTTTCTCGTTAACTGTTAATCATATTTAGCATGCTTAATTATATAGAATAATCGCTAGCTCCTTAGATTACAAATAATGGTTATTTAAATGCTTCATGTTATACTACTATTTAATATAAATAATATTTTTATATTGAAAATTTTCTTTTGGACTCATGCCACTAAGCAGACTTTGTGCTAGAGATCAGGATTTAAAGGTGTCATGTTATTTTATTTTTAACTAATAAAGGTATATTTTTAATCATGTCACAAATTCAGTTCCTTGGATTGCCAAAATTTCAGATGTGGGTCAATTTTGATTAAAAAAATATCAAGTGAATTTTCTATCAATCAGTCTTAAAATACATTCAAGTACAAATTTTGGTTGCTCTATCCAAACCCAGAACTGAATTAAGCCCAAATTTTGGTTAGTCTATACACTAGATATGCCAAAATCATAGTAAAATCTAATATCTTACAATCTAACATAGAGGTCACCTAGATGTGAATTTGTTCAAAATTGGATCTATTTTGAATCATGTATATCAAAACCTGGTACCAGTATATATATATACTTTTACCGGCTATAATTAAAATATAAATTAAAAAGTTGGCCTCACCCGCCGATGTAACCATTACCAAAAATACTGGACTAACCTACATGGACGACCAAGGATTTTTTTTTATTTATATCTTTTAGGAGTCCAGACAAAATATGTCAAGTTAGTATTGAGTTTGGACGAATCTGGGTCTATGTTAGTTTTGGGTTAGACAAATCTTTTTTCTGGGTCTTCACAGTTGTCGGGTTGGGCTGGGTCCATTTAATTGGCGTTGGCTCGAGTAAGGTCTTATTTAGTTTAGCTCTAGTTGAGTCGGGTCGAATTTCGGTTTTGTAATTCTTTTTGTTAATATTTTTCGTAGAACATTTTTATGATTTTCGGATCCAGTTGGTTCCGTGTCAGGTCCAGAAGGGTCTCGTTCCACTCAGGTATATTCAGATGTGGATCCATTTCAGGTCCGGCCTATCTAGATTCAGACCCGTTTCGGGTCGAGTATGTTCGGTTCGGGTCCCGCAAAATCCGGCCTATTGTGAGGCATAACTGGCATGAGCAAACTGAAAATTATTTAATATCTATTTTTTAATTATGACTAAGCATTTAAATAATTATTATTATTTTAAAAGAAAAATATTATTATATATAATTATCTATAATTATATATGCTAATGTAACATACAACTAGTTGGAAAAAACCCGAAAAGAGCAACAGTCTTTAACTCCTATTCTAACGGAGTTGACTGGAGGGGGTTCTAGGAATTAAGGATGAAAGGGAGGGGGGCTGTAGGGATTTTGGATAACAGAGGGAGTTTATAGAATAATGGTAAAGATGAGGGGGTTTTGGGAAAAAACTCATCCGGAAATTTGCTCGCAATTGCGCGACCCGGTCAATGCCTCTGTTACATGGGACCCTAAAGACCAGTACAATATAACACGCAATCGGCGTCGCGGGTTTCTGCAAGTGGGGACACTACTATTCCAGTGAGAGGTCCCTACTTTCTCTTCTTTTCGTACTGCGAAATGCTTGGTTGCTTGCGAATAAATTATGAATCTTCCGATATACCTGTGAGTTTCGAATGGCCGTGTCAAATGGGATTCTCATTTATGTCCGTATCGAGGAAGCTCAAAGTCCTTGATTACTTGGCTTATCACATCGACATGAATAGTGTATCGGTTATATGTTTACATCCACTCTTCGGATTGAAGTTGAATCCCAGAGGAGTTGACATTCTCATTTATGTCCGTATCGAGGAAGCTCAAAGTCCTTGATTACTTGGCTTATCACATCGACATGAATAGTGTATCGGTTATATGTTTACATCCACTCTTCGGATTGAAGTTGAATCCCAGAGGAGAGAGATGCAAGAACCCGTGCCCTCTTGTACTTGCTCCAATTCCCACTGAGTTACATGGGGCCACCTCTAAAGATCAAGTAGAATAATATAAGAGAAATGATATATAGAACATAAATTGGATCGGAAATAAAATCATTTTTGTAATCATGTGTGCATTGTTGGGAATATTGTACCCACACGATCTTGGATGTGACTAAAATTTATCGCGGAAGTATTACCGACAAACGTATAAATTCAAAGAATAAACACCAAATTTAACGTGGAAAACTCTCTCCAAGACAAGGAGAGAAAAATCACAGGACAATAGCGGCCAACAAGCACTATGTAATTAAAATTACAACTCACACTGGTTACCCCTAAATCTAAGTACCCCTCCCCACACGAGAACAAAGATGAGGAAGAAGAGAATCACACTCAGTGTGTACAAAACATCCCTCTTTACTTGATCTCCTCACGAGGTCATTGTCATTGTTGGGGACTGCTTGATGTCTTTGTGACCGCTGACTGGGCCGGACCGTTGTCGCAATGGTGACATTGTGTCTGTAATCGCCAACCGCTACTTTACTTCAAGACAAAATCATTGGCCCTCTCTTATCAACCAAGAGAGTTGTTCTGTCAGTGCACTCAATATGTCACCGACTGTCAATCGCTACTTTGCTTCAAGGCACATCGCTAACCCTCTCTTATTTAACCAAGAGAGCTCCTCTAGTTATTCTTGTTCTCTGACTCTTCTACCACAGAAGGCACCAACAAATAACTGGATGGATGATCTCAATGGCCTCCCCAGGGCCTCTATTTATAGGCCTCCATAGCATGTGGTTGCAACTAAGAATCCTACGTCAATTCCAAATCCAATACCATGTTACACATAGGAAACCATCTTCTTTCCCTTTTTAGATTCGACTCCTATTGGGATTGGTAGTACAAGACAACTCCTACTCAAGTCCAAATCCAATTAGGCATGGGTCAGATCATTTTTCTATTTCCAACAATCTCCCCATCCGGCCCATGAGGGAGACGTTGTCTTCAACAATCATCTGGAGTATCTTGTGGACCTCATCACCACCCGTGATGGATCCACTCTCCTTAGACATGTCATCATCTTATCATTTTCATCCATCTTCCCAAAGTCTCATCTTGGCTTCACTTTGTTCCCAAGAAACTGAGACGAAGTATCCTGGCAGTGTCACTTCTCTCTTCATATCCACACCTAAAATTTTGTCGGCTCCCCTTGATTGGTTTGTCGTGCCATCCTGGGAAAACCTTATTTTTGGCCTTCTGTACCAAGGTTTAGAAACCCTCTGATGATGCTCCCAATGTCCATGTAGCTATTCATTAGAAGGTTGATCCTTGTTGTTGTCATATCTCTTCATCCTACAGTCCCACTTGGAATTTAGGGCTCTCCGACCCTTTAGAAACACCACAAGCTCATAGTTATCATTCTTCTACAAAGAAGACATCTCCTCTTGTATCGTCTGATGTCATTGTGCTCTGTCTCTATGAGTGTGTGCCTCATGATAAGTCTATGGCTCCTCCTGATCAGTAAGGAGAATATACTAAGATGTCGGATATCTGGATGAAGGATGACGAACTCTGTCATACCTCCTCAATTGTTACTCTGAGAACTCTGCCTAGTGATGATCTTGCTCCCCCTGCCCAAAAGTCTCTGATTGTGAATCTGAATCAGCAAGGAGGCGGGATCACCCCCTTACTGAAATAAATTTGAAGAATTAACATCCATTCCAAACACACTCAAAGGTATGTTGGAATAGGTATATATTTTCCAAATTTATTATAATGGTATGTAAAAGACCAAAGTATAGAAGCAAAATAAAAATAACTGACTATATTCAACTTTCATAAAAGATTACACAAGTACATCAAAATCTCCCATTAGGGTTTCCAACAAGATACAAAAAAAAAGGATCTAGATAGAGGGAAGTCTAAACTACTTCAAATCTTATCTCCAGAGCAACAACTCCAAGTTCTAGGTCCGTGCCCAAAGCTATGTTCTCCTGGTTCAACTCAACAACTTGTCCTAACCTAGGTGGTTGGGAGAGCACCCAACAAAAGGGAAAGGAAAACAAAGTATGTGTCAACATTATGAACAAGTACAAGAGATAAGTAAATAAAATGAAACATAAAGATATTGAATCATCATAAGATGAGAAGGCTAAGAGAATGAGGCATAATCAAAGATGCTTGCCATAAAAAAATATAACAAAAGAATTGCATGTATGATTAATATTAACTACTTTAACTAAGTAGGATTGAGGAACCTACCAGACCTTCAACCTATAGGTGAAGGGAGAATTAATACATTCTCAGTCACCTATACAAATTTTATAGGGGAGAAATAACACATTCCCGGGGGGAGAATAAGACGTTCCCCATGACAAATTAACATGCCCTAACAATGGGTGGTTTTATATAAGTACCACTACTATAGCTAAATAGTCTAATAAAATCATCATGCTAGAAAAAAATCCATGTCAAGTAATAACATCACATAAGTAGAACATAGTAGTGGGGTATCAAGACCCAAGAAATAATATCTCAAATCTAATTTTTGAGGCTATTTGAATAAGAGAAGTATTAATAAAGGAAATATGGTTATTTTCAAGCTTCATTAGAAAAAATAGGGTTGGTTCACAATTATCCCAACTTAGGGTGTAAGGAATGTACATATCTCTCATAAGATTTCAACTACAAACTTTCATCACTTTATTTAGCCCAAGATCAACTTTTCCTATTTCCAATGTATACCCATGTATTAGTGTAGGTTATATGCATTAATGTAAAGAAAACCCTTATTTTTGACTTTTTGAGCAAATACTCAATTTGGACTCTAAAAATATCACCATTGATCTTATTATGTTCTCCTCATTAAGAAAACATATAGTTTGTATATTTTGAAGTTATGATATTTAGAGTGTATTTTTGGTGATTTGTAAGTGATTAAATCATTTTCTAGAAAACCATCTGACGTGATATTTTATCGCACTAACAAACTCACTCGGGGTTGAAATCCCAGAGCTTTTACCAAAACCAAAGTGAAATAATACCACCCGCAAGTAGACAAGTCTTATCGCAGTATAGTTAAGGATCGAACCCAAAAGACAATGTTTTTAAAAATCGTTGTCAGTCTAGTCAAGTTCGAGTTAAGGCTAATATTTAAAATGATTGGTTGATTTGAGGTTAATTAAACTAATAGCAAGAAAGTAAAAGTTGAATTAAAGTTGGATTTAGATCAATGATATGGAATCGCTGGGATGGTATCAGGTTTCACCACCGCTACGCATACAAACACATTCAACCGCAAACAATCCAGGCAAGATAAAATGATCCAAATAGAGCTGTTGCAGAACCCCCCATACGGGTGTTAGGTTCACGTAAGCATCACCTTAGGCATCAGATGTCTCATCGCCATTTGGATCACTTACTTACGGCTTAGAAGATATAGAAATCCAACGAAGGTTGTGGGCCCCCTATATAGGCGTTAGGCACATAGAAGTGTCACCGAAGGCTAGATGGCTCGCCCCCTCATGGATCACACACTTACGACCTCGAAGAAATCCCATTCTATTTCTAGTTTGGGAGTCAACTGCATTAATCGATAAGCGAGCATGTGATAGATCAACAAACTAACATCGATGATAAACGAAGATGATATAAAATCCAACTAAGGTTGTGGTCCTCCCTGAGGGATGTTTAGACCATAGAAGTGTCACTGTAGGCTAGATGTCTCGTCCCCTCATGGATCATACACTTACGACCTCAAGGAATCTTATCAGAAGTTCTCATCAAAGATTCGAACTTTGTAAACTGCCATTCTATCCTACATATGGAAAATTTCGCAATGTAGGAAAGAACAAGATGAAAGCAAGGAGATAATCAACTACGAACATACCAATTAACAACGAAATGGAAAGTTATATACATTGCCATGGAGAGTTTAACAAAAGAACATGATTTGCATGAGCAGCGGGGCTAGTCCCTGCACCCCAGTGAAAAGGTACTACTCGCTCATGATATGAGAAATAAGAAGAATGAGAAAGAGAGAGAAATCCGCCATGAACTTGGTGCAGAAGGTAGTCGCAGCTCGGTGAAGAAGATATGACCTTCTACGTCATGTCAGAGCATATCTGGACGTGAACGGGAGATGCCAAGACAGACCGGACAGTCTCCCTCACTCTATCTTCCTTTTCTCCTCAGCCTCCTTGGTTGCAACACGGGAAGTAGGTGGAATGAAACTGGCATGGACGGCACTGGATTTGGATCGGACATGTGTACAAGCAGCCTGTCGGCGTCCCGGCATCGATGCCTCAAAAGGGGACCCTATTGGTCCTATTTATAGGCATGGGGCTGGTCTTCACATTTTTGGTGTGTTTCCAGTCCAAACAGTTTGGTAGATATTTTTGGTCAAACGGTCTTGTAAAATTTGACCAAATGGTCTTGAGCAACAAACGATTTGGAAACTGTTTAATATCAAACGGTCTTCAGTGAGTGTTTAGTCTTGGAGACAAAGGAAACTGTTTGTAAACCGTTTGATATCAAACAGTCTTTGATTCGGTCAACGCTTCAACTAAACGGTCTTCGTAGCACTTTGTTCTCACAGTTTAGAAACCGAATGAGACGGAACGGTCTCACAGACCGTTCGCATGTCAAACGGTCTTCAGTGAGGGAAAACGGTCTTTTATTTGCTCATTTGATCTCATGCACAACAGAAAATGGTTTGAGCAAACGGTCGACTCTTGTCAAACAGTCAACTCTACTCCATTCGATCTTGAGTTTGACAGCAGCAAACGGTCTGTTGGATCAAACGATCTTCATTTGCAGTGGTCTCTGATCAGTTTGTAAAATCAAATGGTCTTCGATCTTATCCAAATGATTTGCACGACAAACGGTCTTCTGACCTCGGCGTCCAAATGATCTCGCAACCCAGCAGCATTAAACGATCTCACAACAGTGACCGGTGGGTGAGATTGCCCTGGTGATAGGACAAAGTCGTAGGAATCTTTGGACATGGTTGGCCAGAAGAATCCACATTGCAAAACCTTCAAGGCAATCTTTTTAGAACTCATATGTCCTCCCACTGGTCCTGAGTGACATTGTTCCAAAATAAGTTGAGCTTCTTCTTCGGTGATACATCGTCTATACAGACCATCAACACTTAGTTTGAACAGGTACAACTCATCCCAGTAGTACTGTTTCACATCATGCATAAATTTCTTCAGTGCATTTTCAGTGCATTGAGTATGAATAACCCCAGCAGTGAGGTAGTTCACAAATTCTGAGTACCATGGTATAGCTTCTGAGACCTTCATTAGTTGATCATCCGGTAGAGAATCATTGATCGTAATCTTTTCCGTATCCAGGGTGTGGATGCGACTGAGGTGGTATGCTACAACATTCTCTGTGCCCCTTTTATCTCTTATCTCTAAATCAAATTCTAGCAATAGGAGAATCCATCTAATTAACCTGGGTTTTCATCTTTCTTTGCTAGAAGGTAACGAATGGCAGTGTGGTCTTTGTAGACAATGACCTTCGAACCGATTAGGTAGGATCTGAACTTGTCAAAGGCATACACGACTGCTAGAAGTTATTTCTCGGTAGTTGCATAATTCCTCTGGGCTTCATCGAGAGTTTTTGATGCATAGTAGATCACATAATGTTTCTTCTCTATACATTGCCCTAAAACAGCGCCCACAACATAGTCACTGGCATCGCACATAATTTCAAAAGGGTGGTCCCAATCAGGAGCTCTAATGATGGGTGTTGTTGTGAGAGCCTACTTTAGTGTGTTGAAGCTTTTGACACATTCTTCATCAAAATTGAATTCATCATCTTTTAGTAACAAATTCGTCATTGACTTGGTTATCTTTGAAAAGTCCTTCATGAATCTTCTATAAAATCCAGCATGACCTAGGAAAGCACGGACTTCTTTTACATTAGTTGGAATGGTCAGTTTAGAAATCACTTCAATCTTAGTTTTATCTACTTCAATTCCTCTATTACTGACCCTATGGCCGAGGACAATGCCTTCCTTTACCATAAAATGGCACTTTTCCCAATTCAGTACAAGATGTGCTTCTTCACAATGTTTGAGGACTAGGGAGAGGTTCTTCAGACATGAATCGAATGAATCTCTGTATACAGAAAAATCATCCATGAAAACCTCCATAATTGTTTCAGTAAGACCAACGAATATGGCAGCCATGCAACGTTGGAAAGTTGTCGGTGCATTACAGAGACCAGATGACATTCTTTTAAATGCGTATGTACCGAATGGGCAGGTAAAAGTTGTTTTCTCTTGGTCATCTGGATGTATGGCTATTTGATAGAATCCAGAGTAACCGTCAAGATAACAGAAATATTCTTGGTGAGCCAACCTTTCTAGGACTTGATCAAGGAAAGGCATTGGAAAATGATCTTTTCGAGTTGCCTTGTATAATTTTCTATAATCAATGCACATCCTCCACCCTGTGACTGTTTGAGTGGGGATGAATTCATTGTTCTCATTACATATAACAGTTGTTCCACCTTTCTTCGGGACTAGATGCACTGGGCTCACCCATGGCGAATCTGATATCAGATAGATTATTCCAGTTGTGAGTAGTTTAATGACCTCGCGACGGACCACTTCCTTCATATTTGGATTCAACTTCAGTTGATGCTCAATAGTAGGATTGTGATCTTCCATCATATGGATCTTGTGCATACACAATGCTTGACTGACCCCAGTGAGGTCACTCATTTTATAACCGATGGCTTTCTTTCTTTCCCTTAATTCCTTCAGGAGTTTATCTTCTTGTTCAACTGTTAGATCAGAATTTATAATAACTGGGCAAACTTTGAGATCGTCTAAAAACACGTACTTCAGTCCTTCGGGCAGGGGCTTCATTTCGGGAGCCTCTGGTTTTTCGTATGTTTCTTCTGTATTTTCCATAGCCTTGAGTTCTTCACTAGTGGCTTCAACATCTTCTTTAGCAGAGTCGAGGGATTCGATGCAATCCTTTACTTGTTTGTCAATTTGTTCATCAATTGATGGGTTTGTTAGAGCAACTTCTAAAGGATCGTCTGATTCATGATGCTCTTGAGTCAGAAGTGACATTTGCTCAATGCAGTCAATCAGATAGACTTCTTCTTGCATACTTGGTCTTTTCATACTTTTAAAAACTTTAAATTCGAGAGTTTCTTTGCCTAATCTGAGCAGTAAGGTACCAGCTTCAACATCAATTAGGGCTCTTGTAGTGGAAAGGAATAGATGACCAAAGATGAGAGGATATCTGGCGTCATCTTTTATGTCCATAATGACAAAGTCACATGGAACATATGTGTCCTTACCTACCTTGACCGGGACATCTTCGAGGATTCCTAACGGATGTTTTATTGAATTGTCTGCAAGCTGTATAGTCATGCCAATAGGAAGCAATTCTGCAAACCCTAGTCTTTTGCACAGGCTAAGTGGCATAATAGAGATGCTTGCACCGAGATCTGCCAATCCTTTCTTGCATGATGAGTCGCCAATGTGACATGAAATTCCAAAGGATCCCGGGTCTTTTTGTTTCTTGGGCATCTTGCTCAATATGATATCAGATGTAGTTGTCGCCAGTTTTACTGTCTCATACTCTTCAATTATATACTTCCTGGTGAGGAGTGACTTTAAGTACTTTGTCCATGCTGGTATCTCGGCCAGAGCATCCAAAAAGGGTATATCAACATGAAGTTTATTCATAGCTTCTTTAAACTTATTGAATCTGGTATAAAGCTTTGTTTGCCTTAGACGAGCTGGAAAAGGTATACGAGGTTTGTACACAGAGATATCAGGTTATGGAGTCTCCGTTTCTTCGTCTTCTTGAGCAGGCTTCTCAAAATTTCCTTTTTCTGACTTATCATCTTTTGATTGAGTCTCTTGTGTTGTTGAGTCTTGGGCAATCACAGGTTCATCCTCGTCTGTAATAACCACAGGTGTCTTTTCAGGGGGATCTGAATAGTCTTTTCCTGAACTAGTGGTGACTGCTTTCAACTATTCAGGATGCTTAGGATTATTCTCGGGTTGGCCAGCAAAGACTCCAGCAAGTGGCTTTATGCTAGCTGTGAGTTGAGCTAATTGAGATTCAATAGCCTTTTGCTGAGCTTGTTGGTTAGCTATCATGGTTTGCTGAGTTTGCAACATCTTTTCAATGGCTGATAGCTTGTCGTCAGGAGAAACTGGACATGCTTGATGTCCTTGCTGTTGATTAAGATTCTGGTACTGAGAGTTATTTTGGTAATTGTTGTAGTTCCTATTCTAAAAGTTCCCCTTAAAATTTCCTTGATTCCCAAAATTCTGTTGTTGATTATACTAGAATCCTGATGGGCCTCTTGGTTGATTGTTTGAACCAAATTGATGTGAGTTTACTACTCCAAAGGGGTTTCCATATTGAAAACTGAGATGATTCCTATTCTGATTCGGATTGTAATAACTTTGACCAGGAATGGTGTTGATAGCATTTAGATTTTCCATCTGACCATTATCCCCTTGGTCGCATACATTGCTCAGAACAACATCATAGAGAACATTACATGATAAAGTGGAATGATCGGTGTTCTTACATGCTTCACAAAATAGGGAAGCGGACTTGACTTGTTCCGGTTGTCGAGTGGGTGAACGTCCTCTTCCAATGGCAGCAAGAGATGATTCAATATGGTCTTGTTTGGCAACTAAGAGTTTCAAGGTTTCAGCGATGGATTTATACTCAGGAGTAGCTTCGGCCATAGCTACTTTCAAAACTCCTTTACCTACAGATCTTCCTCAATTTGCTTGATTTTCTATTTCCAGGGTCACGACTCTCCATGCGTTGTCATAACATTGACGCATGAAGTTTCCTCCAGACGAGGAATCTAGGAACCTCTTAATATCATCATCCACACCCCTATAGAAAATCTCGATGAGTTGATTCTTGGGAATTCCATGGTGTGGACACTTGCGTAGAAGCTCTTTGTATCTATCCCAAGCTTCAATAAGGGTTTCTCCAGGAACTTGAGTGAAATTTGTTATTCGCCCTCTGATTTCATATGTGAGGGATGGGGGATAGAACTTCTCTAGAAACACATTTTGGAGTTGTTCCCAGGCGGTGATGGGTATTTCACTTTGCAGTGAATTGTACCAACTTATGGCTCTATCAGCAAGGGAATACTTAAAGAGGCAGAGTCTAATGGCATCATCATACACTCCATTTTGCTTTGTCATAGCACAAAGATCAATAAACCTTAGAAAATGTTCTTGACTATCTTCACCTTATTTTCTATAGAATGGGATGTTTTGAAGTAGAGTGATCCAATGCGCTCTTATCTCGAAATTAGGAGTGTTGATGGGAGGAGGTTGCACTGGATGATGAACATTTGCAACTTTCAAGATTGAGAACTCTCTAAGATCCTTTTGTAGTTCATCTACTTGTGCTGCTAGGATTTCCTGTTGAACCGCAGCCCTGGCTTCTTGCATGAGCCTCTCTCTTTGTGCATTGATGGCTTGAGCCACCCTTTGGGCTACCTCTTCTTCTTGTGCCATCCTAGCTAGATTTTCTCTGATTTGACGATGAAAGGTTCTGTCTATCTCGGGATCAAAGCTCGCTGTTAGTCCGAGGCTGTCTGAACGGTGCATGCACTATACCTTGGATTGTACCTCAAAATAGAAAGATTTCGAAAGTGAGAACCACAGAGTAGAGTCAAATTCAAGTAGATGATTGATTGCTTCAAAAGAAAAAGCAAAATCCTAAATTAGTCTTAAAAGAACTAGATTTGACTAATTGATTCTGTTGTCCCCAGCAACGGCGCCAGAGGACGTGATATTTTATCGCACTAACAAACTCACTCGGGGTTGAAATCCTCAAGCTTTTACCAAAGCCAAAGTGTAATAATATCACCCACAAGTGGACGAGTCTTATCGTAGTATAGTTAAGGATCAAACCCAAAGGACAACATTTTAAGAATCTTTTTCAGTCTAGTCTAGTTCGAGTTAAGGCTAATATTTAAAATTATTGGTTGATTTGAGGTTAATTAAACTAATAGCAAGAAAGTAAAAGCTAAATTAAAGTTGGATTTAGATCAATGATATGGAATCGCTGGGATGGTATCGGGTTTCACCATCGCTACGCATGCAAACACATTCAATTGCAAACAATCCAGGAAAGATAAAATGATCCAAATAGAGATGTTGTAGAACCCTCCATACGGGAGTTAGGTTCGCGTAAGCATCACCTTAGGCATCATATGTCTCGTCGCCATTCATATATCTTACTTACGGCTCAAAAGATACAAAAATCCAACGAAGGTTGTGGGCCCCCTATATAGGCGTTAGGCACGCAGAAGTGTCACTGAAGGCTAGATGGCTCGTCCCCTCATGGATCACACACTTACGACCTCAAAGAAATCCCATTCTATATCTAGTTTGGGAGTCAACTACATTAATCGATAAGTGAGAAGGTGATAGATCAACAAACTAACATCGACGATAAACACAGACGATACAAAATCCAACTAAGGTTGTGGTCCTCCCTGAGGGATTTTTAGACCACAGAAGAGTCACCGTAGGCTAGATGTCTCGTCCCCTCACGGATCATACACTTACAAACTCAAGGAATCTTATCAGAAGTTCTCGTTAAAGAGTCGAACTTTGTAAACCGTCATTCTATCCTACATATGGAAGATTTTGCAATGTAGAAAAGAACAAGATGAAAGTAAGGAGATAACCAACTACGAACATACCAATTAACAATGAAATGGAAAGTTATATACATTGCCATGGAGAGTTTAACAAAAGAACATGATTTGCATGGGCAGCGGGGCTAGTCCCCGCACCCCAGTGAAAAGGTACTACTCACTCATGATGCGAGAAACAAGAAGAATGAGAAGGAGAGAGAAATCTGCCGTGAACTCGGTGTTGAAGGTAGTCACAGCTCGGTGAAGAAGATTGGGCCTTCTACGTCATGTCGGAGCAGATCTGGACGTGAACGGGAGATGCCAAGATAGACCGGACAGTCTCCCGTACTCCATCTTCCTTCTCTCCTCAACCTCCTTGGTTGCAACACGGGCAGTTGGTGGAGTGAAACTAGCGTGGATGGCACTGGATTTGGATTGGACCTGTGTACAGGCAGCCTGTCGGTGTCCCGACACTGATGCCTCAAAAGGGGACCCTACTAGTCCTATTTATAGGCACGGGGCTGGTCTTTACGTTTTTGGTTTGTTTTCAGTCCAAACGGTTTGGAAGATATTTTTGCTCAAACGGTCTTGCAAAATTTGACCAAACGGTCTTGAGCAGCAAACGGTTTGGAAACCGTTTAATATCAAACGGTCTTCAGTGAGCGTTCAGTCTTGGAGACAAAGGAAACAGTTTGTAAATCGTTTGATATCAAATGGTCTTTGATTCGGTCAACGCTTCAACTAAATGGTCTTCGCAACACTTTGTTCACATGGTTTAGAAACCAAATGAGACGGAACGGTCTCACAGACCATTCACCTATCAAACGGTCTTCAATGAGGGCAAACGGTCTTTGATTTGCTCATTCGATCTCATGCACAGCAACAAACGGTTTGAGCAAACGGTCGACTCTTGTCAAAGGTCAACTCCACTCCATTCGATCTTGAGTTTGGCAGCAGCAAATAGTCTGCTGGATCAAATGATCTTCATTTACAGTGGCCCTCTGATCAGTTTGTAAAATCAAACGGTCTTCGATCTTATCCAAAAGATTTGCACGACAAACGGTCTTTTGACCTCGGCGTCAAAATGATCTCGCAACCCAGCAACATCAAATGATCTCACAGCAGTGACCGGTGGGCGAGATTGCCCTAGTGAAGGTCATAAATCAGGGAGTGCGAGGTAGAAGACAACGCACCACGGCCGTGGTGAGGCCACACGGTCGTGGCTAGGACAGTGGACCACGGCCGTGGTTATTCAAAATGGTTATGGCCGGGGCTCTGCTTCAAGGTCTTGAATTCATGCGGTCGTCCAAACGGTCTTTTGATGGAACTGTCCATGTGGTCTTGAGACCGAATGGGCTCAAAGTCTTGAGACCGAATGGGCTCAAACCACTTGGTTAGATCGATTGGTCAGAACCAAGGGTGAGTGAAGGTAGACCCTAGCTGATTGTTCAGATTTATTAAGACCTACATCAAATCAACATAATTTCAGTTAAAATCATAATAATTGGATCAATTAAGTAATTTTCACATTATGATACATTTTGATATTTAATGAGTGGAATTTGAAGTGTTAAGTCCAAATGAGCCTAAGATGGTAATTGAATTTCATGATGAATATACATTCATCACCACCTTTGACAAAACTAAAAAACAATACTTGAAAATATTTTTTTTAAAAAGAACATGTTTTATGAGTTCATAACATATTTTACTTTAATTTTTTGACAAACAAATCAAAAGTTATGAATTATTGAAATTCATCCAATCAGAAATCGACACATCATCAAACCGAACGAGATAAGCGAAGAGAGAGAGGGAGAAAACACCATTTTACCCAAGATAAGGGATTGGAGTTGCATAGGTTACCAAACTAGATTTTCTAGAGAAGGTAAAACAGAAAGAAACCAAAACCCTAGAAGAACATGGTGAATAGAGATGGATATCATCGATTTTAAACATAGAAGCATGAGTTTTAAGCATGTAGTAAGTAATATATGAGAAGAAGGTTATTAAACTCACCTCTAGGGAAAGTGGACAGGTCCAAGAAGCAAGGTTCTCGATCTTATAGGGGATGATTCCTCCAACGAAGCTCCTATCTCAAGCAAGAAGGACCTTCTCCACTTTAGGGGTGAAAAACCCTGACAAAAGGTGGTGTTTTAGGGCTCTAGGTGGAATTTTACCATGGAAGGTCATGGTTACGACTTGGAATAAGGTGGGAGGAAGACTAACATCATGAAAACGGGGAAGGAAAGGAGGAAACTTATTATTTTTGGTTGAAATCACCAAGAAGGAGCTTTAGAAATCCTAAATAGAGCAAATTTGGAACCCTATGAGCCTTCTTCACTAAGGTAAGCACTCTCTTTTACCTTGGGACAACACCTTTTTAGATAAACAGAGTAGGAACGAATCTCTAAGATGGGAAAAATAGAAGGATAGAAAGAGTATTCGAATTGGGAGTTGAGGAAGGGGTATATATGGTAATATAAAGAAAGAGGTCAAGCATGAGGTGTATATGGGACTTTCCATGTGTCTTTAGCCTAGGGCTTCATGGCCATGCAAGAGGACAACTCATAGAGGCTTCTTATATATCAAATGTCAGTCCTAAAATCCCATGGAGACTTCTAGGCCATTACCACCATCATTCAAACAAAGAAATAATCCCATTGGTTGATAGCTTTTTAAAGATAAGCTCAGTTATAAAGAGGATAATCCCTAAAATGCCCTTGGTGAGAAACACCTTCAAACCAAGGTGAAACTAGGTGCCTTATGGTTCAAAAGCTCGAGAATGGTAAGGGAGTATCTAAGGATTATAATGCACATGATAATTTGCAAAGAAAACCTACCAATTGGGTAAATTGAATAAAAGTCCAGCATGTACCTAAAATTGCATAACTTGCACAAACAACATCCAAATTGAACTAAATTTTAAACTTAGGCTCATTATATGATTTTGAAACACATCACAGAGTTATATTAAGTTTTAGAGAACTTAATTATGGTAATTAAGCTTGTTTAATACATTAAGAAAGGTTTGGGGCCTTGCACAAATTTATTTACCATTGTTCCACTGAAGTGATGATTTTGCATTTTAGATCCTTAAATAAGATTTCACTAAGGTATTTGTTCACTAACCCTTCTATTGGTATAAATAGTGAATAAATGTTCACCAAACCACTATAAATTCCACTAATTAAACATCAAAGCCAAAAAAGGATAGAAAGGAAAGGAAAACCTTAGAAAAGGGCCAAAAAGAGAATATGTCTAAGTTTCAATATGTTATAGAATCACTCAATCGTACATCTAGAATAGGAACACTCAACGTGCTCTCACTCTGCTACTCAGGGTGATCTTTCTGCTCTTCTTCGTCATCTAAAGACTGCACATGTGAATAAGTTGAAGCATCCTCATACTCATCATCAAAAGAACTATCACCTGATCCTGCAGCCTCTGCATCATCACTCTCAAGCTCTGTAACTGTCTGACTCTCATAGAAAGTCACATCTTTGTGTCCGCTCATGGTCCTTTTTATAGGATCCCATAACCTGTAGCCAAACTGATGATCTCCATAGCCAAGAAAAATACATAGCACCGCTTTATCATCCAACTTTTGTCTCTTTTCCTTTAGAACATGTGCATAAGCTTTGCACCCAAATACTTGAAGATGATCATATGATGCATCCTTTCCAGTCCATACCTTCTCAGGTATATCAAAACCTAAAGAAACTGATGGAGATCAATTAATTAGATAGCAGGAAGTGCACACTACCTCACCCCAGAATGTTTGGAAACTTTGCAATCTTCAACATGCATCTAACTTTCTCTACTATGGTATGGTTCATCCTCTCAGTTGTAGCATTCTGTTGTGGTGTGTTGGGCGTTGTCCTTTCATGCCGTATACTGTGTTGCACATAGTAATCTTGGAACTCCCTGGAGGTGTACTCTTCTCCATTGTCCATACAGAGATACTTCAACCTTTTCTCTGTCTTCGGCTCCATCATGGCATGAAATTTTTGAAAATACTAAAAGACTTGATCCTTGGTCTTCAACAAGTAGGCCCACACTTTCCTAGATGCATCCTCAATGAATTTGCAAAAATACCTTTTGCCACCTAGTGAAGCCACCTCAAACGGACTGTAGACATCCGAATGAACCAACTGCAGAAGTTGTGACTTCACCTTTGATCTTGTCTTGAAATAAACACGTCGATGTTTTCCTATCTGACATGCATTACATGAACTAAGACCAGTATCCTTACCAAAAGGAATCAATCTCTACTTTAATAAAAATGTCAAGCCTTTCTCGCTCATGTATCCTAGTCATCTATACCACTAATCTGTTTGGTGATCCTCAAATACATATATATGACCGCCTTTGAACACCTTAAGTTGGGTCTTATACAATGTGCAACATAATTTGCCCTACATAATAACTAAGGCCCCTTTGGTGATCTTGCATTTCCCACCACTAAAATCTAGATGAAAACCTTCTCTATCAAAGAATGAACTAGATATCAAACTCAGCTGCAAATCTGGAACGTGACGGACATCTTTAAGTGTGAGCGTGCAACCAACACTTATTTGAACACAAATGTCTCTAATCCAAATAATTCTGGAGAAGCTAGAATTTCCCATTTTCACCCTCCTGAAGTCTCCCCTCCTATATGAAGAGAAGAAATCCTTATTGGTGAAACATGATAAGAAGTTGCAGTATCCACCACCCACTTATAATCATTATCCTTTTCATGCAAACACTACTCTTGGACTATTAAGACCTCATTGCCGTCATCGTCCTTGTCATCTGAGATTGTTGTTGTAGTATTTGTGTCGTCATCTTACTTATCTTTAGTTTCAAACCCATGTTTCTTTTTTCAAACCTTACAATCCCTTTTGAAATGGCATGACCTACCACAATGGAAGCACCCACTACTACTCCTCGACTTGGATCTATCATTAGACTTCTTGCGGTTTTGGGAGTCACTGCGACTCTTGGATCTACCACATATCTCGCTCTATCAACGCCTCTGCTCTTTGTGAAGTACACCTCTGATTTGCTATCTCTTAAGGCTCATCGTCGAGTATCTTCACTCAGTAGACTGCTCTACACCTGGTCAAGTGTCAACTTGCCTTCCTATACAGAATTATTGATTATCACTATGAGTGTCTCCCAACTATTAGGTAATGACCCCAGAAGAAGTAGAGCCTGGAGTTCATCATCAAGAACCATCTTCATGGACCCTAGCTGATTTATAAGGCTTTAGAATGCATTTATATGTTCGGCGATGATTGTACCGTCTTGGTACTTGAGGCTCACAAACTTTCTAATCAAAAAAGCTTTATTTGTGATAGTCTTCCGCTCATATAACTTCTTGAGCTTCTCTCACAAATCTTTAGCATTGGTCTCTTCTAAGACGTGATGGAACACAGAAATATCGAGCCACTTTCGAACTGTTCCAATAGTCTTCCTATTTAATTTCTTCCAGTCTGCATCAGACCTACTCTCTAGTTTTTGTCCCTATATCGGATGGTACATATCTTTACAATAGAGAATATCCTCCATCTTGGGTTTCTAAATCTGTCAATTTGTACTTGTCAACTTTATCATCGTAGTATCTTCATCTTTCCCCATTTGGAACAATATCTACAGACTGTGTTCTGATACCACTTGTTGGAGATGTTGTACCGATACAATCCTGGATATGACAACAACTTATTGTGGAAGCGTTACCGATAAGCGTATAAACCCAAAGGATAAACACCAGATTTAACGTGGAAAACTTTCCCCAAGACAAGGAGAGAAAACCACGAGACAATACCAACCAACAAACACTGTGTAATTAAGATTATAAATCACACTGTCTGAATTTAATTACCCCTAAATCTAGGTAGCCCTCCCCACACAAGAACAAAAATGGGGAAGAAGAGAATCACACTCATTGTGTATAAAACCTCCATCTTTACTTGATCCCCTCATGAGGTCACTGTCATCACTGGGAACTACTTGATGCTGTTGTGACCGCAGACTGGGTCAGATCGTTGTCGCTATGACAACACTGCATCTGTAACCGCCAACCACTACCTTACTTCAAGGCTAAGTCATTGGCCCTCTCTTATCAACCAAGAGAGTTGCTCTGTCAGTGCACTCAATGTGTCACCGATTGTCAGCTACAACTTTGCTTCAAGGAAAGTCGTTGACCCTCTCTTATTCAACCAAGATAGGTCCTCCAGTTGTTCTTGTTCTCCGGCTCTTCTACCACAAAAGATACCAACAAACAACTGGATGGATGACCTCAATTGACTCCCCCAGGGCCTCTATTTATAGGCCTCCATGGCATGTGGTTGCAACTAGGAATCCTACTCCAATACCATGTTGCACATAGGAAACCGTCTTCTTTCCCCTTTTAGATTTGACTCCTATTAGGATTGGTAGCACAAGCCAACTCATACTCAAGTCTAAATCCAATTAGACATGGGCTGGATCATTTTCCTATTCCCAACATGCATAACAACAAAAATGATCTCATTTCTGGTTTAGTTTCTTATATATATAACAAACCCGATAATATAACTCAATGGCAACAACGAAGGTCGTGAAGGATGTGTTATGTAGACATCTTGAGCTATATCTCAACCTTATAGGAATGAAAATTTGCAAAAAAAAAGTCTCTCTTTAGTGCCTGTTCGGTATGAAGACAGACTGAATTAGACAAGAAATTTGGATTTGTGTATCTAGATTCAGCATTATTTGGTTTGGCAACTCAATTCTATTGTAGACACTCATTACATTAGGTAGGCCTCGGTATCAATGTTTTTCAGTGTTGCATATAAAACAAAATATCACATAATACAAAGTTAAATCCATATTGAGATTTCATCATCCTGCCAAAAGTAAACTTGACTTATTTAGAAAAAAAGATACGAAACTCCGAACGGGCTCAATAGTCCAATTTTTACAAAACAAAACAGGATGAGAATAGTTGAATTGCTCAGGATGTACGTTTATGTGGTGCAAAAGGACAACACTTGATCCCAATTAGATAGTGAACCAAACAAGGCCTCATATATCTACTTATATCCCAACAACAAAAGTTTATACTCAGAGGTCAGATTATCTCGGGATGACTTGAGAAAACGAATCTTCAAGACTAGATCTGGACTGCTATCCAATGAGAACTCCCAATTTTCTTTTCCTTGGAATACAAAATGCTTAAGTGTTGTAAATCAATTCTGAATCTTCCATGATCATTTTTGAGTCTCATTCGAATAAGGTTTGTTATCTATAGCCATTTTAGAATCCATAACGGAACCCCACTCATTCTCCACCACATATTTGAATGTATAACAAATAAAATATATATTTTATTTATTATACCCTCAAATATGTGGTGGAGAATGAGTAGGGTTTCATTTTGGGTTCTAAAATGGTATCCACCTAACTTATTTCCATTCGAAATGGCCACATCTAAAAAGTTTGTAAGTTGTAGTGTCTGTATCGCGAATGTTCGAAGAGGCATCGGTTATCTGGCCTAAGTCTTTTGCAAGGACATGAATAGTTTGCATGTGGTCATATTCATATAAACTTCGGAGTGAAGTTGACCAACAAGCTCTTCCACTAACCATTGCAGGCCGGACTGTTTAGTAGTAGAATGAAGTAACGCCGTCCTCCAGCTAAAAGCTGCCATTGTTAGCCGGAATTGTCCTCCCTTAGCGCCATTTGGATATACATTGAGGTGGGTTATGGGTTGCTGTTGTAGATATATTACAACGATTTAATAAGAAAAATGAGGTCATCTCTTCCTCGTTCTCCTAGTTTAATTTGTTTGTTTGTCCCCCCCCTTATCGGCTTTGTTATCTTTTTCCTTGAAGCATAGAGTTTGGATTTGTTGTTCCTTATTTCAGTAAGAGCAACTTATTCCTTCTCCCATCAACATGCATGTGTCCCTGCCCATTGAATGGTAGGGTTGGGATTTTATTCATATAACAGATGACAATATCTAACACAAGGTGCAGCCTGCTACTTGTTAAGTTAGGAACACCGTCCTACGGATGAAGCATAAGCATATGCGACGGTTGCTTCTGCTGTCTTGCTATTCAACCACGACCTTCTAGGTCTTGTTTCGCAAATCATGCTCATTCTGACCTCTAGATTGGTGATATTGTTTGCAAGTGATTCAGCCAAGAAATGAGTTTATATTTCAGATGCCTTCAAATGTGGAACCCAACGAATAAATTCGAAAAAAATTTGAATTAACTAATTAAAAAAAAGAATATAATTCATTTAAATATTTTTATTATAAATTTGCATTCCTAACACTAGTACAGAAATGACAAATAACATCATCTTTGATGGCATCGGTTACACACACACACAAAAATCGACGTCAAAGAACGACGACGCCGATTATATAAGACAATCGTCACCATAGTGAAGTCCTGCCGATTTAGAAAAGATAGGGGTACCACTTTTACTTTAGGACCGATTTCTTTTTCAAGAAACTAACATTTAAAATCACCCACAAAGTATAATTTATCAGGAAAAAAATTGCCTCCAAAATCTTCGATACGACGTCGGTTTTTGCTAAAATCAACGACTCATGTTTCACGCCATGTTCCCGCAGAAAAAATTGTCCCTCATTAATCGTCAGCTATGTCAACTAACCGACGACTAATCACCCTTTGTGAGAGAATTTTTTCTTAAAGGGATGGGTCTATAGCGTTGTTGTTTACTAGAAACCGATGACTAGGTGATTTCGCGTCTTGTCCCCGTGAAAATATTTTCCCCTCAATTTACTCAATTCGTCGTCGGTTTTTATTGAACAACCAACAACTATGGCCTAACATTAGATCAAAACTTTTTGTTTCGATATGTATAAGGACGTCGATTTTTCCATTGGTAACCGACAACAATGTCGGACTATTCTTTTTTGTTTAGGAGTTAGTCTTCGGTCTATCTCTAGCAACCAACGACTAAAACTTTAACTAAAGGCGGTTTTTTTTGCTTATATTTGGACTTAGTTGTCAATTTTTCACAAACAACCGACGACTATAATAGTTAGTTGTCAGGAAATAATACTATATTTGGTTGTAAAGTAGCCTTATTGATGTTTGAAGGATATGGAGGACCAACAAGCTCACAAATCTTGTTTAAGGTTGTGGATGACAGGGACATGAGAGGGGAGCCGCTCACTTACTTGAGGGAATAAAAGGAAATTATATAATGTCAAATTTGATAGCAACTTTTCGTAAAGGGTGATGAACTAAAGTTCAAATATGAATTGTATCATTTATTATAAAGTATAGTAACAGAACTATTACAATATTTATGTCTAATATTGTTCTTCAGCACGCAGGGTAAAAAAATTATTAGAAATATGTCACATAGGGTTAACCAACCACTTCAATCTACCTTACAAGAAAGATCAACTACACCTGAATAAGTCTTGGTTCACCTTGGTCCACACGTCCTTTCTCTCCACCTAGGGGTTGAAAGAATACCTTATAAGAAAAGACAAAGTGGATGTTATCAGCATAAAAGTTGGTCAGTGCATATAATAGTGATACGACAATATTAGGGAAAAAGGGACAACAAATAATATGACAAGGCTTCCCAAACAAATGAGAGAAAGAATCATTCAATTGGATATCAAAATAAATCTACATATAGTTAGATAAAAATAATATATGAAGAACCAATAAATTTTACAATTAATTATTCTTAACAATAAAGTTTACAATTAACAATTATATCCCTTATATCTCAAATTAGAGAGCAACAACTAAATAAATCTTTACATGAAGATTAGATATTATATTACAACCATCTAAAAGTAGGGTCTAAGTACTTCCACACTCTGTACCTAAGAAAGAGGTGAGAGCACCCAAAATTCTCTATGTAACGATATATATATCAAGTAAGAGCCCGTGGGGCTTTGGTAAGAGCACCAAAAGCACATATATAGAAAATGTTGTACAATGGGGTCAAAAATGATAATGTACCACTACTAGTAGATAATAATGGTCTCAAAAATCGAATATGCATATAGTAGAAAGGTAAGATAAGTTCAGTTCAAGAAATTCATCAAATTAGGATTCCATTAAGAGATAGAACAATATTATGAAATAATGTAGTAAGGGATGCAAATTAGATATATATGAACAAGATAAAAGAAAAGAGATTTAATTTGTACTTTCAATGATCCATAAGATAAGTTTTAGTAAATGGGACCTCATCGAGTCAAATATGTAGATCCAAGTATCATATAAAGAAATATGCCACAATCAAGTCAAAGAGAGATAGAGAGAGAAAATGTAAACCATTATCCAATATGACTCAAATGAGAAGTAACATACCTAAAACTTTAGTATCAAAATTCACGAGCAAGCTCTAGGTATTTATTCACTAGAATCAAATTAGATGTAAATAATTAATTAGGATGCATATTATAAATCCTAAAATTTAGACTTCTTGTTACATTGGATTTAGAGTATGAAACCTATACCATCATATAGGGTTATTTTTTTTATTCCATAATACATTTTACATATTTTTCTAATGAGTAAATAAATACTTGTGAATTATCTCTAAGTTGAATTCATTTACTGAATTATAAATAAAATCGTGCATAGTTACTGATAAGCCCATGCATAACTGATTATTAGTTTGATGTGTGACATGGCACATAGTTAACTTTCCAACAAATCAAAGGCCGCACAATCCCAAATGAAATAGAATTGGAGAGATTGTAATGCTCTTATAAGCGTGACATAAATTAAATTACACCAAGGCCGCATATGTAAATCATTTAGCAATCATCTTCTTCGATGGGTCTTATGTGTGACAAGAACAAAGCTTGCACATTTTTTCATCTGAGGATAACAACCCAAAAACATGGCTATCTAGCAACAACCAATGACAAACTCGGTCCCCCCATGCCATCATGATCATGATGAACAAATAGAGGGTCGTGTGAAAGTCCAGGAGTAAAGGTAATTAGTGCCTTCATGGCTACTCATTCGCAAGAACCAAGAGAGATGAGGAGGAGGAAACAACAAAACCCACGACTCTGTCAATCTTGAAAACACCAACCAAAGAAAACTACAAAGAACACACACAAATCGACCAATACAACCCACACATCGATCGATATCCACAAAAAAGAAGACAAATAAAAAAAGGGGGAAAACGGGCACCACCAAAGGACTAGAACAATTGAGAGGAAACATGATCCAAGCCAAGAGTTTGGGAAAACTTAACAAACCAACATGAAGCTAAATATCAAAAAACTAGAGAAGGAGCAACACCGCACATGGGAATCAACATCCTCAAAAACAACCATGAATAGTCGGTGAGGACATAGGGAAATGGGGATATACCTCATCAGGTCTAATTGGTAGTGTGGGAAGTTGTAAGAGATCATACTGAGTAAAGATGGGTAATTTGGGGCGACTTTGATGCTCCTAAACATGTTTTAATAGTGAAAGGAAGCTTCTCATGTAAAGGAGTCAGATAAATATGCTATAGATGGAAGTGGGTCACTCAGTCGAGGGGTAATGATTTGTATTCCCTCGTGATCATTATGGGAATGGTCCATATAAGTTAAAAATTTCAAGGAAAGAGGGATTCTTGAAAGTGATCAGAAATAGGGTAACCAAATGACCCCCCTAGTCAACTGGGGTGATGTGGTGGAGAATCCTTGTCGAGATTGGGCTCAGACTAGTCCTATGATCACAAGGAACTTGGAGAGATAGATATTCTATGATGAGGAGGAGAGATGGGACATAAAATCAAGGGAGGAGGAGATGGGTTGTCACTCGGACTGTAGAGTCTCGAAGGCATACAGACACAAGGAATAAGAAAATGCATAATGCACGTGATATCAATCCAATATCACTTAAAGAGTCTGAAATCCATGAGAAGAATCATGCCAACATGACCCCCTGACCTTGGGAGGAACTAGGAATCGACATGTAAAATTAAATCGACGATTTAATTAAAAATAGCTACAATTTGATTCACATTGAAATAATATTTAGATAATTTCTTCTCCACTTAAATTGAGATATCAAACATCATATAATAAGGTTAGAACTTGACAATAGACTAGTTAGGACCCAAGGAATCCGTTTTTGGAATTAAATTTACCTTTTAGCACTATCTTATATGAGTTTCAATACAATTAGGGTTTAACTCAATTATCTTAATTATTATTATTATTATTAACATTATCCTTAAAATCTAGACTTAGAAATAATTATCCTCATATTATCACCATAGAGGGTTGTATTGTATTATCTCACACTAAATAGGTTATTTTATTTGATTTCCCCTTAAGTCCAAAAATAACAAGATTAACTTAAATATGGCACATTAATCATCTCCACTTACATTTAAACATACAATTAATGTCACATTATATCTATTAGACACATCTCCCAACATGGATCATTCATATACACTTACTCATATTAGATTACTAATTATACACATTTAACCCCACATTAGCCATTTATGCACATTTATGTCAATCCCATTACTTATTAACCATATCTAAGTCATTATATGTGTATTAGCAAACAAGGTGAAACATGTTACATATTTCTGAACTAATTTTCATATGAAGCCATGATTAGGTGATTACGTCCAGTCTTTAGTATATAATATATGATTGTGGCACCTAATGTCACTAATGTATCATGAATGTCACAAGGATGAACATGTTAGGGTTATCCCGTTATAGATGAGGGTTTAGGTCAACACAATCATTATACATCACATACATCTTATATGCATGCATGGAGTCTAGAGTTATATTCCATATATTTAATGCAACATATTATCAGTTATTCACTAAATCCAAGCTTGGTCATGATCACATTGTGACCACATCTAGGGTTACATTAGTGTTACTCAAGTTATGTGCATTAAATCTCCATTAGGGTAAAACAATGGGCATTAGGGTTAAATCTATCCTTTTTTGTCCAATTCTAAAGATCTAAGAATATTATCCTCTTAATTAAGGAATTAGGGCTTTCTAGATTCATGATATCCAAATCTAGATATGTTTTAGGACTCCCCCCTTTAAAAGAGATTTTGTCTTTAAAATCTGCATACCCATATTCTATCAAGTACTACCCCTCCACTCCTTAATAGGTTTGAACTAATAAGTCAAATAAAACTAGAGGTAAAAGGTGAGTTTACTACTTGTATATAATTGACCACTTCATCACTTACTCTTCAATATCGCCATACATAAAAATCTAGGTTCCAAGGGTAGTCTACCCAAACATGTGGTTCTACTTGGGGTATCTCAACTTACTTCATACTTCAACATCCTCATCACATAGTTCTACTCTTAAGTCAGATCTCATATCTTCAGAACATAAACTTGGGCATCACACTTATACCTTGAAAAAGAGGCACATGGCGTCTAATCTAATGAGGGTTGCCTTACTCAAGATTCTCATAACACTTCATCAAATTATATATCCTTATATCATCCTAACATAGGTAGATACTTGTGTAGGTATCTCATCTAGAGAGTCTCCATATAGGGTAGGATCCTATAAGGAACTTATAGTTGAAGTAAAACCTAAGGGAGATCAATAGTGTAATAGTTAGATCAACCAACAGCCTTGGCTCTAGTACCATATTTCTAAGGAGTAGGACCTAATAGGGGAACCACTCTCTTATTAATAGGGAATAATATAAAACAATCCAATGCCAAATTTAATAATATTTTTTTGCAAAGGATGATGAACTAGTCAACTAAGTATTGTATCGTTCACCATAATGTGTAGTAGTGGAAGATATTTAACAATTACAATACTAATGTGTAACACTTTTCTTCTTCACCATGCAGGGTGTATATAGAAGGAAACTATAGGAAATATGTCACAAAGGGTAAACCAACCACTTCATTCTACCTCCCAAGAAAGATCAACTACACTTGAATAAGTCCTATTCCATCTTGTTCCACACCTCCTTGATCTCCACCTAGGGGTTGGAGTATACTCCATAAGAGAAGACAAAGTGGATGTTGTCAACATAAAAGTTGGCATGTCTATATAATAGTGATAAGATAAATATTAGGAAAAAAGGAAAACTAATATAAAAGTGTTTTCCAAATAAAATAGAGAAAAAAATCATGCAATTGGATTTCAAAAGAAATCTTCATATCATAAGAAAAAAAGATTATATGAAGAAACTGAAAGTTTATGATCAACAATTCTACTCTTTAAATCTCAAATTAGAGAGAAATAATTAAATAAATTTGTTGCATGCATATTGGGTATTAAACTACAACCATATAAAAGCAGGTCCGAATATTATCCACATCCCATCCCTAGGAAGGAGGTGAGAGCACTAGTAATTATTTATGTATAGGTATATATATCAAGTGAGAAAACCGTAGGTTTAGGTTAGGGAACCAAAAGCACATATATAGGAAATGTTGCAAAAAAATCCCATATATAGGAAAGGTTGTACATGGGACTAAAACCCATTATGTACCACTACTTATAGAAGTAATATTATCAACCGTAAAATATGCATATAATAGAGAGACATTATGTTCAGTCCAAGCAATTCATCAAATTAGGGTTTCCATCATGAAATGGAACAACAAAATGAAATAATGCAACAAGGGTTGTAAATTATATATGTGTGAACAAGATAAAAGAAAAGAGACTCTATTTGCACTTTTAACAGTCCGTAAGATAAATTCTAGTAAATGGGACCCAATCAAGTCAAATATGGGGAACCAAGTGACATACAAAGCAATATGCCACAATCAAGTCAAATAGAGAGAGAGAGAGAGAGCAATCATAAACAATTGTCCAATATGACAAAGGAGAAGCAACATACCTCAAACTTTAGTACCAGAAGTCATGGGTTCCAAACAGGTTATTTATTCACCTACATCTACAGGTCAGATGATAGGGGTTCAGATAGTCAGACCTTGTCACTCTAGGTCCTTGTTTAGAAGTACAAAGACTTGTATATGAATGAAGTTGTAATAACATTTGATGATGACAATGTTTGTATTTCATAGTCAAGCCAGCAATCATGTAATGTTGATGGATATTATGGATATATTAATTTGTTCTTTTATGTTGTCTAGATCAAAGATAAACATTTTGTTTTTCAAATAAATTTGATTCACATGATTGGTTTTAATGTACCATTTAGGTTACATATGGAGTAAAAAGAGTTCAGAGAAGTTTCTAGTTTGCTTGATCTCAAGATATGCCCTAATTTCATGTTTTATCAACGATTGTGGAATCTGGGTGTGACAACTTGGTATCAGAGCTTAGGTTGAGTTGTTAGGGACCACTAAGTTAGTAATTTAGAGTCATAAGTGTGGAATTTAGGAGGTGATGTGGATATAACTTTGAGAAGTCTGAGTATTTAGATACCCGGGCATGATATCTAAATACTTGGGTTGACCAATAACAAGCTACTTTGTCTATTCTTCTCTGGATATCTTAGCCAGGTATCTAGAGGGAGGATGTGCTAAAGAGAAACCCAAGAAGTGTTAGGGTTAGAAGACCCAAATGTAAGAAAGAATAAGACCATAAAGATATATTGTGACACAACTTTCATTTTACTATTATTTTTACTTAAATGAATAGAAATGTTCTTATCTATATGAATCCATATATTCATTTTTCCAAATATATATGGATCTTTAATATTTTTGTACAATGTGAAGTTTTATTAGATATCATTTATATTCTTTGCATCAAGTAGATGGGAATTTATCTTCAAATGATATTGTCCTAAATGGATATTGTTTTCACATGTTTGAGACAATTAGGATTTGCTTAATCCTAAGTATTTGTTGGCTTTAGGACTGTAGGTTCTTTCTAGTCCAACTAGCATGATTTGTCTTGCGATCTAAGATTCCTATAAATAATCTGATAAGAGTAAGTTATGGAGAGGTAAACTGACAATGGGCCTACCACATCTGCCCTCTGTGGCTAAAGAGTTCGCTGGTAAAATTGGACTCCTCCTCTAAATTTAGGCACTCACATAGGGATTCAAAAGCACTCTGGATAAAACTGTCTAATCTAGTGGTTCCAAAATTGATGACTCACTGATTAGTAACTGAACTGGATACCACTAGATCTCTGGTAAATGTTGGTTCCTAGTTGAAATTTTACCAAACTTGGTACCACTAGGATCTTTGGTAAATTTAGATACCTCTGGGTATCACTAGAATCTCCAGTTAATGTTGGACCTTACTATTTTATGAATTCATTTCACACTGGGCTTAGACTCCCATACCCCTCTAGTATGCTTTGACTACCTCATCAGGGACTCTATCAGTTAGGATACACCTTCCTCCACTACGGTATAGACCTCCGTAGGGAGTTTATGGTGTTTAGGGTATCTAATGTTTGACTCACTCTGAAATTTTATTGTTTCATCATCTGATCAATATTTCTTAACTCAACCTTGTATGTTGTCTTTTCATAGCTTTTCTGTAATTTGTACTTTAAATTGAGTTGTTATGTTATTGTACTTGTCTTTTGTCTTTTTGAGGAACTCTAGAATGAAAATACATGATTTACTAGAATATCCCATTCTTAGGATTTGATTTGCCTCATTCACATGTAAAATGACTTGCATGTAGAAATTTGCTAGCATCATAAACTTGAATCTTACACGCAACTAAACGTGTATATGAAATGTTAATATGAAATTTAATTAGGGTTTCCATGCCATTCATTAAAACATCATGTATCAAGAATAAACTGTCTGATAAACTAAAATTCTTAAAATGAATGATCTTTAGTGACTTCCATTTATCTCTTCACAAACACCCAAGTTTTCAGTTTCACCCTCTTTACTGAGATATCAAGAAAATATTGATAATTTTAATTAAATGCCTAATAGATATTTGGTGTATCTATACGAAACATTTAGATAAAACAATTAGATAATTAATAAGAAGACTCAAACCAGCCATGATCTTTAGCTATATACTGCAATATTTACCAAAAACCCTAGATTTTAGCATTTTTTTCTAACTTTTGCACTAACTTTAGGAATCTTGTTCTAGAAGATTTCTATCCATTTTTAGTATCTTTTTATATGAATTTCATCACATAATAAAATAATCTATTTTGAAATCATCTTGTAAAAGATAGAAATGAAAGACAAATTTAGGGTTTATTGTCGCATATAAAAAGAACTGAATATTTTAGTAGATTCACTCGTACAGAAATGACCTATGTCATCGATCATTTTAGGCATACTTTGTTGGTTATAAATCGACAACTAAGCGGACAATGATAAAACTCAAGACATATGCTGTCCATTCTTTTGGCAAAAAGAAACCAACAACATATATATATATATATATATATATATATATATATATATATATATATATATATGTATATATGTATATATATATCATCAGTTTCTAAGGTACTATTAAATCGACAATATAAAATACAGCGGCAATGAAAATCTAGTTTCCCTTAGCAATTTGTCATCAGTCAAACTACGAAGAGCTAATGTGGTATTTCGTATATTTGGCATCATCTTATTGAGTAACTGACGAGGTATTAGTGAATCAATAATGAAAAAATAAGGGATTTGGTGTCGATTTATGAAAAACCGCCGATATAATGCTCCATAATGCAATTGGTTTGGTTTCATAACTGATGAGGTATTAGTGAATCAATAGTGAAAAATAAGGGATTTGTCATTGGTTTCCTTCAAAATCGATGTAGTATGTATATGTAGTTAGTTTCTTATGAAATAACTAATATGCATTTTCTTTTATTTATAGAAGGTTTGCAGACATGGTGTCCAACTGCTAGCATGTCTGTTACCTACAGTTCATCAGAATTGCAGTATTTCATCAGAATTGTAGTAGTTCATTAGAACTATAAGCCTCTGCAAGCATCACATCTTAACACAATCCAATAAACCTGTAAGAAGAAAGATATATATACAAATACACGTATGCATTTATACATATGAACAAACAGGACAGAAAACCTCAATATTCTATCCATTTTTCACTTCAATGCACACACATATGCATGAACTCACAACTCAATTGATTCATTTCTCAGCCACACATTCAATTTTATACATATGCACAAATTCAAATCATTCTCCTCCTCATGCACTTCACATTTAATTCCCACGCACATAAGTACAAATACATATACACGTCAATTGCCATAGAGTTTAAGTCCACAATGTATCATAATTTGAACTACAAAATATTGACATCAAAGTTTGAATACAAAATATCAATAAACTCTCCCAACTAGCTGACAAGTCTACATGTTTGATGAAGTAGTCTACCCACTGTTCGTGTAGCTCATTCATCCACTCCAATGTATAAGCTTCAGTAGTGTCAAAAAATTGCAAATAGAATGTGATGTAATTCTAATTAGATTTGATTGTTTGTATTATCAAATGAGATTACTTCATTAATTATGACCCAAGACTGATAAAAAAGACCTTCACTATACTTTTTGATATGTGTCATGTGTGTGACAATCGTCTCCATGTACAACATCATGTAATATCTACATGCCCAATCATTGTTTTGTATAGGGCACTATAGATTTACAATTTAATTAATAAATGTAATTTAAGCAGTGTCGGTAATTTACATATGCATTTGCAGTGAAAAGACTATACATTAACACTCTTCCAAGACATTGGTTTCCTTTTTGTATTTACTTTCCGTCCACATCTATGGAATGTTGTCATACCCTTATAAGTTAAATTAACCAATATGTTGCATTGTTAGACTGTCAATATGATGCAAACATTAACAAATTTTTTTAGCACGGAAAAAATATACTTACGAGTAAATCGACAATTTCGTTGTGTTTCTGTCATTTGGTGTTAGTTTTATACCTGAAGGATCAAGGAAATATACATTATAAATCTTGGGAACAATGAGTAACAACTGTCAATGCTTACTTTTGAGTGAATAGAAGGTAATTAAAATAAAAATTAAATTCCAAAAAAATGTGTTCATAAGTTAGAAATATAAAGAACAAACCCAAAACTTACAAAACATTGAAGGGAGCTATGATCATAGTCTTAGAAGCACCAAAAATCTTCATAGTGGTACTCACATAATCTATATCACCAATCAGATCTTGAGATACATCACTAATCACTACTATAGAACTGACCTTTGGCGTCAGTTATTTAAGGCCTTTGGCGACGGTTAAAAAGTGACACCTATGTGGGCGACGCTAAAAGGTGAACCCTTAGGCGTCGGTTTTAAAACCGATACCAACACCCTGGGTGCCACCCAAAACGTGCCAGTAGGGCCACTATAGGCGTCGATTATTAGTGGGAAAACTGACGTCAGAACCCTTCGCGCCACAAAAATGGCGCCAGCAGGGGCACTATAGGCGTCGGTTATTAGTAGGGCAACCGACGTCCAACCCTTCACGCCACAAAAGGGTGCCATCTAGGACACCATCGACGTCGGTTTCTTAATAATAACAGATGCCATATCACCTGCCACCACGGCCGTGCTTGCCACCACGGCTATGTTGGCCTATAGGTGTCGGTTATTAGTAGAGCAACTAACGCCCAAACCCTTCGTGCCACAAAAGGGTGCCATCTAGGACACCATCGGCGTCAGTTTCTTAGTAATAACCGATGCCATATCACCTACCATCACGGTTGTGCTTGCCACCATAGTCGTGCTGGCCAGCACGGTCATGTTGTCTGGCCACATTAGATGGTGGTTTTTTGCTATTAACCGACGCTGTAAGCCTTTGTTATCGGTTTTCGACTAATAAAAGACGCCTATGTTTTGATTTTTTTCTTATCAGTTTGCAGGCCTGCTGTGGCTGGTCGTAGGATAAAAACCTATAGTTTAGTGGAACTGAACTGCAGGTTTACGACATCCATTGATATCAGTCAACAACAGGCCACAAACCTACAAATTGAACAAGATTCACATGTACACATGTAGAAATAGGCCACAAACCTACAGTTCCTTTCATTTTCACATTCACACATGTAGAAACATTCATACACATGTAGAAAATTCATGTAGCAACCTACAATTCCTTTCATTTTCACATTCACACATGCACATGTAGAAACATTCATGTAGCAACCTGTAGTTCCTTTCATTTTTACATTCACACATGTATAAACATTCAGACACATGTAGAAACATTCACACATATGACAATTCAGATAAATTCATTTACAAAATATCATTCTTTAGTCATTATCGCTATCAACATCCCAATTATATTTTAAAACCCACACTACTTGTATGGCTTTTGCCCATTCTTCTCTTACATCATTTAATTCTTCTGTCGTATAGGAAGCATGTACATCTGATAAGGCCTTACCTATAGTGTGGTCAGTTTTAAACACATGTAAAGAGAATGATGTATAAGAGAATGATGTATATATATTAATAATATATAAATAAGATTGATATATTTCATATTATCTAATGAGACTATATATAATACCTCAGGTATGGTATCGATGTCCACTGTGAAATATTTGATAATCATGTGCATAAATCACATCACATAATATGCACATGCCCAACCATTGTCTTGTATAGCAAACTATAAATTGAAACATACAAAATATTAAAAAATACAACTAAGCATGGTTCACATAAATAATATATACATTGGAGTCAGGAACTTACTTTTACGTTCTCCCAAATTGTTGGCTGGTTCTTTTTCCCGGAGACCTTTCCTCCAGCCTTTTTGAACTCATGTAAACCCCTACATGTTAATGTAACACAGTGATGTGATGATTTTGAGTCGCATTTATAGACTTGTTTTATATGTGTTTTATGCATTTATTAGTCATTTCTGTGGTTAATATTGCATAATTCATTTACTTTGGTCTATGATCATTCTCTATGTCAAATCTCTCTTATTTCAGTATTTTGAGCATAAATTATCACAATAATATATTTTATTCCGGCTTATGAGGTTTCTTGTTGTAATTTCAAAAAAAACGAGTATCTGCTACTATCGATACCATCGACGGTGGTCGATACCATCGACCGGACCACAGGTTGCCAGTCGCAAGGACCAGAAGAAAGTCGATACTAGCGATAGGGATGTCAATGGTATCGAGATACCATCAGGTTGTTGGCGAAGAGTGAGTCGATACTATCGACACATAAGTCGATACTATCGACTAGTGGAGCTACAACGACGGTAAAAGGACAAACATGACGCCTATGAATGCCGATACCATCGACCCGCGTCGATGGTATCGAGGTGGCATCAGTTGCGACAAAGAAAATAAAAGAAATTCAGCCGATACAGTGTTGGGTCGATACCATCGACTCGCGTCGATGGTATCGACATCGTTAGATACATGTTTGCTTCAGATTGATCTAAATCCGACGGCTGTGATATTTTGGCGACCTAACTCGGTGATTATACCTAATGACGGCGGTCAAGAGCAATCGAGTACATCATTAGCCGTTGCACATGTCCCGAGAAGGTGTGGAGAGAAGAACGGAGTCCAGACGCACGCCCCAGTCGATCCAGACACCGAAGAAGATGATTTCCACCACCGAAAGGTGGGAGAACGCGTATTCTACGCCAAGGATCGCTTGGATCTTCTCCGTTCAGGGTTTCACCACTCAATCACATTTTTCTCCATGTTTCCCTTTTTCTACTCCATGTGTTGCTCTGAGATGAACATGCGGGGCTAATCCCCTTTGTCTTTAGGACCGGGAGTAGCCCGGGAATTCATTGTATGACAATTTTATCATGGTAATTCATACCTTATCTCTTAAATCTGTGGTATAATTTCGTTTTCTCAATTATATTGTTATGCTTGATCACCATAATAATAATCTAATGCCCTTAATTACTTTGAAAGAAGAATTAATGGTTGAAAAGAGATGAAATTTACATTAATTGACAAATCCCTTGAACAAGGTGGTGTAAGGTTAATGGTGGATACCGAGAGATCGTTTTTAATGCACCTAGTTTAGGGTATAGGTTACTACGACGGTGGAACCGACCTAGACATAGGTAGTGAATTGTACCACGACAGTGGGCAATTCTGATTTCAGGCCACTACCCGGATAGAGAGATAAATTTGAGTGACTACATAGAATCTAATACAATGAAAACTCACGGTGAAACCGCAATCCTAAAGATCTCATCTTGATTTGATTAAACTAAACATTTAATCGATTGTTTTGTTTTGTTTTATTTCATTTTCTTTTAATTTTAACAACAACTTCCAACTCTTTAATCGGTCTAGCTGATTGCGAGTAGTTAGTAGTAGTCTCCGACAATTCACGTATCCCTGAGTTCGACTCGGGCCTCACAAAGGCCTATATTACATTGACGCGTACACTTGCGTTTCTACGCACGTAAAAAGCGTGTCAAGTTTTTGGCGCCATTGTCGGGGATACAACAAGTTGTCGGCACTATGAGTGCTGCAAGCGGCCACTCTAGGCCACATTTTTATTTTATTTTTACCATTTTAAAAATTCATAGTATATTCTATAAATTTTGTAATCGTCAAGCACGATACTGACCTTAAATTTTCACTTTGCAGGTACTGTGTATGGTGCAGACGCGTAGTACCAACTACACACAACAAGCACCAGAGGTTCCACTGACAGGACCTGATGACGAGGAAGGCCACAATCAAGACCACTTAGAAGAAACAGATTCAGAATCCGAACAAGAAGAAATGGCAGATGCACATACCATATGGGAGAAGATCAAAGCTTCTTCTTCATCTGCTACCAAGGGGCCGATCAAGAAGCAGGCGGTTAATATTCTGACATACAAGATTGATCCTGCATTAATTAACTTGGTTAAGTCGAATGCATTCCATGGGCTCAAGAATGAAGACCCAGTTGCGCATATAAGTCAATTTGTGGAGAATTGTGACATGATAAAAATAGACAGATTTCCACAAGATGTTCTCTACTTGAAGCTCTTCCCGAGTTCTCTAGCGGAAAATGCACAGGAGTGGTTGCACAACCTGGACAATGAATATGTGGAATCCTGGGACCACATGGTGGAGGTTTTCTTTGAAAGGTTCTTCCTGCCCGAGAAGACCAATGACATGATCAGGAAGATCCACAACTTCACCCAGAAAGTAGGAGAGACCTATTCTGAGACCTGGGAAAGGTTTCAGGTCATGCTCAGGCGGTGCCCACATCACGGGCTTGACAAAGAGACACAGGTCAAGATCTTCTATTTTTCTCTCTCCGAGCATGATAGAAGCAACCTCGATTTAGTAGGCTCAAGATTCTTCTTGAACAACACAAACACCAGGTGTTGGGAAATCCTTAAGAACATGGCCAAGAAGCAATCATGGGGCGAAAGAGACGACGTTGAGGATGTTTGAGTGGCAAGGGAATCTAAAGCGATCAAGGAGATGAATGAGAAGATGGATCTTCTCGCGAAGAAACTGCTTGCAAAGGAGGATACTGAGTCCGAGGATGAGGCTCAAGTTAAATTCATGAGGCAGTAGTAAGGTTACAGAAATAATGATTATTCATGGAGGAAAGACAAGAAGTTCTCTTGGAAGGATCCAAACAACTTATTGCAGGATCCAGATGCAAAACCCCAGCCAGTAGCAGAGGATAAGAGCACGGAGTTTCTCAATCAAGTGATAAAGCAAAATCAAGAATTAATGACTACTTTTGGCCAGCAGATAAAGCAACAAGGGGAGTTTATGAACCAGTTCGGGCAGACACTACAGAGCCATGGGGCTCAAATGAGGACAATAGAAACTTCCATGGCGCAAATGGCAGCGGAGATAGCCAATTTGAAGAAGCCGGCACACCAAGGTTTTCCGGGTAACACTAATATTCCAGGAGGAAACCAACAGGCAAAGGCCATCTTGTTAAGGAGTGGAAAGAAACTATTAAATCCCAGAGCCGATGAACCAAGAAAACCCCAAGAAGAAAGTGAAGGTGAGGCCACTGAGGAGCTGCCCATACCGGTCACAGAACCAGTTGCGGACATAGAAGTGGATGCTATGGAAGATCCTATTGCAGATGAGGAGGAGACGCAGAAAAGGCCACCGTATGTGCCACCTCATCAAAGGGCACAGGCTGTCCCGGTACCATATCCAAACAGTGCTAAGGCAAGGAAAGTGGATGCCCAATTTAAAAAGTTTCTAGACAGTTTTAGAAAGCTTTCAGTCAACATCCCTTTATTGGAAGCTATTGAGCAAATCCCTTCTTATGAAAAATTTCGGAAAGACATCATCGTCAAGAAGAGAAAAATCCCAGACACTGAGGTTGTTGTGCTTAAGGAGCAGGTGAGTGCCTTCATCATGGGTACATTGCCACCAAAGAGGTAGGATCCAGGCTATTTCAACATCTCATGTTACATTGGGAAAGTTAAGTTTGGTGAAGTGTTATGTGACTCAGGGGTGAGCATTAACTTGATGCCCCTATCTACATTCAAGAAGCTGGGATTAAAAGAGTCACGGCTGAGCAACATGACAATCCAATTGGTAGACAATTCAGTGGTAAAGCCATACGGTATTTGTGAAGACATGTTAGTGAAAGTGGATCGATTTGTTTTTCCCACAGATTTTGTCGTCATGGAGATGCAAGATGAACAAGGCAATGAGCTACTACTCGGACGACCCTTCCAAGCTACAGCTGACATGATACTTGAGATGGGGAGAGGGCATTTGACCTTAGGTATAGCCGATGACCGATTTGAGATGGTCATGCCTTCCAGCGCCATGTCACCTAAATCCAAGGAGCAATGCCACATGGTAAAATATTTTGACAACAATATCTCACTTTGTCTAGGGAAGCCATTTGTAGATATGGCCCATGTAATGACTAAGGTGGAAAAAGGGACTTTGGCTGTGGACATCATGGAGTATACCAATGTGGTATCCCTTTGTAAGGCTGTAGGTTTTCCGAACTATGAGGAGGAGGACATTCCTCCCTCTACTGAAGATGAGGCTATAGCAAATTTAGTTTTTGATGCATATCCAGAATTACCACTTGAGGCATGTTTAGTCAATATCACTCATGATTGGATGAGAAGCAAATCACTGAAGGAGTGCGCCAAGATGCTTCAGATGTTTTCGTGTTTCTATGAGAGGTACTATGAATATTTAGGCGAATTCCTACCACCACTTCAATCATCCTTAATCAGCCCGCCAGAATTGGAGTTGAATCCGTTGCCACCGCACCTCAAGTACGCATTTCTAGCTGAGGAAGAAAAGTTGCTTGTGATTATATTTGCTTATCTGAGTGCTGAGGCGGAGGACCAGTTGCTGAAGAACCACCGGGGAGCATTTGGGTGGTCTGTTGCAGATATCAAGGGGATCTCCCCTACTTTGTGCCAGCTCAAGATTCGGCTCGAGGAGGGAGCCAAGCCGGTGATTCAACTGCAACCTCGACTAAATCCGAGCATGATGGAGGTTGTGAAGAAGGAGGTGATTAAACTTCTTTCCGCAGGTATCATCTATGCTATTTCTGACTCGACATGGGTGAGTCCCACGCAGGTAGTCCCTAAAAAAGGGGGAATCACTGTTACTCATAATCTCTTAAATGAACCTGTCACCACTTGCTTGGTAACCGGGTGGTGTGTTTGCATAGATTACCGACAACTGAATGCCACTACGCTAAAGGATCACTTTCCTCTTCTATTTATTGATCAAATTCTAGAGAACTTAGCAGGATGATCACATTTTTGTTTTTTGGATGGGTATTCGGGGTACAATCAGATTTTGATAGATCCTAAGGACCAAGAGAAGTCCACCTTCACTTGTCCTTATGGAACGTTTGCGTACCGTCGTATGCCTTTTGGGTTGTGTAATGCACCGGCGACCTTTCAGCGTTGTATGCTTGCCATTTTTACTGATATGGTAGAACGCTGTCTAGATGTCTTTATGGATGATTTCTCTGTGTATGGTGCATCTTTTGATGAATGCCTTTACAATCTGGATAAGGTGTTACAACGTTGCGAGGACACACATTTGGTCCTCAACTAGGAAAAATGTCACATGATGGTGAGTGAAGGAATAGTGCTAGGACATAAAGTGTCTAGCAAAGGTGTCGATCCGGTAAAAATTGAAGTGATTTCTAAATTGCCCCCACCAAATTCGGTAAAAGGGGTGAGAAGTTTCTTAGGTCACACCAGTTTCTATCGTCATTTTATAAAAGATTTTTCTAAAATCGCCAAACCTCTATCTGAGCTTTTAGAAAAGGTTGTTGTTTTTGACTTCAATGAAAAATGTCTACACGCGTTCAACGTGCTTAAGGAAAAATTGATTTCTGCACCAGTTGTGCAAACACCGGATTGGACAAAGCTGTTTGAACTCATGTGTGATGCATCCGATTTCACTGTTGGAGCTGTGTTGGGACAGCGGATGGACAATAAACTCGCTGTGATTTTTTATGCCTCTAAGACTTTGAATGACGCCCAACTCAATTACATGACTACTAAGAAATAATTGCTTGCCGTTGTGTTCACTTTTGAAAAAATTCGGCAATATTTAGTTGGATCGAAAGTCGTAGTTTGGACGGACCACACCGCTATTAAGTATTTGATGGAGAAAAAAGATGCCAAACCTAGATTGATTAGGTGGATCTTGCTTTTACAGGAATTTGATATCAAAATCAAAGATAAGGAGGGGATTGAAAATGTTGTAGCTGATCATTTGTCTAGGTTAGAGAGGGTAGATGAAAAAGATTTACACATACCCATTACCGAGACATTTCCGGACGAACGACTTTTGAAAGTGAATTTAAAGATCCGTGGTTTTCATATATTGTGAACTATCTTGCCTGCAGAATCATTCCAGATGATTGGACATATCAAGAGAAGAAGAAATTTTGCATTCTCTACGATATTATTTTTGGGATGACCCTATTCTCTTAAAGCAATGCAGGGATGGTGTCCTACGCAGGTGTGTACCTGAGGTGGAATATGAGAGTGTTCTTCGTCATTGCCACACACTACCGACGGGCGAACACCATGCAAGCTCTCGTACGGCAGCCAAAGTACTGGAAAGTGGCCTATACTAGCCTACCTTGTTTAGGGACGCTTATGAGTTCGTGAGGCAATGTGATTCCTGCCAAAGGGCGGGTAACATTTCGAAGAGACAAGAGTTGCCCCTTAATGTTTTCCAGGAGGTTGAGGTATTTGATTTATGGGGTATAGATTTTATGGGACCCTTTGTGTCCTCAAATTCTAATTTGTATATCCTTTTGGCTGTTGATTATGTGTCGAAGTGGGTAGAGGCAATACCCACAAGGACTAATGACTCTACTGTAGTGTGCATGTTTGTTAAGGAATATATATTCTGCAGGTTCGGTGTGCCCAAAATGATCATTAGTGATGGGGGTACACACTTCCGGAATCAAAAGTTCTCGGCACTATTGAGAAAGTACGGGGTCAAACATAACATTGGTACCCCGTACCACCCGCAAACTCAAGGACAAGTGGAGGTCTCCAATCGAGAAATTAAGAAGATCTTAGAGCGTACTGTGGCTTCCACGAGGAAGAATTGGAGTGCCCTACTACCAGACGTGTTGTGGGCATACAGGACGACATACAAGACACCTATAGGCACCATGCCTTTTAGGTTGGTGTATGGTCGGGCTTGTCACTTACCGGTGGAACTGGAGCATAAAGCGCATTGGGCGCTGAGGAGGCTAAACCTGAGATATGATGAAGCGGGAAAGAAGAGGTTACTTGAATTAAATGAACTTGATGAGCTGCGAATGAATGCATATGAAAACTCTTAGATATACAAGGAGCGCACAAAGTTGATTCATGATCGCCACATTCAGATGCGAGTTTTCAAGAAAGGAGATCGTGTCCTTTTGTTCAACTCCAGGCTGAAGATGCATCCCGAGAAGTTGAAATCATGTTGGAGTGGACCATTTACGGCAGAGGAGGTCAGACCACATGGCACAATCATGGTGTGCGATGGTGAGACCACGTTTTTGGTCAATGGGCAGAGGTTGAAATTGTATTTTGGTGAAGATTACACGAGGAAAGTGAATGAGGTCAAACTCATTGCACTTTCGAATGCATGATGAGCTTCAAGTCGTCTAGCCTAAGACGTAAATAAGGGCTCTTGTTGGGAGGCAACCCAGCCATCGGTACTTTAGTTTAGTTTCTGTTACATTTGTAGTTTGATTTGTTTTGACTTTGTCTTTAGTATAAAAAAGATATCGTGATCGTTTGCTCACTGTGTAGGACTGAGGCAGAGTCGATACCATCGACCCTTGTGTCAATGGTATCGACCAGGGTATAGGTTGGTGATGATAGTAATCGCACTGCGTCGATACTATCAATGGCCTCGTCGATAGTATCGACACACCAACAGGTTGATCGCAAAGTCCAAGTCGATAGTATCGACATGCCAGTCGATACTATCGAGATCTCTGGAGATATTTAGAAGAAATCATCTCAGTGAAATCGATACCATCGACGGGCCTGTCGATGGTATCGACACAATCATATACAGAAGGTGGCGGCCGGCCTCACGAGGGATTTGCCCTAATTAGAAAGTCGATACTATCGACTTGTGTCGATAGTATCGACGCGCCACATCACCGATCCGCGAGAGAAGATCAACGACGATCTCTGCAACTAGAAATTCGATCCGTGGGCCGGGTCGATACCATCGACACCTGTCGATAGTATTGACACGTCAGCAATCTGGGTCACGAAGATTCAGCTATCGACAACCGTCGATACTAGCGGCATGTGGATTGTGCTACGCGTGTCGATACCATCGACCCGCGTCGATGGTATCGACGGGCACGCAGCAGCGCCGACGTCAGTTATATAAGGAGGGGTTTGTCGTCATATGACGTCACACCTTCAACAAGTTCTTTCTTCACTTGCGTCGAGCATCCTCAAGAGCAATCCGAGCCCGGAGAAGAGCATCCAGGAGCATGTTCTTCATCGAGCGGAGATTTCCTTCTCCGATCTTCACCGAGCTCTTTCTCTACCCTACTTCTTCCACAACCATGGTGCATGTTGCTGGTGCATCTTCTTCGCGCGCCAACCCGATGGACATCCTGGAGTTCGTGCCGCCACCGCTTGCGTCAATTCCACGCCCGCGGATTGTTCACCCGTCCGCGGAGGTCAAGAAGATCTATGAGGAGATTTTGAAGAGAAAAATCGAGCCGACTCGTTATGTTGAATGGGAAACGATCTGCAACTTGGGGTTCGAGGCTAATCTGGCCTACATTCTCAAAGGGCAGGCGAGGCACACAGGAAGGAGGCCTGATGAGCTGGAGTACCATGCCAATGGCCAGCCGTTCTTCAATGAATGGCCTACTTACAAAGAGCTGGTGGCAGAATTCATGGCGTCGCTGGATGTCTGTGTCGTGCCAAACGACATCATAGCCACAGACCGCGAGTGGATCAAAGTCCGGGTGTCTTTCCGGCTGTACAACAATGACTACAACCTTACACTCTGTCAGTTCAATAAGATTTACAACTGGAATCATTCGCAAAATGACTACCGGCGGCCAGACAACCGGATGGATTACGACGCTATCTTCGCCGAGCTCGTGACGGTGCCGCCGGGCAAATCTGTGAGCTACCACAACGCGGCGGTGGCGGATTTTGAGCATCCGTTCGTGCGTGTTCTACACCACATGATCTGCACCACTTTATTCGGTCGTGGTGATCTGTCTCTCAACAAGTTTCAGGAGACAGACCTGTTTTTCCTGAACAAGCTACTGAAGCGCCAAGAATGCAACTGGGGCGCGTTCTTCTTAACGTGCATTTTGGCGGTAAAGAGGAGTACACGAAAAGCTCCAATTCACTTTGGAGGGCTTATCATAAAGCTGGCCTCTTACCTTGGGTTGAATTTCCAGCAGCTTACTCCTCTCTCCAGTAGAAGCAAGGTTAATTTGCAGCATCTTCACTGATCCAATCTTATTTTGCTTCGAGATGGTTTACCATATGCTCATTGCCATGTAAACCATGCATACCAAGAATGCTTGCTTCCCGATCCTATCTTCAATATCGAAGGGGCGCAACATTTCCGATGGCCTATCATAGTCATTGCTGACTCCGATGAAGATGGCGGCAACGACGACGACAACAATGATGATGAGGATGAAGAGGAAGAGGAGGCCTACACTCCTCTTTGGGCATGAGTGGCACCACGGAAGCATCCTCGCATGCATCCGGGTGCATCTTCATCTTCGCAGCCTCCACCACCACCACCGCCCTCGCACCCAAGCGAGAATGTCTATTCTATGCAAGGCATGTATGCTATGCTGCAGGACATACAACAAACGCACCAACATCACAATATAGTGTATACCGGTATTCAGGATACTACGAACCGGTTACTTGACAATCAGCGGGCGATCTTCGAGAATGAGCGCCTCCTCCTTGGCAACCAACAACAGATTCATGACAGGTTGCATAGGATGGAGATGCAGCAGCAACCCTTTTATGATCACTACTGGAGTCAGAACTACTTTGGGGGTATCCACAACCTCCACCCATGCCCCAGTTTGATCCTAGCTTTCAGGGAGAGTACCCATCTTGGGACCCTAAGGCTCCACAGTACCCGCCTCCGCCACAAGAGTAAATCGGTATCTCTGTTCCAACCTTTAAAATTGTTTTTTACTATGAGGCCATAGTCGAATTCAAGCTTAGGGGGGTAGTTGGAATAGCTCTATCTTTTATTTTCTCTGTTTTTAGTTTTATTTTGTTCTTGTCATTTATTTCTTGCAATCTGATTTGTTGTAGGATGCACATTCTATCTAGTGTAATCGTGGATGTCCTAGGTCTTGTGTCATCTCAATTGCATGTACATGGGAATTAAGGGAAAATTAATTTTTTTTTAGTGTTCGCAAGCTTGCGTGTTGTTCAACTTTGAGCACATAACTTGAGAAAATGATTGGTTTTGTCAACTTTAAAACAGAAAATCACAACTGTACATTCCTAATGGTTCATGAAAAGTGGACGAAATTGGTTGTTTGAGCTTAAACTGACCAAATGATAATGAGACTCTAATTTGAAGTAAGATAGAGAAACCTCTTAACTACTACACAGGTCAGTAGGGAGGAACACATAATACTTTTCAAAGGTTCAGTCAATTAGTCTTGTGATCTTTTCACCTCATTGTTTTTCACAACCCACCATAAGAATTGGAAGTACTTTACAGTTTTAATATTCTTTGATTGCATGTCATGTAGATAGGACTTGCATTGCAAATGCTGTCACATGTTTATCATATTAAAAAAAAAATTTGGAATAGTGATACATGCACATTACCCTTAGGTGCATGTCATTTAGTTGCATTCATAATTTTTATGCATAGAGTATATCATGTACCTCATTTCTTCTTTGATGGTGAATTAAATTGTTCCATACCTTCTAAATAGTTCAAATATTTGAGTTATGCAGAAAAAGTAAGCCCAATAAATTATTCATTGTCATTTGTGTATATAAGGGCTTGAAAAAAAAAGAGAAAAAATTTTGTAAAAAAAATCTGAAAAAAAATGAAATTGAAAGAAAAAAAGAAAGTTATTAAGAAGCAAGTAGAATAAGAGGCAGAAAGGAACATGATCACCTGCATCTTAAGATGAGTAAGTACATGATGTAACTCAGTTAGATATTCCATCTCATTTTGAGACAGGATGTTAGTGCATGCATCATCCCACCCAATCTTAGGCATTAGGGCATGTTCATGTGCAAATGCATCATTTAGGGCATTTTTTTTGCATGTTGAAACCGTATATTGCTTCCATTTCTTTCATAAACCACCCATTTCATCCACCCGTTGCTCGAATTGGTAGACCACCATGATTTTCTCCTCACTTGTGAATATCAGGAGAGCTGCTTCCATGTAGATGGTAGTTAGGGCGAGCAACGTAGTATAGGAGATCACAAGACGCACCGAGTCTGGACCGACGAGTTTTATTATATTAACTACCTTATGTGATAGTGTTCATCAGTTTTGAGGTAGATATCTTTTATGGATGATTACTGTTGCCTTTAGGGTAATTATCATTCTGTGGTTAGTGAGGGCCGGAATGTGAATGTCCGGTGGGGATCATATGGGATGTCTGTTGTGATGATTTGTTCTTTAGTTGACTCTGGAAATTCTATTCAAAGGTTTAGTTGCTCAAGGGCGAACAATGTTCAAGCTTAGGGGAGTTTGATGCGATGATTTTGAGTAGCATTTATAGACTTGTTTTATATGTGTTTTATGCATCTATTGGTCATTTATGTGGTTAATATTGCATAATTCATTTACTTTGGTCTATGATCATTCTCTATGTCAAATCTCTCTTATTTCACTATTTTGAGCATAAATTATCACAATAATATATTTTATTCCGGATTATGTGGTTTCGTGTTGTAATTTCAGGAAAAACGAGTATTTGCTACTGTCGATACCATCGACGGTGGTCGATACCATCGACCAGACCACAGGTTGCCAGCCGCAAGGACCAGAAGAAAGTTGATACTAGCGATAGGGATGTCGATGGTATCGAGATACCATTATGTTGTTGGCAAAGAGTGAGTCGATACTATTGACACATAAGTCGATACTATCGACTAGTGGAGCTACAACGATGGTAAAAGGACAAAACTGACGCCTATGAATGTCGATACCATCGACCCACGTCGATGGTATCGAGGTGGCATCAGTTGTGACAAAGAAGAGAAAAGAAATTCAGCCGATACAGTGCTGGGTCGATACCATCGACTCACGTCGATGGTATCGACACCGTTAGATACATGTTTGCTTCTGATTGATCTAAATCCGACGGCTGTGATATTTTGGCGACCTAACTCGGTGATTATACCTAATGACGGCGATTAAGAGCAATCGAGCACGTCATTAGCCGCTACACACGTCCCGAGAAGGTGTGGAGAGAAGAACGGAGCCCAGACGCACGCCCCAGTCGATCCGGACACTGAAGAAGATGATTTCCACCACCAAAAGGCGGGAGAACGCGTATTCTACGCCAAGGATCGCTTGGATCTTCTCCGTTTAGGGGTTTCACCACTCAATAACGTTTTTCTCCATGTTTCCCTTTTTCTACTCCACATTTTTCTATGAGATGAACACGCGGGGCTAATCCCCTTTGTCTTTAGGACCGGGAGTAGCCTAGGAATTCATTGTATGACACTTTTATCATAGTAATTCATACCTTATCTCTTAAATCTGTGGTATAATTTCGTTTTCTCAATTATATTGTTATGTTTGATCACCATAATAGTAATCTAATGCCCTTAATTACTTTGAAAGAAGAATTAATGGTTGAAAAGAGACGGAATTTACATTAATTGACAAATCCCTTGAACAAGGTGGTGTAAGGTTAATGGCGGATACCGAGAGATCGTTTTAAATGCACCTAGTTTAGGGTATAGGTTACTACGACGGTGGAACCGACCTAGACATAGGTAGTGAACTGTACCACGACAGTGGGCAATTCTGATTTCAGGCCACTACCCGGATAGAGAGATAAATTTGAGTGACTACATAGAATCTAATACAATGAAAACCCACGGTGAAACCGCAATCCTAAAGATCTCATCTTGATTTGATTAAACTAAACATTTAATCGATTGTTTTGTTTTGTTTTATTTCATTTTCAACAACAACTTCCAACTCTTTAATCGGTCTAGCTGATTGCGAGTAGTTAGTAGTAGTCTCTGACAATTCACGTACCCCTGAGTTCGACTCGGGCCTCACAAAGGCCTATATTACATTGACGCGTACACTTGCATTTCTACGCACGTAAAAAGTGTGTCACACAGTAAATTGCATAATTAAATAGTAATGTTATAACAGATGTTAATAGATATAAAAATGAAATATTTCTCACCGGAATAATGCCACTTTCATTGCATGTCCATATTTTGGATTCAATTTAGTCTCCTTAGGATCTAGATAATAGATAGTGAACGTCCCGGGGACAATAACTAGTATCTCCCAATGCGTACCCCTAGAGGTAAAAAAGTTTAAAATTAATAACTTGAAACCCACAATAAAAATGTAATTTTCTTAAGTCCAAATTATAAGCAAAGTAAACTTACTCCACATTGAATGGAGCTATTATCACCATCTTCTTATTTTGACCAAAATTTGTAAAAGCATCACCGTAGTATTGTTGAACTGACGTAGGGTCTTTAGCTACTAGACTAATCAAAGATGGAATAAAAAATCCTCCATGTTCAAATGAAAAATCTGCACATATCTTGCCTAAGTAGCTGCAAAACATGTATTACATATGCATTAATATATAAAAAACCTAAAATTTGACAAAATAAACACACTTACAGGATATAACTATAAATGGACATATAGATAGAAATATATGATATATTTTTAAAACTTATATTGTGAGGCGGCACATTGGTATCCTCACCATGCTCATCATGGACATCATGGTCATCATGCCCATGCTCAGCCATCTGAAAATTTCATTAAAAAAATCAAATATTTAGCATTTGACATAACTAGAAGATAATGAAACATTGTATAGTTCACATATACAAATGAAACATTGAAAAATGAAGCATATAAAAAAATATAAACATGCATGCCTCTAATATTGCGATCGTTTATCAATTCAAAATCCTTCATTGTGATCTCCACACACATACAAGTCATCATTAGCTTCAATATTTTGTGGTGTTGGCAACCCAATTGAGAATGGAATGGAGTCATCATACTTATCATAGTACTCCTCTTCATCTATAGGATCTTCAATGAACTGTCTTTTACCATGAAGAACAACCGACCATTTATCATTTACAGGATCATCGATATAAAATACTTGTTTTGCCTGTGATGCCAATATGAATGGTTCACCCTTCTCGCCAATCTTTTCAAAGTTCACTAAAGTGAAACCCAATTCATCCACTATAAATCCTTTGGTGTTATCAACCCAATTACATTTGAAGAGTGGAATTCTGAAATCTATGTAGTCAAACTCCCATATGTCTTCAATGACACTGTAATATGACATTTTAGCTTCATGTGGACTCTTATCCTTTGCACTTGCAAAAAACATAGTTGACTCTTGAAGGGTGACCCCACTATTTTGGACGACACTCTTATCATCTTGGCGCTTTGTGTAATATGTGAATCCATTAATGGCATACCCTTCATAAGACATAACATTCAATTTTGGTTTAAAGGTGAGGCATTTGATAGTTTCAGTAATATCATTTGGTGTTTGAGATAGTTGATGTAAGACTTTATCTTCAAACCACTTAATAAATGTCTTGTTATGCAATCTAGCAAGCCACATTGAATTGGCTCGAGGATATTGTCTCTTGATGAAATTGGTATGTTCCTCGATATAAACACTCACTTCGTCCATGTTGTGTAAAATATACAAGTGACCTTGTTCCAACTACTCACGGATGATTACTTTCACCCGTGATCCCAAAATTCCTTTACCAAATTGCTCCTCAATATTCTTGTCATTACTAGGAGTGTCATTACCACTCAGAAAGTAATTGCAAAAATCCATAACCTATCTTGCCACATAACCCTCAATAATACTCCCTTCAGGCTGATAACGGTTTCGAACATCACTTTTAAAAACACTCATGTATCGTTCAAAGGGATACATCCAATACAAGAAAACTGGTCCCAACATTTTCACTTCCCTAGTCAAGTGGACAACAAGATGTACCATGATATCAAAGAATGAAGGAGGGAAATACATCTCAAGATGACATAGGGTAACAACCACTTCTCTTTACAAAGTATTGAGAGTATCAGGGTCAATAACTTTGCTGCACAGACTATTGAAAAAGAAACAAAGTCTGGTGATTGCAAACCTTACATGCTTCGGCAATATAGATCGAATTTCCATGGGCAATATTTGTTGCATTAGAGTGTGACAATCATGATATTTAAGACCTATCAACTTTAGATCTTTCATTGATACCAATCTATAGATGTTGGATGAGTAACCCTGTCACACCTTAACATTTACCAAGCATTCACAAAAAGCTTTCTTCTCCTTTATAGACAACGTGTAACAAGCGGGAGGTAAGTATGTTCTTCGATTTCCCATTTCACGTAATTCTATTAATTCTGACCTTATTCCCATTTCACGTAGGTCCAGTCTGGATTTTATCCCATCTTTAGTCTTACCTGGTATATTCAACAGAGTACTAATGACGCTATCACAGACATTTTTTCCAACGTGCATGACATCGATACAATGCTTGGCTGTCAAAGAACTCCAATGAGGAAGATCCCAAAATATTGACTTCTTGAATAAAGATTTGTCACTCTGTGTGGCCATAGTACATTGTGACCTCTTACCAAATTCATTGACAATGTCTTTTACTCTTTCATAAATAACATCACTCGGTATAGGTTTAGGTGCACTCCCTTCCTCATTCCATCCATTGAATGCTTTGCGCTTCCTATGATACAGATGGTATTTTGGAAGAAACATTCAATGACCAAGATATACAATCTTTTCGCCATGTTTTAGTCTTGTTGAATCAGTGTTCTCTTTACATATAGGACACACTTTATCTCCTTTGACACTATATCCAGATAAATTCCCATATGCTGGAAAGTCATTAATAGTGCAAAACAACATAGCGTGCAAATGAAATGTCTCTCTTCATGAAGCATCATAGGTCATCACACCTTCACCCCAGAGTTTCTTCAAGTCATCAATCATAGGTTCAAGATAAACATCGATATCATTTCCAGGTTGTTTAGGGACCGATATCAACAACGACAACATAACGTACTTATTTTTCATACACAGCTAGGGAGGAAGATGGTATATAACAAGCATGACATGTCAAGTGCTATGTTGGCTACTCAATGTCTCCTACAGATTCATCCCATATGTACAAAGCCCAAGTCTTAGATTCCTGACTTCTTCACCAAATTTAGGGTACAATAGATCAATCTTCTTCCACTGAGGGGAATCAGACACATGTCGTAGGATCCCATCATTATTTTTCTTAACATCTACACGCCACCTCAAATTCTTCACATCTATCAGATTGGCAAAGAAGCGTTGAAACTGTGATATTATAGGTAGATACCACATCACCTTGGCAGGAGAACTAGTTTTGGACTCCCCTGAAGTCATCAATTTATACTGTGACGCACCACATTTTGGACAATCTTTGAAATCCACATAGTTCTTTTGAAATAATACACAATCATTCGAGCATGCGTGTATCTTCTTGGCCTCCATTCCCATTGGGCACAACAATTTTTTTACCTGGTATGTTGAGGTTGGAAACTCATTTCCTTCAGAATGCATTTCTTTCAACAAAGACAACAATGATGTGAAGCTTTTATCGCTCCATCTATTGTTAGCTTTCCGCTTATACAATTTCAACACAGCGCTAAACTTCGTAAACTTAGTACAACCTGTGTATAATGGTATCTCAACATCATGCACAATGTTTCTAAACATGGGAGGTGGATCGGTTTCGGTGTGCTCTACTCCACAACTATCCAACATCGCATCAACAATGTCTACTGGAACTGGTTCGTTCACATCTACGTCATCGGAGGAAATTTCATCTTCCACACAAGCACTGCTATCAACATCCACTGGTTTCAGGTTTGAAATATCTCCATGCCAGTGCCATTCTGTATAGCCTAGTACAATCCCGTTGCACATGACATGACTTTTGATTTCGTCACCAGCACTGACTTTCAAGTTGTTACCGCAATGCCTACATGGACAGTAGAACCTATATCCAAGTTGTTTCCTATGTTCCTCGGCAAATCTAATAAACTGATCAAGACCATAACTAAACTCTGAGGTGCAGCGGTTGCAAATGGACATCCATGATCTATCCATTCTATGATCAAAGAGAAAATAAGTATATATTACAACAAGCTTAGGGTCTAGGGTTAATAGATTAGAGTTTAAGCATGGTTAAAACTTTAGGGTTTAAGGTCTTATATATAATTAAGATTTACTCCTATTGAGTAAATCTTGGACGGGTTTCTAGGCCAAAAAATACATGTGTTGTCATTCTTATATATAATAAATATGTACCACCTATCCCATTCTTGAACACCTAATCTCACTAGTAAGTGTATAATGTATATTGGGTTTTCAAGAAAATTTCAGCAGCATTTCCCCACTATTCTCTAAGTACATATGTACTTAGATAACAAATGGGGAAATGCAACCGAAATTTTCTTGAAAACCCAATACACATTATACACTTACATCCTAAGTGAGATTAGGTGTTCAAGAACAGTCCCAAACCAGGGACTATCCAAGATTTACTCCTATTGAATAAATCTTGGACGGGTTTCTAGGCCAACAAATACATGTGTTGTCATTCTTATATATAATAAATGTGTACCACCTATCCCATTCTTGAACACCTAATCTCACTAGTAAGTGTATAATGTGTATTGGGTTTTCAAGAAAATTTCGGCAGCATTTCCCCGTTGTTCTCCAAGTACATATGTACTTAGAGAACAAACGGGGAAATGCTGCCGAAAATTTCTTGAAAACCCGATATACATTATACACTTACATCCTAAGTGAGATTAGGTGTTCAAGAACAGTCCCAAACCGGGGACTATCTAAGATTTACTCCTAATGAGTAAATCTTGGACAGGTTTCTAGGCCAACAAATACATGTATGTTGTCATTCTTATACCTACAATCCTAGTTTTATCATTCATATCCTAAGTTTTGTGTAACATCATTTAATCATGCTTGTCAATAAATACTAAACAGTAAATAAACCATGATTCCATATATCAAAGATTTGAATCAGGGGGTGATGTAGCCCTATTTTAGGGCTCCATCCTGTGCCATTTTTTACTTAAATCACATCTAAACATGTTAGATTACAAGCTTTTTCCCCTAATGTGTTTTTCATTACCAAATGCACTTATTATGTTCTTTGCACTATTTTTAGGTACTTGGACCATGTCTTGGAAGAGAGATAAAGAAGGAGTTCTAGGGCTCCTCCACTCATGGGGAGGCCCCAAAATCTCCCTTAACCTACCTCCAATGGCCAAGAGTCGTCACCAAGCAAAGACATCCAAGAATGATGAAGTTTAAAGGATAATCAAATGGTGCAAGCCTCACCACGGTCATGCGAATTTATGACCAAGAACAAGCATTTCAACAGGGTTTTTCCCCAAGTCACCACGACCGTGGCCAATGAAGAACAAAATGACAGTGATGCTGCTCCACGACGTCATTGGCCACGGTCGTGGCGACTTGGGGGAAAACCTTGTTGAAATGTTGGTTCTTGGTCATAAATTCACACGACTGTGGGAAGTCCCCACGACCACATCCCCCTCCTCCAAAACGGTCGTGTGACCCAACACGTTCGTGGTACCACTCACCCACCACGAACATGGCACTCTGCCACGGCCATGGCCACCAACATAGCATACCACCAGCCCCATATCATGACAGTATTCTTACCCCACGACCGTCCTATACTACCCTCACCATGGTCGTGGCACACCAACACAACCGTGGTGACCAACCTACCCTACCATTTCCACCACATACCCACCTCAAATCCACTCCATTTCACCATTACCATTAGAGCTTCATATATCAACATACATACTAGGTCATATTTCAAGTAAAGATTTAGGCATTTAATCACCTTAGGGCGCATACATGATTCACAAGGTATTTGGGTGCACAACGAATAATATATGTTACTAATTTAGGAGTTCACATTATCATTTTAGAAATAGAAGACCCACATGTGAGTTAAGTTTGAGATTTAACATCAATGTATCTTTAACACGCATGCTTCAAGGTTCAAAACACATAATAAATCAAATTAGGATGCTAGAATGGACAAGTTGAATCTTATTTCAACATGCATCAAAATTTACTGTATTAGGTCAAGCATGAGGATTAGAAGCACAAATATATGCAAGTACAAGATTTGAATCAAAATGAAGCCTACTGGCACATTGGGAGAGTGAGATTATACCTCACTTGAAGGGTGAAGAACAAATATATGCAAGTCAACAACACAAATGGATGACACAACAACTCAATTCAGCCCAAGAGCACAAGTGTAATCAACACAATTCTGTTATAATGGATTAATTAGGTGTCAATAAGCATCAATTTTAGTGAGACTCTCTTAGTTCATGCTACTACAAATGGGAAATCAGAAAATATGCTGCATGTGTAACCTTAATTGCAAAAATACAATCTAAGTCCACTAATGACAAAAATTACCCTAATGACAAAAGGGCCAGCAAGGAGCAAGAAGATAGGGGTTATTTTGATCATTTTGTTACTAAAAATTGCAGGAACATGAGCAAGGAGCAAAGAGCAAGAAGAGGAGGAAGAAGGGTACCAGGAGCAGGAGCAGGAGTAGAGGAAGAAGAGGCATCGGAGGAGAAGGAGCAAGAGCAGAGCATGAGAAAGAGGTGGCAGCGGTGAGCGGGCGACGGCGGTGAGTGCGTGACGGCCAGAGCAGGAGAAGGAGTAGAGATGGAGGAGCAGGCGGTGGCAACATCAAGAGGAAGCAGAGGAGCAGGCAGTGGCAACAGTAGCAGCGGCAGGCATGAGTGGTGGCAGTAGTGGAGGCAACAGGGAAGGAAGACTTGTGGCGGGGAAGGCAGAAGAGCAGCAGACGGCGGCGGAATCGCCAGACCCTAGTGAAATCGCCAATGAAACAGAGAAAGGGGAAGATCCTGTCTAGCGCGGGTGCTATTAAGTTAACAATAGGCGTTGGTTATTAACATAAACTGACACTTCAAACTTTCGACGTCGGTTACCATCAACACACCGACACTTATGTTCACTGATAGTCGTCGGTTCCAAATAGCAAAATTGACGTCTATCTGTATATGCCAACAAAAAATAAATGTTCTCGAATTATGATCATAGGCGTCAGTTTCCAGACAAAATTGACATCCAATGGACAATCTTAACCCTAAAAATTTTCACGGGGACGTCGCGCGAAACCTTATCAGCGCCAGTTTTTCCACAAAAATTGACGACCTTTGGAGGTAATTTTTTTCATCATCAGGCGTCGTTTATTAGGTAGAAAACTGATGTCGTATGTGAAACTTTGGGGGGTAATTTTTTTTTGCTCGAAAAATTGGATTTGGCGGGCTATGTTAGGCATCGGTTTGACTTAGCGAGCCGACGCTTAATAAAAAGTGATACCTGTGTCAGGCTGGTCTTCAAATATAGATGTCGGTCTTTGTAATTAGCCAATGTTGTAGGGTTTAGGCGTCAATTTTTGGTAATAGCCGACGTCTCTAAATGTGACGTTATAAGCTATTTCTGTAGTAATGAATCAATGATGGCATTAGAAATGCCACATTTGATATCCAGATTTCAGCAACCATGTGATACATATGATTGAACATATATGTATACAATAATAAGTTAATATATAGAAAACCATTATAAAACATGTATTTTCACATATGACTATTCATATTCACTGTATCTAAAGTTCTATCAGTGACGCGTTCAGCCATTGATAATGAAATAGCTCAAAAACATCTCTCAACACTATAACAGTGTTGCAATCTATACCTATGAAATCCTCCATTAGGTCGATCACCATGGTGTTTGATTGATCTTTGTTGTCTAACCATACTACCAAAGCCTTGTAGTTAGGGCCTAAAGAGTCATAAAAATCTTGTGGAATAAAATGTGGGGGTGAAGGCTTTAGAATTCTATGGGAATTCTTAGTTGTTGTGGTTTGCATGCATGTATTCTCATATTAGCTTCGGATTGTTTATAACTTCAATATATATTTGTCATACCTCACAAACAACAACGAGTTGTTTGGGACACCCAATATATCTACCTTCTACTTCTTCAACTGTGGTGGCATTTGGGAGCTCGCATCGGAGTGGTGCTTCTCTCTGTGTTGGAATGACATGTATGACAGACACACAAACATAATTGGTGGGAAGGAGAACACCATGAACCACATCAACATGTAGATTAGTCGTGGTATCTACCACAATGTTGAATGATGGAACATTGATGGCAAGATGGAAATTTTTTACCACCTACAATTTAATGAAACACAACATTTAAATTGACATGCGTATATATATTGACTTAAGGGATTATTTTATAAAAATTTATATATAAATTGACTTTAATTGAATCTTAACCCGGTCATGTCATGTGGGTCCAGAGGAGTACTCCTAATATCCTATATGGTCATGTGACATTGTACAAGATCCATGAATGATGCATAAGCTTGTGCCACCTGAGAAGCCTTGAACTCCTCCAAGGTTGCAGCTATCAATCTCTACACATCCTCTTGATCCGTTCCCCCTTTCTTGGCAAATTTGCACTTTTATTGGGATGAGACAGAAAAATATTTTATCCCAAAACCAACTCTAATATTCCTAACATGTCCAAGGTTCTCTTCTGTCCCTAGAGAAACTGTCAATTCATTGTTTGTGTCTTAAGGGGTGAACATGGCCTCCTTTGTTTGTTCACTCAGCTCCAACTATTCATCAGAAAAACTGACTAATCAGTAAAGCATAACAATCTAGGAAAAAAAGAACATGGACATGCATTGTGAGTCCAAGAAATTTACTATTTTTGCAGCCACCTCCGGGGTTGCTTGGACAAGGATTATTCTGGCTTTGTTTTTCCTCATATCTATCCACTCAATATAGCAAGACAACCCTCCAAAAGTACTAGAAGACTCAGTAGTAGAAGGAGTCGAAGTAGAAGGCCCTTACTCTTGCTCTCTTAACCGATGACATATAACATAAACACCTAACTCAACAATGGTTTTACACATTCTTGTCACACCTTTGTTTTGGAGCATTGTGAACGGCCTGATTAATTTATTAAGAATATTGCTAACGAATCATAAGGAATCATAAGAAGATAATTAATTAAATAATTTGAATGCATCTATTTTTCTCTACTAAAAAACTCCAACCAAATTTTTTTATCAAGATAGGTCCATTTAAGAGTGGGTTCCTTATCATTCTTGTCTCCAAATATGTAGCCTCTTTCAAGGATTGTCCACCAATCTTAATGTCTTCTCCCGATGAGCTACATAATAGTCATGTAATGCTACTTTTCATCAAGCTCATACTGACCCTAAAAAGGTTAAACAATCACTACTTTTTAATAAAGAATAGGAAAAAACTTTAAAAATAGAAACACATATATCTCACCTCTAACTCCCTCTAAATGAGGCCTTTATTTTCCTTACTCACTTGCCTCCAATCCTCAACACAAAGAAGCACTTTTCTTTAACCAAGGACCTCGTAGTAGCTTATGAAATATTTAGTAATCAGCATGCCTACTTCACTAAATTCAACGAAGCCCTTATTCCCTTTGTCCCTATTTGATGAAATTATTATCAAAGTTATCTCGCTCCTATGTTTAGATTTATCAGCACTGTTATCACCCTATTCAGGAGGCCCAACAAGATCCTCATGTTCAGGATCATTGTGCTCCTAGTTAGATGCCATCTATAAAATCAAAAGTAAACATATAAAAAAGTTATATCACATATGAAAAAGTCTGATCACATATATGAAAAAGTCATATCACATATGAAAAAGTTAAAAGTAAATATATGAAAAAATAAACATGTTAGATAATGCAAATACCATATGAAATATAACATGTAGTATAGCTTAAATAATATCCCTTCTATGTGATCTTCACGTGTATAATTTTTAGTGTTAGATTCAATATTTACACATGGTAAGTCAACAAAGAATGGACTAGAATCATCATACTTATCATAGTACTCTTCTTCATCAATAGGATATGAAATGAACTATATTTTCCTATGAAGAATGACATACCACTTTTCTTGTGCAGCATCCTTGATATAGAATACTTGATTTGCTTGTTATTCCATGATGAATGGTTCATCCTTCTTGCCCGTCCACTTAAAATTTACTATTATGAAACTGAGTTCATCAACGACAACTCATTTTTTGTTATCAACCAATTTACACCTAAATAATGGAACTCTAAACTTTGTGTAGTCAATTTCCCATATGTCTTCAATGACACCATATTAAGACATTTTTCCTTCACATTGACTCTTATCCTTGGCACTAGAAAAATACAATGAAGATGTTTGAAGGGTGATCCCACTGTTTTGGATGACATTTTTTGTAGTATGAAAATTCATTTATGTCAAACCCTTTGTAAGATGTAATGTGCATCTTTGGCTTACACTCTAGCCATTTGATAGTGTCTGTAACATTATTTGGTGTTTAAGATAGTTGATTGAATATTTTCTTTTCAAACCACCTAATAAATGTCTGATTATGGTCTCTAGCGAGAGACATTGAACTGGCTTGGGGGTATTTTATCTTGAGCTTGTTGATTTGTTTAGTGATATAAATACTCACATCATCAATGTTGCGTATAACATACAAGTGTTCTCATTCCCACGAATCACTACTAAGATCTATATGTCGTTATCTCAAAGTACCTTTGTTAAAATAAGTGTTAGGATTCATAGTATTAGTAGGAGTTCAATTGCAACTCAAAAAGTCATTGCAAAAGTCCATAACCTCCCTAGCAACATAGTCCTCAATGGTACTCCCTTTAGGATGAAAATGTTTTCGAACGTCATATTTAAAAACACTCATATACCACTCAAAAGGATATCGTCACAGAACCAAAATCTCAGTCCCATGAACCAAATGAATACCAAAGACAACATGCAGAAGTATAAAGCTTAACACACATGAACAGATAACAAGATAAAGGCACCAACACGATCTCAACATTCAACAAGTATAAATTGTACAATATACATCATATTCATGAGTTCAATTACACATTTCCAGAGTCGAGGTACAAGTCTTTTATGTGCACTAAATCTAGATCTTACAACAAGTACACCTAGCATATCTCACCAAGCCCATAAACCTTCTAGCCATCTCTGAACCTAAAAACAAAATATGAGTAACGGGTCAACACATGAGGTGTTGAGTATGGGGTAGAAAGATACATATATATGTATAAGCTTTGCATAATTTGAAAAGATTTCAAGAATAAGCGTACAAGAATAAACATGTTAACTATTTAACAAAATGTGAAACCATATATTATGTTATTTCACTCCATTATACCAACAATATCAAGCATGTATAAGGCCTTTGACCATCTTCCTGTCAGAAGGGTCCGTAAGGGTGCTCAAGATTAGCTAACCCTTTTATACGAGGGGGACCTCAAGGCCATAGCCAAGAGCTAACCCTTTATCAACAATTTTATAATGGAGTTATATATATATATATATATATATATATATATATATATATATATATATATATATATATATATATATGTGTGTGTGTGTGTGTGTGTGTGTGTGTGTGTGTGTGTGTGTGTTCAAGTTATAAAACTGATGAGGCAAACATCGAGTAAGACATAACAATATTACATGTCAATATTTGAGCAAGTAAACAAATAAGCATACAATACATGTCTTTTCAAGCAAGAAAGATATATTCATATAACTAGATAAGTCCATACCTAATTTAGAGATTCATAACCTAACTTATCCTTCATCATCTAGCCACATGCCAAACATGATTAACAACAAGATTGTATACATGCATTAGATTCTCATCGTTAACCCTAATTATCTTCATTTTAAGGGTTTTGGCCAAGTTAGGTTACAAGTTGCTTAATAGTACATTTGATGACCTTATACTGATTTAGATTCCATCATGTGGGTGTGGTTCAAGTGTCATGCCATTATGACGTTCCATGCACTTTCTATGATCATATTAAGGTTTAAGGCATTTGTGTGCATTCTAGGGTCAAAAGACTCACAATAGAGCACCCTAGATCATGATTCATCAAGTTAAGAGGTCCAGACCTAAAGATGATTTAGATTAGAAACATTAATTCATCAGAAACACATAATAAGATTAGGTGGTTGTCCATTAGCATCAAGATTAGCAATCTAGGGAAAAGTTCATCATTAAAGTGTTGACCTAGAGGTTGTACATTGTCCATATTTTGATAATAACTTATCCATTCCATTCATATGTATCTAATATTTCTATTCAAGATTGATCTCATGCTTTAGGTAAATGAAAAGGATCAATTTACACAAGCCCTAGCTTGTCAAAGTTCAACTCAAATGCAATAAAAGTATGCTAATAAGGAAATCACTTCAAATGACCATAGAAGAATTTTTTAATCACTTGTATTGATGATATGGCTTGTAACTAAGATGATAAAAATATGTGGGACACTTAATACCAAGTTTTAATCACTTTTTAACCAAATTAGAAAATTGACCATAGGATGTTGATCAGTCGAATTCCAATTTCGACCGACCCCATTGATTGATTTTTTGATGATATGCATCAGTCGAGTTATGAATTCACAGAACTCGACAGAATGGCTTACTGACCAAATGTGATTTTGGCTAATTGATTGAGTTTCCCAAGACAAACTCGAATGACAGTTTGAAAATGGGTTTGTCTTTTAGTTGGTCGGTCGAGTTACCTTTATTGAAACTCGACCTATTGCACTGTACGGAAAACACAGAAAAAGTGATTATAACCATTAATGACTTATTTGGATGAAAATAGATCTGTTTCCTTGAGCAAAAATGGCTATATTTCAGCCTAAGTGTTCCCTAACTCAAGGGAGCACCCCCAGCTATAAATAGGACCCCTTGGAGTTCATTCCAAGTTTGCTAATTCACTACATTCAAGGTCCTTGCTATAGTTGGGAGTGCTACTACTCCTTGAGCCCCCTTTCTCTCTCTAGTTTACACATCATTTCATGATTTGTGAGTGAGTTAGGATTATTGTAAGAGAGCTCCACCTTTGTGCATGTAAAGCTCTCAATCTTCCACTACTTCCCTATCCCCTTCTCTCATGAAGAAAAGTTGAAGCAAGCTCCATCGAGTGAAGAAGGAGTTGTAGATGGTCCTCTTTAAGGTGGTTGCATAGGTGGTGATCTTCTCCAAGTGAAAAAGAAGGCAAAGGCTGAAAATTCAATAGGAGAAGCAAAGTCCTTCAAGATAGAAGATTTGGGCTTGAGTGGGTAAGACCTAGGTGAAGGCTGAAGACTCAAGCTAAGTGGGTAAGTTCCTTGGTAAGATGGAGATCTCCTTGTGCTTGGATGGGTAAGTCCTTTTGTGGTCTAATGTTGTAAATATCTTGGGTGATATAATAGAGAAAAGCACTTACAAAGTCCTAGAGGCTGACCTCTCTAGGTAGTGGATTGACTCACTTCTAGTTTGAAGTGTGGAACCACTCTACTTCCCTTTGTCAAGTGCTTGGTATCAATCTCTCTCATCCTTACTATGCTTATTTAGATAGGACTTCAAATTGCCATTAAGCTATTGCTCCATATTGATATAATTTGAAGGTCTAATTTGTTTTGTGAGAATTTTTGTAGCTCTATTAACCCCCTATAGAGCCCTTAGATCCAACACGTGGTATCAGAGTCAAGGATCTTCTCCAACAATCTCCCACGAGATGAGAAGATGGGCAACAACCTACTTGGTTCACTCAACCTAGAGGGAGGCTTCTCCAAGCGTCCTCCGATCTTTGACGGCACCAACTTTCTCTACTGGAAGAGGCGGATGCAGTTCTACATTTAAAGGATGTACTTTGATATGTGGAAGGTGATGGTCACACCCTACAAGGAGCCAACCGGAGTTGTTGCAACATGGAGTGAATTTGCTCTCAAGGAGGTTCAACTAAATGTAAAAGCCATTAGCATCCTCTACGCAGCCCTCACCCCCATGGAGTTCAATCGGATTTCATCATGGGACACCACCTATGAGATTTGGGGCAAGATGTGCATCACATATGAAGGCACAAAGCAAGTCGAGGAGGAAAAGATCTACATGTTGAATAGCCTCCTAGAGAACTTCAAGATGGGAAAGAAAGAAGGCATTGCAGAGATGTATTCAAGACTCAATGTCATCATCAACAGGCTGGCTGTATGGAGCAACACTTTGGATAGAGGTGTCATCAACTCAAAGATATTGAGAGCTCTTCCAAAGAGGTGGGAGTCCAAGGTCACCTCCATTGAAGAATTGAGGAGCCTTGGTGGCATCCCAACTGAAGAACTCATTGGAAATCTTCAAGCCCATGAGCCTAGACTTGACAAACAAGAATAAGAAGCAAAGAAAGAAGATAAGGAAGCTAAGAAGATCAAAGATAATTTTTTCAAAGAACAAGTGGAGGTTGTCATCCTTCAACAACAACTTGCTTGCCAGACTTCTCCCTCCTCCTCTAGTGAAGATAAAGGCCCTAGTGAGCATGAAGCTAACTACATCAAGGGCAAACATTTTAAGGGAAAGCAAGCTTCCTCATCCTCTACTCTGAGATGCTACAAGTGTGGTCAAAAGGGGCACTACAGGAGTGAATTCCCAAAGTCAATAAAGTCTCACCACAAGAGCAGCTCAAGGAAAGAAGAAGATTACAAGAATGAGATCAAGCATAAGAGTAAGGATAAGAAGGAGAAGAGGCACAAGAACACAACTCATGTAGCTTGGGAAGCTTCATCTTCAAGCAGCTCTAGCTCATAAGAAGATGGAGAGTGCCACCTTACTCTCATGGCCTCTACAAGTTAAGATATTGGTGAGGTAAGTGAGGTAGGTTTGCATGAATTGCCTAAAGAAGCTATTATTTACATGCTTATTACTATCCGTTCTTCTTTTTCTAAATGTAAATCTAAGAGAAAATGGTTAGAAAAAAATATTGATGATCTTTATGCTAAGCTTGAGATTTTGGAATTGAATGAGAAAACCAACCTTGAGAGTATTGATAATTTGCAAGGGCAATACCTTGATATTGAACTCCACTACAATGGGGTTGAAGTTGAGGATAGTATCTACCTTAAGAACATTGAGAATCTTAAGGAAGAGAATCAAAATTGCCTAAAAGAACTTGAATTGCTTAAAATAAAAAATGTGGAATTTAAGTTGCTTATTGATGCTTGTATAGAAGAGAGAGATGTCTATCTCAAAGAGATTTAAATGCTAAAATTTGAAAATGCTAGGTTGCTTAGTCAAGTAAATGATCTATCTTCTAGACCTTTGTTGCCTAGTGTTAATGTTGCTTCTATCTCTCTTGAAAATGATTCATATATTACTAAAGCTTTATGTATTGAGGCTGATCTTGTGCATTCTAGGGATGACATATCTAGTTTATCTTCTACTATTATTTCTTTGAATTATGATAACCATAGATTGAGAGCATCCCTGCAGAAATTTCTCAAAGGGAAGAAATCCCTAAATGAAATCCTTGACCATTTTACTAAACAAAGTGGTACTAGTGGTTTGGGATTTGTAAGGGGAGCCTCTAAGGGAAAGAGTAAGGCCAAAGGTAAGAAAAAGAGCAAGGAGATCTCGTTCTTTGTAGGAGAATCTTTGAGCACTAAGAATCCTATGGTTTGTTCTTATTGCAAATGTGATGATCATTATTCCACTTATTGACCTTACAAGCCTAAGGGGACCAACCCAAAGATGAAATGGGTCCCCAAGATAACTCAGGATTCCAAATTTTGAGTTGGGAACTAACATTCTCCTTTCTTATAGGAAAAAGATATATGGATTGTTGATAGTGGCTGCACAAAGCACATGACCGGTGACATAAGCCATTTCAACAATTTCACAAAGAAGAAAGGAGGATCTGTCACCTTTGGTACAACAAGAAAGGTAAAATCAAAGGTGAGGGTGATGTAGGTGAAACCTTATGCATCAAGAATATTCTTTTTGTGGATGTCCTACATCACAATTTAATAATTGTTAGTCAACTTTGTGATAATGGTTACCTTGTACTATTTACTTATCTTGAATGATTGATTCTAGATTCCCTCACCTATCAAGTTATATATAAGGGAACTAGAAGTGGTAATCTTTATTTTTTTTCTCTTAAATCTATTAAGCATGTGGTTGGTAGATGCTTAGTATCCAACTCGAATGATATTTCTCTTTGGCACCGCCGACTTGGTCATGTAAATATTCATCAATTAAAGATGTTGAGAAAAAAGGACTTAGTCAAAGGACTTCCTGAATTGGATTTTGAAAATGATGAGGAATGCCAACCTTGTATACGAGGAAAGCAAACTAAGTACTCCTTCAAATCCAAAGGAGTCCTTAGCACTAAGGGAGATCTTGAGATTCTTCATATTGATCTATTTGGACCGATGAGAATGCAATCGCTTTGTGGTTCCAAGTATTGCCTTGTTATTGTCGATGATTTCCCTAGATATACTTGGACCTTCTTTCTCATTTCAAAGAGTGATATACTTGATGTTTTCTATAGTTTTTGCAAATGAGTTGAGAATGAAGCTTCATTCTGGATTGTTTCCATCTGTAGTGACCATGGGGGAGAATTTTAAAATGAGCTTTTTGAGCATTTTTGTCAAGAATCGGGTTATGCACACAACTTCTCTTCTCCTCAAACACCTCAAAAAAATGAGGTTGTAGAGAGGAAGAATAGGTATCTACAGGAGATGTCTAGGACCATGCTTCTTGAGTATGATACTCCTAAGAAGTTTTGGGCTGAAGCTGTCGGTACCTATTATTTTGTGCAAAATAGGGTTTTCACTCATCCTTCACTTAAGAAAACCCCTATGAGCTATGGTGTCGCATGAAGCCTTCTATAAAGTATTTCCACATTTTTGGGTGTCCTTTTTTGTTTTGAATACGAAAGATTCTCTTGACAAGTCTGGTCTGAAATCGTACAAGGCTTCCTTTCTTGTCTATATCACTATTAGCAAGGCATATAGAGTTTATAATGTTGATCTTGCTAAGGTAGAAGAATCTATTAATGTAAAGTTTATTGAGATTAACCCCTCTATTCCCAAATATATTGTTTCAAATGATGATGTTGTAGATGAAGTAATTCCTATCCTTAAAGAACTCAACATCACCCAAAAGGGAAAAGAGGTGGCTGCTCAAGAAGAAGACAAAGATGATGAAAAGAAGGATCCAACTCCCCAGTTTGCAAAGAATCATCCAAAGGATCTGATTTTAGGTGATCCATTTGAGAGAGTGAAGACACATGCTGCATTCAACAAAGAACAAGCCAACAGTGCCTTCATCTCACAACTAGAGCCTAAAGATGTCAAGGAATCTCTTGGGGATGAAGAATGGATCCTAGCTATGCAAGAGGAGCTGGAACAATTCGAGAAAATCAAAGTTTGGACCCTTTTGCCAAGACCAAGTGATATAAAGATCATTAGCACCAAATGGGTCTACCACAACAAGCTAGATGAAAGCGCCAAAGTGGTAAGAAACAAAGCAAGGTTAGTGGATCAAGGCTACAATCAATAAGAAGGTATAGACTTTGATGAGACATATGCACCTGTAGCTAGACTTGAGTCCATTCGTATGTTGCTTGCCTTTTCTAGTCAGAAAAACTTTAATTTGTATCAAATGGATGTTTAAAGTGCATTTTTGAATGGTACAATTGAGGAGGAAGTGTATGTTGCACAACCTTTGGGCTTTGAACATGATAGTCTATCTAACCATGTTTATTTGTTGCAAAAAGCTCTCTATGGACTCAAACAAGCACCAAGGGATTGGTATGAGAAATTAAAGAAATTTTTATTGGATCGTGGTTATATCATGGGCAAAGTGGATTCTACCTTTATTCTAAAACACACTTCTAACAGTTTTCTTATCATTCAAATATATGTTGATGATATCATTTTTGGAAGAACTAACCTTGATCTTTGAAAAGAATTTAGTGATCTTATGCAGAGTGAATTCGAAATGAGTATGATGGGTGAACTCACATTCTTCCTCGACCTTCAAATCAAACAAATAAAAGATGGGAACTTCATCAACTAAGGCAAGTACACCAATGAACTACTTAAGAGCTTTGGGATGGAGAACACCAAGTCGATGGACACACCCATGTCAAACACCGCCAAACTTGATAAATATGAAGAAGGTGAGAAGGTAGATGAGAAGCTCTATAGAGGTATGATTAGAAGTCTACTTCACTTAACTGCCTCTAAACCTGACATAATGTTTAGTTTTGGCTTGTGTGCCAAATTTATGTCAAATCATAAGAAATCTCATCTTATAGTTGTTAAGAGGATTCTAAGTTAGTTAGCCAAAACTCCAAATTTTAGACTATGATATCCCAAGTCAAGGGACTTTACTCTTACAATCTATAGTGATGTCGATTACGTAGGGTGCTTGATTGATAGAAAATGCACAAGTGGCACTTGCTTCCTAGTAGGACCATGCTTGGTGTCTTGGTTCTCATAGAAATAGAGCACCATGGCATTATCAACCACTGATGCTGAGTACATTGCAGCCGGAAGTTGTTGTGCCCAGGTCCTATGGATGAAGCAAATGCTCCAAGACTTTAACATTCATTTTAATGCTTCTCCTATCTATTGTGATAATACTAGTGCAATTAACTTGTCTTACAATCCTATATTGCATAGTAGAGATAAACATATAGAGGTTCACCATCACTTTCTTCATGATCAAATTGCCAAGAAGGATATTTATATCACACATGTGAACACGGAAAATCAGTTAGCGGACATTTTCACTAAACCTCCAGCTAGAGAGCAATTTAACTTTATTAGATCAAAATTAATTATAACTACTTTGAATAAATCTAATATGATTTCTAGAAAGTTTTCATCTATCCTATATGTTTTGCATCTAACTTGATCATCTTTGCTTGCTATTTTTGCTTAAAATTAGGTTTTCATGTTCATATTGACTTGTTTTTCTCTTATTTTTGGGTATTTTTTGCAAATGCTTGTTTTATCACAAAATAGTACCCAATGATGAGTGATATGTGCCTAAGTATGTTCAATATACATAATGGACTTGAAAAATAAATTTAATTAACATTCATATGGATAGAAATTAAGTTTAATAGTTTTAGGTTAGGTTGACCATCGATCGAGTTTCCCCAGGACAAAGTCGATCGATCCATGGCCAAGAGCTTTTTTAAAAAAAGGCCAATCAGTCGAGTTTCCACTTTACAAAACTTGACCGATTGTCGGGCTGAAGCTAATTTAAGTTGGGTTTGACCAACTATTCTCCCTCTCAACTAGAGAAAAGCTGACTGATTCCACTCCCTCTAGCCCTAATCTCTCAACCCTCGACCCTCCCTTCCCTCACCTAGCCCTAATCCGACCTAGGGAGACCTTACTAGACCTTCCCCCTAGCTTGACCTAGGTGTGTGAATGTTTTTGGTGGAGTGGTTTGTGCGTTTGATCTCTTCTTCCTCTCCATTTTGCCTCCATGGCTTCTAATAGAAGGAAGAGAGCCGCCCCTAGCAATGCACCATCCTCCTCCAAATCTTTCCACTTGATTCCTTTTGATGAGACCCTTTTTGTCTCAATTGAGGTTGTTAATCGGTATAAGGATCTTCTTCCATGGAGTCCTTTTCCATTTATAGCCCTTTTTTAGCCTAGCCCTAGGCACCAAGCTATCATTGATCAAGTGGAAAGGTTGCTTTCTGTTCATCACCTTTCAGCCCTGGGTGTCGAGCGTGAGTGTTTTCACAATTCAATGTCTAGCACAAAAGCCGTTCACAAATTCTACACAAGTTTACATTGGAATTATGACTCCCTTGTACCCCCTCCAAATACTCAAGTTATCCTTACTTCTATGATAGTCGGGAAGAAATTCTAAATCTCAGAGGATATCTTGAATATCTTCTTTTTAGGAGGAAATGAGAATGATACCTGACGTAAGGATTATGGTGAGTATTTTGACCTGCTAGACCCCAAAGGTTTTTACAAACAAAATGAGATCACACTTCTAGATATTCATCATTACTTGAAGAAACATGACATTCCCTACAAGAAGAAGAGCACCCTACCCTCCTCCTCCTTAGATCTCAAGAAGTGTATATTTCCTAATGGTCAACTGCAACATCCACCCCAAGAAAAACCAAATAGATATTGCAAAGAACACTACAATGATAATGTACTGCATATTAGAGAATGTCAGAGTCAAGTGGTCTAGATACATACTTCACCACATGACTTGCTTTGACTCTGGCAAGAACACCTATGGCACCCATCCTCCATATCCTACCCTGATATGTGGTCTTTTTTAGTTGGCCACTGAGAAATCACTCTTCTCTGACTTCCACTACAGACCTGCCAGGAAGGGAGTGTGTATCAGTGAGACCACTATCTAGAAATCTATGTTTATCCTTTCCTCCACCACACCCGATGCCTCACCCTCTGCCTCAGCCTTAGCTACACCTGCCTCTACCTCAACCCAAGCTCCTCCACCTCCTCAACCTACCCGACCTAGCCGTGCCTCATTTTGTGTGTCCAATGAAGCCCTCATGTGTTACATGATACACCAACAACATTACAACCTCTAGGTCTAGGAGCATATGCACTGAGATTTATGTTTAATCATGTCTAACATGAACTTATCATGTGCACACCCATACCCTGCCTACCAGCCATACCCCGGTAGTGATTATGCATCATAAGCATAAAATCACTTCTACCATGCCCCTCCACCTGTACCTGAGCCTTCCGTTGTTGCTCCCACACCTTCTATTGCTGGTGGACCTTCTCCAGTCATCCTACCTCTGCCTACTAACCCCTTGGCAACTCTTCTTACCAGTCTTGGCAATTCTGCTCCCTCCTTTGCTCAGACCAATGAGCTTTGTTCTCTTAGTATGACTTGGGATGAGTAGAATTCTCGTTGGTTCGGTCGTCGCTTCGGTCCTTTAGTTGATGAGGAGATGCTTGACCAGGCTGATGATAAGACTACTGATGCAGATGCTGATGCTGATGCCGGTGATGGTGAGGATTATGGTACTACATCTGATGATGGTGATGGCTCTGATGGCTTCGCTAGTGACTCTGGTGATGAAGGTGATGCTGCTCCACCTTCAGACGGAGACGATGACTATGAGCCTGACGTCAAGGAAGGTGATGATGTGGATGATGTAGATATATATGACCTCAATGTCAAAATGTTCTTAGTTTTTAGTCTAGTTTGCTGATCATATATATCTTTCTAGGATATTTTTGTATTAGAAACATTTGGGCACATGATCTGAGGTGTACTATTTTATCTTTAGCTTTCATCGCTTCTCGCTTGTAGTTATTTTATGAGAACATGCATTCTGAGTTGTAATCTATATTATGTGCACTCTTAATCTTTGATCAATTGTATCCTATCAGTTGGTGCCATGTTTCACCATATTGATTATGACCTAGCTTGTGTGTTTCTCTCATCTCTGTTTGATATATGTTATGAGATTGCGCGTTTGGATATCGGCTTGGTTGTGTTTGGAGAAGATCTGCTTATATGCTCTTCTACCCCTTTACTTTTTGATAATGTCAAAAGGGGGAGAGAAATTTCAATGTCTTAAAACTCAATTATATTTCTATTCATTGTCATATTGCTATTTATTACCTATGTCATTCTTTTCTTGTTCATTATATGCTTTATTATGTGACTTGCTAAAGGACCATATAGTACATGCATGTTATATTGCTTTGTGTAGAAAAGACTAACTATGCAGGTTAAAGTAAGCATAGATTGAGGGGGAGAAATTCACATTGTTCAAATCTTGAATCCCCCAATTTCACAAGGCAAAGGTATAATTTCAATATCCTTTTCAATATGTTTTAGGAATGGTTTATCACTGTCAAAAAGGGGGAGAATGTTGATCTAGAGGTTATACATTGTCCATATTTTGATAATGACTTAACCATTCCATTCATATGTATGTAATTTGTGTATTCAAGATTGATCTTGGGCTTTAGGTACATGAAAAGGATCAATTTACACAAGCCCTAGCTTGTCAAAGTTCAAGTCAAATGCAATGCAAGTGTTCTAATAAGGAAATCACTTCAAACAACCTTAGAAGACTTTTGTAATCACTTGTATTGATGATATGACTTGTTACTAAGATGATAAAAATATTTGGGACACTTAATACCATGTTTTAATCACTTTTTAGCCAAATTAGAAAATTGATCACAGGCTGTTGATCGGTCGAGTTCCAATCTCGACCGATCCCATGGATTGATTTTCTGATGATATGCATCGGTCGAGTTGTGCATTCATAGAACTCGACCAAACAACTTACTGACTAAATGTGATTTTATCTAATTGGTTGAGTTTCCCAACACAAACTCAACTGATAGTTTGAAAATTGGGTTTGTCTTTTAGTCGATCGGTCGAGTTACCTTTATTGAAACTTGACCGAATGCACTGTATGAAAAATGCAGAAAAAGTGAGTATAATCGTTGGTGACTTGTTTGGATGAAAATAGATCTGATGCCTTGAGAAAATGGCTATATTTTGGACCTAAGTGTTACCCAACTCAAGGGATCACCCCCATCTATAAATAGGACCCCTTGGAGTTCATTTTAAGTTTTCTCATTTACTACATTCAAGGTCCTTGCTATAGTTGAGAGTGCTACTACTCCTTGATCCCCTTTCTCTCTCTAGTTTACACATCATTTCGTGTTTTGTGAGTGAGTTAGGATTATTGTGAGAGAGCTCCACCTTTGTGCATGTAAAGCTCTCAATATTCCACTACTTCCCTATCCCCTTCTCTCATGAAGAAAAGCTAAAGCAAGCTCCATCGAGTGAAGGAGTTGTAGTTGGTCCTCTTCAAGGTGGTTGAAGATGTGGTGATCTTCTCCAAGTGAAGGAGAAGGCAAAGGCTGAAGATCCAAGAGAGAAGCAACGTCCTTCAAGGCAGAAGACTTGAGCTTGAGTGGGTAAAACCTAGGTTAAGGTTGAAGATTCAAGCTAAGTGGGTAAGTTCCTTGGTAAGGTGGAGATCTCCTTGTTCTTGGATGGGTAAGTCCTTTGGTGGTATATTGCTATAAATCTCTTGGGCACTTGCAAAGTCCTAGAGGGTGGCCTCTCTAGGTAATGGATTGACTCACTTCTACTTTGAAGTGTGGAACTACTCTACATCCCTTTGTCAAGTGCTTTCTATCAATCTCTCTCATCCTTGCTATGCTTGTTTAGATAGGACTTCAAATTGCCATTAAGTTATTGCTCCAAATTAATATAATTTGAAGGTCTAATATATTTTGTGAGAATTCGTGTAACTCTATTCACCCCCCTAGATCCCTTAGATCCAACATAAAGTCCAAACTAAGCACATATGTACAAAAATGAGTCATTTACGAGCAATAGGGAGAGTAGGACCTTCATTGTTTAACGATCATATGGTAGATTGAGTAATCAAGATCCAAGTTTGCATCAAAATCATAAATCCACTATACTCCAAATGATTAGAGTATGTATCTTTTGTGAACACAGAGAACAAATGATGGAATTATACCCTTAAACCTATTTCATTGTGTAGATCTTTTTGAAAGGATCAATTTGATATATAAATTTGTATACTTTGGCCCTAGGAGTTGAGAGTTATCATTTTTGCAAGAACAAGCAATTAATCTGAATATTAAGTAGAGAGGGGTTATTTACCAAAAAAGAAGAAATAAGAGGGTCGTTAATCGCATAGCAGATCGATGGTTGGGAGGTATCATTTCATGAGCACATGCATGTGAAGATGGGGGAGGGAGAAGGCAGGCATGATCTAGGTCGTTGGTCCTTGGTCTGGTCAGCCTTTGACCGAGATCCGATGGTCGCGAATCATCACCCATCCATAGGGAGCTCGTGTATGACCAAGGTGGTTCCACGATAGAGACGTGGACAAGTAAAAGAGTGAAACACAGGATAGGGAGCAAGAGGGGAAGGCGAGGTGTCGTATGCGTTACTGGGAGCAAACCGAAGCTGATGGCAGGGTTTTGTTAGGTGGTTGGTTCTAGGGTTAGGGTTCCTAAAGTGGTGCATATTGCCAAGGGTGGTGGTAGGTTTCCTTGGGCCCCAAGGTGACATTTTGATTAATTAAAGGGTGAGTAAGGTTCATGAAAGTGAGGGGAACCAAAAGACCAAGAAAATGGGCAAAACGAGGGACAACTGGGTGGTCGAGCGTGGGGGGGATTGTAAGGCCCCTAAACTTGCTTAATGAGTTAAATAAGCTTAACTACCATAATTGAATTCTTATAACCCTAATCTAACTTTATTATATGCTTTGAAATCATAATACAAGCTTAAGTTTCAAATTTGGTCCAATTTGGACACTGGTTGAGCAAGTTATGCAATTTTATGCACATTTTGTACTTTTCTACAATTTACACAATTGAGAGGTTTTCTTTGCAAATTATCACTTGAATTATGTTTCTTGGATATTCTATCATCATTATTGAACTTTTTATACATCGGAAACCTATTTAAACCTTGTTTTGAAGGTGTTTCTCCAATGGTATTTTAGGGTTGACCCCTTCATGGATGAGCTACCTTTAGTAGCTATCAACTAATGAATTATTTGATTGGCTGGGAAATTCGATAAAGAAAAGCTAAGCAGGTATATACAGATGTTGGGGGAGCTTCTTGTGTTTGTGCTTGTATATTCTTAATAAATTAAGGCCATGGACACTTGGATAGATACTAGAACTTCAACTTTTTCTTTTCCTTTATCTTAAAGTTTCATATACTTATCCCCAATCACCAAAATGAGCTATTTTATCTCCACCACTTCCCTCCTTCTCCCAACCCCGTTCTCCCTCTATTCTGCTACAAATGTTCCTGTCCAAGGAAGACGAAAGTGGGGACCTTCTTGGAAAAAGGATATAGGGTTGCAATTGACTTCCTTTTAGGGTTTAAAAAGCTTCCTTCTAGTAATCTTGACTCAAAGAGTAAGAATACCCTTCTTTCCTCCATTTATAATTTTTTTATCCTTCCTCCTACCTTTCTCCAGGTCGGAACCTTGTTGTTCCATGGTAGAAATTTCTCTAAAGCTCTAAAACCCTACCTTTCTTGCTCCTTATGCTTAGGGTTTGCTCATTTGATGAAGAAAGGTGCTAGATGGACGAGTTCACAGCTTATGATTTGGATTTTCTACCCTACCTGCTCATGTTTTCTTATGTGTGGGAGTTTATCTTCTCATTAGAGGTAATTTTTATAACTTGATCCACATTTATTGCTTACCATAAGCTTGCTAGCTCATGTTCTTGCTTGAAAATGATGATTCATGCACTAAAAAGCTATGCTTGACTTAGATTTCAATTTTTATAATGTTCCCTGTTCTAATTTCAGTTCTAGATGAACCTATGATCATGTTTATGTTATTCCTAAGGTATAATATAACTTGTATCAGGTTGGTTTGACAACCTATGGTGCTAAGCACCTATCAACCAATGGTCAATTTTAGGGTTTAAAGCTGATTTCTTCATAAACCCATGACCTCATGATGGTACCATTGCAACAACCCTATGGTGTTGTTTTCATGACAAATGATGGTTGAGATCAAAGGTTTTATATGATGGTGACAACCTACGGTCACTCCCTTAGGTCAGGTTTTGGATCAATTAGACGTTTAATGATCAACCACTAAGTACCCTACTGATTTATCAATCAATGATGACATTAGCTTAATATTTGATGTTGATTAATGAATATAGTGTTGATCTAACAACCTATGGTGATTTAATGGTCACTAATGATGGTGGATCAGGTCTCTACAACCTATTTTGAGGTAATCATTGTAGTTGTAGCATCAATTAAGCCTTAGACCAATGGTTTCTTGGGTCACTTGATGCAATGGTGAGACCTATATTGTCATTGATGGTTTTAACATATGAACTTGACCCAATGGTCAAGATCTAATGTTTATTCCTCGAATAAAGTGGAATTATGGCTAATGTAATATGTAGGTCCAAATAATGTGATTTAGATGGTTTCCTTTATATGATCAACTTAAGGAGCTTACTTGTTGACAATAGATGTTACACCCCAATCTCACAATTACCACTAACCATGAGATTAGGGTATAAATTGAGGATTTAACGTAATACAAAGATCACCCTTAATTTTTTCTTCTTTTTCAAACTCTTTGTTTTCTCGCATTGAACCACATAAACTAACTTTACAAGAGAATTAAACTTTTATTTCTCTAATATAATCTCATCATTAATGATACACATCCATACATTCATTATGTTTCTCACACTTCCATGTACATACAACATGACAATCATTTGCATTCTCTCCTATTAAGGAAACAAACATACAAAACATCATTTACAACTCTCTATCAGATCTATACCAGGACCTAGAGTGACAGGGACCGACTGAACTTAACTATACTCAGACTTAACTCTTGTGGCAGATCTACTCTGATGCAATGACATCTGCTTCAAGTCCATGTGATTTCCCTAAAAAAATTTAGTAGAGGGGTGAGCCTACTCGCTTAGTGAATGAGTACTTCAAAGAAATAGTCTAAAGCACTGATATAATTATGGATATACTTTTGAGAAATTGATATCAATTATAATAACAGAAAGCTTTAGAGAGTCTAATAATTGACAATCATAAATATGGCAGGATACTATAAATATCTATAAGAGTGAATCAATATATGAAATGCTTGATTGATCATAAAGAGAACTAATAATTCAAAAACATACAAAGAATAATTGAAGAATTGTACACACTTGTTTGACCTCTCATTCATTTTATTATGCCCTAATCATATGCAGTGTACTCTACATATGAAGACTCGTAGCGAACTACGATCTCACCGTATAAGAATTAGCTTAAAACCCGGGAAGCTAAGACTAGAACTGAATCTGGGTCTGCTTGACTCAAACTGTCACGTCTGACTAAGGCAGATAAACAACTGGCCTTTAACTGGACCTCTCCTCTAGGCAGAGTACATAGGCGTAGGGTCTAAGACGCTCTGTGGGCCTCATCTAGGTACACTCTGTGGGTACCTCTAGGTTACCACCGGGATCTCCGATTCATGTTGGGTAGCCTAACTTCTCTTAGGAGACTTCCTTAAGGGCTTCATCTCCCTGCATGCTCTGTGTGTGCATTCCGCTCCCCATATACTGGTTGCTGCCAGGGTGGATCGTTTCCTCCCTATAGTGCAAACATCCGTGGGGAATCTACGGTGTTCAGGTCACCTATGTCTATTATTTTATTATTCTTGGAAAGCTCTTACTATATTGTATCTCTCTATTACTTATTCTTGACTCTAGTATCTCTATGGTACTGAGTCTATTCATTTGAAGCTTATAATACAACATGTATATCCTTCTTAACTTGGTATTCAAAACACCATAATATTCTGAGTAATCATCATACTATACATACAAGAAGACTAAAATTCTTAAATAAACAGAATACATGTCAACTTGGCACTTTATATACTATAATCATGCAATTGAACTATTAAGCATCACCACATCTCATACTAAGAACATTGATATCACAATACTTGATTCATTGAACACCTTATCCTTAGGGTTTCATTTACCTCATTCACTTATCACATGGATCTCATAAGGATTTCATACGACATAAACATTCACTGAATAAAGACTGTTTTCAACAAGTCATATACAATCAATATATGTATGAAACCTTGGAACTGAGCTAAAATTAGGTTTTCATGCCATTCACTGAGATATCATGCATCAAAAATAAAGTTGAATAAATAAAGTCTATCATGTCAAGAAAATCCCTTCAAATGGATTTCACGATATCTATTTGTAAATATCCGACTTTTCTCGCATCTAGGGTTTCACCCTCTTTACTGAGATATCAAACAAACACTATTCACCTTAAAGAAATCCAAGATAGTATCTGACATATATGTATTACACATTCAGATAAACAATCCTTCATAACCAAGGGGATCTAGATAAGCAATTTTCTCTATTTACTTATACAGCAAATTTCAATCATAGACAAATTCCCTATATTTCAGTTTACTCTTATAACCTCTGAGAATACTAAGGGATTTCTTGTTAGGATGTATTGCATGCATTTATAATATGATTTTATCATCTGAAATTCATCCAAGTAGAGGAAGATTCCATTTCATATCATTTTGCAACAACTTAGATTAAATAGACAATTCAGGGTTTGTAGTCGCATACTAAGCAATTAAAGATTATGGATGAATTAACCAATTTTTGTACAATATACAGTTTAAAGAAAGTTCCCACTCACCCTAAGGTGTGAAAACACCTTAAAAACACATATCATCCCTAAAAATCTCGATCTCACATCAAATCCCTAGCAATTCACCCGATTCTTCTTCCTTTCAACTCGGAAACCCTAGAAATGAGAGATTATGAAGAAAGAGTGTGGAAAGGGGAATTTTTGATACCATTTTGGATAAAATCAGAGTACAGACGGAATATTTACATGTGAGAGAAGAGTCACCATGAAACTATATCCAAAGAAGCTAAACTTACATGATTTCATCATTCCTCAGACCGCAAAACCCTAAGTCAGCATCTCCATCAATTTCTCCTCTCAAACCCTAACTCTCCCTCTCTCTCTGGGATTTTGTTTCTCTGATTTGAATCACTAATTATGAGATATCCTTGTTTTTTAGGATGATCATATAGAGAAATTGAGTTGCTTGGGTCAATTGCACTTTGACCCCTCACTAAACTTTTTCTTATTTCAGCAGATTTTTCTGTTATAAAAAGGTTTCTGTAATTCGTGTATTTAAGATATCAAACCTTCTCCAAAAATTAATATAATTTAGTATATTGTTTATAATTGAGTTACTAAGATTCTCTTTAAATTTTAGATCATTCCAAGCTCCCATTAAATAATTAAAAATCGAATAGTGCACTATTATCTAGAATTCTTTAGAAATGTCACTTACTGTAATTCGTCTACTGATAAGGTCTAAACACATCCAAAAATTATGAAAATTTTGTGTGTTTTTATGATTGAGTTTTAGATATACATTTAAAATTTCTGATCATTTGGATTTACCAATAAATGATTAAAAATAAAACACTACACTGCTAAAAAGCACTCTGTCAGCATTTTGGTCAAAGTATAGTTCGACCGAGAACCACATTCAAAGAACACTCAAATATTCTAAAATATTTATCCAATATGCATGATTGAGTTATCCATATCATATCCAAAATTCAATTAAATACAAATTTTTAGAAAATATGAAAAATCATTTACTACATTGCTATCCTAATCAAATTCCATACTCATGTACCATCAAAACCCTAATTTCAGCCAACTAGGGTTTATATTTCTCAAACCCTAATTTCTCAAACAATAGAACACTTAATATTCTTATTAGGTTTAAAACATCAAAATTGAATTATCATCATTAATTAGATTTAAGAAATGATCAATCCAATTAAGCGTATGATCATCTAGGTAAACCCTAGTTTACCAATTAAGCTCGGATACGGTCATAACAATTCCCCCCTCCCTAAAAGGTTTCATCCCCAAAACATAAATGTGCAAGAAAAGTACTTTCAAGGTTTATTTTAAGCTTCTAAAATCTTACATGTCATTATATTCTTGTATTTTATTCTTGAATGTTGTTTTCAACATTAATTCCTTTATTTCTTTTCAAATCACAACATGTTTGAAATAGTTCTCAATGACAACAAACAAATTCTCTATGCCACAATCAATCATAGTAGAGAGAGAGAAACAACCATTTCAATATTTTTTTATACTCTTGAGGTGTTACCTCAACATTGATAATCTGATCCAACTATCTCAATTCATACGGCTCAATATGTACTATTGTTATTATTACCTCTAAGTCACAAAAGAGAGTTCAACATGTTCTTTTGAATTTTACTATTGTCCTACTCAAATAGCAAAACACTCTTGAGTTGGAAGACTAGATTCAACAACAATTGTTCAATACTACTCATGGCATCCCCATTGCACCATGGATGCATAAGGTGAAGCATTATCATCACATTCCATATTATACTCAAGTATGAACCCACATATAATTCAAGGTGTAACCATGGGGTTATAGCATACTAGGGTTTAAACAACAGTAACAAACTACTCCATGATTATATTAATCATTCAAGGACTATTCATACCCAATTACCATCACTTAATTATATTAAAACTAGGTATAACAAACTATACCTCATTAAGGTTACATATCAATACAATACGGTTATCATCCCTTCTATTCATATGAGTGAATAGGTAAGACTACCTTATTCAGGGTAACCCTTCATTTGTTCCATCATTATTCAACCCATATCACCATACTACAATTGTACAATACTAAGATGGATTACTAGTATGAATGACTACAACTATCAGACACCTTTAATTAACATATTGCTTGCACATGTACACTAAAATCATACATAGAACCAATTTACATCCCTTAATATACCTTCAACAATTTATACTTCTAAAAACAAATTCACATATTACTAAAAGTCATTGTTTTATCTTATCTCTCTCCTCATTCACTACTACTTACTTTTTGCTTCTTATCCTTCTCATTTTAATCATGTAGATTAAACATTCCTAAAATTGAAACATACAAGGTACAAATAGATTATTCATCATTCTTGCTATCACTATAAGAATTTATATCATATCACACTTCACTCATATTGTATTTCTCCTTTTGTACAAAACACACGTGTTACATTTCATATTTATATCTTAATATTTACTCCGAATCATTTCCATATTATTTATCTACCTTTCAGATTAGCTATCTTTAAACCATGGATTACAATCAGTGCTAGTTTACTTCTCATAGTGCAAATCTCATGATCTTGTTTTATAGAGATGCTAGTATTCAAGGTCAAATCACTAGTGACATCCCTTGAACTACTACAACTCTAAACATTCTAGGGTTTGGTCCTTATCAGTAGCATGATGTTATTGTGATGTGACTTTACTCCCTTAATTTGAAATTCAAACTTTGGATCTCACAAGTTTTACTAAAGTCTTCTTTATTTTATCGATTGAATTTCCTTTCTCTTACTTGGCCATTCAGATAGATTACATTCTCAATTACCCTACTAGGGTTTCATCATCATATTGTGTGTCATTATTACATTCACCAGATGTCTCTACCACAGTGGTTATGCATCATATATGATTCATTTTCTTATCACTTCATTCCCGCATTGCTCTCATTAAGGAAGATATGAAAGATAAGATGATTTTGAGACTTATAATTCTTATCTTCAAACATTCAATAATACCTTTCTCATATTTAGGTTTAATTAATTATCAACAAGGATACTTGACTAATTAGCACTTTCTTGAATCTCGCAACCTCTTTCTTTTATAATCTATATTACTCCATTATGTTTTAAACCCTTCTTTACTTTCCATAATCCCCTTACCATATACTACTATTCCACATGTCATCTTTAACTTCTAGTTTTCTCTTATGATCATTTTGCTTCTTTTAGGTGTATGATCATATATACCATGTTGCACATATTTCTTTTTATCCTTCTACTTATGTAAAGTTGAAATTCCAAATCCATAATCTCTCTACTAGTTTCATTACATATCCTTCATTTTAAATCAAATGGCTCATGCATGGGTGAAACATAGTTTCTCTTATATCAATTTTTTCCTTCCTGAGTATAGTCTACCTTTGTATAACTTATTCATTTTGTTAAGACACACTTTTGTTCTTTTTTTTAGAAACTAGTTTGTTGTTCTATAGAGACTTGAAATTCAAAGGTAGTAAGGATGAATGTATTAAACTTATTAATAAAGGTATACATTCCATGCTCTCAATCATATCATAACCCTCATTCCTTAATCAAGCTCGTCATTTCCAACATTTATCTTTGTTTTAACTTAGTTTCTTATCCTAGTCTTATGATTTACATATTTATCTAATTCTATTTACTTTAACTCTTCTGAAGACTCTTCACTTATATTTACTTATCGTATACTTAACTCTTTTCTTCTATTTTTCCTTTGCTTTGGAGTACATAAAACATTGTACTCGATTATATAATCCATTCCTCATGATTGATTCTTACTACCTTGGCCCTTACATACTTTTCTCATATCTTTTCCATATTTCACATTTAGAGTTATTAATCATTAAACTTAATCTAAACCTTACGTCATGTTCCTTTATTCCCAATTAAGGATTTCTCATATGAGGCCCCAACGTTGGGTCTCAGATACCAGTTCCAACTAATTCTTAGCTATTCTAATCTTTCCCATATGTTTCAACATCGTAGTGTATGTACATTCTCACTATGATGTGGGTCTAATTTATCTAGAGTCTACTCTTATCATATTGTTAATAGGAGTCATTAGATCCCCGTAATGCATCCTTCCAGCTGGACCAGGCCGAACCTACAGTCCTGAAGCCAAGAGCTACTTAAGATTAACCAACTCCTATTAATATCAAACATGTGGAAAGAATATCCACTTAGGAAAGTTCATTCAAAGATCATTTCTAGTCTACTTGATACAAAGAATGTAATCACTAAATGCTACAACTGCATAGTGTACAACAAATTTTAAAGACCCATATATATTTCAAAATACTAAATATCTAAATTCAAACATATAAGAGAATTTCTATTCATCTCCAATAAAAGAACACTATGAAATGAAAGTTCTATCTCATTTTATATTTATGTTCTTAATTCATGTTACTTATCTTGTTTCTAACCCTAATATTTCTAGGATTCCTCTCTAGCCCATCCTTCCACTGTATACCTGGCCAGGGTATACATGAAAGAATAGATAGAGTAGATTGATACTGGTTGATCCAAGTACTCAGATACCGAGCTAGGATATCCAAATACTCAAATCCCCAGAGCTAACATCGTAACATCTCCTATCTGTCACACTTATGACTCTTACTAACTTAATGGTCCCTGACGAATCAGCCTAAGCTCTGTTACCAAAGCTATTACACCCCGATCTCACAATTACTACTAATCATGAGATTAGGATATAAATTGAGGATTTAACGTAATACTAAGATCACCCTTAACTTTTTGTTCTTTTTCAAACTCTTTGTTTTCTCGCATTGAACCACATAAACTAACTTTACAAGAGAATTAAACTTTTATTTCTCTAATATAATCTCATCATTAATGATACACATCCATACATTCATTATGTTTCTCACACTTCCATGTACATACGACATGACAATCATTTGCATTCTCACCTATTAAGGTAACAAACATACAAAACATCATTTACAACTCTCTCTCGGATCTATACAAGGACCTAGAGTGATAGGGACCGACTGAACTTAACTATACTCAGACTTAACTCTTGTGGCAGATCTACTCTGATGCAATGATATCTTCTTCCAGTCCATATGATTTCCCTAAAAAATTTGAGTAAAGGGGTGAGCCTACTCGCTCAGTGAATGAGTACTTCAAAGAAATAGTCTAAAGCATTGATATAATTACAAATATACTTTTGAACAATTGATATCAATTATAACAGCAGAAAGCTTTAGAGAGTCTAATAATTGACAATAATAAATATGGCAGGATACTCGAATTATCTATAAGAGTGAATTAATATATGAAATGCTTGATTGATCATAAAGAGACCTAATAATTCAAAAACATACAAAGAATAATGGAATAACTGTACACACTTGTTTGACCTCTCATTCATTTTATTATGCCCTGATCATATGCAGTGTACTCTACATACGAAGACTCGTAGTGAACTATGATCTCACCGTACAAGACTTAACTTAAAACTCAGGAAGCTAAGCCTAGAACTGAATCTGGGTCTACTTGACTCGAATCTTCACGTCTGACTAAGGCGACTAAACAACTGGCCTTTAACTAGACCTCTCCTCAAAGAGTACACAGGCGGAGGGTCTGAGACGCTCTGTGGGCCTCATCTTGGTTCTCTTTGTAGGTACCTCTGGGTTACCACCGGGATCTCGAGTTCATGTTGGGTAACCAATCTTCTCTTAGGAGACTTCCTCAAGGGCTTCGTCTCCCCGCATGCTCTGTGGATGCGTTCCGATCCCCGTATACTGGTCGCTACCAGGGTGGATCTTTTCCTCCCTATAGTGTAGACATCCGTAGGGAATCTACGGTGTTCAGGGCACCTATGTCTATTATTTTATTATTCTTGGAAATCTCTTACTATATTGTATCTCTCTATTACTTATTCTTGACTCTGTTATCTCTATGGTACCGAGTCTATACATCCGAATCTTATAATACAACATGTATATCCTTCTAAACTTGGTATTCAAAACACCATAATATTCTGAGTAATCATCATACTATACATACATGCAGACTAAAATTCTTAAATAAACAGAATACATGTCAACTTGGCACTTTATATACTAGAATCATGCAATTGAAATGTTAAGCATCACCACATCTCATACTGAGAATATTAATATCACAATACTTGATTCATTGAACACCCTATCCTTAGGGTTTCATTTACCTCATTCACTTATCACATGGCTCTCATAAGGATTTCATACGACATAAACATTCACTGAATAAAGACTGCTTTCAACAAATCATATACAATCAATATATGTATGAAACCTTGGAACTAAGCTGAATTTATGTTTCCATGCCATTCACTGAGTTATCATGCATCAAGAATAAAATTGAATAAATAAAGTCTATCGTGTCAAGAAAATCCCTTCAAATGGATTTCACGATATCTATTTGTAAATATCCAACTTTTCTCACATCTAGGGTTTCACCCTCTTTACTGAGATATCAAACAAACAATATTCACCTTAAAGAAATACAAGATAGTATCTGACAAATATGAATTACATATTTAGATAAAAAATCATTCATAACCAAGGGGATCTATATAAGCAATTTTCTCTATTTACTTATACAGCAAATTTCAGTCATAGACAAATTCCCTATATTTCAGTTTACTCTTATAACCTCTGTGAATACCTAGGGAATTCTCATTAGGATGTATTATATACATTTATAATATGGTTTTATCATCTGAAATTCATCCAAGTAGAGGAAGATTCCATTTCATATCATTTTGCAACAACTTAGATTAAACAGACAATTCAAGATTTGTAGTCGCATACTAAGAAATTAAAGATTATGGATGAATTAACCAATTTTCGTGTAATATATTGTTTAAAGGAAGTTTCCACACACCCTAAGGTGTGAAAACACCTTAAAAACACATCTCATCCCTAAAAATCTCGATCTCACATCAAATCCTTAGCAATTCACCCGATTCTTCTTCCTTTCAACTCGGAAACCCTAGAAATGAGAGATTATGAAGAAAGAGTGAGAAAAGGGGAATTTTTTATACCATTTTGAATCAAATCAGAGGAGGGATGTAATCTTGAAATGTGAGAGAAGATTCACCATGAAACTATATCCAAAGAAGATAATCTTACATAATTTCATCATTCCTGGGGCCGCAAAACCCTAGGTCAGCATCTCCATCAATTTCTCCTCTCAAACCCTAACTCTCCCTCTCTCTCTAGGATTTCGTTTCTATGGTTTGAATCAAGAATTATGAGAGCTCCTTGTGTGTTAGGTTGATCATATAGAGCAATTGAGCTTCTTGGGTCAATTGCACTTTGACCCCTCACTAAACTTTTTCTTATTTCAGCAGATTTTTCTTTCATAAAAAGGTTTATGTAATTCGTGTATTTAAGAAATCAAACCTTCTCCAAAAATTATGTTAATTTATAATGTTGTTTATAATTTAGTTACAATATTCACTTAAATTTTGAGATCATTCCAAGCTCCAATTAAATAAATAAAAATCGAATAGTGCACTGCTATCCAGAATTTTGCAGAAATGTCAGTTATTGTAATTCATCTATTGATAAGGTCTAAACGTATCCAAAAATTATGAAAATTTTAAATATTATTTATTATTGAGTTTTAGATCTTAATTTAAAATTTCATATCATTTTGAGTTACCAATAAATAACTAAATATAAAACACTACACTTCTGAAAAGCACTTTATCAACATTTTGGTCGAAGTATAGTTTGACTGAGAACCACATTCAAAGAACACTCAAATATTATGAAATTTTTCTCCAATATGCATGATTGAGTTATACATATCATATCAAAAATTCAATTAAATATAAAATTTATAGAAAATACGAAAAATCATTTACCACACTGCTATCCTGATCAAATTCCATACTTATATACCATCAAAACCCTAATTTTAGCCAACTAGGCTTTATATTTCTCAAATCCTAATTTCTCAAACAATAGAACACTTAACATTCTTATTAGGTTTAAAACAACATAATTTAATTATCATCATTAATTAGATTTAATAAATGATCAATCCAATTAAGCATATAATCATCCAGGTAAACTCTAGTTTTCTAATTAAGCTCGAATACTGTCATAACAATGGATGGCTTGTTTTAACTGAATAGTCGATTGTGGGTTTTACCCTACTCTTAATGGAAACTTTTGTGTTGTTAATCAAGGGATGTCTAGGGTTATATGGTGACTCTTTCTAGAGCACAAATCAAGGACTTCATAGGTGGTTTATCCAAGGTGTTTACTTATGTAAACAACCAATAGACTTACCTTTTAAACATCCAATGGTTCTGGGTGACATTGTGGTATGGTGATATGAGTTGAATGATGATGGAACAAATGGAGGGTTACCCTTAATAAGGTATTTTTACCTATTCACTCATATGAATAGAAGGGATGATCACCATATTGTGTTGATATGTAACCCTAATGAGGTATAGTTTGTTATACCTAGCTTTAATATAACTAAATGATGGTAATTGGGTATTAATAGTCCTTGAATGATTAATACAATCATGGAGTACTCTCTTATTATTGTTGAAATCCTAGTATGCTATAACCCGGTGGTTACACCTTGATTTATGTGTGGGATGCTTCACCTTATGCATCCATGATCCAATGGGGATGCCGTGAGTTAGTGTTTGGGTATAAGTGTTGATTAGTAACATTCATATAATTTATCATGTTGAACCTAACTCTAATGCAGATAGATAAAAATGAGTATTCATGTTTAATATTCTTATATGATGTAATGATAGTGGAATAAACTCCTTAACATGATCATAACCTTAATGTATTAATTGGTGGTTATCATAGCTACATGGTTGATACTTTCTTATGCTAAACATGTGCATCATGAATATGATGAGTGTTAATCATATCTAGATTCCTTGCATTTTGATGTAATATAGGAATGTTCTTAATGTTAATATAACCCTGCTATGATTGTTTATGAATATCTCCTAGCTCATTAATGCAATATTGTGTTGATCTGGTGTAATATATGTAAGTGATGTCGTTGAGCATTGCTATAAGGCATGGAAATATAATGATGATCTTGCAGGGAATAGTATGATGGTCTTAATGACCTTTGGGCATGGTTGAGTGTTGAATGAGGTGTAATCCTCTTGTGTTGATAAGGGTTGATACTGTGGCATCCAACTCAAGAAAAAAAGATTAACTAATGCGGAAGCGAATTATTAGCAACGGAATTACTGAAAATCTCTAAAAATTAAAACTTTTTGCAAAGAAATCCACAAAATGTAAAACTCTTACATAAGGAACCAAAGTAAGCTATTTACATTCTTATTCATCAGTACATCTCTGTATCATCTCATCTCAAGGGTCATAACATTGGCTGCCTAGCTAAACGGTACATAAGCAGTATACAAAATCTCGAGGCATCAAGCTAAAAATATCAGATCTATATCAAACTTTCTACTGAATCCTAGGACCTGAGAGTACAGAGATGACACATAGGACTCTCTCTATATACAAGACTTGACAAATAGTGTTTCCACATGTGGATCACTACTATCCTTGTTGTTGCTGCTGATGTTGTGGTTGTTGTTGCTGCTCATCCACTGAAGGGTTTCTTCTTCCTCGGCATCTACCTAAAAAGTTGAATCCCACAGGGGTGAGACAATTGAAAATTGTCCCAGCGAGAGATATAACTCTCTGCCAGAAACATTGTTATTGCTGGTAATAGAATAACACTGAGCAGTAGAATTATAAATATTCACCAGCAGATAAATCATTGATTGAGCTAAGTAGAGCAGTATTCTCTGTGCAATCATTTCAATTATAACTTGATTAAGTAGAAAGTCATTCATTTAATAAGGAATATGAAGAACATGTATATCCTTTATCTTTCTAAGACATAAGAAACAATGTATCATCAAACATTGATTCTCATAATTCAACCCTAAGCAAATATGCTACATGGCTGATTACATTTTACAATCATATTTATGCCCTGAGGAGATGAGGTATACCGCTCATACTCCAACCGACCATTGCAAAATCGAAATCGGTACCATACATAGGTCATCAGAAGAGCTGGATTTCTAAGACCTCATCTTCCTCAGTCAGTGTGAGGAACAACATGTAGGACATCTCGTGTCTCTGCCGAAATAGCTTTCCAGGGTATACTGGCAACTTCACTATTAGAGTTACAGTGGCATGTTGTACTCTCTTCACAATCGAGGGATTTCTTGTTTATCTCGCATTGATTCGACATTAACATCATCATCGGTAGATTAGTGATACATCATCCCGACATATACATATAATGAAGGATTGAGAGTTTTAATGTTTATCTCACATCAATTCCTTCATTAGGGCATAAGGATATTCATGCCCATTACCCACACATACTCAAAAGTATGCTCTCCAGCAGTCCCCTTAGGAAAACCTATTTCACCATCACCTAACTACTGACGATGATGGATCTATGGTCAGGGCTCTACATGATATCATTTCACTTGATTAATTAAGTACATTACAACATTCTTTTAGCATCAAGCATGTTTTCAAACATAAAACATTATAAAAATTGCTATAAAGAATGAGTACTATTTCTATCAAGTTCATTTTACAACTTTATTAATCATTGGGATCTCAATCCCTTATCATCCCATCATCATGATTCAAGAATATGGGTGTTCAAACCCTGAGATTATCAAAATACATGTTATAACTTTGACAGGTAACTTATTGCCATCAAGTCATCTGTTAATGTAAACATGATAATTGCAATGCTAGTAATTCACATGGCTCTTACAGCCTATCCATCTCTTTTGTTACCTTTCACTAGGCAACATAGCATCTCATTGCTTACAAGGCTCATAAAATACTTTCAATAAGCAAAGCATCATAGCTCATACCTGGCTATATTCAATATCTCATAAAACCTGCATGATTAGTACAGATGATAACAGATATATCAATCTTATACCAGCATAATGCAAAATAATTATGACATCATTATTCAAGGGTTACACCACTATACCCTTGCTAGGGTTAGGGTTTCCCTTTTCATTTTGATTAGGGTTGATCATCCCCTCAGCTCAATTAGGATTAATGACTCATCACTTCATTATGCAACCTTAGAGCTCTCATGCTATATAATATAACCCAGAATTAGGGTTTTACACTTCCATTTACCTTATTAGGAATTGGGGTTTACTATTCACATTACATCACCCTAGATTAGGGTTTAAGTTCAATAACCCACAATTAGGGTTTACTATTCACATTGCATCACCCTAGATTAGGGTTTACTATTCATTCCAAGTAGGAGTGATCATCAAAGTACCCTAAATTAGGGTTTCTCATGTCATCATTATGAATTAATATCATATAATCATCATGTGTTATGATTTTACCTATCAATGCCCTCAATTAGGGTTATGATTCATTAACCATCATGATTAGGGTTTCATGATCTCACTATTAAGGATCATACCCTATATAGGCATTCATTAATATTAGAAGTCCACTACATGATTATCATTCATGTAGGAAGTCTTCTCTCTCTCATCCTCTATAGGATGATGTTTGTTCAACCTTGATTAGGATAAGTCAACTCAACCTTGAAGAAGAATTGACATCATGGATTATGTCATTATGACCGTGATCATTAAAGCTTATTCATTCAAAGGGTAATATACACCTTATCTCACTAAGATTCAATTACAATAATCATCTTTGATTACATCTTGTATTGATCATTTAATCAATTTGTCCCTTAACCACTTTAAGTATCCATGCAATTTTGGTTAGTTATCCACCAATGGTCTTGGCCACTTAGACCCCAAATGGTCTTGACCAAATCAGACCTCAAACAGTCTTGCTCAATAAACCTCCAAACGGTCTTGGTTGCATACTTGAAACCGTTTCGTAAAGTATCTTTTTGAAACCGCAAGAACTCAACCAGTTTGGGATCGTTTGGTCCCAAACGGTCTTGAGACCGTTTGGTCCAAACCTCCTCAAAACCGCATGGACCAAAGATAGTCTCAACAAGTCAAATTGAATTAGGGTTTCCAATGTTGGTTCATTCGACCATTGAATTCATGTAACCAATCATTAATTAGACCTATGACCATACTTTAATTGAGTTAATTAGGTCAACCTTCAACTGATTTGACCCTCAATTGACCCTCAATTAATCATTAATTAGGGTTTGAATCAATTGGATTAGGGTTTGGAATTGATGATCCTTCAACATTATTCAAAGTGAGATTGGTAACTTTGAAACCATTCAACTGTCATTCAAATTGAACATGACCTGACCCCAAATGGTCTTGAGGTCATTTGGATGACCTCCAAACGGTCTTGAGACCATTTTCCCATGTCAAGATCAAAAGCCAATTCAACCAATTAGGGTTTGGTTCATTGGATTGCTCACCAAATCAGCAATTGATTGTACTTCAACTTAGTACCTTTAGATCTCCAAACACCTAACCATAGTCAATCCTAGACCTCCAAATGGTCTTGGGTGACCCCCAAACGATCTTGGGATCGTTTGGATGACCTCCAAATGGTATTGAGACCGTTTTCCCATCACATCATCATCAACCATGTCATTCAACTAAGGTTTGGATCCTAGGATTGGTCACCAAATCAACAATTGATTGTACATCAACTTAATATCTTTGGACCTTCAATTGCTCAACCATACCTAACCCTAGACCTCCAAATAGTCTAGGGTGATCACCAAACGGTCTTGAGGCCGTTTGGGTGATCCCCAAATGATTTTGAAACCGTTTGGGTCAATCAACCCAAAACATCAACTCATTCCAATGCAGAATCAACACTTAGCCGATTAGGGTTAATACCATATCTTTGGATCTTCAAACACTTAACCATATCCAACCCTAGACCTCCAAACGGTCTTGGGTGACCCCCAAATGGTCTTGAGACCGTTTGGGTCAATCAACCCAAGTTTCAAACTCAAACACTTATGAAATCAGCACTCAACCCGATTAGGGTTTTGGTGATTGTTGGACCTTCAACTCATGAACCAATTGGAACTAGTCAATTATATTTAGTGGATCAATAACCAACATTATTAGAAACAAATTCCCAAATGGTCAACCCTGGTCAACACCTCCAAACGGTCTGAAACCGTTTGCCCTCATGCAGTTTGGTGAAACCGTTTCATCTCAAACGATTTGAAACCGTTTGCTCCCAAATGTTTTGGGAAACCGTTTGAGCAACTTATGCAAACCGTTTGACCTAATAATTTTCTTTGGAAACGTGTCAATATGATGTCATCATCATCTTTTTCTTGCATCCAAGAACAACAACCGTTTTTCATGGAAATTGCAACAATGCATCAAAAGAGTTCAAAATAGAAGAAAATAACCAACAAATCATAGAGAACTTGATGCAATATCAATGTTTAAGGGTTAAAGTTATAAAATGCACCTGAAATCTGATCTCCAAGCTCCAAGCTCCACAGCTATAATGGTGGATGGAGTTCCAGCAACTGCCCAAGGTCCGTTCTTGAGCCATTGGATGAAAAAGATGGCTAGAATTGGAAATCAGGTGAAGAAAACCAAGAATCAAGCATTGATATAGGGTTTCCGCCATGAACCCGAGGTAGAAGATGATCAAAACCTTACCAACAGGTTGTGGTCGTCCTTCTCCTACTCCTGAGCTCTTCCTTGGTCAGCCAAAGCAAAGTGATAAGAGAAAAACTAAGGAAAGGTCCTTATGTGTATTGGAAAAAGAACACGTATAAGGGATTTTCAAGGAAAGAGAAAATGGATTATTTTCTTTTAATTCCAAAATAATTTCCATAAAATCCCCCTCAATTTCTTGGACACGAAGCCATCTTCATTTTCTTGAAAAACTCCATCATTATCCAAGAATTAATGGAAAAGGAACTAATCACCTTAAAGAGTTTTATATTAATATCCAACCTTTTAGTGGATATTACTTTTTATTATCTTAATGTGAGTGGCTTCCACTCAACCAAGATCTTTTTGTGCCATAGCAAGGCACAAGCTCGTCCAACACTATTGAAAACACATCCTTCAACTTTTGGTTGAAGGGATCCTCAATTAATTTATTTCTTTTTGCATTAAATTAAAATAAACTTCCATATATGCTTAAATCTTGATTATTTTAATGTCAAGATTCTCTCTCTTCCAAAATAATTCAAATGAGGCACCCCTCTCATTTTCTTTGCTCTACTTGATGACAAGAAACATGAGAGACCCTCTAGAGGTGATATATTGCATATTGAACCTTATATTTTGGGTAAATTGCACATTACACCAAAACTAGGTTTTAATGCACAAGGATTGCTCTACAAGCTTTATCTTGATGCCCAAGCTTGTGGAAATTACATCATATTCATTCTTATGATGTATCAACATTAGAGGAACATCTTATCATGTGAAATTTGCAAGTTAACCCCTCAGCTTGGGTAATTTGCACTTTAGTCCAAAATTAACAAAACAATGTTTCAACATTATTCAAAAGGGACTAAAATTGAAATATAAGTTCCTCAAGAACCTTAATTACTTTTCAAAAGATAAGATCAAGCATCTAATCATCTTTATTGAACAAAACACCTAGGGTTAGTACATAACCCAGGTCAGGGATGTTACAAATTATCCACCCCTTACAAGGATTTCATCCCCGAAATCATTAACAAGACATTTTAAGAGAAAAGAGTAGGGTATTTCCTCCTCATTTCTTCCTCTAGTTCCCATGTAGCTTCTTCAACACCACGGTGATTCCAGAGGACTTTTACAAGACTTATATCTTTATTCTTCAACTTCTTGATCCTTCTATCAAGAATCAACATAGGTCCTTCAACATAGGATATATCATCGTTCAATTCTACTTCCATAGGTTGCAGAACTGATTCTGTATCAGGGTGACATTTCCTTAGCATGGAAATGTGGAACACTAGGTGTAACTTTTGTAGCTTGGGTGGTAACTCTAGCTTATAAGCTACCTTTCCAATCCGTTCAATGATTGGATAAGGCCCCATAAATCTAGAAGCTAACTTTCCTTTTCTTCCGAACCTAAGAACTCCCTTCCAAGGTGAGACCTTAAGATACACTCTGTCTCCAACCTAGAATTCAAAAGGTCTACGATGCTTATCAGCATAAGATTTCTGTCTATCTTGTGCAGTATTCAACTGTTGTTGTATTATTTTAATCTTCTCGGTTGTCTACTGCACAAGATTAGGACCTAAATGTTGATATTCACCAGTTTCATACCAACATAGGGGAGATCTACAACGTCTACCATACAAAGCTTCATAAGGTGCCATGTCAATGTTGTGTTGATAGTTGTTATTGTAGACAAACTCTATCAAGCTTAGATGTAGATCCCAACTTCCTATAAACTAAAGGACACATGCCCTAAGCAAGTCCTCCAAGGTTTGTATAGTCCTTTCTGATTGTCCAATTGTCTGAGGATGAAATTCTTTACTAAACCTTAACTGTGTGCCTAAAGCTTTATGAAGTCACTCCCAAAAATGACTCATAAACTGGGGACCTCTGTCAGAAACAATGGTAACTGGGACCCCATGCAGCCGCACTATCTCATCTACATATAACTGTGCCAACTTCTCAACAGAATAGGTTGTTTTGACAGGTAAGAAGTGTGTTATCTTTGTCAACCTATCAACTATTACCCAGATGGAATCATGACCTTTGGCTGTTCTAGGTAAACCAACCATAAAATCCATGGTCACATGATCGCACTTCCACTGTGGTATAGGCAAAGGTTGCATTGTTCCTGCGGGCTTCTGGTGTTCAGCTTTAACTTGCTGACACACTGGACACCGCATAACAAACTCAACAACATCCTTCTTTAAACCAGGCCACCAATACATATCTTACAAGTTATGATACATCTTGGTGCTTCCTGGATGCATAACATACATTGAAGAATGAGCTTCTTCCAGGACAAACTTTCTCAAGTTATCAACATCAGGTACTATCATTCTACCATGATAACAGGCCACTTGATCATCTGAATCATGGAAACCATCTCGTTTCTCACTACCATACTCTGATCTAATCTGCTGAACTACTGCATCACCTTGTTGTGCCTCCTTGATCTGTTGTCTCAGAGTAAGTTTTATGTGCATCTCAGCTAACAACCCAGATAACAATGATACTTTTAACTGTACATTGTCTTGCCTTAAAGAGATAAGCATATCCATCCTAGAGAACACCAAAGAATTTAACTGTGCTCTATCTAGGGCTGGTGTTGTTGCTTTCCTACTTAAAGCATCAACAACCACATTGGCCTTCCCTGGATGATAATCAATTGTACAATCATAGCCCTTGATTAACTCCATCTAGCGGCGTTGCCTCATGTTTAACTCACGCTGAGAAAAGATGTACTTTAGGATCTTATGGTCTGTGAAAATCTGGAATGTTTCTCCATAGAGGTAATGTCTCTAGATCTTCAAGGCATGGACTACAACAACTAGTTCTAGATCGTGTGTCGGATAATTTTCCTTGTGTTTCTTAAGTTGTCGAGAATCAAAAGAAATCACTTGTTTATCTTGCATTAACACACATCCTAGTCCATTCTTAGAGGCATCACAGAAAACTATATACCCTTTCCCTTGCTCAGGTAGCACCAGCACAGGTGCACTTGTCAGCCTTTCCTTCAACAACTGGAATGATTGCTGACACTTGTCATTCCAGACAAAAGAAACATCCTTCCTAGTCAACTTAGTCAAGGGTAAAGCTATTGAACTGAAGTTCTTAATGAACCTCCTATAATAGCTTGCCAACCCTAAGAAACTGCAAATCTCTGTCGGTGTCTTAGGCTGCTCCCATTGCAAGACAAATTCTACCTTTTTAGGGTCAACATGTATACCTTAAGCAGATATTACGTGTCCAAGGAAAGAAACTTCTGGTAACCAGAACTCACACTTGCTAAAATTAGCATATAACTCATGCTCTCTTAGCAAAGTTAGAGCCTGACGAAGATGTTGTTCATGTTGTTGGACATCTCTACTTTAGATCAAGATGTCATCTATGAAGACGACTACACACTGATCGAGAAAAGGTTGAAAGATTCTATTCATGAGTTCCATAAATGCAGCTGGTGCATTAGTTAGTCCAAATGGCATAACTATGAACTCATAGTGACCATACCTTGTCCTAAAAGCAGACTTAGGTATGTCACCTTCCTTAATACGCAGATGATGATATCCCGACCTCAGATCTATCATTGAGAAGATAGTTACACCACGCAACTGATCAAAGAGATCATCAATCCTTGGCAAATGATACTTATTCTTTATTGTTACTTTATTTAACTGCCTGTAATCAATGCATAACCGCATCGATCCATCCTTCTTTTTAACAAAGAGGACTGGAGCACCCCAGGGTGAAGTGCTTGGTCGGATCAAACCCTTATCAAGCAACTCTTGCAGTTGTTTCTTGAGTTCTTCCATCTCAACAGGCGCCATCCTATATGGTGTTTGTGCCATTGGTTGCATGGCCGGGACTAGATTAATTTCAAAATCAATCTCTCGGGGCGGAGGAACACCTGGAAGTTCTTTAGGAAATACATCTTCAAATTCCCTGACTACAGGAACTTCAGCAGGATTAGAACTCTCCATAGTGGTATCTACCACATGGGCCAAGAATGCAAAGCATCCTTGCCTCATCAGCTTCTCAGCTACCATAGCTGACACAAGACAGGTTGGAAGGATCTTTCTGTCTCCCTGAAAGATCCATGTGTCACTGTCATCTGTGAACACAGCTTGCTTGGACTCACAATCCAAGACAACCTTATACCTTTCTAAGGTATCCATCCCAAGGATTATATCGAACCCATGCATCTCAAGTGGTATAAGATCCACTTGAATGCGATGCTAAGAAAAGAAAAGAGTGCAGGGAGAACACACTTCCTGCAACACAGCAGATCCCATCAAAGGAGTTTCTAACAATAGACTATCTACTCTATGATTGATAGTCATGTTGCAGTCAAGAATCACTCTTTGAGTGATAAAGGAATGTGTAGCACCTGGATTAATTTAAATAGATATGATGCATGATGTAGACATATCAGAATAAAATAGTTTCATCTGACATGTCACAACCCGAGGGTTAATCACTGCATCAGGTGGATTCATCACATAGAATCTCACTGTCGCCTGTGGTTGATTCGGTGCTCGATGACTGGGTGCCGATGATCCAGCTTGGTACGCTTGTCCGCGTCCTCTAACTCCACCTAGAAACTGTCTCCTTTGAGAACCTTGTTGACTCTGCCTTTGAGGTTGAGTCACACTTACCTCTCAGGCTCTGCAATCCTTCATCAGATGCCCCACTTTTCCACATATGAAACAACTTCTGATCCCCTGTTGTGGTCTGGATGGTCCTGTAACCGACACAGATGCTGAGCTGTGAGCTCCTTCTGGTGGTAAACTTCGTCCTCTATCCCTATTTGACGTCCACTGCGTCTGGGTACTGAATCTAGGTGGTGGTGTAGGCACGGAAAACCTCGGTCTCTTGAAACCTTTGGATGAGGATCCTTGGAACTGGGGGTACACCTTCTTGTCCCTGGTCTGTCGCTTCTCCGTTACAGACCTCTCTATTCTTCTGACAGACTCCACAAAAGTAGCAAATATTTCCCTATTCTCCAGAGCACATACAAGGGTGGTCAACTCAGCATTTAATCCCTTCTCAAAACGTCGTATCCTCTCTTCATCTGTGGTTGCCATATGCGGACAAAACTGCAAAAGCTCCATGAACTTAGCCTCGTACTCGCTAATGTTCATTGGTCCTTGTCTTAATCTCTCAAACTGAGAGATTTTCTCATCCAGGAACGTCTTAGGAAAGTATCTATTGACAAATTCTCATCAAAATACTTCCCATTTGATCTCCACACCAGGCCTTTTCCCCTCCTCTATGGTCCACCAGTGACCAGCACTCCCTTTAAGAAGGTACACAACATGTCTAACCTTCTCAGCTTCTGGGATGTTAAGGATTCTAAAGGCCTTATCTAGTTCAGTTAGCCACATGTCAGCATCTGTTGGGTCAGTTGTCCCAACATATTCTGTGGCTCCAACCTGGCATAGTCGTTCAAACGTCTTGTTGGCTCCTTGTCCTTCTTGATGGGCAGGTGTCCTAGGTGTGGGTATGGGCATTCTATCAGTCATATGTGTCATGGCAGCTATAAACTACCCAAACATAGCCTGGAAGGCAGGATTCCCCATGTCAACTTGATCGAACTGGGGTGGTTTAGGTACATGCTCCTCCCTTCCTTGGTCTTTTACACCTCCTCCGGGTGCAGCGACACTACTTTCAGCAACATGTTCATCATGCGATCCAGACATCTTTAGTTTTCTCTTCTCCTCCTATATGAGCAGAAGACACTATTAGATAGACCGGAAGACACTAGAACAGACTCAACAACCCTAGTCCTATGTCTCTGTAGACTCAGCGAACCTAGAACTCTGATACCAACACTTGTGGCATCCAACTCAAGAAAATAGGATTAACTAATGCGGAAGCGAATTATTAGCAGCAGAATTACTGAAAATCACTAAAAATTAAAACTTTTTGCAAAGAAATCCACAAACGGTAAAACTCTTACATAAGGAACCAAAGTAAGTTATTTACATTCTGATTCATCAGTACATCTCTGTATCATCTCATCTTGAGGGTCATAACATTGACTTCCCAGTTAAATGGTACATAAACAGTATACAAAATTTCGAGGCATCAAGCTAAAAATTTTAGATCTATATCAAACTTTCTACTGACTCCTAGGACCTAAGAGTACAGAGACGACACATAGGACTCTCTCTATATACAAGACTTGACAAATAGTGTCTCCACCTGTGGATCACTGTTGTCCTTGTTGTTGCTGCTGATGTTGTGGCTACTGTTGCTGCTCACCCATTGAAGGGTTTCTTCTTCCTCAGCGTCTACCTAAAAAGTTGAATCCCACGGGGGTGAGACAATTGAAAATTGTCCCAGCGAGAGATATAAATCTCTTCCAGAAACATTGTTATTGCTGGTAATAGAATAACACTGAGTAGTAGAATTATAAATATTCAACAACAGATAAATCATTGATTGAGCTAAGTAGAGCAGTATTCTCTGTGCAATCATTTCAATTATAACTTGATTAAGTAGCAAGTCATTCATTTAATAAGGAATATGAAGAACATGTATATCCTTTATCTTTCTAAGACATAATAAACAATGTATCATCAAACATTGGTTCTCGTAATTCAACCCTAAGCAAATATGCTATACGAGTGATTACATTTTACATTCATATTTATGCCCTGAGGAGATGAGGTATACCGCTCATACTCCAACCGACCATTGCAAAATCGTAATCGGTACCATACATAGGTCATCAGAAGAGTCGGATTTCTATGACCTCATCTTCCTCAGTCAGTGTGAGGAACAACATGCAGGACATCTCGTGTCTCTGCCAAAATAGCTTTCCAGGGTATACTGGAAACTTCGCTATTAGAGTTACAGTGGCATGCTGTACTCTCTTCGTAGTCGAGGGATTTCTTATTTATCTCACATCGATTCGGCATTAACATCATCATCTGGAGATTAGTGATACATCATCCCAACATATATAGAGTTTTAATGTTTATCTCACATCAATTCCTTCATTAGGGCGTAAGGATATTCATGCCCATTACCCCCACATACTCAAAAATATGATCTCCAGGAGTTCCCTTAGGAAAACCTGTTTCACCATCACCTAACTGCTGACGATGATGGATCTATGGTCAGGGATCTACATGATATCATTTCACTTGATTAATTAAGTACATTACAACATACGTTTAGCATCAGGCATGTTTTCAAACATAAAACATTATAACAATTTATATAAAGAATGAGTACTATTTCTATCAAGTTCATTTCACAGCTTTATTAATCATTGGGATCTCAATCCCTTATCATCCCATCATCATGATTCAAGAATATGGGTGTTCAAACCCTGAGATTATCAAAATACCTGTTACAACTTTGACATGTAACTTATTGCCATCAAGTCATCTCTTAATGTAAACATGATAATTGCAATGTTGGTATTTCACATGGCTCTTACAGCCTATCAATCTCTTTTGTTACCTTTCACTAGGCAACATAGCATCTCATTGCTTACAAGGCTCATAAAATACTTTCAATAAGCAAAGCATCATAGCTCACACATGTCTATATTCAATATCTCATAAAACCTGCATGATTAGTACAGATGATAACAGATATATCAATTTCATACCAGCATAATGCAAAACAATTATGACATCATTATTCAAGGGTTACACCATTATACCCTTGCTAGGGTTAGGGTTTCCCTTTTCATTTCGATTAGGGTTGATCATCCCCTCAGCTCAATTAGGATTAATGACTCATCACTTCATTATCCAACCTTAGAGCTCTCATGCTATATAATATAACCCAGAATTAGGGTTTTACACTTCCATTTACCTTATTAGGAATTAGGGTTTACTATTCACATTGCATCACCCTAGATTAGGGTTTAAGTTCAATAACCTACAATTAGGGTTTACTATTCACATTGCATCACCCTAGATTAGGGTTTACTATTCGTTCCAAGTAGGAGTGATCATCAAAGTACCCTAAATTAGGGTTTCTCATGTCATCATTATGAATTAAGATCATATCATCATCATGTATTATGATTTTACCTATAAATGCCCTCAATTAGGGTTATGATTCATTAACCATCATGATTAGGGTTTCATGATCTCACTATTAAGGATCATACCCTATATAGGCATTCATTCATATTAGAAGTCAACTACATGATTATCATTCATGTAGGAAGTCTTCTCTCTCTCATCCTCTATAGGATGATGTTTGTTCAACCTTGATTAGGATAAGTCAACTCAACCTTGAAGAAGAATTAACCTCATGGATTATGTCATTATGACCATGATCATTAAAGCTTATTCATTCAAAGGGTAATAATCACCTTATCTCACTAAGATTCAATTACTATAATCATCTGTAATTACATCTTGTATTGATCATTTAATCAATTTGTCCCTTAACCACTTTAAGTATCCATGCGATTTTGGTTAGTTATCCACCGACGGTCTTGGCCACTTAGACCCCAAACGGTCTTGACCAAATCAGACCTCAAACGGTCTTGGTTGCATACTTGAAACCGTTTGGTAAAGTATCTTTTTGAAACCGCAAGAACTCAACCGGTTTGGGATCGTTTGGTCCCAAACGGTCTTGAGACCGTTTGGTCCAAACCTCCTCAAAATTGCATGGACCAAAGATAGTCTCAACAAGTCAAATTGAATTAGGGTTTCCAATGTTGGTTCCTTCAACCATTGAATTCATGTAACCAATCATTAATTAGACCTATGACCATACTTTAATTGAGTTAATTAGGTCAACCTTCAACTGATTTGACCCTCAATTGACCCTCAATTAATCATTAATTAGGGTTTGACTCAATTGGATTAGGGTTTGGAATCGATGATCCTTCAACATTATTCAAAGTGAGATTGGTAACTTTGAAACCATTGAACCATCATTCAAATTGAACATAACCTGACTCCAAACGGTCTTGAGGTCATTTGGATGACCTCCAAATGGTCTTGAGACCATTTTCCCATGTCAACATCAGAATCCAAGTCAACCAATTAGGGTTTGGTTCATTGGATTGCTCACCAAATCAGCAATTGATTGCACTTCAACTTAGTACCTTTAGATCTCCAAACACCTAACCATAGTCAACCCTAGACCTCCAAACGGTCTTGGGTAACCCCCAAACGGTCTTGGGATCATTTGGATGACCTCCAAATGGTCTTGAGACCGTTTTCCCATCACATCATCATCAACCATGTCATTCAACTAAGGTTTGGATCCTAGGATTGGTCACCAAATCAGCAATTGATTGTACATCAACTTAATATCTTTGGACCTTCAATTTCTCAACCATACTTAACCCTAGACCTCCAAACAGGCTTGGGTGATCACCAAAAGGTCTTGAGACCGTTTGGGTGATCCCCAAATGGTTTTGAAACTGTTTGGGTCAATCAACCCAAAACATCAACTCATTCCAATGCAAAATCAACACTTAGCCGATTAGGGTTAATACTTTATCTTGGGATCTTCAAACACTTAACCATATCCAACCCTAGACCTACAAATGGTCTTGGGAGACCCTCAAACGGTCTTGAGACCGTTTGGTTGATCCCCAAATGGTTTTGAAAACGTTTTGGTCAATCAACCCAAGTTTCAAACTCAAACACTTATGAAATCAGCACTCAACCCGATTAGGGTTTTGGTGATTGTTGGACCTTAAACTCATGAACCAATTGGAACTAGTCAATTATATTTAGTGGATCAATAACCAACATTATTATAAACAAATTACCAAATGGTCAACCCTGGTCAAAACCTCCAAATGGTCTGAAACTGTTTGCCCTCATGCGGTTTGGTGAAACCGTTTCATCTCAAACGGTTTGAAACTGTTTGCTCCCAAACGTTTTGGGAAACCATTTGAGAAGATTATGCAAACCTTTTGACCTAATAATTTTCTTGGGAAACGTGTCAATATGATGTCATCATCATCTTCCTTCGTTCATCCAAGAACAGCAACCGTTTTTCATGGAAATTGCAGCAATGCATCAAAAGAGTTCAAAATAGAAGAAAATAACCAACAAATCATAGAGAACTTGATTAAATATCAATGTTTAAGGGTTAAAGTTATAAAACCCGCCTCAAATCTGATCTCCAAGCTCCACGGTTCTAATTGTGGATGCAGTTCCAGGTCCGTTCTTGAGCCATTGGATGAAAAAGATGGCTAGAATTGGAAATCGGGTGAAGAAAACCAAGAATCAAACATTGCTTTAGGGTTTCCACCATGAACCCGAGGTAGAAGATGATAAAAACCTTACCAACAGGTTTTGGTCATCCTTCTCCTGCTCCTGATCTATTCCTTGGTCGGCCAAAGCAAAGTGATAAGAGAAAAACTAAGGAAAGGTCCTTATGTGTATTGGAAAAAGAACATGTATAAGGGATTTTCAAGGAAAGAGAAAATGGATTATTTTCTTTTAATTCCAAAATAATTTCCATAAAATCCCCCTCAATTTCTTGGCCACGAAGCCATATTAATTTTCTTGCAAAAATCCATCATTATCCAAGAATTAATGGAAAAGGAACTAAGCACCTTAAAGAGTTTTATATTAATATCCAACCTTTTAGTGGATATTACTTTTTATTATCTTAATGTGAGTGGCTTCCACTCAACCAAGATCTTTTTGTGCCATAGCAAGGCACAAGATCGTCCAACACTATTGCAAACACATCCTTCAACTTTTGGTTGAAGGGATCCTCAATTAATTTATTTCTTTTTGCATTAAATTAAAATAAAGTTCCATATATGCTTAAATCTTGATTATTTTAAAGTCAAGATTCTCTCTCCTCCAAAATAATTCAAACGAGGCGCCCCTCTCATTTTATTTGCTCTACTTGATGCCAAGAAACATGAGAGACCCTCTAGAGGTGATATATTGCATATTGAACCCTAGATTTTGGGTAAATTGCACATTACACCAAAACTAGGTTTTAATGCATAAGGATTGCTCTACAAGCTTTATCTTGATGCCCAAGCTTGTGGAAACCATACCACTACATCATATTCATTCTTATTATGTCTCAACATCATAGTAACATCTTATCATGTGCAATTTGCAAGTTAACCCCTCATCTTGGGTAATTTGCACTTTAGTCCAAAATTAACAAAACAATGTTTCATCATTATTCAAAAGGGACTGAAATTGAAATATAAGTTCCTCAAGAACCTTAATTACTTTTCAAAAGATAAGATCAAGCGTCTAATCATCTTTTTTAAACAAAACAACTAGGGTTAGTACATAACCCAGGTCAGGGATGTTACAGATACCCTATGATATTGTAAAAAGGATTTATATCTTGTAATAGTATGATGACTAGTGTGGTCTCATGAATGGAAAGTGAATAGTACCATGTGATGATGAGATGAAAAATTATGTTTCACATGTTTTATATCTTTAGTAGTTGTGATATGTATATGCTTTCTAGAAGTGAATTAGGGTTTGTATGTCCACTTGTTTGATGGAGCCTTAATTCACCCAATTGGCATAACTAATCAAGTGCAACTCTAATCATGTAGTGCCTTGTGCCGTAGAGCCATCTTTGGTGTCAGAACATGCTGGATGTGAAATGAGTATTCCTAAGGGAAACTCAGAGCGCATACTATTGAGTATGTGGGGGTGGTAGGTTGAGGATATATCCTTGTCATCCACAATGCAGATTGTGGATGTTGACTATGGTCATGCCTCATACATCTGATGTGATTGAGAACAGATGTGGTCGTGTTTCGGTGATTATAACATGATGTGATTAGAGGACAACTGCGATTGTACCTTAGTTGATTGGGTTTGAATATCCTAGATGCTAGCGTCGTGACCTGTACCAAGGTGTGCTAGTTACAAGACTATATGTCGTTGTGGTGGCAGCTTTGACTGATATGTCACTACCTTTTTACTCATACTGACTGAGGGGAAGAGATCTTAGGATACTGACACTCCTAGATCTTGTATGAAACCGAATAGCCCTTCATAGGGGTCGGTTGGACTTTGAATGGTACGATTCAAATTTCCCAGGGTGTAATAAAAGATGTAATACAACCGTGTAGCATATTTGTTTAGGGTTGTACACGATGATTCACATTGTATGATACCCCTTGTTCGTTATCTTTACATAAAGATGATGCTTAATGCAATTAAGAGATAGTAGATATACTTATGTTGTAGATATGCTTAAGATTGTAGATGCTTACATACAGTAGCCATGATTATGTTGATAACTATACTGCTATTGCTGATTATAATCATGATGCTAGCTATCTCATGTTGTTAGTTATGTTTAGCATGCTAGCCATGCCTTTGTAACTAGAGATGGATATATTGCTAATCATGCTTATCCAGAATGTTGTGCTTATGTTGTTAGCTCTTTTAATGATGTTGATATGTCAACCTATTAGACATGCTAATGTTGTTAGCTATGCTTATGTGACTAGTCTTATTCATAATGATAGAGATTCTATGTTACTAGACTTGCTCATGATGCTAGATATGCATATGCCACTGAATTGCTTATATTGTCAACAAGATAAAGGATGATAGTCTGGCTAATGATGATAGTTATTATCTGCTCCTTTATGTATTTTGTTAATAATCAGTGATGTTGAGCTTATTCGTTATATCTGATTAAACTACTTAATTGTTTAATTACTTTAAAATGTTGTAATCAATAAACATTGTTTGAGGTTATATCTCTTGCTGGGACATGGGTCTCACCCTTGTGGTTAGCCACATTGTTTTAGGTAATCTGAAGTGACAAAAACAAATATGTGGCAACAAAGAGGGGCTATAATAATGAATCTATGAGAAAGTTGATTAGATTTCTAGTGTGTCCTAGAGTCATTCATGTACTCTCAGATCCGGGCAGGAAAAGTTTGTATATAGTGTTTCAAATGAATCAAACTTTTGTTATCATGATAATTCTTGTTTGTGTGGCATATACGAATATTGCTCTCCTATGTATATATGTTGTGGCTAAGGTGATAGAACAATTTGTATCAAATTCTTGGCATAGTATTGATAAAAGAAAGATGTTGGGCTCTTATGTAAATATTTTTTAGTAGGTGTTGACGTTGAAATCGATTTTAATTTACCCATTTTTTGGGTATGTGATTAATTAGTGATCAATTGTGCTTTATGTTTTGAGTAATCTCATTTAGTGTAACGGGTTCTCAAAAGTTGGTATCAGAGCTTTAGGTTCACTGAGTGTATAGGGACACTAGGACTTAGGACTGGGATGATGTCAAAATTAGGAATATGATATAAAAATATGGTGCATACTGCCTGATCTCAGTATTTGGGTACCCCAGCCAAGTATTCAATTATTGAAGAAAAGGTAAGTATGGAACTCTTAGATTGTTATCTTTCTGATTACTCTGATCAAGTATTCATTTTGAGACAATCTAAAGAGCATAACGAATAAGAAGTCATGGTGTGAATATCTCAATCCTACCTTAAATAAGATGAGAATCACATCATTATCTATCAAAACTTGAATGTTTGGTAACTGTAAGAGAAAGATACAACACCATGAAATCTAAATCTGAATACAAATAAGGAAAATAGGAGTTCTTAAAGATGTGATTCAAGAAGATAATAAAGTAAAAGATAGATAAGTATGTGCTTATAAAGTGATTCTAGGTATGAAATCCACATAAGATGGATAGAACTCCAATGATAAGTATAAAATGATAGGATAAATGAGAACAATGATAAAGGAATAAGGTGGAACCTGAGTTAATCTCAGACCAACCTATGTGTGTAAGAAAGTGTTAATGTAGCGGTTGAAAGAAATTAAGGCAGATGATCCATGTTTAATGAAGAAAATGTGGAATATGATGATTTACCTATTGATAAGTGGCTGAAAAACATAATAAAATAAGAGAACATACCCAAGTGTGATAAATAGTCATCAAGGAAGGATTAATGAGATATGTTAATCATGATGATTCCTATGCTAATGGAAAGAAACCTAAAATGAAAAAGGTAAAATGATACATAAGAAGTTGTAACCTGCATAATGAAAATAGAATTGGTTACCTTTTTGCTAGTGACCCTTGAACAATGTTGCTATGATGTGGGAAGTGTGTTTCCCTTTGTGTCTTCCCTTTCTAGGGCACAAATTTCAAGTGGATCATTTCCACTTGGTACGTATGGATTCACTGCAAACATGAGGGTGGATAGCTTATTATAGCATAAGGTTGTTTGGACTATGGTTCCAAGATCATAAAGTTTGTGATGAGTTTGCTTTTGAGCCTTCCAATAATTTGGGAGAATCCTCTTATATGTTTTGAAATGTATTATGTTGGTAAAAGTAGATGAGATAAGGATGTGACTTCCTAATAGCACATGAGGTGGATACCAAGGTATTGAATCCTAGTATCCAAGATGTATCAACAGTATGGGAAGTATGTGAAGGTTGGAAATGTTTACTAAATGAACATATCAAGTATTCCTCCCCTTAAAGAGAGGGAGAGAGAGTTGATGATGACCCTCTAAATGTTGTTTGGAAGGAAAAACAAAAGTGATTCTATAATGTTGTGTATGGTTCAGTGATAGTTGGGCAAGACCACTATCAAGGATAGATGGTTTGTTGGTCAATAGATATGTGATACCGTGTTCATTTAAGATAAACATATGATCAAATATCAATCCATAAGAGTTAGATTGGATGACATAATTCACATGACCATGTGAGTTTAGAGTTATGTCCTTTAGACTAACCAATGTACAAATAGAATTTATGAATAGGAGGAACAGAGTGTTCCAGTCATGTCATACAAGTTATATCAAGCTTTCAATAATGACATGTCAAAGTATTTCAAATACGGTCAAAAATATGATCAATATTTCTTCAAAAACCTTAGGGTTGTTGAAGCAGCAATAGCTATGAGACAAGTTGAACAAGAGTGAGATGGGGTTGATTAAATTTCTTTATGGGATCATGATATGTCTTCTAAGTAGGTTGTGTAAATCCTAGTAAGGTGAAGATAGTTTTGTTGTTTCACCCCTAAAAAGTTTGACTAAGATCTATGTTTCCTTGTATGGAACGACATGTGCCAGTGTTAGCATTTCTTTTGATGCTGAAAAAGAACTGACAAAAGTTCTAGTGTCAGTGTATCAAAAAAAAGGATGGATACATTGCCTTTTTTATGCTTCAAGGAATGGTATGGGACACATGGCATGATTGGTAAAAAGCTAGCAAGTATGACTTTTGAGTAATGTGTTGATACAATAGATATAATTTTAGGATAATATCTAGAATTTGAAATTGAACATTACTACTAGAGTTGTACAAATGACACAATAAGTTTCTGCATTCCATATTGAGAATGTCTTCTTAGGTGGGGGTTTTTGTGTTAACCCAAGATGAGATACGTATGAATGATGTGACATCACCATGATATTAAAGTAACGATGTGAAGGTAATAGGATGAGGTGCGAAGGAAGTACCCATCTTTGTTTATCTTGGATTTCGGGGGCGAAATCCCTGTTAGGGGTTTATAGTTGTAAGGCCCCTAAACTTGCTTAATGAGTTGAATAAGATTAATTACCATAATTTAATTATTATAACCCTATTATAACCTTTTGATATGCTTTGAAATCATAAGACAAGCTTAATTTTCAAATTTGGTCCAATTTGGACACTGGTTGAGCAAGTTATGCAATTTTATGCACATTTTGGACTTTTATGTATTTTACCCAATTGAGAGGTTTCTTTGAAATTTATCACTTGCATTATGTTACTTTTATATTCTATCATAATTATTGAGCTTGTTGATACATGGGGCACCTATTTAAACCTTGGTTTGAAGGTGTTTTCTCCAAGGTTATTTTAGGGTTTACCCCTTCATGGATGAGCTACCTTTAGTAGCTATCAACTAATGAATTATTTGATTGGCTGGGAAATTCGACAAAGAAAAGCTAAGAAGGTCATTACATATGGTAGGGGATCTTATTCTGTGTGTTCTTGTATATTCCTAATAAATTAAGGCCATGGACACTTGGATAGATAGTAGAACTTCAACTTTTTCTTTTCCTTTATCTTAAAGTTTCATATACTTATCCCCAAGCACCAAAATGAGCCATTTTCTCTCCACCAATTCCCTCCTTCTCCCAACCTCATTCTCCCTCTGTTCTTCTATGAATTTTCCTATCCAAGGAAGAAGAAAGTGGGGACCTTCTTGGAAAAAGGATCTAGGGTTGCAATTGACTTCCTTTTAGGGTTTAAAAAGCTTCCTTCTAGTGATCTTGACCTAAAAGAGTAAGAATCCCCTTATTTCCTCCATTTATTTCTTTTTTATACTTCCACCTACCTTTTTCCAGGTCGGAACCTTGTTGTTCCATGGTAGAAATTGCTCTAAAGCTCTAAAACCCTACCTTTCTTGCTCCTTATGCTTAGGGTTCACTCATTTAATGAAGAAAGGTGCTAGATGGATGAGTTCACAACTTATGATTGGATTTTCTACCCTACCTACTCGTGTTTCCTTATGTGTGGGAGTTTATCTTCTCATTAGAGGCAAGTTTTATAACTTGCTCCATGTTTATTACTTACCATAAGCTTGCTAGCTCATTTTCTTGCTTGAAAATGATGATTCATGCACTAAAAAGTTAGGCTTGAATTGGATTTCAATTTTTATAATGTTCACTATTCTGATTTCAGTTCTAGATGAATCTTTGATCATGTGTATGTTATTCCTAAGGTATAATATGACTTGGATCAGGTTTTTTTGACAGCCTATGGTGCTAAGCACCTATCAACCAATGGTCAATTTTAGGGTTTAAAGTTGATTTCTTCTATAAACCCATGACCCGATGATGGTACCATTAAAAAACCCTATGGTGTTGTCTTCATGACAAATGATGGTTGAGATCAAAGGTGTCAGATGATGGTGACAACCTATGGTCACCCCCTTAGGTCAGGTTTTGGATCAATTAGAAGTTTAATGATCAACCATTAAGTACCCTATTGATGTTATCAATCAATGATGACACTAGGTTAATATTTGATGTTGATGAATGAATATAGTGTTGATCTAACAACCTATGGTGATTTAATGGTCACTAATGATGGTGGATAATGTCTCTACAACCTATTTTGAGTTAATCATTGTAGTTGTAGCATCAATTAAGCCTTAGACCAATGGTTTCTTGGGTCACTTGATGCAATGGTCGGACCTATATTGTAATTGATGGTTTTAACATATGAACTTGACCCAATGGTCAAGATCTAATGTTTATTTCTCCAATAAAGTGGAATGATGGATAATGTAATATGTTGGTCCTAATAATGTGATTTGTATGGTTTCCTTTATATGATCAACTTAAGAAGCTTACTTGTTGACAATGGATGGCTTGTTTTAACTGAACAGTCAATTGTGGGTTTTACCCTACTCTTAATGGAATTTTTTGTCTTGTTAATTAAGGGATGTCTAGGGTTAGATGGTGAATCTTTCTAGAGCACAAATCAATGACTTCATAGGTGATTTATCCAAGGTGTTTACTTATGTAAACAACCAATGGTCTTACCTTTTAAACAACCAATGGTTCTGGGTGACATTATGGTATGGTGATATGGGTTGAATGATGATGGAACAAATGGAGGGTTACCCTAAATAAGGTAGTTTTACCTATTCACTCATATGAATAGAAGGGATGATAACCATATTGTGTTGATATGTAACCCTAATGAGATATAGCTTGCTATACCTAGCTTTAATATAACTAAATGATGGTAATTGGGTATGAATAGTCCTTGAATGATTAATACAATCATGGAGTACTCTCTTATTATTGTTGAAACCCTAGTATGCTATAACTAGGTGGTTACACCTTAATTTATGTGTGGGTTCATGCTTGATAATAGTATGAAATGTGATGGTGATGCTTCACCTTATGCATCCATGATCCAATGGGGATGTTGTGAGTTAGGGTTTGGGTATAAGTGTTGATTAGTAACATTGATATAATCTATCATGTTGAACCTAACTCTAATGCAAATTGATAAATATGAGTATTCATGTTTAACATTCTTATACGATGGAATGATGGTAGAATAACCTCCTTAACATGATCATAACCTTAATGTGTTAATTAGTGGTTATTACAACGACATGGTTGATACTTTCTTATGCTAAACATGTGCATCATGAATATGATGATTGTTAATCATATCTACATTCCTTGCATGTTGATGTAATAAAGGAATGTTCTTAATGGTAATATAACCCTTCTATGATTGTTTATAAATATCTCCTAGCTCATTAATGCAATATTGTGCTGATCTGGTGTATTATATGTAAGTGATGTTGTTGAGCCTTGCTATAAGGCATGGACATATAATGATGATATTATAGGGAATAGTATGATGGTCTTAATGACCTTTGGGCATGGTTGAGCCCTAAATGAGGTGTAATCCTCTTGTGTTGATAAGGGTTGATACCCTATGATATCATGAAAAGGATTTATATCTTGTGATAGTATGATGACTAGTGTGGTCTCATGAATGGCAAGTGAATAGTACCATTTGATGATGAGATGAGAAATTATGTTTCACACATTTTATATCTTTTATAGTTGTGATATGTATATGCTTGCTAGAAGTGAATTAGGGTTTGTATGTCCACTTGTTTGATGCAGCCTTAATTCACCCAATTGGCATAACTAATCAAGTGCAACTCTAATCATGTAGTGGCATGTGCCTTAGAGCCATCCTCAGTGTAAGAATTTTTCGGATGGTGAAATGAATATTCCTAAGGGAAACTCGAAGCGCATACTATTGAGTATGTGGGGGTGGAAAGTTGAGGATATATCCTTGTCATCCACAATGTAGATTGTGGAGATTGGCTATGGTCATGCCTCATACATCTGATGTGTTTGAGAATGGGTGCAGTCGTGTCTCGGTGATTATAACATGATGTGATTAGAGGACAACTGCGGTTGTACCTTAGTGATTGGGTTTGAATACCCTTGATGCTAACATCATGACCTCTACCAAGGTGGGCTAGTTACAAGACTATATGTCATTGTGGTGGCAACTTTGACGGATATGTCACTGTCTTTTTACTCGTACTGACCGAGGAGAAGAGAACTTAGGATACCGGCATTGTTATATCTTATACGGAACCAAATAGCCCTTCGTAGGGGTCAGTTGAACTTTGAATGGTACGGTTCAAATTCCCCAGGGTGTAATAAAAGATGTAATACAGACGTGTAGCATATTTGTTTAGGGTTATACACAATGGCTCACATTGGATGATAACCCTTGTTTGTTATCTTTACATAAAGATGATGCTTAGTGCAATTAAGAGATAGTAGATATACTCATGTTGTGGATATGCTTAAGATTGTAGATGTGTACATACAATAGCCATGATTATGTTGATAACTATACTACTACTGCTGATTATAAGCATGATGCTAGCTATCTCATGTTGTTAGTTATGTTTAGCATGCTAACCATGCCTTTGTAACTAGAGATGCATATACTGCTAATCATGCTTATCCAGATAGTTGTGTTCTTGTTGTTAGCTCTTTTAATGATGTTGATATGTTCAACCTATTAAACATGCTAATGTTGTTAGCTATGCTTATGTGGCTATACTTATTCATAATGATAGAAATTCTATGTTACTAGACTTGCTCATGATGCTAGATATGCATATGCTACTGAATTGCTTATATTGTCAACAAGATAAAGGATGATAGTTTGGCTAATGATGATAGTTATTATTTGCTCCTTTATGTATTTTGTTGATCATCAGTGTTGCTGAGCTTATTCGTTATATCTGATTAAACTGCTTAACTGTTTAATTACTTAAAAATGTTGTAATCAATAAACATTGTTGGAGGTTATATCTCTTGCTGGGACATGGGTCACACCCTTGTGGTTTGCCACATCTTTTTAGGTAATCTGAAGTGACGAAAACAAACCTATAGCAGAAAAGAGGATATATAGTAATGAATCTATGAGAAAGTTGATTAGATTTCTAGTGTGTCCTAGAGTCATCCATGTACTCTCAGGTTTGGATAGGAAAAGTTTGTATATGGTGTTTCAAACGAATCAGACTTTTGTAGCATATTAATGCTTGTTTGTTTGGCATATATGAATATTGTTCTCCTTTGTATATATGTTGTGGCTAAGGTGATAGAACAATCTATCAAATTCTTGGCATAGTATGGATAAAAGAAAGATGTTGGGCTCTTATACAAATGTTTTTGAGTAGGTATTGATGTTGAAATTGGTTTTAATTTACCCATATTTTTAGGTATTTGATTAATTAGTGATCGATTGTGCTTTATATTTTGAGTAATATCGTTTAGTATAAAGGGTTCTCATAGGGGTCTTGATGGGTCCATGGGTGGACCTTCCGTTCTGGGCGGGAACTAGAAGATTACCCCAACACCGTTGGATCAAGATCTAACAGTTGTTGGGTGGTGCGATGGGGTGAGTTGAGTCAGGGATCGAAGCCCGGTTCTCATATGACTAGTGGCTGATTCAAGGGGATTTGATCCCCAGTTCAAAGGCATTATAGTCGTGTCAGATCAGGGAAGCGCCCAAGCGGCTAAATGGGTCGGGCCGAGCAAGCAACAAAAAGATATTTTGTTCTAGAACAAGGGTATATCTTAGAAAATTCATATAAAATCATACGAATGCCCAAATGATCTCAAATTTGGATAATTGCTTCATAATAGGGTCTAGAAAAAGTTTGAAAATTTCCAAATCAAAATGAGCATGTATGATCAAGATTTTAATCAAAGGATTCAAGAGTATAACAACACTAGGATTTCATGCATATATGTGTATCATATTGACTCAAAATGTGAAATCTTGACTTTGGTGAACATTATAGAGTTATGAAGTCTTAAGGGACATAAAGAGTGAGGACTTGAAATAGGATAAAATCCACTTTGTCATAGATACATCCAATGCAAGAAAATTGTACCCAACATTTTCACTTCCCTGGTGAAATGGACAACTAAATGTACCATGATATCAAAGAATGAAGGGGGGAAATACTTCTCAAGTTGGCACATGGTAACGATCACTTCTCTTTGCAACTTATCTAATCAATTGCTTTGTAGTAGAGTGTGTGTTTAAGAAGAAACAAATCCTAGTGGTTGCAAACCTTACATGCTTAGGTAGGATAGATCGAATAGATGCAGGAAATATATGTTGTATTAGAGTGTGACAATCATGAGATTTGAGAGCTATGGACTTCATATCCTTTATCGATACCAATATGTGGTGTCTTAACATAAAGCATGCACTCGCAAAAAGTTCTCTTCTCCCGTGTAACAAGGTGTAACAAGCAAGAGGTAAATATGTGCGATGATCATTCATAATTTCTTTAGTTAATTATTTCCCTATACCTATTTCACATAGGTGCATTTTGCATTTCATGTCATTTTTAGTCTTACCTTTTATATTCAACAAAGTACCAATGATGTTATCACACACATTTTTTTCAACATGCATGATATCTATACAATGTCAAATTGTCAAAGAACTCTAATAAGGAAGATCTATGTATATTGACCTCGTTTTGAATAAAGACTTTTTACCTGTAGGAGTAGTAGATGCCCTCTTACCAAAATGATTTACAATGTTATTTACTCTTACATAAACATCCTCCCCTGACATAGGTTTAGGAGCACTTCGTTCCTCAGTTGAGTCATTGTTGTACAACTTTACATAAGGATGCATCTTTGGCACAAAAGCTTCACATCTTTTCGTCCCCAGTGTGCTCCTATTAAACAAAAACACATGCGAGTCTTTCTAGTAATCCGGAAAAGTAAGAACTCTCTCTCTCACTTCTCTTGTCATTTTATCTTCTTGGTTTACCCTTGCCATTGTGGATGTCTGCTATTGATTTTTTTTATTAGTAATGGAATGTAATCTAAAAACTCATTACAAACCGTAATGAGCTAAAATGTCATACATTTAAGCCATACGATGGAACATGGTCTAAAGTTAATGAAGGGTAGAAAAACCAAAGGTGTACAACCCATTGTCACAGACCCATAAACAAGAAAGCTTAGATCATTACTAGTAGTTTATGATTTTGTTTCTTATAACAAACCCCTGATACACAAAATAAGGATCATGTCTAGATATGTTGGTTATCAACCGTGTGTGGTATCTATTTTTTGCCACCCCCTTCCAAGATGTGGTTGATAGAGAGTTCATTCGGGGCCCTGGTGTCATGCAGATCTTTGCTAATGATGTATAGCTCCTTGTGCTGCCTGACTTCATTGCAACCTGCAATGCGAAAAGTCTCAGTAATGATAGTCGACTTGTATTAGAATATGTTGTAGTGAATTTTGGTAATTATCAAAACTTTATTTGTTTGGTTCAATCCATACAGTCCAGATGATAGCAGGTTGGATGCCTACTGTTGTGATCGTTGGAAAAGCGGTCAATTGTTGTTTACCGGACTACGCGTCGCCGTTCTAATCGTTGATGCATCCTCGAAGAGTGGTTGTCATATTTTTTATTGCACTGGCCTACGACGAGGAAGGCATAAATACTCTCAAGGGTGTTGCATATGGCACGCATCAATGAATTTTGTAATGACTTCTTATTTTGAAAATCCTTATTTTGTAACAACATACTCTTGAAAACAATGCTTATGTATCCATGTCCGAATAAGTTATGCATCTTAAGAGGTGGCGGGAAGCATAGAATTGTTCTAAGTAGAGAGTTGTTCATTTCTCTCCAAGTTAAAAATTACCAATACATTCACCACTCTAATGAGAAAATTACTCAAGTAGAGAATTATTCATTGTTCTCCAAGAGCACGAGTAATCCAAGTGCCGTCATCATAAGAAGCCCAAAACTACATCCAAGTTTGAAGTGCAAAAGCCGCCATCACAAGAGAAATATCCGTTTGCAAGTTTGTAGTTTGATGTGTTTGCTTCATTGTTTGGTCGTATTATCGAAAGTAGATTTATCAGGAGAGACAACTTTAATTGGGATTAGAGAAGCTCAGACGAGATCAGAGGTTGGACACAAGTGGATTATTTGATGTGAATTTATCACGATATAAGAGGTTTGCCAGAAATAGAGGATTAGCAGGATTGTGGAAGTGGAGGGGATATGAGAGGTTGACTAAATTCTCTGTGCATTACAAACCCACATAATAGGAGGGGTTGACCAGTTTTTCCGTGCACTCACCTGGGATTTTTTCGTGCACCCAGCCGGGATGATTATTTAACGAATCCACATTAGAATTTTTAATATCAAAGTACAGACAGATACTCTTGTCCGTCGCTCCTCTCCAATAGGTTTAAATCTACTGTCCTAAAAATGTTGCCTTAAATTGTAAGTATTAATTTTTTTAAGAGTAGATTTTTGGATGAATATATAATAGAATTTTCTAAGACACAAGTAGAACAACAGGTGTTAGATAAAGATTTTAAGAGTAGATTTTTGGATGAATATATGATAGAATTTTCTAAGACACGAGTAGAACAACAAGTGTTAGATAACTGATTTGGAGGCTTCCCAAACCCTGAAAATACCAGCACTCTCCCTACACATTGGGAGGTACAACAGAAAATTATAAATATCTCCGGTCAATGAAAATCTGTCCTCAACTGCTTTTGTGCCATTGTGCGTGTCATCCTTGCAGAGGGACATGCTAATCCGTCCTCATAAACAACTACTAAGCACCCCTTGCATTGCATTTATCTGGAGGCGGTGCCGAATCCCCCGATCATCAATGCCGGACAGAGTCATTCGTCTCCATACAAAAAAGAATATTATGCTTCCCTCTGCTCGACTGCTCCTCCCTCCTCAGCCTCCTCTAAGCTGCTGGCGTCTCTTCTGGGTCGGAATCGGGAGGAAGACGAGGCGCAGATCTTTGGACCCGGAGTAGAGCGACGCAGGAAGCCGTACCCTTTTGCACCTGTTCGAATTCCTGCCGGAAGTTTCCTGGACATTGCGCGATCCAGTCAACGCCTCTGTTACATGGGGACCCGTAAGGACCAGTAGAATATAACGGGCAATCAGCACCTTGGGTTTCTGCAAGTGGGACACTGCTATTCAAGTGAGAAGTGCTTTCTCTTCCTTTCGACTACGAAACGCTTGGTTGCTTGCAAATCAATTATGAACATTCCAATATACCGGTGAGTTCTCTTTCAAATGGCCGTGTCAAAAGGGGTTGGCAGTTAGTATGGTATCAATAAAATCCTCGTTTACCTCGACCAAGTCTCTCGCGTCCCCATGAATAGTCATGTGGCTGTTAACAGCGCATCTACTCTTCAGAGTGAGGTTGAGGGAGCTTTTCTTCTAAGATCACAAATAGCTTGTTTATCAGAAGAACGACGGGCGTATAAAAGCTGATACTTTTCGCCGGATAGACATTGAGGTGGCGTGTAGACTGCTGGGATAGCTATATGACTAGGGTTCAATAAAGAAACAAAAAAGTCTTTTGTTTTCCTTTCCATGAAAAATAAGCATCTCGAAGGGATGCTTGTGCTGCCTTCCGATTCAACCTCGACCTTCCAGGTGGGCCAGATCCCGTTCTTCGAATCCTGCTCTTTCCGGTATCCAGTTGGATGCTTCTGTGTGCAACTGATTTGGCCAGGGTACCAGTTTATATCTTTTAATGCCTTGTAATTTGTTTATTTTTAACATAAGAGTATCTTGTAACTATACTTTTACGTAATACACTCATTTGTCACGAGTAAGTAAGATTGTGCACCTTTTTCTACTTTTGAGATGCTAGCTGCTTTTCAGTTAAATTGGATTCATCATGTAGCCTCACCGCGTTTCCACTGCTATTTGGTGTATCACCCCCTGCAGTAGTCGACTATTTACTTTCCCGACCCTCTTGGGCGCCTTTTTGATGCCTCAAGATCTCAAAGCTGCTACAGAGAACACGATCAGATAATTGCCACCTTTTGGGAAGGACAATTCTTTGACCTCCTACTTTCTAGATGACAGGGTTGGGTTATTTGCTATGTCCCTTTACTGAAACAAATACGACTCGTTCAATACTAGTCATCTTCTGCATCAATCTCGGGTTAAGATCCTATTTAAAACTAAGTCTGTCTCTCCAGAATGCCTGTACACCCACTGATATTTGGAAGATGGAAGGATATATGCCATTTATTCGAGTGGGTGATGCAATTCATCTGTTTTGAGATGGAAAACGCTACTTCTCCTCTGTATTCATCTATCCGCACCAACATGACTGATTCCACTGAATCCCTCGGATGCTGATACCAAAGCCAAGCAACGACCCGATCAATCTTGGCAGTGAGATGCCGGCATTTCTAGTCCCAGATTGCCCCAAATTCGCATAACTTGCAACTATTCCCACCCTATTGCCCTTTCCGGGAAGAAATTTTCTTAACCCAACTCCTGATCTTATAGAAAGCTCAACAAATGTTTCGTTCCTGTTTAATTTAGTTGTTTGAGGTGGATATTGTTTTGCAGCTGTTTGCCTGTTTTTTCACTGTTGAGGTTTTTTCCTGAAGATTATGAACCCTGTGTTTTGCCCCTTATCTTCGCATTCAGCTAACTGTATCACATCTCTGTTTACAACTTCCATGTGGATTTTCTTCTTCTTCAATTCAGAAAGAAATCAAATAGTGCTTCCAGTATTGGATTGTACACGAAATTAAAAAAAAAAACTCGCTGACCTTACTGGACAGCAGTTTGTCGGAAACCACAAATCTCTCTTTTGTTCGTGCAAGATGAAGTAGCTGTATAATTGATCTTGTGAGAAAGTATCCAATGGAGAGAAAATATTGCAAAAAAATGATCGCTTTCAACTGCCACCACAAAAATAAAAACGAATCGCTTTCAAATGAATCTTTATGTCATATGCCTTGTTCTTGTTCTGTATAAAAAGGATAAACTATGGGCCTGCGACTATCTGGCATGTATATCTCCCACGCAAGCAAATGATTGCTTCATTCTGTATCCTTAACAAAAAGTCAAATGTCTTCCAGCTGCTTTTGTTGACTGTAATATAGACCGCGCAACAATATTCAGACTGCTCACCCTAGTAATCAGCAGACCCATGTGCTAACAGCTGTACCCTTGTTTGTATACTGTAGTTTCAAAAGTATCCAGTCATGGAAGAAGTCTTAAATCTGTATCATATGGGGAGCCAAGCCTGTTTGTTTAACTTTGTCACAAACCACACGCATTTGCTTGCATTCTATATCTGCCAAATGCCAACCGGAATAAAGTGCATGCAGCCAATACCGTGTTGACTGTTTTTGTTAATGTTTGATGAAGTTTCTTCGTGGAACTCCATGAACCATAATATATATTATATATATTGAGCCCCTTAAATGAAGATAATTCATTCAAAGAGAATTCATTATGTCATCTATTGAACCAATTCGCAGGGCTCTGTTAGAAAGAAACAAGGATGTGCAACCGTCACAACGTTCTGCTGTTGCTGGTCTCAATTTTTCTGCTAGCCCACTTTGATCAATGTCATGCAGACATTGGCACTGCTGCTTCATACAAGCCACCCTACCTGCGTAAGCATCATGCATTTCCAAAACTAAGATTAATATATGTGCCTATGTGTTTGCTCATTTGTTATATGTGGATACTACCGGATAATGGGTTTGTTTTTATTTGGTTGCAGCAACTGCATGCTACGGTAACGACCCAAACCAATTTCCTGCCGGAAACCTATTTGCAGCTGCTGGTGATGGGATTTGGGATAATGGGGCATCCTGTGGTAGGCAATATCTAGTAAAATGTCTCAGCTCTGCCACCCCCAATGCCTGTGTTCAAGGCCAGACTATCCAGCTTACGATTGTCGACCGGGCTTCAGGGGTTGTTTCTCCACCTTCTCAACAAGGAACTACAATGGTTCTATCGGAAGCTGCGTTTGGAATGATATCTGCTCCGTCTGCTAAAGAAATAAACATTGAATTCAGACAGTATGTTCATTATCTTCCCCCTTTCTGCTTTTATGAGAAAATATAATATATAGATTCTTTCCGATCAACAGGAGCTTATTTTTTTATGATTTCGTTCAGTCGTTTTTCTCACATCACGGTTACCACATCTAATTTAACCTTGTTTGGCTAGAGGATCAATCTTTAAGAAATAGCCTAGTAAAGCTGGTGGAATGTATATGATCTGTTGTCTCAAGGTAAAGGCCTTTACAATTAGCCGAGTTTTAGAAAATGTGATCCGTGAGGAACTCGTTCCCCATAGACGTGAAAATACCAGACAGAGGAGCAGGAGATGAAGCAAACAATTTTTTGTAGTAGTTATATATTCGATGTTAAGAAAAATCAAAAGACTACCACCTACGTTGTGATTTTTTCTTGTGAATTTATTTTATTATGCCAAGATGTCATTTATCTAAACTCCGAAATTTGGGAATTTCCATTTTACAAACTTTATTCTAAGGGCAAACTACTGAAAGCGCTCTTGTGGCATGTCAAAACCCAAAACTTCCGTACGTATCTTTTAGAATGAACTGCCTTTTCTGGTTCATTTTTCCGGTGCCTATGTTACTTCAGCAAAGACTCAAATTTATACAAAAGTATTAAACACTAGGAGCATCTGATATCTGTAGACGTTTCATATGCAACACTTATATGCTTTTACTGGTCAAGCTAGGCTATGCAGGCTGCAGGTCATTTTGATCACATAAATTGTTTTCCACATGTAATGTGGGAAGGGCGTTTGAGTTAAATTGACTCATTTAGGTTTGGTTTTGGGTTATTTTAGTCAGAAAAATGGGTTGAGCATCTTAATTATGATCTATACCATTCGAGTAGGCTATGATTATATTGCCACCAGCTTGAATTGATCTTATCCATATGTCTAGTGATGAGATTTTGAATATTTGGTTTTTTCGGTGTTGCATTGAATGAACCAACATTAAATAAGTTCAAACTTGATTAACAAGCAATTTCGATAGTACGCATCAAAATGCATGGCCATTTTCAGGAATGGAGAAGTCAACTGTATACAAATTGAGTCACAAGAAATATAACGAGGTAGTTATGTGATTTTGATGTAACCGTAGAATCGATAATTCACTTTTCATCTGAAACATATGAGCTCCTAGCTGTCCATATAGCATCGAGGGATTGTTTAGGATCTAGGTTATGCTGAAAGGTATTTTTAAATAGAGTTCGAAGAATTGGCGGTGGTTAAAATTGCTTGATGGCTGAGAAACGCCCTCTAACCAGTGTGTTAGTTTGATTGGGCTGAAATTGTAGATACCACATTCATTTACATTCATTTTCCATATGCATTTAATCTTTGTTCTTCCCGTTCCATGCAAAAGCAAATTCAGCTCGCGGAAACCAAATGTAACATGTCATTTGATGGTGTCTGTCATGATTTAGTTCGTTGTTTCTTAATCCTCATTGACGACCTTGTTTTCCTTTCAGGACCTATATTATGAACTTATGCTTTGTGTTCCCTTTTTTTCGGCAGGGTGTAAAGTTTGTGAGGTGAAGAAATGGTGAAGTCACTGGTAAAATTCGGGTATGGTTGACATTTCTGAAAGATGCCTGATTGTTGGATTGTAATCACAACTTTGATGGCTCCTATGTTAATTCATGCATTTGTTGCATCTATAGTATAATATGTTTTTATGAAAAGGTCTATGGTTGACAAATGGAATGGCATAGGGCGACTCCGCATGGAAGTACAAAATGTATTCATTTTTCTCATTATCGAGTTGATATGCTCAAACGCTCTTTTTAGTAGTAAAGTTTTTCCTCACATTCAATTTTTTGTTTTGAAACAATTGATTTAGACAGTGTATCTATAGAATAAGAAAGTCAGTATCTGATGTGTCAAAAGTAAATATGATATACTCCTTTTATAGGTTTAGAGAATATTAGGCAATATGGAATAAAAGAGAAGCTAAAGGCAAGACAAGTCTAAAGTCCATAACAAAACATATAATACAACATCAGGAACAATAAAACACACAACACAACACAATGTTATACTAATACTCCCCTCAAGCTGGAGTATAGGTGTCAAACAGCCTAGCTAGTCCATCAGTGTAGCAAAGTGAGCCTTGGGAAATATCTTGATAAACATGTCAGCAACATGATCTTCTATCCAGAGATACAAAGATGTGATTTGATTCGCTAACAAAATGGTAATTCATCTCTATATGCCTAGTGCACTTATGAAATAGATTATTGGCAACAAAAAGGAGGTTTTATTGCCGCAGTGCATGGGAATAGGAGCAGAATTAGAGATATTAAATTCCTCAAGGAGTCTTTGGACCCACATTAATTCGCAAGCAGTATGAGCAATAGCTCTACATTCTGCTTCAGCACTAGACTGAACAACCACTGTTTGTTTTTTTATTGCGGCATGTAACTAGATTTTCCCCAACAAAGGTATCATAGTCGGAGGTAGAATTCATGTCACATCTACTACTGAAATAATTGATTTCTAAATATAGAATATTCAGTGAGTTTACAACACATATGTCTTTGATACAGTAATCCTTTTCCTGGAGAAGTTTTTAGATATTTAAGGATACAACATATAACATCTCAATGACATTGTTGAAGTTTATACATATGCCTAGTGACAAGTCCATCATCAACAGTCATATTAGCTCTAGATACAGTAAGATAAGTAAGCTTACAAATTAATCTTATGTATTGGTGGTTATCAGGATAGTGTGATGAAGATGCATCATCTCAATCGGTATTGGACCAAGCATTTCTATTTTCTTGAGTAGATTTAGAATATATTTGCGTTATGAAAGACCGACACCAGAAGATGATCTTGAAACTTTCGTTTCCAAGACGTATCGTAGTTACCAAGATCTTTACTAATAACGTGTTGTTCGAGATATCTTTTGGTAGTAGGAATATCTTCATAATCATTACCAGACAAAATTATATTGTCCATATAAATAATAATAATATCAAGCATATAATTGATCTTTTAAATAAAAACAGAATGATCCAAATGTGAGCGTTGAAATTGAAACTTGGAAAGTATCTGACTTAATTTATCAAACCATGCATGTGGGCCTATAGATTGTCTTCTTGAGTTTGCAGATTTTGGAGTGCTCGCCTTGACTAACGAAATTAGGTTGTTTCTCCATGTAGACTTCATCATATAAGTCACCATACATGAAGTTGTTTTTAACATCGAGTTGAAAACGGGGCCAATTCTTATTCACAACAACATATATAAGTACTCTTGCGGAATTGAGTCTAGCAACAGGAGAATAAGTTTCAAAATAGTCGATCCCATAATTTTGAGTGTATCCTTTTGCTACTAGTTGAGCCTTAAGTCGTTCAACAGAACAATCTAGTTGATATCTGATAGTAAAAATCCAATGACAACCAACAGTCAGACAATTTTTAGGATGATGAATAAGATCTCAGGTCTTGTGATCTTAAAGGGTAGTCATTTCAATTTTCATAGCTTGACGCCAAGTAGGATGTTGAAGAGCTTGTGTAGTATTTTTTTCTACAGAATTAGCAGAAAGAAGAGCTGTAAAACAAAAAAAGATATCTCTAAGATTAGTGGAAGAGAAGAAATAAATAATTAGATGTTGATTACAGGAACAAACACCTTTCTTTTGACTAAAAAGAAGATGTAGGTTAGAGAATAGTTGGGAGGTGTTGTGATCTGCCGACAAGGGTGGAATTGGTTGTTGAGTAGCCAGAGAGGGGACTTTAACCTTGAGTCTCCTCGTGTGCACCTATTCAGTTATGTCAATGTGATCATGGTCTACCACCTCAGGCAGAGGAGTACGATCCAACACACAGAGCATTATGACATCTATTAAAAAAGACAAAATCCACACCAATAAAATCATTATCATTTAATAGGATCATAACACCAATACTCTTTTTAGGTTTGTGAATATCCCAGAAAAAACACATTTAGTGGAACGAGATCAAGTTTAGGTATCCCAAGATGGAGATTTCCAAAAGAAGCATGCACTACCAAAGATGCAAGGAGGTACAAAAAACAAAGGCACGTCTGGATATAGATGAGAGAAAGGGACTCGATTATAAAACACAGAAGAAGGCATATGATTAATTAAGTACCATGTTGTAGAAACAGCTTTAGGCCAGAAATGTTTAGGAACATGATAGTGAAGGAGATGGTACATGCGACTTTAAAAAGATGGCAATTCTTCCTCTCTGACACACTATTTTGTTGTGGTGTGTAAGACCAGGAAGTTTAATGAATGGTACCCTGAGTAGGTACAAAAAAGATCCACAGATTGTTCAATAAATTCCAAGGCATTAGCAGTTTATAAGATTTTAATTGTTGTATTGAATTTGGTTTGGATTTCAATAAAAAAGGTGGTGATATTGTCCAAATTTTACTGCGACTCTTTAAAAGAAACAACCAAGTTTCCCTAGAATAGTCATCAATAACAATCATAAAATAACAAAAGTTAGACAATCTAGTAATAGAACAGAGCCCCAGGATATCCGAATGGACAATATTGAAAAGATTTTTAGACCTAATATATTTCTTCTTATGGAAATTAGCCCACATTTATTTACCAATTTGGCAAGATTCACATAAATGTTTTTATCAAGAATGTTAAGAAATAGTCAATGTAGTTTGACATCAGAAAATGTCCCAGACGTTAGTGTCATTGCAGTCTAGTCATAGAAGATGATAGCAAAGCAGTAGCATATTGCAGCACATTCAGTTAGTACAGTCTGCCAGGTCCTTTATGGCCCAAACCAATCCTCATCCTTGTTCGGAGATCCTAAAACATACAACTCTTGGGATCAAAAGTGATTGAGAATTGAAGGCTCTTCACAATTTTATTGATAGATAATAGATTGAGTGGTAATCTTGGCACATATAAGACAGATTTCAAAGGCAGATTTTAAGATAAAGATATATTGTTAATACCATGATTCGTTGACGTAATCCCGCCATCTACTGTCACAGGAGGGATTCAAGAAGTTTTTGATAAAGCAGTAAAAAATTTAGAACATACAGAATTATGACTTGATGCTCCTAAGTCAGTGACTCGTTTATATTTTCCATAAGTAGTAGGATATGTAAGTAAAGAAGAAGAACTTCCATCTTGAACATGTGTTTGTGAGGATTCACAAGTCTGAAGGAGCTTTTCAAACTCTAAGCAAATCCACTCAATCGTGGGTTGAGTAAAACTTGAGGCAGTACCACTTGAATCTTCATAGGTATTAGAGGAGATATGATTCACCTAAGCAGGTGTGCCATGTTTTCCCCAGCAACACTCCTCATTGTGGTTTGTGCATCCATAGAAATTACAGAAGTGGTTGGCAGTAGGAGGTTGATGTTGAACTCGTCCAGGACCGGGAGGAGGACCACGTCCAGAAATACGACTACCGTGACCACGACCACAACCACGACCATGACCACATCCACGTCCTCAACTAGATTCATAGGAGCGGACTGCAAAGATCGAGTGACCAGAAGAAGTAGCAGGTAGGGAAGACATAGACGGAAGGTGTTGAACGTGCTTGAAAACATCCCTTAGTGTACGTAAGGGGTCACTAGATAAGATATGGTAAACAACTCCAGAGAAAGAAGGAGAGAGTCTATCCAAGAACTGAATCAATTGAAGTTTTTTGTGCTACCACTGAACTTCTTTGATGTCAAAAAAATGGGATGATATACTTTGTATTCATCCCAAAGTGCTGAAAATTGGTTGTACTAGTCCTTGACAAATCCATCAGTCAAATACTTCTTTTGTACCAGATTTGTGAAGATCTCGAAGATCCTCTTTGGATTATGAAGGTGAGAGTACACATGGGATAGTTGATCCCACATAGCTTTGTCATTCGGAAGACAAAGGAGAGAATGAGAGATCTTCTTGGTGTTGACCTAAAGGTTGTACATTGTCCATATTTTGATCATGACTCAACCATTCTATTCATATGTATCTAATATGTTTGTTCAAGATTGATTTCAAGCTTTAGGTACATGAAAAAGATCACATAGTCAATAGAAGCAATATGGTTGAGCACATAGGTAATAAAAGCAATATGGTTGAGCTTCAAAACATTAAAGTTCTCTCCCCCTTTTGACATTATCAAAAAGGAAGGGGGGTAGAAGAGCATAAAAGTAGGTCTTATCCAAGCACAACCAAGCATATATCCAAACCATGCAATATCAAAAAAATACACCAAACAGAGATGAGAGAAGCAACCAAACTAAGTCATAATAAAAATATGACAAAACATGGCACCAACTTATAAGATATAAAATATCAAAGAGGAAGAGTGCACAGAATATAGATTACAACCCAGAGTGTAAGTTCTAGCCATTATGGAAACATGATGAATATAGATTACAACCCAGGTCTGTAATGGAAGTCATGGAAGAGAGATTTATCAATGACAAACTGAAAAAGACCACATATCAGGGCACGGTAGGGAGGGTGGGTGCCACAGGTATTCTTATCTGAGTCGAAGCAAGTCATATGGTATATGATGTATCTAGACCACCATTCAAAAGTCTGTGGCTATCCTTTCCTCCACCACACCCTGTACCTCTACATCTGCCTCTGCTTCTACTTGCACCTACTTCAACCTCTACCCAAGAACCTCCACCTCCTCAGCCTACCCAACCTACCAGTGCCTCGTTTCGTGTGTCCAATGAAGCTCTCATGGGTTACATGATACATCAATAGGCATACAACCTCCAGGTCTAGGAGCACATGCATCAGGATTTATGTTCAATCATGTCAAACATGAACATGTCCGGTGCACATCCCTACCCAGCCTACCAGCCTTACTCGGGAAGTGATTATGCCTCCTATGCATACAATCACTTTTACCCTGCCCCTCTACCTGCACCTTCTGCTGGTCCCACACCCTCTGCTATTGGTGGACTTGCTCCCGTTATCCTACCTCTACCTGCTGGCCCCTTGTCCACTCTACTTTCCAACCTTGGTGATTCTGCTCCTTCCTTCCCATAGGCCAATGAGCTCTCTGCTCTTAGTATGACGTGGGATGAGCAGAATGCTCGTTGTCCCGATCATCTCTTCGGTCCCTCTATTGATGAGGAGATGTCGGACTAGGTTGATGAGGAGACTATTGATGTTGACGAGGCTGTTGGTGATGGTGAGGATGATGGTGCTGCATATGATGTTGATGATGTCTCTGGTGGCTATGTTGGTAACTCCGGTGATGAAGGTAATGCTGCTACACCTTCAGACAGAGATGACGACTACGAGCCTGATGTTGATAATGTTGTAGATGATGTTGATAAAGATGACCTAGATGTCTAGATGTTCTTAGTATTTAGTCTAGTTTTCTAATCATATCTATCTTTCTAGGATATTTTGTATTAGAAACATCTGGGCGCATGATGTGAGCTGTATTATTTCATCATCTTAGTTTTCATCATTTTTTCTTGTAGTTGTTCTATGAGAACTTGCACTCTGGGTTGTAATCTATATTATGTGCACTCTTATTCTTTGATCTGTTATATCTTATAAGTTAGTGCCATGTTTCGCCATATTTTGATTATAACTTAGTTTGGTTGCTTCTCTCGTCTCTGTTTGGTGTATATTTTTGAGATTGCATGGTTTGGATATATGCTTGGTTGTACTTGGAGAAGACCTACTTTTATGCTCTTATACCCCCTTCCTTTTTGATAATGTCAAAAGGGGGAGAGAATTTCAATATTTTGAAGCTCAACCATATTGCATTTATTTCCTATGTGATCCTTTTCTTGTTCAGTATATGTTTTATCACGTGACTTGCTAAAGGACCATATAGAATGTATGTGTTATATTTCTTTGTGTAGATAGACTAACTATGCAGGTTAAAGTAAGCATAGATTGAGGGGGAGCAATTCACATTGTTCAAATCTTGAAACCCCTTACAATTCACAAGGTAAAGGTATAACTTCAATATCCTTTTCAATATGATTGAGAAATGGTTTTCCATTGTCAAAAAGGGGGAAAATGTTGACCTAAAGGCTATACATTGTCCATATTTTGATAATGACTCAACCATTCCTTTCATATGTATCTAATGCGTTTGTTCAAGATTGATTTCAGGCTTTAGGTACATGAGAAGGATCAAATTACACAAGCCATAGCTTGTCCAAGTTCAAGTCAAATGCAATGCAAGTGTGCTAATAAGAAAAACACTTCAAATGACCTTAGAAGAATTTTGTAATCACTTGTATTGATGATATGACTTGTAACTAAGATGAGAAAAATATGTGGGACACTTTATACCAAGGTTTAATCACCCTAAACTCAATTTAGAAAATTGATCATAGGTTGTTCATTGGTCGAGTTACAATCTTAAACGATCCTATGATTAATTTCCTGGAGATGACCAAACGGTCGAGTTGTACATTCATAGAACTCGACCAGACGAATCTTTGAGAAAACTCAATTTTAGCTCATCGGTCAAGTTCTCCAAAACAAACTCGATCGATAGTTTGAAAATTGGCTTTGTCTTTTAGTTGCTCGGTCGAGTTACCTTTATTGAAACTCGACCGAATGTATTGTATGAAAAACACAGAAAAAGTGATTATAACCATTGGTGACTTGGTTTGGGTGAAAATATATATTTTTCCTTGTACAAAATGGCTATATTTAGACCCCAAGTATTCCCCAACTCAAGAGAGCACCCCCATCTATAAATAGGACCCCTTGGAGTTCATTCCAAGTTTGCTCATTCAAGATATTCAAGGTCCTTGCTATAGTTGAGTGTGCTACTACTCCTTGAGCCCCTTTCTCTCTCTAGTTTATACTTCATTTCATGATTTGTGAGTGAGTTAGGAATATTGTAAGAGAGACCCACCCTTGTGCATGTAAAGCTCTCATCTTTTGTTACTTCCCTATCCCTTTCCTACATGAAGAAAAGGTGAAGCAAGCTCCATAGAGTGAAGAAGGAGCTATAGCTGGTCCTCTTCAAGGTTAATGAAGAGGTGATGATCTTCTCCAAGTGAAGGAGAAGGAAAAAGTTGAAGATCCAAGAGGAGAAGCAAAGTCCTTCAAGGCAGAAGACTTGAGCTTGAGTGGGTAAGACCTTGGTGAAGGATGAAGACTCAAGCTAAGTGGGTAAGTCCTTTGGTAAGGTGGATATCTCCTTGTGATTGGATGGATAAGTCCTTTGGTGGTCTTGTGTTGTAACTCTTATTGGTGATAATATAGAGAAAAGTACTTGCAAAGTCCTAGTGGTTGACCTCTCTAGGTAGGGGACTGACTCACTTCTAGTTTGAAGTGTGGAACCACTCTACATCCCTTTGTCAAGTTCTTTCTATCAATATCTCTCATCCTTGCTATGCTTGTTAGATAGGACTTCAAATTGTAATTAAGCTATAGTTGTAAACTTGATATAATTTGAAGGTCTAATCTATTTTGTGAGAATTTTTGTAGCTCTATTCACCCCCCCCTCTAGAGCCCTTAGATCCAACACTTGGGACTATTCACTATCCATATCATAACTCCAAAATCATCTTTAGACCACTGAGCATAGGCCTATTTGGTTTGTTCATCAGGCGTAGCATCAGGAGGGATCTGAGCATTAATAGAAATATGTGAATAGCACCTTTGGGCTTTGACATATAGTTCAAAAGACATTGACCAAAGATGAGAGTTCTATCCATCAATTTGTAACACATAAGGATCAAGGAGGGTTTGTACTTGCAATATAATCTAGAGTGATGACACATATAAGAACAAAGTAGTAGTAGCAAAAGTAGCAGATCTAGATCAGTAAATCAAAGAAACCCACATAGGGACAATAGAGTGCAGTAATAGATCTGGATCAATAGATCTGATAAACCCTCATAAGAGTAGTAGAAAGTACCATATTTATATAAACAGATCTAAGAAACCCACATAAGGGCAGTATAGAGAAAAGTAAGATCTACATCGCCACGGTGTGAGATTTACTCCACCATGTGGCATAGACTGGAAAAAAAGGTGGTACTTTTTGGACTTCAACATCCTACTTTTAGAATTATATGGAAGGGTTTAAGAGAAGATGATGAGGCAGAGGTTGATGGGGAGAAGGTCAATGGGATGTGGGTTAATGAGGAATGAAGGTCGATGGGGTGGAGGGTGATGGGAAGAGGTCGATCGGGTGGAGGCATATTGGGTGGAGGTCGATGGGTTGGAAGTTGATTGTGATAGGAGGTCGATGGGTGTTGGAGGTTGAAGGTGGTGGAGGTGATGGAGGTGATGGAGGTTGATGGGGTGTTGTAGGTCAATGGAGTGGAGGTCGATGGGGTTGGAGGTTGATGGTGATGGGAGGTTGATGGAGTGTCGGAGGTTAGTGAAGGTGGTGGAAGTGATGGAGGTCAATGGGTGGTGGTGTGAAAGGTGTTGGAGGTCAATGGGTGTTGGTTGTGGTGGTGGCGAGGAAAGAGAGGGAGGTGGTGGGATGGAGAGAGGATAGGGGGGTTGGGGCTCAAGGTTAAGTGGGGATCAAACATGTCTGATACCATATAGAATAACAAAACCTTTGTTTGATCTGTCTAAAACAAATATAATACACTCTCTACAGGATAAGACGGTAAGTGAGAAATAAAACTAGGCAATATGGGATAAAAGAAAAGCTAAAGGCAAAACAAGTCGAAATCCCATAAAAAACACACAACATGACAAAATGATAACAAAACACTCGACACAACATAACTCATAAAGCATATATATTAATAGTATCTAACTAGAGGCAGAGTCAAAGGGGCAGTGCCCATGATCCCCTCCCCAAGAAAATTATTCATAGTTTTAGTTTTAGGTGTGTTAGAAGTATTGGGTCCAACTAAACTTTGGCTTGACAAAAGTATCATCTGTGTGTTGGTCGCTTGTAGCTATATAGATATGTATAGATTATTGTTTAAATTTTAATTATAACATGTTTTCATTTAATTTTTGGTTTCTAACCCTCCTCCTATAGGAAAGTCCATATCTCTATATGTTCATGGTGACTTTTCAAACATATAGATATTTCTAACCAGTTGTTGAATAGCAAACAAAGATTATTTTTTTTCATTGTATTGCTAACTATCCAAAAAGAATTTGTTACATTTGACATTATATTAGAACTGTTGTGTTGGCATTATACTCAAAACTAGTTTCATTATTTATTTCCTATTTAACTTCTTGATGTCCAGCTCTTCTTTTTATAAAAAGTCTCCGACTCTATATACTTTTATATATTTCATGGTGACTTGTGAATGATTAAGTATTTTTTACCAGCTTCATACTAATACATAAAAAAGTATAGTTACATAACTTTTCTTGTCATTGTAAGTAACTTTGAGGTTTGTGAAATTATATTGAAAAGAGTTTATTTTTATATTTTTAAAAAGAATAAAGTAAAGTGTTTCAATCCCTATGTTGACGTGAAGGAGTATAAGAAAGAGTGTTTTAGCCATTACTTAGTATTATTTTCTTACAAAAAAAATCTTTAAAGTCTATCTTGTTAATGTGGTATTTTATCTTCTTTTCTGTCATCAAAATAGAACAGTCTCTTTGAGACCTTCTTAAAATCCATTTTTGGGGACAAGAAAATGCTATTTATACAAGTTATTCATAATTTATAAGAACCAACTTGCTTAACTTTCTTTGTGGATGAGTGCTATGATAGATTGTTTTTCCTTGTCATGGGTTTTGATGAGATCCTAAAGCTGTGAAGGACGAGAACCACGAATGTAGACTGCACTCACATTGCCACATATTTGATGTAAATGGACAATTCATGAATGAACAAGCAACAAATTATTCTCACTTGCATAGAAAACTACATGATATAATGTAATATTCTATTTGAGAAATACTTCATTAGCATGAAGTTTGTACAAACTCTTGCATATATAGATGATACAGGGGTGAGGATATCCTCAAAACTCAGGACACTTCACCACACCCATGACCTCTCTCATGATAAATTTACCAGCATAGTTGGGGAATAGAAGGGTTGCATCTGGTGAAAGACAAGACAACCCATCTCATCCGCAATGGTGTAGCAAGTTGTTACAGAAGTTGGTCGTGATCTTCTAGACTTCTACTGTGAAATCATTTTCATGCCACATCTTGTGTAGTTGTGTAGGGAACATAGAAAAACCTTTAGGATGGTGAAGATAATTTTGACAAACATCGAGAAGTCTATGGTGTCCATGCTACCATGGATCTGTAGATAAGCCCATAATTCTGGTAAAAATTCATCATTAAATTCCATGGTGTGATGGATTTAGGAGGATATCTATACATTTTAATGATTAACACCAATGTTGATGTGTCATATTTTATATTTGACAAGATTGAAACAATCATTATACACACTTGTACAAGTATAGGTGAATATTGAACATCACCACCGTCCATAATTTATTTTTCCTACAAGATATATCCAGTATCTCCTCTTGATAATACCATTAAATATTAAGTTTTGTGTTGTTTATTGAATGGTTTCAATATTTTTTATACAAATAAAAAATTAAATCTCAATTGTACATTAAATAAATGGTAACAAGCTATTTTTATCGAAATGTACACAATGATATAAGGTAGTCAGAAAAATATTGAGTTTGTATTGTCAACTTTATCATCACATACTTCTAACTAAAATTACGAGTTATATCTCACTACTACAATATAGTATTACACAGCCCCCCATACACAGTCTTGAATGTGGGGGCAATTTTTTTGACAAATTTACTTAAGAAACCCATATTTATTTTAATGTCATGATGGGAGGTAGAAATTATTTTATATTTTGCTATTGTATTTCTAGAACCAATATTATTATGGTCCAATCTCACAACAAAAATATTATAGAAAATAAGAGATATATATACACACATTAACGTGTTTTTATATATATATATATATACATATATATATATATATATATATATATATATATCCAGTATCTCCTCTTGATAATACCATTAAATATTAAGTTTTGTGTTGGTTATTGAATGGTTTCAATATTTTTTATACAAATAAAAAATAAATCTCAATTGTACATTAAATAAATGGTAACAAGCTATTTTTATCGAAATGTACACAATGATATAAGGTAGTCAGAAAAATATTGAGTTTGTATTGTCAACTTTATCATCACATACTTCTAACTAAAATTCCGAGTTATATCTCACTACTACAATATAGTATTACACAGCCCCCCATACACAGTCTTGAATGTGGGGGCAATTTTTTTGACAAATTTACTTAAGAAACCCATATTTATTTTAATGTCATGATGGGAGGTAGAAATTATTTTATATTTTGCTATTGTATTTCTAGAACCAATATTATTATGGTCCAATCTCACAACAAAAATATTATAGAAAATAAGAGATATATATACACACATTAACATGTTTATATATATATATATATATGTATATATATATGAATGTATATATGTGTATTTTTATGTATAGGATTTAACAGAGGCATTTTCTCCCCCTCTCCCACGCCGGTGGCAGAGGCCAAATGCACGGGAGGGTGGTAAACCAAAGTGACAGCTGAGATTCGAACCCGGGTCCCTTTGTTAGGGGACACCGTTCTTGACCACTTGAGCCACACCTTGTCGGCTATATGTATGGGATTAAGAGAGAAAGATTTCTCTCCCCCTCTCCCATAACCTGTGGCGGAGGCCGAACGCCCGAGAGGGTGATAAATCAAGAGATGCTTCTCCGTGTGGTTTCGAACCCGGGTCCCTTCATTGGGGACCAGTGGAATTCGCCAACCGGGCTATTCCCTAGTCGGCTTGTCGACTATATGTATGTATGTATGTACAGGAAAGAATATACTCGAGTGTAGATCATGGTACACATGAATGACTTTCTACCATGTAACATTTTTTTAGAATCTAAATTGTTAATATTTTTAAACATCTTGTGAGTAGCTTATATATAGAATTTAAACTCATTTGAGCACCTATAGGTTATGCATATAAATAGAGTAAAAATGATATATTTCAAAATAGTTATGTACATTGATTTTGTTGTCCTTATATCAGTGACTTACACTCATCTAAATTGGCTCAAATATTGTATGTGGCTATTTTTATTACGACAATGAAGATCTTAAATTTAGATTTTATTGAAAAATAATCTACATATATATAGGAAAACACCATACAATCTATACACTTGATTGTATTCTATCATGACTCTCTCTCTCTCTCTCTCTCTCTCTCTCTATATATATATATATATATATATATATATATATATGTGTGTGTGTGTGTGTGTGCGCGCGTGAATGTATATGTATATATATATATATATTGCTTTTACATGCTCTTGAACTTGCCTTGATCTGCTGTCAGAGACACATATATTCATTCTTTTCAGTAAATATGGTTGGAATGGATCTCTGCCTACTTCTTGGGGCTCGATAGACAGAGGAAGTACTTACATTGTACATATATATTGTTATACCATATGTATATATACATACATATATATACATGCATATGCATTTATATACATGTACATATGTATATATAACAAGTTAACAACATATATATACACATATATGTATATATATACACATGTATATACATAAATATAAATATTACCTCTAAGGAAATGTACAAAGAGAGATGTGGCCCCTGCCACTTTTTGAGCTTAGTAAAAATAAACTTGGCCCATAAATATTTCAACGTTGGGTCTGCCCTCATATCTAATGGATATGTGTGTGACTGACCACATTAAAATGTAAAATATCGAGCTTCAAATGAGTATAATGTGGTTTTCTTTGTTTTGCCATTTTTCATATGTGATCTCATTGTAGATGCAAGTAAATATACAATTACAAACACACATTTTTTATGTGTATGTGCCTTGTGTTTGTGCTTTAAATTTTCCCCTCCCATATTCATATTTGTCATGTTCATGAGTTATTCGTATTAAATCTTGTATGATTTACTCCTTAATATTAGTATATACATGGTCTAACATGTACTACCCTCCATAGTTTTAAAGCAGTTTCCTCAACTAACAATCCATAGAGGAGCAAATGGGTTTTCAACTTATATCTAGTATTATTTACTTTCTTTTCGGCATCACCCTTCCTAGTAGTCTACATTATAAAGATTTTCATAACCATTTATGTGGTTGTCCTATAGGTTTTAGCTGATTACTATGTGCCTCATTGACTGTGACTTGGCTCAGGAAATCATCAAAGAAACTCTAAAAGAAACTTTTTAAATATAATACATAAGAAAATGAGTTTCCTATGACAAAAAGTTGGACGAAAGACTAAAATTGGCTCCAAATTCAATCACGAGAACCAACTCATAGTTTTCCACCATACTACTCTTGTTTGATCAAGTGTCGCCATCATCTGAAACATACAATTCTTTTTCTCTTTACCCTAGCATAGGCCTATTGATGGTTGACTAAACAATTCTCTTAATCACTCCAATATAGTCATTTCAATGATATAGATTCAAATTGTACTTGAAATGTATATCTACTAATAATTTGGGGAATTAGAGTGTTATTAAAATGTCCGACCTATATTAAGATTTCTATTTTTCATGTTGTAGTATGAAAATTGAGGAGTCACACTTTAGGAGATAAACTCTATTATCAATTATTTATTTATTTATTTATTTATTTATTATTATTATTATTATTATCATCATCATCATCATCATCGTTGTTTTCATCTGCAAAAATAATTGGATTCTATGGAGTGGCCCTTGTGTTTTTATGCGGTAAACCCCAAAAAATCACGTTTAAATGACTCATTATGGCTATAACATTAGGTCGGTCTGTAGAGATCTGAGATCGACATGCTCAATTATAGAATGAAAAAGGTTTGTGAAGTTGGTACTCCAATCCGCTCGTTGGAAATGGTATTGCAGCAGTAGTTTTCAATTAAAATCTAAAGAAAAGGGCACCAAAGAAGGGTGGCATTGTGAATATGGTCGAGATTGAAAAATACAAAAAATGAGTGAAACAACCTATTGTGTTGGTCTCACCTTGATGAGATTTCACGTTTGGGTTCACCACAAATCATTCTTCCTGAGAAAGGATAAAAATTGGGTCAATTTTCAGAGGGTGGAGGTCGAAGAAGAGTCTCGAGGTTTCATGAGAGAGGTTCTCTTGTCAACTTTTTGGAGATTAGAAGTGAAAAAGACTCCTGTGATTTACATGATAGAAGCTCTCTCATGAATTTTCTCTATAGTCTTGGCTCTAGATTTCTCTCTCAGTTGCGCTCTCAGTCTATGTCTCTCTCTCTCTACCTAACTGACTGGCTCTGGGTTTTCATGAGAGAACCTATCTCATGAGTTATTGAGGGAGTTTCCCTTGCTTCTCTCTTGAGTGAATGGAGGACATGGAGATATTTTCTGACTCCCACTCTTCATGAGAGAGCATTCTATGTGATCGTGATTGAGTCATGGGTAGTTAGGCCCTGACCGACCAAGTCTAATTTTTCATGAGAGAGGATGTCTACGAAAATGTGGTCAGTGATATTTTCAAATAGGGATATTTTATGACCATGTGACCATGTCTTGGACAATTAAATCCTGACTGACTTGCCCATTTTTATAAGAGAAGCTCTCTTGTGAAAACATGCACAACAAGATTGAGAGAGAAAGTACTGACTGGAATATGAGGATATTGTAAACAATATAAAATAATATTAAATTCCTCATGAGGTAAGATGCATGGTGAGAAAATTTAATAATAAAATCATATTGTCACACTCGTCCATGGTATTTAATGAAGTTCATATTAAATTAATGTTGTTAAAAAATTTCATGATAGTATGAGCCTCATGATTAAATTAAAAATATTAAAATAACATCACTTTGATACCATGTTAAAATATTAAAATAATATTTAAAATAGCTCATGAAGAATAACGTGTGGTGAGGTAAAAAAATATGAAATTAATCTTAAACATCTTGGTTTGCATGTCAAAATGGATCCGTTAGTGGATTGGATGTTTGAGTAAAAATGAAGTTCAAAATGAGAACAAGATGATAGAAACAAATTGTACAGTAGAATAAATTGATCAAGTCTAAAAGGGTATGAGTGATATTTTGTCAAATCTGATTGTAGTCATAATCCTTTAGGAATACTGGTTTAGAACCCAAAATATTTTCTTCAACTTTTCTTCTTGATTTGATTTTATTGTCCTATGGGCCAGATTCATATAACTTTGTTTGGGACATAAGTTCATTATTGAATCGGCTATACTAATCGTGTTTCTACCACCATTGATTTGAAGGTTCTTGTGTAAATTAGATATGTGATTCTAATTAAGGTTGTAATGTGATTGGGACATGGCGAGAGGTCATAAAGAGGATTTTATGATTATTCAGACATTAAAATCTCATCTAATAGATGGTGATAAAAATGGGATGTCAACATAATTATTACTATTATTATCAGTATCTATAAATTATTGAAAGATCTAGTCCTTTCTAATATGTCTGGATCGCACGACTCAAGACTGGCATGCCACATGTCTCTTTGGACTGCACCTACTTGAGGTGTTTTGATTGTGATACCATATAATGTCCATGCTCCCTAACCAAGGATCTAATATAATTTCAGTAAAGTGAGTGGCTCCACAGATCACCCTTGTTCTTAGCAGAGTGCTTTGTCCTCACACAAACACAAGTCATGATCAATTTCCTAATTGGTCGCTTGATGAATGCATATTCATCCATTGTTATTGCATCTTTTAGGGCATTCCTTAGGAATAATTTTTTTAAATTTCTTAATTTTAAGATTTAATCATTTTGGTTTTTCTTTTCTCTCTTAAATTAGAATTTTTATTTGATTTGCTCGGTTATTTTAGGGAAATGGCTCAATTAAATCCATTCATTCCAGAGATCAAGAACCCACCAAGAAACTCCAGGATTAGAAGGTCAAGGATGTATCGATTGTACATTTTCAAGCCTCCCAGAAAGACAATCAGATGATTGATATACCCAGTCGACTGACTCACATGTAAGATTTAATCAAGTCATAATTGTCAACCAAACAACTAACCACCTAACACACCTAAACTATGTGTGCAAAATGCAAGTGTACGCATTGTGCAATATAGGTATGTGAGGCTCAAGTTTGTCAAACTCAGGGAAACATGTTTCAGAGACTACTACACTACTATAGAAATGGCTTATAAAATCACTTTTCAAGGTGTCGGTTGTATACATAAACGGACACCTAAACTCTACAGTGTCGGTTTATAACATAAACTGACATACAATCTGTGAAGGTCGACCAGACACGGGTACCGCTTTTATTAAGTGTCGGTTAATTAATAAAAAACCGACACCTAAAATCAACCGCCAAAACCAAAATTCCAGCAAAAAAATTACCTCCAAAATTTGACATATGACGTCGGTTCATAAATAAATAACCGACGACTAAAGGGTATTCGCGAGACAGGAATAGTTGTCCGTTATCCTTTAGTTAAAAACCGACGACTATAATCTAGTATAGGTGCCGGTTTTTGGAATAGAACCGACACAGTTGGTTTATTTGTCGGTTTTTTAGAATAACCGACGCTTATTGTCAACTTAATACCTCACCAGCACGAGCTTATCTTCCCCTTTCCCTTTTTTCATTCTCGATTTCAATTAGGTCCAGCGATTTCTTGCTCACCCCCGCCGGTCGTTGCTCCTCCGCCGCCGCTGCCGTGCTCCTGCTCCTGCCCTCGTCGCTGCTCCGTGCTCACCGGCGGCCGTGCTCCTGCTCCTGCTCCTGCCGTCTGTGCTCACCGGCGGCCGTCCGTGTTCCTGCTCCGTGCCCTCGCCGCCGCTGCTCCGTGTCCTCGCCGGCGCTTCTCCTCTCTTTGCCGCTGCCTCCGCCGGTGGCTGTTGTGCTCCGGCCGCTGCTCCCCTCTGCCCTCAAGGTATGACCGCCTGCCCTGCCTTCTTCCTTCTTCCTCTGCTCCGGCGGCTGCTTGGGCAGTGCCAAGACACGCCCAAGCAGCTGCTGGGAGTTTTTTTTTAAAGTTATTTACTTATTTGTGTTTAGGATTTAGGTACTGATTTTGTGCTTCTACTGAGTTGAATCCTCTATTGTCTATACAATACATGTAATTTTCCTAGTATCGTGAAAGATTCTCAATCGTGTGTATCACATGGGATTCTTATCTCAACACAATGGACTGCAATATATGCATCTAATGCCTTAAATGGAAGAATCGAATGTTATAAAATCCCATCAAAGTAGGTAGAAACAACTTATATATATTCAGATCTTAATAATTCCATGAAGTGCACATTATCTTACTCAGGAAAAGTATGTGTATAATGTAGGATTAGTTCCATATAATGGTTCTATTTTAGTAAGCACCTAGGATTAGTTCTTGAACACCTAATCTCACTTAGGATGTAAGTGTATAATGTGTATTGGGCTTTTGAGAAAATTTCAGTAGCATTTCCTCCTTTATTCTCTAAGTACATATGTAGACTTCTTTTCAAGCTATCATGTCTACCACAATAAAGTTAGTTATGACAAGCAATAAAAGGTTAACTGATGTTATACAACTTTTTCTGAAAATATATAACATCATTATATGTACTTACACTTTGTTAATACTAATATTATGCAGTCTCTGTCCACCCATAACAGTCACTATGAACTGGGCCTCTATGTCAATGTTAACGTTCCCTATTGAAGAACAATTGGACATCATACTAGATGATCGTTCCTTAAACCAATTGGTCATATCCAAACATTGGCGTTTTCTAAAAGGAAGACACTACATGCCTGGTAAAGTGACCCTAACTTTTGGCAATTATTCACATGTTATCAAGGTTGATTATGATTTGGAGGGAAATCTTGTATCAAAATCCGGTTGGCGTGATTGGATTGGAGAGATGAATGTGGTCCGTTGCAACAGGCTTTTTCTCCGTCCAATTGGCCATAATTCCATCAAAGTTTGGATAACCAACAGCAACTGCGAGATCCCCGATCATCTACTGCGGTATGAGCGCACGTCGTCACATATCAGCTCGGACGAATCTAAATCTGAGGCCCCTGTCAGTTCAGATTCGTCTAAATACAGTGAGGAGCTTCGTGACACAGCTTCATCATCAAAAAGACCACGGTAAGTCCAATTAACAAATATAATTGTCAAGCAATCAATACTCATAGCTGCTTTCTATTCTGAACTTCAGGAGAAGATCGCCACAATGATAAGTCCTCAAAGTTACTGATGCAGGACCATGTTGGTGTAGTATTTAGTTGTCTATCTATCTAGACTTGTCTGCACTACTACAGAAAATGCTTTTTACAACAGTTCCTTTTCGCAATTTACAACATGTGTTAACCGTTGTATTAGATCGCATGGTCTTATGGGGGGTGCTTTACACAACACGTGATCGCATGTTGTAATAGATGTATTTTATACAACAGTTGAAACATGTTGTCTTTTAAGGAATGGCCTGTTGTAATATGGGTATTTTGCACATGTGGTGCACCTGTTGTAATATATATTATACAACAGTTGAACGACGTTGTATTTCGCTAAACACACCCGTTGTAATAGGGGTATTTTTTACAACATGCGGTTCACCCGTTGTAATATATATTATACAATAGTCGAAGCATGTTGTCTTTCACTAAACACACCCATTGTAATAGGTAGGTCTATTACAACATGCAGTGCACCTGTTGTAATATACATGTTTATACAACAGTTGGAGTATGTTGTCTTTCCATACATTTAACCGTTGTAATAGGATTGTATAGACAACATGGTGTGTGTCTGTTGTAATATACACAATTTATACAACAGGTTATGCATGTTGTAGTTCACTAGAAACACCTGTTGTAATAGGTGTATTTTTTTCCTGACAAACATGTTGTAATAGGTGTGGATAACACAACATGTGCTGTTTGTTGTAGAATCATACATTTTACAACATATCATTAACTGTTGTCTTTGATTAGAGTTTGACAGGTCATATATCGAACCAATTGTATTGAAAAAATTAACTATATTATTAATAAATTATAATAAATATGCAATTATACTTTTTCATTTCACAAACAAACACATAGTTGAACCAAATTTCCATCAAATCTTGAAAGAAACTTGTACTAAATTTAATTAATATTAAATCATCCATACAACGATTCAATAATACAAAGTACTGAGTATCCACTCTAGAATCGAATTGAAAACTAACTAAAAAAGTTTCACACATTGGTCTATGCTAAAGAACAAATGTCTCTCCCACATGTCACATAATTTTATGTGTGCTCAAGAACACATGTCGCCCACTCGTTTCGGACCTCATCGATTTCTTTTTGGTTGAAGCAACGACCAATATACTTCGAATAATACTGCAATCATATGACAAATATATAACATATTGTGATTTTTTCAATTTATTTAGAAATTTGAACAAACTAAAATAATATAATGTTAAGTAGCTTACACATTCAGGAATATTTCTATTTCTCGCATCAAAGATGTCTTTCATATACTTCAGCACATAATACCCGCAATCTGTATTGTTCGGCTGCTTTGGACACTGTACAAAATAAATATTAATTTGTTATCCAAATAATTGTGAGAACTTGTTAGCAAATAAGAGGATGGAAAGGTATAAATAGCTAGGAAACTTAATAAAATGTATGTGTAAACAGAATCAAAACTGCTATACGAGTGAAAAATGCATGGTTTATTGCTGAAGAAGGCGTGGTTTATATGCCATACTAGATGATGCAAAACTTGCTCTTGCAAGAGGGGGATTTTATAAGAGTGAAGAATGCCACCCTTCCAAAAGGAACCTTTGTTAAACTGCATCCTCACACGAAAGATTTTTTAGATATATCAAACCCCAAAGCTATCTTGGAAACAACTCTCAGTAACTACTCGTGTTTGACAATTGGCGACAATATCATGGTAGCTTATAATAATAAAAAATACTACATAGACATTATAGAAACCAAGCACATTATATAACCTGAGCGTCTTGCTGCTCCCGCTCCTGTTAGTAAGGCATCTAAAGTTGAAGAAGCTCCAGAAAACATAGAACCCAAATTTAACCCTTTCACTGATACTGCAAGACGGTTAGATGGAAAACCTACGACCTGCTGCTAACGAAGGGACAATGACAATAACAACGCGGTGCAAAGGAGTTCCCGTCCCAACTACACCTGCTCGTGTGCTCCCTCCACTGTTGTCATCCTCTCCCACCACAACGTTACAACCTTTCAATACAATACACTACTCGATGTTCCTAGCAGCAGAGACTGAAGTGAAGCACCCCGGGTCAATATTTCTCATTGTACCACCCGCTCCCCCGACGAGATAAATATTCAGGGTCAGATTCGTGATGACGAAAGCAAGGTAACTGAAGAGACTAGCAAAAAAATCTAGGGATATTTCTACCAACTGTAAATATCGTGAGTTTTATTTTATTTTATGCAGATGAAACCGCCACTGTCATGGAAGAGGTATGGGAAGATCCAACAAGGGAAGAAGAAGAACAAAAAGAAGAAAAGGCAACAGCAGACCGGCTTGGTGAAGGAACATAACGTCGGAAAGAAGACTAAGAGGACAATTAAGACAAAAAAATGATGGTTAAGGTGAGCAATGACAAAGGAGTTTTGGACCCAGGACAATGGGTCAAGGTCAGCAACAACAAGGTGATGTTGGACTCAGGACAGTAGATTACTCTGTAGTAGATTACTCTACTGTCCAGTTCTCTTTCCTTCCACGACATATACTTGAAGTAAGATTAAGGCTGCGTTTGGTGCACAATTATGGTGAATTTAGTTGATATGGATATATTAACCGGTGGTATGTTAATCTTGTGGGAGATAACTGTTGTTTGGGACAATGATAAATAAATTAAATGGTAAGCTATCCACTATTTGGTACACAAGTAGTCTTTTTCCATCTAGACAAAGTCCATTTTGCCCTATTGTTACATGTATCTAAAAGTTTGTTAAAGGGGTTGGGCTGGAAATGAATAGCTACGGCACACTAATCTCTTCACTGCCGCAAGAAATCGAGACGACACATTATCCGGAAATTTTTTGATTAAGTTATCTCTGCGGCAAGCTATGTGTCTTCTAAACGGAATAGCAAACATAAGTTAACTTACCACCCATAATTTAATTACCGTACCGGCACTATACCAGCAAAACAAACGCTGCCTAAGATAGCATAAAAGTGTAATGAATGACTGTCAAATCAACGGAGGTTTCTATATATTAGTATCACATATTTAAACAATTGTCTAAACAGAAACATTCTTTCATCATATGCATGTTAAAGATTGACTTGTTTCGAAGGGCCTTAGTATGATGAAGTAGACCCAAAACTCCACCGCCTACCTATGATGCCTTACCATGATATTAATATCCACGTTCCAGATTCATAGTTTCCTGTTTAATATATTTTTTCTATTTTTTTTTTGTTTCAGCCCTTTCATATTTAACTTTGATTTTATTTAATTTAATCATATGATATCCTACATTACATTACAGCTAAAGGCTCTATGTGTATCCTAGGCAAAACTGCCACCCAATTCAGTTTGATAGACTCAGCTTTGTATTTAGCCCGGCCAAGAGTATCCCTTTAACTAGATGAAGTCCACAGTATTGGCAAAGTGATCAAATGGAAGGCACAAAATGTTCATTAGAAGGTGGTTACCACTTATTGCATGACATAAAATATTGGTATCTTTTCGTATAAGTGCCTAATAGATAATTCTCATGAAGCCTGAATTGTTTGTTTCCTCAAACTTCACGCAACCACAGAAGGTATATGTCAGAGGTATAGGTTAGTTCCCCGTGGTATATGCACTACTACCACACGAATTTCATGAAAGACAACTTAGATTAGTATAAGGATACAAGTAGGCATGCGCAACAGATTTTCTGGTTTCTTACAGTTATAAATAACTCAAGTCCCTTCAAGGTACATTGTGTGATATTCTTCAAGTCCAAACATTATATTCCAAATGTGGATCAGAACTTCCATGCTAACAATCCACACAATACAATCTGGTTTTACACTTATGTGGATGCATTACCACTTAGAAAGAAAATTACAGAAAGCCAAAGCAGATCTACCCCAAAGTATTGATTCTCAATATATTATGTTGATTTCATTTGTAGTGCACGATTTAGCCTGTCTTTCAAAATCCTTTAATCATGTTATTTAATTTTAGAAGGATGTTCCATCCTCCAAACACCTCATTAGTGAGAAACATAGCCACTACGACCAGCACTCCCCACCATGCTTCTGAGTTCTTAACCTGAGCTCTCCCCTCTTCTTTTCCCTTCTTGATTCTAGTGTCCCCTTTCTTCCGTGTTTCTGCCGCTCCTAGGCTGCCACCTGAGAAGCAAAAATGCCCAGAAGCGAGGAGAGAGGGAAGAGGAAGGTCAGAAGAGAACAAGGACAGAAAAGTACAGAGTAAAAAGTTGAACGTGAGGAAGGTCAGAAGATTAGATTTGGTTGTTTTTTGTAGAAGTTGACACCAGTGATAGATCTGATATGTAAATCACAATATGGACCCTATCGTGTATTGTCACGAACCTTGTTGAGGATTCAAGGAGCTCAATGTACTTAGCTGGCTGCCTAGGCGGCTAGGCGCTCATACTTGTTCTATATATTCCATATAATGTATCATATGTTTAAAATACTAATAGGTACTTCATGGATTCTTTTCATGCCCATTACCCCTAAAAGAACAAGTAGGAACGTCACACAAACCTTACAATGCACAAAGAGCCTTTACACATCAAATAATAGAGAAAAATAATAAGTGGAAAATAGATTTCCATGATGGTCACCACCCCCCTCCAAGTTTGTGCTCAGACACCCATCTTAACAACCATGTTCCAAAACCAGAATAGTATTCAAGAGGTAGTCGAGAAAAAAGGACAAAGAAAACAGTCATGATTGCCTCTGCATACACCTTCATAGCAGATTGGCGACTTCATAAAAATGATTGACACACTGGAAATATGCCCCATCCGAATGACTGAGAATATGTGCATCCACTAAAACTTCTGCACAAAGATTTTTTACTAGTTCTTACAGGTTTACTTATGCTAATTTAAATTTGTTTCACAATTTTATCTACTTTACATCTATTTTATGATTTTAGCACAAAAGTCATGTCAGTTGGTTGATGAATAATCAATCTTTCAACTCATGCAATCGTTGAGATCAGATTACTTTTCAAATCTGCATCTCTAGACCAATGGGCCCATTCTAATGTAATAATAAATCAATAGATCGTACATTTCAACCACTAAATTACTGGATGATGTGATTAGTTTAAGTAATACAACTATTTGAGTACTCCGCCAATATCAGTATATAACTTACTGTCCATATGAATCAGGTTGGTAATACTGATTACAAAATTTTACATTTGTACATAACTCCTAACGTACAGAAATATAGGATATGAAATAGGAGCTTAATGTTTTCCCTGATTAAAACTTAGCAACAATTCATATTGTAGTTGTTATCTAGCATATTGTATGGTATGACAAATGAAGTGGACCAAACTAATTTCACTCAGACATCAAGGGAAAACATCAACAATAACCCTTGCTTTGCTAAACTGCCAATTATATCATTCCCCCATCTAGGTGTAAGTAGATAATTTTGTGAAGTTGAAGTACACATTTCCACTGAGAATTTCAGATATATGCCTTGATTAAAGGGAACTGATTGGTGGGGGGGCTACAAGGAGGGAAAATAGCATGAACAATAACTATTTACCTCTAAATAAAATAACTAGCATGTGTACATGATTTACAACACTGATAGCTAGTAACACATTTTATCAACCTGCTCATTTCAGATAACTTTAGTGACTCATGATCAGGTGTAGTTCTGCTGGCTGTAGACACAATTTCTGAGCTAAATACAATGTGCATAAAGGTAATTTGATGTCACCTAGGAGTTCATATACTAACGCTCATCTTCCATTGTAATGTTATACAACTAGATACGATCACCCTACTAAGCTTCCCTCGATTCAAGAGAGATTGAGGCAAAAATTCATGGGTGAAGGATAGATGCCAAAAGGAGAAGGTATGCCAGTGTAGAATAATGTTGTTCTCATGAGAAGCCTACGAGATTTCACTACCACGAAGGAAATTTCACTGAAAAAGAACCTGGCTTGAAAATACAAGAAGTATGATGACCATAACTAGAAGCATGCCACACCCTTTTGGTCGTGATGTGCATGGAGCTAAAATATTTATTGAGTTGCATAGCAGCAAACTGGTGATGAATGGTAAAATGATGGAAGTATGGAATTATCATTGGTTGAAGGGAGTGCCAAAGTTGCATGATACCACTCTCATTCCAGTACTCAAAGAAATCTAAGACTTAGAAGTTAACTGCCTATTCTCCAATATAAAAAAAAGTTAATTGCCTAGTCAATTTGAATGGAAAACACGATAGCAATTTAGAGGAAGCTCGTCTAGGTTACACAGTAAGCATGAGAAAGAGCAGTATATAGAGGAAGCTACTTCAGGGCATTGAAAACTGCCAAAACTTCACACATCAAGAACTGCAGTAGGAACACCAATGTTTGTAACAAATGAGCATACATTTAGATGTTGTATATATTATGGTTCAGATCAGAAGTTCCTAAGAAAATAAGGGATGATTGTAAACACTTTATCATGAATAACTCCCCAACTTATTCATTCTTTAACAAAGTGCTTCTAGATACTTATAGCACCGGAACAATCAAGATTTGCGATTTCAGATCAATTCATCTTGACTAAAATGTCCCATCTGAAATGAAATATTTCTACCTTATGATTTTCTAAAGAAAATTTTAGATTCACAACAGTTAAACAAATGCCTCCTACTAACCAGTGGAATGTTAGAAAGTATGGAAAAGACTGGAATAGACAAGAGTTTGCTTGCTAACCAAGTATGGAAAATAGAGCCATTCACATATTGTAGAAGCCAATTTCCTGCAATCATTCATGCAACACACATGTAGAGGGAAAACAATGTTCAGAGAAACATAAACCAAGTTATAATTGATTACTAGATGCTCTATGCAATGGCATATATGTATGGGAATTCAAGAACCAAAATACATGTACACTGATAAAGTCATCATGTACATTTGACTCCAAAATGCTTACAGAGTCCAACCATACCTCTTGGAAAATAAATATACACATGCAAATCTTAGAAAGGTATCTCATATACAATAAGTTATTTGTGTTTCTAAGAAGTTAAAAGTGAATCTCCCAAGGACACCTATCGACATCACCATTGTCAAACTTGATGGAAAGAACTATCCTACATGACATGGTGTGTGCTGCACTTGCACGGTGTGTAGTCGTCCTTCAGTTGCTGCTGCCCTGAATATGACGTGTTTTCAGTCACATGGCATGTACCTTGGCTCATGTACCTATTGCTAATGCTGACAAACATGCTCGTTTTAACATGATGTGTTCTTGTATGTCTACTCTTTCTTACACATCGTAGAAGATATCTTACACAACATGTAATTTCCAGTGTATTTTCACCACATATACAATCTATTTTGTCCTAGGGTGGTTAGCTCAGGGATAAAATAGAGTGCAATCAATATATGTGACCATGAAATTCCATTTGTGAATCCCCAAATTAGTAAAGAAATATGACCACGGTGATCTCTCTCTATCCTTCCTTAGACTCAACTTATTCATCTCACTCTCATTCCTCCCCCCTTCTTCTTCTCTCACTCTGACTGCATATATATCCCACTTGGACACACAGAACACAGTCTAAAAAAGGAAAGCCAAATAATTAGCAAAATTAGTTCATATAAGTCAGTTCAATCCCCTCAATCTCTCGAACAAAGCACTCCCCTAGAAATAGAAATAACAACATTAGGTAGAAAGCAGGTGCAAGAATAAAAGTAAGAGTCTCAACAAGTTAGGATATGTACATTGAACAATAATATCTTGCAGGCTAGTTGTCACAGTAGACATCACCGTAGTTTCTAACATTAGTGAAATCTAGAGAGTGAGGGTCTGTAGATAGGAAAAATCCTGAGTGCTAGTTCATTGGCAAGAAGGTAGTCAACATGCACATGGCAAGGATACAAGTAAATTAGAACATGAGTGAACTTATGCTATCAACATATTGATGAGCTATATCAGAACAACTACTGTGCAAACTATGACTAACTGACAGGTTAAATAGGTTAAAGTAATCATAAACATAGATCTAAGGATCCCATTATTGCAAGATAAGACCAGTGTTACCTTACTAAACCTAAGATTGCTAAATTATCTCACACATGTCTCAAACTTAAGGATGTAACCAGGGGTAGCTGGCATATCTTGGCTTAGAACAACTGCATGACCAACCCACTCATTGTCATGCATATAAGCATTGGCCCATTGCTCCTAATTATATTAAGCCTAATTTAGATTTCTATGATTTTAGTTGTAGTAAAATTCAAATATGGCTCTGTGTACTAGAAACAACTACTACCTCTAGCAAAATACTGAATTAGAGTCATCAAAACAAACAGGCAGGCAATAGATTGGTCATTTCCATCCTCATAAGGTCGAGGGGGTTTCCCTCCTCACTTCCTTTTTGATCAAGAAGGCATTAGTAGGAATGTATGCTCTTTCAATTAGGTAAGGGTTGCAATCATTGGTTTTTATTGTTGATTACGAACCTAATAGTTGAAGTTAAAAAATCAACCATAAGAATAACTTAGTGGAAACATGTCATGATATGCATTCAATGCATGGGAATGAAAGCATCAAGTCAAATCAAAATTTGACATCATCTAACCAAAAAACAAAGATCTTGAGAAAGATCATGGTTTCAACCAAGAGTGTTATCTGAAATGAGATCTCTGACATATCTCCTATATAAAAAAAGTAAGTAGTAACCTCAAAGATGCTGAGAAATCAAAAAGAAAATCCTACTACACAACATAAAACACGTTATTACCTAAAGAACTACCAAAGGAAGATACAATATAATACTGAAATTTATGCTGAGAAAACAGTTTTGGCGAAGGATAATAGGACTACACATGGTGAGACTTGCATGATTGCTAATGATATTGTTGCTGATACAGGTAAGACGTTTAGACTTGTGTCATGGGTGATTACTTGGTGGATGCTTCTTGTTGGCATTCAAATGATGAAGAACCAGCTCTAGATAACCCAATCTATTGAACACTTCACTAGAAATCAGTCACCAAGCAGTTCAAGTCAGTGAAATTGACGAGGATACAAAATGTCAGGCCTGTGATTCAGATCTCCTAGTCAATGAACATGAATCTAGAACCAAACCTACAATGGAAAATCATAAAAAACATGACGACTATTCAAAGTGTGCTAGTGAGAATGCCACATTTGATGAGATGAAACATGTGTTTGAAATCTGGCTTGATTCAATGGGCAGGCTGTGGCCTCAGAAATTGTTACCTCATTGGCAAAAATGTAATGTAAAGAAAATTATATATTAAGATAAATATGTACTTGTATCACTATACTAACTTGACCACCAATTTAGTGTGCCTTTGCTTCTTCTTTCGAACAACAGCTGACAAGAAGCACATGCTCTCTTCCCCATGCTTTGCCTTCATATTGTTGCCTAGTGTACAACTATTTAGTTTTGGATATGATTCTATTGTTAGCTTCTTAGTTTCTAGCAGCAGTTGATGATAGCCATTCTTCATAAACATGAGTGCATAGGAAGGTGATAAGAAATATTTTAAACTACATTTAATGAGTTGGCAGGTAGCTGACTGTCATTCTTCAGCATCAGTTGATGACCGTTTCTTTCTTTATTTTCTACTATAAAGCTTAATGAAAACATAGTATATAGAGAGAGTTGTATTGACTTTGTTGCACTGCTTCTCCACTCGTACATGTTTGCCATCAGATGGAGATAAGAAATATGTAGTGGGCTCATATGGAGACTGTTCTTTCCATACTTTTTGAGTTCTATTGTTCATAAGATCCTATGCTAATATATACTGAGGTGGTCATCATGGTTATGACAGATCTTCTTGGTTTGTTACTTGTTTTCTATTATGAGCACATATACAATCAAGTTACACTTCAATGTTACTTAAGGACATGGATTGTCTGTGCCTATGTGGCCATGAAGAAGAAAGCAAAGCTACACAACCAATTTGTTCAATCAAGAAAACCATTTCCTAAGTGTATCATGCAGTATCTTATAAGGAAGATAAAGTCGTACGATGGCACACAACTATGTAGAATGAACATGAACATGTAATATTAATCAAGAGAAGGAATTTTCATTAATTGCATAAAACTTGAATTCTAATCCAACCATGGATTAAACAAAGATATGGAGACTATCGAAGTTTGCCTTCCACACCCCTACAAATAAGGGAGAATGTGATTCAAGGAGAGAGACTTTCCCACAAAACAAAAATGCCCATGTCTCTTTCTCAAACAATCTACCTACCATGTTTTCCTAGATATTATTCTCTTCTATGACGGATTCCTACAACATGATTGGCTAGTTTTATTATTCTAAGCACTGAGCTAAACTATTGGTGAACTACTTGCAACAATGTCTTAATTCTATTTAGTTCTAATTCTATTTCTTAGATCTATGCATGATCAGCTTTTATCATTTGTTTGACAGGGATAATGCAGTCCTCCCAATGATTTAAGAAGCACCTAGAGAAATATTATGTCAAAAATCTATAAAAGATCACAATAGGTTTAGTTGTACCAATTTGAGTTAGTGATTTGATTTCCATGCATTGGTGATCCATATAAGATAAGATAGATTTAAGAATCATGTTGATTTCTTGTATATAAATATGATACTCATGGGAGCAAGATAGACTCTCTTTATGTATTTTACTCTTAATCTATACGAAGAGAATGGACAACATACATAATGCTTGTAGGGATTTATTTGTGTGAACCTCAACATTAGGGATCTCTTCTTGTTGTCCAGACTGAAGTACCTACATACAGAGAAGAACACTACTTTGATGATGTTTGTAGGCTTTAAAGGAATCCCACAAAGTCTGATTCTGCAAATCTTGAGGGGTGCTATATAAAGGAAAAAGTATTTCACATTCGATGGATGAGGCTTCATGCTGAAGGGAAGCAGAGCACAGAGATGTGGTAATAGATGCAGGCTTAGGTGGCTGAATTACCTCAGGCCTGATTGCAAAAGAGGAAGTTTCTCCCAAGAAGTAGAAACTACTGGAACTCGAACAAAAAATATATGCAGCAATTGAGTAAAATATCAAACAATGTATAGTGCTATCAAATATAATTCGACTAGTTGTTCCCTGTGTGTAGGGGGGATTTCTTAAAAAAAGAAATATTTTGTTCTTAAAAGCTATGTTCCCATGGTATAAGAAAAAAAAGGAATACAACTAGCTATAAATAATAAGTATAAAAAATAGTATTTGTAGTAAGAAAAACATAGAGTCAAAGGTTTTGCAGGTATCTTTTCACCAAGATATGAATTAGTATTTCTATCATCGAGACATAATAAGGAACATATACTATATCATATACTCCTTTTAGAGTATGTGTGAGAAGTTTACAATGTCAAATGAGAGGTTTTTCTTGTCAATTTTAAGGAAAACCTACATTAAGAGATTGTCTTCTCTTCCCATTGAATTGATCTCCATTACCACACTAGAGGATCTGACTCCGGCTCAATGTGACATATTCCTTGGTTTCAGGATATTTGTAGGCTGAACATAATCACATATCCTTCTGCTTGAAAAACATCCCAATTACCCAGCAACGTTTAGAAGTCATCATTATCACTTCATGTTCTACCTCAAGCATGGACCCTATCACACAATCTGATCCAAAACAAAAGACTTAGCAAAACACCATGCCCTTCAAGGCACATCCAAATGACTTAAAACATGACAAGACCTAAACACAAGAACAACTTCAAGCCCAGGGCAAAAAAGGTCCAACAACCCTTGAAAACTCAAACATAAACAAAAGGGAACCAAATTAGATCAACACTTGAACCAGAAAAATATCAAAATAGAGAGAAAGGCCCAATCGTTCGTTCAGAAGACTGACCATGGTCCCTTTAATACTAGTCCATAGGGAGATCGAGGATCTTCAACTTTGTTTATGGGCCCTCTCATTCCTTTCCGTCGAGGCATTATAGAAAATGCACAGATCCATCAAGTGTTGTTTTCTATTTCTTAATACCAAATCTTCATTGCAGATCCCATCGAGATTCTACAGGCCATCAAAACCTCAAACTACAAATTGTAAGACAGAAGTCATGCCTGTCAACCAAAAAGGGAAATATGCTACTCTACCTTCGATAGAGAAGCCAACTTAAAGGATCCAGTAGCAATTATGAGTAACCTCAAGACGCAAGATCCATAAGCGAATCAGAAGAGCCCTGAATATCAAAAATAGAAGTCCAAGGTAAATCCAGAAAGCCTACAAGACAAAAGATTAATAGAATAAGAAACATCTTAGTGATAGGTCCTTTTGATAATCTTCTAGCTAACAGACTCCAATGGTAGAAAACTAACAACAGAATTCCTTTTAGCCTTAGTTGCTCACTCCCTGTTGATCAAGACTGATAAAGAGATAGATATGTTCCATACCAAAACCAGCCATTAAACCTCAAGGCTACAAAAAATGCAATCATAACAATACATCTAAAAGCCAATTCAGACTGGAAAAAACAATGTAGCTCTTACTTCTATAAAACAGACAAAACACAGGGATCGACAAGTGAAAAAGCAAACGAGACCAAGCTGGGACATTACATATTCATAAAACCCCTAAAAACAGAGTATAATTTTCTTTATGAGAAAGCATACACCAAGTACTTGAGTACATTGTCAATCTTCTTGTCCCTTTCCAGCAAAGCCACGCTTAAGTGAAGCCACTTCAAACCATTTTCCAGAATATCGAACAAGATCAGTATACAAAAGCAATGTACAATATTGAAGACTACACTAGGCAATAATCAGTATAAGTCAAAGTTTTAACGAACTTATCATCAATTCATCACCATTTTCTATGGAAATTGGGTGGGGATGGGTCAAGACCTTATCTTGGATTCTAGGATGACATTCTTGAATAGAACTTCCAGTCACATCACACAGAATCACCAGTCAACATTTGTGCCACAAGAACTGCGGAGTGGCCTAGTCCTTGAAGACCATGACTCTAGCTTGCCTTGACATGGCTGTCACAGAACTGCGGGTGCGGCCTTCTCCTCTCTTCTATTTCCTTGAAGGGCTCTGTCATTCCAGGACCTATTTGCCAATCGGCAAGGCTAGATGCTAGTAGAGGGGAGGAGATCGGGTGGAGGGAGAAGAGGCTAAGAGGGAGAGAGAGCCGCCCCGGACCAGAGTCATGGCAGTGGCCGAGAGTCCATCCCCTCCTTCTCACATAGTCATCCTTCCAAGCCCGGGCGTTGGTCACCTGGTGCCGTTCGCCGCACTTGCTAGCCGGCTAGTCCTAAGCTGTGGCTTCAAAGTCACCCTCCTCCTCCCTCCTGGCGCCACGACTTCCCTGCCTGCGGCCGAGATCAGGCCCTTCCTGGCCTCCCTCCCTCCTTCCTACTTGGACTGGCTGGACGGACAGCCGCTAGGTTCCGTGCTCTTCGTGTGCCTAGGAAGTGGCGGGACGCTGTCGGTGAAACAGTTGGAGGAGCTGGCTGCGGGGCTTGAGGGGAGCCAGCAGAGGTTCTTGTGGGTGGTCCGGCCGTCCAGCTCCGCGCCGGATGCCTCTTTCTTTGAAGATCACGCCTGTGAAGATCCCTCTGAATACCTGCCAGCGGGCTTCCTAGAACGAACTAAAGAAATGGGGATGGTGCTACCGTCCTGGGCACCTCAGTCGGCCGTACTGGGGCACGCGGCAACCGGCGGCTTCCTCACGCACTGCGGATGGAACTCCATCCTCGAGGCAGTGGAACGGGTCGTGCCCATGATCACGTGGCCTCTCTACGCCGAACAGAGCCTCAACGCCGCACTGATTGTCAAAGGTGCGAAAACATCCTTAAGGAGGGTTGTGGGGGGAAGAGAACAGAGGGAGAGGGAGAGAGAACAATGGACAGGCGGAACTATCAGAGTAGATGGCGGGGAGATGAAGTGCGTGCACAACGTGGTGCCGCTAGTGATTGGGGGAGGAGGGATTACTAACCATTGACCGTGAAGATATTGAGACGGGGGTGTAGCGCATGGAAAAATGAATTTTTTTCAGCCTGTTGGTTATTTGGGAGGGAGAGGCGAAACGAGAGTGGGAGAAGGGTTGGGATTTTCTTTTATTCAATTGGGATATGTAACTAACTTTGTAGTTATATGAATTACCAACATTTTTTTCATTTACATTTCTATAATTTGTAAAGAAATATAGTTTTTAACTACAAATACGATATACGTAGTTAGAATAATTATAGTTAATTCATATACTTAGCGAGAGCGAGGGTTTGGCGCCATTGTTTTGTTTTCGGAGTGGTGGATATAGAACGGAAGGGAGGTATGTATTGAAAAGTAATCCACCGTCTAAACGAATTAGGATTCAACAAGGTACAAAAAAGGAAACTGCAATTGTTGTTTAAAATCAACGGTTGATCCATTTAAACAATTATGATTATCTAAAAAGAAAAGGATAAATGTCCACAATCAAATGGATCCTCTTCACGGAAGTAAAAGAGATCATATTGGTTAGGAAAAAAGTTAATGAGGGCCAGGAGAAATCCTTGGGTAAATTAAATAATAGTCTGTGATGCATTTCCATAAGGTCAGGGATAAGTTTTCGGGAAAATTTAATATACTCATCAAGGATAGCATCACAAGGGTCAGGGATAAGCCTTCAAAAAAATTAATACACTTGTCAGGGATTATGTCCTTGAGGAAAAATCCTTCGGCCTTGTTGAGTTTTGTAGTAGTGATTGAGGGTAAATAGTCTTTAGAAAATATTGAAACATGAAACAATGCTAAGTGAATATTTTTTTAAACAATTCGGAAATAAATTGTTTTGTTCGGGATAATACGTGAAAATGCATAAATGACGAATAAAACACGAATAATTCGTAAAATTCGGGGAAAATATGGGTTTAATATGAAATTCAGGTGTACCATATGTCTAATAAAAAAATTTGCATATTATACGCAAATAATTGAAAATTTCAGAGAATTATGTGAATATGACGTATTGTTTAACTATGGTCTTTTACAATATGTAGCTAGTACAACAGGTGATATCATGTTGTGTAATAATAGTATATTACAATGGTTTAGTTTACGTTCTGTAATGGAGGTCTATTACAATGATGTTTTATGTGTGGATATTACAACAGGTTACAACATGTTGTGTAATTATAATATATAACAACAAGTTGGAGTCTGTTGTCTTATGTTGGGATATAACAACGAGTTTTAATATATTTTATTATGGTGGTCTATTATAACATGTACCAAATACAACATGTAAAGGCCTGTTGTATAATTAATACATACTACAACGGGTGAGTCTGCGTTGTGTAATGATGGTCTATTACAACATGCGACTATTACAACGGGTCAAAATATGTTGTGTAAATAACATCTTTTACAACGGTTTTGAATATGTTGTAATACTACAACCTATTACAACACTTTAGCAGTTGTTGTAGTATCCCCCTATACTACAATAGGTTTGGCATGTTGTAAATGACTTGTGTTGTATAAAATATACAATATACAACACAAAAATGGGCTTGTTGTGATAAGTATGCTAACTACAACACAATCATCAGAACTGTTGTCTATCTCCCGTTGTAAAAAGCATTTTCTGTAGTAGTGTTGTATTAATAGTTTTTTTAATTATGCGCATGTTTAGGGGTACACCAACCCCTTTGTTTAGTTACTGTTTAGGGGTACACCCCTGTGTGTGGATGTAAAAAGAAATTAATGAATGGAACTGAAAGTTGCTACATGAAACCCGTCCAACACATTATTTGTTGGCCTAGAAACCCGTCCAAGATTTACTCATTAGGAGTAAATCTTGGATAGTCCCCGGTTTGGGACTGTTTTTGAACACCTAATCTCTCTTAGGATGTTAGTGTATAATGTGTATTGGGTTTTCAAGAAAATTTTGGCAGCATTTCCCCGTTTGTTCTCTAAGTACATATGTACTTGGAGAACAGCGGGGAAATGCTGCCGAAATTTTCTTGAAAACCCAATACACATTATACACTTACTAGTGAGATTAGGTGTTCAAGAATGGATAGGTGGTACACATTTATTATATATAATAATGACATCACATGTATTTGTTAACCCTAGACCCTAATCTTGTCCTAATATATACTCGTTTTCTCTTTGATCATAGAATGGATAGATCATGGATGTCCATTCGCAATCGTTGCACCCCAGAGTTTATTTCTGGTCTTGACCAGTTCATTAGATTTGTCGAGGAACATAGGAAACAACCTAGAGATAGGTTCTACTGTCCATGTAGGCATTGCGGTAACAACTTAAAAGTCAACACTGGTGACGAAATCAAAAGTCATGTCATGTGCAACGGGATTATACAAGGCTAAACAGAATGGTACTGGCATGGAGAGATTTCAAACCCGAAACCAATGGATGTCGATAGCAGTGCTTGTGTGGAAGAAGAAATTTCCTACGTTGACGTAGATGTGAATGAACCAGTTCCAGTAGACATCGTTGATGCGATGCTGGATAGTTGTGGGGTAGAGCACACCGATCCACCTCCCATTTTTAGAAACATTGTGCATGATGCTGAGATGCCGTTATACACAGGTTGTACTAAGTTCACGAAGCTTAACGCTGTGTTGAGATTGTATAAGTTGAAAGCTAACAATAGATGGAGCGACAAAAGCTTCACGTCAATGCTGTCTTTGTTGAAAGAAATGCTTCCTGAAGTAAACGAGCTGCCAATCTCAACATACTAGGTAAGGAAATTGTTGTGCCCAATGGGAATGGATGCCAAGAAGATACACGCATGCCCTAATGATTGTGTATTATTTCAAAAGGACTATGCAGATTTGAAAGATTATCCAAAATGTGGTGCGTCACGGTATAAATTGACGACTTCGGGGGAGTCCAAAACTGGTTCTCCTGCCAAGGTGATGTGGTATCTACCTATAATATCACGGCTTCAATGGTTGTTTGCCAATCCGATAGATGCGAAGAATTTGAGGTGGCATGCAGATGTTAAGAAAAATAATGATGGGATCCTACGACATGCGTCTGATTCCCCACAGTGGAAGAAGATTGATGTATTGTACCCTGAATTTGGTGAAGAAGTCAGGAATCTAAGACTTGGGCTTTGTACAGACGGGATGAATCTGTACGGGACATTGAGCAGCCAACATAGCACTTGGCCAGTCATGCTTGTTATATACAATCTTCCTCCCTGGCTGTGTATGAAAAATAAGTACGTAATGTCGTCGTTGTTGATATCGGGCCCTAAACAACCTGGAAATGGCATCGATCTTTATGTTGAACCTCTGATTGATGACTTAAAGAAACTCTGGGGTGAAGGTGTGATGACCTATGATGCTTCACGAAGAGAGACATTTCGTTTGCATGCTATGTTGTTTTGCACTATTAATGACTTTCCAACATATGGGAATTTGTCTGGATATAGTGTCAAAGGAGCTAAAGCGTGTCCTATATGTGAAGAGAACACTGATTCAACAAGACTAAAACATGGCGGTAAAAATGTATATCTCGGTCATCGAAGGTTTCTTCCAAAATTGCATCCGTATCGTAGGAAGCGCAAAGCATTCAATGGATTGAATGAGGAACGCAGTGCACCTAAACCTATACCAGGGGAGGTTGTTTATGAAAGAGTAAAAGACTTTGTCAATGAATTTGGTAAGAGATCACAATGTACTACACAGAGTGACAATTCTTCATTCAAGAAGAAGTCAATATTTTGGGATCTTCCTTATTGGAGTTCTATGACAGTCAGACAGTGTATCGATGTAATGCATGTTGAGAAAAATGTTTGTGATAGCATCATTGGTACTCTGTTAAATATACCAGGTAAGACTAAAGATGGGATAAAATCCAGACTGGACCTACGTGAAATGGGAATAAGGTCAGAATTAACAGAATTACGTGAAATGGGTAATAAAAGAACATACTTACCTCCTGCTTGTTACACGTTGTCTAGAAAGGAGAAGAAAGCTTTTTGTGAATGCTTGGTAAATGTTAAGGTGCCACATGGTTACTCATCCAACATCTGTAGATTGGTATCAATGAAAGATCTGAAGTTGATAGGTCTTAAATCTCATGATTGTCACACTCTAATGCAACAAATATTACCCGTGGGAATTCAATCTATATTGCCGAAGCATGTAAGGTTTGCAATCAACAGACTTTGTTTCTTTTTCAACAGTCTCTGCAGCAAAATTATTGACCCTAAGACTCTCGATAATTTGCAAAGAGAAGTGGTTGTTACCCTATGTCAGCTTGAGATGTATTTCCCTCCTTCGTTCTTTGATATCATGGTACATCTTGTTGTCCACTTGACTAGGGAAGTGAAAATATTGGGACCGGTTTTCTTGCATTGGATGTATCCCTTTGAACGATACATGAGCATTTTTAAAGGTGATGTTCGAAACCGTTATCGGTCTGAAGGGAGTATTATTGAAGGTTATGTGGCGAGAGAGGTTATGGATTTCTGCAATGACTTTCTCAGTGGTAATGACACTCCTGATAATGACAAGAATATTGAAGAGCTATTTGGCAAAGGAATTTTGGGATCACGTGTGAAAGTAATCAGCCGTGAGCAGTTGGAACAAGGTCATTTGTATATTTTACACAACATGGACGAAGTGAACGTTTATATCGAGGAACATACCAATTTCATCAAAAGACAATATCCTCGAGCCAATACAATGTGGCTTGCTAGAGAGCATAACAAGACTTTTATTAAGTGGTTTGAAGATAAAGTCTTACATCAACTATCTCAAACACCAGATGATATTACTGAAACTATCAAATGCCTCGCCTTTAAACCAAAGTTGACTGTTATGTCTTATGAAGGGTATGACATTAATGGATTCACATATTACACAAAGCGCCAAGATGATAAGAGTGTCATCCAAAACAGTGGGGTCACCCTTCAAGCATCGACTATGTTTTTTGCAAGTGCAAAGGATAAGAGTCCACATGAAGCTAAAATGTCATATTACGGTGTCATTGAAGAGATATGGGAATTTGACTACATAGATTTCAAAATTCCGCTCTTCAAATGTAATTGGGTTGATAACACCAAAGGAGTTATAGTGGATGAATTGGGTTTCACTTTAGTGAACTTTGAAAAGATTGGCGAGAAGGCTGAACCATTCATATTGGCATCACAGGCGAAACAAGTATTTTATATCGATGATCCTGCAAATGATAAATGGTCGGTTGTTCTTTATGGTAAAAGACAGTTCATTGAAGATCCTATAGATGAAGAAGAGTACTATGATAAATATGATGACTCCAGTCCATTCTCAGTTGGGTTGCCAACTCCACAAAATATTGAAGCTAATGATGACTTATATGTGCGCGTAGATCACAATGAAGGATTGTTAATTGATAAAAGATCACAAATTTAGAGGCATGCATGTTTATATTTTTTTATTGAAGCTAAATGTTTACTTTTTTAATATCAATATCATTTTCTGATTTTATGTTTCATTATCTTCTAGTTAATACAAATGCTAAACATTGTGGGAGGGTGCTAAAGAACTATATGACCAATCTCACCCGAGATTACATACGCGATGCTGAGAATAGGTTCTTGATTGATTCCAATTCTAGACATTGATCAGTATTTCACTAACTCTACACTAATAAAATTTTTTTTATTCTCTTTGAAAAATAAATATAGGAAGAAGGAAGCCACACAGCAATGGAACTACTTAGACCCCTAAGACTGGGAGGAGTTTGTTACCCAAAGAAAAACAGATGAATTCAAGGTATTAAGCTCCACTCCCAATTTAATTAATATACATTTTTATGTATTCACCTATTCAAGATTAACCTTTATTGTTACTAACCAAATCAATGTGCAGCACACACAAGTGCTTCAGATTCATATAACAACATGACAGACTAACACATATATAGTGCATAACAACAGCAGCTCCAAATTTACATACAACACTAGCTTAGTACATATATAGTGGGACTAAGGTGACGATCCCACCTGCTAAAACAGGTTACCGAAAACTACATGTTACGACTGGGAGGTCGTGATTCAGCAACCGTATGCATTAGCAGGTGGATCTGTTTGTCCTCCTGCTAATGAATACGGTTGCTGAATCACGACCTCCCAGTCATAACATGTAGTTGTCGGTAACCTGTTTTAGCAGGTGGGATCGTCACCTTAGTCCCACTATATATGTACTAAGCTAGTGTTGTATGTAAATTCGACACTACTGTTGTTATGTACTATATATGTGTTAGTCTGTCATGTTGTATGGACATCGATTGTATTGCTCAGGTATTATATAGTCTCATTAGATAATATGAAATATATCAATCTTATTTATAGCTCATTAATTATATGTATACATCATTCTCTTTACAGGTGTTTAAAGCTGACCCCACTACAGGAACAGACTTACCAGATGTACATGCTCCCTATACGATGGGAGAATTAAATGAAGTAAGAGAAGAATGGGCAACAGCCATACAAATAGTGGAGGTTTTAAAATATAATTGGGATGTTGATAGCGAATAATGACTAAAGAATTATATTTTGTAAATGAATATCTGAATTATAATATATGTGTGAATGTTTCTACATGTCTAGATGCTTCTACATGTGTCTGAGTGAAAATGAATGAAAGTATTGGTTGCTATAGGAATGTTTCTACATGTGTGAATGTGAATGAATGGAACTACAGATTGCTAGCTACATGAATGTTTCTAAATGTGTGAAAATAAAATGGAATTGTAGGTTGTATTGCTAAATGCATGTGTGAATATTTTTGTTGTTAAATTTGCATGTTTGTGGCATGTTGTTGGCTGATATCAATAGATGTCGTAAAACCTGTAGTTAACTGTAGGTTTCTCATCCTGCGACCAGCCACAGCAGGTCTGCAGACTGACAGAAAAAAAAACAATAGGCGTCGGTTATTTGTATAACACCGACACACAAAGTTATAGTGTCGGTTTTATATAAATAACCGATGCCTGTTTCCAGTGGCGCGAAGGTATATGGCGTCGGTTTATTATCTAATAACCGACGTTGATAGTGGCCAAGATGGCGCCCTTTCTGTGGCACGAAGGTATATGGCGTCAGTTTATTATCTAATAACCGACGCTGATAGTGGCCAAGATGGCACCCTTTCTGTGGCGCGAAGGTATATGGTGTCAGTTTATTATCTAATAACTGACGCCTATACCTTCGCGCCACAGGAAACATGCGCGATTTCGGTGGCGCGCGAAGAGTTTGGGCGTCGGTTTTGGAACCGACGTGTAATGGGTGAGCTTTTAGTGTCGCCCACATAGGTGTCGCTTAGAAATCGACACTAAAGGCCTTAAATAACCGACACTAAAGGTAGGTTCTGTAGTAGTGCTACTAACTATAACCTAATTAATTGGACCTAGAAAAATAGATGAATGGTTATTTTATGACTAAGTGCAAAGAATTAAATATAAATTTAATGATTTTGATCATGAAAGGATGTATTCCTCAAGACTGTAGTTTCACCATGGCATGCATTGCATTCAACTTTTATTTCATTAATAACTATTCATCCTTAACTTTGGACTAAAGACTTGTAGCAAGTATTACTCACTCTCGTAGCATAATATGCTACCTAGATAAAAACAAACCTCACTCCAAAAGCAGTTTAGGAATTAACTAGGTGCATTATTGATATCTCTAGGTTATTTTATCATGGTCGTAACCCCTCTCCCTAGACACAATATAGTTTGTGTTGACCTATCATTTTTCCAACCCTTAATCCCTTTCCTAAAGTAATTAGCGGTCTATCATATTGATCATGGTGATCAAGCATAAAACATTCAATAAGATATCATGTGTTGCTCTCTCATATATGAGAGAGGGACAATGACTTTGCCTCGAGGTAGAGTAGCGATTGGCAGTCGGCAACACAAAAGTGTGCATTGACAATAGAGGTGGGTCTAAGCAGCAGAGGACGCACATTAGTTGGTGGCACTTTGTTGTTGATGCAACATCGACATCGACCACAACGGTGGATCCAAGCAACAGAAGACACACATCGGTTGGTTGCACACTATTGGTGATGTGACAACGACAATGGCCCGTCCGATCAGTAAAGGACTCGTTTCGATTCTCTCATGCAAAGAGAGTTTGGGTGGCATGTCGGAGTTCTAGTTGGAGGCGCCAACTAGAATGAGTAAGACATATAGAAATGAGGTAGGTGACCTCGTCAAGAGAAGATGTGAGACGATCAGTGGTCACAATGGTAACAAGCAATCCCCAACAACGACAATAGTGTCATGAAGAGAAAAAGTTAGAAGGGAGGGTTTGTACACATTGGGTGTAATTATGTTTTTTCTTATCTTTGTCCTTCAGTAGGGGTGGGGGAGTTTCTCAAATGTAATGATAATTAAATTTGGATGGTGTGAGTTGTAATTTTGGTTACATAGTGTTTGATTAGTCGATATTGCCCTATGGTTTTCTCTCCTTGTCTTAAGGAGAGTTTTTCATGTTAAATCTTGCATCTTTAGTCTTATAGAGCTTCGTCAATTGTCCATCAAAATTTCCTAACAAGTATCATAGCAAGGTTTGAAGTGTGAAGTGGGAGTAGCAAGATGGCATCTGAAAACATGAAGGACAACAATGACAAGACGTGATCACAAGAATTACCACATGTCTGAGATGTGAGATTCAATCTAGAAGGGAAATGATATGCAACATGACGGCTCCCCATCAGACAAGGTCACCCTCAAGCCCTTGTTATGACAACATACATGTGAGGAAGAAGGGCAATATAGTGCATGTTTAGCTATTACATCTAGAGTGGAGGATCAAGCTTCTAAAGAGGAGTTGCATAGACAGGGGGAGTGTCATCAAAAGGTTCTTGAGCCTTGGTATAGAAGGTCAAAACAGGTTCTTCATCCAGGATGACTCAACTAATTGATTATGGGAGGGTACAATGTTCCAGATGTAGATGTGGAGAGAGAAGCAACGCTATCATGATACTTCTACTTAGTTGTCTACGAACAGGGAGAAGTCATGGTAGGACTTCAACAAGATGGATGAAAAAGATAAGATGTTGACATGTTTGAGGAGAAGAAATCTATCACATATCGTGATGGGGTCCAGAAGCTATTCCAGACGGTCTTTGAAGAAAAGCTAAATTGGAATATGACTCAATAGGAGTCTATATTTTGTTTTGCCAATGCTAATAGGAGATGAATCCAAGAAGGAAAGAAGATGTCTCCTAAAGTATGATATTAATTATTATTTGGAACTGGATTACAAATTAGAGTAGGATTCCTAGTTGCATCCACATGGCATGACGGCCTATAAATAGAGGTCATATGGGAGGTCATTAAGACATGCCACCTGTTGGTGTGTGATCTCACTGGTTGTTGGTTATTGGTGTCTTATATGGTAGAAGAGTCAGAGAACAATAACAATTGGTGGTGTTCTCTCATAGATGAGAAAGGATTGGCAACTTTTCCTTGAATTGAAGTAATAGCTGACACTCGGTGGCACATAGTATGCACTGACAGTGTAGCTCTCTTGAGGATTAGAGAGGGTCAGTGACTTTTCTTTGAGGCAAAGTAGTGGTTGATAGTTGGTGGCACATTAGATGCACGAACAATGTTTCTCTCTCGTGGACGAGAAAGGACCAACGACTTTGCCTCGAGGTATAGTAGCAGTTGACAGTCGACAACAAAATGGTGTGCATTGACAACGGAGGCGGGTCTGAGCAGCGGATGATGCACATTAATTGATGGTACTTTGTTGGTGTTACAATATTGATATAGACCACGACAGCGGATCCGATCGGCAGAAGACGTACATCAGTTGGTAGCACACTATTAGTGATGCGACAACAACAATAGTTTGTCTGATAAACAGATGAAGCATATCGACTCTCTCAGTCGGAGAGAGTTCTAACGGCATGTCGTAATTCTAGTTGGAGGTGCCAAACAAAACGAGTGTCGTAGAAAGAAATGAGGTAGGTGTCCTCGTCAGGAAAAGAAGCGACTTGGTTAGCGGTCGCAGCAACAACAAATAATCCCTAGCAACAACAGTCGTGTCGTAAGGAGAAATAATTAAAATGGAGGGTTTGTACATATTGGGGTGTAATTTCTTCCTTATCTTTGTTCTCGAGGGGGGAGGGCTTTTCATATTTATGAGTAATTAAATATGTATAAGTTGTAAGTTAGTTACATAGTGTTTGTTAGTCGTATTGTTCCGTAATTCTTCTCTCCTTGTCTTAGGAAGAATTATCCACGTTAAATCTTACGCCTTCAGTCTTGCAGAGTATCATCACTTGTCCACCTAAATTTTTTAACACTAACAACTACAATGGCATATCTTTACTAAGAGATTTGCTAAAACTAAAATTTAATGCGAGATCTAGAGTCTCGTATATGCTCTTAGTAATATGTACGATTGGTATAAATACATATTATTCTGCATACTACTACAATTAGTACTTAATAATAGAACACTAATCCAGATTATGATTATGTATACGTTCATTCTGTCCATATATAGTTTTGTAATAATATTTTTAACACATGTGTTTAGAGTTTCATAGGTACTAGCTTTTGATTTTAATGTACATGCACTAATGCATATGTAAATGTGTTTTACGCAGCATCATTATCTGACTCTACTTATTTTGGTAACTGCCCAATAAAAAGTAGTCTGTAGGATAATTATGTGAACTGTCATACCGTTCGGGTATCTGATCATGTTCACTACGATCATCGTTCTGATCGGTTCCACTTCCAGCAGGAAGTTTTGGATGAGCACACGTGAACTTCACCTGGGTCCATGCCGGGGATGGTCTGTGCAATCAGATGGCTTGAGAGGACTACACTGACCTCACCAGTCTATGGCTCTGGTATGTAGCAGTGGCACGTCTAGTTTAATTGGGTGTAGTGGGTGTAGTTTACTGAGTTCGCAATGTATAAAATATACATCAAACACATACTTTGTCTTCCGCTACACTCTAGGAAACAGACCCTGCTGGTAGTTTAGAGTTTGTCATGTTGCAGTTGTCTCATGGAGATTGCAAGGATGAAGTTGCCGACCTTACACAGGGTTGCAGTCTGTAGTATCAGAATCAGTGTTCTCGACAGCGGAGTGCACGAGGATAAAAATGGGTTCGGGTGGGGTTGGTGGTTCACAGACTGTAGTCGGTGGTGTCCCCTCCCAACGATGGTGGCAGGAATTGAGCGGGGATGTCGTTGAAGGCAGGTAGTTGGTGGTGTGTGGCAATGTCATATGCAATGTCTGGATGTTCTAAATATGGAGTCTTTTAGTTGTTGGAGGAAGCCCGAAGTTTGAGATATAGTCAAAACGCAGCTACTGCTGACTCTAAGGGAGGATGCTCTCTCTCCCCACTTGGGTTGTGAAGGTCTCGGCAGAGGTGTAGAGCAGGTGGTGGCGGGTTCGCTAAGCAATGATCTGGTCCAGCAGAACTTGGCAGTGGAGAGGAGGATTACGATCTACGGTCTGATGTGTATTAAGGCCAAGGGTGTAGGATGTCTTATATAGAACGAGTAGGTGCTTCTACACAGTCATGAGGAAGAGCAGAAAATGAAGAGGCGGTGGTGGCTATTCGGATGATGTTTGGATATTCAACGTCCTACTCATCATGTACATTGAAGAGATAAGCATGTCATGCTTCAGATGGCGTGTTAACAAAAACGTGAGCGGAAAGGTATTGTAAATGGAAATTAAAATAGAGTGCATTGACCTAGTATTGAGTTGTTGTCATTTACGGATCCGTTGCTAGCATGACGAGAAGACAAAGCGAAGGCTTTGAGATAATGTTGAGGAAGATTGTCGTTGTATTAAAATCATAAGTGCATTGGCAAAAAAAAAATCAACTAATATTTTATTTCATTAATTACCCACTATAACCCTCTGAGAAAGAAATCCCTTGGCTAAAATTTTACATATATTCGGTAAAGCATAGAATGTCAATACCTTCCGTCTATTAGTGAAATGTGTATCTTATGCTCAAACGGTGTGATTGCCTGAGCAGCGATGGGGCAAGGTCGGGCAGGTTGCAATCGCTCGTAACCGTTGTTACCAAACAGAAATCACCTACCGCCGTAAATTTATATTGTTTTTAGTATTCAGTAGCGTTCAACGATAGCTTTTTCTCACCGGATAAAAATCTTACGGTGATCCGCCTCACCGCACCAGATCGTTGGCTCACCAATCACGTTGCCAAACACTGCATTAAACTATCGATCTGAGTTATTAGGCCAATCTACTACATGCTAGTTGTATTGAACTCACGTGGGTAAATATTATATACTCATCTTCAATCAATATTGTGTAAATAAATTTCTATTTATAAAGGATTCCAAAGCCACATGACTCTCATCGATGCACACTATCACTCGGTGGTGTTTGATCTTTCAAGAGATTCGAGAAAGAAAATTCACGACTTCAAATGTCACTAAACCACTTTGCATAAATGAGACTTGAATCCATTTTCAAATTGGGTTCAAATATGAGCAAAGAAAAGAACTAGCATGCAAATGACTCAAAGAAAAGTTTCAAAAGATGATTTCAATTGGATTGTACCTTCAATGTGTCCAAAATTGAGTATGTTACAACTCTACCATCCTTAACATAGATTTCGTACTCGAAATACATTCCCTCCTAATAAATCTATCGTCATATACAGTTTGATCTGTAACATGTCTTCCAAACAATTTCCACTCTCTCGGGCTACATATCGAACTAGGCTTACAGACTCCGTACCTAATATTCCTATTTTCTGATTTGCAACCCCTACTTTGTTAGAGAGATGTATCCTAAGTATTTGTCAGGGTAAGCATACACTTAGAGCTATTCACTACAAGATATCTAATAAATGTAGTCCCAGAATCTACCTAAATTCTCACTACTTAGTAGAAATATAATCAAATATTGCATTATGGATATGATGGATAAATGATATTCAAATTATAAAAATACATTTAGCAGGAATAACTCTAGATCTCAAATATAGTGTCTCAAACATATTGTTATCAAAACCTTCAAATGCATCAACTTAATTTAACAAATAATATATTCGTATCTATAAGAGAATTATGTTAGTAAAAAAAATTTCATGGTCATAAGGATGAAAACAAAAATAGTAATATGATTTGGCACATTTACCAAGAATTATCAGCTATAAGGTTTCCACATACATAACTAGCATATTTTTAGAACTAAAAAATTAAACAATAAATTAATCAGGACAGAGTTATTCACATATGATAACAACTCACACATATCTACAATAATTACTATCAACATGTAAGAAGAATGGATAAAGTGTATTTGTACTTCATTGACATGTTATTTATGTAGTCTACACTTCAAACCAGTATGATCTAGGAAGTACACTTTTTTTATTACTAACAAAGGAAGTGATATATACACTTAACTAGTCAAGCTCATAATAAGAAAGTATGTATATATCAGTAAGGTTTAAAATAAAGAAATATTTATCTACTAGAGGAATTACTAAAAACCATGTATTGTTTTTCAAATGTATTATGAACCAAATTATCTCACCCAGTATACAAGTAAAAATATGACATTGTAAAGAGCGGGAATTGAAAGGAGATCCACTCTCTACTAAATTAAATAAAATAGAAACATCTCATGTATCAAACACCACTATACATTTTTTGAAAATGGCATGATAACTAGTTTATTCAAAATGTGTGTATCATGATATCAAATGTAGCAGCAGAATACATATATCTAACTATTATAGTGCTTGATTATATCACCATCCTTCACCACGCAGGGTGATACATATGAAATGCAAACTAACAATAGGATCAACAGAGGATCATCTAACTACCTCAGAATTGTCTCTCAAAAGGTAAGGCTACGCCTAATGTTCGGGTTCAAATTGGTTAACTTTTCCTTGACCTATACCTGGCTTGGAAGCATACCCCAGCAAGAGGAGAAAAAGTAGATACATCAGTAAAAATGATGGTGTGAGCATATTAAATTAGGAATGAGCAATATAAGTAATAAATGTTGTCAAATAAATAATTTTTCTCATAGAAAAAGAAAGGATTACCCAACTGGGTACAAAAAGAATATGAATTTCAAATTTTAATAAACAAGGAGAATACTTGCCATTAAACAAATATAAAAATTGTGCCACAAAATCACATATAAATCTTGGACAAAATAACCATCACAAGAACTATTCCATGTATACATGTGAGATAAACATAGCAATAGAACAATATAAATAATAATGGTGGCCAAGGCTCACAACCTTGAAACCTGGTAGAGTAAGGTACACAACCACCTCCCCGGTATCCATAGGAGTGGGCACAAAACATGGGTATGGGGCACATAACCTCTATCTTAAAAATGCACACAACCCAAAAACCAATGTAATTACACTATTATAGGGCTACTGAATCACATAACATGCATAATGTAGAGGCAAGTATAAAGTGTAGTCTTTTATAGAATAAATAAAGTTACAATCACAAAAATGGAACATAGAAAATCATCCACCCCAAAAGTGGAAAAAATTAGGGTTCCATCAAAAATAAAAGTACAAGTTAGAGTCAAAAGAAAGTCCAACAAAGTAGTATGATCATAAGATCATAATCAAATAGAATATTTCACATGGAATAAATTCTTAGAAGTGAGATTTTGTGTAGGCTACCAAGAGAGAGATAATTTGGGTTAACTGCTCAATATAGAAAAATAGGAAATGCAATCATACTTTGACTTGAGTGTTAAGTTAGAGATTGAGTCCTAATCCTCCAAGTCTAAAGTCAACTCAACCTACATATAGGACTAGGTCAATCAATTATGATTTATGTTCTTATATATATATATATATATATATATATATATATATATTGTGAAAACCTTAGAAATCCAAATCTATTGGTAAAAACCTAGGTCGTCTCCTGTTATATACCTAACATTGATTTTAGAGTTTCTCAATGATATTTGACTCAAAACCATAACTTTATCAACCATGTTGTCATTTTTAGTTACTATTAAGATCATAAGCGAAAGAAAAACCCTAAGTATCTAATATTCAAAACTTGTCAATTAGGATTTTAAAATTGGACCAGAATTTAGAGAATAAAGTTTTGAATCCAATGAATATTGTTGCGTAATTTTTGAATAAATGGAGAGAAAGTTATGAATTTGGAACTTTCGTCCAATAAAAAATTTAAGGAAATCCATGTAAGAAAAACTAAGTCTAATCAGTGAGATTGGATGCTTTGAGGTGGCCCAATCACTAGCAGCCAACTGGCCTAGTCAGTGACCAGTGAGGGGTGCAAATAAGGAGACAAATTAGGGGCAAAAAGATGAAAATGCCCTTAGTGAACATTTGTAAAAGAAGGGTGAGCGAAGGGTAGATCAAGGAAATCACGAAGGGGAATCATCCCCTTCCCCAGTACTCGGCCATGGCCATGAGGCCAAGAAGTAGTAGATGTGTCCATGATTTTGAGAAACCTCAATTGACATTTCTCGTGCTAATAAGATGAATTACAAAGTACCTGGAGGTCGAGGCAATTTGGGAGGAGGCAAAGAGAATCTCCACAGGTGAGGGTGTTTAAAGAAAGAAAAAAACTAGTTTTAGAAATGGAGAAGTGCAAAGGAAAAGGTGAAATTGGAGCAAAAGAATAACTTCAGTAGGTGTGGCAGTCTCGAGGATGTGCTTGCATATACACAGGGTTGGGTGTATGGTGGTGCGTGAACGGAAGGCTCAAGAGCTCAAGAAATAAAATTGGGTGTTTCATGAATAATGAAAACCAGGGCATGAGTAAAGGCTCCTTAGGTGCAAAATCTTCTCATGGTTTTAGTGCACAAAGAATCACAAAGAAAGGTGGACTGAAAAGTGAGAAATTCCTATTTTGGTTGGTTGTGTTCCGACATGTGCCTTTCCCAGTTCATGCAAGGTAGGTGATGACATAGACGCCCTTTGATCTGCATCTAATGGTGGAAAATCATCATGTATCATCTAAAGTCAGATCCATATTATGACAAGGAAAACCAAATACATCAATGCATTAAATTAAAGTTAGATCAAGTTTCTTTCCAAATCAAATTGGGGGTGCAAACCTTATCCAATCAGTATGAAATTTTACACCTAGGCTAATTAAGATATGAAGATTCCAAATTTTAAATTAAATTTCACTTTTGCAGATATTTAATATTTATTTAATTATTATATATTATATCATATATTCTTTTTTCTTTATGAATTTGGGGCATTCGGAAACTCCCCAAATAAACAAAACTTAGCCTACAAGCAAACTTAAACATGAGGATTACAATCTTATAATTTGTTTTACCTTTTGGGGATATTTAACATGTTATTTAATATTTTAGTCTTTAAATATACATTCTCTCCTAAACTACACTAGGATAGATAATTGTTTCCAAATAAATGAAAATTCACACATAGACTAATTTTGTTATGACGAGGAATTCAAATTTGAGGTTTATTTTCACTTTTTAAGACTTTTAATAATTTATTTAATTCTTTTATATCTTATTCTTATTTTCTTTTTCAAATAGAACTAAGATAGTTATTATTATGCAAATAATGTGAAACATGGCTCCCAAGGCCATTTGGGACCCGAAGAACACATTTTCACCACTTTATTTTTATTTTGAGATTTCTTTTTATGAGTTATGGAAACCATTAGGATTTTTGACATATTTTCATTATTTTATACACACATTATATTTTTATTATAAATACTTACTTAAAGGAGCACTATTAAGGTACATTTTTGTAAAACAATTATGTAATTATTTTCATGAAATTCCACATATTGCTTATTGTACCTATTATGTCCATTAATTATATATTTATTTAAGTTATAAGACATTATTACTATTTATGAACATATAATTGTCACTTGTTACTCCAAATCATATTATTCATTTTTGTTTAGCCATTATGTTAGTTAAAGAAAAAATATGTAACATATTTTATGATATAATTTACATGTTGGCACATAATTAAATTATTATGTAAATATGTCTTAATTTTTTATCCTTGTTTGATCAAATCTAAGAAACCAATCACTTTAACTTCTAATCATGGAGTAGGGTAGGGTTCTAAGTTCTGGTTGTTACAACATTCCACCCCTGAAAAGGATTTCTTCCTCGAAATCTAATCATCCAAACATTAGCAATCACCTATACTCCACCCATTAAAAGGTTTTACCTAATAAGTCAAATAACTCTATAGGTACAAAGGATAATCTCATGCACTACATAACATTCACGCTCAAAGGTACCATAAAAACATATCTTTAAAGTCTAACTAAGAGATTATAGGTTACCTTCAGCATGATCTTCTTCATTAACCTTCTGATCATCCAAAGCAAAAACTCTTCTAGCACGTCTCTCACCGGGAATTCTTCCATTATTATTGGTGTTACCTTGAGGATGTGCATGATGTTGTAGTTGTTGAGCTGGTGCATGTCCATCACAAATTTGGGGGCATCTAGGCTAGTATGACCAGGCTCCTGCAATGATGATGTATAATTTGAGAGTCGTTTCAAGGTCTTTCTTGCTTTCCACAATGAGAACACTTCATGGGAGGATGGTGACCATTACACTTAGCACACTTGTCCCTCTTCTAATCATCACCTGAGAACTTCCTTCTTCTTTAAGGAAACGATGTAGATGTACTTCCCACAGAAAAGCGCCAAGAATTGTTCCCAGGTCAAAGTAGATATGTAACAAGTACTCTCTATTCAATTCCACTAGACATGAGCTAGTCCATCCAGCACATAAGAGGCAAACATGACCTTCTAGTGTGGAGGGCATGTCATACCTTAAAAAGTCCACCCTATGGCTAAAACCCAATCATCAACCTTATCTACCATCTCCAATTCACCTTCACCCTTGAAGTAGGGTGGTTGCATCTTCATGAAGTCAGTTAATGAGTACTCCTTTGGCTTATCAGACACAGGAGGAGTGTTCAATTTTTCCACCATACTTGTGGTGAGGAACTATTGCTACAAGGTTAACTCTTATTTAGGAGATATGGCGGTGTCTGTGTTAGCAGCCAGAGATGTTGGGGTATCCTGACCCACTGATGGTTGACTTCCAGTTGGAGGAGTAACTTGAGATACAGGAGGGGTAAAGGGAGGGTCAATCGTCGACAATCTGTACTTAGGGTTCTAGGGTGTTTGATAATGAGCTAGGTTACCAATGTATCAGTTATCTCCCTCCATAAGGGTTTGCCTACACAAGGCAAGGCTACTATGTATAAGCAAGCTATGAAAAAGGTAAACATCATAAGGGAGATAGGGTTGAAATACTTAGATAACTAACAGCTAATGGCTAGGATGTCATACTGTAAGGAGTGAGATATGAGGGGGGATCCACTCCCTACTAAATTAAATAAAAAGAAAACATCCCATATATCAAACACCACTAAAATTTTTTGCAAAAGGGATGGTAACCCATTTATGAAAAATGTATGTATCATAATACCTAATGTAACAGTGGAATACAAAACATCCAACTATTGCTTGATAATATCACCATCCTTCACCATGCAGGATGATACATATGAAAACTAAACTAATATAAGATCAACATATGATCATCTAACTACCTCATAACTGTCTCCTCTAAAGGTTCGGCTTTGCTTGATGTCTTAGTTCAACTTGGTTGACTTCTCGTTGACCTATAGGTGGGGTTGGAATCTGACCCCAGCAAGAGGAGAAAAAGTAGATACATTAGAAAAAATGTTGGTGTGAGCATGTTAAATCGAGATTGATCAATATAAGGAATAAAGGTTGTCAAATAGAAAAAGATTCCTATAGAAAAAGAAAGGACTACCCAACTGTGTATAAAAAGAATATGAATTTCAAAAGATGATAAACGAGGATAATACTTGCCATTAAATAAACATAAAATGTGTACCTTACAATCACATATAAATCTTGGGCACAAAACCCATCACAAGAATTATCACATGCATGCATGTGAGATAAACATAGCACTAGAACAATATAAATAACAATGGTGGCCAAGGCTCACAATCTTGAAACCTAGTAGAGTATGGCATAAAACCACCTCCCTGATATCTATAAGAGTGGGCACAAAACTTGGGTATGGGGCACACAACCTCCATCCCAAAAATATAGCATGGGCACACATCCCAAAAACCTATGTAATTACACTACTCTAGGGCTATTGAATCACATACCGTGCATAACGTAGAGGCAAGTATAAAGTATAGGTTTTTATAGAATAAATAAAGTTGCCATCACAAAAATGGGACATATAAAATCATCCACCCCAAAAGTCGGTAAAATTAGGGCGCCATCAAGAAGAAAAGTACTAGTTAGAGTCAAAAGAAAGTCCAACAAATTAGTATTATCATAAGATTGTAATCAAGAAGAATATTACAAATGGAATAAATTGTCAAAAGTGAAAGATTGTGTAGGTAATCAAGAGAGAGATAATTTGGGTTAACTGCTCAATATAGAAAAATAGGGAATGAAATCATACTTTGACTTGAGTGTTAAGTTAGAGATCGAGACCTAATCCTCCAAGTCTAAAGTCAACTCAACCTACACATAGGAACAGGTCCATCAATTATGGTTTATGCTCTCTCTCTCTCTCTATATATATATATATATATATATACATATATATATATTGTGAAAACCCTAGAAATCATAATCTATTGGTGAAACCCTAGTTCATCTCATGTTAAAGACCGAACTTTGATTTCAGAGTTTCTTGATGATATTTGACTCAAAATAACAACTTTATTGATCATGATGTTATACTAGTCACTATTAAGATCATAAGCGAAAGAAAACCCTAAAAAATCCAATATTTAAAACTTGTGAATTAGGAAATGAAAACTGGACCAAAAGATAGAGAATAATTTTCTAAAATGAATAAGTATTTTTTCATAAGTTTTGGATAAAAGAGAGAAACTTATGAATTTTGGAAGTTTTGGCCAATAAAAAATTCCAAAAAAGTCACGTAAGTAAAACTAAGTCTGGTCAGTGAGATTGGACCCTCTGAGGTGGCCCAATCATCCACAACCAACTGGCCTAGTCAGCAACCGTGGCGTGCAAATAAGGAGACAAATATGGGGTGAAAGGATGAAAATGCCCTTAGCAAAAAATTGCAAAAGAAGGGTGAGAGAATGGTAGATTGGGGAATACACAAAGGGGAATCATCCCCTTCCCCAACACTCAGCCATGGATACAAGGTCAAGAATCAGTGGATGTGGTTGTGATTTGGAGAAACCTCAATCGACATTTCTCATGCTAATAATATGATTCTTAAAGGAAGAGGGAGGCACAAAGTACCTGGATGTTGAGGAAATTTAGGAGGAGGCAAAGAGAATCTCCACCGAAGAGGGTGTTTATAGAAAGTAGAAGATTGGTATTGGCGATGGCAAAGGGCAAAGGCAAAGGTGAGGTAAGAGAGTAACTATAGTAGGTCTGACAGTCTTAAGGATGTGCCTACATATATATAGGGTTGGGCGTATGGAGGTGCGTGAGCGGAAGGCTCAAGAGCTTGAGAAATAAAATTGGGCATTATGTGAATAATGGAAACCAAGGCATGAATAAAGGGTCATTTGGTGCAAAATCTTCTCATTGTTTCAATGCATGAAGAATCACGAAGCAAGGTGGACCGAGGAGTAAGAAATCCCTATTTTGGTTGGTCGTGTTTTGACCTGTGTCTTTCCTCATTTGTGTGAGGTAGTTTAAGACACAACCACCCTCCTATATTCATCTAATAGTAGACAAACACCACTCATCCACTAAAGTTAGATCCATAGTGTGACAAGGAAAATCGAATTAATCAATGCATTAAGTTAAATTTTGATTAAGTTTCTTTCCAAATCAAAATGGGGGTGCAAACATTGTCCAATTAATACGAAATTTTGTACTTATGCTAATTGAGACATGTACATTATGCTTTTGAAATTATAGTTCACTTTTGAATAGATTTCATATTTTACTTAATTATTTTAGATTATATCATATATAGTTTTTCCTTTATGAATTTGAGGCATCTGGAAACTTTCCAAAAATATGAAACTTAGCCTACAAGAAGACTTAAACATGAGGATTATGATATTACAACTAATTTTTCCTTTTTGGATTATTTTTAGTGTTATTAAATATTTTGGGTTTTAATATACATTCTCTCTCCTAAACTACACTAGGATAGATAAGTTTTTCCAAATAAGATGAAAATTTACCCATAAGATAATTTTGCTATGTGAATTTCGAATTTGAGGTTTATTTACACTTTTGAAGACGTATAGAAATTTATTTAATAGTTTTGAATCTTATTCTTATTTTATTTTCCAAATAGAATTAATATAGTTACTATTATGCAAATAATGTGAAACTTAGCTTCCAGGGAAATTTGGGACCCAAAGAACACAATTTCACCATTGTATTTGTTTTAGATATCTTTTTATGGGTTATGGAAGAATTAGGATTTTTGACACATTAGCATGGTTTCTATAAAAATATTATATCATTATTATCAATACTTACTTAATGGAGTACTATTAAGTTACATTGTTGTAAAAGAGTTATTATATTATTATTATGCATGAAACTCCACGCATTGATTATCTTACCTATTATGTCCATGAATTCCATATTTATTATAGTTATAGGACACTATTATAATTTATGAAAATGGAACTTCCACTTGTTCCTTCAAAGCATATTATTCATTTTTGTTTATCCATTATTTTAGTAAAATAAATAAAAATATGTAACATATTTTATGATTTCATTTACATGTCAACAATAATTAAACTATTATGTAAATATGTCTTAATTTTTATCCTTATTTGATCAAATCTAAGAAACCAGTCTCTTTAACCTCTAATCATGGAATAGGGTAGGGTTCTAAGTTCTGGTTTGTTATAGACATAGAATCTATTTTCTATTAGGCAAGTGGAAATATTCAGAAAGATTGAAAATAAATAAAATATCTAATGTATCACTACTTCCCTTGTCCCCTTAGAAAGTGAGTTTGTCCCCAAAATCAATATATTTAGAGAGGCTAGTAGGCTTATTAATTTTTATTCTATCATTCTATTAAATGATAAAATAGCATAATGATCAAAAATTTAAACTAATGGATCCTAATAATTTCTTAATAGTGTGTGACTTGATAGTATGAGGAAATATATGAAATGAAATGTTAACATACAATCTTAACTAAGATCAAGATATATCATTTTTATCAGGCTCAAAATTTTCTTTCAATTTAGATAGGAAGTTTCTACAAGATCAAAAGTAACAACACATATATGAAAGAAGTGTGATGCAATATTCAAGTTCCATATTAGTAACTATTATCAACCTTTCATATAAGTAGGAACATGCTAGGATGATCTACCCATATTGTTATCAAGTGGTTGGGGTATTATATGTATTCAATTTATGATTATATACATGATAACTATTAACATGAAAATGAAATTACTATTATCATGAAGGAGGTATTATGAAGATTATTTGTACTCATTAACAAGTTACATAATGATACTACACTTTAAAATGGTAGGATCATGAAGTGCATCCTTTTAGATTATTCAGATGTCAGGTGATATGTACACTAATAAGTCACTTTCATTATATTAAAGCATATATACTCAGTAGATTTACTAATAAGGAAATATCATTGTACCTAGGCATTACTAGAAATCATGTTTTGTTTTCAACATTGTAATATGCTCAAGTATCATAAAAAAAATAATTCTACCAGGTAAACAACAAATTTTTATATAAAAATATAAGGCTACTGAATCAATTTTCTAAAGGCAAGTAAACATGAGCACAACCAAATACAACAATATATCTAATATGTCATTACTTCTCTTCACACCTTGGAAGGCAATTTTGTCCTTGAAATTATTTTCTCTAGAAAATATAGGAAGCTCTCTATAATGTGTCATCATTATGGAAAGAGAGAAATTTCCAAATTGAAAAAGACATGTATGATACAAGATCTAACCATTTCAAGATAGTGAGAGACCATAAATCTATATTAGGGCATACAATCAGATTATAGAACTTAACCTAAGAAAAATTCAGTTAATGTTCATCAAACTTCAAATTAAATAGGGATTTATAGAAACAACATATAAATGAAAAATATGATATAATTGTCAAATTTCATATTACTATAAATATCAATCTTTCATATAAATAGGAGGAGGATTAGGTGATATATCAATTTTGCTTGCACACATGGTGCTTAGGATATTATATGCATTACCAAGTTGATCATATCTATGATATATGATTTCCATTACACCTCCTAGAGGTTCATGTATAGGACCCCGTAATAAGAAGTTTAATATTGTGTGATCAAGATAAACAATTTTGATCGACTAAGATGTGAGTATGAGTTCCCTAGGTTTCTAATACATTCAAGGAATGTGGACTATGTTATGATAATGTTCAAGTGTGTACTTTACTATGTTCTAACTATACTATATATGTATTATATCCAAACTCTGATATCGTAAAAAAATTGTAATGCACTGGCCCACTGCCCAAGACTCTAGTTGAGCTTCAGGAATAGCAATTGGCCCCCACAAACCACTACAAGCCTTAACTACACTTTGTCCTCACTCACACGCAAGTCAGGATATACTTCTGATAGGTCACCTATCCTAGTACTACTCTGGGTTGAACACGCTTAACCATAGAGTTCTTTAGTGATGGGCTCTTTGAAAAGGAGGTGCACCTTGGTGATACGGGTAGTCCAATCATTCCTTTTAAGATCATTTTTTCTGAGGCCTCAAATCTTAGGATGTTACAATCTCCCCAGTTAGAATCTTAAAGTCTTCATCAAGGCTCAACTATATGGCCTCATAATAATTACCCCATTCAGTGCAAACCCATAATGGCCCATGGACACCCAGCTTTCGATCACGACTATTAGTGCAAGGGTGGCAACATCACCATGGACAACCCTTTCCAACATGCCTGTACCGCACAGCTAAAGACTGGCATGCCACATGCCCATGTGGGCCCCACCTACTAGAGGGGTTATGGCTCTTATACCATTTGTAACACACAGGCCCACTTCTCAAGGCGCTAGTAGAGTTTCACGAATGACAAGTGGCCCCACATACCACCTGTAGCCTTAATTATGTGTTTGGTCCTCACTCATGCACAAGACAAGATATACTTTTCGACCGGTCACCCGCCCTAGAACTACTCTGGGATGAGCATGCTTAACCACAAAGTTCTTTAGTGATGGCCTCCCTAAAAAGGAAGTGTACCTTGGTGATTTGGATAGTCCAATCATTCCTTTTAAGATCATTTTATCTAAGACCTCAAATCGTGGAATGTTACAAACCCCTAGAACTCTGGATGAGATCCTAGACAGAGTCTTGTGATTGATCTATCACTTTATCTTTTTTGTTAATCCTAGGTGATGAGATCATGGGTCCAAAAATTTGAACACCGGTTCAAACTCATAGAACTACAGAAGAGATCCCAGATGAAGTTCCATTGGATGATTAGGCAAAGAACCACAAACATTGAGATCCCAAGTGTGTAGGGAGTCAGATCCTTGCTAGATTTATATTCCATAAGGATGAAAATCTACTTGGTCCTAATTCTATAAATTTAGTTCAAGTAGCTTATTAGATTAGGACAACTATGTAAGTTATCGTGGGGAACCCCGGACCCCCAATAATCTTTACTAATTGAATTAAGTCAATTTTTTCTAAAATATTTATTTCCTAAGTTATAATCTCTCTCTAAAAAATGGATATTAAATATTAATATTAACAATAGGTTTGAATACAATTCTTAATCATTTTGTCTCATGGGTTCGACCCTTTTCTGAACTACAACTAATTCATTCGCTTGTGAGTGAGTTGACTGTTCATATGTATGACCAGAGAGTCAATCATACGATGTTTGTAATGGGGCATCATATACTTGATTTGATAATAATAATAAAGGTAATTATGTTTTTTATGCTTGTCTCTATCTTGAGATAATGGCACATACATAGTAGATGTCTAAATAATGATGTTACTCGATGACATACGTCTTCAGGTTACGGACTTGAATAAGGATATCATATGTATGATAAGAGTACATACATTCTTGTTAAGTCCCTAGTCATATATTATTGTGGAAGAAAAATAGATAACAATAATACATAAGACTAGAGTGTGTGTTGGTTGATGATAGAATCTCATCAATCATAATATGTGATATAAAACCAAACACATAGGTACTTGTTAGAGAACAGTGTACCAGACAGACCCACCTTGAGAGTTATACATGGAGACCATGGAATGGTAGTTAAAATAAACTCTCATAGTGTTAATGGTGACTGTGGTTCTTATACCTGAAGTTACTACACTCATTAAATGTCATTCAACGTATTTTTAAGCCAGCCAATGCGACCTTGAATAAGGGTTTTCATAAAGGTGGTGTCCGGGTACATTGTGACACATGGGGATTGAGTGTGAGTGGTGTACATTGGATTTGTCCCTCCTACAGGAGATTGACATCTTTGCCACTTGATAATAGAGACTTAGAAACATATGGACATACTCATGTGACTGAATATAAGATATGTGAACTCACATGCATCTCATACAGTCTGCTCGAGTTCAAGGAACATGGATTGAATATTGAGAGAATAATGATTCCATGACTCAAGTTAAACCTGGATATCAAAGACAAAGGATCTATAAGATCACGATAACATTGATCATGGATTGTATGTTGAAGATGTTCTCCAACTTTCCAATTACATGTGTAGCAATGATGTGTTTCTAGATACCGCTCATTGCTTGTGATGTCATAAGTTGGTTATGTACATTCATTGCCAGCATAATTTGGACCTATAGGATCACATGCATAGGATGCACTTGTAAAAGGAGTTTAATCATGAATATGGTTTAACTTGATTACTAAAGCGTTGAGGTATTCATTTAAACAACATTGGTAGTACATCGGCTAAACTAGAATTCAAACTGCCCAGTTTAGAAATCAACTGCCCAGTTCAGAATATAAATTGCTCAGTTTATAAGTGAACCGATCTATTCAAAATGTGAAACGACCGATTCATATTGTAAATCACCTAATTCAATAATCAATATGACTGGTTCAAGGATTGATGTTGATGTCATGTTGTGCATTAATCATCACATGGAAAGCCAATATGTTTGTGAATATAAAATATAATGAAATGATGAATTCAAGTGTTGAATTGACCATTTTACATATGAACAAAAAAGTTCAAAAGTGAACTATCTGGTTTAGGGTTTGAAATAACTAATATGTGATTCACAGTAGCTATAAATTCATGTCAATTCATTTCTTTGACTCCCATTTTATTTGGAAACCCTGACCCTGACCCTCCTATAAATAGAGGGGTATTCAAGGCTTTCAAGACACTCAATAATAAGCTCTAACAATTGGTGTCCTCTCATAGTTGTGGTGATGTGAGATTCCAAGTAAGTTTTACCCATAAAAGGGAGACACAACAAGGGACAGACAACAATGAAGAGTAAGTCAACACTTGTACGTTGACATTTAAAAGGAAGACTCCTTACCGTTGTCTCTGGTAGCACAATGTGGAGTTCATGGTGGTTTGGGTGGACAAAAAAGAGGCATGGAGGTTGTTTCTTCCATTCCTGGAGGACAACAACCACCACCATCTGTGGTGCTCCATCAGGAGGCTATTGCTAGTTGTTCGTGTGCATCTTGTGAAAAATGCACATCATTGTGCAAGAGTAGTCATTGGACTCTCTTTCTATCCTCTTTCCTAAATACATCGTTGTTGATGTGATCTCTCTGGTAAGGAATAGGGGAAAAAGTTTTTGTTTCCATTGCCTTATCTGTGTGTCCATATTCCCCAACAGTGATATCATAGTCACGTCAATTTATGGTATATTAGGAATCTAAATTTATGTTATCAAATTTACTTTATTTCATACAATGTGAATATTAAAATGATTAATGTGCATATATGCTTAATCACCACATTCAATACCAAATATATACATAATATGATATATATATATATATATATATATATATGCAATCTATATGTGTCACCCTAAAAGTATTTTGATGGTGGATGTATGTGTTGTTATGGCCAAAACCCATGTGGATGTGTGTGTCTGGTTGTTTGATTTTCTTTCCTATTGTTACTCGATTTGCATATTGAGCCTCTCCCCTCCTTTCTAAATGAAGATTATTTCTCTTCTTCCTATATTCCTCTCTAATTTAACTTGAGGTTTTCCGTTTCAAAATTTAGTATGGAATAGGATAGTTTTAATTTCTATTTTAAAGAACATGTTTTGCATGAGTCGATTTGATCAACTGGAGGACCGAGGAGGCCAACATATAGGAGGAGCTAACTGATTGACCTGAAAGCCAACTGATTGACCTGAAAGCCAACTGATTGACTGAAGAGTTCAAATGAGCAATTGGTCCAGCACAAGTTATCTAGTATATGTTTCTACATGAGATGTATCACCCTAGGTGGTAGCAATTCTTTATGGCTCCAAAGAATTGCATTCGTATATCCATAACCATTGCTCTTATAAATTATTACATGTTTCCTTATGGATATAGCATTTATATGATATGTATGATAAGTATGTGGTGATTGGATATGTATATGCATTTATATATAAAATCCCTCAATAAATGTTAAGTCTTAGATGCTTTCTATAAGTAGCACACATAAAAAGCTTGATCTATCAAGCGTGGTGTGCTATCTATCTCATGGAAGTATAATGGTAGTTATGTGGGCCTACCAAGCAGGGTGCATTATGATCATGTTGTCTTATGGGTTAGACTTAACTAGGTAGCCTAACTGATATTAAGTTCCTAGAAGCATATAGATGGATTGTGACAAGGAGTTGTACAAACCATCTATCCAATAGTTGCATGAGTTGAAATTGGCAAATGTTGCCCACCTTAGTAATTGGTTATGGAAGCCAGTGTAGGATGGGTAGTAACTTGATTATTTTGGATCTTAGCTCACTAGAAGGTTGTATGTTGCAATCTTCCGAATCAGTAGTGAGGGCTATCAATTTGAAAAAAATAGTGGGAGTGATAATAAATTAAAGGCCTAATTAATATCGTCAATATTATCAAATCACATCAAAAAGTGTTTTGACAAAAATTGTAAAATTTCTTTTGTAGAATCTAATGGCAAACACATTTTCATTGCAATGGTCCTAGATAAGGACAATCTGAATGGGAATAATTTCTAACTAGTTCAGGACTTTGAGATATGATTTCAATCATGAACGCAAGCTCTATATCCTTAAAACACCAGTGCCAGAGGAACCCGCTCTGAACGTTCCTAACGCTGAAATGGATACTTACTTGAAGCATGCCAATGATGTTGCAAACATCAAAAATATTATGCTAAGATGTATGAACTATGAGTTGCATGAAAAACATGAAAATATGGACATTCTCAAGATGGCAACACATTTTAAGAATCATGTAAAGCAAGAAATGTATAATGTCTTTGAAGCGTTGTTTGAGTGCAAACTGACAGAGGGAGATCTAGTAGAGCCCCATGTGCTTAATATGATTGGGCATGTGGAAGGTTAAGAATTGGTCACAGATATAATTCTACAATCATTGTCTAAATCATATAGCCATTTTATCAAGGTATATCACTTGAATAACTTGGCTAAATGTTTTCTGAATTGCTTGGCATGTTGATTAATGATTAAGAATGAATTAAGAAGGAAAAACCCATGATGATGATCAGTGGAAGGGGGTCCACGGGGAAAGATAAGACAAAAAGAGTTATGGGGCTAAGACAAAGTCCAAATATTCTACACTTAAGATAAGGAGAAGGGTAAGTGCCAAAGGAATATGTCCTTTTCACTTAAAGGAACTAAAGAGGAAGAAGAAGGAGATAGAGATATTCACGTCATGACCCAAAAAGAAGTAAGCTAGAACTATGCATAGAAAGAGTTGTTGCCACTACAATTGGAATTTGTCATTCAGCCTGATTGACATGTAATAGAATTAGTGAATTGCTATTGTGTACCTACCATGGATGAAAACATCATGTATCTCCTATGGACAAGAATATTCTGAATAAATTGATGTTTCATTTAAAAAGATAACATCCTATATGGAAGTGCCCTATGTCTTATAATCTATACATGATAGTTGTAGAGACAAATATGCATAACACATATACTAAATGACGCAATGACTCAAACAATAAATACCTATAACATTATCATCTAAAGCACATAAATAAGAAATGCATTTCTAGAATCTATAAAAATGGTTGTCTACACTCTTTTGGCTATTGAACCAATAGAGACATGTGAATCTCATGTGTTGAGAAATATGACAAAAGCTCCTTTCACTAGAAAAAATGGGAGAGTGAGTATTCTGTTACGGCCCATACATATTTAGAATAAATGCTAGATGTGGTTACTAGGGCCTCATTATATTTATTGATGATCTCAGTAGATATGGTAGTCTGTATTTATGGAGATTGTGAATGAAGTACATAACCAACTTGGTAAAATTATTAAAACACTTTGATATGATAGATGTGAACAATATTTTGAACCATGAGTTTGAGGACCTTCCAGGAGACCCTGATAGTGTATCACAATAAACTCCACCTAAAACATATATGATGTTTCAGAAATAAGAAATCACACCATGTGAATTCGTGGTGTGATTATCAATAAATCTATCTAATTTTTCAATTTCCTTTTGGGCACATGATTTACACAAAAACAATGTTTTGATTTTTTTACTGATTTGCTCAACAAGCCTTTTCTGTCGCCAGCCGCTGCATACGTTTCCGGTGGTAAGGCTCCATGGCGGGGGCCAGCTTGGATGGGTCGGGCTCCTCCACCCCATCTGCTACTAACCCACCCCCTGCTACACTTCCATCGTCAGTCACTGCTTCTGATCCCTCAGGGTCCCAGGGGTTGGTCGCTTCTGCCTCCCCCACGCAGGTGGGCTGGGTTGATCTGAAGGGGGATGTGACTGAGAGAATATCCTGGGCGGCAACCCTCGTCAAACCAATGGTTGTGCAACGGCGTTACAAACTGTCATTCATGCCAGAGGACCCCAGGGAACCGGCTTTCAAGGAAGGAGACAGTAGGCCTTGGCTAAAGTTCTCCGAACCGATGGTGAAGGCCATGGACGATTATCATCAATACTCAATCATTGTTTAAATACTTGGTAAGGAAGCTACATTACAACAACTGTATGGATGGATGATCAGAGCGTGGAGACCCAAAGGAGAACTACAGCTCTCTCCCCTGGCTGGCGGGTTGTTTCTCGTGAGGTTCGCTTCTGAAGAAGACACGGGCGTCGTCGTCGACCAAGGGCCATGGTTTTTTTATGAACATTTGGTCCTCTCCCATATATGGTCGCCTGAAGCGGATCTAAGACGGGTTGTCCTCACCTCAGCTCCTATTTGGATCACGCTCCCAGAAGTTGGGCAGCATTGGACACGTAGAGCAATCTCCGTTGTTGCATGTGGGGTCGGCGAGCCCAATGTGATTGATTTTATGTCTAAAGGAGACTTTGCAGGTTCTACACATATTTGCGTGGAGATGAAAGCAGATAGACTTCCACCTAAAGAGGTGATGATTGAAATGCCGAATGGTAAAGCTTTAGCTATAAAGATCCTCTATGAGGCCTTACCTGATAGATGTGAGGAGTGTCTGGTCTTTGGCCATACCACGGGTTGCTTCCCTAGAGAGAGGGTGGCTATGGCTGAACCACCCCTCATGAAGGTTCTCGATCAGAGGAGAAACCAGCAGAATAAGAGAAAAGGTAGTAGGGGTAGAAGTCAGGGTCTGAAGGAGGCAAACGTCATCCCCACCCAAAGGGCTTCAGCAGCCAACAAGAACAGGGGTCCTTCAACGGCCCCAAAGGGGATGCCAAGGAAGGAACACAGAAATGAAGCTAAAAAGAACCACGAAAAAGGAAAAGGAAAAGCAGTAGTAGATGTAGAGCAGGATACCGAAGTTATTGAAGAGGGAGAACTTCAAAGAGAGATTGGAACTAGCGGATCGAGTGAGGCTGACCTCACAGTGGAAGATATTGTCCCTTCATCAGGAATAGTTATTACCAAGGTTGCTGATACACCTGTAGTCACTGTGGGTAATCAATTCTCTTCTTTGGATCAAGAAGATGATGGAGATACTCCTATTGATGAGGGTGGAACCCGCAGCCGTAGCCCAAGACACACTAGAAGTGTAGCAAACAAAAATAAGGGCCGACCTAAATCCAGCAAGGGAGGACGGGCATCTAACATCATTAATTAGATGTCTATAATGGCGTGGAATGTCCGGGAGGCATCTCATCCGAAGACTCAGAGGAAGTTAAGAAAAATCCTAAATGAAATCCAAGCGGAGGTGGTGTGCTGCTTAGAAATAAGAATTAAAAGAATCACAGCAGATCATATTAATTCTTTATTCCCTGTCCATTGGTGTAATATATCCAATCTTGACAAGGTAGATGGAGGAAGGATAGTCATTGGGTGGAATCCCCATAGATGGAGTATCGATCATATCAGTTCTACAGATCAGATCATAACAGTGAGCTACTGCAACTAAGGAGGATTCTCGTGTATACTTTCAGCTATATATGGGGAAAATCTCGATCAGATCGTGATAGATTATGGCCTATTATGGAAGCCATTGCACAACAAGAAGTCTCCTAGTTGGTCCTGGGTGATTTCAATAACACCAGACAGGCAAGTGATAAATATGAAGGCAAGAGAGTCCTTGACAGAATTCTAAACAAGTTCAATAATACAATGGACTCAGTAGGGCTACACCAAGTTAACATGATCGGAGGTCTTATCACATGGTCTAACAAGCAGAGGCCGAAAGGGTGCATATCTAGCTGCCTTGAAAGAGGCTTCGTCAACAATGCTTGGTTGGATGTGATCCCCAATGTGGCCATCAGATTGGGATCCCATATCTTCAGCGATCACGCCTGGATGAAGGTATATATTAATCAATCTCCTCAACCACCTTGTCCTTTCAGGTTTCTTAATGTCTAGAGCGATTGGATGGGATTGAACGACTTGGTCAAAGAATGTTGGGCTATTCATGTCGAAGGAAATCCTCTTTTCAGAGTCCTCAAAAAACTACAGCACACAAAGCAAATGCTCAAGAAGTGGTCTAAAGACAAGGTCAACCTTCCCAACCTCCTACACGAAGCAAAGAAGAAGTATGAAGATGATGCCATGAACCTGTGTCTCAATCCTCTCAATGAAAGATATATGGAGATAGAAGCTAAGTGCAAAGATAGAATAAGAAACCTTGAGAAAGAAGAAGAGGTCTGCCTTTGGCAAAGAAGTAGGCTAAAATGGATAGCCGATGGTGATCTTAATTCCAAAATTTACCATGCAGCCATCAAGAAAAAAGAAATGAGGGAATCAGTGTATGAACTTACAAATGAAAAAGGGGAGGTAGTAGATAAACCGGAAGATGTGGCTACGACTGCAACCCAATATTTCAACAAGATGTATAACAACAATCATAATTACCCGATTGATGAAAGGTGCCTACCCACAAACAAAATCACTACTGAAATGAATGCCTCCCTAGGTAAGGAAGCAACAGAAGAGGAAATAAAAAAGGCATTGTTCTCCATTCATTACTCTAAAGCCACGGGCCCAGATGGCTTTAATAGTCACTTTTTCCAAAAGGTGTGGATTATTATCAAATATGATATGTGTCAGGTAGTAAATTGGTTTCTAAGAGGAGGCTATATGGCTAGAGCAGTCAATCACTCGTTCATAAAATTGATACCTAAGAACAATAGCGCCAAAGACATGTCAGATTTCAGGCTGATTGCTTGCTGCTTAGTTTTACATAAAATGATATCCAAGCTCCTGGCCAATAGATTGAAGGATATTCTACCTCACATCATTTCTCCATACCAGAACACATTTTTCAAAGGCAGATACATGTATGACTTCTCTTTATTGGCTACGGAATTTCTCAATGAACTTAATATGAAGAAGACTAGTGTGAAAGAATGTGTTAAGATTGATATCAACAAGGCTTATTACCATGTGAATTGGGAGTATCTCTGGAAGGCGATGGGGTCCATGGGATTTGATCAAAAATGGATACACATAATTAAACAATGAGTAGAAACTTGTTCATTTTCAGTTCTCATAAACGGCTATCCGAAAGGGATGTTTAGATCCTCAAACGGACTTTGCTAGGGCGATCCATTATCTCCTCTTCTTTTCACCATAGTGATGGAGGGCCTAACTAAAATAGTGGATTCTGCTGAAGGTAATGGTATGATAAAAATGTACAAAGTCAAGGGAACCAAAATGATGACTCACATCATCTTTGTTGATGATGTATTACTTTTTTCAGCAGGGAACATGAAAAGACTTAAGGAGTTCAAGAACCTACTCATAAAATTCGGCCATCTAACAGGCTTGTACGTGAGCACCATAAAATCGCAGGTCTTTTTCTCCAAATCTTGTGACAATAGAAGAGGCAGATTAAAGAAAGCTATTGTCATGCAAGTCAGTTTGCTCCCAACCAAATATCTGGGGTTCCCTTTGATTGCAAGCCACATTACATCTAAAGATTTTGGTGGCTGCCTCGAGAGGTTCAGATCAAAAATTGAAGCATGGAGTGGGCTGCGCATCTCTATGGCAGGTCGCCTTGTGCTAATCAGATCAGTCCTACAAAGTATTATTTGGTTTTGGACCGCAATGGGGGTAATTCTCAACCCCATTCTTCTGTCTCTTAGATCCCTTATAGTAGATTTCTTATGGTTGGGGAAAAATCACGCCATTGCTTGGGATATAGTATCAAATCTGTTCTAGGAAGGAGGTTTGCAGGTCTTAGATGTCGTTGAGATCATGTAAAGGAGCAATGCCAATTAGGTTTCTCAGTTCATAAACTCACCTCGGAACTGCTAGACTTCATGGATGAAGGAAAGGTATGGATCCAACCTTATAAATGAAGAAAGTAGCAGACCCTCCCGCACTTGGCGTCTCATGTGCGCTCATGTGGAATCTAATCAACACCTATATAGTGTTGACCCGTTTGGTATTTGGTCCTCAAAGCAGGCACCACCTATCAACAATGCTACAGGCAACCCGTCTGGGGGGGTTATATAGCTTCCATATGGGGTCGGGCCACTACCCTAAATGGAGTGTGTTCTGCTATAGAGCCATCCGTAACAGGCTTCCATCCTTGGATAGAGTGACTGCTTGGGGTATTTCGACTGAGATGACATGATACCCATGCAAAGATTCCAATGAGACAAACACACATCTTTTATTCAGTTGCAAGTGGACAAAGCATGTTTGGAGCATCATGTGCCTCAGGAATGGATGGGGTCAAAATGTTCCTAATAATCTCAATGAAGCCCTCTGCTGGGCCGAAGATAATTTCATTAATGATAAATTCTAAAAAGCTATGCACTGCTTTGCATCACAGGTTTGTGCTACTTCGTGTGGATGGAGAGAAATATAAGAAGACATGACAAGAAAGAAACTAACCAAAATGCCTTTATCAACAAGTTTGCTAAGGATCTCAAATGGCATATGAAGAACAGGAAGGACATTTTGTATAGACTTAATGAAAGCACACGAACATACTGGGGTTTTTGTAGTTAATCCCTTTGTATAGTTTGCTTTAGGGCCCTGGTTAAGGGTGCCTTGCTTTGTACCTGTATAGTGGTTAACTATACCCTTTTGGTCTAATATATTTACCTTATTCCAAAAAAAATTGTTTTGACTAAAATGGTTTGAAAGACACCATATCAGATATGGCATAGGAAGTGTCCCAATATTTTTTTTATAAAGACAAGGATTGAAACCTTATATAAGAAAAAAAATTCTTAAAAAGCGTGTTTGTATGTATTATTTTGTTGAATACTACTTTTATAATCCAATCCAACAACAAAAGTGTTTGTTTCCATGAAGTTCCAAAGAAATTAGTGGGAGAAAAGTAGAAATCCAAAAGTTTGAGAACAACAAGAAAATATTGAATATGAAGAGGTACAGTGGGAACAATGAGAATCATAAATTGTTGTGGAACCTCAAGTTCCTTATGTAACAAAAAAACTCATATATCTAATAGAACACGCCTTGAATCTTGAAAGATTAGGATATATTATGGCTCAAAGAAGGCGGTGAGTTGGTCCTAGACGATGATCCAACAATCTACCTAGAAGCTATTGAGAGATCAGAGTATGATAAATGGCTTGAATTATCCAAGATGGACTCCATGTAAACCAACAAGGTATGACCTTGGTGGATCTGCCTGAAGGGGTAAAATTGATAAGGTGAAATTGGGTCTTCAAGAAGAAGACTGGCATCAATGGTGGTGTACAAACCTATAACGGCAGATTGGTTGCTAAATATTTCATACATATTCAACATGTTGAATGTGAAAAAATCTTTTCACCAATTTACATGGTTAAATCTATCAGGATCATGCTTATTGTTGCATCTTAGTATGACTGTGAGATTTGGCAAATGGATTTTAAAAGCACATTCCTTAATAGGAATATTGTAGAGGATGTGTGTCTGACACACTCTAAAAGGTTTTATAAATCCAATTATTGCAAATAAAGTATATGAGATGCAAAGATCAATCTTTGGATTGAAATAAGCATCTCAGAGTTGGAATCTTCTATTTGTAAGATAGTCAAAGAATTTTTCTTTAGTCAAAATAAAGATGAAAACTGTGATTATAAGAATTTGGTGGGAGCATATATATACTCCACAAAGTGATGGGGAATTCTTGGATCAAAGGGCTCTAGAGGGGGTGAATAGAGCTAAAAAGAACTTAAATAAAATCAATTAGGCATGAAAATTACTGCAAGAAGTAGGATTGCAAATATGAAATTTGATGTGCAACTAAGCATACATAGCAAGGATGAGAGAGATTAAATAAACACAAGAACAAGCTATGTAGAGTGGTTCCAATCTCCAAACTAGGAGAAAGTCAGTCCACTACCTAGAGAGGTCAAGCCCTAGGATTCTACAACCATTGCATACTTATATTCCATTTTAAGACATGTAATAAGACATTCCTTTTACAAATAATGGATACATAGCCTTAATTTTTAATGACCAAAAGGAGCCAATAAACCAACCAAGGTCTTACCTATCCTTGAGGTAGAGTCTTAAACCTCTACAAGGGCTTACCCACTCTTGCAAGTAGTTGGACACCTTCTCCAAGGAGCTCCCCTTCTTGCAATGAGTCTTCTGCCTTGAAGGAATTACCTACTCACCTCAATGATCTCCTATATTCACCTTCTCCTTCAACTTGGAGAAGCTTTTACCTTCTCCTTCACCTTAGATAAGTTTTTTGACAACTTTTCTTTGAGAAAGCGGTTGGGAAAGTAAGCTTTGAGAGCTTTACAAGAGTACAATGGAGTAGTATCTCACTTGTATCCTATCTCACTCATATGGACGTTTAGATTTGTAATAAAGAGAGAGGAAGGGGCTCTAGTGGACAAAATGCACTCAATTATAGCTAGGAGCTTGAATAGCATGAAGGAGCTAACCTGGAATGAAGTCTAAGGGGTCCTATTTATAGTTGGGGATGTCTACTAACCACTAGAAGCACTTAGAAATGATTTCTAGTCAATTGGGGTGTTGCAACGGATCTATTTTTTATGTTAACAACACTCCAACATCTAGAATCACTTTTTCTGCATGCTCCATATAGTGTAGTCGGTCGAGTTTCAATAAAGGTAACTCGACCAATTGCACTATGCGACAAGATAATTTTGAGTTGTCGGCTGAGTTTATCTTGGATGAAATTCGACAGATCGCTTGAAATCAATTTTCTTGTGCAGGGTGGCAATCAAGACTGCTCTGGGACAAACTCGGCCGAACCTGGCAATTCTCAAACTCCATCAAGGGTGTCAGTCGAGTTTATCAAGGATGAAACTCGACCAAACAGGCACTCTGTGATGAATTTTATAAACTGTCATTAGAGTGAGTAAATGTTTGTATTAAGTACTCTTGATTGTCTCCCATCTTAGTTACAAGTCATAGCATCGATAAAAATGATTACAAAGATTGTCCTAAGTCATTTAGGAATGTTTCCTCAAAAGTTCATTTGCATGCTTTTGACTTGAACAAGATCAAGCTAGGGCTTGGTTGAATTAATCCTTTTCATGTACCTAATGCCTAAAATAAATTTCAAATAGACATATTAGATACATATGAATGGAATGGTTAAGTCATCATCAAAATGTGGACAATGTATAACACTTAGGTCAACATTATCCCCCTTTTTGAAGATGAGAAACCTTTCCTCAACATATTGAAAAGGATTCAGAATTTAAACTTTTACCTTATGAATTGTAAGGGGATACATGAATGAACAATATTATTTGCTCCCTCTCAATTCATGTTTACATAATTTGTATTTTCTTTCACATGTATGGTTAGTGTCTTCCAAAAAGAGAAAAGACCATAACACATATATACTATTGAGTCCTCTTACAAGTCACATGATATTTCAGATAAAAGACTAGAAAAGGATCACAAAGCAATATGAAAGCAATATGATTGAGTTCACTTCTCCCCCTTTGTCATATCAAAAATCTAGGGGGTAGAAGAACTAAAAAGCACAGGTCTTATCCATAGGCACCAACTACACAAGCAACCACCAAGCAAGCACCAAATAGAGAAGATAGGGAGAACAAACATACTAGAGTCATAATCAAAATATGGAAATACATACCAAGAACTCATGATATAAAGCCAAGCATAGAGTTAAGTAAATAGGATATGATTACAACACAAGATATGTCCTCTCTAGATGAAAACTACAAACTGGAAAAAAACAATGAGATATGGAAGTAGTACACCTGAGATACATTACCCAATATGTTCAGTACATAATCACCTACAAAAATATATAAATATCAGCACCCATTGAATAAGAACTAAACATCTAGGATATATATGTCACTTGGGTCATTGTCATCTTCATCCTCTGACTGGTAGGCTTCAACCCCATTAAAAGGTGCATCTGGGGCAGCAAGAGTGTCATCACCTCCATCTCAATCATTAGAGCCATCATAAATAGCATCATTCTCATCCTCATCACCATCAACATCCTCATCCTCAACATTACCATCGTCCATCTACTCCATAAGAGGTCCAATGGAGCAAGTAGCAGGCCACTTGGCATGTTGCTCATCCCAAGACATACCACATGCAGCTAAAGCATTTTCTTGCTTGAAGTTTGGTGTAGAAGCCCCATCAAAGATAGAAACTAGTGTAGAGGTAGGTCCTGGAGGTAAAGCAAGAAATAGAGTGGCACTCGACTAAGGAGAAGCAGGGGTAGGTCTACCATTAAAGGTATGGGGTAAAGCAGAGGCAGCATGGTGGTGGTCAAGATAGAATTGATTGTATGCATAGGAAGCATAGGAATCACATGGGTAGAGCTGGTAGGTGGGTGTGACAAATTGGATTTTAGCATAAGAATAAATTAATTACTCATTTTACTCACTCATGGTCCCAAATCATTTTTCTTGTCTTCATAATCAATGTTGAGACTCAAATTTGAAATATGGTGATCAATGTGAACTTTATTCACATTATAACACCACAAAATATATTCAATCCTTACTTTTTCCAAAGAAGCCAATTGGTAAATCAAACTTAATCTTTTGATTCTCAAACGTTTTATAAATATTCTCCACATTACTTTGAACCTATGATCCAAATTTCATCACAATTGAACATTCCTACGATTTTCTATGAATTATTGACGTTTATGTATAGAAAATCCCTTTATTTCCCTTTTATTTGCTCTTTTTCTTGGCTTTGCCATGTCAATGATCTGGGTAAGGGAAATGGTCAAACCCCAGCCCTTGGATCTTCCTCTCACATATCCAGGCCTAATCAAGTGGTTGTGAGGTCATCTTCAACCTCTTGTTGATTGTGGGGAGGTGTCTTTATGACCGAGACTTTCAATCTCGTGCTCTTGACCTCATTTCAAAATTCTAACCGAGAGAGAATGTGCACCTCATGATTTCACGCTCACCCAACCCTATTTTGACCAGGTTTCTCACTTTGTTGTGCCTCCAAAATGACTTCTTTGCTTTCCTTTCTCTTTCCGGTGGCCATGGCTGCACCCTTACTCATTTAGCCCTAATACCTAGCCCGAACCCTATATAAACGCCCCATCAGATCTGCAGCAAGCACATTCTCTAATATACACGGTTTTGCACACTCTCTTGGCCCCGATTCCCTTGATTTCCTCATAGATCCTCATCCTATTTGAACGGTGCCACTACCTAGCCCAAGTTCGGCGTTCCTCCTCCTCACCACCTCGCCCCGATCTCCCACCTCCCTCTAGTTCGCAAGACCACGAGGAGGCTGAGTGGCACATTTGCATGCCGCATCGAAGCCCTTGCTCCCCTTCCCCCCTAACTCCAATGAGTCATTCGCCACATCTGCTACTCACACGTGGGTACTAGATGAGGGGGGAAGAGTCCCCAAACCATCCAGTCTAGAGGACATTAAGCCCGGTCCCAAGAACCCAACAAGCCTAGTAGAACCGTTATTGAACCGGCCAAGATCAATGATTTGAACCGCAAATCTGAAATTGAACTGAACCTTTGAGCTAGAAAGCCATGGATACACGTGGCTAAATATCAGCCATTCATTTTGCATCCAACGGTCCCCCATTTTCCCGATTTAAGGTATTTTACATCTCTCTCTACTCAAAAATCAAATAAACGGATGAAACTTGCAAAAATTGTATCGCATGCATCCTAGCTCCAAAAATTACAAATAAGTAGTCAATCTTGATCAGAACAATCCATGGAATCAATTAAAAATACTTTTGAGACTTGATTCCAAATTATTCACACTGATATATCTAAATCATTATCTCTTGCTTAATTATTTGTCATATGACTCAATAATCATGTTTGTTCTCTAGAAACCCTAACATTTGACTCTGATGATTATCTTGATACAAATTTTTTTTGACTTGACTCATTAGTGATCTAGATCTATTTACTTGATTCAATATTGAGTATAATCTTTATGAATAATGAGTAATCTTGATATTGATTTTAATCTTGTAAAACCCTTGATATACATTTGACCCATCAAAATAATCTTGAATTCCAATTATGCTAAATACTCTAATGAGGATTTATAAATTTGATGATGACTTGGATAATGATCATAAATTAGGGTTAACACATATGATCCTATAAAACCTAGGTAAGTCATTCACACTCAAAAATACTTGACACTTGAAATAATGTTGGATATATTGAAATATTGGTTGATTATAAGTGAATGGCCCAACCCTAATGTTGACAGAGGAAAAGTGTAACCCTAATCTCAAATATTGAAACATGATCTTCAAATATCATGATCTTGATCCTTGATCCCAATATTGTGATTTAGGATCTGACTCGAATTGTTGATTTATTAATAATTGTACTCTAAGTCTTTAGTGAAAGGTACGTTATTATATCTCCTCCTAGGTTGTATTGAAGATACCTTTTATGTATCTCTTGATTGTATACTTGGTTATATACTTGGTTGAACTATTATTCCCTATTGATTGGGCTTCCATTTTTCCTATATTATATTTTGAGACAAACTTGAAAACATAGATGATATTGCCCATTATGACTGCTCGTATATTGATGATGGTAATGTTGATAATGTTGATATTGAGTGCAAGTGACCTCCTCATTCTGAGGGTGGAACTTGTACATTGACCTCCTACCTCATATGGAGAGGAGCCTAGTGACCTCCCCCATCTTGGTGGGGCGATGGATCCACACAAAATATATAAGCATGCTTCTCGAATCAGCATAATGGGAACTCATAATAAAAATTGCATTATAAACATCTTGTCAAATAAATATTGGTTTGGAAAATCACTTGTTATACTTTTGAATATAAGTCCTGCCAAGTGTAATATTTTGCTATAAACCGTTTTACTTGTTTTTTATAGCGTACCGAGTAATTGCATGATTGTGTCTTGATTTTCTTGATTTTAGGAAAAATAAATGGAACATTGACTAGATCGCTTCCACACTCGATATACTCTGATGACAAAGTTAGATCTACAATATCTCTAATTTTGGGTTAGTGGTGCGTCCCTGCTAGTGGTGCTTTTACACCCCACGAGGTCGGAGCGCACAAGATATGGGATTTTGCTTTTGAAATTTATAAACCTAACTTAACACCTACGTCTACTAAAATAACTACACCCGCAAGCGCACGGGGTCGTGTTGTAGTATAGGTAACCGACAAGTATAGGGTCGATCCACAGGGAAAAGAGGGGGCGCTAGAGCTAGGTTAGTTTTGCTGGGTTCCTACTGCAGAGACTAGGGTTAAGGGTTTAAAGGTTGATTTGATTGTTAACTAAGGATGAACAAGAAAGCAGTTAAAGGCAGGAATGAAATCTATGTTAACCCTAGACTAGATTAAGACTAAGCAGGAAAGAAAGGACTAAGCTAGGTATGAAAAGGCAAATTACACTAAGGCAAGCGAGAGAGAAGCAAAAGAGCAATTAAAGAGCTACACTAGGCATGAACAAGACAAGAGAAAAGCAATAAGCTAACTAAGCAGGTAAAGAGCTAACTAAGCTAAGCAAGCACAAAACTAGGGTTTTAAGCAATAAAGAGAGGTGTGGGCTGTTTAGGGGTATGAACTTATCACTTAAGTTGGGGGTGACATATGAACATTATGATTCCATTTAGATTATCCAAACCAAACAACAAGTTAGAGTCTAATGAATTAACCTAAGCTACTAATTGGCCATGGATATGCTAGGTTGTGTATAGGGGAACTAGTCCCTAACACCCCCTACTACCCTTACAAGGCTCAATTGGGTTAGGGATTAGGTTCAATTCAATTAGAGTCTAATCAAGTCTAGGTTTCTAGATTAGGCTATCCTAGGGAAAGTAGGGGTCGAGGGTAGTAATGGGGAGGTGAAATTAGGGCTTTGGACCCCAATTCCCCCACATTCTAGCCTTGAGAAGGTTGCATGCTAATTGCACTAGAATTATCTAATCTATCTACTTAGATCTCTCACTTAGGTTTAGGGAGATTGATTAGGATGTAGGAAGATGGGAGGCAACCTAGGGATCCAAGAATTAGACCTAGGGGCAAATCCCAAAATTCACACATACAAGCAATTCGCCTAAATTCCTAGGTGATTTCACACACAAACCAAGAAACAATCCATGGAGAAAGAGATAGAAATAGAATATAATCATTAACAAATGGAATTACAACGTTTACATGTCATTATCCTCCAACATGGTATCAAAGTAACATAATTTCCCCCAAGCAGCCCACCCAAGGGGCCTAGCTACTCATAACAAAGCAAAATACAAAAAGAGAGAAGAAAGAGGTAGAAGAAGCCATGGAGCTCGGAGTACGTAGTGGCTGAAATCCTTCTCTCCACCAGTTGTAGGGTCATCCTCCTCCTTCTTCTTGGATGGAAAGGTGTAGAATGGTGGTGGGAAGTGGATGGAAGGCTTAGATATGGGGGGTTATGTGGTGGAAATGGTGAAATGGAGGGGATTTGAGGTGGAGGTGAAGTAGAATGGAGTGGAGGTGACAAGGGGGCGAAAATGGGACTCTAAGCAGCCAACCCTTTGACCCCCAGCCGCCACTAGAGCTTATATAGGGATCTAGGTGGTCTAGGGTTAAGTTAGGGGTAAAATGGGGAAAACAGTGGAAAACTGGGTGGATTTTGTGAGTAGCACGGCCGTGGTGGGCAGGGTAGGCCACTGCCGTGTTATATGGGCACGATCATGGGAATTAAAATGGCAAAGTTATAGGGTTTTGGTCTGAATGACCACGGTCGTGGTGTGTCACCACGACCGTGGTGGAGGTGGTGCCCACGGTCGTGGTGTCTGGCACGGCCGTGGTGGGCTTGGTGGAGGTGGTCGTGGTGCTTTTGCACGGTCGTTTTGCTCTGTTGTGCCACGGCCATTTTGCAGAGCACGACCGTGGTGTCTACCCATTGCACGGTCGTGCTACTCTGCACGGCCGTGGTGCTCTCTACTTCACTTGTATGTTGAACCTGTTGATTTCTAAGTAACCTAGCACGGTCGTTCTATGGTACCACGACCGTCCTGGGTCCTGGATCAGCACTTTAGCTTGGATCTTTGACTTTTATTGGACTTCTTTGCTTCAATTGATCTTTGGCCACTAGGGGTAGGTTGAGGGAGCATCGGACTTCCCTTTGGGCCTCTCCAAGTGCATAGGAACCCTAGGATCACCCCTTCTCTCTCTCTTCCATCAAGCATGGTCAAAATGCCTGAAAAACATGCAAATAATGTCCATAAGTGCATTTTACACAAATAAGCATATTAGGGGGAATGACATGCAATGTAACAGGTATAGATGTGATTGAAGAGAAAAAAGACACAAGATTAAGCCCTAAAATAGGGTTGAATCACCACCCCAAACTTGAAACATACTTGTCCTCAAGTATGCTCTAACTCAAATCTCTCTACAAATTTTCCACAATCGAGAAATGACAAATGCAATATAAAAGATGATTATCGCTGAATGGGATCAAAGATGACTAAGTACATGCATTTCACCTCTCTCCTCTCCTTCTTTCACAATCCAATCATGAAAAGAGCACAAAGCATATGAACTTCAAATATAGTGCATAGAATACACAAGTTATCCATATTTCTTCCATTAAGTTATGGGTAAACCGTTTCATGGTGGCGTTAATCAAGAATGACTAGGAGTGTTGTTTCACATTCATGCATTCAATCTTATATCTCAAATCATACCAAAAGACCCACGTGGCTGTGGAAAAGGGCAAAAGGAGCTAAGTTTGATGTTTCTTAGCTCAATGGGTATGAAAGTGGAAGAAAGGGATGCGGTAAGATTTTTGGAGTGTTTTACACACTCATATTTTCTTTATTTGAATGCTCTTAAATAGGAGCATCCTTTTATTTTGTTTTTGCTTTTCTTTTTCTCTTATTTTCTTTCTTTCCCTTGGTGTAGATAGGGCATATGGTGGATAGAGTGAAGCGAGGAGGTAGAGATATGGCCACCCCAAACTTTTGGAGGTGGCCAAGGCTGATTATGTGCACTAGGGCATCTTTTTATGAGGCGGAGGGGTATGAAGATGGCGGAAGAATAGTCGGGTCAAAGAGGGGTCATTGGTATGATTTTCCACATAAGACATCCTGCATGAGAATTAATCCAACACTTCATCCAAGATATCACACCACATGAATGAACAAAATGAAATTGATATATCAAACAAGTAATTCCACAAACACTAAGCGTTCAAAGCTTGCTCAATTTCACAATTCAACCAATTCAATCACAATCCTAAGAGAGGTGATGCACATGTAAAAAGTCAAACATTGATACCACTTAGAAACAAGCAATGGTGATTCACTTGCATTTGTCAAAGGTCAACATTTTAATTCAAAACAGTAGAGATTGGGTCAAAACACAATTTTTAGACAAGAAATTCCAAATTTGGGCAAAATTGGCCAAAATAGTGCCAATTTGCCTCCTATCACATCTAAGCCTATATTATTGAACTTAAAACAACAAACAAGCAAATCCTAGCTAAAACATGCATAAATTACCAAAAATCTACATGATATGCAATGCATGGAAAAAAGAACAATTTTTTTGAAAATTATGCAAAAAATGACAATAAGGTAAACTACATGGAATGCAGGTGTGCAAAGTAGTAAAATTCTAGACTAGATAGAAGGACAAGCGAAAGAAATGAAAAACAACAAACAAAAGTAAAATAGCAGATGAGATGCAAAAATGAGTGAAAGAAGAATGAGGGCATACCGCCCTACCACCCAAAACTTTTGAACCATGTTGTCCTCAGCATGACACTAAAGTATAGGGTGATAGGGTAGATGATCATTGCAGAGGTGATGGAGGTGCTCCTCCCTACCTGTAGTAGGCGCCCCAGTAGTCGGATTGTAGAGGCGGATACTTGTCTTGGAATGCTGACAAAGAACCCCACCAATCTTCACCCCACTGCGGGTTCCTCTGGGCCTGTGCATTTTGGAACTGATAAAGGTGGTTGACCTGATAATGCATCTACTGGTAGTCCAACCACATGGTATCCTGAGTCCTCTGAATGCCCTCCTGTGCCTGTAAAATCCTCTCATGTGTTGCCTGAATGTTCTCCAGCTGTGCATGAATGGTACCCATGTCATATACATTCACTAAAGGCTGTTGTGGCTCTGACGCTCCTATTCTTTCTTCTCTTTGCCTCACCCGTCTTGCCGCTCTATCCTCTATCGTCCGCTTCTGCTCTGCCTCCTGTGAATGCTCTCCTAGACCCCCTGCAAACCTCACCTCAGGGATTGCCTCTCCTTTGGGGTTCTCCTCCTCGTACCTCCTCAACTTTTGTAGAAAATCTGGCGTTGGTCCATACTATGCCATGAGGGGAGGAGTATGGTATGGCAGCTCTAATGCGACTCCTGGGTAGGGTGGGTTGATTTGGTAAATGATCTTCTGATCCGTAACCGTAATCATGGATGAGCGAGCCAGGTAGTGCAAATCAACCAACTTGCCACCCTCTGCCTTTGTATATCATGTATGTCATGCCCCAAGGCAGTGGCAATAGATGTTACAATCCCTCCCATTACAAATGGATTTGTGCTCTTGGACGGGATTGTCCTCATGTGATCAATCAATAACGCCCCCAGGTTCACATGTCTCCCTTTTCTCATCCAACCAAGCACAAAAAGATCTTTGTTGGTGCAGCTACCTTAATTTTAGTACCTGCCAAAGATGGTGTTTGCCAACACCTTCTGAGCATAGCGGAGAAATGGGCTATGAATACCACTTGTCTTTGATTTCCCTACTACAAATGTACTTTGGCCGGTGAAGCACTTCCACATGGCTGGATACGTGGAACTAGAGTCATTTTCTGTCCTTCCTCCATCTAGGAGGGCAGCCATCTCTCCACTTGGGGCAAAAATCTGATTTAGCATCTCTGAGGTTATCTTCCACCTCTTATCCCCAATCGTTACCTTAATTGCATTATCGCCATTATTTGTTGCTTTCTTTAGCGTGGCGAAGAACTGCTGCATTAACTCGATGTATGATTCCTGCTGCAACGTCAATATCTCAAATAGCCCCAATTTTTTCATCAATTCTTGAAAATAGACATAGAACCCCATTGCCTCCATTAACTAAGGATGAACAAGAAAATAGTTAAAGGTAGGAATGAAATCTATGTTAACCCTAGACTAGATTAAGACTAAGCAGAAAGAAAGGACTAAGCTAGGTATGAAAAGGCAAATTACACTAAGGCAAGCAAGAGAGAAGCAAAAGAGCAATTAAAGAGCTACACTAGGCATGAACAAGACAAGAGAAAAGCAATAAGCTAACTAAGCAGGTAAAGAGCTAACTAAGCTAAGCAAGCACAAAACTAGGGTTTTAAGCAATAAAGAGAGGTGTGGGCTGTTTAGGGGTATGAACTTATCACTTAAGTTGGGGGTGACATATGAACATTATGATTCCATTTAGATTATCCAAACCAAACAACAAGTTAGAGTCTAATGAATTAACCTAAGCTACTAATTGGCCATGGATATGCTAGGTTGTGTATAGGGGAACTAGTCCCTAACACCCCCTACTACCCTTACAAGGCTCAATTGGGTTAGGGATTAGGTTCAATTCAATTAGAGTCTAATCAAGTCTAGGTTTCTAGATTAGTCTATCCTAGGTAAAGTAGGGGTCGAGGGTAGTAATGGGGAGGTGAAATTAGGGCTTTGGACCCCAATTCCCCCACATTCTAGCCTTGAGAAGGTTGCATGATAATTGTACTAGAATTATCTAATCTATCTACTTAGATCTCTCACTTAGGTTTAGGGAGATTGATTAGGATGTATGACGATGGTAGGCAACCTAGGGATCCAAGAATTAGACCTAGGGGCAAATCCCAAAATTCACACATACAAGCAATTTGCCTAAATTCCTAGGTGATTTCACACACAAACCAAAAAACAATCCATGGAGAAAGAGATAGAAATAGAAGATAATCATTAACAAATGGAATTACAACGTTTACATGTCATTATCCTCCAACATGGTATCAAAGTAACATAATTTCCCCCAAACAGCCCACCCAAGGGGCCTAGCTACTCATAACAAAGCAAAATACAAAAAGAGAGAAGAAAGAGGTAGAAGAAGCCATGGAGCTCGGAGTACGTAGTGGCTGAAATCCTTCTCTCCACCAGTTGTAGGGTCATCCTCCTCCTTCTTCTTGGATGGAAAGGTGTAGAATGGTGGTGGGAAGTGGATGGAAGGCTTAGATATGGGGGGTTATGTGGTGGAAATGGTGAAATGGAGGGGATTTGAGGTGGAGGTGAAGTAGAATGGAGTGGAGGTGACAAGGGGGTGAAAATGGGACTCTAAGCAGCCAACCCTTCGACCCCCAGCCGCCACTAGGGCTTATATAGGGATCTAGGTGGTCTAGGGTTAAGTTAGGGGTAAAATGGGGAAAACAGTGGAAAACTGGGTGGATTTTGTGAGTAGCACGGCCGTGGTGGGTAGGGTAGGCCACTGCCGTGTTATATGGGCACGATCATGGGAATTAAAATGGCAAAGTTATAGGGTTTTGGTCTGAATGACCACGGTCGTGGTGTGTCACCACGACCGTGGTGGAGGTGGTGCCAACGGTCGTGGTGTCTGGCACGAACGTGGTGGGCTTGGTGGAGGTGGTCGTGGTGCTTTTGCACGGCCGTTTTGCTCCGTTGTGCCACGGCCATTTTGCAGAGCACAACCGTGGTGTCTACCCATTGCACGGTCGTGCTACTATGCACGGCCGTGGTGCTCTCTACTTCACTTGGATGTTGAACCTGTTGATTTCTAAGTAACCTAGCACGGTCGTTCTGTGGTACCACGGCCGTCCTGGGTCCTGGATCAGCACTTTAGCTTGGATCTTTGACTTTTCTTGGACTTCTTTGCTTCCATTGATCTTTGGCCACTAGGGGTAGGTTGAGGGAGCATCGGACTTCACTTTGGGCCTCTCCAAGTGCAGAGGAACCCTAGGATCACCCCTTCTCTCTCTCTTCCATCAAGCATGGTCAAAATGCCTGAAAAACATGCAAATAATGTCCATAAGTGCATTTTATACAAATAAGCATATTAGGGGGAATGACATGCAATGTAACAGGTATAGATGTGATTGAAGAGAAAAAAGACACAAGATTAAGCCCTAAAATAGGGTTGAATCACCACCCCAAACTTGAAACATACTTGTCCTCAAGTATGCTCTAACTCAAATCTCTCTACAAATTTTCCACAATCGAGAAATGACAAATGCAATATAAAAGATGATTATTGCTGAATGGGATCAAAGATGACTAAGTACATGCATTTCACCTCTCTCCTCTCCCTCTTTCACAATCCAATCATGAAAAGAGCACAAAGCATATGAACTTCAAATATAGTGCATAGAATACACAAGTTATCCATATTTCTTCCATTAAGTTATGGGTAAACCGTTTCATGGTGGCGTTAATCAAGAATGACTAGGAGTGTTGTTTCACATTCATGCATTCAATCTTATATCTCAAATCATACCAAAAGACCCACGTGGCTGTGGAAAAGGGCAAAAGGAGCTAAGTTTGATGTTTCTTAGCTCAATGGGTATGAAAGTGGAAGAAAGGGATGCGGTAAGATTTTTGGAGTGTTTTTACACACTCGTATTTTCTTTATTTGAATGCTCTTAAATAGGAGCATCCTTTTATTTTGTTTTTGCTTTTCTTTTTCTCTTATTTTCTTTCTTTCCCTTGGTGTAGATAGGGCATATGGTGGATAGAGTGAAGCGAGGAGGTAGAGATATGGCCACCCCAAACTTTTGGAGGTGGCCAAGGCTGATTATGTGCACTAGGGCATCTTTTTATGAGGCGGAGGGGTATGAAGATGGCGGAAGAATAGTCGGGTCAAAGAGGGGTCATTGGTATGATTTTCCACATAAGACATCCTGCATGAGAATTAATCCAACACTTCATCCAAGATATCACACCACATGAATGAACAAAATGAAATTGATATATCAAACAAGTAATTCCACAAACACTAAGCGTTCAAAGCTTGCTCAATTTCACAATTCAACCAATTCAATCACAATCCTAAGAGAGGTGATGCACATGTAAAAAGTCAAACATTGATACCACTTAGCAACAAGCAATGGTGATTCACTTGCATTTGTCAAAGGTCAACATTTTAATTCAAAACAGTAGAGATTGGTTCAAAACACAATTTTTAGACAAGAAATTCCAAATTTGGGCAAAATTGGCCAAAATAGTGCCAATTTGCCTCCTATCACATCTAAGCCTATATTATTGAACTTAAAACAACAAACAAGCAAATCCTAGCTAAAACATGCATAAATTACCAAAAATCTACATGATATGCAATGCATGGAAAAAAGAGCAATTTTTTTGAAAATTATGCAAAAAATGACAATAAGGTAAACTACATGGAATGCAGGTGTGCAAAGCAGTAAAATTCTAGACTAGATAGCAGGACAAGCGAAAGAAATGAAAAACAACAAACAAAAGTAAAATAGAAGATGAGATGCAAAAATGAGTGAAAGAAGAATGAGGGCATACCGCCCTACCACCCCAAACTTTTGAACCATGTTGTCCTCAGCATGACACTAAAGTCTAGGGTGATAGGGTAGATGATCATTGCAGAGGTGATGGAGGTGCTCCTCCCTACCTGTAGTAGGCGCCCCAGTAGTCGGATTGTGGAGACGGATACTTGTCTTGGAATACTGACAAAGAACCCCACCAATCTTCACCCCACTGCGGGTTCCTCTGGGCCTGTGCATTTTGGAACTGATAAAGGTGGTTGACCTGATAATGCATCTACTGGTAGTCCAACCACATGGCATCCTGAGTCCTCTGAATGCCCTCCTGTGCCTGTAAAATCCTCTCATGTGTTGCCTGAATGTTCTCCAGCTATGCATGAATGGTACCCATGTCATATACATTCACTAAAGGCTGTTGTGGCTCTGACGCTCCTATTCTTTCTTCTCTTTGCCTCACTCATCTTGCCGCTCTCTCCTCTGTCGTCCGCTTCTGCTCTGCCTCCTGTGAAGTCTCTCCTAGACCCCCTGCAAACCTCACCTCAGGGATTGCCTCTCCTTTGGGGTTCTCCTCCTCGTACCTCCTCAACTTTTGTAGAAAATCTGGCGTTGGTCCATACTATGCCATGAGGGGAGGAGTATGGTATGGCAGCTCTAATGCGACTCCTGGGTAGGGTGGGTTGATTTGGTAAATGATCTTCTGATCCGTAACCGTAATCATGGATGAGTGAGCCAGGTAGTGCAAATCAACCAACTTGCCACCCTCTGCCTTTGTATATCCTGTATGTCATGCCCCAAGGCAGTGGCAATAGATGTTACAATCCCTCCCATTACAAATGGATTTGTGCTCTTGGACGGGATTGTCCTCATGTGATCAATCAATAACGCCCCCAGGTTCACATGTCTCCCTTTTGTCATCCAACCAAGCACAAAAAGATCTTTGTTGGTGCAGCTACCTTGATTTTAGTACCTGCCAAAGATGGTGTTTGCCAACACCTTCTGAACATAGCGGAGAAATGGGCTATGAATACCACTTGTCTTTGATTTCCCTACTACAAATGTACTTTGGCCGGTGAAGCACTTCCACATGGCTGGATACGTGGAACTAGAGTCATTTTCTGTCCTTCCTCCATCTAGGAGGGCAGCCATCTCTCCACTTGGGGCAAAAATCTGATTTAGCATCTCTGAGGTTATCTTCCACCTCTTATCCCCAATCGTTACCTTAATTGCATTATCGCCATCATTTGTTGCTTTCTTTAGCGTGGCAAAGAACTGCTGCGTTAACTCGATGTATGATTCCTGCTGCAGCGTCAATATCTCAAATAGCCCCAAATTTTTCATCAATTCTTGAAAATAGACATAGAACCCCATTGCCTCCATTAACTAAGGATGAACAAGAAAATAGTTAAAGGCAGGAATGAAATCTATGTTAACCCTAGACTAGATTAAGACTAAGCAGGAAAGAAAGGACTAAGCTAGGTATGAAAAGGTAAATTACACTAAGGCAAGCAAGAGAGAAGCATAAGAGCAATTAATGATCTACACTAGGCATGAACAAGAAAAGATAAAAGCAATAAGCTAACTAAGCAGGTAAAGAGCTAACTAAGCTAAGCAAGCACAAAACTAGGGTTTTAAGCAATAAAGAGAGGTGTGGGCTGTTTAGGGGTATGAACTTATCACTTAAGTTGGGGGGTGACATATGAACATTATGATTCCATTTAGATTATCCAAACCAAACAACAAGTTCAAGTCTAATGAATTAACCTAAGCTACTAACTGGCCATGGATATGTTAGGTTGTGTATAGGGGAACTAGTCCCTAACACCCCCTACTACCCTTACGAGGCTCAATTGGGTTAGGGATTAGGTTCAATTCAATTAGAGTCTAATCAAGTCTAAGTTTCTAGATTAGGCTATCCTAGGGCAAGTAGGGGCCGAGGGTAGTAATGGGGAGGTGAAATTAGGGCTTTGGACCCCAATTCCCCCACATTCTAGCCTTGAGAAGGTTGCATGCTAATTGCACTAGAAATATCTAATCTAGCTACTTAGATCTCTCACTTAGGTTTAGGGAGATTGATTAGGATGTAGGAAGATGGGAAGCAACCTAGGGATCCAAGAATTGGACCTAGGGGCAAATCCCAAAATTCACACATACAAGCAATTTGCCTAAATTCCTAGGTGATTTCACACACAAACCAACAAAAAATCCATGGAGAAAGAGATAGAAATAGAATATAATCATTAACAAATGGAATTACAACGTTTACATGTCATTTTCCCCCAACATGGTATCAAAGTAACATAATTTCCCCCAATCAGCCCACCCAAGGGGCCTAGCTACTCATAACAAAGCAAAATACAAAAAGAGAGAAGAAAGAGGTAGAAGAAGCCATGGATCTCAGAGTAGTGGTTGAAATCCTTCTCTCCAGCAGTTGTAGGGTCCTCCTCCTCCTTCTTCTTGGATGGAAAGGTGTAGAATGGCGGTGGGAAGTGGATGGAAGGCTTAGATATGGGGGGTTATGTGGTGGAAATGGTGAAATGGAGTGGATTTGAGGTGGAGGTGAAGTGGAATGGAGTGGAGGTGATAAGGGGGTAAAAATGGGACTCTAAGCAGCCAACCCTTTGACCCCCAGCTGCCATTAGGGCTTATATAGGGATCTAGGTGGTCTAGGGTTAAGTTAGGGGTAAAATGGGGAAAATAGTGGAAACCTGGGTGGATTTTGTGAGTAGCACGGTCATGGTGGGAAGGGTAGGTCACGGCCGTGTTATATGGGCACAGTCGTGGGAATTAAAATAGCAAAGTTACAGGGTTTTGGTCTGAATGGCCACGGCCGTGGTGTGTCACCACGGCCGTGGTGGAGGTGGTGCCCACGGTCGTGGTGTCTGGCACGGCTGTGGTGGGCTTGGTGGAGGTGGTCGTGGTGCTGCTGCACGGCCGTTTTGCTCTATTGTGCCACGACCGTTTTGTGGATCACGGCCGTGGTGTCTACCCATTGCACGGTCGTGCTGCTCTGCACGGCCGTGGTGATCTCTGCTTCATTTGGATGTTGAACCTGTTGATTTCTAAGTAACCTAGCACGGCCGTTCTGTCGTACCACGACCGTGTTGGGTCTTGGATCAGTACTTTAGCTTGGATCTTTGGCTTTTCTTTGACTTCTTTGCTTCAATTGATCTTTAGCCACTAGGGATAGGTCAAGGGAGCATCAGACTTTACTTTGGGCCTCTCCAAGTGTAGAGGAACCCTGGGATCTCCCCTTCTCTCTCTCTCTTTCATCAAGCGTGGTCCAAATGCCTGAAAAACATGCAAATAATGTCCATAAGTGCATTTTATACAAATAAGCATATTAGGGGAGTGACATGCAATCTAATAGGTATAGATGTGATTGAAGAGCAAAAAGACACAAGTTTAAGCCCTAAAATAGGGTTGAATCAGTTATTTTGTTCTTTAAATCCCTTATTTATGAGTTATTATTTCTTATTGTATATGTCAATGTGTGAGCACGTGTTGGACCACTCAGGGAGGAGCGCTTCAATCATTTTACCACTGTCTAAGTATTGGGATTGGGATTGGGGTAAGAATGGTTCCATGATAGTTGGTATCAGAGCATACACACTCTCATATGCTTTAAATAAATAATTTCCCATGTCTCTTAAACCTAGGAAACTTTAAAATCCATAATGGTGAAAGTTGAGGTGTATAGGCTCGGGGTTCTGGCATAATTTCTCCTATCCGTCTTCACAGTAGTTGAGATTCCCCACTCTACCTGTCCTTAATTGATCCAGAACTGGACCTAAATGTTCTCTTATGAAACCCTAGAGATTCTTCTAGCATCTCATCTCTTCTTTAACGACTACCCTAAGCCACCCATTTAGATGAAGATTAGGTAGTCTTCTCATCTCCTCATGTGGTCCTTCTCTTGTGACCTTTTACCACATGATGTCTCGATTATGGATAGCTTATGCATGGGAAAAATGAATGTCACTAGAACTTATGAAAAAGAAAATTATACCATGATCTGACCTTAATTTGAAAAACTCAATTTTGATCAATGAATCTTGAATACTCAAGTATCACCCCTTATATCATGCAAACTCAATTTAGCCAAAAATTGACTACACGCTTCCTATGTTTGAGGTAAGTATCTTGTTTTGGTGGAAATAAGAAGGATTTAAATCTTATACCTCATTGTTGATGAGGTCCCTATTTGAATTAATCCATGATTCCCTATTGTTGACTAAACCTCAAACATAGTTAAGCAAACTTGTATCCTATTTGATACACATCATGACTATAAAATCAAGTGACTAAGTCTAGGACTCACAAAATCATGATGTAAGACTATGATGCCAAAAAGTAATTTCCCTTGTGACTATTGATGCCTTTTGCAATCTCGATTTTGATATGATAATTATGGACCTAAATCATGCACTAGTAACCTCTTATTCTTTGAATGCCCAATCAAAATCCTTGATTTCAAAATTATATCACTATCTTGATCATGAAAGAAAGAGAATACAATTATGACCCCGATCTTGAAAAATCTTGAACTAGTTGTCCTATTATAATCTTATAATTTTGATCTTATGACCTTATAGAACATGATTTGAATAAGCTCAATGGATAACGACTAATGTAGGTAATGTGATAGATTAGGGTGGTAGTTGACTCATGACTCACCTAACCTAGGTCACATCCCTATTATGAATACCTCTAAATTTTCATCTTGTTGATTATTTAGAGTTTGGAAAGTTATCCCCTTTCACCCGATTTGGATTACCTAAGATTAATAGGCTAAATCCAGGATGATATTGATACTTAGTTTTGAATCTTGATTTAATGACAATCTTAAAATATTATAATGTTGACTATGGTTTGTGGTTGACTTCCTAGATAGACCTAGGTCTAGATCATTCATCAACCTTGGATACCATGATAATGAAATCTTGATATGTTTCTCGAATATTGCTTGAATATTATTGCTCAAAATTGAATATAGATGAGTGATCTTCCCTAAGGTCTAAATAGGAATCAAAACGTTAGCTTTGGAATATTTATACATATGATCTTGAGGTCTAAACTTCAACTCTGGATATTGATGTACAAAATCTTAAAACGTGATTATGATCAACCATTTTGATCTTGAGGTCACCCTCGATATATAAATATTACTTTCATAATCCAAAAATTGTGAAATTTTGAAATAATGACTATTATAACCCTCTAAATTTATGACTTAGAGTTTGTCTCTCATTAGGACTAGGGTGGGACCTCCCATTGATGTTGAGCTCAAAATCATGATATTGAAAGTATGATGTTGTCTCGAATTGTTGAAATATGAAATCTCAGATCATGGATGTATAACCCTACCTAGGCCAATGTAGAAGCTAGGATGTTGAGATATTGGGATTGAAAGTCACCTTGTACACTTTATTGAAGAACTATATTTGTTTGACCTAAAATATGATCTCTCCAAATTATTCATCAATAGGATGCCTTCCATATTTGTGACTCATATGATGACTTTGGACAATATATGCATTGACCTTGATACTCAATTGCTTGATGATGAAATGATGTTGGTACCAAGTTGGTTATGATATGGAATATGGAATCCCATTTATGATAATTGGACTAGTTGAATCTTGTGGACATAAATATTATTATATGGTTAAGGATGATCCAATATTTGAGGATACAACTTGGATTGAATAGTCCCAATTTGAGGTTGTTTTGAATTTTGGGGACAAAATTCCTTTTTAAGGAGGTAGGACATGACAAAGTGGATTTTAGCATAAGAATAAAGTAAATTACTTTTTTTAATCTCTCATGGTCCCTAATCATTTTATTGGCTTCATAATCAATGTTGAGACTCAAATTCAAAATACGGTGATCAATGTGAACTTTATACACATTATAACACCACACATTATATTCAAACGTTACTTTTTTCAAAGTAGAAAATTGGTCAATCAAACTTCAACTCTTCATTCTCAAACTTTTTCTAAATATTCTCCACATTAATTCGAACCTATGATCCAAATTTCATCACAATTGGACATTCCTGCGATTTTCTATGAATTATTGAAGTTTATGTATAGAAAACCACTTTATTTCCTTTTTATTTGCTCTTTTTCTTGGCTTTGCCATGTCAGCGATCCGGGAAAGGGAAGGGGCAAACCCCAGCCCTTGGATATACCACTTTTGGATTCATGCTTGATTCAGCGAACACGAGCTCATCTTCAACCTCCCACTGATTGCGGGGGGAGGGGGTGTCTTTATGATCGAGACTTGCAATCTCGTGCTCTTGACCTCATTTCAAATTTCTAGCCGAGAGGGAATGTGCACCTCTTGATTTTGCACTCACCCAACCCTATTTTTACCATGTTTCTCACTTTATTGTGCCACCAAAACGACTTCCTTTCTTGCCTTTCTCTTTCCGGCGGCCATGGTTGCACCCTGTTCTTGTTTAGCCCTAATACCTAGCATGAACCCTATATAAACACCCCCCCCAGATTTGCAACAAGCACATCTTGCTCTAAGACACGGTTTTGCATGCTCTCTAGGCCCCAATGCCCCCGACTTCCTCATAGTTCCTCCTCCTATTTGAATGGTGATGCTACCTAGCCCAAGTTCGACGTTCCTCCTCCTCACCACCTCGCCTCGATCTCCCACCTCCTTCCAGTTCACGAGACCACAAGGAGGCAGAGCAGCACTTTCACCTGCCACGTCAAAGCCCTTACTCCCCATCCCCTCTAACTCCAGAGAGTTGTCTGCCGCATCTGCTGCTCACACACAGGTACTAGATGAGGGGGAAAGAGTCCCCAAATTGGTTGGTCTAGAGGACATTAAGCCCGACCCAAGGAACCCAACAAGCCCAGTTGAACCACTATTGAATCGGCCAAGATTAATGATTTGAACCGCAAATCTGAAATCAAACTAACCTTTGAGCTAGAAATCACATATCCATGTGGCTCAATATAATCCATTCATTTTTCATCCAACGGTCCCCCATTTTCCTAATTTAAGGTATTTTACATCTCTCTCTGCTCAAAAATCAAATAAATGGTCTCAAAAATCATATCTCATGCATCCTAGCTCCAAAAATTACAAATAAGTAGTCAAATTTTTATCAGAAAAATCAAATGAATCATTTAAAAATACTTTTGAGACTTCATTGAAAATTAATTACACTAATATATCTAAATCATGATCTCTTGCTTTATTATTTGTCAAATGACTCAATAATCGTGTTTGTTCCCTAGAAACCCTAACATTTGACTCTGATGATTATATTGATACACAAAAATGTTCTTTTGAATCATTAGTGATCTAGATCTATTTACTTGATTCAATCTTGAATATAATCTTTATGAATAATGAGTAATCTTGGTAATGATTTTAATCTTGTAAAACCCTTGATATACATTTGGCCCATCAAAATAATCTTGAATTCCAATTATGCTAAATACTCTGATGATGATCTATAAATTTGATGTTGACTTGGATAATGATCATAAATTAGGGTTTACACATATGATCCAAGAAAACCTAGGTAAGTCATTCACACTAAAAAATACTTGACACTTGAAATAATGTTGGACATATTGAAATATTGGTTGATTAAAAGTGAATGACCCAACCCTAAGGTTGACAGAGGAAAAGTGTAACCCTAACCTCGAATATTGAAACATGATCTTCAAATATCATGATTGATCCAACCCTATTCTAGGGTTGTATCTTGTGTCATTTTGTACTCTTATCACATTCAAATGCATTAGAATTACATGTTATTCTCCCCAATATGATTATCATTGCAAATATGCTTATGGATGTTCTTTGCACTATTTTTCAGGTACTTGGACCATACTTAGATGGAAGAGAGAGAGAGAGGGAGTTCTAGGGTTCCCCCACTCAAGGAGGGACCCAAAGAAGGCCCCAAAGTCTCCCTCTACCTACCTCCAGTGGCCAAGAATCATCCCCAAGCAAAGACATCCGAAATTGACAAAGTAAGAAGCAAAATCAAGAAGTCAAGCCTCACCACGATCGTGGCCCCAATGCCACAGTCGTGGGTTTATTCCCAAGTTCCAACAGGTTGCAATAGGGAATTCCTTAGATCGCCCATGATTGTGGCCTCCCAGCCACGACTGTGGCCAGTGAAGACGACATGACCGTGGCCATCAGCATGGTCGTGGTCAGGAGAAGAGAACACGGTCGTGGCACCCTGCCACGGTCGTGGGAATTAATTGCGAAAAGTCAGTTGCCAACAGGGAATTTTCCCGGAAAGCCACGTCCGTGTTGTTATAGCTAAGCCCCCCTTGGGTGGGTTGTTTGGGGAAAAAATGTGACTTTGATACCATGTTGGGGGAATATAATTTGTAATGAACATATTTCACTTCTATGATGATTGCCTTTGCTTGTATCTCATTTCCCATTACTTATGCATGTGATTGTTGTTTAATTACATTAATTGCTTGCCTTGTGGTGTTTGAAGACATTTGCCTCTAGGATGTCTTGGTTTCTATGTATCTATCATAGGATAGGCTCCTAGGTCCTTAATTTGGATCCCTAGCTAGCCCCCTATCTTCCTACATAATCACCTTCTTCCTACATGCAAATGTGAGTTCTAAGTGATTAGTATAAGTGTGATTAGTGCAATTGCCTAGGATTTCCTAAAGGCTGAGGTGGCTAGTGGCATGAGGTCAAATATCCTCATCTCTACTCCCATCCTTACCCTTGGTCCTCAATTGACTAATACCACTTATCCTAGAGACCTAGACTTGGTAAGTCCTATGAGAATTACACCTAGCCCTAGTTCCCCAACTAGTAGCATAGGGTACATCCTCATAGCACCCACCTTGTTGTTTGGTTTGGTAGTCTAGAATGAAATATGCTAATTTCTTGTTATGGTGACATCCCCCAATTAATGTCAAGTTCACATTCCCAAATGGCCCACCTCCTTCATCTAATTGCTTAAAACCCTAATTGCCTAGTTTGCTTGTTAATGCTAGTGTATTTCAATTGCTTTAGTTAACTTAGTTGATTGTCTAGTTTTGCTAGCTAACTTAGGCTCTCAATTGCTAGTTGCTTGCTTAGTCTAGTGTAGTTTGTTCTTTCTCTTGTTTAGATAGCTTGTTGACTTAGATTGCTAATTTAGTCTTTTGATAACTTAGTTTCCATTGTTGCTTTTCCTACTTGCTCACTTAGCTTAATCAACAACCAACCAATCTTTAAACCCTAAAAACCTTACTCTCCACAATAGGAACATAGCTTACATCATCTAACTCTAGTGCCCCCTCTATCTCCGTGGATCGACCCTGTACTTTCCGCCTCACCTATACTACGACACGACCCCGTGCGCTTGCGGGCGTAGTGTCTTAGTAGACGTAGGTAGTTAGTGTAGGTCTTACAAATTTTCGAATGCATAAGATCCATCATCTCGTGCCTCCCGACCTCGTGGATTGCACTCGGTCACCCTAGTTTGCTGGTGTTGTAAGCCTCTAGCGGGAGCGCACCAAGCTTTTTGGCGCCGTTGCCGGGGATCGAGGCGCTTGGCCTAGTTAGATAGTGTAGCTTAGCCTTTCCTTTTGCCTTCACCATTGCTATTATTTATTCTTTGTGTTACTCTTGCATATAGGTTCGCTAACTTGGCTCCTTGTTGTTTGTTTGTGCCTTGCACAGGTGACAGTTGTGCATGCGTAGCACGTGTTCGACTTGCACCGACTTGGTGGTTTACGACCCTAAGATTGGGAGAAGAAGGCATCAATCTCGCTACAACCTACACCGAGAGGCCGAGATGGCTAGAACAACCCACCACTGGATGCTCAACCTCCACCACATCGCCCGCTTCATGATTACTTCATGCTGGGGAACTACAACTCCCCCATCGCCACTCTTGTTGACCAGATGTCAGGTCAACAGTTCTCCATCCTGCCGGCACTCTTGGGGCTTCTCTCTACATACTTCGGTATGGAGAACGAGAACCCCTACCACCACATAGACGTGTTCCTTGAAACGTGCTCTACCTTCCGCACGCCAGCCGCCACCGACGACTCAATCAGGAGGACGCTCTTTCCCTTCTCTCTCAAAGAGAAGGCCAAGGAGTGGTACGTCTCGAGGCCAGAGTTGGTCACTTGGAATGAGGTGAAGAACGAGTTTCTCAAGAAGTTCTTCCCCATCTCCAAGTTATCCTACATGAGAAGGCGCATCACATCGTTTTCCCAGAAAGAGAACGAGCCCTTCCACAAGGCGTGGGAGAGGTTCCAGAAGTTGCTTCGTGACTTCCCTCATCATGAGGTTCCTCTTTGGCAGCTAGTTCAGGCCTTCTACACTGGGCTTGAGGAGCAAAGCCAAAACAACGTAGATTCTTCTTGCAAGGCACGTTCATGGCAAAGCCACCCAAGGAATCATGGCCGCTGTTTGAGCATCTCGCCGAGAATTCTCGCCACCGAGCTTCCACTAAAGGGGGGCATTGCGGCCAGAACTACACTCCTCGACCCTCCTCCGTGGCTCCCGCACGCAATGCCACCGACCCCGATATGATGAAGATGATGGCTGATATGATGCGGATGATGAAGAATCAAGTGGGAGGCTCTTCTATCCAACCCACAATGGTTGTTGACACTGTAGACAAGGAAGTCAATGCTTTACATTCCTTTGGTGGCCGCAACAACCAGGGCCCAATGTCCAGCTCCTACACTCCTGAGTGGAGGAACCACCCCAACTTCTCCTGGAAACAACAGAACGAGGATGGGCAAGGACAGGGGCAGCAAAAGCCACGCTACAGCTCCAAGTTTGAGGACGAGGTGCTAGGAAGGCTAAGAAGCCTAGATGAAGTAAAAAAGGATGTCAATGCACATGGGCAGTCTATAAACCATCTTGAGCAGAGGTTGGATCAGATTTCTCTCTCTTTGGCTAGAAGAGAAGAAGGTAGACTTCCATCTCAACCAATGACAAATCCGAACAATGATGGGAATTTTCTAGGGAACACTTTGAGTGCTTATGTTCCACCATCTTACCAAGCCCCACCAAACCCCTATGCTCCTCAACCTCCTCAAGCGCCACTCAATTATCAATATGCTCCACCTCCACCTCACACCTACCAACAACTGCGTCCACAATACCACCCCCACCACAACAACAACTGCAACCCCAATTCATTCTTCAAAATCCCAAGTCTCCTCACCAAAGGCCTCCACCACCCCAACAGCCACAACCACCTCTACAAGCTCCCTCTCCTACCACCCATGAGCATGTGAAGGTGGTGACTACGTTGAGGAGTGGTGGGACTTTGGAGAGGCCCCATGGTGCAGTTGTTGGCAGAGATGACACTGAGGCTGAGCAGGTTGATACTGAGATACAGATTGATGATACTATGATAAGAGGCAGTGTTGATACCGTGACACCGAGCAGTGATACTGTGATACTGATCTGTGATACTGTGAATCCAGTGATACATGTGGATGATACTGTTGATTTAGACCGATTGGGGTCCCAACTCCCTCCATATCCTGATGCACTTGAAGAGCCTTTTGCAGCAAAGAAAAAAAAGAAGCATGCGGAAGATATTCTGGAGATCTTCAAGCAAGTGAAAATCAACGTACCTCTTATAGATGCAGTCAAACAAATTCCATCCTATGCAAAGTTCCTTAAAGAGTTGTGCACCTTCAAAAGAAAGACAACATGGAGGACGTATAAGAAGATCAAGCTCACTGAGCAAGTGAGCTCCATTCTCCAACACATGATTCCCCAGAAAAGAAAAGACCCCGGTGCTCCCATCATCTCATGCTACATCGGGGCACATCGCATAGACTAGGCTCTTCTTGAGTTGGGGTCTAACGTAAACTTGATGCCTATGATCTGTTTGCTGAGCTCCAAGTGGGGGAGTTGAGGCCATCCCATTGCACTCTATAGTTGGTCGACCGATCTGTGAAGACGCCTAGAGTGCATGTAGAAAATGTGTTGGTCCGTCTTGATGAGGATACTTCTGCCTTCTTCCCAGCCGATTTTATCATTCTTGATATGGAAAAAGAGACTAGAAAGGTGCCAATCATCTTGGGGAGACCTTTCCTAGCCACAGCTGATGTAGTGATCCATGTGAGGACTGGGACCATGTATGTTACATTCATGCACATGAAGATCTGGTTGAACATCGTCAAGTCTTCTACTACAGCTGAAGTGATAGGGGCCACCGAAGAAGATTGTTATAGGGTGGAGTGCCTAGAAGAGATTGTTGAAGAGTGCCTACCTATGTGGATTGAGACTGCCACCCAAGGTAGAGGTCTTGAACCAATTGTTGAGTTCCCTGACGATGATGATGAAGAAAGTGAAGAGAGTGAGCTGGCCTTAGTGGCTGAAAGTGAGGACCTTCCTTCTATTTCTGCACCATCGAAGAACTCCCTTGAAGCACCCCCCATTCTTGAGTTGAAGACACTTCCTGAAGGATTGAAGTATGCTTTCCTTGGCTCAAATGACACCCTCCCGGTGATCATTTCCTCCATTCTCTCTCCTGAGCAAGAAGATGCCTTGATGGAAGTCTTAAGGAAGAACATACAAGCCATTGGATGGTCTATTGCTGACTTGAGAGGGATTGACCCCTCTATTTGTGTGCATCGGATATACTTAGAAGAAGATGCGAGATTGACCCGCCAAATGCAAAGAAGGCTAAATCCAAAGTTGAAAGACGTTGTAACTCAAGAGCTTGTAAAGTTGTTTGATGCAGGGATCATCTATCCCATTTCTGATAGTACGTGGGTGAGTCCCGTCCAAGTTGTGCCCAAGAAGGGCGAGATTACGGTTGCAGAAAATGCCGATGGCGAGCTTATGCCGGTGAGAGAGAAATCCAAGTGGAGAATGTGCGTTGATTACCGGAAGCTCAATGAAAAGACAAAGAAGGATCACTACCCACTCTCATTTCTTGATCAGATTTTAGAGAGATTGGCTGGGCAGAGCTTCTACTACTTTCTTGATGGATACTCAGGATATTTTCATATTATTGTGCATCCGGCGGATCAGGAAAAGACAACATTCACTTGTCCAAGTGGTATATTTTCCTACCGGAGAATGCCATTTGGATTGTGCAATGCCCCTTCCACTTTCCAGAGATGTGTAACCTCAATCTTCGTTGACATGCTTGATTCGTCACTTGAAGTTTTCATGGATGATTTTTCAGTTTTTGGGAAAACCTTTGATGAATGCTTGCTACATCTAGTTGTTTTTCTGGAAAGATGTGTGAAAGTTTGCTCAGTTTTATCTTGGGAAAAGAGCCATTTCATGGTACCTGAGGGTATAGTTCTGGGACACCGAGTTTCTAAAGATGGGATTGAAGTTGACAAGGCCAAGGTGGGCCTTATTTCTACACTCGACATTCCTTCCACCGTAAGACAAGTTCGATCTTTCTTGGGACATGCAGGTTTCTACCGGTGCTTTATCAAGGACTTTAGCAAAATCTCAAGACCACTCTGTCGATTACTTGAGAAAGATGTTGAATTTCAGTTTGATGACAAATGTGTGGAAGCTTTCAATCATTTAAAAGAAAGGCTTATCTCTGCTCCTATCATGCAGCCCCTGGATTTCTCTCTGCCATTTGAGATCATGACGGACGCATCCGATATGGCGGTGGGGTTGTGCTAGGTCAACGCATTGGCCTAATTCCTCATGCTATCTATTATGCAAGCAAAACATTAGACGATGCTCAAAAAAACTATACGACTATCGAGAAGGAGTTGCTTGTGGTGATCTTCGCTCTTGACAAGTTCTGGCTGTATCTCTTGCAAAACAAAGTGACAATCTACACGGACCATGCTGCGTTGAAGTATCTCATGTCCAAGAAAGACTCAAAGCCAAGGTTGATCCGATGGATTTTGTTGCTCCAAGAATTTGACATAGAAATTGTGGATAAGAAAGGAGTACAAAATGGTGATGCAGATCATCTCTCCCACCTTGATGGACCTTTTGATAAGACAAGTCCAATCAAAGAGACAATGCCACATGAACAACTCCTCTTAGTCTCATCTGTCCAAAAGCCATGGTACAAGCACATAGCGAATTTCCTAGCCAGTGGGAGGATACCGAGCATGTGGATAAGAGAGGAAAGCAAGAGATTGTTTGCTATGGTAAAGAACTACATTTGGGATGACCTTCACCTCTTTAAGTATTGCCCGGACCAACTCATTAGGAGATGCATTCCGGAGATGGAGCAGCAAGAAGTCTTATCTATGTGCCATTCCGGAGTGTGTGGAGGCCATTTTGGAGGGAAACGCACGGCCGCCAAAGTTCTTCAATGTGGATTATACTGGCCGACATTGTTCAAAGATGCTCATGACTTTTACAAGAGCTGCTTCAAGTGCTAAAAAGTGGGCACCATCTCAAAGAGGGACATGATGCCTCTATCACCTATTCTTGTGGTAGAAGTGTTTGATGTTTGGGGGATTGACTATTTGACTTTATGGGTCCTTTCCCTCCTTCTTTCGGGTATGTCTACATCTTGGTCACCTTAGACTATGTATCAAAATGGATTGAGGCTGTGGCAACAAGGACAAATGATTATAAGGTGGTGTGTGATTTCGTGAAATCAAACATCTTTAGCCGTTTTTGTGTTCCAAGGGCTATGATTAGTGATGGCAGGAGTCATTTCATCCACCACACCTTCGAAGGACTGCTAAAGAGACATGGAGTGAACCATCGTGTAGCTACTCCTT